>CAWUFW010005874.1:0-1252042 GCA_963921515.1 Calotriton arnoldi
CTTGGGACTTTTAGCCAAACAACTGCCAGGACAACACTCCCAGCCATCCTGTCAGCACAGCCAGCCCACCCCACAGGGAAGCAGAGTCAAAAGGAAGGAAGCATGGGCATGCTGGGAAGGGGGAGGAGGCAATAGCATGATGGGAGTCGTAGTCACAGCTCTACATCCCCCACCACATGGCCCAGCAAGCTCACACTCACGCATGCACATCCCATGGAGAGTGGAAAGGCCCATCAAAGATGTCTGACACTGTTGCTGTGTCGTGGGGAGCACAAGGGCATGCTGGGTACTGCACACCAACCAACAGCAGGACACCACTGTCAGCCATCTTGCCATTGCTCTCACACCCACACACACTGAACTCCCCACAAAAGCAAGTAAGTATGGGAATGCTGGGAAGTGGGGTGGAGGCAATAGCATGATGGGAGTCGTAGTCACAGACATAGCTCACCCCCACAACTGTCCCATCAACACCACCCTGAACCATGCTCACATCACAGGGAGTGGAGAAGGACTCACAAGATGGCTGACACTGGCTACTGCTGTGGGGAGCACAAGGCCCTGCTGGCAACTGTGCACCAACAAACAGCAGGACACCACTGACTGACATCCTGAGAGACAACTTCCACTCCCTGCAATGCAAGCACGTTCCATGGTGGGATATCTGGCTAGCTGGGTGGGAAGGAGGACTTGCAGCACTGACCATAGTCACAAGCACCTCCCCTCACACACACCCCAACACAAACTCCACAGAACCCACCTGGTAGAATGCAATGCCCCCATCCTAACACAAGATCCCACAAAGAACCACCACCCTGGGTTATGTTGTGTGAAGCACAGGGCCACTCTTGGGACTTCTAGCCAAACAACTGCCAGGACAACACTCCCAGCCATCCTGTCAGCACAGCCAGCCCACCCCACAGGGAAGCAGAGTCAAAAGGAAGGAAGCATGGACATGCTGGGAAGGGGGGAGGAGGCAATAGCATGATGGGAGTCGTAGTCACAGCTCTACATCCCCCACCACATGGCCCAGCAAGCTCACACTCACGCATGCACATCCCATGGAGAGTGGAAAGGCCCATCAAAGATGTCTGACACTGTTGCTGTGTCGTGGGGAGCACAAGGGCATGCTGGGTACTGCACACCAACCAACAGCAGGACACCACTGTCAGCCATCTTGCCATTGCTCTCACACCCACACACACTGAACTCCCCACAAAAGCAAGTAAGTATGGGAATGCTGGGAAGTGGGGTGGAGGCAATAGCATGATGGGAGTCGTAGTCACAGACATAGCTCACCCCCACAACTGTCCCATCAACACCACCCTGAACCATGCTCACATCACAGGGAGTGGAGAAGGACTCACAAGATGGCTGACACTGGCTACTGCTGTGGGGAGCACAAGGCCCTGCTGCCAACTGTGCACCAACAAACAGCAGGACACCACTGACTGACATCCTGAGAGACAACTTCCACTCCCTGCAACGCAAGCACGTTCCATGGTGGGATAACTGACTGGCTGGGTGGGTGGGAAGGAGAGCCGGCTGTCAACCAAACACAACCAATGCAGACCATGTTCACACCCCAGAAAATACATAGAAATGCCCAAATAATGCAGGACAATGTGCCACACCAATATCAACCCCTGACTGTGACGACTTAGGACAATGCAATGTACAGGCCCGCACCCAGAGGCACAGTCACAACTGTCATGTGTGTCAACCATTGATGCCTGCAGAAACATAACATACATTGTTTGTGTCTCCCAAAAACAGGTGATGATGGGGACACAGCAGCAGACGCTGAGGAGTCCCAGTCCCAGGCTCAAGAGGATGCGGAGCTCACTGGCGTCGTACAGCCTCTGTCCTCCTCGGACGATGAAGACCAACCTGGCACATCCGGTGCAAGTCAACATGCAGCACCAGCAGGACCACCAGCTGCAGCACCAGCAGGACCACCAGCTGCACCCCTGCACCCACCCCTCCAACGACTGTTACCACAAATACCATCCCTGCCGACATGGACAGAACAAGGAGCAACACCAGCACAGGGACCCTGGACCAACCTGGGGCCATGGACACCACCACCACCACCAACCCCCAAGGTGGACCAGGGTTATCTGTGCGTGCCACTGCACACACTGCACATGTCAGCAGGGGTGGTGGGAGGGTGGGAGACAGAGGTCGCTGCTTGCAGATGTTGCTGGTGTGCATGATGACCCACAACTGGTACGCATAGCTGATGCGTACCAGTCCAGCACCGGAGACCTCAGCCAGGTAGTGGGGCTCCTCAGAGACATGAAACAGCAGCAGGCTGCCCATCATGCCCGCTTGGACTCCCACATGTCCCACGTGGAGTCACACATGTCCCGCGTGGACTCACACATGTCCCGCGTGGAGTCCAAGTGGGATGCACTGCATGAGATGACGGCGGTGCACAGGGACATTTTACAATGCCTCCGCCAGATGAACAGCAACCAGTCCACACCTCCCTGTGTGCCAACAACATCTGGTGCCGAACAAACTGCAACTGCCACAGGGAGGAGGAGGACTCTGGCGGAGAGTCCCCTGCACCGCAGCAGCCTGTACTTGAGGCCCCCCCAAGAAGAGGGGTCGTCCGAGGAGGGAAAAGTGAGAGGCCGATGGCCAAGCGCAACTCCCAGGAAGCCTGAACCTGTTCTGGATGTTCGCCTTTGTGCACAGACTGTTCACCCTGTTGACGGCAACACTACTCCCACACATTGCATGGGGAGTACAAGTTGGACCAATGTGTCAGACAACTGTGGCCCCGATACTGGGGATCCTGTCTACCAGGACTTTCAATTCACCTAGGAACTTCGGATTGCAAGATTTATGTACAGCACTACCCATCCTATGCACTATTAACACAAATGTATCACAATAAACACACTAATACACCATACTTGCCTCTGTCGTGATTCCAACGTGGGTGCTGTTATGGGGATGATGAACTGCAAAATTACACTGTGTATGCGAACTGCAACAGCAAGGACAACACAGGCATATGAGTAAAGGCAACGTGACACATATGAGGGAGACACACCACCAGGGCTACACAACACATACACACCTAGGCCATCTGACTCATTGCCTACACTGATGTTGCCAGGGAAGACGGTGCAATGCACAGACACCACACCCATTCCCAGTTGTAGTCAAGTAGCCCACAGGTGCAGTAAGCAAATGGCAGTCAAATGTGTGACCACAGACAACGCACATCACAAAGTGAAGCACAGGTTTATTACACAGTTACAACATGTCGTAACCACTACAGATGCAAGGTAATCCCACCTGGCAGCGGGCACACAGTCAACAACTGTAGACGGAAGGAAGTCCATGGGTGTGGCGCACATCACCTGTAGGGACACAACAGCTACCACCCTGGATGTGCAATCACGTCGTCGGTGGACACAGTTGACCAAACGAATCTGAAAGTACCCTGTGAAGGACAGAAATGACACACAGTCAAAAGCAATGGAGTACAGGACAGAACAGCAAAACTCATGCACAATACATGTTACAAGATACCCACCCAGAACCAAGTTAGCATGTCAACACTGTTGGGGAGTACAGCCCACCTGTTAGCACACATCGCAACACACATCCAGTCAAGTAGCCCATGGACACACTCCAACAGCACCAGAGCACCACCCACACATCATGCCAACTCACATCATTGACATGACACCTCAGGATACTCACATTCAGCTAAAGAAGTTGGTGATGAGCTGTGTGCGGACTTCACCATCATCATCATCATCATCATCGTCACTGGCATCGTGGTCCAGGCCAGGATCCTCCACAGGTGGCGGATGTTGGTCATTGTCATCCTGGATGAGAGGCAACTCCTTCCGCACTGCCAGGTTGTGGAGCATGCAGCAGACGATGATAATCTTGTACATTTTCGCAGGGGCATATGGGAGGGACCCTCCGGTCTTGTCCAGGCAGCGGAAGCGGCTCTTCAGGAGACCAAATGTCCGCTCAATCACTCTCCTGGTCCGACCATGTGCCTCATTGTAGCGCATCTGGGCTGGTGTCACAGGGTTCCTGAGGGGTGTCAGCAACCACGGCATGTTGGGGTATCCCGAGTCACCTACGGACAGACAAGTGCACATTAGCTGACTTGGAAAAGTGGGCGGAATACTACAGATCAGATCACACACAATGGCACAAAGTCAGTACACACCGACAAGCCAGGCACGCTGGTTCTGCATCTGTGCCATCATCCTGGGGATGCGACTACTCCTCATCACAAAGGCATCGTGTGCTGAACCAGGGAAACGGGCACACACGTGTGTGATGGTCATGTCTGCAAGACACACCACCAGTGCATTGACCGAGTGGTAGTGCTTGCGGTTCCTGTAGGCCTGCTCCTGGGCCTGTGGTGGTACCAAAGCCACATGTGTCCCATCAATGGAGTCAATGACATGCGGCATCCTCCCCAGGGCATAAAAGTCACTCTTCACGTCAGTGAGTCGTCGCAGTCTAGGGAAATAGATGTACCGGTTCAGGAATAGCAACATTGCCGCCAAAACATCGCGGACCACACGGCTCAACATGGTCTGTGACATCCCACCAGCAGTCGCCACAGTATGTTGGAAGGTACCGGTGGCAAAGAAGTGTAGGGCTGCCATCACCTTCACCTTGGGGGTCAGCGCTGTAGGATACGGCCGGCCAGGCTGCAAATGTGGGGACAACTGCACTGCCAAATCCTCAATCAGCTGCCTGGTGAAGCGGTACCGTCCAGATGCTGTCCCGTTCCACCATCGTTGCCAGGTCTGGGAATGGTCGATGGACAGCAGGAGCCCTGCAGTGCAGAGGAGAAGTAAGCAAGATTGTCAGTCACCCCACATATGCGGCATTGAACACACTCAAGATCCCAACATACATCATTATGAGGCACAACTACATGAAGTGTGCAGTTCCAGAAGGACATGTATGGTACATACATGGCCAACATCTGTCAACACGGTCCAACAGGTGGCATCAATTAGTCCCAGGTTGGCCCATTGGATATCATGAGGCCGTGTCACAGTTCCCATCTCCTGCTGCCGTGTCACAATAACCCCCACAGTGACATGTGAGGACAGATGTGCCCCAGGCACCACAGCTCAACGACAGGTACATTCCCAGGGACCCTGTATTGCCACATGGACACTGGCATTACATGGAGTATCATGTATACACCACAGCAAAACAACCATGACCCCCACAGGTAGTGGCCCCACTTGCCACGGCAGGACAGACATGGACGTCTGTGACACACACACGCACAACATCAAAGTCCATGCACACACAACCTGGATGTGGAGACTGTTTCCCATTGTGCACATGAAATCAGAGACATTGTAAACACTACATGCACAAAGACTGTGGAGGACCATCACTATTGTGCCACTGGGACACCCTGGCTCAAACATACTGTCCCACATGGGACTCACGGGGTATGTGACATGACATACACATACACCACCGTGAAATGTGACCATGGCACATGCACAGATCTGAACAGTTGCACATCACAGTGGTCATGTACACTTAACACCCAGGATCCTGTCCCCATGAACACGTGCACAGCCTGGGGGTGGCTGCCCACAGGTGACACCCACAGGACAACATGTACACCAACATACACACAATAGGAAATGCAGCCTTACATGCCTTATGATAAAGTCTGGACAGGCTGTCGTGATGTAGGTGTGCCCCTCACTCCCTGGGAGCTATCTGTGGCTGGCATATGTCCATCTGAGACAGGCATGCTGACATATGCCAGTCACATGTACAGTGATGCGTTGTACTGCAATGGACCAATCGGTGCCCCCGGCTGGCCCATTGCATTCAATGTGTGCGGGTACGCGTTGTACCCCTGTACGCGTTGAACTGCAATGGACCGATCGGTGCCTCCGGCCGGCCCATTGCATTCAATGTGTGCGGGTACGCGTTGTACCCCTGTACGCGTTGTACCGCAATGGACCGATCGGTGCCTCCGGCCGGCCCATTGCATTCAATGTGTGCGGGTACGCGTTGTACCCCTGTACGCGTTGTACCCCTGTACTCGTTGAACTGCAATGGACCGATCGGTGCCCCCGGCCGGCCCATTGCATTCAATGTGTGCGGGTATGCGTGTTACCCCTGTACGCGTTGTACCCCTGTACGCGTTGAACTGCAATGGACCGATCGGTGCCTCCGGCCGGCCCATTGCATTCAATGTGTGCGGGTACGCGTTGTACCCCTGTACGCGTTGTACCCCTGTACGCGTTGAACTGCAATGGACCGATCGGTGCCCCCGGCCGGCCCATTGCATTCAATGTGTGCGGGTACGCGTTGTACCCTGTACGCGTTGTACCCCTGTACGCGTTGAACTGCAATGGACCAATCGGTGCCCCCGGCCGGCCCATTGCATTCAATGTGTGCGGGTACGCGTTGTACCCCTGTACGCGTTGTATCCCTGTACGCGTTGAACTGCAATGGACCGATCGGTGCCTCCGGCCGGCCCATTGCATTCAATGTGTGCGGGTACGCGTTGTACCCCTGTACGCGTTGTACTGCAATGGACCGATCGGTGCCTCCGGCCGGCCCATTGCATTCAATGTGTGCGGGTACGCGTTGTACCCCTGTACGCGTTGTACCGCAATGGACCGATCGGTGCCTCCGGCCGGCCCATTGCATTCAATGTGTGCGGTACGCGTTGTACCCCTGTACGCGTTGTACCGCAATGGACCGATCGGTGCGCACCCATTGACAATGGGCTTGCCTGGCAACGGACGCGTTTTCGAATTTCGAATGAGTCGGTTGCTGGAAAATCAGTTGGTCACCCACAACAATGTTGCAAAATCATGTATGTCATGAAGTTGAAGATTTGAAGGATGCTGTGGGCGTGTTTTGGTGCTGCTATTCCATGGATTGGCCAGATTCAGAAGATGCAAACGACTTGGACCTATCACTTTGGACACAAGGGACAGTATCTGCCTCTCCAGCACATATATATTGCTGGCTGTTCCCCTGAGAGCTCACTTGCCTGCACTACATGCTCCAGGACGACATCTGCCACTGCACTGCTGCTGTCTCTGCCCCTCTGGACCCTGCAATGGCACGTACTGTGGAGAGAGCCCCAGCCTTCAGCCTTGAAGAGAACCAGGCCCTGCTGGACAGCCTACTTCCACAGTACAGCAAGCTGTATGGGACACCAGGGGAGCAGGTGAGTGTTCTGTGCACTGCCTTTCTGAATGTGCATTTTGTCTGACTAGCAAGGCTGAAAGTCTGCACGCCACTGGCTAGCAGGCTCACTGAGTAGTTGTCACCCCCCATAGTGTGTAGTGACATGCACTGGACAGGTATGGTGCAGTGACAGTGCATTTGAACAAGGTTTTACTTCCCATGCAATGATACCATGTAGTGACGTCTGGCAAACTGTCCATGGGCAGCTTTGCACTGCCTGTGTACATCATGTGCCCCTGTGATTGAGACATGTATATACAACTGTGTCATGCACGGATATGTTCATGTGTGGTAATGGCCTTTTCACTTTGTCATCCTGACAGGTTAATGCCCATCGGAAGCAGGAGATCTGGAAGGACATCGTCCGGGCCGTCCGGTCCGTGGGGGTCTACAAGCGCCGGATCCGCAACTGCCAGAAGAGGTGGCAGGACCTTCGGGGCTGGACCCGGAGGATTGCACGGGTCCAGCTGAAGCTGTCGCCTCCTCGCAGGAGGGGCAGAACACGGACCCTGACCCCCCACATGCTCAAGATCCTGGCGGTGGTGTTTCCAGACCTGGATGGGCAGCTGAAGGCCAGACAGCAGCAAGGAGGGGGTGAGTCAAAGTCTGCACTGTGAACTCTGTATTACATGATTTGTGCCCTCCTCTGGCCTGGTTCAACTGCCACAGTGCAGCAGTCATGTTGTCCAGGAGCCATGTCCCTCTATTGTGCACTGCCCACTGCTCATCTGATAC
This sequence comes from Calotriton arnoldi, assembly GCA_963921515.1. Classification (NCBI taxonomy): domain Eukaryota; kingdom Metazoa; phylum Chordata; class Amphibia; order Caudata; family Salamandridae; genus Calotriton; species Calotriton arnoldi. Next base: position 7,975 of record CAWUFW010005874.1, read on the forward strand.
CCAGGTGTGGCCCTTACATTCAGGGAATTGTGTCACTTGGGACTGTGTCCTTGCAGTTTGCTTCACTAAAGGTGGGGGACAGCATCTGTTTCCCTAACTCTGTTGTGGGCATCATGGGTGGGTCCATTGTTCACACAACGCCTGTGTTTGGACATGTGATCTGCGTGTTGCTTTGATATGCGGTCCACTCGCTGAGCTGAGCCACCACATGTGCCTGGGGTATGTGGCACACGCCCATGCAGCGGGTGGGAACAATGTTTGGGCCCCAGGAGTGTGCAGATTACGTGTGTCACACATACATAGCCAGCTATCCACTGTCTAGGGCACATCCCTCATTCATGTGGAGCAGGACAGTCATGCCTACTCCAGGCCATGCAATGCACTCTGTACTCCCACTCCCGTGTATCAGCTGACACATTGTGCACAGTGATTTGACCCCTCAGGTGTCTGCCTCTGTGTCAGTGTGCTGTGGATTAGTTGCCAGGACTGCTGGGGTGTTTCTTGGTAGGGGCTCAGCATGCCCCTGGAGATGTGACCATAGGAGACGATACTTGTGTGTCACATAGGTGTTTGATCAGCTGCCCGTGCAGACTGGGGTATGCGAATGTGAAGTTCAGGCAGCTGTTCCCCATTCACAGCAAATTGTGAGGGGCTCAGGTTCAGAGGGTAGTGTCACAGGTCTCCCATATGTCCAATAGGTATGACCTGGACAGATGAGGGTTAAGATGATGTGTTGTGTGGGGGATGTACATGTGCACTTGTGCAGCTCCAGGACTTGCATTCCCCATGACCTACTATTGTGACACAGTGCATAGTGTTGTTGTCTGGCTGCCAAGTCATACATCACTGAGACAGTGATGTATGACTTAGCAGTCATGCCTCTGCCATGGCATGTGTCAACTTATTGGTGGTCATGCAGGGGAGTGACATGTGCTACATGCACACCATTGTGGCGATGGCTATCAGGACATGGGTGCATCATGGTGTCTGTCGCTGGTATGCATCACATGCATTTCCTATTTGACTCTGGGCATCCCTTTCATCCGGAAACCTGTACTGACTCAGTGGCAAGAGCTGTGATGTGTGCATGTCCACATGCCACACCGTGTCCTCTGCACTGTCCAACTACTGTGTACTTGGTGCATGTGTCCACACTGGGGTGTTGCAATCCAACAGACACCAGACAGATGGGTGCAAGGCCATGTGGGATGTGAGTGCCATGCTTGGCATCAGACTGACAATTGGCTTCTCCTGTTCAGTTAGGGCACTTTTAGCAATGTACAACGAATGATGCCAGGGCTTGCTCTGTAATGTGCTGTGCTCACAGTGGTGTGTGCGTTTGGTGCAGGTGACTGATGTCTGTCTGTTTCCCCATTGTTTGCATATACATCCACGGCCACGGAAGGGGACAGCTCCACGGACCAGGAGGAGCCAGAGAGCCAGACTGGGTCAGCAGCCGAGGAGTGGTCGGAGGGACCCAGTGGCACGGAGGGCGAGGGGAGCCACACCGAGGAGTCCTCAGCACCATCCACCTCAGCTGAGGACCAGAGCAACTCGGAGGATGACTCCCTTGTGGAGGCGGGTGTCAGCAGCCACCACACCCCAGCTAGTGTTGCTGTCCCCGCCACCACTAGCACCACCACCGCCCTCCCATCGGCTCCCATTCCCCAGGTCCGTGGAGGCTCCCATGTTCGGGAGCGTGTCTCCTTTGGGCCAGGCACCGCACCCCCTGCCCCTGTGTCCCCTGCTGCCTTGAGTGAGGAGTCTGTGTACCTCCTTCGCCAGCTCCATGTAGGGCAGACAGCCATGCTGAGTGTCCTCCATGCGCACACCGCACTGTTGACTCAGCTGGTGTCGTTCATGGAGGGCTTCTCATCGGGCATGTCTGACCTACAGAGGGGCAATAGGTCCATGGACTCCTCCCTGACGGCAGCAGTGTCCCTCCTCAGACAGTCCCTCACCCCTCCTGCCTCTGCTCCATCCACACTCCCCAGCACCTTACCCGTCCCAAGCACACACACACCGGCACAGGCACACACCAGCACACACACGTCCAGCACACAGACACACACGCCACAAACAAAACGCACACGCACGCACAGTCAGGGGACTGAAACCAGACTCACAGGGGATGGGGCCCTGGTACACACACACGCATCCACGGGCACTGCGCAGTCCTCAGTTGCCTCTCCCTCCAAAGCACCCTCCCTTGCCTCACCTACAACCCCAAAGACCCAGCGCCTCTTCCTCAGTGACCTCGGCCTCTTCCCCTCCGATCCAGCTGCTCCAGCATCCAGGGGGAAGAGGAAGCCCCCACACGGAGCAGAGTGCCCCTCGCCCCCGGACACCCTCCCCCAGGCGCAGACAGACTGAGGCCCCTACCCGCAAGTCCCCCGGAGTGGTAAGAGCAAGACCCCGCCGCCGCCCTGCAGCTCAAGCACCAGGTCTCCTTCCTCCATCCCTCAGGCCCCCACTCCACAGGTGCCTCCACCACACCCTGCCCCAGGTTCCCCCACCCACAGATATACCATCCCCAAGAGGCTCCGGCCTTCTCCCCCTGCCACTTGCTCTCCCGGCACCACACCCCCGCTGCGCTTGTCTGTGCCACTGATGTGGTGAGGGTGTCCTCCCCCTCTGTCCAGCCCACCTTGCCTGTTCCCCATTCTCCTCCCCTGGTGGTAGGCACTGCAGTGGAGTCCACTACCACCCTGTCTGACTTGGGCACTGCAGTGGCGGACCTGTCCACTCCATCTGCAGGGTCCACTGCAGTCGTGCCGGCACCCACATCATCTGAGCCATGCCCCCCAGTTGTGCCGGCACACACCATGTCAGACACCTCCACTGCAGTTGTCAGTGGCTCTCCAGCACCCACCACCCCTTCCCTGCTTCCTCCTGGTGAGCCCTGATCCTGTCCCTGCGGTGCCTGGCCTACCCCCGGTTGCCACTCCTAGTGGATTGTCCCTGGTTTTGTGCAGGCATGTGTAGGGTGGCATCTGCCACTGTCACCCACTTGTGACTTTGTTGATGAACTGGCCATTGGCCTTTGTTTATGTTCTACCGGACTTCTACTTTTAATGCCACATATGCTGAATAAAGCAACTTTCTGTTCTCTAGTGCTTTTGCTTCTGATGTACATGATGTTGATGATGCTAACCATGCCCTTGCTGCAGTGATGGTGATATTTGGTCTCATGATAATGAAGTGTTACTGTGCAGGAACCCATGTGGTCCAGGGGAATGTGTCCTATCCTGTGGTGTATCCATGTCATCCATAGCAGCATCTGAGGGTGTCATGTGTTCAGTATTTGGCAATGGGATTTCCTACTTAGATTGGCTATTTCACATCTGTGGCTTCCACCCCTGCACATCTGTTGTGCCTGCCATTGTTCAATTCGTCTACTTCCCTGACCGTGTGGCCATCTCCAGTGGACATGAAGGTTTGGGCATCAATGAGGAAGGACTCATCTGTGTTGTCAGTGCAACATTGCTATACAAGTGTGTTGGATCTGTGCTGCTGATTCCGTTGGCACTTCCATGACCAGGCTGATGTGAGGGGAGCCCTCATTTGGTGCTAATTGTTGATTGTGTGACCAAGTGCTCAGCTGACATGATGGGGCCCTACTGAGGCAACATATGGCACAGCTTTCCTCACACAGGAGTGGAGTCCCCTCATGGCAGTGTGTACTCCTGTGACATTGCCTGCGCCCAAGGTGTGTGTTGTATGTGCATGTCTGTGTGTTCACTTCCGTTTAGCTGTGCATGCTGTGATCCCTAGTGTTGTACCTGTTTCTGATGCTAGCTGAGTTGAGCTATGTTCCCCCAAAGTCTTCTCCCTGGGTTCTCTGTGATGTGGGTGCATGGCACATTACTGGTCATCAGGGTGTCACCCATAGGTGTGTTTGCTGTCAGGGCTGAGTTTGTGTGCAGACGCAGATGGGTCACAGTCAGGTTTCCCCTTGGCACTTGTTGTTTGCCCCTGTCATGTGATTTCCAGTTTGTGTTATCTTTCAGTGATTGTGACACGTTGTGTGTGTGACTGCTGGCACTCCTCAGGGTCCGGGCTGCAATGTTGGTTGTTGTCTATGTGTGTTCTTTGTGGGTGACCTTGGCTTCTTCATTGGTGTGTGACTGTGGCTGGGATCCCATTGGTTGGTGTGGTATTGCCGTCATGTCCATGTACAGCGTAGTGTGCAGTGTGTCAGACATTCAGGAGTCTTGTTGAGTGTCCATGTGTGATGTGTTTCTGCACCTTGGTTCCCACCCACCACCCTGGAATAGTCATGGGTGCATGTGCAATGTCACCAGTGCATGTGTGCTTCACTGCTGCACATTGTTGGAGGTCGAGGGGTGTGGTGTTGAGTGTGTGCAGATGAGAGTTGTTGCCCGGCTAGGCCCCTGCCTCCATGTTGGCCTTGGCTTACTGGCCATGCTGTTTGATTTGTGCTTGTGTAGGTGTGATGGTAGTTAGTTGCTCAGTACACATGACTGTGGTTCACAGTGTGAACCACATTTAGCTTTGTCATCACAGTGGGATTGTAATGCAGCCCAGGGTCACCACATTGTGGGGGCCCTGGGGGTGGTGCTGTGGTGTGTCTGTGTCTTGCTGTGTCAGTTGCTGTCCCTACGTGCCTGTGTGACATGTGTGATTTGTGCTCCCTCTCATCTGACAATGCCTGCTTGCCCACATAGGGGATTTGGATCCATGAGTTACCTTTGTGTGGCACTGTATGCACATCTGTATGATTGGTATTCAGGTCTCCTCATGTGTTGTGTGGTTGCCTGGGGACACTGGCACCCCCTCACCTGTTGTGTATGATGTGCAGTGTGGGTCTGCCTGTTTGTGTTTGTGCATCTGCACCACTGCATTGGCATATCTTGGGTGTGCCATTGGCTGTATGTAGTTTGGTGGGTTTCCCCTGCTGTCCCTGGGACTCCTAGGTCATCGGTCAGCACAATGATCATGGTTTGTGTGTCCCATTGCTGCCATGGTATGGTATCTGTTCACCTCACATCTGCAGTCTCCACAGGGTATCTGCATGTGTATGCCCATTGGTGCAAATTGTGGGTCTGCATTCTGATGGTCACTTCTGTCATTGTGTCATTGATGATTGTTGACGGTGTCAGCCCCCATGGGTGTTGTTTGTCTGCACATGGCCAAAGGTATGTCTTATTTGCACTGCAGGATTTGGCTCCCCCAATTTATGTTGCAATGGGACACATACACTACTTTGCCACTGATGTGTTTGTTGTTCTGTGACCAGGAATCATCCATGCAGTTTGGCAGTTGCACCTCTTTCTTTGTCAACACTTACCTTTTGGTCACTGTGATGATGGGGCTTGGACCCCATTGCCACAATGTTCGAAATGTGCTTCAGCTATGGACCCCACACTTACATTTTGGTCACTGTGATGATGGGGGTTTGGACCCCATTGCCACAATGTTCGAAATGTGCTTCAGCTATGGACCCCACACTTACATTTTGGTCACTGTGATGATGGGGGTTTGGACCCCATTGCCACAATGTTCGAAATGTGCTTCAGCTATGGACCCCACACTTACATTTTGGTCACTGTGATGATGGGGGTTTGGACCCCATTGCCACAATGTTCGAAATGTGCTTCAGCTATGGACCCCACACTTACATTTTGGTCACTGTGATGATGGGGGTTTGGACCCCATTGCCACAATGTTCAAAATGTGCTTCAGCTATGGACCCCACACTTACCTTTTGGTCACTGTGATGATGGGGGTTTGGACCCCATTGCCACATTGTTCAAAGTGTGCTTCAGCTATGGACCCCACACTTACATTTTGGTCACTGTGATGATGGGGGTTTGGACCCCATTGCCACAATGTTCAAAATGTGCTTCAGCTAAGGACCCCACACTTACCTTTTGGTCACTGTGATGATGGGGGTTTGGATCCCATTGCCACATTGTTCAAAGTGTGCTTCAGCTATGGACCCCACACTTACATTTTGGTCACTGTGATGATGGGGGTTTGGACCCCATTGCCACAATGTTCGAAATGTGCTTCAGCTATGGACCCCACACTTACATTTTGGTCACTGTGATGATGGGGGTTTGGACCCCATTGCCACAATGTTCAAAATGTGCTTCAGCTATGGACCCCACACTTACCTTTTGGTCACTGTGATGATGGGGGTTTGGACCCCATTGCCACATTGTTCAAAGTGTGCTTCAGCTATGGACCCCACACTTACATTTTGGTCACTGTGATGATGGGGGTTTGGACCCCATTGCCACAATGGTCATGGCCTGCTTGCATTGTGGGTGCCACACACATATATGTGTGGCACATGTGCTAGGGGGTCACATTGTATGTTCAAAGTCATGTTCGGTGTTGTAGGCATTTGACACAGTCTACACACGCTTGTCATGGTGTTGGGGGATGTCTTCTTCTTGCATTCCCTAGGTTGTGGTGTGCTGGTTGTGTCATGCATTGTCCATCCTATGAGTGGGGGTGGTAGTTGTGGTAGGCATCCAGCCCCCCTGGGTGAGGGTGGTAGTAGTGGTAGGCATCCAGCCCCCTGGCTAAGGGTGGTGGTAGGCATCCAGCCCCCCTGGGTGAGGGTGGTAGTAGTGGTAGGCATCCTGCCCCCTGGGTAAGGGTGGTAGTAGTGGTAGGCATCCTGCCCCCTGGGTAAGGGTGGTAGTAGTGGTAGGCATCCTGCCCCCCCTGGCTAAGGGTGGTAGGCATTCTGCCCCCCCTGGCTAAGGGTGGTAGTAGTGGTAGGCATCCAGCCCCCCCTGGGTGAGGGTGGTAGTAGTGGTAGGCATCCAGCCCCCCTGGCTAAGGGTGGTGGTAGGCATCCAGCCCCCTGGGTGAGGGTGGTAGTAGTGGTAGACATCCTGCCCCCTGGGTAAGGGTGGTAGTAGTGGTAGGCATCCTGCCCACCCTGGGTGAGGGTGGTAGTAGTGGTAGGCATCCTGCCCCCCCTGGCTAAGGGTGGTAGTAGTGGTAGGCATCCTGCCCACCCTGGGTCAGGGTGGTAGTAGTGGTAGGCATCCTGCCCCCCTGGCTAAGGGTGGTAGTAGTGGTAGGCATCCTGCCCCCTGGGTAAGGGTGGTAGTAGTGGTAGGCATCCTGCCCCCTGGGTAAGGGTGGTAGTAGTGGTAGGCATCCTGCCCCCCTGGGTGAGGGTGGTAGTGGTGGTAGGCATCCAGCCCCCCTGGCTAAGGGTGGTGGTAGGCATCCAGCCCCCTGGGTGAGGGTGGTAGTAGTGGTAGGCATCCAGCCCCCTGGCTAAGGGTGGTGGTAGGCATCCTGCCCCCTGGGTAAGGGTGGTAGTAGTGGTAGGCATCCTGCCCCCCTGGCTAAGGGTGGTAGTAGTGGTAGGCATCCAGCCCCCCTGGGTGAGGGTGGTAGTAGTGGTAGGCATCCAGCCCCCCTGGGTGAGGGTGGTAGTAGTGGTAGGCATCCTGCCCCCTGGGTAAGGGTGGTAGTAGTGGTAGGCATCCTGCCCCCCTGGGTAAGGGTGGTAGTAGTGGTAGGCATCCTGCCCCCTGGCTAAGGGTGGTAGTAGTGGTAGGCATCCTGCCCCCCTGGCTAAGGGTGGTAGTAGTGGTAGGCATCCATCCCCCTGGGTGAGGGTGGTAGTAGTGGTAGGCATCCAGCCCCCTGGCTAAGGGTGGTGGTAGGCATCCAGCCCCCCTGGGTGAGGGTGGTAGTAGTGGTAGGCATCCTGCCCCCCTGGGTAAGGGTGGTAGTAGTGGTAGGCATCCTGCCCACCCTGGGTGAGGGTGGTAGTAGTGGTAGGCATCCTGCCCCCCTGGCTAAGGGTGGTAGTAGTGGTAGGCATCCTGCCCACCCTGGGTGAGGGTGGTAGTAGTGGTAGGCATCCTGCCCCCCTGCCTAAGGGTGGTAGTAGTGGTAGGCATCCTGCCCCCTGGGTAAGGGTGGTAGTAGTGGTAGGCATCCTGCCCCCCTGGCTAAGGGTGGTAGTAGTGGTAGGCATCCTGCCCCCCTGGGTGAGGGTGGTAGTGGTGGTAGGCATCCAGCCCCCCTGGCTAAGGGTGGTGGTAGGCATCCAGCCCCCCTGGGTGAGGGTGGTAGTAGTGGTAGGCATCCAGCCCCCCTGGCTAAGGGTGGTGGTAGGCATCCTGCCCCCCTGGGTAAGGGTGGTAGTAGTGGTAGGCATCCTGCCCCCCTGGCTAAGGGTGGTAGTAGTGGTAGGCATCCAGCCCCCCTGGGTGAGGGTGGTAGTAGTGGTAGGCATCCAGCCCCCCTGGCTAAGGGTGGTAGTAGTGGTAGGCATCCTGCCCCCCTGGGTAAGGGTGGTAGTAGTGGTAGGCATCCAGCCCCCCTGGGTGAGGGTGGTAGTAGTGGTAGGCATCCAGCCCCCCTGGCTAAGGGTGGTAGTAGTGGTAGGCATCCAGCCCCCTGGGTGAGGGTGGTAGTAGTGGTAGGCATCCAGCCCCCCTGGCTAAGGGTGGTGGTAGGCATCCTGCCCCCCTGGGTAAGGGTGGTAGTAGTGGTAGGCATCCTGCCCCCCTGGGTAAGGGTGGTAGTAGTGGTAGGCATCCAGCCCCCCTGGCTAAGGGTGGTGGTAGGCATCCAGCCCCCTGGGTGAGGGTGGTAGTAGTGGTAGGCATCCAGCCCCCTGGCTAAGGGTGGTAGTAGTGGTAGGCATCCTGCCCCCCTGGGTGAGGGTGGTAGTGGTGGTAGGCATCCAGCCCCCCCTGGCTAAGGGTGGTGGTAGGCATCCAGCCCCCCCTGGGTGAGGGTGGTAGGCATCCTGCCCCCCCTGGGTAAGGGTGGTAGTAGTGGTAGGCATCCTGCCCCCTGGCTAAGGGTGGTAGTAGTGGTAGGCATCCTGCCCCCTGGGTGAGGGTGGTAGTGGTGGTAGGCATCCAGCCCCCCTGGCTAAGGGTGGTGGTAGGCATCCAGCCCCCTGGGTGAGGGTGGTAGTAGTGGTAGGCATCCTGCCCCCCTGGGTAAGGGTGGTAGTAGTGGTAGGCATCCTGCCCTCCCTGGGTAAGGGTGGTAGTAGTGGTAGGCATCCTGCCCCCCCTGGGTGAGGGTGGTAGTAGTGGTAGGCATCCAGCCCCCCCTGGCTCAGGGTGGTAGTAGTGGTAGGCATCCAGCCCCCCCTGGCTAAGGGTGGTAGTAGTGGTAGGCATCCAGCCCCCCCTGGCTAAGGGTGGTAGTAGTGGTAGGCATCCTGCCCCCCTGGGTGAGGGTGGTAGTGGTGGTAGGCATCCAGCCCCCTGGCTAAGGGTGGTGGTAGGCATCCAGCCCCCCTGGGTGAGGGTGGTAGTAGTGGTAGGCATCCAGCCCCCCTGGGTAGGGGTGGTGGTGCGCATTCAGGCCCCTGTGTGCATATGTGGCATTGGTGATGGGCATCCCGCCCCTATGGTGCTGCTGTTGCTGGTGTAAGTATATTCTGCATCCCTCTGTGTGTGTGTGATGTGTCGTGTACGTGTTGTATGTGTTTTGTGGTTGGTGTCTGGCTTACCTTCTGCTCCGTACGCGTCCGTGCCTGTTCCGGTAGTAAATGTAGAATATTGGTATGATCGGGACGAAGGGATTCATGGTTGGTTCGTGTCGTTCGTCCTTCTCGTTGCTTCGCGTCGTCCTCGTTGCTTCGCCTCGTCCTCGTCGCTTCGCGTCGTCCTCGTCGCTGCTGTGTTCGTCTCGTAGCCGTGGATCGTGTTGTGGCGCGAATCGGAGCTTATGTGCGCCTCTCCCGGATGCTTTGACGTGCCGTGCGTAGCGACGGGTTCGGCGCGTACGGAAAGCGCATCGTACTCGTTCGGCCGGACGGAGCTGCATTTTCCCTTCCGTGCGACTCGATTCAGCGTTTCCGGATTCTCCTCGGTCGGGGAACAGGACCTGGTTTGGGTGAGTACGGCTCGGCCGGATTCTTTGCTGTTGTGCGCATCGTACTTACTCGTTCGGTGTGCTGTACGGATCGGTCGGGAAACAGGCTTTCGCATGGCTTTTTTCCCGACCGAATGGTGTTGGGTGCGCCTCCGACCGAGATCGGAATCGGCCCCTGAGTCTGTCGTTATTCATTATTGAAAATAATGAGACATATATATATATAGTTGTATATAGAGTGGTTTGTGGTAGTGGTTTCCCTTTGTTCTAGGTCCTCATGAGGGGGATATCCATCTAAATCTTTTGCCAAATCCCTGTCAACTCTCCGATCTGTCAGAGGACCTGATGTTGATGTGGGCCAAAATTCAGTCTTATAAAATAGAGATTTTTAAACTGATCAGCACGTGGTGTAAAGATTACACACTCTGCCTTAGTTAGCCAAAATCCCCTTTCCGCTGTGCCACGTGCTAGCACCTGTATCACACAATCCACGTTAACGTACTTCTGTTCGCCCACCTGTTAGCATACAGACTAAGCAGTTGAAAATATGCCCATATTATATTAATCTGTGCATACATGAAAACGGATGAACACATACACTTTGCCAAAGCACAACTATTGGCACAGTTCCTTGTCTTGGACTATGAGTGTCATTGACATTCACTGTTGAAACTGCACTCATGTTTTGCCACATTAGGTCTTATGTCATGCCATATACTCTCCTGCCTTGTCATGGTACGTACCACCATCATTTTATGCTGTGTCTGTTATTCGTCAAAATGCCAAGGATGCCGAGGTGATTTTACAACTTTTATCCACAGATCACGTCATCTAGGTATGACTTCTTTCTCCTATGGTACGCTGAGGGATTGAGGGAGGACAAGGAGAGATAACTACAGAAAATAAACAGGAATCATGACCCAGAAGGCTAGGGTTAGCAGCGACAGATCCCGAGATACCAAGTGCACACTAAGAGTAGTAGCTGCTACCCCTGTCTATCCCTCAATGGCGCCTATGTTCACTTAGCACTAATCAACTCTCTGAATTCCTGACTACCCGCCAACTTCAAAGGATTGTGCATGTTTTCAAGGTGTTAATATTTTAGAAAGAATGCACATTACACAGGTCAATCTACCTTGTGTAAAGACCGACAGGACCCTCTGGCTATTGTTGTCCCCATAAGATAATACTTAAACACACCCTAAAGTGGTCTCTTGGCGATCCGCTTTCGTGTAATGTAAGTGGTGTTCGTTTTCAGTGCAAAGTCACATGTTACATATACTGCCTGAGTGTGAAATGTCCCCTCCGTTCATTCTGCCTGCTCATGAAACACCGTGCTCTGTTTTCCCTGTTAAATAAGTATATTTTGCTGTGAACATACAGGTTGTCTGGTTAAATATCTTACTTCAGTTGTTATGCAACAGAATACATCATTTGGTTCCCAGACTCATATGTTGCAATCTTTCTCAATAACTTGACTGCTCCACTGACACTTGAAGACCTTCGACCAACAATGCAAGTAAGTGGACACTTGACAGTTTGATGGGCGTTTTCTCAGCCCCTAACTCAAAATATTTGGCAAACATGTTGGCATAAACTAGGACAGCGCCTGAAGATGTTGGCTGGGTGTCTCTCCTGCTGCAGATGGTGGGCTTGCTTCTTCTTTTTCACAGATGGGACTAGAACGGTGTTTACTTCAACACTGCATCTGCATTTTGAACAAATGTGTTTCCAATTGTTTGACTGAAGTGATGCAGGTGTCCCTCACTGGCCAGAGTTACAGATCATCATGTCCTGACCTTTAGTTTTCCAGCTATAGCACCTGTAAACACTGGCTGTGGTTATAAGGACTTACTCAAAGGTCAATTGAAAGCAGTGAGAATAACTGTGTGGCCTATGATGCCTGTTACTTTGTGAGGGATACCCAGCGTGATACTGACGCGCACAGGTCTTGGCTTTTTATGATGGGAGATGTGAATTGTCAGCAACAGCTCCAGTAGAAAGCCATGTGAGGTAGAGCCCCGCTTGGAAGCAAGTGGGAGAGGAGTAAAAGTTCCTCAGGTTGTAGTCTGCAAACCTGAATGGCTCAGAGCAACTGACAGATATTGCACATCTTATTATAATGCTTTTACTTTTGACCCAAACTCATACCCATACTGGATGTGTTTCAGGACAAATGGAAGGCACAGACCTCTATCCGAAGTGCCCAAGATGCCTGTACTCATTACCAAAAAAAATCTTACTTGAACCCTGGCAAGGGCTCAGGACAGCAGCAAGATCCCTGCAACTTTCCCACAATCAACTGAGCCTGAGATTCAGAGGTCGATTAGGAGTTTGGAGAAGAAGGTACCCTGCCTCATTTGCAGCGGGGCGGCATGCTACCCTGTCTATGAAACCCTCTGTCATCCACAGTAATACAGGTCGGGTGAACTGTCATCTTTCGGACACAAGTGCCCCCGCGGCCTCTGCTGTCAGAATGCTTCCTCCAATGGGCTGATGGAGTAGGGCCCGCCGGAGTAAAAACATTAGACTGCCCATCCTATTTAAGGCAAATGGTTGGATGCTATTTTTTCTGCTCGTCTCGACCAAGAAATACCTGATGAGACCAAACAGGAAAGGAAAAATTACTCCCCACACCCTGGGAGAATACTCCCTGGCTGTGGGGGTCATTAGTTTTTTGGAGTTTGTTTTTGGAAAACAAATGTGTAATGCTCAGTTGCCTGAAAAGTGCTGGCTGTGCACCATGCTTGCAGTGCCTTTAGAGTAATCACTGTCACAGATTTTACCGATGGGCCGGCAGTGATCTCTATATATGGCAGGCAGTAGTTCTCCAGGTTGGTAGAATTAATCCTGGTGGACGGGTGGCCGCCAGCCAAATTTAAATCAGAGCCTCAGTAAGTGAAGCAAGGAGAAAAGCCCTCTGCAGTGTGGGGAAGAGTGTGTCAACAGCGGCTGCTATCAGAGGGGGTGGTGGGGCGGGGGGGGGAGTTGTAGGGGAAGAGGAGAGAAATTAAATTTAAAAAAGGACTTACCTTTAACGGCCGGCCGCCGCCTCTCCTCCGTCCTTGTTCTCTTCTTCTTCCTGTCCTGGCTGGCAGCAGGAAGCACCTGGGCAGAGAGTCTTCCCTGAGCCAATCACAATGCTGCAATGCAGCTTTGTGAGTGGTCTGAGCGTCGTGAATCGGCGCTCAGACTGCAACTGGGAGCCTGTGCATGTTCCTGACCAGGCTGTGTGATGCAGCCTGGTAGGAACATGCAAAGTACGCATGAACTGTTTGGTCGGCCCAAGAGGGCCGACCAAACGGTTAATGCGCACTTAGGGAGTGCATAGCACTCCTCCCCTGCTCTGGCCAGCCCAGCCCCGCCCCACCTCGCCACTGACTGCAATTGGGAAAATAAAATGATAATAATGACACGTTATTATCATTTTATTTTTCCTTTTCAGCAATGGGGCGACGCTCCTCCGCCTTAGCGGATGAGCCACCACTGGAATGTGTAGCAGTCAATGCTACCTGCACCTGACGCTGTCCTAATCACTGTCCTGTTATGGCCATACATGAAAATGTACATTGGGAAGCTGCAGGAAAAAAAGAGATTGCTTGTACCATCCCTGACACAGTCTATTGTCACTGGTTATGTGTTATTTTAATCGCAACAACGTATTCATATATATACATCAACCAGTGCATGTGCTTGTGTAGCCACCGAGAGATCAAAACACGGAAATTTACAAAAACCAAAGAGAATTTAAAACTAGACATCAATTGCTTGTATCCTCTTATACAAAATCCTTGCTGTTTCCTCTGTTTTTGAGTACAGTGGTTGTCCACAACTCTTCCAGAGTCCATTCCACCTGAAGGTAGTCCTTAGGGGAAAGGGGTGCAGGACCTCAGTGCTCTGGCTCCTCCTATATACATCAGCTACATGGAATGGGGGCCTCTAATGTACACTGGAGATGGGCCCAGATAAAACAGGCGATGTTTAAATTTCAGTGTAGCTGGAACACTTTTGAGAACACCTATGATGTTGCATATCAGCTGATGGAAGGGTGTGGTAAAAGATTTCCTTAGTCCTGATGAGGCCCTAAATTAAAGAGGCCGAAACACGTTGACTTTTATTTGAAGGAGTCCCACAAAGAAGAAATTGATTAGATTAGATTAGTTATAGGAGGAGCCAGAGATAAACATATTATTGGCGTACAGACCTACCCAGAATATATTTACAGCTCTGGTCCCATTCGTGCTGTTTAGAGGGCGTGTTCCAGGGTCCAAATTGAAAAGGTAGTGGATAAGTAGACGTTCGGTGAGTGTATCAAGTTTGTCTTGTGTACTTGGATGTAAGAAAAGAAGTTCAGAGTAGGTATCATATTGGTTCTAAAAGGATAGATGAGTGTAAACTTGAGGTCAGGGATTGGGTGACAATTAGGAAATCAGTTCATGTCACTTAAGGTGAATCCAAATTCTCTGATCCGGTGCAGATTGTTCGAGTGTTCCCTGGTGTGGTGCATACCAGTGATCGCAAGACTTGGAACAATGATTAACTGGTTATGATTCCACCAGGAAAACTTGATTTTGCACAAGCACATTTAGGAATAACTGATTCTGATGTTGACCAGAGTAGCACCAAAGAAAATCCATACTGCATACGCTCAGGGAAAGATAGGCGCATGACTAAACGTTTCACAGAATATGTGGTTGGTTAATTTGGGTAATGTTAGCAATGCAAAATGAAACAAGTATTCAACACGGTGAGTTTGCACCAACAGGCAACTTTAATGGTAGCAGTGACAGAGACCTCGACCACTAGTAGATTGTCCTCCTGCTCCCCTCCAACTGCCAACCTCCAACCTCCCCCACAACATTCTTCCCCAACATACCATGTTCCAGAACCACAACATATCTTACCCCTTAATAAACAAATAAAAAAAAATACATACATTTCAGACCTTATACGTTTCAGACAATAAATACTTAATGGAACAGGAAAACATATATATATATATAGATGAAATAGACACAATTCCTACAACGAGATACAGGATAAAATATAGAATTATAATAGAATATAATAACCATATATACATATAGTTCTACCCTATTATAAATGTATATTTTATCGTATAATGTCTGAAATGTATGTCGTTTTTTTGATTTGTTTGTAAAGGGGTAAGATATATTGTGGTTCTGGAACATGGAACGTTAGGGAAGAACGTTGTGGGGAGGACATCATTAGACTAAAAGTGAGATTTTTTTTTTTTTAAATGATAAAACGAGACACAAGCCTTTGCTGACGACTCTTCAAAGACCATCACATCCAACATCAATAAGGAATTCCAGGAGTCCTCTGACAGTGTGGACCCCAATGTAGACAGTGCTCTATTGCTCTCTGAGTTTGTGCTACATAAATACCAATTTCCATATTTATGCATGCATACAATAATAATGAGCCATCAGCTTTTGAACTGGAAGGATTCTGTCTAAGTTGTTGAGGGACCTATTAAGCACTGTGCTTTCGAGCCCTGACATTATCAGCTCCCAGGTTCTTTGACCTATAATGCTATACTTCCATTCCTTCCCTAAAGAAAATCTCTGGAATCGTCGTCGCGATTCCCTTCAGTAAGGCAATTCACATGCCCCTCGGGTACGGCAGCTCCCAATCCCCAATATGCTGCTCACGTAGATCCACAGGTCACAAAACTTGCCACCAAAAATAGCTCAGAAAGACCTTTGTGAGCCCAGGGGGTGCCTGCTCTCACCCGTCCCGATGCCGAGAAAATTCTCATGTTGCAGAAAGTCCTGCCCGGACCAGTTTGGCCAGGTCTTGGAATAATTTCTTGTCTAATACATTTGACTGTTGTATCTGCTATTAGTTCTAAGCTAAACAACTGAGTCCTGGTGAGACCCCACATGTAAGGCTCCAGAAGAGCCTGAAATCGTAGAGGAACCAACATCAAGACCACCTTTCTGACATCATTAGTTCAAAGTCTTCATTGTTGGTTGACTGATCACAATTTGTCCTTTCGCATGCAACTTTTTCTTCCTAACGCAGAGCTAACATTGGTGACAGATGCATAACTACTGGGTTGGAGGGGCACCTGGGTGAGGGGAAGATAAGGGAGCTCTTGTCTCCATCGGAGGATCAGCTCAACATCAACCTTGTGGACATAGGGCTATTTGTCTGGCGTTAAAGGCCCTTTTGCTTCCCATCAAGGGGAAGCTGGTTCAGGTTCTCGTGGACAACACCGCTGCAATGTGGTACTGCAACAGGTAGGGAGAAGTGAAGTCCCAGACCAGGAGGCTTTGCATCTCTGGAGGTTGCCTGAGTGACATGGTATATTTCTGGTCATCAACCACCTGGCAGGGTCCCTAAATGACAGACTGAACATGCTGAACAGAAGTTGTCTGGCAGATCACAGTGAAGTCTACATCCCAAAGTGGCGCAGGGTATCTTCCACCACTTGGGGGAACCCTGAGAAGCTCATTTTGCCACTGTTGAGAACACACAGTGTCAACAATTTTGGGCATTGAAATTTCCACAACAATACTCTTTAGGAGACACATTCTGGCTGGAATGGAACAAGGGACTCCTGTACACCTTCCCGCCATTATGTCAAGCCTCGAGTTCTGAAGAAGATCAAGAGATGCAGGGCCCAAGTCTTCCTGGTGTCTCTATATTGGACGGGAAAGTGTGGTACCCGGAGCTCAGATCAGGGTGTCTCTTCGAGAGGACCTTCTGTTCCAGCAGCAAGACAGATTCGTCCACCCAAATCTACACCTCCATTGCGGGGAGATGGAGCAGTAGTTGTTAACTGCTTTCAATCTGTCACCTGAGGTGGTGGATATCCTCCTCGCAGCCAGATGGCCCTCAACAAAATCTATCTGGTCTGGGAGATGGAACAATTGTGGTGCCTGAGACACTGTGGGACATATGTACAAGGGAAGTGGTGGAGTTAGGCGTTAGCCTTCCTGGCATAATGCCTCACTCCGCCACTTCAGAAATGCAGGGCTGCACCATATTTACAAGAATATGGTGCAGCCTTGCATTTCCCCTTGCGCTGGTGCTACACTTTACAGCCTAGCGCCAACGCAGGCATCCTTGCACCATAGTGCAGGAAGGCCCCCCTTCCTGCACATAAACAATCTTCAAATGCCACTTTGTAACTTCTATGTGTGCTGCTTAATGCAGCACGCACAGAAGTTGCAAAACAGCATTTTTTTTAAATGATTGTTTATGTGCAGGAAGGGGGACCTTCCTGTACATAAACAATCATTGGCCTTTTGCTATTTTCATGTGTGCTGCACAACGCAGCACATATGAAAACAGCAAAAACTAGGAGAAATGAAACATTTCTCCTCGTTGCGCCAGGGTAAGATCAGGTTTTCCCTGGTCTTAATTCAGGCACTGCCTCCTATTTATGCATCCCTTTCTAAATAGGAGGCAGCGTCAGAATCTATGGGTGTTGGGGTGGAACGCCCACAGCAACATCCATTGCCCTCTCCTTTCACTCTAAGCATAGTGTGAAAGGGGGCCTATTTACAAGGCAGAGTAAAGTCACGTTAAGTGGCTTAACGCTGCCTTGTAAATAAGGCGAGGCGATAGGGGCTTGTAAATATGCCCCTGATCCTTTTGTATTTAGCCCATTAAGGTATTGCAATGGGAACTGTTACTACGTTTGCCAGACCAACTATCCTGTGTGAGTGACCTGTTGTGATGAGGTTTCATAAAGGTTTAACATATATATTCCCTCCCAAACTCTTTGTGCTGCCAAGGTAGGACCATAATTTGATTCTGACATTCTTCATGTGTATAACTTTTGAATCAATTCATAGTTGCTTGCTGCATCTGTTGATCTTGAAGACTGTTTGCTCATTGAATGAATGAATGAATGAATGAATGAATGAATGGCATTTATTAAGAGAAAACTAATGCCCGGAGGCGTCTTGGCGCTGTAGAGACCAGTCAGAAGGTGAAACCTAAAAAGTTTCCTAGCTTGAAACAAAGAGCCAGGTTTTATGAGATTTCCTAAAATCCTGTAAACAGGGGGAAATTTTAAGTTCCCAAGACAAAGAATTCTAAAACACAGCAGTCGATCTGAAGAAACTTTTTCCACCCCATGTGGCTTTCCTGAAGGATACAACTACAAGATTTTTTGCAGTACTTGAGTGAAGAGACCTGCTCCGAATGTACCACCTGAAATGCTTTTTAGGTCTCGCGCCTAGTGTTGCAGTGCGCAGCACTGCTCGCGCAGCACGAGACCTTTAGAAAGGGCTTCTGAAAGCTACCCACACGCTCGTGCGTGTGGTTTTGCTTTTGAAAGCCCACATTGGCTGGAGCGTGCGTTTTTTTTACCGAGACGGCACGCGATTGGTCAAAGGCAGGCGCATGTCCCGCCTTTGCCGCGCCCATTCCCGACGGTGGCCAGAACGCACAGCAGCGCGCGTTCGTCTCGCTGCCGCTGCCACGCTCCCTCCCCCGCTCCTCTGTGGTGTGCGCGCACCAAACAGAAAAACATTATTTTGCACTTGGACGTTCAAGCCCTGTACGTGTGCGCTTTTATGGGTACCACTGCGTACATTTTGAAAGAAGGCGGCAACCTTATACTGATGAGCAGAAAGAAACCCTTTGTGAAAAGGGCTGCGAATATTGTTGTTTTCTGTCCAGTATGACAAGTGCCTTGTCACACATCGCTGCCGCCCGGAGAAGGACGCCTCTTCCTGGCCCATTAGGAGTTTGTGGAGCTTTCGTGAAAAGGGGTTTAAGGGATGCTTGGGACCCCCACGTCTGCCGAACCGACAATCCTGTCTGCGGCTGCCCGTGAGATGAAGGAACGGCTGCTGCGGACGTGAACGGTAAGTGGGTGACTACCATCGCTCGAGCCCCGTTCAGCCCTCCACCAGAGTAAACAAATGTGCATGTTGGGGGGACGTGCTGTGTTCATTGGGCAGGCTGCGGGGGAGGGGTGCGACCACTTTGCAGACACTGCACCCGGGATGTCACGGACAATGCTTGCGGTCTCGGACATGGTTTGCCTGGGGTGATGACTTCCCTTGTAGACTCCTGGCTCGTGAGGGGGGAGTTGGGCTCGCAAGACAGTTTTACCACTGTCTGAAAATGCTGCGTATTTAACTTGGAGAGCACGGGGTGTGTTTATTATTACACTTGGAGGGCACGGGGTGTGTTCATTATTACACTTGGAGGGCACGGGGTGTGTTTATTATTACACTTGGAGGGCACGGGGTGTGTTCATTATTACACTTGGAGGGCACGGGGTGTGTTCATTATTACACTTGGAGGGCACGGGGTGTGTTTATTATTACACTTGGAGGGCACGGGTGTGTTCATTATTACACTTGGAGGGCACGGGGTGTGTTTATTATTACACTTGGAGGGCACGGGGTGTGTTCATTATTACACTTGGAGGGCACGGGGTGTGTTTATTATTACACTTGGAGGGCACGGGTGTGTTTATTTCCCACGGTCTCTGAAGTTGCATCTAGGTGCAGCAGCTCTTCCATTCTGCAGGGCTGTAGGGGGCGCTGTATAGCGTGTCTTCACTGTTCGCTGTCCCGCCTTCTCGAGGATTATCTCTCTCCATCCATACATATGTCTCTCGACCATCCCGGATATCGCCCCCTCCCGTTGTCAGACGCTGATTGTTCCAAAGTCTCCTGGTCCCAATTTGCACCTTTGCCTTCACATGCACTGACTAATCTGTGCCCCACTCTCGCTCCTAAAGGGTGTACTGCCCCCCCCTCTCGCAGTGGACGCCTCTCACCAGTGACCTGGTCACGCCCACTTCCTAATGTGCCACAAGGCTTTCTCCCACTGAAGCCTGTGCTCTTCCTTTGACACCCCACCCCCACTCTCATATGTTCCAAGTCTTCACCCCTCCCCCAAAACAGCACCAGGACTGCTATTCGCAGAGTCTCAAAAATGCAGCCGGTGGTCGACACCTTTACCCCAAGGTGACCCGGTGGGGTCTCCGCCTCCTGCCTTAGAAAGGGCTCGGGGTCTTGTGTCAGTCTAGGTACCAAAATACTCCAGGAGGGTAGGGAGGATGCCGGGATACCCAGAGAATGTAATCAGAGATGCTCCCTACCAAGGGAATGTAACCTTAGGCATCTGTCCTCAAGGTGGACAGTGCCGAGATGCTTGTCTGTGAAGAGAATGTAACTGTAGCGCCTGCCTACAAAGGGAATGCAAGCCTAGATGGCTGCCTACCAAAGCATTGTTACTGTACACGCCTGGATGCACTAAAAGTACCACCCCAGATGTCTTAATACAAGTGAATGTCTGTGGAATGTAACCATAGATGTGTACACACTGGAATTCCTAGCTGATGTAACCTCCACAGTCAGGAAATGTAGGTGTGTAAATGTCCCTGTATGTAGCTGTATTTATCCGGATGCGCTTGCAGTGTTCCTGCCGATGCGAAGGTTGCAAGGAAGCCTAACCGCATCATTCCAGATTATTTGGGAGTGTAGGAATGTCATTAAAGATGGTTAGACACCCGGGGAATGTAATTGTAGATGCCGCGTAAGCAGCTATTGTACATTTCTAGTGACCCATGGAGTGTTAGCGCAGCCGTTTGGGAATGTGCAATGCTGCTGTTATTCAGTAGATGTGCACGTGTTTGTGTTTAGTGGCCACTCTGTTATTGAGACGTCTGCTAGCCTGTTCTCCTCGTCTTACTACCAACCCCTTCTTTTTTTTCTCAGCCTACCTGACACCATCAACCTGTTTTATGTGCTCCTTAGGGAGCTGTTGCTGACAATTATATGCGTTTAACAAAAGCACAAGGGGTTGGCCTGCAGGAATTTGCAAGATTCTCCTTGCCCAGCCAGGCCTACTCCAATATATAGAATAGCTCTAGGTGCACTTTTTTAAAGGGTACTGCATCACGAGACCGCAACAGTCCAGTTCTGCCCTCCCAGCCCAGCTCCAATCACCCCTCTACTAGACCTTTGGCTTTGACACTGTACAGCGCTCAGCCGCCTCTTGGCTAGACTCACACTATACAAATGCCACATAAATAGTGTTTCCTCACATTCGAGATTTCAAGGATGAACTAGAGGCAATGGGTTAAAAGGCAGACAGTACCTCCCCAGTCTACACAGTACTATTTTCTTTCAAGGGTTTTCTGTGAAAGTTGTGAACCCACCTTTAGGAAGTCATCTTTGTGTCTGTGTATCTGTGGCCGTTGAAGGGAGCTATATGACTTTATAGTGAGTTTGAAACACATCCTCAAGTTGGATAGGACGCAAAGGGCATGTACACCCCAGACACAGCCACGCAAATTGGAGACACAGCATGCAGTAAGGCCCAGATTGTAAGGGTTATGCACCTACAGGGAGACACCAACGTCTATCGTGACAGTTTCAGCACTATGGAAAGTTTGGAGGGTTAGAAATGGTAGTTCTCGTGCAAGAACACAGCCCGTTATCAAATACACTACAGCATCATAAAGGCGGGAAACAGCTTTAAAGATGGGGAGGCTCACACAGACACAAACGATGCAGGAAGTTCAGGACCTAAAAGATGGCAGCGTGGCTCTGACACAAGGACTGGCCGTTGTCAGATCTGTTGAACCAGTAGGCAGGAAGTCCTGCAGTTTTAAGTGGAGGCTCTCACACAAGGATACACACCTTTGCCAGGTTTCTAACAGCATCATACTGGAAGTTCTGCTGTTTAAAAATGTCCCTACTCATGAAAACATATACACCAAGTTTGGGGCTTAACAATGGCTGTTGTCATACAAGATTATACACCTGTCAGGTGTGTTTGTAGAAACTTCCTTGGTTTAAAGATGGCCGCTTACATACAGGGTCACAAACTTTATCAGATCTAGGATAGCATCATGTAAGGAGCCCCGGAAATTAAAGATGGCTACCCAAGGACATAACAGTTAATTCTCTGTTGCAGTGGCTCGCAGCGGGAAATCTAAAGGTTAATTTGTTGTCTAACTCTTAGTACCGGAAGTATGTACTCTTTAAACAAGTTTGAAAATCAACGTTAAATCCTCATGTCTTTGACAGAACTATTGTAAGCACAAAATCCAACGTAAGATCAAGTCTGGTAGAGTAGTGAGAGCAATAAGTCATGCTTAGTTAAATGTTTAGTTTTGAGCAGGGCTGGCCTTTAGCATGGGCGGGCTGAACCAGTGACGCTAATTTTTCGAGGGGCGCATGGATCTGTGTGCAATAAGTTTGTGCCAACAGCAGCGCCCTTCCCATCTTGCTCCAGCCTTGTGTTTGTGTACCTGCCAGTCACTGCTCAGCCAGGGACTGACCAGTGAACACAAAGGGGACCCCCAACCCCCTCAGGGATCCCTGCTGCCTCAATTAATTCACTACCGTCAGGCAAAGTTGCAACATATATACACTCCACATAATACCACTCAGTACCACATAATCACACGTCGCAATTACACTTTATTCAATGCAACATAAATGCACTCCACATAATACCACTCAGTGTGACATAGTTACAAGCCACAAATTACACTCTACTCAATGCAACATAAATACACTCCACATATTACCACTCAGTGCCACATAATTACACGCCACATAATAACACTCTACTCAATACAACATAAATACACTCCATATAATACCACTCAGTGCCACATAATTACACGCCACATAATTACACTCTACTGAATGCAACATACACTCCACACAATACCACTCAGTGCCACATTATATGCTACATAATTACACTGCACTCAATGCAACATACACTCCAAATACCACTCAGTGCCACATAATTATATGCTACATAATTACACTGCACTCAATGCAACATACACTCCAAATAATACCACTCAGTGCCACATAATTACATGCCACATAATTACACTAAACTGAATACAACATACACTCCCCATAATACCACTCAGTGCCACATAATTACACGCCACATAATTACAGTCTACTCAATGCAACATATATACACTCCACATAATACCACTCAGTACCACATAATCACACGTCACAATTACACTCTATTCAATGCAACATAAATACACTCCACATAATACCACTCAGTGCCACATAATTACACACCACATAATTACTGTACTCAATGCAACATAAATGCACTCCACATAATACCACTCAGTGTGACATAGATACAAGCCACATAATTACACTCTACTCAATGCAACATAAATACACTCCACATATTACCACTCAGTGCCACATAATTACACACCACATAATAACACTCTACTCAATACAACATAAATACACTCCATATAATACCACTCAGTGCCACATAATTACATGCCACATATTTACACTCTACTCAATGCAACATAAATAGACTCAACATAATACCACTCAGTACCACATAATTACAAGTCACATAATTACACTCTATTCAATGCAACATAAATACACTCCACATAATACCACTGTGGCACATAATTAGACGCCACATAATTACACTCTACTCAATGCAACATAAATACACTCCACAAAATACCACTCAGTGAGACATAGTTTCACACCACATAATTACACTCAACTCAATGCAACATAAATACACTCCACATATCACTCAGTACCACATAATTACACGCCACATAATTACTCTCTACTCAATGCAACATAAATACACTCCACATAATACCACTCAGTGCCACATAATTACATGCCACATATTTACACTCTACTCAATGCAACATAAATAGACTCAACATAATACCACTCAGTACCACATAATTACAAGTCACATAATTACACTCTATTCAATGCAACATAAATACACTCCACATAATACCACTGTGGCACATAATTAGACGCCACATAATTACACTCTACTCAATGCAACATAAATACACTCCACATATCACTCAGTACCACATAATTACACGCCACATAATAACTCTCTACTCAATGCAACATAAATACACTCCACATAATACCACTCAGTGCCACATAATTACACGCCACATAATTGCACTGTACTCAATGCAACATAAACACACGCCACATAAATGCACTCTATACCACATACCATCAATCAACATAAATGCACTCCACACCATGACACAATTTCACTAAGCATGATTTCACTCAACACCACAGTTCCAGGCCACACAATTCAACTCCACACATTTCCAATACACACCGCATAATTACACACCAAACAACATATTTCAACTCCACAATCCACAACGTACCTCCAATCCACACCATATAGTGTCACCACCTGAGCACCAAACATCATTCACCACCACCATTTTGCATCAGCGCACCACCTAAGCATCACGTCAATCTGGCCTTGGAATCTGGCATCTGTTGATTCTCCCCTATTGTCCGTCCGCTGCTCGTGTTCTAATTAAATTACTGTTTTCCTACCTCCACTCCCCCGTTATTTATGTCCCGCTCCCCCATAACAAAAAAATGATAACAAACAAGCATGAGAACAGGCAGGAAGAAGTTGCCAGCAGTGCAAGTACAAAAAAAGTAGAAGACATTTTTTATGTTAAAATCTTTTTTAATCAGGTTTTTCAGTTGTATATAATGTTGTCTTCGTTTATATAAAGGTAACAAGAATGCTTAACACTTTTTATTATAACTTTTCAACATAATGCACAGCAGCCACAATGCTCTACAACATAGCCAAAAGTTCTGGCTAAACACATAATTTTAAAAGTCGCTGCTTGTTTGGTTTACTTTTGGCCAGTCACTCTCCAACAGAGCATTTTGGCACTCCGACACCAACTGCTCCCTCCATCCTCCCTTAGTAGGTAACAGACATTGCCATTTACAATGCCAATAGCTCTAACTTAAAAAATTGCGAGACCTATTGCATTTCAAATGCTTGTTAAAATAGGCCGCTCCATTCCCATGAAGGGTCCTGAAAGCTGTGCATAGAGCTTTAAACTTAATGCGTTGTTTCACCGGAAGCCAGTGAAGTGCCCTTATTGCTCCTTTGGCCGATTCAAATCTAGACACTTTTAAAAGAAAGTGTGCTGATGCAGTCTGCAGGGTTTGAAGCTTTTTTAGGAGCCCGACCGATATATTAAGATAAAGACTATATCAATAGTCAAGCCTTGTCTGAACTAATGAAATTACCACCGTTCTCAGAAGTTCGCAAGGCAGATATTTCTCAATTTCTTTAATCAGTCTCAGAGAGTAATAAGAGGCCGTAGTAACCTTGGAAATTTGGTCCTGCAAATGAATTCTTTATCAATCATTATGCCCTGATTTTTTGCCTTTGAGGCCGGAGTAGGAAGTGATCCCAGTTCCGAGGGCCACAATGAGTGTGTCCAAAATGAGGGGTTATTTCCTTTTTGGAGGAGTTCAATTTTAGAGACTTATTGCCCATCCATTTATTTACTTCTAACATACATTTACTAAAGGTGTCCCCGGTGTCCATAGTATTATTGGCAAGTGACACAATAATCTGCATTTCATCTGCGTAGGATGCCAAAGTTAGTGAAAAGGACTTAATAAGTTTGGCAAGTGTGGTAACATAAAAATTAAACAAGGTAGGGCTCAAGGACAAACCTTGTGGAACCACACAAGGCAGATTATAAAATTGAGAAGTAAAATCACCCACCAATACCCTTTGCTGCCTATTAGTCAAAAATGATTGAAGAAGTGCTGGGCCCCCAATTCCTAAATTCTGCAGACGGTCGACCAACACCAGGTGGTTGACCGTATCAAAAGCCGGGGAAAGATAAAACAGCACCAGGACCGCGTTCCCTCCTCTATCAAGAGTGGCTCTAATTTCTTCCGTTGCTGCCACCAGACAGATTCGGTGCTGTGATGTTTTCTAAAACCAAACTGGGTATCATTCAGCAGGTGGTTATTGTCAATATAAGCCGTTAGTTGCTGATTAAGTACTTTTTCTGAACTGGGGTGGCGGAGTGAGCTAAAGAATGATGATGGATTAAACCCAGATCAGTTGACTGGGGGTGAGTGCTTGCAATGTTCAACACTCCGTCCATCATCCCCTTTGGTTTTGCTAAGTTTGCCCTAAGTTGGCAGGGTATGCCCAGACGTGGGTCCCTTGCTCACTTTGCCACTGGATTCAAGATAGCCTGGCTGATGAGGGTTATGAACCCGAAACCGGTTCCAGGATGCTTGTTTCCAGTCCAGGGAAGACATGGCTTGGCAGTTCAGGCTGGACTGTTCCCATGAGGCACAGGGTCAGACTGATTTGCATATGGCCATGCCTGAACTGGGGTGGCGGAGTGAGCTAAAGAATGATGATGGATTAAACCCAGATCAGTTGACTGGGGGTGAGTGCTTGCAATGTTCAACACTCCGTCCATCATCCCCTTTGGTTTTGCTAAGTTCGCCCTAAGTTGGCAGGGTATGCCCAGACGTGGGTCCCTTGCTCACTTTGCCACTGGATTCAAGATAGCCTGGCTGATGAGGGTTATGAACCCGAAACTGGTTCCAGGATGCTTGTTTCCGGTCCAGGGAAGACATGACTTGGCAGTTCGGGCTGGACTGTTCCCATGAGGCACAGGGTCAGACTGATTTGCATATGGCCATGTCTGAACTGGGGTGGCGGAGTGAGCTAAAGAATGATGATGGATTAAACCCAGATCAGTTGACTGGGGGTGAGTGCTTGCAATGTTCAACACTCCGTCCATCATCCCCTTTGGTTTTGCTAAGTACTTTTTCTGCCTGTTTTGCTGGGTAAGGACGCCTAGAAATTGGCCAGTAGTTACTCAACTCTCTAGTATCAAGGTTGGATTTTTTTAGAAGAGGGAGAACTGACGCTGACTTCCAGTGGTTGGGCAAAACTCCCTGATCACAAATTACTGCCAAGATATTAGTCAAAGCTCAAATGGTTCTGGTGCCATATGGAGTATTTTAGGTGGACACGGGTCATTAGGGGAACCTGATTTAATAGTGGGGATCCATTTTTTTTATCAGCTCTACTGAGGGTGGATCAAAATTGCTAAACTTTATGCTCTCTGGCTTTAAGTTGGGACACTGTGTTTTAACTGTAGAGGTCATATTAGTAGTCGAGAACTGGTTAAAGATGTTCATACTAAACAAATACAATGGATGGAGGATCCTAGGGAAACATTTTTAGAGACCTACAAAGGATTACATCCCCAAACTATCAATCAAATACAACAAAAATCCTTGGGTCTAAGTTATCTGAACAAACCAGACAAACATACACAAAGGCACTATCACAAAACCTAACTGGGGGAAAAGATCCCTTTAGGAAGAAATCCCTCACCCACCTATGGTGGCATGCTTCATCATTTGGGACTCTCCTCCCAGAGGAAAAACCTAGTTCCTCTGAGGGCTACAACCCCCTCACTGAGAGGGAGGAGCTCAGGGATGTTTTTCAACTGCTCTAGCTGGATCTGCTAGATCCTCCAAATGAGACTGCTAGTGTGAGTGAGAAAGCAGCGCAAAAGAATTAAAGTGAGTGAAGTGATATTAAAACTGGCTAGAGAGAACCAAGCATAAGCTTTATTCAGGAGTTCTCGCTGTCAGGATTAAAAAACAGTGCACCTGCGGTATGGATTTAAACCGCACGTGTCAAGTGGTAAGTTATGGTCGACATGTTTCAGCCATGTGGCCCCCAATTCGGACCAGGCTTTCTTCAGGACCACTAAAATGCTGCTGCTAAGTGAATTGTGTGAAAAAAAGAATATTAAAAACTTTTAGTTAAACACCCGGAACCAGAAATACTTGCGGTTCCTGTTCTACGGAAGGTACCCGTACCTAATGAAAATAAATAAGAGACAATATAGGCCTTAAACAAAACAACGCAAAAAACATCAGATAACAAGGCAGTGAGGAAGGATCAGAGTGCCTCCTCCTGCATATTGCACCACAAAAGTGTCTGCACAAAAACAATGTCATGCTTACCCGTAACGACTGGGTACGTTGCAGACCTCAACCTGGCAACAGCTCAGAGGGGAGGCACCGCTCTATGGAGGAACAGTATGTACAGTGTGCTAATGTCAGCTAAGAACACACAAAATATCAAACACACTAACACGGTTAAAGCATATAAATACCAAATTTAGTCGTAAGAGCACCAGACTCAATAAAAAACAGCATGTATGCAATGATACCACATGTCCCCTTGTGTGATTCAAACGGAGTGCACTAATATGTGTCACAATCTATGGTATATTAAAAACAGGGACAGCCTCTATACAGTATTTGTCACAGAAGAGGACTGAACTATCAGAATTAGAAAATCTTATTCTACGGGGAAGCAACCCCAGTCATGTCTCACATAATAAATGAACATCCCTATCATATTACACAAGTGTAGAATTGTTTGGCTGCTAGGTTATTGAGAAAAGACCAGGCTACGACTTGGCCTCTAGCACAGCTTACGCGTATTGCATGAATGCCGAGATGAGGGGGTTTGCAACAAATGGATATCTTGGACACACTAGACAAAACTGTGATGTCAATGGACGGCTGCATAGTTGTAAAACAGCAAGAAAACAGTTCATAGAGCCTCTATGCCACTAGTGCCTATCACATGGATTCTGAATGAAGTGAAGGGGCACTAACTCCAAAGGCAGGGAAAGGCGCAAGCACATAAAGATGATGTACGCATCAGTCAGCACCTCATCAAATAATGGGAGGGCAAACAACATGTCACTTACTTCTCCGTCGGTACCCCGGTCGGGTGGAGACTGTCGCGGGAGGTAAGTGCGCTGGTGACTGAGTGCTTCTTAAATACTGAAATAAGAGCGCGCTACCGACAGCCAGCGCTAATCGGCAAACCTTCGCACATGCGCGATGTCATCAGACGCTATTCCTACGCGCATGTGTGTTATGAGTCAAAAAACCTGGGGAATGTAGTTTCAAGCAGTACGGGTTTGCTGTGCATGCACGAGCCTATCTGGAGCGTCCTTGTTGTTACGGCGCGCTGGATAGCCATACTCAAATCTTATTTGTGTAAATATTTTTTAAATATTTTACACAGCTCCAGACATCGTGCCATCTTCATAAAAAAGCAGCGCTACGGGGAAAATCCCTTAGAGCATGCGTTTTGATTTAATCATAAGGTTGTCCTTGAGGCATAGTTAACATAAATACCATGAACCACCAGTTATATGCCTAGTGTTTTACCATATTGTTGTGAATGACTCTACCCTATGCTTTGTGCACAAAGCATTTAGAGTGCGACCCATGGAATATCATCATTCAATCCCTCCTCAGCTGTGTTGAGCCTGTGTACCCAACGTTGTTCACGCCTAAAGAGATATGTAGAAACGTCAGTTAAGTGTGCAGGAATGGCAGGTTTCTCCAAAACTATCCACTTCAGGTCTTCAGGGGAATGATTCTTTTCTAAAAAATGGCTTGTGAGTTTTGTGGCAGTTTTCTTGCAGCGGATGGTGCTTCTGTGTTCTAAAATGCGGATTTTCACCTTCCGAGTAGTCATGCCCACGTGCCGTAAGGCACATGGACAAGTGATCAAGTATATGAGCCTGTCACTATTACAGTTCGTGTGTTTGGAAAGAATCCAAGGTTGTGCAGTTCCAATGTCAACAGACATTGTATGTTCTGTAAGTGGACAGGCCGCACACATACCACAAGGAAAATGCCCCCTGACCTCAGGTAAATGCCAGAGAGTATTCTGCTTGCTTGGTTTCATGGTGTGTGGTCGCGTATGCACCAATTGGTCTTTGATATTTGTGCTGCGTTTAAAAGCGAACAGCGGTCGAGGTAGGGCAGTGTCGCCAATGTTCAGAATCTTCCAATTGGAGAGGATGCTCTGCTTGATTTTATTAGAGAAACTGCAAAAGGTGTTGACACATGTGAGTCTTGAATTGGCTTCCTTGGGTTCGCTTTGTTCAATAAGAGCTTCCCGGTTGTTATTGGCTGCACGTTTCATCGACCTCTTGATCAGTTGCTTCGGGTAACTCCTGGCTCCAAGCTGGCGGGCCAGATCATGGGCATGTACCTGATATTTGGAGGTGGTCGAGCAATTCCTTTTGATTCGTAAGAACTGCCCAAAAGGGAGATTATCCCTCAGGGCTTTAGGATGGTAGCTCTTGTATGATAAGAGCGAGTTCCTGGAAATGGGCTTCCTGTACAGTTCAGTGCATAAACCCCCATCAGTGGGGGAAATCAAAACGTCTAGAAATGGTAACTTGCTGTTACTGTATTCACAGGTAAACCTCAAAAAATAATTGCGGGTGTTGAGCCACCCCTTGAATGCCATGATGGTGAGTGGAGGGCCTCTCCAGATAACAAAGACGTCGTCAATGTAGCGTTTCCACAACAATATGTGGTCTTTGTATGGATTGCCCTCATTGAAAATATGGTCCTGTTCAAAGAGGTGCACATACAGATTCAGCCAGACTAGGGCAACAACGCTGCCCATTGAAGTGCCCGATATTTGTAGAAATAACTGGTCTTCAAATTGAAAGAAATATTCTTTCATGGCCAGTCGGGCACAATTCATGATAAAATGGACAGGGGTGATGGTATCCATGTCCCGATTCTCCAACAGTGTCTGTATGGCCGCAAGTGTCTCGTCTTGGGGAATGCAGGTGTACAAAGACTCCACATCAAAGGACACCAAATAATCTCTAGTAGCATCAAAAGGTGCATCTCCCACCAGGCGGAGAATGTCCTTCGTATCCTTAAGGTATGTGGGCATCTCCATCACAAGAGGCCGAAGGAAATGATCCACGAACGTAGATAATGGTTCCAGCAGGGATCCTAATCCAGAGATAATGGGACGACCAGGTGGTGGTCTCTGCTCCTTGTGTACTTTGGGCAGGACGTAAAAATAAGGAATCACTGGATGGATCTTAACCAAGAAGGATGCTTCTTGCGTAGTGATCCAATTGTTCAACCTAGCCTCATCAACATGAGACTTTATTTCAATCTGAAGTCTCTTGGTGGGATCTGTTTTCAACAGTTGGTAAAAGCGGGTGTTGTTAAGTTGTTTGAGACATTCCGCGCGATAAGTTGAAGTATCCAACAGGACAATGGCACCGCCCTTATCCGCCGATTTGATTGTGATTGTGGTGTCACTTGCCAGTGTCCTCATGGCACATTTTTCTCGTTGGGTAAATGTGCCATGAGGACTACTGGCAAGTGACACTCACGATCACAATCAAACCCGGCGGATATAGAGCGCATCATCCTGTTGGATACTTCAACTTATCGCGCGGAATGTCTCAAACAACTTAACAACACCCGCTTTACCAACCGTTGAAAACAGATCCCACCAAGAGACTTCAGATTGAAATAAAGACTCTTGTTGATGAGGCTAGGTTGAACAATTGGATCACTACGCAGAAGCATCCTTCTTGGTTAAGATCCATCCAGTGATTCCTTACTTACACGTCCTGCCCAAAGTACACAGGAGCAGAGACCACCACCTGGTCGTCCCATTATCTCTGGATTAGGATCCATGCTGGAATCATTATCTGCGTTCGTGGATCATTTCCTTCGGCCTCTTGTGATGGAGATGCCCACATACCTTGGGATACGAAGGACATTCTCCGCCTGGTGGGAGATGCACCTTTTGATGCTACTAGAGATTATTTGGTGTCCTTTGATGTGGAGTCTTTGTACACCTGCATTCCCAAGGCGAGACACTTGCGACCATACAGACACTGTTGGAGAGATCGGGACATGGATACCATCACCCCTGTCCATTTTATCATGAGTTGTGCCCGACTGGCCATGAAAGAAAATTTCTTTCAATTTGAAGACCAGTTATTTCTACAAATATCGGGCACTTCAATGGGCAGCGTTTGCCCCTAGTCTGGCGAATCTGTATGTGCACCTCTTTGAACAGGACCATATTTTCAATGAGGGCAATCCATACAAAGACCACATATTGTTGTGGAAACGCTACATTGACGACGTCTTTGTTATCTGGAGAGGCCCTCCACTCACCATCATGGCATTCAAGGGGTGGCTCAACACCACAATTATTTTCGAGGTTTACCTGTGAATACAGTAACAGCAAGTTACCATTTCTAGGCGTTTTGATTCCCCCACTGATGGGGGTTTATGCACTGAACTGTACAGAAGCCCATTTCCAGGAACTCGCTCTTATCATACAAGAGCTACCATCCTAAAGCCCTGAGGGATAATCTCCCTTTTGGGCAGTTCTTACGAATCAAAAGGAATTGCTCGACCACCTCCAAATATCAGGTACATGCCCATGATCTGGCCCGCCAGCTTGGAGCCAGGAGTTACCCGAAGCAACTGATCAAGAGGTCGATGAAACGTGCAGCCAATAACAACCGGGAAGCTCTTATTGAACAAAGCGAACCCAAGGAAGCCAATTCAAGACACACATATTAGTGCACACCGTTTGAATCACACAAGGGGACATGTGGTATCATTGCATACATGCTGTTTTTATTGAGTCTGGTGCTCTTACGACTAAATTTTGTATTTAAATGCTTTAACCGTGTTAGTGTGTTTGATATTTTGTGTGTTCTTAGCTGACATTAGCACACTGTGCATACTGTTCCTCCATAGAGCGGTGCCTCCCCTCTGAGCTGTTGCCAGTTTGAGGTCTGCAACGTACCCAGTCGTTACGGGTAAGCATGACATTGTTTTTGTGCAGACACTTTTGTGGTGCAATATGCAGGAGGAGGCACTCTGATCCTTCCTCACTGCCTTGTTATCTGATGTTATTTGCGTTGTTTTGTTTAAGGCCTATATTGTCTCTTATTTATTTTCATTAGGTACGGGTACCTTCCGTAGAACAGGAACCGCAAGTATTTCTGGTTCCGGGTGTTTAACTAAAAGTTTTTAATATTCTTTTTTTCACATAATTTACTTAGCAGCAGCATCTTAGTGGTCCTGAAGAAAGCCTGGTCCGAGTTGGGGACCACATGGCTGAAACATGTCGACCATAACTTACCACTTGACACGTGCGGTTTAAATCCATACCGCAGGTGCACTGTTTTTTAATCCTGTAATCCTGACAGCGAGAACTCCTGAATAAAGCTTATGCTTGGTTCTCTCTAGCCAGTTTTAATATCACTTCACTCACTTTAATTCTTTTGCGCTGCTTTCTCACTCACACTAGCAGTCTCATTTGGAGGATCTAGCAGATCCAGCTAGAGCAGTTGAAAAACATCCCTGAGCTCCTCCCTCTCAGTGAGGGGGTTGTAGCCCTCAGAGGAACTAGGTTTTTCCTCTGGGAGGAGAGTCCCAAATGATGAAGCATGCCACCATAGGTGGGTGAGGGATTTCTTCCTAAAGGGATCTTTTCCCCCAGTTAGGTTTTGTGATAGTGCCTTTGTGTATGTTTGTCTGGTTTGTTCAGATAACTTAGACCCAAGGATTTTTGTTGTATTTTAAAGATGTTCATATCCTTCTCTTGAAAGAAATATGCAACAGAGTCACAGAATTATTAGATGCTGCATTAAAAGTTTTCGGCACTGTGAGGTTTTTTTATTACCTGAAAAAGAGTTTTATTTGTGTCACAGGCTAATCTAATTTGCTCTGTATAATATCCTGATTTGGTGGCTAGAATTAGCTGTTTATGCTCTGCTAATTTAGCTTTGTACTGATTCCTTTCCTTTTCTTCATACTTTTTTCACCATTTACGCTCCAATCTATGACATTCTTGTCTAGATTTTTTTAACGCCTCCCCATACCATGCCTGAGATTTTTTCTCTATCCTAGGTTTGTGGTTTATGGGAGCTATGGTATCCATAGTCTCATGTGTCCATGAGGAGAAATTCTCCGCAATTTGATCGATATTATCAATGGATTTAAGTGCCACATTGGTGAGCCGTCGGACTAATTCATGTGCTTGAGTTTTATGCCATGCTCTATTTGAAGACAAAGAGTTCCTGCGAGCTCGTCATTCTGTGACCTGCGCTGATAGCTGCCATTTGACTGTAAAGTGGTCTGTTCAGGGTAATGGATTGTTAACTGGCTCATTAATATATGGATTGTTGGAAAAAAATTGCATCCAGCATGTGTCCTGCTTGATTGGTGGAGCCCTTTGTTTTCATCCGGAGTCCCAGACCATTCATGGACTCCACCAATTTGATGGAGTTTCTGTCTGTGCTGGACTCCAGATGGAAATTCATATCCCCCAGCAGTGTAAAATCAGCGCTCAACATTGAAGATTCCACTATATCACATAATCTGTCTCCAAAGCTGGCTCTAAGACCCGGAGGCCGATATAATATTAAACCATTGAAAGACTGAGTTTTCCAAATTTCAGTGGAGAAAAATAATGTCTCGAAGACCTCTGACGAAGCTGGCGGGAAGACTGCCTGAGAGTGATTGCAATAGAGCACCGCCTGCCCTCCTCCTTTTTTTCCTTATTACTATCTAGGTGAAACATATTGAAACCCTGGGGGGGTAGCAGCAGCTATTTCCGACCCAGAGTTAGCTTCTGCCCAGGTTTCAGTTATAAAAATCAGGTCTGCCTGATGCGTCAACACAAAATCCTGAAATTCAATGTAATGCTTAACTAAAGATCTATTATTGAGTAGAATACATGTTAGGCTATTGTAACGGTTCGGATAGAAGAACCGTAGATTTACAACCATTACATACCGTTTAGTTGAAATCCAGTAACAGCGGGGGACAATATCTTGTGCCCTGTGGGGGCTTACCTTTAAGGCCAAGTTTAAGTAGTGTGTCTCTCGTGTAAGTTAGCCTCTGGGTTTGATCTGGGTGCATCCGACCAGAAGGACAGGCCCTGGTTGCGGTCCTGGCGCGGACAGGCGCCTTGGGCGCGCCTTGGGCGCTCCTTGGGCGTGAAAGCGGTGCACCCGTTGCACGGATGTACTGCTGGAAGACTTTTGAAACCCGTCATAGGAGGGGCGTGGCCAGAGGTGTGGCAAGCACCGATCGCGGTGCGCTCCGTGAGTGAAAACAGGTGAGGGAAAACTAAAACCCAACCCGTGGTCCAGCAACCTCTGACCTCTGGCACAGGCTTCCCTGCGCCAGAGGACTACTGGTGAAGTAATATTAAAAATTAAATTAAGAGGTGAGTAATGAAAACATAAACCAATCAAAACTGCTAACACGGGCTGAAGCCCTACTCAAAGATGGTGCAGCCTAAGGAGCCAGGCAACTCCGGAAACGGGCACTTCAGTGCCTTTACAAGGAAAATAACAGTTGCACCAAACTTGTTGTGGTCTGCGCAGATGCGCTGCCGGAAGACTTTTAAAGCCTGTCATAAGAGGGGTGTGGCCAGAGGTGTGGCAATCACTGATCGCGGTGCGCTCCGTGAGTGAAAACAGGTGAGGAATACTAAAACACAACCCGAGGTCCAGGAACCTCTGGCACAGGCTTCCCTGTGCCAGAGGACTACTGGTAAAGTAATATTAAAAATTAAATTAAGAGTGGAGTAATGAAAACACACACCAATCCAAACTGCTAAAATGGGCCGAAGCCCTACTCAAAGATGGCGCAGCCTACGGAGCAAGGCAACTCCAGAAACGGGCACTTCAGTGCCTTTACAAGGAAAATAACAGTTGCACCAACCTTGTCGTGGTCTCCAGTTATGTCAGTGTGAGTGAACTGCAGGCACTGTCAGTGCAACTGCCCTGTACCATGGGTTTTTCAGATAAACTGGTGCCGAGGACCTGAGTGGAATTGTTTACCAAAAGTCGTGACTACCTTCCACTTAGAGCAATCCAGCACTCTATCAGTACTC
Organism: Calotriton arnoldi; assembly: GCA_963921515.1. NCBI lineage: Eukaryota > Metazoa > Chordata > Amphibia > Caudata > Salamandridae > Calotriton > Calotriton arnoldi. Next base: position 43,444 of record CAWUFW010005874.1, read on the forward strand.
ATTCCTTCACCTCAACCCTAACAGGTGGAGAGGCTCCATTGGTTGGATCTCAAAATGGTTTCAAGCTTTACATAGATCGTACCAAGGACCATCGAGTGGACAATCAACTTTATGTGGTGTTCTCCAGACCAAAGAAAAGGAAAGGCTGTGTAGAGAAGAAGACCTTGCTGAGGCTAATATTCCTTTGCAATAACATCTGCTATGCACCCGCCAAGAAGCAGGCCCCGGAGGTCTGGGGGCTGATTTCACCTGGGCCATGGTCACTATCACAACATGCAGGGGTGAGGGGCTACCTTTGATATCTGCCAGGCAGCAATCTGCAGGCCAGTGTATATGTTAACGAAGCACTACTGCTGTGACATCCAGGTCTGATGGGAAAGACACTTCGCCGGCTCAGGTCTGCAAGACTTTTTGGTCTGAGTCCACTCCGCAGACCCTCCACATGGGGGAGGTACCGCTTTGTTATCTATGATAAGGTGAGGAGTCTGCAGTTAGCAGTATATATTAGAAGAATGTTACTTATCTTCGCTAGCACTCTTTCTGGCCTATACTCTAACTACTGATACCTCACAATCCTTGCACCTCCCCTTTCAGTGGAATGGCCTGTTTTTACCCTCTAAAAAGGCCCAAGTTAGGTGTGCACACTGTTACTAACAATTGCCCATGATCTGCATCTGAAGACATGGAAATGGAAAAGACAAGAAAAATTCTGTTCCAGTCTGGCACTTGGGGCGTATTCTGAGGTGAGAAATCAGAGATTAAATCGAGTATCCACCACAAAGAGCATTGATGAAGTTAAGTATTTTGTAAATATCAATTGTCATACTCGTATATGGGTGTGTGCATAAACATGTCCCTTCTTATAGCCCTCCTAAATTTTCCTTAACTACACCCATTTTGTAGAAATTATTTCCCATTTTCCCTCTACTCCTTGTTGTCCCTCCCACATTTACGACTAAGTTCTGTACATATATGTGTGGGGAAATCTCCCCAATGGGTAGGACATCTCTGCACAGAAAAGAGAGCAGAGGTGTAGGCTTGTGAATTACATGTTGCTTTTTACGTACTTCAAAATACCTTTTGTGAATCGGGCTCTATGTGTCTTCTCTGCAGCCGTTCGTTACCCCCAGGAATAAATAGAATATACCTAGTTGAGGTTTTTTTCTATATCTCTTTGAAAACTAGAATTTGCCAAAGCATAGCATTGAATTTGACAATGCATATGGCTAGATTACAGATTTTGCAACAATTCAGTCAAAAGTTTGGATTACATCCAATGGCACTATTGACAGTGCATTCTTGCCATACATTTTCAGTGGTAAAAATGGGATTGTATCAGCAATGTGTGTAGGTATTCAGTCAATTTGATAGAAGTTGAGTGCTTCTAGAATTGAAGTAAGTGGTCAAGTTTGGACTCCATTTGTTTGGTTGAATCAAGTGGTCGAGGTTCCCAAGATTCAGAGACTGTTGTGAGTTACGTTGCTTTCTCTGATGCATCGAGAAGACATCTGCATATGTGGACTTATTTGATTATAACTTTGTTTATCAATAGAACGGGAACAAGGAGATGGGAGTAGGTGAGTGGTGAATGAGCAGTCATTTGCATTTGCCAGTTGTGAAATCCTGGACTTATGTTATTGTTAAAGATTTTTTTTAATCTGCTGTCTCACAACTGCCAGCTTTCTAGGTTTGGTTTCTATAAAAAGATTTCATAGCCAGGAGGGATAATAGCACTGGTAATTTTCATTGAGAACAGTAATCTCACGAAGACCCCCCTAGGCTTTTCACTTCTCTTTGGGCTGGCTGGGGGTATCCATGTCGGGTAAGGTAAGCAGCAGCATCAAGGCAGGCCAGCAGAGCTTTAAACACATGGCCTCATTTAGAGTTTGGTTGACAGGGTAAATGTGGCAAATAACCTGTCCAAGATATTTATTGTGCCATTGACTATTGTGCACTTGTTATATGGCAAACAGAGAATCTGGCATGCTTTAGATGGTGTATGCTATCCATCAAACTCTAAACAAGGCCCTTAGTCTTAAGTGATAGGATGTTGACTACATGACAGCTCTACACTTAAGAATAAACACCTTCAACAGAAGCATCCTCACAGGCTCAAGTCCAAACAATGTTCATTGAGCTGCATTGCAGCTCCATGTTAAATTCACACTGCTAGGAAATTGAGCAGCAGCTCACTGCCAATCCCAACCAGTGCATCCATACAATTCAAGCTTCCAACCAACAAAGCTAGGACCACAGTTTCCCTCCTCAGAGAAGAATCTGATATTGGTTATCTTCCTACAATGCACTAAGGAATCTAATCAGAGATGAAGAGGGAAGTAGACAGAGGTGGAGTACTGGGCTGTCTTTGGTGGGCTGCATCTATGTTCCACCTTGCAAACAGCATTCTTGCTGTAAACAAATATTCAAAACAGTTACAGCTAATCCTATTGACAAATGCTTTACTGTATACATACCTCCTAATCTACACATAGAGTTATTTCAGCAATCACTGAGGGTAATGTTCATAATCATTACATTTAGTAAAACATTAAAATGTCCCCATTTCCCAAGACCTGAGTAATAATTATAACTTTCAGACGCTAGTAGGCAACTTTCCTGGGTAAACTTAGTCACCCCAAAAATAACAATCAGCTGCTAGGGCTTGTTCAATGGGGTTTGATGGGTGCTACCCCCTTGAACTTGGGGTGACTAATTGAAGTTCTCTTGATTCTTATGGCACATAGGGTATCTATCATTATACTGGTCCCTAGAAGCACCATAGGCTCTGACAAAGAGCAAACATCCAGGAGTCAGAGGAAAAATGGCATGTACACCACTGCCACTGGGCTGGTTATGAGCATTCATCCACATAGAGAACCACCGGGTGATGCAGCTTCCATTCACGGCCAGTTGTTTTACTATTCCATGTGGTCCACCAGGGAGCGTTGAGACACAAACACACTGAAAGTTACATCCTCCAAATGAAAATTATTGTTTTTAAAGTTGCTAGGTGCCAATTGGGAGTACAAAAAGGCCTTGGGTGATGGTATCCTGTGGGGTCCAAACAGGTGCAGTAGAGATAAAATCCATAGAACGACACAGCTTTCCAAAACCACCAGTTATTGTAAGTTTGTATGAGGTTCACCTTCACTGATGAGGTATCCCACAAGAAGACAATGCTTCTCAAAACCACAAGTTTGTTTAAGATTCACTGGGAGTGGTGATGCAAAACCACCACAAAGTGCAGCTTTTTAAACCACCACTTCATATTTGGTTTAGTGTAACTGACCTTTGGATCCCTTTTTAAGTAATTTTATTGGAATAGCTAAGTTTTTTAAGACATTATTTCGACTTCTGAGTAAAAATCACAACTTTAATTTAACAAAGTTTTTTTCCTATGAATATGTAATCTGCATAATACACATATATGCTTTTATAATATAGACATTTCTATATGTTGTGAAAGAATGAATGAGTGAGTGAATGAAGCTTGACAGCAACTTCGAAAGGTATTCCAGAGCTAGAAGAAGCAATAGGATGAAAAAAGATGGATTTAATGTTCTGAAGATAGAAAAGATATTTTTAAATATTTATGGAAGACAGAGCAACTGGACGTTACATGAACCTCAGTAGCACTGGATATAGGAGTGCTGCAGCACTCCCAGAGGGCCTGACAGGAGATAAGAGAAATGGTGAACAATTAGACCTTTTCAGTTGTTTGTTCTTTAATCAAGAAATTGCCCTTGTTTTATAGAAAGTCACAAGCTCAATTGTAATAAAGCACAGTCAACAGAGGAGCAACTTCTTTTTTGGTGGAGCTCCAAATGATATCAGTAAATAATTATTTTTCTTTAGACATTCTGCTCAGCATAGGGAATGAGGTACATCATCACTAAAAACTATTGGCTAAGCCAGTAGGTGCAAATGCCAAACCTATTGGTTTTGCCAATGCTTGTTTACATTTTTCTGCCTGTAAATTGAAGACAATTTGTAATGTGAACTTTAGTCCAGGTCAGTGTAGATGGCTATCAAAGGTTTTCTAACTCTCCTAAAGAAGCAAATACAACTTGATAGCTTCCTTTCGACAGTTAACAAGTATTTATTTTTAAAATGCACCATTATTTGAAGCCCAGATGTAGCATAGTATTTTAAAATGTTGGACTGTGATTTGAAAATAGCACCAGTTTGATATTTTTTTTTTTGTAAATATCCCTTGATTGTCAAAATTGACACTATTATACACCTTTGTATATGCTCTAACATCATGTGTAATTGCAATGTAATTTAAATTACCTTTAACCATAAATACTGAATTTATTTTAGTGTTGACTTCAAAATAGCCACATTATTTTCAGTCTATGTTATTCTGCACTGTGGTTTGCTTTGTTATGTCATGCCTTTTCATACTATGTTAACGCTGAAATATTTGTTAACAAAGCAAGAACAGTTAAGTGCCGTACTCTGCACACTTCTCAAGCAAATTGTTTTGGGTGCTCACTCCCTGGGCCAACTGTCCTGAAAGGACCCAAACAAGCATAAACAAAAACTATTGGTGGAAGAAGCACACCTAAACAAGTTTCTAATGAAGCATGATGCCCAAAATAAGATTTCTTATGACATACTTGATACCAGAAGAAGATAACAAAGTTATCCAAACAACAGTAATCACAATAATTGTGTCATATAAAACAAAACATCACAAGCTGCTTTCTCTCATAGAAGACAAACATTCTTTATTTTTCTGATTCCGTAAGTAGTGTTAAGAAATAAGGACAGCCAACGCGTTTCGTCCCAAAGCATTGGGACTTCTTCAGGGCTGTTAAAAAAAATTGTAACAATCAGTTCTTAAATATTACACACATCATAAGACATATATACATCTAAAAAAACATAGAATCAATACGTAATTAATATAACCACCATTACATACATCACTGATTAAAAACAAGTCATACAAAAACAAGTAAGCCAAGGCAAGTGTCAACATGATGTAAATTCTCAATTCTTCTCCAGGCTATTACTAATGGTGCATGAGTAAATATCCCATTTATTATGTGCAAACTGTTGTTTTACTCTCACAAAAATAGTCAAGAAAAACCCCTTGTTTCTCAATACACTAAGTTGAGTGTTGTCTTATCTGTATATGATTCTAGCGAGATCCCATGTGCATGGCTCTCTTATGAACTTAAGCCTATCAATAGGACATCATTGGTCTTATTAATTTATTATTTAAGCTTTGAAGAATAGAGTGAAGTTGGGCAGATAAGACCCCCATAAAGAATGCATCCGAAAGAATTTAAAAACAGATGCTTATTAAAGCAATTACGCTTACCAGAATACATGCGGCACAAACGTGTGCCTAACACGATCAAAAGTGAATCCACTATGAGTGTAAGTGTTGTTCAACACAAAGGTTCTTATCCACTAGTCATATAAAGAAAAAAAAAATCTTGATTTGATTGTATCCCTGATCGTAAGTTGTATAGTATTACAGATAACAAAAAATCTAAGGTATACATAGGTAGCACGACTAGGGAACTCAGACAAAGAATAACAGAACATCTTAGAGCGAGCCGTAATAAGGATGCATCTGTTATATGGCCATTAGGGTCATTGTCGACATTGCTAAGTTAGCATGAGCTCTACTGTCATGATGCTGCTATTGCGCACGTTACTACGTAACTTTATTTTGCAAGACTCTGTTTGTGCCTTTCACATGAGAACTGTCTGCTTTCTGCGTTCTCTGCCTGTTCCTGGAGTTTAGTCTGAACACGATGTGCAAGGTCGATAAACAATGCCCCTTGTTAATCTGTTCTGGTCAGTCCCTAGCACCTAGACAAAACATGCTAACGAAGCTGCGCTGCTGAAAACTCGTGCTTTGATATTATGGGGAGGCATGTTGTTTTAAAATGCACTTGGAGAGGGACCTTTCCAGGGAGAAGAGCTATGCTGTAAAACTTCCATCTAGGCACTAAGGTATGGGGTATGCTGACAAAGCCCAGAGATATTCTTTCATATAATAAAACTTCTCTTACCAAGGGGAGGATGGTTAGGCCTTATAGTCCTGTTTCCACTGTCAGTATAAGATGACATCCCCCTTTATACTCTATGGAATTGCAACAATGCTAACTGTACTAGGTTTATACATTTCCCTTCTGGTAGTGGCTCATATACTGCATTATAGAGCACGATAGTTAAAATAAACATTTTGAACTATAACAGTGACTGTCAATTCTTATTGTGGACAAGTACGAGCTAGTGAGCAAAAGGGAGTGTCTTGCTACCGCGATTCCTGAGAGAGTCGGGAGTGTTGTGTTCTGGGTTGTCTAATCATTTGTAGCTTCATGATTATGTAGGAGAACGAATGAGACACTATAGCTAGTCTGTTTTGGGATTTTGGGTACTAAGGTGGTAGGAAGGTTCAGCCCCTATACACCGAGGTCCTGTTTTCCTGCGTATGTGCAGAATCCCCGCAACATGGCGCAGCCAACGTTTGGTCTGGTACTTATTTGCGAGACTCCTAAGTAGTGCTTGTGCTTGTCCACAATCCCCTCCCATCTGTTTCCGGAGACAGTTGTGACAGTGTAGCCTCCTATATTGTAAAGTTATAGGTTTTCAAGCTTGAGTTCTAAAAGGTCTTTCTCTTTCTCTAACCAGGTGTTGCGCTACCGCGAGTAGGTTGTTTCACATTTTTCTTTCATTATGGCACCTCCAAACCGCGCTCCAGTCAAAGCTTATTTGACTCAATATGGAGTCCCTAATGGTGGTGCTGATCTTATTTTTGTTGTTGAGGCAGATGCAGCGCACTGCTCCAAGGTGTTTTATTCTTTGGTAACTTTCCCGGCAGCGGATGGCACAGATAACTTCTTTCACGAGTATACTGCCACCGCAGGATTATTGTCCTCATCGATCTCTTGAAGTTCCGTTAACAGCTTGGCAACACACTATATGGTTTAATGGCCCCCTTCCTCACCCTATGACAGCGGTTCGTTTAGGACCCTTATCGAATGATGGGGCCACGTGGCCCGCTTTGGCTGGGTATACCCCACACTCAAATTATCTTAATGCTACAGTCGCAGAGCTACGCGTATTGCATACTTCGGTAATACGTGTACATAGAGCTGTTATACAGTTCACGTCGCGCAACATGCAGGTGGGACAACCTGGAGTTGCTGCGCAACCACCGGGGCCCAGTGGTGTAGTTATCAGTCCTATCATGATTAATTTGGGGATGGGCAAGCGTCCGCAAAATAAGGACGAACTTGCTTATTGGCTGGCTGAAAAATTTGGGCAACTCGAAGCTGATTTTCCAAATACTACACCTGTGGAGAAGCACAGGATTCTGACCATGAGCTTACCTAAAGGCCTTGTTTCAGAATTGACTGATTGTAACACTTGGGGTAGAGTGTTTGCAGCGGTATATTCAATGTGCTTTGGCACTCCCTCAATGACCGTTCTCCCTTCCGTGATAAAGCGTGTTCAGGATGAACATGGGGCCGAAGCGGCACTGGAGTTGGGGATGAGACTGGTAGGGGTGTTCGATATTGTTTGCGATATGATTTTTGCTAATGTGAAGGGTGAAGCTGTAAGCTTACAAGTGGCACAACGCTTGGAAGCTGTTGCTGACGCAGACAAACAGCGCGAATAATAAAACCTTAGGGAGCAATAGTCTGGGAATTAAGCCTTTTACTCAAACTCAACAAAAAGCCCAGGATGACAAGGATGGGTGCCCGTTCTTTCCCAAAAAACAGGGGCAGCAACAACAGCAGCAAGGTTCGCGTGCTGGTTCACCGACACCTGATTCTTCTGAGCGTACTTATGATTTGCGCGAACGCGTGAAAATTAAGACTCCTGATCGATTTCAAGTCCCTGACCGGCGCTCTCCTCGTTCTTTACAGGACACATCGGACTCTCGAGTCGGTGGTGGGGAGCGCCAGGATCACGGCAATGGTGCAGCTGCTCAACAGGGACGGGATCAACCTCGCCAGTTTGACGTGAAAGCCAAACAAGAGAGACTGCCTTGTTTTGGACCCCCGTATCAAAAGAAGAAAGTTGCCGCTTTAACAGCGAAATATGCCTCAGACGGTGAGGATGCTACTCCTAGACTGGACATGGGCAGTGACTCTGCTCGACAGCGCAGCAGAGGTTACCACAGTGTGGGAGGCACTGCGTCCCTGTCTGGAGGCGAGAGGAACTGATACTTTCATTACAGTAGAAACGGCCAATACTCCAGTTGCCCCCCGGATAGACTCTATGAAATTGTCTTACAAATTGAAGATGATATACAGCGTACAATTACAGCGGTGTTCTGGGAAAATCTGACCTCCTCATATGGCATTTTGTTGGCGGAGGCTGATTGGCCTCCCCCTTTTGTGCTAGCCGCTTCGAGAGGGGAGGACGTGATACTTCTGAGTTTTTCACGTTACGTCCCTGAGGAACATGCAAAGGCTTACGCATCTGAGTGGGCATTGGCACTTGCCCCGGCTGTGTACTGAAATCAGGTGGGCTGGGATAGAGATTCACCGGAGCATGAAATACCATTACAGTCTACGCCACAACCGCAATATCCAATCAAGCCCGAGGCAAAGGCTCACGTTTGTGACATTCTGACACAATTGGAATATCAAGAAGTAATTGAATCTTGTGTATCACCGATGAATAATCCTCTTTTTTTGGGATCGAAACTTGACGGTTCTTATCGCATTGTATTGGATTATCGAAATTTGAATAGTCATTGTCGTATGTTTGCGGTACAGAACACACACAGCTCTGCGCTAGTGAACAACCTTGGCCGTAAAATACAAAACAACTTTGGATATTTCCAATGGTTTCTACAGTCATAACTTGGCTCCTGAGAGCCGTGACCTGACAGCATTTAGCGCAGTCGGAAATCAAAAAAGGTTTTGGTGCTTGCCTATGGGGTATAAGACCAGCCCCGGGGCTTTTGCTGCACGTGTTGTGTCTTTGTTGCACAGCATAGATCCGGATGCGTGCTCGTAGGTAGATGATATTTATCTGACGGACGACGAGCTGATACCGCATCTTGTCCGAGTCGACCAAATTATTCTGTTGTTTGCCGACTATGGATACAAATTCAATTTTGCAAAATCACACATTGCTTGTTTTGAAGTGCTCTTTTTGGGCTACGAGCTCAATAATTAAGGTAGGGGACTAGCTTCCCACTTTCTGGAGAAATGTGCACAATTGCAACCTCCGTCTACACTGAAGAAACTTCAGTCTTTGCTGGGATTTTTAAATTTTGGGAGGACCTACATCTTCGATTATGCCCAGCGTATCAAACCGCTGTATGCATTGATACAACCTACATATTCATCTGCCTGCTGGCTTCCGGGACATTCCTCTATTCTACAATCTTTGCAGTCAGATTTGTTGGTGACTGTTGGACTTGGCCCTTTTTGCAGGGTCATGCCTAAACTTTTTGCCTTTCTCCTAGCCTTTTTTCTGACATGGTGTTGATGGTTCTAGGACTCTGGGCACATTAGCACTGCTGTCCAGTGTAAAGTGTGTGTGCTCTCTGTGATAAATATGGTAAGGATTGGTCTACACCTGTTTGGCCTATTTAATTTACCTGTCAGTCCCTTGTAAAGTGGTATCTCATATACCCAGGGCTGGTAAATTAAATGCTACTGGTGGGCTTGCAGCGCTGATTGCGCCACCCACCAAAGTAGCCTTTCAAACCTATCCCAGGCCTCTGCCATTGCAGGGCCTGTGCGCGCAGTGTTACTGCCGCTGTGATGTTATGTTATGTTATCTGATATTTATAAAGCGCACGGCTACTCCCAGGAGTGTCCCGGTGCTAGGAACAAAGACCACATAACATCATACAGAGCAATTCCTCTACAGCGGAACTCAAAGCTGAAAGAGCCATGTTTTTAGACTCTTCCTAAAAGGAAGGAGGTCCGGGATCTGTCTAAGAGAGATGGGTAGGCTATTCCACAGCCGAGAAGCCACAGCTGAGAAGAAGATCTCAAGGTACGCTGTGGTATATAAGGTTGAAATCTTTCCCTAAGGTAAGGGGCTCCAATCTTATGAAATGCTTTAAAAACCAAGACTAAGGCTTTAAATTGGATTCTTTTCCGCACCGGAAGCCAATGTAGAGAGGACAGAAGCTGAGTTGTGTGAGTCCTGGGACCTGTCAGAAAGATGGCCCTTGCCGCCACATTCTGAATCACCTGTAATCGGCCCAGAAGATACTCAGGGAGGCCGAGATACAGGGAATTAACATAGTCCAATCTGGACACCACCAGGGCCAGGACCACTGTTTTCCTGTAGGGGACTGAAAGCAGGGGGAGAAAGTTCCTCAGCATTCTCAACACCCCGAAACAGACCCCAGCCACCGTTTGGACTTGGGCCTTCATAGAAAGGGCCGCATCCAATTTGACCCCTAGATTTTTCACGATGGTGACAGAAGACGAGGGGGGGGGACATGTCCTGCGGCCACCAGGTATGCCAAACTTCATACGGACGTGGACCAAAGAAGATAATCTCTGACTTTTCAGAATTACACTTTAATTGATTGTGTCTGAGCCAGGAGAAGACTTCAGAGAGGCAGGTGTTAATTAAGTTGCCGTAGAATTCGGCACCCTTCTCGCACGTAAACAGCAGCTGGGTGTCATCAGCATATGACACTATTTTGGCCCCGTATTTCTCGGCGAGAAGGGCGAGAGGGGCCATATACAAATTAAACAAAGTTGGGCTCAATATTGAACCCTGAGGGACCCCGAAATTCATGGGAGGAATCGCAGCGGCAAAAGGTGGAGACCAGATAGTTTGTGAGCGGTTAACAAGCAAAGACGTAAACCATCTCAATACCGTGCCACCAATACCGCTCTCCATGAGTCTTTGCAGTAATCTGTTGTGGGGCACGGTATCGAAGGCTGCGGAGAGGTCCAATAATACCAAGACCGCATTACCTCCTTTATGTGGCACCTAAAAGTGTGTGCCATGTCTGTGACCCCCCTTTTACTGCATGTCAGTCACCCCTAAGGTAGGCCCTAGCTAGCCCTATGGGCAGGGTGCATTGTAGGTGAAAGGTAGGACATGTACCTTATGTGTGTAACATGTCCTGGTAGTGACAAACAGCCATTTTGGTTTCTCACTACTGTGAGGCTGCCCTCCCATAGGAACGCATTGGGGATTCCCTGATAAGTATTTCAGTGGTAATTCCTGATATGAGAGGCACAGCGTGGTCAAGTTTTGTATATTTGGAATAGTGATAATAAATGCTACGCAATGGTGTGCGCAGATTTATTATAACTATTTTAGAAATGCCACTTTTAGAAGTTGGCATTTCTGTGTGCTATGTGTCTGCCTGCCTGATGTGAATTGCATGTCTGGCTTTTGAGTGACAGGGGCTGGTGAGGTGTTTGTGGCTCCAGGAGGGGCAGGGTGAGTCAGCACTAGGCTGAATGGGACATCTGCATTTGGAGTAGTGGGAGGAGAAGTCCCTGGTCCCTGAATAGGTCTGTGCCTAGCCTGTACAATGCTGGCTCCGCCCCCCTGTGGCGTGTCTGATGATGAGCCCCCACCTGACAAAGGGGAAGAGGAGCCTTGTAAACAAAGTGCTCCAATTCCCCCCTAATCCAGTTTTGGCTGGTTCCCCCAAGCCCTGTGCCAGGGCAGACAAAGCCAAAATGTAATATAAATATAGGGGCTGTGACCCCATGAAATGTTGTGCTGTTCCTGTACTTGCTGGGGCTTGCTGCTGCTGGGGGCCCAGGAGGAACCACCACGAGGGCTTGCCTCCCTGCTGGAGGGCCCTGTGTGCTGGCCTCCCTGGGCCCAGCTGTGCCCCTTGGACCTTTTCTTTTGAAATCCAGCGCCTCGTGGGCGCTCTGACTTTACTTGCCCAAGAGAAGAGCGTGGGCTTCGCAGCGCGGAGCAGCAGCCCATTTAGAGGGAATCCCGACGTGGGGATTCCCCCGCATTTCTGCTGATCGGAGCGGGAGCCCACCCCGCTCTCATGCACCTTTGAAAAGCGGGTGCCCACCCCGCATTTGGTGTTTCCTGGCGGGTGCCCACCCCGCTTATGCACTCATTTTGAAAGGAGGGTGCCCACCCCGCATTGTGTGCTCGAGCGGGTGCCCAACCCGCAATTGCTTTCGTTTGTGGCAGGTGCCCATCCCGCAATTGCTTTTATCTGAAGCGGGTGCCCACCCCGCATTGAGCCGCCGAGTGAAGGTACCGCCGAGCCGCTGCCAGCGCGACCCGGAAGTCAGGCAAAACTGCCTGGTTATGGGCGGGACCTCGCGCCGTGCAGAAAGCTCTCTGAGGGAAGCTTAGAGGAGTCTTGGAGGCAGGGCTCCCGCAGCCGCGGTGTGAGCCCTGCATGTGGTGCCTGTCGAAACGGGGCTCCCGTGAGTATGGGAGAGCCCTGCGGTGTTGCCTGGAGGGGACCGGAGTGCGCGACCAGCTGTGAGAGGAGACGGAGCCTCCAAGCCTGTCCCGGTGAGTGGGGCTTTACGTTGCCTAGTGTGGGTGCCTCCCCCCTGCCAATGGGGGCACCAGAAGAGTCGTGTTGGGGCTCCCCGAGGCACATTGTCGGTGCCTGGAGCCCAGAGGTGCTGTGCTAATTTCTTTTGGGAGGGGCATTGTCCTAAAAGTCCCGGAGTGGGACTGAGAGGCCGTTGTGGCCAGTGCCCACAGTTATTTCCCACAGCTGCACCGCACCAGCGCGGGCAGCTGCAAAGGGGGCACTTTTGTTTGGAAGAGTCCCAGTGGGGGACTCACGGCGGTGCCAGCGCCATTTTTCGTGGGGACAAGTTTATGTTTAAGAGTCCCAGAGTGGGGCTCCCCAGGCACGGTGGTGCCAGAGGCGGTTGGCAATCCCAGCTGCCCTGCGAGAGCGCAGGCAGCTGCAACGTTTGGTCACATTTGTTTTGGAAATTCCCAGTGGGGGACTCCAGGCACAGTGAATGCCAGTGCTATTATTTCTTTGGGGGCATTTTGATTCCTTTGATGAGAAAGGAGTGAGATACACTCCTGCCCTGCCCCAGCGCATTGCACGCCCTTGGATGTTGCTGCATTGGCAGCCAAGCCCTGACATTCTGGACAGAGGACATTTTGAGCCCTATAGTAAGGCCAGTTGGCCTGGGGGTCATTTTAGGGTGTTATGATTAGGGCATACTGTGTTTATGCTGGTGATGTTTATTCCCTAATGTGATTTATGTGGTGCCTATGACAAATGTGATTTATGCACCATGATTTAGGCCTCTGATGTTTATGCTTATGGGGTTATTGCATACTGTGTTTATGCTGGTGCTGCTTATTGCCTAATGTGATTTATACTTATGAGGTTGGCGCATAATGTGTTTTACGCCTAAGGTGATGCTGATTGCATAATGTGATTTATGTTGCAGGATATAATGCTGAGTACAATATTTTGCCAGTAATTACTGGTTGTGTTCTACATTTACTATTTGTGCTTTGTGGTGGTTCTGACAGTGGCCTAATTGGCCCTGTCATGTGTATATAATCCCCTGTAAATATTGTCTAGTGCCAGTTGGCACAGTGTATATGGTGTGATTACTATTCTAATGTGTTTTGGATAATACAAAGGCTATTTTTATATATAACCTTGTGTGGAGTTTCTTTTGTGGTGTGCCTAGTGTGTTGCTGCTGTGTGTGTGTTGCATAACGCTTTACACATTGCCTCTGGGATAAGCCTGACTGCTCGTGCCAAGCTACCAAGGGGGTGAGCAGGGGTTATCTTCAGCGTGTAACTCCCTTGCCCTGACTAGAGTGGTGGTTTCTGCCTGGCTTTGGCGCAAGCCTTAGCCAACCAGAAATCCCATTTCTAACATTGGTGGCAGTGGTGGGATAGGACTTGCATTTGTGCAGTACCACAGCAACAACTGGTTGCACTACAAACTCTGCATTTAGAGAATCACATGTTTGGGGATTATTTTTCCTTATTTTATTTCTCCTTGAAAGTGTCATTTCTTTGAATTATGTTCTCCTGTTGCACTGTGGGTTGTGTAGCTTGCCAAGGAAAGAAACCAAGGAAGCTGGAGGAGGTAACTGCCCCTGTGCAGACTGCTATTTCTGGGGTTGGCCTGCAGTAGAAGCTGGAGGAGGTAACTGCCATTCTGCAGACTGCTATTTCTGGGGTTGGCCTGCAGTAGAAGCTGGAGGAGGTAACTGCCCCTGTGCTGTTTGCTATTTCTGGGGTTGGCCTGCAGTGGTTACTTAATTGGCAAGGAGAAACTAGCTCTGGAGGGTAGATTATCCCCTGAGTGCAGTTTTAGTTGCCTGGATCAGAAACTCCATTTCTAACAGCGACGAACTACTTGTTGACGCATGATAATTCCACGAACCTGGTAATATGTATTGTACCGGGGACAGTGGGTTTCACTTACTTGATGTTCAACGAGGGAGACACAGTAACTATTGCATACAAATCACATTTGTACACATCGGCTGAAATGCGATTTTCTAATGTTGATTTTTTTTTGACTGCAGTCCAAATGGCGATTCTGAAAGAACGCTTGCTGGCGCAGGGGAAACGCATTCTTATGGTCACGCCACTCCCTGCTTTAGAAGCAGTGACTAGGGCGAGTGTTCCGAACTGTAAGGCTTTACATCCCCGTTGGATACAATGGGCTACTTCTTTGACATCGTCAGATGTCACATTTATCTTTGATCCTGCTCTTCAGACACAGGAGTTTTTACAGTATGAACATGTTCATCCTCCTCCGTTGTCGTTGCTTCCTTTGGATCAGTACAAATGTATCATTTATAACGATGGCTCGGCACAACCGGCCGCCGGGTCCAAACACGCTTATTCAACGGCTTGCGCTATTGTGGCTGGTTCAATTGTTGATGGTGAATTTAAGTCTTCCATTGTGCATACACAGGCACTTGTACAGCACAATTGGCGGAGCTGCGTGCTCTTATTCTGGCTCTCGAGTTTGCTGATCCTAAAGTGAATACTCTTATTGTGTGCGATTCTTACTACTGTGTTCAGTCCTTTAATGACAACCTATTCTTTTGGTCTCAGAATGACTATTGAGACTCTAAAGGCAGCACAATAAAGCATAAAATGCTTTGGGTTTGAGTGGCAGAGCTTAAAGAACTTCTGCCACTCATGCAGGTTATACATACTCTTGGCCATCAGCGTGTGGGAGCACATGCTGTTGGTAATTCTTTGGCTGATGAGGCAGCCAAGTCTACAGTAGCCACGTGTTCCATTGCAGCAGTTACAAGATCCATGACTAAGATAGATAATGAAATCTTGGCAGCTATAGCTGCTACAAAGGAAGGAACTGCTCAACCGCAGGGCTTCCCTTCAAAGTATTCTTATGATTTATCTCCCGAACAGGTTCCTTATGCCACAATACCATCAGTTGGGGATCGGCTGATTCCCAAAATGGACCGCAGACTAGCTTTGATCATAGCTGCACACAAAGGCATGGCTTCTGCGCATGCCGGGGTGCCAGCGACGGTTTCTATTTTACAGCAACGTTACTGGTGGCGTGGTTTATATAAACAAACCCGTAATTATGTGCTTTCTTGTGACATATGTCAGCAAATCAAACCCTCTACGGTTTCACGACCACCACAAACACAGCTATTTATTTCCAATCACCTGTTTGGCGGTGTATATCTTGATCACTGCGGTCCAGTGACTTCTGATACTGCATATAAATATATTTTTTTTGCAGTTGATTCGTGCACTAGATTCCTATGGGTTTGGCCACAACGCAGCGCTGACGCTCGAAATGTCATTAGAGATTTGCGTGTCTTTGTCGGGACGTTTGCCTGTGGCACCTTCCATTCTGACCAAGGTCCAGCGTTCGCCTCTAAGGCTTACAAGGATGCAATGAAGTTGATGGGGGTGCTGGTGCAGTTTTCGTCTCCATACAGTCCTGAGGGCAATTCTATAGTGGAGAGAATGAACTTTGACGTAAAGCAATCTTTGACAGCTAGAGTCTTTGGTACTGGCAGGAACTGGCTGGCCCATTTGTATGGAGTTCAACGTGCACTCAATAATCTCCCTAGAAGATCTCTGGGTGGATGGACCACATACAAAATGCTCTTTGGCATTAAAATGTTTGTGCCAGACCTTGATGGTCTAGACGTTGTGGCGGCTGCCACAACCTTTGATGTAGATAACCATTCTACTATGTTACAGGACCTACAAAAGACCCGTGACAGCTACGCAACTGAACATTTGCCCTCTTCTAATGATACAGCAATGCTGATTCCGGTCGCCGGCTGGTTTCCTAAGATTGGAGATCTGGTACGAGAAAAGTTGGAGAACAAAAAAGAATTTGGTCCCTCTTAACGTGCACTAGTCCCAGTGATACTACCACCTTTGCCTGGTCGCAAGGAAAACAGATACATTTCAGTCGACAATGTCAAGCTACACCGTCTGGCCGATTCTGAATAGTGTAACTTCTGCAGTTCGTGCAACGCTATCTCTTTGAATCCGGTGCATTCCTCCTCTTCGTCTAATCCCTGTATCGTTAAGGGTGAGATGGAAACTACTATTGACCTTTTGCCTGCTCTGCCTTCATCCTCTTCCAACGCAGAAGTTGAGTATACTCATCCTGCGGATGAGTCCCACATTGAAGTGCCGAACAGTCCTCGACAACATCAAGCTGATGCTGCGCTACCATCGTTAATGAACATGGGAGCAAGCGGTTATTTTGGGGACCGTTCGAGCTTCTCTTATGACTCTTCCTCCTCGTCTATCACTTTGGCACTTCCACCGACAAAAACAAGTATTTTCATCTCTTGGGTCAAAAAGACTTACCTGGTCCTGCCCTGGACCTACATCTGGTTGATACTTATCCTGATTTTCCTCTTCATGTCAGTTGGATTTGTAACAGTATCTTTCCTGCTCATTAATGGCCATTATTTGCCAGAACACTCTGCAGTGAAGTTGGTTGATGGAATTCTGGCTCCCCATACATCGTCCCATATAATGAAATGTGATCAAACCCATGTGAATATTTTGGCTTTCCCAGTTGCAGATGGCATCGTTTGGGATAAAGTAGCATTCGAAATTCACGGCCCGACTGAAGTTCTCAAGATACCGTATGTGTTTTGCGTTTCATTAGGAGATGTGGTAACACAGGACATACGTTCCGATGATTGGGATGTACAAGCAGTACATACATTATTTTCTGATTTAAAATATTATGTTGCTTTTGATGCTGAAGATTTATATTTAAATTCTGCCAATTATGCTGATTTATTCTGTTATCAACACTATGGGCACCATTTCTTACACAAAACGAACATGTTAAGACCTGTTTTTAATTACACGCAATGGGAACATTGTCCAACTCCCTTACAGGGGAGTTCTAAAACCCTTAGGGGCAAGTTCACCTATTTCACAGATTATAGCGCGTCCAATCCTGAATCCTATTTCTTTAAATTGCGATTGTCGTCTCAATCCAAATTTATTCTGACCCACACTAAATTAATCTATTTCAATTCATTTAGAACTAAATTGGCCACACAGGGTTATGATCACTGGAGAGATACCATTGATTTGAAATCAATTTGGGGCACTAAGGCTTGGCAGGTTCAGGGAACTGAAGCTTTGCATCGTGCCTGCCTAATTCCGGCTCAAATATTATTTTTAAATGACACTGTGCACCAAACTACTTGTTTTGGCCTGGCAACTGCCAAAAATGTAAATATCCCATCCATTCCGTCATTGGCGGAGTATGATAATTGGCGTACACACACAAATTATACGATCGATGTATTACAAGCTCTGTTTCAAAATGACACTTTCAATGTCTCTGATGCTTACCCATCCGGATGGTTGTTGTGGCAAACCAATTCAAATGCATGTCAACTGCATTTTTATAATGCAACAACAGGTTCCACACAAACTAGATCAGATCCTCGTTATCCACATTCACATTCGGTCACCACTTATTCGGTGGGAAAATTGTGCCAACAATGGTTGGAACACCCCACTTTGTCGTCAGTCAAACATCACCTGTCACTCTTGTCGAGCGAAATCAATTTGGCTGATTTTATCTTAGGTCCTAGGATTCCTAGAACAAAGATTCATCTATGCTGCTTACAATGAGGTATGGAAACTTTTGCAGATGGAAGCAGCATTCTGTCTGCGCCAAATTGACAACGCAAATTTAGAAAAAGTTCTTGCAGTAGTCGACAATAGCATAAATACACTGTCTTCCCACATTTATACTTTAGATAATATTGTTTCATCTGTTATTGATATTGTTCAAAGTGATGTATCTGTGTTATATCATGGTCAAAATCAATTATGATCTGTGATGCAATTTGCATGGACGTTACAGACTCTCAAATTGGGAAAAGTACCTTGGGATTATTTGAATGCTTCTGCTTTGTTTTTACCATTTAATCTGACTGATAAACAGAGATTTATGTCCATGAAAGATGCTACATACACACTATTACACATTGAACAGTTAGAACACTTGCCATTCTCTGTGGAAAGATAAGGAAGTTTTCCTAACAGGGAGGACTGCGATTCCACAGTAGGACATTCCCTGGTTTGTAAACACGTTAAGTTGCACGGCGCTTGTAATGTGTCCGCGCCTAATCTTGCTTGTTTTTTTAAAGGAACTCCCATCCCAGCAATAATTCCCGCACTCACGTTGCTTACAAATGACAGTTACTTATTTTGAATAACCATGAATGCTGTGGTTTATGGGCAGGAATCCTGTATATAGTAACTGTTTCACAACGTGTTACTTGCTTTAGCAATGTGCTTTTTCCACCCCCGCATGGGATTCTATATAGTTCCATTTGGCCTTCAATTCCAACTTTGAAAACAGACTTCAATAAACTAAGCAGGCTCAAAGCGCTATTGTTTCAACAAGACGTGGCTCTCACTTCGGCTCGAGAGATGTTCGAATTGCAGGTAGCTAGAACATCTAGTGAGATTCAGTCCCTGCTGAACACGAATCTCCCACTTAATTTTGGGGAGCTGATACATCAAATATTTAATGCGTCTGACACCAAAGGCCTTGCTCATTTTTTTAAGCTTTTGGAATCCGGCCTTGTGACCCCCTTTCAGATGATATTTGGAGTAATATCAGCTTTTATCCATTCTATTTTTTCCAGCGTCTTTGGAGGGTTCCCATTATTACTGGTGCTAGCTGGTGGAATCCTGATTCTTCTGCTCCTGCTACGCAATGGCTGCCCATCTTGTGGTAATGCACAGACCAGGCCAATTGCAACTGTACCGTGACCGAATGCAACAACTTTTTGGATGCTTGCCATTAGCAACGCTTAGCGTGAGTTATGCGCTAACTTTTCGCTTTGCCTACTTCACTTGCGTGCAACCTGTGTTCTACTGTCAGCGGTGTCCTTTCTATTGGGCTTTGGATTTATGCCTCTCCAATAAGTCATGTTGTGACCCGGATTATGCTAATGTATAAACTAAAGGCAACATTGATATAAACAATACAAAAATTGAAACAAGCTTTATAGAGAACAAAGGGAGAACCAACAGTATCTGTATTTCTTTACAAAAATAATTTTTATTAATATGCAATAGCGAAAAATAGTTTTATGTTAAAATAACACCCCTATTTATACTCATTCATTCCTCTTCATTCATACAACATGTAACTAGCAATCAATATAAAAAAAAAACATTTTTCATCGTTTTCAATTAGATGTTAAATGACAATTGGTTTCTGAAGATCTTGGAGAAACAATGTGGCAAAAGTTTGATAGTCTGTTGTTTTCGACGCGCGTTTCGGCACAGGCGTGCCTTCGTCAGGAAAAGGGGCACAAAAAGTCACTTTTGATATCTGTGAATAAAGTATATATATTGCATTTCAGATACAGGGTTCTCACTTAATGATGCACTTTGTGCCGCCATAAGGCGTGCATTGTTTAATGTTTACAATTTAAAAACAAGGCAGAGACTAGATTTAGTGTCACCAATTTATGTACATGCAAAGTCGTGGCGTTGTCCAGAGGATAAAGTGTGTGTGACAAGTTAGATTGGAAACAGAAGAGGATAGCCACCACCTCATTTAGGTAATTCCATATGGATAGATTCACCCAGTGATCTGCTTAGAAGATATCCGTATTTAGAGAATTCATAAAGGTTGACCTTATGTCTCGAAGTAGACTCGTCAGATAATGACCGCTACTGCATGAGAACTTTGAGGTATTGCTTGATTCTTGATCAGAAGACAAACTGTAAGGATATAAAATACCTCGTTTTAATTTATATAATTTATGTTTTCAATTGATATATTTAATAGTTAGGTGTATTAGTACCTTGAACTATAGGTCTCCAATGTTAAACAATACTTTTCGCATCCAAGGCAGGTTTATGATGTACCTGGCTTCGCACTCGATATGTGCCGTCCTTTTGATTTTACTGTGAGCACAATAGAGTCGATAATTAGCTTTACATATTGAAAGGTTTGAAATTTAAATAACAGAGCACAGCACAAAAAAGGTTCAAACTGGTGAAAAGCAACCAGTAGGATGTTTAATGTAGAAATCAGAGACAGTTTCCAAAGTCTTGACACGTAGATGTTGCAGATATACAGCCACGTAGATGTTACAAATATACAGCCAACACGTGTTTCGTCGTAAAACGACTTCCTCAAGGCTTAAGAATGATACTTGTATGTTGTGAGAGTAATAGCAAACGATCAGGTTTTTTTCAATGTTAAAGGTCAGAAATTATATATAGATTTCTTAATACGTCCAGGCGACAACGAAAAGCCAAATGGTCATTAGAAACGAAGTCAGGCAGCTGAAAGAAACATCATGATAAACGCATCAAGAGGCAAGATATCAAACTTCGAGAACGAATGCTGGATTTTGACCCGGACAGGGTTGGACCAATGCTTGTATAAACTTACAAGTTTGATATCTTGCCTCTTGATGCGTTTATCATGACGTTTCTTTCAGCTGCTTGACTTCGTTTCTAATGACCATTTGGCTTTTCGTTGTCGCCTGTACGTATTAAGAAATCTATATATAATTTCTGACCTTTAACATTGGAAAAAACCTGATCGTTCACTATTACTCTTACAACATACAAGTATCATTCTTAAGCTTTGAGGAAGTCGTTTTACGACGAAACACGTGTTGGCTGTATATTTGTAACATCTACGTGGCTGTATATCTGCAACATGAACGTGTCAAGACTTTGGAAACTGTCTCTGATTTCTACATTAAACATCCTACTGGTTGCTTTTCACCAGTTTGAACCTTTTTGTGCTGTGCTCTGTTATTTAAATTTCATTGAGAGATGTGTTTGGAGGAATTGTTTATTTCTCCCCACATTGAGTAGCATTGTGGATGGCACGGTGCTTAACATTGAGCACGCAAACGGACATTTTGTGACTTACATTTGCAAACTATGCAGAGGTGCTGACTATTGTTCTTTTGAGACCACTGCCATCATTTTTGTATATTAAATATATTGAAAGGTTTATTCGTGATGATTCAAATTTTTTTTATTTTTATAAATCTACTGGCACACAACTTAGGTTGTGTGTGTCTTATGTGCAATCAAGCTTCTGGTTTATGACCAAATTTAATTTTAAAGTGATTTAAATACTTACATTTCGATTAAATATCGGCTAGTGTATGGATTTATCTAGAAAAGACGAATGGAAATGAATCACTAGGAGAATAGGCTGTATATACAGCTTAAGAATAGTTGGCTTAGTGTTTTTGTTAACATAGGGTGCCTAGTTAAAATTAGTACGGTCCCTAAGATGGTCTATCAATATGAAGTATCTTAAATTTCATAAAGATTTAAGGTGGACTTCAATGCAACTTATAAGTTAAACATATTTTTTGGACACATCATCCTATGTTTAGCATAGTATTTATAATTAAAGACTAGTCATTTTATATGCAACTAGCCGGTGGTACTAGGGAATGAAATTGTCAATATCCTGCTTGTTTTGTGATAAGTTTTCTTCTCTCAATATTACGCTTCGTAGTGCGCTCCCTTAAGTTGTTGACAAACGAGTTAAGTAGTTTGTTCTTAACTTAGTGCAATGCACCAGCAGCTGGTTAAGTATTTTTTAAAAGCACTCGGATAAAAAACCTCTGCGTAAGCTAATTGGAGGTGTCAGAGTCAAAGTCTAACTCGAGGTTTTAACCGCAATAGTGTTTTAATACGCTCTGCTTTACAGCCAACCCATAGACTAACGCTACGATAACTAACTAGACGATAATACAGCGCTTAATTTTGCCGTTCAGGTTGACGCCGACTTACTTTTTTTGATAGCATTGAAGTCCCGGATGGTGGCTCCTCTGCACGCCATGATCACCGCGTGAAGACTGCCCTAAGGTGTGCTTCCGCACATTCTGCAGGTTCCACATGAAGTATACATGGAGTCTATCATGTGGTGGTCACGGGCCAATCATAGTCAATGCCATGTGACGGTGGATGGCCAATCGGATGGAAAGCGAAATGGAGCTTTGTTTGTTTCATGGATACAATGCTCGGTGTATTATCTCTCCAGTACTTAGACATGTAGTTCACAATGAACAGGTCATCCATGCGCCACGATAAACGCACGAAAAACAGCACATAGTTTGTTAACTATCGAATGGTTAATCCGTGGAGTCTATCACATGGTGATTCCTGGCCAATCATAGTAAGTACCATGTGACAATAGCTAACCAATCTCGCGAATTTAGAACCCAGACTTTATTAGTTTCTGTATATAAAAACGTTCTGGTTGATATGGTTATTGTAAAGAGAATATGGTCGCCCTGACTCGTATCACATAAACTTTCTAGTTGGAAGTGTTATGTTAAGCGGATACGATCACCTTAACTTATATCACGAGTTGTCAAATAATTTATTTTCTATATATTGATCACTGTTATTTGAAAGGATCCACTAATTATATGTTTTTTACTTACAATCAGTTGTTTTGATTTTCTTGTATTTACTAGGCAGTAAAAATGAAACTTCCAACCTATTTGTGATACTTAGGGTCATTATTGGTTATTAAGACTGGGCATTATAGGAAAATATGATATTCCATCAAGATCAAACGATCGGTTCAACTGTTGTTGTATCGTATCGCTTGCTCCCATGGAATTTCCTGATTTAAACCTCGTACAAATGTATCCAAGGAAAATATCCAGAACACTTCTCTTCTTTTCCTTACTTCATCTGAGTCTGTGCCTGTCTTGTCATTTATTTTTTCCAGGATTAGCCAGTTGATTTGTTCATGATTGTGTCCTGCTTCTAAATAGTGTTTTACTAAGGGGGCATTAATCTTTTTGGTGCGTATAGCTGAGCGGTGCTCAGTCAATCGGACCGCTAGAGTCCTAGATGTTTCACCCACATATCCCTTATTGCAGGGACATAATAACAGATAAATAATGTTCTTGGTTTTGCAGTTGGTGAATGATTTGAGGGTAATATTGTACAAGTTGTGGGTGAACTTCTTTGTAATTATTGCAGTGTCACAGGCTTTACATTGGGTGCATTTATTGTTACCTACTAATGGAGTTGAGTCATCAAGGGTGGTTTGAGTAGGTGATTTTTTGGGCATACGTGAATGGACAATTTGATCTTTAAGGTTTTTATTGTGTCTGTGGGCGAACATTGGACGCGGTAATATATTGTCTTCCTCCGAGTTGGCATTCAAAATATGCCAATGGGCACATACGGCTTGCCTGACTTTTTCATTCGCTGTTGAATGTCGAGTGACACACACAAGCGCAGGAGATTGTTAGGGTGGTTGGTTGCCAAGTAGATGATCCCTGTCATAGAAGCGGGCGCGTTTATAGGCTTCCCGTATCAATCTATGAGGATAGCCTTGTGCTATAAATTTGGCCTTCATTGTTTCTGATCTCAGATCATAATCTGTGATGTTGGTACAGTTTCTCCGTAATCGGAGAAACTGACCAAACGGGGTGCTCTCTTTTTGTTTGTTGGGATGAAAGCTTGTGAAGAGTAATAATGTGTTTTTTGCAGTTGGTTTCACATATAGGTCTACTTCGAGCTCATGGTTCTTGACTTTGATTTCAATATCTAGGAGTTCAATGTGACTGTGACTGGTGTGAGCAGTGAATTTTAAATTGACATCACACTCATTAATCCATAGTAGAAATTCAGATAGTTGGTTCACGTCACTTGTCCAAATGAAGAATATGTCGTCTATAAATCGAGCCCAATGTTTAATGGACTCGTAGAACGGGGCTATTTCATTGTATATATGTATGCTCTCAAATTGAGCCATATATATATTTGCCACAGTGGGAGCGCAAGACGCTCCCATACTTACTCCCTTTACTTGGCGATACAAATTACCATTGAAGTCAAACGTGTTTTCTTCTAGGACTATTGTAACAATTGCATTAATAAAATCTGGATCACAATCTATATGGAATTGATCTATGAGCCACACTACTGCTGTGAGTGCCCCTCCTTGTGGTATATTGCTATAAAAGGATTCCACGTCTAGAGTGACCAGGATTTCGTTGTGTCCATTGAATGGTAATCCTTCCACTGTTTGTATCATAGATTTCGTATCTTTGATATATGATGTGATTCTAGAGACATGGGGACATAGGATATAATCTATGTATTTGGAAATTGGCTCGGTAACTGAGCCTATTGTGGTCACAATTGGACGGTACGGAGGATCGAGGCTGTTTTTGTGAATCTTAGGGATTCCATAGATTGCTGCCATTTTAGGGTGTTTGATGTTTAAGAAGTCATATTCTTTTTGACAGATGGTACCTGTTTCTAACGCTCTTTTTGTTAGATTAGAGATCTTTCTCTGGACTCTAGATGTGAGGATTATGACCAGTTGATGGGTCCCTTAGTGGCCCATGAGCAGGCCTGTTCTAGGGATGGCCGTATGGCACGTGCGGCTGCACTTGGAGTCGTGGCTGAGTGGAATATCTGTGCGGCTGCGCAGAACCTCTTGCGATGGAGTTTCATCGAATATCACGCAAGTTGCCCGGATATGCTCTTGGAAGCATCGGATTATGAGGAGCACATCTGTTCCTTCGGCCTGCTTGATTGGATGGCATCCCTTTTTTCTACTAACGATAGGGATGGCCTCTTGGAACGAATTACATTCTTAAGCTCAGGTACTTTGATGGATTTGCCACCGCCATAATAATCACGTTTTCCATGAAACGACAAAATTTTAAACAACATACAAAATTCTTTTTTGGGGGGGGGAAATTTTCCAATTTGGTTTTTTCAAGAGCTCTTGAACTCTGCTTAACTTTGAACTCTGTTTGGGTCTTTTGTCTATATACTATGACCTTACCAAGGGCAGGGTGTTATATGGCCATTAGGGTCATTGTCGACATTGCTAAGTTAGCATGAACTCTACTGCCATGATGCTGCTTTTGCGCACGTAACTACGTAACTTTATTTTGCAAGACTCTGTTTGTGCCTTTCACATGAGAACTGTCTGCTTTCTGCGTTCTCTGCCTGTTCCTGGAGTTTAGTCTGAACACGATGTGCTACGTCGATAAACAATGCACCTTGTTATTCTGTTCTGGTCAGTCCCTATCACCTAGACAAAACATGCTAACACAGCTGGGCTGCTGAAAACTCATGCTTTGATATTATGGGGAGGCATGTTGTTCTAAAACGCACTTGGAAAGGGGCCTTTCCAGGGAGAAGAGCTATGCTGTTCCTATGATGTAAAACTTCCATCTAGGCACTAAGGTATGGGGTATGCTGACAAAGCCCAGAGATCTTCTTTCATATAATAAAACTTCTCTAACCAAGGGGAGGGTGGTTAGGCCTTATAGTCCTGTTTCTACTGTCAGTATACGATGACATCCCCCTTTAAACTCTATGGAATTGCAACAATGCTAACTGTATTAGGTTTATGCATTTCGCTGCTGGTAGTGGCTCGTAAACTGCATTATAGAGCACGATAGTTAAAATAAACATTTTGAACTATAACAGTGACTCTGTCAATTCTTATTGTGGACAAGTACGAGTGAGTGAGCGAAAGGGAGTGTCTTGCTACCGCGATTCCTGAGAGAGTCGGGAGTGTTGTGTTCTGAGTTGTCTAATCATTTGTAGCTTCATGATTATGTAGGAGAATGAAGGAGACACTATAGGTAGTCGGTTTTGGGATTTAGGGTACTAAGGTGGTAGGAAGGTTCAGCGCCTCTACACAGAGGTCCTGTTTTCCTGCGCATAGTTCTGTGTATGTGCAGAATCCCCGCAACACATACTATCCACTGTCATCACATACATGCCTGAGAAACCTGGATTCACCTTTCATGTATCATGCTATAGATGTGGTAGCAACTGACACCCATGGTAGAGTTAGGGAACGCACGCTTAGGCAGCGCAAGGTGAAATTGATTTCACGTTTAAGAGCGGTGGAATTTGGAATAAAAAGGAAAATGAGTTCCATCAATTTTATTAGGATAGAGGTGTCCTATTCCTTAAATTGTATCACCTGTATAATCTGTGCATCCTCATAAATCAACATTATAAACACCTATTCCTTTTGTATTCAATATTTCCATCTCGTTTTGCCACCCCTTGGCTTTTTGTTTCATAGGATTCTCATATTTTCACAATTGCATTAGATAGGAACGATTCTGGTCATGTGAGATTCTGTAACAGAATTTCTGTTAGACAAGGCCAGTTTTTATTTTTAAATCAGTGGATAAGATTATCTTGGTCCGATGCTTGACAAATTCAGATTATGGAACAACTATACCGCTATAAAATGACGGTGTTAGTTTCTATTTTTTATTTTCAACAACTATTGCAGAAAACCTTAACACTCCCTACTTTAATAATAGCCATTTCATAGCTTTTGCCATAATATTTATGGGGTAGATATTTGGTTAATTTGAATCATAGACGAAACACACATTTGTCAATGGATAATCTATAATTATACCACTATAAAATGTGCGCGTTATTGCTCACTTTCCAGAAGATATCCACATTATAGATTTCAGATATACAGGATTTCATGTTCGCATTACAGACATCTAAAATAGTCTGCATATTGACAATTAGCTATCTTATAGATTGAATTAAAAATATCCTATGGAGTATTTTTTGGGTTTATTTGGTTCATGGACAAAACATACATTCGCCGAAAGCAAACCTACATTCCTACAATATGGGCGCAATATTTTCTCCTTCTTTTAAGGAGGCTTTTGTAATGAACCCAGGTGTGCACGGTGGTATCTAATGAGAACAGTTATTTAAACTCAGCTAAAATAGCCGACCCCATTTGGCAGGTGCAACCCTGCATTCTTTTCGTTTATCGGCACGCCACGGGACTCATAAGTCGAGGTGAGATATATAGATATGTCGATAATGTACTTTTCATTAACAAATACAATATTGTAAGCATATCACTTTACTCGTATCTAATGCTTAAACATCAGCGACACCAGATCTAACAGAAATTGTCTCTCAGCTAGCAATCTAATCGGTCGCAATATTGGGTCTTTTGTTTTCTTTCATAATGGCCAAGTTGGATGTTTTTCAGATAGTTCTCACACTCTAATGGCATTTTTTAAATTATGGTTGGGTATCTATTGCTATTATGCCAGATTAACTTCAACCATGATAGCTGTTGAGATTATATCGCTTTGACATTATCAAGCGAATATTATGGATTTTTGTTTATACATTTTTGTGTTTGACAGAAGTAGTAATTAGACATTTGGTTTTACAGTCATGAAGAAAATTAATTACAATACTTTGTGTCATTTTCCTACTAAGGGACTCGCTTGTTGAGGCTTATTCATCCTGGAACTACTACATTTCTCAGGTGTTTTTTTAAACGCTATATGGTAAGCGTTGTTTTAGTAAACATTGCTTTCTGTCAGGGAATCTATCAGGGATAAGACATAATGCTTACTATTGGGTTATTGGTGAAAAACACATGCTTCTAAAAAACGTATTCTTTGAAATCAGGGGTACTAGTGAATACTTTGGATCTTTTCTTTTAACACAGGTCTTCTCGACTTCCTATTTTCCTTGGACTCGATCCACTGGCCTTACCTGTCAGTAAACTATTGATTATTCTCTTGGGTACAGAAGTTCTATGCTTGGTTTCCATGGCTCTGTATATGTTTGACACGATTTTTAGTTATCTGTAACACTATACAACTTACGATCGGAGATACAATCAAATCAAGATATATATTTTTTCTTTATATGACTAGTGGATATGAACCTTCGTGTTGAACAACACTTACACTCATAGTGGATTCACTATTGATCGTATCAGGCGCACGTTTGTGCTGCACGTATTCTGGTAAGCGTAATTGCTTTAATAAGTCTTTCTTTTTAAACTCATTCAGACGCATTCCTTATGGCGGTCTTATATGCTCAACTTCACTCTATTCTTCAAAGTTTAAATAATGAATTTCCTAGACAGAAGATGTCCTATTGATAGGCTTAAGCTCATAAGAGAGCCATACACATGGGATCTCGCTAGAATCATATACATAGGGCGACACTCGACTTAGTGTATTGAGAAACAAGGGGTTTCGCTTGACTATTTTGGCGAGATTAAAACAACAGTTTGCACATAATAAATGGACTTGGCCCTTTTTGCAGGGTTTTCCCCAAACTCTTTGCTTCTTCCTCCTATTTTTTCCTGACCTGTTGTTGTTGGCTATATGACTCTGGGCACTTTACCACTGCTATTCAGTGCTAAAGTTCATATGCACCCTGTGTAAATTGTTATCATGATTGCTTATTCATGATTGGCATATTTGATTTACTGATAAGTCCCTAGTAAAGTGCACTGAGTGTGAAAGGGTCTGTAGATCAAATGCTACTAGTGTGCCTGCAGCACTGATTGTGCCACCCACATGAGTAGGCTTGAGAAGGTATCTCTGACCTGCCACTGCAATGACTGTGCACAGCTCTAAACTGCCATGTCGACCTAGCAAGTGCACCCACTTGCCATGCCCTAACCTTCCCTTTTCTTACATGTAAGGCACCCCTATGGTAGGCCCAAGGTACTCCAATGGGCAGAGTGTAATGTATGTAAAAGGCAGGACATGTACTGGTGTGTGTGACATGTCCTGATAGTGAAATACTGCCAATTTCGTTTATCACTATTGAAAGGCTATCCGTCCCATAGGATAGAAAGGGAGATACTCTGTAACATCTTACAAGTATGACTTCCCATTGGGACAAGGAAGAGAACTGAAGTTTAGGCTCTCTGAACTCATAATTTAAAACCATCTTTACTAAACGATGTGTTATTAAAAATTCTTTGTTTGAAAATGCCACTTTTAGAAAGTATGCAAAAAGAACAATTGATGGACAGAATGCAGAACAATGTCATTCATTCATCCCAGTACAGAGATCTGGGCCTAAATCCATCGTTTTTTTGCTCACCATGCAATTCCAGTTTGAACCCAGCCATATGCAAATCAGTCTTGACCCAGCGCCCAATGGGAACAGTCCGGCCCGAACTGCCAGGCCAGGTCCTCCCTTAACTGGAAACAAGCATCCTAGGACCGGTTTCGGGGTTTCATCTCTCATCAGCCAGGATAGCTTGACTGCAGTGGCATGTAGAGCACGGGACCCACGTCTGGGCATACCCGTCCCACTCGGGGTGACCAATGCAAAAAGAACAATTGATGGACAGAATGCAGAACAATGTCATACATTCACCCCAGTACAGAGATCTGGGCCTAAATCCATCATTTTTTACTCACCATGCCATTCCAGTTTGAACCCAGCCATATGCAAATCAGTCTTGACCCTGCGCCCATTGGG
The DNA here is from genome assembly GCA_963921515.1 of Calotriton arnoldi. Taxonomy (NCBI): domain Eukaryota; kingdom Metazoa; phylum Chordata; class Amphibia; order Caudata; family Salamandridae; genus Calotriton; species Calotriton arnoldi. The sequence continues at coordinate 73,184 of CAWUFW010005874.1, forward strand.
AACAGTCCAGCCCAAACTGCCAGGCCAGGTCCTCCTTGGACTGGAAACAAGCATCTTATGGACCGGTTTCGGGGTTTCACCCCTCATCAGCCAGGATAGCTTGACTCTAGTGGCATGGAGAGCACGGGACCCACGTCTGGGCATACCCATCCCACTCGGGGTGACAATGCAAAAAGAACAATTGATGGACAGAATGCAGAACAATGTCATACATTCACCCCAGTACAGAGATCTGGGCCTAAATCCATAGTTTTTTTGCTCACCATGCCATTCCAGTTTGAACCCAGCCATATGCAAATCAGTCTTGACCCTGCGCCCAATGGGAACAGTCCAGCCCGAACTGCCAGGCCAGGTCCTCCCTGGACTGCAAATCAGTCTTGGCCACTGGAGTCAAGACCCAGACGTGGGTCCCAGGCTCACTGTCCCACTGGATTCAAGCTATCCTGGCTGATGAGGGGTGAAACCCAGAAACCGGTCCTAGGATCCTCGTTTCCGGTCCAGGGAGGACCTGGCTTGGCAGTTCGGGCTGGACTGTTCCCATGAGTCACAGGGCCAAGACTGATTTGCATATGGCCAGGTCTAAACTGGGGTGGCATGGTGAGCAAAAAATGATGTATTTAACCCAGATCTCTTGACTGTGGGTGAATGTTTTGATTTGTTCTGCATTCCGTCCATCAACTGTGTGTCTTTTACTTTTAGAAAGTAGGCATTTTCTTGTTCAACCACTCTGTGTGCCTCTGCCTGTTTGTGGATTGACTGTCTGGTTTTGGAGTGACAAGAGCTGGGGAGGTGCATTCACTGTAGACAGCCACTGGGGGGGGGAGGGGGTTGAGGTGTACCTGGCCCTTCCTGGATGACTCAGAGCTGAGCTGACTGGGGCTTGGCTGCATTTAGAGTAGTGGGAGGAGATTTCCTTGCACATGAATAGGGCCTGTCTCCCTTGCTCAATGCTGTCTCCACCCCCTGTGGTCATACTGCACCAGTTAGGACAGAACTGGTTTGGACTGGGCTGAGATACCCTTGCACAAAGACAACAAAGACAAAATGGGGTATAAGTAGTAGACCTTAAACCCCAAAACTTTAGATCACTTCTGAACTCATGAAGAACCTTTGCCAGGGAGAAGTGCTAGAGATCTGTGAGGAGGAGTACTGCCCCTTTTCTGTGTGCTGTGTGGGGTTGGCCTGCAGTTGCTGCTTCTGCCAAGGAAAGGACAAAGACTGGAACTTTGCTGTGAACCTACTTGAAGAAGAATCTCCAAGGGCCTGAGTGTGCCTGCGTCCTGTTCTGAAGTCTCAGGGACAAAAAGACTTCACCCCCAGCTCCCCTGAACTCTATTGCTGAAAGTTCTGACCTGCCAGGAGGTGCCTATTCCAGTTTTGGGCCTCTGGTGGTTGCTCCCGCTGTTGGGAGCTGGAAGAAACCTAAGAGAAGTAAGAACCTGTCTCTGACGACGTCAGCGATGCTGCTGTGATGCCGCGAACTGTACCGAGGCCCCGGGCACCACTCGTGAAGTGCACGATGCACCGCCCGGCCTGCACCGCAGGTCCGATGCCTGCAGTTATTGGCATTTCACGACACCAGCACTCGCACTGACTTCGTCATCGCCAGCACCTGCATCCTGTTAGTGCGGCGCCGATAAAAGCCGAGGGTGACTCCACGAACTTGCCGACTCTGCATCGTTACCGTGACCGATGCCTCACCGCTGACGCAACCGTCTTCCCCAGTCCTGGACTCGACACATCGCCTGCTCACGGACACAACGCCTCGCCTTCCCCATGGCAGTCAGGGAGTCGGCCTCGGCACCGACGCCTCACCTCCACGACACTGTGCATCATCATAGACTTTGTTTCCAAGGTACTGTTTGTTTGGGGGGATCCGTGTGATTCTGTGCCCGACGCCGCACTCCTCACGGTTGGCGCTGTACTTTGGATTTATTTCTGTCACAACGTCTCAATAGCCCCAGGTGGAGCTATTTGTTTTCTACAACCTCTATTTTTGCAATAACTGTTGCAATAACTGTTCTAAAAGTCATATTTTATTACCTGTATGTTAGATTTTTGTCGTTTTGGTCTTGTTGAGTTTAGATAAAGATACTTTTGTTTCTAAACTGGTGTGGTGTCCATTTGTCGTGTTATCACTGTATTACTGTGTGTTTTGAGTACAAGTACTTTACACATTGCCTTTGGGATAAGCCTGTCTGCTCGTGCCAAGCTACCCATGGGGTGAGCAGGGGTTATCTAAAGTGTATATCCCCTTACCCTGACTAGAAGCAAGGGTTGGTATTTGGACAAAGGTACCTACCTCTGCCAATTAGAGACCCCCATTTCTAACAGATCTTTACTCGTGCACCATTAGTAATAGCCTGGAGAAGAATTGAGAATTTAAATCATGTCAACACTTGTCTCGGCTTACTTGTTTTTTGTATGGTTTGTTTTTAATCAGTGATGTATGCAGTGGTGGTTATATTAATTACGTATTGTTTCTATGTTTTTTTTTAGATGTATATATGTCTTATGTCATGTGTCATATTTAAGAGCTGATTGTTACATGTTTTTTAACAGTCCTGAAGAAGTCCCAATACTTTGGAACGAAACGCGTTGGCTGTGCTTGTTGCTTAACACTATTTGCGGAATCAGAAAATAAAGAATGTTGGTTTTCTACAAGAGAAAGCAGCTGGTGATATTTTGTCCTATATGACGCAATTATTGTGATTACTGTTGTTTGGATAACTTTGTTGTCTTCTTCTGATATCAAGTATACCATCAGAAATCTTATATTTGGCCTCATGCTTCATTAAATATTTGTGTAGATGTGCTTTTTCCACCAATAGTTTATGTTAATGCTGCAGACTTTCAGTTCAGAATAGCTTTATTCCGACAGTACTTGTCATAAGAAGCGTTACTACATAAAATACGATGTTAACAATAATTTTTTTTCTCCATAAAACGTATACATTATTCATAAAAGATATCAATTCTTCAGACAAGCGGTTTAAAAGTGGCATCATATGGTTAAAACGCCTGGGAACAGCAAGTGTGGGTGATGAAAGTGTTAGGATAGGTAGGCAGAGCCAAAACTCAGAGGAAAACAGCCAAAAAATCATACAGATGTCAATATCAATTCATCAAGGAACAATTAAAAAACTAGACATATGGATTAAGTTCTGATAATGATTGTTCCCACTATTTGAGGTATTAACTGATCTCCACAGCAATTACTATAACCCACTCATCTACCATAGCATTATTTGGCACTCAGCTATTTGTTAGGAATCCACTCATGGTTCGACCATCGTCATTGAGCGACTGGTTGAGTAACTGCATTTATATTGTTCTTTTTTTTAAATATCATTTTTTGTTAATTCAATCTTTCAAAACGGGTTTTGGATCATGTGCATTAATTACCTGTTCAATATAACTATTCTGCATACACAGGGGAAAGAAGGAGAACAAAAGAAGGCAAAAAGAGATCGTACTTTGCTTCCACGTTAAATTCTTAATCATTCCTTCTTACATAAGCTCTTTCCTTATAAACTATAAACATGCTCCTGGTGTAATAATGGTCTATGTGGGGAGCTTGTTGTGTTTGCTAATATTATCTTATGTGTAGCCTTTCCTGTGTATTATAAACATAGTGAACCAATAACAACTATTTCTTCCTGGGGTCAACACTCACTTCCTTCCTCAATTGCCTATTTTATTCATAGGTCGAGCTTCTTACCTGCAGTGAGCAGGGGATGGAGGGGGGTTTCCATGTATATATCCCAGTTGCTCATGTACAAGATCTCTGTGTATGGCATGTATCTTATGGTCTATTGGGTTGGCGTCAGGTTGGTGTTAGTCCCTTCTTCCACTTCAGGCAGGCCTTTTGCTAACTTTGTCCTCTCACGTCAGCGCCCTATCCTCAGCCCTGGCCCAAGTCGAAACATCATTCTCCCATTCAGATATCCTAGGGCAATTCACCTTTTTGCTAGAAGCGGGGCTAGGTCGACAAACCTGTGCCCAATTGTTTCAGCTTTAGGCCTCGGGAATAATCCTAACAGTCACATTTGTGGGCTGCACCTTATGGTGCGTGCCAGGACTCCATTCAGGGTCTCTATGATCTTTAGCCAGTATTTCTGAGTCACTGTACAACTCCAGATCATGTGTGCAAAATTGGCATCTAGCTCTTCATGTCTAGGGCATTTCTGATCCTCTACCCCATACATAATGTTGAGCCTATGTGGTGTGAGATAAGTCATATGGAGTATATTGAACTATATAAGTTTAAAATTGGCATTTCTGGAGATCTCATTAGGACTCCCTAGGGCTTTCTTCCATTCCGCACAAGTCAGGGGCCTACCAACCAGATCCTTCCATTTCTCCTGCATGACCTTGTCAGGTGCAGTTCCGTCAGGGCCATTATCCCTACATATAGCCATTTTACCGGATGTCTGGATGATCCAAGTGTCACCATTGCCTGGAGAGCCGTGTGCATGTTGGGTTCCTGTGTGTCTCCACCCTAGAGTTTGGCCAATGTTCCCCGGACATTGTGATAATTTAAGAACTGTCCTGGCGGAAGTTCATGATATTCTAGAAATTCTGATAGGGGGAGTAATTCTCCATCCTGATAACAGTCCCAAACTGTGGTCACTCCCGCTGCCACCCATTCCCTCAACTGGCCTTGTGTGAAAGGGGAACCATCACCTATCCATGATAGGCCTATTATTGGTAGGTCAGGTGCATAAAGGGGTACCCTTGCTGCGCGTTTTGTACATCTATCCCAGCATTTCAGGGCTACTTTCAACAGCACTCCCATATTTTTTATCTTATGTTTGGGATTTAGTATCCTGGGGAGTAGTGTCCCGTGAGGGGGTTGTCCTGGTAATGCCAGTGTCTCCAGCCCCCTCCCGTCTAGCCATTGGGCTAACCACTGAAGTTGTGCCGCTAGATAGTATGTCTCAAAATCCGGAGCACCCAGTCCCCCTTTTGTCAAGGGTTGTCTTAATACCATGAGGGATACTCTATTTTGACCACCATCCCTGATCAGGTCCCTCAGTAAGGCGTCCATGTCCTTAAATCCTCTCTTTGGGATCACCACGGGGAGATTAACAAAATAATATAACAGTCTAGGTAGTATAACCATTTTGGAAAGCGCTGTTCTGGCCTTAACCGAAAGTTTGAGAGATCGCCAGAAGGACAAATTTGCCTTTAATGCTCAAAGAGCCCTGCCCAGGTTCCCTTCCAGGAGGTCCGTCTGGCCATGGAACACCTGAATGCCTAGGTATTTAAAGGAGCTCGGGGTCCATGTAGGTCCCACTGGGAAGTCTATAGGTCTGGCCAGTGTGGGCCTCACCGGGAATATTTGGGTCTTCCGAGTATTGACTCAAAGCCCTGACAACTCAGCAAACTCCTCTAAGATGTGAATCGCTCTCAGTATACCCTGCGTTCCACCCCGGATGTATAGTAAAATGTTGTCTGCATATAATGAGATTACATGCACCGATCCGCCCAATATTATTCCATGGCTCCTTCCCTCACGTCTGAAGCATTCTGCAAGAGGGTCCATCGCCAGAGCAAAGAGCAGTGGCGACAGTGAGCAGACCTGTCATGTCCCTCTAGACATGGAATATGGTGAGGACACCACTCCACATGTGTGCACCCTAGCAGTGGGGTCCGAATATAACAAGCAAACCCATTGCAGCCACTCATCTCTTAGTCCCATTTTCCGCATCACCTGCAGCAAGAAGTCCCATCATAGTGAATCAAAGGCTTTTTCCAGATCGACCTCCATTACCACAGCGTCTGGGTACCTCTTCAGCCCCTTGTGAAATAATACATGGTACAGCCTTCTCAGGTTGCTAGAGGTAGACCTGGTCGGGATGAACCAGTTTTGGTCTGTGTGGACCAGTCGCTATATGCGCAGCAGAAGCCTATTGACCAACACATTGCTGAGCAATTTAAAGTCGAGATTCAGCCTAATACGATTTTTTTTTGGGTAGTGGGACCACCAACGCTTCTATGGTGAAAACTGGGAGGCAGTCCGCCTGTAACGCAGTGGCGTAAATTTTCTCAAGATGGGGGGCCAGAAGCGTTACATAAGTATAATAAAATTTTGCCGGGAGACCGTCCAACCCTGGTGTCTTCCCTATAGCCATTTCTTTGATTTCTGAACTAATTTCCTGTGTGGTCATTGCTGACTCCAGGCTTTTCCTTGTTATGTTACGGAATTTTTTAAGCGCAGCGGTTACCCAGAGGTGTCCTGGCGCTAGTTACCTATCCTATTGGCCGAGCCGCAAATGCTGGGTTACTTGACAAAGAGCCATGTCTTCAAACCTCTCCTGAAGGCTAGCAGGTCAGTGGCGTTTCTCAGGTGAAATGGGAGGTCGTTCCAGGCTTTGACTGCCCCGACGACAAAACGTCTGCCTCCCCATGTCGCCTTTTTTATAACTGGGACTGTAATCAACATGGCTCCTAGGGAGCGAAGATTTCTTTTAGGTATGTACCAATTGAATTGTTTTCGTGGGTAATCGGGTCCTATTCCTTGGAGTGCCTTAAGTACAGTACACAAGGATTTAAAACGGACCCGATTCCTCACCGGGAGCCAGTGTAGTTTTTTGATTACTTTAAAAATTGAGTCAAACTTTGGTGTGCCCGTAAGTAACCTGGCCGCCGCATTTTGTATCCTTTGAAGCTTATTCATAAGACGTTCCTGGAGATTCAAATAAAGACCGTTACAGTAATCCAATCTGGATAATACCAGCGCGGTAACCGCTGTATGCCGACTGTCAGATGGTAAAAATGGTAATATTTTTTTCACAGTTTTAAGGACACACGCTGTAGAAGATGAGACTGCATTGACTTGATCGCCAAAGGTCAGTCTCTCATCTACAATTACTCCCAGCTTTTTCACTTTTTTCATAGGAGTAGGAAGAGAGCCCATAGAGGGCGGCCACCAGTTTGGGTTCCAGAAATTGGCGTCATTTCCAAACAGTATAACCTCTGTCTTGCCTGAATTAAGCTTTAGGCAATTATCCACCATCCAACTGCCAACCGATAACATGCACTCCTGGAAACGTTTTTCTAGGCCCTTCTCCTGACCTGGAAGCAGAGACACCACAATTTGGGTGTCGTCCGCATAGGAGGTGAGACCAAAGCCAAACGCACTGATGATCGGAGCCAAAAAAGAAATATATACATTAAACAATGTAGGGCTCAACGATGACCCCTGGGGAACTCCACAGGGCGGCTCGAATGGCTTTGAGAGGTAATCATCCAAGGATACCATTTGTACCCTATCTGTTAAGAAAGATTGTAGGAGTTTCCATGCTTTCTCCCGGATCCCACATGCCCTTAAACGGTCCATCAAGAGATCATGATGGACCGTATCAAATCCTGCGGACAGATCCAGTAGGATCAAGGCGGCCTTTCCACCTTGATCCACAGCTCTTCTAATCTCATCAATAGCCTTGATGAGAGCTGACTCCGTACTATGGCCCTCTTTAAAGCCATATTGGGTGGGATCCAGGGCTTGGGTCTCTCGAAGGAAGGCACTAAGTTGTCCATTTATAGCTCTTTCTATCATTTTGGTAGGAAGTGGTAGCCGGGAGATTGGGCGGAAGCTGTTTGGGTCCTTTGGGTCCAGGTTGGGCTTTTTTAGAAGGGGTAGGATCGATGCCACCTTCCAAGCTTTGGGAAAATGTCCTGTTTCAATCATGGCGTTAAAGATAGGTGTATGTACATGGGTCACTGGTTCTGCAGCTAATTTAGCCACTGCAGCCGGGCAAGGGTCGAACGGTGAACCTGATCTTGCTGCCAAGTGCATACTACGAGTGTTATCCATTGATAGTGGTTCAAACTTAAGGAGGGTATGGGGGGGCACCATAAGGAGCTCATGTTCCTCCTCAACTGTAGCCCTCCCTGTTGCACTTCGACCATTGAACGCTGGAAAAATCACCTCAACTTTATTTCTGAAGAAATTAGCAATATTTTCGCAGAGTTCCTGACTAGACTGAACTTTAGGTGATTGTGGTTGCGCCAGGCTGGAGACTGTTCTAAAAAGTTCTTTGGCAGAATATTTGGCCGTCTCAATACGGTCATTATAGAACTTTTGTTTAGCAATAAACAGGAGTTGTTTATAACTTAGAAGGCTCTTCTTATAGGCCTTCTTCTCTGTTTCATGATAATCTTTTCTCCATATACGTTCCAGACGCTTACACTTCAGTTTTTCCAATCTCAGTTATTCCGTAAACCAAGGGGCGGAAGGGAGTACTCTCTTGGGAAAGATGGTTTTAACTGGAGCTAGTTTATCACACGCCCTCTCCAGCCATTTAGAGTAAGCAGTGGTCTCTTCCTCTACCCCCCTGTTCATTTGGTCCATGTTGGTTCACTTGTGTCCTGGCCTACCCCTTGTAATCTGAAGCCCTCCAGATAAGTCACCATCTTCTCTTCCTGTACCTCCCCTGGCCTCCCATATAGTTTAACATAATAGTCTCTGAATGCATCATTGATAATTTTGGGGGAGAAGATTGTCTGCCCCTCTGTTGTTAGAATGCTGGGGATCGGGGAACTCCTGCCTTCCCGTCAAATCAACCATGCAAGCATTTTCCCAGCCTTCCCCCCTTCTAAATTGCTGCTTCTCCTGGTATCTTCAGAAATCCAGGTGTCTCAACCATTCCCAGGTTTCATTGTATTTGCTTTTTAAGTCGGACAGTCGTTTTTGGTCTCCTCATCTCTCCCGATGTCCCCATCCAGTTGCTGTATTTGGGCTTCCAGCGTCCGGAGCTCCTGATTAATCTTCTGTCTAGCACCCACCATTTGGCCGATGCATTTCCCCCTCACCACCTTAAAGGCGTCCGACTCTATCAGGGGGGTGCTTGTGGTACCTTGGTTCCGTTCAAAATAAGTTGAAATGGCAGTGGTCAACTGCTGCCTGAAACAGTCGTCCTCAAGTAAGTTGGGGTCTAGTCTCCATAACTGGATGAGGGCCCTCTCGAGAGTTAGGGCGAATCTCAAAAGGAGAGGACTATGGTCCGATATGGAATGTCCTAAGTGCTCTGCCTCTGCCAGCGTAGGTGCCAATTGCCTAGAACAGAGAAACATGTCTAATCTGGTATGAAGACCATAAAGAGGCGAGTAAAAGGAGTATTCCCTCAGTCACTTTGTTTGTGGCCTCCAAACATCTAAAAGCTCCCACCCGGACATCCATTCCCGTAGGCCCTTAACTGTCATGGCTACCATTGTACCCCGTAAAGGGGATGTGGATCTATCCTTGTCCAGGTCAACTACACAATTATAATCCCTCCCAGGATCAGGTCGCATGATGCCATTTCCGACAGTGCTTTAGAGAGCTGTAGCAAGAAATGAATTTGATCTTGGTTCAGGGCATAGACGCTCTCTGGAGTTATTTCTCGCCCCTTCAATCTGCCCTTGACTAGTACATATCGCCCTTCTGGATAAATGATTTTGTGAGTAACATGAAAGGTGGTGCCAGGCTTAATCCACACAAGGGCCCCTCTAGCATATGCTGAGTAGGTTGTCGCAAACAGCAGACCCCGCCATCTACGCTTGAGTCTGACGACTCCTTCTGTTGTCAGATGGGTTTCCTGAAGCATCATTATCTGCATGCCTCTGCGTCTTATGTAATTAAGGGTACTATAATGTTTGGAAGGGGAGCCCATGCCCCAGATGTTCCAGGATAGCAGTTTAAACTCCTCTACTACACTTTGGGGTTTAGCCATAACCCACACCAGATGTCCTTCCCCCCGCTTCCCCCCTCTCAACAACAAACCTCGATCTTTGTTATGTGTGGTGGACCCCAGAGGAGCAAACAACAAACTCAACTCTACAACTCCCCATCCCAAGAATGGACTGGAAACAGCCAGCTGCCCAAACCTGCAAACAAACATCACTTCAGTTAGAACGCGGCCTTCAACTCCTCTGGAAGTACAATCTGGCAGGGGGGAAGTCAAAGGACTTTGGAAGGGCGTTGGATCCGTCCCGGTGTTGCTGACTGTATGAGGGCCGACCGACGATCACATCAGGGAATCATGGTGTGTGGAGTCTCTGGATCTCAGGTAAGTGTGAAAGCAAAGTCCTCCAGATATCAGTTTCATTAAATAATGTCATCGGCCGAGCGAGGGGTGACTTTCGGTAAGTCCAATTCATTGCCTGTGATGTCCTCTGAGTCAGTTGATTGTGCTAGTTGTTCTGAGGATGAGTTTATTGGTTTGTCTGACTTTTGAGGTGACATCGTCAGTGCTACCGCTTGCAAAGCAGCTTTTCTGTCTTGTTGCATCTGGAAGGTTTTGGGCTTCCTCAGTGCACTCGATTTCTTGGGACGACGTTGTCTGTTCGTATCCATGCGTTTTGTCCCTCAGGATCCTGGTTGTGGTTTGGGCAGGGGTGCCCCTTTTTCATACTCCTCGAGCCAGGTCCATGTCTCCTCTGGTGAGTTGCAAAAGTGCGTGGTGCCATCCAGGATAATCCTGAGCTTCGCCGGGAAGACCAGTGAGTACTGCAAGCCGGCTTCCCGGAGGGCCTTCTTGGCCTCGATAAAGGATGCTCACTGCGCCTGCACCCTGGCTGTGAAATCCGAGAACATCAATACTTTGGTGTTGCCCAGGATATAAGTCCGTGAGCTTGCGCTTGTTGTAGGATCGCATCCCTATCCCTGTAGTGTAAGAGTTTGGCCACCACCGGTTGGGGAGGCCTCCCTGGGACAGGAGCACGCCCAGGGACTTGATGCGCTCTCACTAGAGCGAAGATCTTGGAGAGGGAGTCGGGGGGCATTTCTTCTCTCAGCCATTTCTCCAAGAACGTCAACATGTCCATGCCCTCCGGAATGCCCATGATCCTAATACTGTTTCTTCTATTCCGCCCTTCAGCGTCCTCAGCCAATTCATTGCCTGTGATGTCCTCTGAGTCAGTTGATTGTGCTAGTTGTTCTGAGCTCAGTCACTCTTGAGATGAGGTCATCCAGGCGCGAGGCCCCTTGCTTGTGTTCTGGTAGGAGTTCGGCAACTGTACTTTCAACTTCTTTGACCCTGTAGGACGGCTTACGATGCTCAGCCTGCAACAGTCCCAGCCCCACAGACACAGCTCCCATATATTGTTGCACGCCACCTTAGTGTCAGCTATCGCTGCTAGTACTTTGTCTAAGTGGAGGTCCAGTGAGGTTTCTGTGTCCGCAGGTTCTCCACTATCTTTCTCGGTGGGCAGTGGGGAGGGTTCGTGGCTTTGCCTGTCAGTCTCGGCATCTTGGCATCCACTACTGGGAGTATTGCTGGGGGAGGAAAGTTCAAGTTCTTGTTAGCCCTCTATGACTTTCTGTGTTCACACCGGTCAGAGGATTTCTAGGGATTTGTATCTCTGGTGCCGCTTGGGATTCAGTGGCCCTCAGGGGTCTTGGTGTCCAGCAATATAGGTCTGCATTAGCCTGTGTGTGTCTCCCACTTCACATTCACGCCAGCACCTCTAGCGCCTCTCCTAATGTTTCAGGCCTCGAGTGCCCCTCCAGCACTGGTCTTTTCCTCTCTCGCTGTTAGCGCTGCACCGGGGGGGGCACTTTTCCCTACTCAATTCTCGGTCCAATCCCTCTTCCCTGGGCCCGGCTCACCTTATTTCTTGCTCCGGGGTCAATAAATTACTTGTGCCACCGGCCAGGTCTGGCCTTTCCCCCAGCCGGACCCAGTAATCAACGGCCTGGCCTAGCTGCGCAACACGTAGGCATCTGCCTCTCACTCAGGCCCTTCCAAGTAATTGCCTGTGCCGCAGGTCTCCTGGGGGTCTCCTGAGTTAGTTTTTGGCAGTGTCTTCTGCCCCCTCCGTGCCGCCGCTAATCTGCAGGAGTCTCTTCCTCCTTTGTGAGAGGCGCTCGGTCCCACTAGCAGTGCGTCCCTCTTCCCCAGGAGGACGCGCACCCTATTCGCTGCAACGGGGCTCGCCCGGGTGGAGCCTCTGGATACAGGAGGATTTAATCCTCGTCGCTCGGAGTCTCACCTCCTCCACCACAGCCTCCCGGCCTATTTTGTGCTGCTCGCCTCCGCCGGATGCTTTTTGTCAGAGCTCCTTGCTCCGGGCTGGCTCCGATGATGCGTGTCAGGCCGTAGATACGCTCCCCCGGATTTCCTCTTTCCTCGGTCGCTCTGTCCACTCCAGGGCTCCTCGCTCTCCGGGAATCTGCACCTAGATCCACCACTTAGCACTAGGATCGCTGCTACTTGGCACGTTTCTGCGCCGGGCCGAGCCGGGCCTCCCAGGAGGCTTCTCTTTCCTGCTGAGTCTCCGTCTTCTCAGGCCTGCGGCCCGCATCTTGCTCTCAGTTCACCTCTCCAGGGCCCCTCGGCATCGGAAGCTCTCTGTTTCAGTCTTCCCGCTTCTGTACCGTTACTGATTAATTTTGTCCCCTTTAGGGGGTTGCTGCGTCGCCCAATAACGGAGAAACAAAAGATATTTACATGACCTGGACGGAGCTTTGCTATTATGCGACCGCCATGTTGGTGCTCCTGGCCACGCCCCCTACATTTATATTGTTCATAGTAACAAAAACGTTCTGTGTTTTTTTTTTTAGATTGAGTTGGTATAAATAGGATGCAGGGACACAGGTATGATTTACTCCATGCATAAGATACTTACTCTCAGGCTCGTTACTTACACATGTTTGGATAATTTACAAACAAATGCAGCTCCCATAAACATAACCTGCGAATGTACGAGGAAAAAGGCATAATTGAATCTTATGCGCAGGCTACTCGTAGCTCACACTACGAATGACAGGGGTTAGAAAGTCAAATTTCTTCTTTAATGTAGCTTTTGATTTTCTTGATCATTCAGTTATTGAGTATTTTCCTAAACGGTCTCCCCTCCGTTCACATTTCTTGTAAAATATTGGGGGAATAACCTCTTTTGCTAACAAATTATGTGCATTTAAAATGTGTTAAAAGTTGTGGACAATGCTTTTACATGTTATTTGTATATGCTGGCTCAGTGATTATCAAGGCCAGAGCTAAGATTGCTCATGGGCATATCAAGTTTAGAACCATTAACTGTTTATTTCAACTGTAAAATTCCATCAAATTTTAGAAACAAAAGTACAATTTAAGTACACAATAGAGGCTTTGCAGAGACTGTTCACATTGTCTGATCATATAACTATATATAGAACATTAGGAACCATGTTACTATGTTAACTGAATATGCTAACCTTCAGTTTTGGTCCAAATCAAGCGTTTTCCGTCAGAATTTCTGGATATTCACGTAAGATAAGTGTATATAGATTTATTTTAAATGAAAATCATGTACATCTTTAGTAGTAAATCTGAAAATCAAGCATGAATTCAGTCCTCCTCTAAGGAGGTTGAAGACCATCACTCTAGTTGCTTTCAGGTCTTAAGAATGAGTTGTTGAGATTTAGGCTAAAAGATCTGCCCAAAAATTGCCTCAGTTTTCACAGATAGCAATCACAATGAGTTTGTTTTCCTTCACAGTATTATGAAATGTACATTTCGGGCAGGTTTATCAAAAAGTCACGCAACACAGCAAGACAACCTGCTGCGTTGTGTGACAAGGAGAGAGCAGAAATACGTCTAAGATATGATGCATTCCTACTCTCTCCCTGCACTGGTGCACTGAGTGCTGCCTAGCGCCAATGTAGGCACCCTTGTACCATGGTGCAAGGGTGCCTGTGTTACAGGCAGGATTGTCTACGTGTGTCTCTTTCTATGTGTCACGCAAGATGGCTTTGTGGTTTAGTAAATCCCACTAAAGGGCCTAGGTGTCCCAATATTTCGTGGGCATTCTCTGGATACAATATTTTGAGGAGCATTTTCCGTAGCTTACTATTTTTTCTAGGATTGTTCTATTTCACAACACTGTTAGGATATTACATCTAGTTTGTGCTGACACTTTATTCCTTAGTGTGTTTTTAATCATTAATCACTGCATTTCCAATAGTCTCTGGTTCTCCTGACATCCATTTATAAAGGGCACACATTCAGTTTTGGCTCAATATTTTCTCAGCTGGACCAGATTATGGTTGTTACGTAAGACTTAGCTGGCTGTCCACTGGCTGTTATGTTGACAAACTGGCACAAAAACTGCAATTTCATGGAGAATGTGCTCACTTGAATGATAGAGCACTACCATATCACATTATAGTACATTTAACCATGCATTTGGCAACATATACTTTAAAAATTAAAAACACTGAATTCTGTTTTGCAAAACATGCTTTTGGAAACCTTACGCCTACTAAAGGAGTTTGACTTCTTCACTACATTCTCAAACCCAGTAACTCCGGTATTTTCTAGAAAGAAAATATTGCCTTTAATCTGTCTCTGGCTAGCACCTCACCCTGAAAATTGTTCCAGAACCACTGAGGATGCTGATGAGAAAGTGTGTTTAAGATATTGGCAGTCACAAAATAAAACGTTTCGGCTCTGGCTTGAGATCTTCACATTTTTGTATTAGAACAGTGGTCCTTAAACAGAACAATAGTCAACAAGATAAATATAGACTAGAATCAGTGCTATATTGCGAGTGTCCAGCCGGACATTCAAAATAATAAATCAATAATGTCAAAAAACACAAATACGAACACATCAATATAGTGGGACACAATCCTGCATCCTACACGAACACATGACAAGTACAATTAAGACAAAAACATTTCAGGCAAGACAGAAGTAGCTTGTGGAATATTGAGCATATTTGTGGCAAGCTTAGAAAAAACAGTAAATGCACTTCTTTTATCACATTGGATTAATGTGCACACTGTTTACATTAGTTGACGACGTTTCGATCCTTTTAAAACAATAGTAGGATCAACATCAGGACAGTTAAAGTTACAAGCCTGAATTTGTAAAAGTGCCTGTGGAAAATAGAGAGGGGAAGGAGATTAGGAGGCGTCTAATACGGAGTGTAAAACCTAGTACAACCTGCAGGGCAATCATTGAGAATCCCTGGTGTCAGACACATGCCCTGTGAAGGTGGTTGAAATGACCTGTGAACGTGAAGTGGCATCGATAGGCACAAGGAGTAATTATCAAAACGAAATATTGTCAAAACGAAACGGCATGAGAGGGTCTAAACTGGAACCAACAAAACAGTTACTTGTGTCTAACAATGAGGATGGCAAATGTGGCGGGCTATACCAACAGACTATTCAATATGCGGCCAGTGAATGTAGTAAAAAAAAGTCATGCAGGGCGGTGGTTGACATCGATATTCCGCAGGCATTTCTTACTTAAAGACCAGGTCGAGCTGTGCTCAGCAAAATCAATTGATGACGTGAAGGGTTGTGAGGCGCGGTGTGCCAGTCGAACAGGGCTACATGAACCAAATACAAGTCATAGTGAAGACGCTGTTCCAGTCATGCCACACTTAAAATAACCAGTAATTATCGCAAAATACCGGCTAACCGTGGGCTAAGGTTCGCGAACATAAGGAGCGCTAAGCAAAAAAGAATGGTGAAAATATCCTTAGATTCACGTGCGGGAACAATCTATGCGCACGGTGGCTCGAGCCAAGGCAGCCGTCCAATGGACGGGTCTTGGCAAAACTTGGCGAGGATCTGCTAGCGTTTGGAATAAGTGAATTATTTCAAGGCAGGGTGGCGATGCACTGCAGAGGAGAGAATGAGGGAGTGAGGGGACTGAAAAAGGGTTGACAGAGAGTGATGTGACCTAGCGGGTTTGCGCGCTTACCGTTGTGCCGTTGTATCTGAGGCTTGGCGAGGATCTGCTAGTGTTTGGAATAAGTAATTATTTCACAGCAGGGTGGTGATGCACTGCAGAGGAGAGAATGAGGGGGTGAGGGGACTGAAAACGGACTGACAGAGGGTGGTGTGACCTAGCGGGTTAGCGCGCTTACCATTGTGCCGTAGTATCCAGGGCTGATTAGCTGGGTTAACAAGCGGCCGCTCACCTCCCTGTGTTTATGGCGTTGCCGAGGTCACGTGACATAATGTCACAGCGGCCATGTTGGGTGAGGGGTCTAGCATGTGAACATGGAGGAAAGACTCAGATGCAGTAGAAAGAAGGCTAGAGTGCCGATAGTAGAATATCAAAAGTGTAATGTGAGGTGACATGTTAATTACTGGTGGTGATAATTATGAAATATACATAAACAATTATATATGAAAATATGATAACTATGCAAGTAGGAGCATGTAGCTGGCAAAGGGACGCAATAGACCCTTAATGGATGAACCAATATATAATTAACATAAGATACCGAAACATGTCGATACATGTAGCCTTGAGGGGCCAGATTCAAGCAAAAACATAGTGTGAGCAAGAATGATAGGTGACCGTGGGCCATCCAGGTTCATAATGGTCAAATATTGTATGCATGAATGATTGGGATCAGGATCACATTATATACACGAGGTGTATAACGCAAAAATCGGTGACAAAATAGAACATATAGAACACATTTCCAAACTGCCAAACCGTATGGTCTAAAGGGAGTAAAAGAGGGATATATGGCATTTGCATGTAGGTAAAACATTAAAAGTGAACATTATTCCAGTCAAAAACCTTTGGAGAAGGAAACAGATTGCATTCTGGGACCTAGGAGAAGCCTAGATCAGGGTGGTCCAGTCCTCATTTCTGTTCAATCCATTCCTGATGCTATTCATGCGGATAATCAGTCTGAGCTCCTCTTTGTTCAGGAGTTGTACAATGTCTCCGCCTCTTGGGGGTTGTTTTACCACGTTAATAACAATCCATTTAATATCATCCTCATTGTGGCCGGCATCAGTGAAGTGGTCCACCAAGGGAGCGTTGGGAGTTTTACAGCGCACTCTACTCTGATGTTGTCCAATTCAGGTCTTCACTTTTTGTGTTGTTTGGCCAATGCAGATTTTAAGGCAAGGGCATTGAAACAGATAAATGACATTGCAAGTATTACAGTTCGAAAATGACCTTAATTTAATTGCAACATTATTAAAGGTAAACTCTTTTCCTTCAATGGTAAAATCACAGACATTACAGTTGCCGCATTTAGCGTGTCCAATTAATGGTTCAAGGCCCCAGTGTGCATCAAGAGTAGTGTCTGGCTTGGGATTTGGTAGAGCTGCCCGTACAAGGTGGTCTTTGAGGTTGCGGCTTTTGCGGAAAGCAAAGAGAGGGCGCTCAATACTCAGATTGCCTGCGTTCACGGTGGGCCAGTGTTTTATGATAGATTTACGGATGGGATTAGAGATTGGTGAGAATGTGGTCACACACACTATCCGATTTGTGCTGGGCTTGATTTTGGGAGAAAGCAGGATCTCCCTTGGGCAGTACCAGGCTCGTTTTTGGGCGTTCCGAACTAGTCGTTTAGGGTAACCACGCGCTTTTAGCTTGGTAGATAAGTTTGAGGCTTCGTGAAAGTAATCCTCTCTGGTGAAGCAATTGAGTCTAATTCGTAAGAATTGAGAGTATGGTAAAGAGTCACGTAGTGCTCGTGGGTGATTGCTTTCATACCGGAGTAAGGTGTTTCGCTCTGTGGTTTTTCTATAAAGCCTCGTGAGTAGTTCACCGTTGGAATGGAAAATGGTGAGATCGAGGAAAGGATTCAGGGATTTGTCGTGTGTTAGAGTGAAATTAAGGCCTAGACAATTGTTATTCAGCCAGTGTAGGAATTGGTTGAGTGTATCAGCATTGTTGTGCCAAATAATGAAAATGTCATCTATATAACGACGCCATAATGTGACGCCGATAATGAAAGGGTTAGTGGGAGAAAGGATTGTCAACATCTCAAGATCTTCACATGGCAGGAACAGCAAACAAGTAAGGGGCCCAAGATCTTAGATTCCGCCTATGCTTATAAGAATGCAAACGCGCTTATAGGAATATTGGACCATTAATATAATAAGCACAATGATATACACTCAGGCTTTTAAATACTAGCAGCTTGAATATTGGAGGTCGGTGACTTTAGGCAAGATGGCGAGATATAGAACCATTTGAGGAAACCATTGCATGATCGTTTTGCAGAAGAAGGTTGTGAGGTAGAAATGTGGGCAGGCCAAGATCCACGGTGTTCCCTTAACCTAGATGTTAGCAGACAGTGGCCCAAGTGACATTCTTCCTCATATCATATGGCATCAGAAGAAGAATAGTCTTCAACAATCTTAGTGCAAAAAAAGTAAGAAGGGCACATGGCCGTTTTTAACTTTAATGACTAGGCCACACGACTATTCACATTCTTCAATATGCCGATGATGTTGTAATAATGGATCACACCAAAGTGGTCTTACAGCGAGCACTGAACAGTCTCCATACATATATCAAAAATAATTTTCTTGCGATCAATCAGGAAAAAAACAAAATTGTAATCTTAAAGCGCCATACGAACAAGAAATTCCTTTAATGCCGTATAGGGACCAAGACCATTAATATGGCTCCAAACATAACTATCTGGGGGTTTTGTCTTCTGAGTCCTCCAAACCCTCGGCCCACAAAGTCTTGTTAAAAAAGAAATCCACTGCCATCGCTTATGGTCTAGCCTGCCCAAATAAGAAACTACAAAGTCCTTCTGTGGCTCCAATTCTCAAAGTCACAAAGGCATCCCTCCTCCCAGCACCACAATACGGGCACCAGGCTTTCCCCAGTGCCTGTTCCGTCAGCCTAGAGAACGCACAGTGCCCAGGTTACAGGAAAATATTTCAACTGCCAAAGCATCTCCGCAGATCCAGAATTCAGCCTGCCAAATCAAATGCTAACCTGTGAGTCTGACACCTTGAAATATGATATACATATATTGAAAGCACCAGGGAACTCACTTAATGCCTGTCTGAGAGTCATATTTGAGAGCCCAGGGAGCACATGGCACAGGCAACTACAGAAGGCAATCATAACTTTCCAAATTGAAGCACCAGCGCTAACTTCTGATTCCAATCACTTCTTGACTTAGAAAAAGGTAATCAAGACACCCAGACAGTTACTTTTTGCTTATTTCCAGCAAGATTCTGCTTCCCTAAAATCCTCAGAGATTCTACTCCCTCTAAATTTGGTTGGGATCCCTCAGCCATATCTTTCTGAGGCCATCAACAGCTGAGTGTGCAGAGATATTATGTATATGCGTCTGCTCGGTTTACCGGTAGCAGACTTCAACCCGGCATGGGCCAACCCAGGTAAGGAAGGGGCATGCAGACTATGCAATTTTAAGTGTGAATCATGGCTAAAACTTCTGTGTTGCTGCCCCTCTCTCGATGTTGTGAGGAGGGCCCTACTAAAACCAATTTTCCTGACAAAGAGGGCCGTACATGCTTGGAGGCCTCTATGGTATGTCTGTCCCAATCTGATGTAAGATCTTTATCGAGGTGTGGGAAATTCGTTAAAGACCTTAGAGCTCACCTTCAATGTCGATCCATCATCTCTCATTTTGTCAACTACTCTCAAAAACGTATAACTGATTATTGCACTTAGAAACCTGGAAACACCTAGCCATATGGCGAGTGTTAGAAATGGGGGTCTCTAGTTGGCAGAGGTAGGTACCTTTGTCCAAGTAGGGACCTTTCTTCCTAGTCAGGGTAAGGGAGTTACACTCCTAAAATAACCCCAGCTCAACCCTTTGGTAGCTTGGCACGAGCAGTCGGGCTTATCTCAGAGGCAGTGTGCAAAGCATTTGCACATAACCAATTATAATACAGTGAAAGCACTACAAAAGGACACCACACCACTTTAGAAAAATATCAAATATTTTTATTTTTCCAAAACAAGACCAAAACGATAAGAATCCAACATACAGTACTTAAAAAAATATATACTTTGCAAGATATCCTTAAAATTGCAGAAATACCTCAAAAACACAGTTCGTACGCGTCTGTAGCTCCGTCTGGGGCTACCTCGATGCTGAAAACAACAGAGTCTAACAGTTCCAGCCGACCGCGTTGGTACAGGCCAGCAAAAGCGTGGACAGACTCTGTAACAGTACCTTTCTCGTTGCGGCTGGCACGTTGGTGCGAGCCGGTCTTGGCAACCGTTGCGGTTGCATTGCAAAATGGAAGCGTTGTAGGGTGCGGTGCCCTCTCGATGCGGTGTATGCAGCGATCGTCCAGACGGCGTTGGCGAGACCAAGGCTTACGGTGCATGGTGAGGCGGTGCTCGATGCGGTGCTGACAGGTTGCGGTACAAGCGACAGAGCCGATTAGCGGGAGCTGGCGTCGGTCTGCCCAGATGGCTGTGTGCCCCCAGCCACGATGCGGTCACGGATGTCAAAGTCAGCAGCAGCGACGGCGTCGGTGAGACCAGGATGGCGAAGTGAAGCGAGGTGGTGCGGAGTGCGGTGCCCACATGTTACGGGTCAAACAGCGGCTCGGTGGCGGCGGCATCAGTCGTCATCGTCGGTGAGACAAGGGTTGCGGTGTAGGATGCGGACGGTGCCTTCTGCGGTGCTGCAGGACACAGAGCAAGCAACGGAGTCGGTTGCGTTTCCCTTCTCTGTGTCAACTGAAACAGCGGTTTCAGAAATTAGGATGTATTCTGAGTTTCTATGAATTAATTTTACTGGTATTGTAAAATGCATCCTTAAGTAAAGTTGGACTTCGATGGCTGTTGTACCCATAATGATATATGTAAAAAATTGTTATGGTTTTTATTAACTAAACAATAAATTTGACATTGACATGACGTTGACATTGAATATTCTCCTTGTGTTCTGACCCGTCAGACAGGAGCAGTGATGGCTGCTGGTAGCAGCGAGTTATGCAGTGTACTGTTTGCCTCCTGTTCACAACCACATTTATATGCATACATTTTTTGGCAGTTCCAAATGGACCCTCTGTATAAGACTTGTTTCACTAGCTTCATGAAATGCCTTGTTCTATGTTACCCTTGCTTTGTTCTGCTCAGATTTTCAGAGAATGTATTTACATTTTTTTAATGAGCTATTTGAGAAAGTGGATTATTATTTGGGATGGAGGGAAGTCCACCACAAGCAATAATATCTCTATTCTTGTTAGTTCTAGTAAAGGCTTTAGCAGTTAAAACTGACCTTAATGTCTAATACCTATGGCACAGACAAGACAGACTTAACTTAAGAAAACGTGTAAAGCATTTAGAAGCACCAAGATAGTTCAAAAGTGAAAAATACAACATCATAAAAATCCCACTCCAATTTATAAAAATAGAGAATAGTTAATTTAACAAAATTACACCAATGTGACATAAATCCAGTAAGGGAAACCCTGAGAATTTTAAATTTTTATATAAAAATGGCACCTTTTGTTTTTGCTCTTCCTTAGTATGCATCATTCATCCTGTATGGTTGTCCTTCCCACTACCACTGGCTCATCCGTGGTCTTTAAAACATTTAAGTCATATTCCTTGCTCCACTCTGAGTGAATTGGTAGTACGCCAGTCGCCATTTTAAACATCTGCATTCCTTTTTATACAACTGCATTCCTTTCTTTTTCAGTCCCTATCACTATCTTCCTGCCACAGATATCTTGCTTGTTTCTACCCTGCATATTCTGCGCCTTCAAGCAAGGTTAGTTTCCAATTTTCTGCCATTTTATGGGCATCGTAATTTATTTCACCTCTCTGGCTAGGATTCTTCTTCTCACCCTTAGCCTATGGCATCCTTCCTCACCGTGCACTACCTTCGTAGTAGAGTGCACCCCTGTCATAACGATGTCTCCAGCAGTATGTGTCCCTTCAGGCTCATCCCTGGTCCCTGCTCAATGTGTTGTTTCTTATTCTGTCCACTTCGAAATCTTTCTGTTATCTATCATTGCTTGTCCCGGTCCACTTTTGATTGGGTTGTCTCTTCTCCTATACAGCACCTTTGTAAAATTAGTAACCTGGTCCTGATGATGGCCTGAAATCTGAACAGGTCGAAACGTCGTCAACACTGCAGCGCAATCTTTGGCGCCATCCTTGTGGTTCCCACAAAATTAACTGTATTCATTATTGTATTAATGTATGGGAGCCAATAAGAGTTCACTGTATATCTTGTTCTTTTTTGTGCCGTCTTCCACTGTATATAATCCTCCACTTGTCACTTGCGCCGTTCACCTTTTTCATGAGCACTTGTCCACAGTTTTGTACAGGTTACATGACATTTAATGTAACAGAGTGCTGTTGGTTTATCTTTTGACCAAATGCAAGAAAATAATTTTTGCATCAATTGTTCTCTAGTTTTTTGTCTCCCTTTTTCCCCCTCCCGTGCAACTTGCTATGTGCATGCTTTTTTATAAGTAAAATTGTCAACTAAATAAAACCTGTTGAGACATTGTTGCACGCTACATACTATTCACCCAGGTCTCAACTAGGTTTATGGGTATCCTCCTGTGGTTTGTTACTGTTTCCTATTAAAGGCATCACTGGGCTTGTTTTAGTTCCCAACAGTTTCTAAGCCAAAGAATTGCTCCAGCACATTTTGCAGTTTCAGACATGGGGTTCATCTCAGATATGCCTGGTACATGTTCAGTTGTGTCAGATGCACCACCACAATTGGGGAAGTTGTCAATGCCCTAATGGCTCTTCTGCCATTTCAGACACTTGATGCCCTCTACAGCTGTGTTTTCTGATCGCTTTTTTATTTTATTTCCTTTCGTTGCCGTCTATGTGGTCATTTACTGACTGTCAAGGAATGGACATGATATAAGTCTGTTGAGTGCCATTTGATTTTGCCTGAGAAAAGGATACCTACTCCTAGTAGCCACAGTGCCACACTACGCAGAATAAGATGTGAAAGAGGGCAAGTGGCAGTCACTCAATAATTTTTATTGTATAATTAATAAAAATCTTTACAATATATGTGTAAGTTACACAAATGCATAAAAGCATTAAAATACATTAAAGTAAAGCTTTTACTTTCTATGAGGATTTGCAGCAGACCCAGTCCTACACAGCAGTTGCCAAAGTGGCTGTAGGTCCAGCATTTCTTGGAAAGGGTGGATGTTTTAAGACCTTAGCAAGTAACACCATATTTAGTGATAGCTAAAAAGCATAAATACTAAAAATGAGAATGTTGGAATAATGTAAAAGGCTTAAGAACAACAGGCAACATAAAAGCATTATGGTAAAAAAACTGGCTATAAAGCGCATAGATTTTTTGGGAGAGACTTCAGTCCATAGCAGCAAGATTTAATTGGTGACACTTGTGATGGGGAAGCGGGGTAATAGTAGCTGTGTTCTAGTGCTGTGCATGTTGTTAGGCGGTGTAAGTCAATGTTAGAATAATGCCCGTGGACAAGCATGTAGTAAGCACTCAAGGCTGCATTCCACTTGGAGCTTCATGAGGTTGAATTTAGTTTTTCCAAATTTAGATTTGGACAGTCTTCTCAGGGTCTCTAAGGAGGCCCTGGACCACTCTGACATATTTTCCAAATTGAGCTAGTTCAATTGGCTCCATTGTGGTAAAAACAAAAATTCCTGATTTATTGCTGCCCAGCCTGCAGTTCACGATCTTGGAAAGGGCATGCCAGCTTGTTTTTTTTTCTCTACTATGCAGGCCCATCATCCTTGTATCCACGATTTGTTGGAGGTAGGCTTTCCCGATTGAGCAGTGAAGGTACAGTTGTGGCCTCAAACAGGGTAGGTGATTATACGGAGTTGCCAGTGCTTCCAGTATTAGTGTGCTCTTCAATTTGGCCGCATCGCTTAACCTTGACGGTAGCTTTGTCTGCTTTTTCAGGATGGTCTTGAATACTGTGTGCGAGAGCGATAGCTTATTCAGTACCGGCAGGTCAAATTTCAAGGTGTTGGGCACAGTCGTAATGCACCTGTAGTCGTATTTTAAAAAAGCTCCCATATTGGCCCATAGTTGTCCCTCCAAACCAAATTCAAGTCTGATCAGGCAGCCCCTAATGTATTGGGGTAGCCTGAAGACCGTCTTGTATGTTTTGAGGTGGAGCTGTTACGTAATTTTAGTGATTTTACCCGGGAATGCTTCAAGGCCATGGGTGATCGAAGGTAAGAGGGTGGCCCTCAATAATCTTCGTATTGGAACTGAAGAGGGACTCTCTAGCACAGTGTTAAGCTGGCAGAGTCTGGTGATGAATAATGCGGCCTTTTCCTTGAGGTGGCACAAAATGATTTTTGATTCTGCCATTTGCGGAGAGCCATACGCCAAGATAATTATACGATTTTGTCCCCGTGATTTTTAGAGGGCCCATGTTCCAGCAATAGTTTGAGATCTTAGTTGTCCTACCAAAAGTTATAACTTTTTTTTTTCCTCATTTGCCCTCTTTTTGTTTGCTTCATAATACTTGTGAAGGGCATTCAGGGCTGTCTGAATCCCAATTTTAGAGTGGTCCAAATGTACAATATCATCTGCATATTGCAGTATGGTGATCTTGACATCCCCTATTTTTGGCGGGATTACGTTTGCATGTATTAGATCCACTGACATGTCTGCAGTATACAGGTTGAATAACAAGGGAACAAGGACACAGCCTTGCTTTAATCCGTTTTCCGTGGGTATTTTCCTTGTTATGACCATCTGGGACATCTTGACCCTCATCCATGTTGAAGAGTACAAAGATATTATCGTGTTGAGCAGATTAATTGGGATGCCCCAAAGTTGAATTTTCCTCCATAATCTGGCTCTGTCTACCGAGTCAAAGGCAGCCGAATAGTCGACGAAACATGCATAGAGGGGGGTGACTTCTGACTAGTTGATTGGTGAATTAGGTAGGAGAGTGCAACTATGTTGTCTGAAATTGAAGAATTAGACCTAAAGCCAATTTCACAGAATGGCACAATCTCTTTAGCCATCACCCCATGCTCCAGATCTTTTAAAAGGGCGAAGGCGTATGCTTTGGCTTCAATATCGAGAAGGGCAATTAGGCGATAGTTGGCTGGACTCTGCCTATCGCCCTTCTAAAATATTGGGTGCAAAATTGAGCCCCTCCAGCTTTCTGGTACTTGACTGGTCAGGGAGCATGTGTGGTATTGCAGGCCACAGATCAATGTCATCCTTGAAACTGGAGCTGGATATCCATTTGAGCCAGGTGCGCCCATCGCTCTAATTTTACTCAGGATTCTTTGAATTGTGTTGTTTGTGAACATTAGTTCCTGGGTGATAGGAAATGAAGTCCTCTTGCTTGGCTTCTTTTAAAGAAGGTGAGTAAATACCGGTGTGTAAATACCTTATTCGATTTCTTTAAGTCTCTAACAGAGTTAAGATAATCCATGTTTAGTAAACTGTTTTACTTCAGGCTATGAACAATAACCTTTTCACTTCTGTTGATTTACAAAAACTTGAGGAGTAAACAAACGCATACTCTTTTTCCGACTTCTTTATTGATTCTTTCAGTTCTTTTACAAAGAAACAGATGTATTTGCACTCCTACAAGTTTGAGACGCACACTTTCTCTCAAGTTCCTTGTGTCAAATCACTGTCCTTGGAGCTCTAGCGATGCAGCCAAACGTCTTTAAGGTCCATCTCAGGAAACGAATAGAGCAAAAGAGATTCGGACTGTGAAAATGTCACCTCTCACAGCAATGCACCAAACACCTCCTCATGCTCAATGGAAAACTTAATACTGTGCATATACCAGGGCATGACCCCCTTTTATACATGGAGCCACCCAAGCTGGCTTCCACTCAAGAAATTTTAGGATTTGTCCTTAAAGTCCAGATAAGGGTACCATGTTCTGTACTCTTTTAGGGAGCATAGACTACTGTGCCACACAGGCACTTTTTTTTTTTTTTTGAAAATCTTTTTTATTATTAACAGTGCTCATAAGACAATACAATACCATACCATGTAAAAATAGCACATTGGGGAGCAGTGCAGACATCATCTGGGAATTACACATCAGGGAAACACAAGTGTCTTTCATCAATTCAAATTGACTACTCCTCCAAGAAGGCACCCGCCTCTCTATATTTGCGCCAGGGCGCCCATATTTTCTTCCATTTTTTCGTGCACCCCCTGCTTTTGTATACCGTTTCTTCCGCTCTTTGGCACCAGTCGAGGTCCTGCTGCCAGTCCTCCCATAGAGGGGGCGCCCGCACCCCCCAGACTCTAGCAATATTCCGTTTCGCTACCCCTGCAGCCAGGGCCAGCCAAAGCTCCACATATCTCGACCAGTCATTGTTCCCTTTGATCAACAAGAGAAGCCACTTTGGGTCCATCGGAACAGGCACCCACGCCACCCTAGACATTATATCCGTAACTTTCACCCAGAATAAACTGATCACCGGACACTCCCAAATGATGTGGAAGAAGGAGCCCTCTTGTTGAAAACCCCGCACACAAAGCGCCGACTGACACCTTCCCCATGTATACAGGTGGGTGCGAGGATAGTATGTGCGATGGAGGATTTTGAACTGTACAAGCCTAAACCTAGAGCGGATAGCGATCTCCCTGGGCCCCTGGAGCGCATACTGCCAGTCCTCCTCGTCGAGGCTCCCAAGGTCCCGGGCCCAGGCCGCTCTGAGACTAACCAACGGATCGGGTATATTGTTTATCAGTTTCCGGTAAATTGTGGATGTGGGTTTCTCCGCAATGGGATCAAGTAACAAATGATCTTCCATCGGGGAGTACTCCGGGATTACTGTGCCACTTGGTATGTGGGAGCATAGGGCATGCTGGAGGCGTATGTACTGATATCTCTGTGAGGTATGTAAGCTGTACTCCTTCTGGAGATATTCAAAAGTACGGATGGCGTCCCCCTTCCAGACATCCCCCAAATAATCAATACCTATTTGCTGCCATCCCTTAAACCCTGTTAACGTCACCACTTCCCTCAACAGGTCCCCCTGCCAGAGTGGAGTTCTCCCGGTTAACTTGCCAGCCCAGCCCAGGAGCCGATTCGCCTCCTGCCAGCAGTGGAAGACTACTCTAGTGTGGTCCGGCCATACCTTCTGAGGTCTACGGGCATACAGGAGAGTTTCATAAGTGCCCCGTGGCACACAGGCACTTTTTGATGAATTATTGACCTCTTATTATTTAAGGTAAAAATGCCAGTTTGAGATGATTGATCTTGCTCTTGGTTTTCCTGGCACTCTCTATTTTGCCCAGTATTCTGTCTACCCTTTTTGCTATTGTTTAAAGGTAAGCCTCCTCCCTCCCACGCCATTTTTTAAAAATATGTTTGTGTCAGTAGATCCCCTGACTTCAGAACCTCCCATAATTGTTTCAGTGCTGATACCTTGAATGTCCAAGACTTTTGCCCCCGTGAGGACCCTATCAAAGAGCCCAGAAAGGGCTGAACCAACAACAACAATAGTTTTGGGCTAGTTATCACATTTTGCTGATTAGGAACACATCAATTTGATTGATTATCAGTTCCAGTTCTGCGATACAAGTAATCAACCACATGCAATTTACTTTATGTTATTATGGATGAAACCACCGTTTATCACTCGCATTTTTACACAGGAGAAGTATTCCATCACCTCACAATACTTTCAATGCCATCTTGGCATTCAATAAATACTTCAGTATATATTATATTTATTATTAATATTTAAGAAGTACATAAAACCCATATCTACATACAGGCATAGGATCTAGACTCATTGAAAAATAGCCCTGCAGTACACCATCCATGATTTACAATGGCAGTTTCTAATTTTCAAACCACACAGTAAAATAATTAATGCAAAGTCAAATACACGAAAGGGTGTCATTTCAAAATACTAGACTGAAGTTAAAAATTTTAAAGGGCTTTTTCCATTTGTTTTACTGGCAAATCTATGAGATTTAGGAAGACTACGACGGGTGGCAGAGCTTTTGGCGTAGCAGCCTCACGACTCTGGAATGATCTCCCCTTAAATATTAGACCAATTCAGACTTTGCTCCCATTCAGGAAGAGTTTGAAGACTTGGCTATTCCCGAGGGAGGAGTAATACGAGTTATTCATTATCTGTGGGCAGGTCGTCTATATGTACACTGACAACAGGGTAAGTCTCAGCGCCAGGATACCCGTGGGGTGACAGTACGCGCTATACAAGTTCAATTTACATTACATTACAATTGTACTATGCTTTGCCCAGTTCCACGTGGTTCTGGTTAAAAACATACTTACAACTAGCATTGTCAGAGGCCATAGGACATTCATCAAAATAAACTATCACGAGAACATTCTAGTGTTCTCCTTTTTAATTTTTTTCCAACAAGAGGTAGAGGCTTTTGCCCTCTATCAGAATTTCCAAGAAGCTGAAACATAACATAGCATGACTTAACATAATAGTATAGGCAAATGCAAGCTTTACTGAAAGGAAAATCAGCTGTATTGAGCAATCAATTTAAAATGTTTTTGAATTAATAGGAGGAAACATTGAGACATGGTTGGTCTTGTAGCTAAATATTTATGAGTAAATCATTTTAAAAAGTAAGTATTTAAAATTATGCATCTATGAAGTTTATTCGGTTTTAGAAAATAATTTTGATTATAACTGAAGTAATTTATTTTTCTTGTGGTTACATGTTGTTTAATAAAGTTCATATTTTAAATCCTTTGGAAAAACAATATATTAAGCATGCATAATAGATTAATTATAAATAACCTAACAATTTAAGATGTGCGGCATATTATAGTCTCATAAATTGTGAAATGTGCACTATTTGTGCATTGCAGGTAATATCTAATACCCCTCACCATGATTCTATTGCTTGCTCTTAATGCCTTGACACGTTAGTGTCAGACACTTTGAAACAGACACTAATCCTCTCATCCTATGTCCTCCCAGTGTCTTGTGGATTGTTACCTGCCTTGTTATGTTGGCCTAGGCCTGGCTGCCATGCTGCTTTTCTTTGCGCACGTTACACTGAGCCGGGCCTTCCTCGCCCTTTGCTCGTGCCAAGTTCTTTTGCACTGTCTGCATTTTCTGTTGTTCACCTTTCTGGGCTCAGTCTGCACAAACATGTACAAGGTCGCATAACAATGTATTCTGGTTCTTCCTGATATGACCAGTCTCGCGCACCCAGACATAACATTATGTGCAATTGCCATGAAGAATTCGATATGCTTTTAATACTGTGGTTTACTAGCGCTTACACACACTTGGGAAAATCCCTTTCGGTGAGAAGAGCTATGATGTCCTGCTGATGTAATTCTGCATCTAGAGACTGAGGTATGGGGGTTCGCTAGTCAAAGCCCAGAGGTCTTCTATTATTATAATAAACTATCTTACTGCAAGGGGAGGGTGGTAATGTTATTTATACGTTTATCCACTGAGCTCTGAGATGCTTTCCCCGTTTGTATTCTATGGAATTGTAACCATGCTGCTTATATTAGTCATATGCATTATGCTATTAGTACTGACACGTGTACTGTACATTAGAGCACGTAAGTTGGAATAAACATTTTAACCTATCCAGTGTCTCTTACTACGCACCTTGTGGACAAGTACGAGTGAGTGACGAAAGAGTGTTCTTGCTTCTGCGAGTCCTGAGATAAAGATACCGTGTTCTGGGTTGTCCAAACATTAGTACTTGGGTGCTAATGGGATGCTAAGCTAGTTGGGTTGGGGTTTTTGGGTGCTATGGTATATGGTGGCAAACCACTGTATTCCAGGGTCCCATTTTCCTGTGCATAGCTCTGTATATGTGCAGAAACCTTATGACATGGCGCGACCACCGTGGGGCAGCTTATCTGCGAGACGCTTGAGTAGTACTTGTGCTTGTCCACAAACCCCTCGCGTACGCTTCCGGAGGCGTATGTGATGGTGATACCTCCTATATTGAATGTTTTATAGGTTCTTTCAAGCTTGAAGTTATTAAAAAGGTTAGTTAGCAGACCCATTTTTGTGCTCCCTGTTAGGTTGTCGAATATAATTGTTTAGTCATGGCTGGTGTGGCGATAGCTGCACATAGTCGAGAGCACTCCGAGACCACTTAGCTGTGTATGGAGTGCCCGATACTGGGGTCGAGTTGGTCTTTGTGGTTCAAGCCGATGCGGCTTATCACTTTGAAGTGTTTTACACTTGGATCACTTTTGAAGCGGTGGATGCAGGTGATAAGCTGTTTCATGAATATAAGCCCACCGCTGTTCCTGCTGCCTATCGACCCTATACTGCTCTTGAAGTGCCTCTCACGGCTTGGCAGCACCGTGTTTGGTTCAATGGCGCCCTACCACAACCAACTACCGCAGTTCGTTTAGGCCCCTTATCAATTCAGGGGGCCACTTGGCCTGTATTGGCCGGGTATACCCCGCATCCAAATTATCTGGCATTACCGCTTGCGGAACTGCGCACTATGCATACCGAATTGGTGCGAGTGCATCGAGCCTTGGTGACATACGTTACAGGTAGCCTCCATGGAGCTGCTCCTGTAGTCGCAGGCCAACCAGCTATTGCAGCTGGAGTGACTATAAGTCCTGTCATGGTAAATTCTGTGATGGGCAAACGTCCACAAAATAAGGACGACTATCCTTACTGGCTTGCTGAAAAGTTCGATCAGATAGAAGCAGTGTTTCCACATACATCCCCAGTAGATAAACACCGCATCCTCACGATAAGTTTGCCAAAAGACATAATCCCCGATTTGACATCATGTGAAAACTGGGGTAAGGTATTCGCAGCAGTTTATTCAAAATGTTTTGGAACTCCTTCCATGACGGTTCTACCCTCTGTAATTAAAAAAGTACAGGATGAACATGGCCCTGAAGCGGCTGTGGAATTAGGGATGAGACTAGTGGGAGTGTTTGATGTAGTAGCTGAGCTGATCCTTGGAAATGTCAAGGGCGATGCTATGAACTTTCAAGTAGCGAATGCTTTGGCTTTGGTCCCAGAGTTGGACAGGCCTCGCGAATTACCGAAAATAATAGCCCGGGCTTATAAAACAATTGGAAGAAATAGCCTAGGCAACAAGCCTTTTGTAAAAATGCAAACTCAATCGCAAACACAAGTTATACAAACAAAAAGTGCATCTGAGAAAGATGATAAACCAGTCTTCACTAAAAAGAGTTGGAGACAGAAAAAACAGGGTAAGCAACAAAAGAAGCCGGGGTCGAGAGGCGGGTCCCCAGTTTCGGTTTCTTCTGAACGTACTTATGATTTACGTGATAGGTCAAGGATTAAATCACCAGAAAGGTTTCAGAGCTCTGATACGCGTTCTCCTCGTTCTTCACAGGCCCAGACGTCGTCACAGGCTGGTGGAGGAGGACGGCAAGATAGAGGAAGGGGCCGAGAGGCTCCCCAGGAGCGAGACCAACCTCGACAACAAGTCAGAGGGAAAGCAGAAGATTTTCATCTTCCTCGACCGCAATTTCAGAAGAAAAAGGTTGCCGCTGTCACAGCGAAATATGCCTCAGACCGTGAGAACGAGACTCCAGAATTGGACGTGGGCAGTGACCCTCCTAGACAGCGCCGCGGAAGTTACCATAGTGCGGGAGGCGCTACGTCCTCATATGGAGGCGACAGCAACTGAAACATTCGTTACTGTAGAGACAGCTGACACGAGAGTGGCACCCCTGACAGACTATATAATATAGTCATACAAATTGAAGGTGACATACCGCGTGAAATAAAAGGGATTTTTTGGGAAAATCTAACCTCTTCATATGACATTTTGTTAGCAGAGGTGGATTGGCCACCCCCATTCGTTTTAGCTGCACATAAAGGAGAGGAGGTAATCCTTCCAAGCTTTTCACGGCATGTCCCAAAAGACAAAGCTGAAGCACTTGCAGCTGAGTGGGCAGTGTACCTGGCACCAGCGTTATACCGCAACCATGTGGGATGGGATGAAGAGTCACCTCCCCATGCAATACCTTTGCGGTCACTACCGCAGCCACAACCCCAATATCCCATCAAACGGCAGGCAAAAGGCCCCGTCTCCGAAATTCTGACACAGTTGGAATATCAGGGAGTAATTGAACCATGCGTATCACCTATGAACAATCCCCTTTTCGTGGTTTCTAAACCCGATGGATCGTACCGCTTAGTTTTGGATTACCGGCATTTAAATACTCATTGTCGGAACTTTGCGGTGCAAAATACACACAGTTCTGCGCTTGTAGACAGTCTTGTTCGTAAAAAATACAAAACGACACTTGACCTTTCAAACGGTTTCTACACGCACAACCTAGCCCCGGAGAGTGGTCAATGGACCGCATTCACTTCCGGTGGTAAATTATTCCAGTTCCGGCGATTACCCATGGGCTACAAAAATAGTCCGGGTATATTCGCCGCCCGTGTTGTTTCTTTGTTAAATGACATTGATCAAGACGCATGTTCGTACGTAGATGACATCTATCTGACGGACGACGAATTATATCAGCATCTGTCCCGTGTGGACCGCATTATTCTTGAATTTGCGGAGCAGGGTTACAAATTTAACTTTGCTAAATCACACATTGCTGAATTTACCGTTCTGTTCTTGGGTTATGAGCTCAATAACGAAGGTAAGGGCTTAGCCCCCATTTCTTGGAAAAATGTGCACATTTGTGCCCCCAAATACTCTGAAGAAACTTCAGTCTTTGCTGGGTTTCCTGAATTTCGGGCGTACTTACATTCCCGAATATGCCCAGCGTATCAAGCCTTTGTATGCTTTGATACAACCTACTTATTCAAGGTCTTGCTGGCTGCCTGGGCATACCTCAATTCTGCAGTCTTTGCAGACAGACCTTTTGGAGTCTAAATATCTTTTGACTCGTGATAACCACACAAACCTGGTGATTAGAATAATTCCGGGGCGGTGGGATTCACCTATTTAACCTTTAATGAAGGTGATACAGTACCTATCGCATACAAGTCACATCTGTACACTTCCGCTGAATTGCGCTTTACATCTGTTGAAAAAGTTCTGACTGCAGTGCAAATGGCGATTCTAAAAGAACGAGCACTGGCACAGGGAAAGCGGATTCTAGTGGTAACACCCTGTCCTGCCCTAGAGGCAGTAACAAAGGCAAGTGTACCGAACTCAAAAGCAATGCATCCCCGTTGGATACAATGGGCTACATCTTTGACGTCTTCGGACGTCACTTTTGTTTTTGATTCTTCTCTTCAGACTCAGGAGTTTTTGCAGTATGAATTCGTTCATCCTCCTCCTTTGTTTTTATTACCGCTTGAGGATTACAAATGTGTGATCTACACCGATGGTTCGGCGCAACCGGCCACTGGGTCCAAGCACGCTTATTCTGCTGCATGTGCTATTGTTGCGGGATCCTTTGTGGATGGCAAGTTCAAATCCACTGCAGTGCACACACGCACACTTGGGGATAGTACCGCACAATTGGCCGAGCTGCATGCATTGCTACTTGCACTTGAGTTCGCTTCACAGGATGAGACCACTCTTATTGTATGTGATTCTTTTTACTGTGTACAATCTTACAATGACAATCTGTTTTTCTGGTCGAAAAACGACTACAAGGACGCAAAAGGGAGCACAATTAAGCATAAAATGCTTTGGGTTCGAGTGGCAGAATTGCAACAACGTCTGCCCCTCACACAGGTGGTTCACACCTTAGGCCATCAGCGGGTGGGCGCACACGCTATTGGTAACGATCTGGCAGATGAAGCTGCCCGTTCAGCAGTGGTCACGTGTTCAGTAGCAGCGGTTACCAGGTCCATGTCTAAAATAGACCCTGTTATATTAGCAGCTATTGCTGCAACCAAGGAAGGTAATAATTACCCTACAGGTTTCCCTTCCAAGTATTCTTATACATTAAGTCCCGATCAGGTTCCTTATGTAACTATACCTGACGTTGGAGATCGGCTGATCCCCAACGCGGACCGCAGGAGTGCCTTGATATCAGCTGCACACGAAGGCATGGCTTCTGCTCATGCAGGTGTGTCAGCTACGGTTTCCATCTTGCAGCAGCGTTATTGGTGGCGTGGGTTATATAAAGACACCCGTGCTTTTGTGCTTTCTTGCGACGTTTGTCAACAGATTAAGCCTTCCACGGTAACACGTCCACCACAAACACCGCTCTGCATTGCTAACAGACCCTTTGGGTGTGTTTACCTGGATCACTGCGGTCCATTCTCATCAGACACTGCTTATAAATACATCTTAGTGGCAGTGGACTCGTGCACACGGTTTCTCTGGGTCTGGCCACAACGGAGTGCTGACGCCCGAAATGTGATCAGGGATTTGCGTGTCTTTGTGGGAATTTTCGCATGCGGCACCTTCCATTCGGACCAAGGTCCAGCGTTTGCCTCTAGGGCTTACAAGGATGCAATGGCTTCGCTTGGGGTGCGGGTGAAATTTTCGTCTCCGTATAGGCCTGAGGGCAACTCTATCGTTGAACGAATGAACCGTGACTTAAAGCAATCCTTAACAGCTAGGGTTTTAGGTACTGGCAGGAACTGGCTGGCCCATTTGTATACCGTTCAGCGTGCACTTAATAATCTCCCTAGAAGACCTCTGGGTGGGCGGACCCCATACGAAATGCTCTTTGGCATAAGAATGTTTGTGCCTGACCTTGAGGGTCCAGACATCGCGGCGCAATCCGCCAAGTTTGATGTAGATAACCATTCTGCTATGTTACAGGACTTACAAGAAGCCCGAGACAAACTTGCAACTACACATTTGCTTTCAGCCACAGACCCTGCGTTGCAGATTCCGGTAGCCGGCTGGCTTCCGAAAGTTGGAGAACTGGTTCGAGAGAAGGTTGAAAACAAAAAAGAATTTGGCCCCTCTTTTCGTGCACCGGTTCCAGTTCTTGGCCTGAAGGGAACACGTACAGTCATTTTACCACCGCTTCCTGGTCGCAAAGAGAACAGATACATCTCAGTTGAAAATGTCAAGCTACAGCGCCTGGCCGATCCTGAATAGTGTCACACCAGCGGTCTCTTGTCCTGCCATTTATCGGACATATGTTCATAGTCCATCTGCACGAACGGTCGCTGATGCTGTAATTGAGATGGTTGATTTGCCTGAAACTACAATTGATCCCCAACTCTCCACCAATATCGACGAGGACGAGTATACTTATCCTGCATCTGAATCGGTGGCACACCAACCAACAACGCCACTTGGCCCGACTCGTTATTCCTTTGATTCGGATTCCACATCTTCAAAAGTTCCATCCAAGTTCAGTATTTTTATATCCTGGTTTAGAGACAATTTTTTGATTCCCCCTGGACATACATCTGGTTGGTACTTTTCTTGATATTTTTGTTCATGTCCATTGGCTTTGTCACAGTGTTTTTTCTACTAATTAATGGTCACTATTTACCTGAACGCTCTGCTGTAGACTATGTTTCTGGAACTTTGGCTCCTCATTCCTCGTCTCACATCATGAAGCGTGACCACACATTTGTGAACATTTCAGCTTTCCCCGTTGCTGATGGCATCGTATGGGATGCAGTGAACTATCAAATCCATGGTCCGACGGAAATTATTAATGTACCTAATGTCCTTCGTGTTTCAATGGGTGATGTAGTACAAAATAATATTCATTCTGATGATTGGGATGTGCATGCCGTTGAAGCATTGTTTGCCGATTTAAAATATTATGCATCTTTTAATGCTGAAGATTTATATATGAATTCTGCTAATTATGCCGATTTGTATTGTTACCAACATTGGGGTAATCATTTTCTCCATAAGCCCAGTGCCCTGCGTAGTTCTGTTAACTATCACCCAATGGGAACATTGTCCAAACCCCTTGCCAGGTAGCTCTCAAACTCTTCGAAATAAGTTTAATTATTTTACTGATTTTAATCGGTCGAACCCTTCATCCTATTATTTTAGACTTAATAACACATCAACTCAGAAAATTATGTTGACACACACCAAATTGCTTTATTCAGGTTCCTTTCTGAGTGCCCTAGCTGTGGGTGGTTATGAGTACTGGGATAATACAGTGGATTTAAAATCTATTTGGGGCTCCAAGCCATGGCAGGTACAGGGAACCGAGGCGTTGCATCGTGCGTGCCTCATCCCTACCCAAATCATGTTCCTAAATGCTTCCATCTATCAGACAACATGTTGGGGCTTAGCAACCACTAAACAATTGAATACGCCATCAATACCATCCCTGTCGAGTTTTCCAAATGAAAGCTCACGATTCAATATGTCCCTCGTGTCCCTGCAGGCAATGTTACAAAATAATTTGTTTAATGTTTCTGAGCTGGTTCAGTCACCCTGGTTAGTATGGCCTATATCATCTAATGCATGTCAAATGCGTTTTCATGATACTGGTGCTAGCTACACACAGAATAGGCCTGATCCGAGGTTTACTGATGCCCGTACTGTCACTACATACTCTGTTGGTAAATTATGCAAACAATGGCTGCAACATTCGTCCCTTGATTCTGTTAAACAACATTTGTCCCTCCTTACAGGCAATATTGATCTGTCCGACTTTGTTTTGGGACCTCGTGGTCCCCGACCTAAAAGATTCATTTATGAAACATATAATGAACTCTGGAAGCTATCACAAATGGAAGCTGCTTCCCGTCTTCGGGAAATAGATCAAGCAAATATGGAAAAGGTGCTCGCTGTTGTTGACAATAGTATTAATACCCTGTCTTCTCGCATTTACACTTTAGAGAATATTGTGTCCTCTGTTGTTGATATTGTACAAGATGATGTTTCTGTGTTATATCATGGTCAGAATCAATTGCGCTCAGTTATGCAGTTTGCATGGACTTTACAAACGCTCAAGTTAGGTAAAGTGCCTTGGCATTTTTGAACACCTCTGCCTTATTTCTACCTTTTAACTTAACTGACAAACAGCAATTTATGTCCATGAAGGATGCAACTTACACTCTATTACATATCGAAAAGGTGGATCCTTTGCCTTTCTCTGTTGCAGAACTCGATTCTGCTGTATGGCTAGTTCATGGGGTTATCGTTTTACCTTTTTCCTTGTTTGAATTTGACTCGTGCATGAAACATTATCCTGTGGGCCGTTACCGGCCATTGGGCAGTGCTTTCCTGCATGAACTCTGGTCCTTGCCTTTCATGTATAAATGCCTTCGGGACGGCAAGGAAGTCTTTCTCACGGGGAGTACTGCGACTCGACTATAGGTCATTCGCTTATTTGTAAACACATTAAATTGCATGGCTCATGTAGCGTTTCCTCTCCTAATCTTGCTTGTGTGCTGAAAGGTATTCCTGCTCCTGTTATTTCACCTACTTTCACTCTCCTTTCCAATGGTAGTTATTTACTTTTAAATAACGAAAACTGTTGTGGCCTGCAGGCTGGCATTCCTTACATTGTAACAGTTTCACACAGGGTTGTCTGCTGCAAAAATGTGCTTTTTCCTCCCCCTCATGGCAAGGTTGATATCTCTATTTGGCCTTCCATCCCTACCATGGAAGCAGATTTCAATAGACTGAGCAGAATAAAGGCACTATTATTAAACGAGGAAGTTATGCTCACGTCCGCCCGGGAGACATTCATTCTCCAGGTGGCGAGTACCCACAGTGAAATACAGGCCCTTTTGAACACTAATCTCCCCCAACATTTTGGGGAGTTAATACATCGTATTTTTAACGCATCTAACACTGAAGGCCTAGTACACTTTTTTAAGGTCGTTGGGTCGGGCTTGGTGTCCTCCTTCCAAACTATTTTTGGTGTCATCCCGGCTTTCATACATTCTATTTTTTCCAGTGTCTTTGGCGGTTTCCCATTGATCCTCGCTTTAGCGGCTGGTGTCTTGCTCTTAATTTGCTTTCTGCGCAATGGCTGCTCCCCGATGGGACCTGCTCGATCCAGAACGCCTCCAGCTGCTCCGTGAGCGCCTTTTGGCCGGTTTTGGTGTCTTGCCATTGGCGACACTGAGTGTGTCATATACTCTTTCATTTCGCTTTGCGTATTTCACTTGCGTGCAACCTGTGATGACTTGTGTCCGCTGTCCTTTCACCTGGA
The DNA here is from genome assembly GCA_963921515.1 of Calotriton arnoldi. Lineage (NCBI taxonomy): Eukaryota > Metazoa > Chordata > Amphibia > Caudata > Salamandridae > Calotriton > Calotriton arnoldi. The sequence goes on from CAWUFW010005874.1 coordinate 110,874, forward strand.
CTCTGGATTATTGCCTCTCCAATTCGTCATTGTCTGTTCCGGATTTTGTTCAGTTGATGGGTCCCTTAGAGGCCCATGAGCAGGACTGTTCCGTCGCTGGCTGTATGGCGCGTGCGGCTGCACTGGGGATTTTGGCGCAATGGGATATCTGGGCGGCTGCCCAGGATCTCCTACAACGCAGCTGTTTCAATTATCACGCAAGCTGTCCCGCATTGCTTCTGGATGCTCCCTTTGCTGAGGAGCATTCCTGCTCTTTTGATCTCATGGATTGGATGGCATCTATGTTTTTTGACGATTCCAATGATGAACTCTTAGAGGGTATGGCTTTTTCTGCACTTACACTTTCATGGATTGACCTGCCCTTCGCCGTTTGGGCGCTCCCTGTGCTCCAACGGCTTTGTTTTTCCTCTAATGGGCCTCTGTTCTGGCCGCCGGACTGTCCAGGGGAGGGTGTCTTGTGGATTGTTACCTGCCTTGTTATGTTGGCCTAGGCCTGGCTGCCATGCTGCTTTTCTTTGCGCACGTTACACTGAGCCGGGCCTTCCTCGCCCTTTGCTCGTGCCAAGTTCTTTTGCACTGTCTGCATTTTCTGTTGTTCACCTTTCTGGGCTCAGTCTGCACAAACATGTACAAGGTCGCATAACAATGTATTCTGGTTCTTCCTGATATGACCAGTCTCGCGCACCCAGACATAACATTATGTGCAATTGCCATGAAGAATTCGATATGCTTTTAATACTGTGGTTTACTAGCGCTTACACACACTTGGGAAAATCCCTTTCGGTGAGAAGAGCTATGATGTCCTGCTGATGTAATTCTGCATCTAGAGACTGAGGTATGGGGGTTCGCTAGTCAAAGCCCAGAGGTCTTCTATTATTATAATAAACTATCTTACTGCAAGGGGAGGGTGGTAATGTTATTTATACGTTTATCCACTGAGCTCTGAGATGCTTTCCCCGTTTGTATTCTATGGAATTGTAACCATGCTGCTTATATTAGTCATATGCATTATGCTATTAGTACTGACACGTGTACTGTACATTAGAGCACGTAAGTTGGAATAAACATTTTAACCTATCCAGTGTCTCTTACTACGCACCTTGTGGACAAGTACGAGTGAGTGACGAAAGAGTGTTCTTGCTTCTGCGAGTCCTGAGATAAAGATACCGTGTTCTGGGTTGTCCAAACATTAGTACTTGGGTGCTAATGGGATGCTAAGCTAGTTGGGTTGGGGTTTTTGGGTGCTATGGTATATGGTGGCAAACCACTGTATTCCAGGGTCCCATTTTCCTGTGCATAGCTCTGTATATGTGCAGAAACCTTATGACACCAGAAGGCACCCTCCAGGTTTAAAACTTTAATTTTGAGACCTAATTGCCCAGCGTCACTCATTGATTCCCCTGTTTCCATGAAATTGTCATATCTTCCATTCCAGGTTCCTTCACTCTTTCCACTGTTAACAGATATCTGTTAGATGTTACACTTCAAGAATGTTAAAACAAACAGTGATACAGGAAAAGTAACGCTGGCTATGCAAGCAGGCCTACATACATATTTTTGGTGACTTTGTTAAATTGTATTTTGCATGGTCCAGAAAAGTAATGCGCAATACCACTTTTATACTAATTAACTAGGATCAATAGGAGATGTTTCTGCCTGCAATAAAAATACAGAGTTTAAATACATTCATAAACGTTTACGACCTTACCGGGAATATAAACTCTTGCAAGCACATATGGTGTTGAGGGACCTGTGGTTTTGAATATATTTGTGTAAGAGATTATAGAAACTGAGACGTGTGAATGATTGAATTTCAGATTGTAAAATCATGTTATGGGGTAGTTTTGACAAAAATATACATAGTGTAAATTGCATAGAAGCAAATAGAAAATTTGATCAAATAGTTATATATGCGGAAAGTAGCAAATTATTTTGATAATGATAGGGTAGAGAAGTAAATAGTGTAATGAGGAAAGTTTGCATTAATACTGTTATATTTCACTGCAACTAAAATAGTGCGTGTTACCTAACCAGTCATTCTAATGATGAAGGTGCGTGGGTTTTTCGATGTTTGCTACCTTAAGGGCGGAGATAGGTAGGAATATGCCACTGTGCAAAATCATCGTAACTCCCTCATGTATGTCTTGATATGTTACAGGGTGTTTATATAGGTAAGTGTTCACCATTCCCACCTGCACCTTGGCGCTGTTTGTATGCAAGCAGCCTAGTGGGGTATTGGCCTTAAATGATGGAGAATTAAGTCATGTGCCTCTCAGCCTTCAACTTGCGTCTGTTCAGGGGCGCAGCCTGGGGATCAAGGGCCCTAGTGCAAGCAGTGAAACTAGGGCACCCCAGCGGTATTAAAATACTGCTATAAATGAGGTGAAGCGCCCCCATCACACCCCTGGAACCCCGTGTCTTTGCACCTGCTGCTATAATGTAATTCACTGGCTCCAAGTACCTCAGTCTACTCGTCTTTCCTTCTCCCCTCCCCTCCCAGCTCTCCTCTCATCTTCCTCATCCATTTAAAGCACTCCTCTATATCCCCTTCCTCAGTCTCTCCCTTCCCCCTCTTCTGTCTCTGACTCATCCTCGTGTCCTTCCTCCCCACTGTCCTTATTTCCGGTTCCTTTGTCTTCCTCTTCTCTTGCCCACTTTGCTCATCCTTATCTCTTTTCTAGCTCAACCTTATTCCATCTCCCATTGTCTCCTTTTCTTGCCCTCCTCCCCGTTCTTTCACTTTTTCCTTTTCTTTCATTCCTTTCCTATCTCTTCTTTATTGTTCCCTTATCCTCTACTCCCTCTGTACCACCTCTCCTGAAAGGTAAACACCATCCAGCCCCTTGCATGTATATAAAAAACAAAAATCAGATCAGGCAGCCTCTGAAATAACATCAGCTGGTGCAGGCAAGACTGGGACCCCCCAAACTTCAGGGCCCGCTGCATTGCATTGGCTGCACCAGTGGTAGTTTAGCCCCTTCATCGGTTTCTTATTCCTTCCATAATATGATCGTGTTGTCTTATCTTGAAACCGTAGGTCTCTTCTTGTGTTTGTAGCGCCTCCTATTATTCTTGCAAAAGTGTCCTGTCTCCTCAATATCACGGTTCATGTGCTTCATGAACCCATAATGCCTTAGTACTAATTTCGATATCACCACAGAGATCTCTGTGAGGAGGATTGCTCTTGTGACTTTCTCCTAACTCTAGTGATAATGTGGAGATGAGGAATATGTGCTGTATCTGAATATTTGCTTTGAGATGTAGTAAGTGAGGGCCTGTGTCCTCAACTCTCATCAAGGGATGCTCACTGATGTTGTGTGGTTTCGTGTGGTCTATAGTTGAACTAAAATGTAATTAAAATGGCAACCTAACTTTGTGTGGACCCTTTTTTCTACCAGACAAACTTCCAACACAGGATATAACAGTATTGAACAAATCTGAAGCTTTACCACTACCAAACAACTGTAAATCACACGCTTTATTGTAAATTGTGAAGTGGCATTTCGGAGCAAAGGGGGATATTTACAATAAAATGTCGGAGCACAGTGTTACGCCAAAATTGGTAACACTAGGCTCCGACATTTGTTTAACGCAGGGATGCGCTGTATTTACAAAATGCAGCACACATAGAAAGAGCAAAATACGAGGAGAAATTAATGAGTTCTCCTCGTATGCCAACCTAAGACCAGGTTTTACCTGGCCTTAGTCTTTGGCGCTGCCCCATCCTTGTAAATATGGGGCAGCATCAAAAGCAATGGGTGTTGCGGCAGAACGCCTACTATAACACCCATTGCATGCCCCTTTCACGCTAAGTGAAGCGTGAAAAGGGGCCTTATTTACAAGGCAGAGTTAAGCCACGTTGAGTGGCTTAACGCCGCCTTGTAAATAAGGAGAAGGTGATATCGCCACCAGAATGTCACCGTAAGTGACGTTCTCGTGGTGATATCCCCTTGTAAATATGTCCCCAAATGTCTAAGCGTGATGTTGGACTGACAGTCATTACTGCTGGTCCCAACTGTGGTGGTTGACGCCTTTTACTCCTACTGTCCCTGGGATGGCCTACTATGGATCCCGAAAGCAAAAAAAAAACAAGATGATGTACGGCATGCTGAACAATGCAAACATTCACCCCCAGTCACAGAGATCTGACTTTAATCCATTATTGTTTTGCTCACAACGCCACCCCAGTTTGGACCCAGCCATAGGAAAATCAGTCTTGACTCTGCTCCTCATGGGAACAGTCCAGCCCGAACTGCCAGGCCAGGTCCTCCCTGGACCGGAAACAAGCATCCTGGGACCTGTTTCAGGGTATCACCGCTCATCAGCCAGGCTAGCTTGAATCAGTGGCACAGTGAGCACGGGACCCACGTCTGGGCATACCCTTTCCACTTAGGGTGACAAAAGCAAAAGTAACAGATGATGGACGGAATGCTGAACAATGTAAACATTCACCCACAGTCACAGACCTCAGGGTTTAATCCATTGTTTTTTTGCTCACCACGCCACCCCAGTTTGGACTCATCCATTTGCAAATCAGCCTTGACCCTGCTCCTCTTGGGAACAGTCCAGCGTGAATTATTAGGCCAGGCCCTCCCTGGACCGGAAACAAGCATTCTGGGACCGGTTTCAGGGTATCAACCCTCATCAGCCATGGTAGCTTGAATACAGTGTTTTAGAAGACAATGGTTGCTATGTGGCCAAAATGGTCCAAGAAAAGACGCACAAGTTGCGTCAGAAATGAGAACACTAGGTATGAGTTTAGGATAGGCAATTAGTGCCAAAGGGAGCAATGTGTAGCCAGGGACATGTTCCAATCAAAATAACATTTGTTATTTGTTTTCAACAATATGCAAAAAATTGTTCAGGTGCTCACATAAAAGAAGTGACAATGAGCGTGATGTGATAAGTGAGGGTGACTTTAAAATATATACATCACATTGACAAAACACAAGAGAACTCCTCATGAACAAATTATACAAAATGCATGGAGTTCTTGTTGTAGGGGGTCGACGGCGTTTCAATCTCACCGACTTGAGATCATCTTCAGGACATAGCATATGTGAGCAAGCTGAATTCTGAGACCGGATGAGGCCGCTGAGAATGTAGAAGGATAGTAAGGACGCAATTAAGGCGTTCAGGCGCTGATCGGTAGGTGAACGTTAAGTGATGAACGCTGGGACTGGTGTCTACCAGTAGGTTGCTTAGACCCAGGTGAAAGGAGGTAATCAGAGCGAGGTACAGTGCCTAATTTGAAGGCAATGTTAGGAGCGCTCAAATTAGCTCCAACTGGTCAAGATATGGTATGCTTAGTTAGCTGGGAAGTCGATGGGTGGTGTAACACGGCCATGTAGACAGCAGAGGATAGTTAATTTCCTTCCGTGGTAATTTGCCTTTTAACGGATAGACAGCTGGAGTCAGTCTGTGTACGAGGAGCAGGCTGCGTCTCCGGCTTCCAAAAAGGCGCGCTGAATGCAAATGCAAATTACCACAGAAGGAAATTAACTATCCTCAGCTGTCTACATCGCCGTGTTACATCACCCATCGACTTCCCAGCTAACTAAGCATACCATACCTTGACCAGTTAGAGCTAATTTGCGCGCTCCTAATATTGCCTTCAAATTAGGCACTGTACCTCGCTCTGATTACCTCCTTTCACCTGGGTCTAAGCAACCTACGGGTAGACGCCAGTCCCAGCGTTCATCACTTAACGTTCGCCTACCGATCACTGCCTGAACGCCTTAATTGCATCCTTACTATCCTTCTACATTCTCACTGGCCTCACCCGGTCTCAGAATTCAGCTTGCTCACATATGCTATGTCCTGATGATGATCTCAAGTCAGTGAGATAGAAACGCTGTGGACCCCTTACAACAAGAACTCCATGCATTTTGTATAATTTATTCATGAGGAGTTCTCCTGTGTGTTGTCAATGCAATGTATATATTTTAAAGTCACCCTCACTTATCACATCACGCTCGTTGTCACTTCTTCTATGTGAACACCTGAACTATTTTTGCATATTGTTAAAAATAAATAACAAATGTTATTTTGATTGGAACATGTCCCTGGCTACACATTTCATTGCTCCCTCTGGCAGAAATTGCCTATCCTAAACTCATACCTAGTGTTCTCATTTCTGACACAACCCGTGCGTCTTTTCTTGGACCATTTTGGCCACATAGCAACCATTATTTTCTAAAACACTAATTCACCCCAGGTTCTAATATTGGGGTACACTTGTTTACCTTACTACAGCTTGAATACAGTGGCACAGTGAGCACGGGACCCATGTGTGGGCATACACTTCCCACTTAGGGTGACAAAAGAAAAAAGAACAGATGATGGACAGAATGCTGAACAATGCAAACATTCACCCTCAGTCACAGAGATCTGGGTTTAATCCATTGTTTTCTTGCTCAACACGCCACCCCAATTTGGATCCAGCCATATGCAAATCAGTCTTGACCCTGCTCCTCCTGGGAACAGTCCAGTCTAAACTGCCAGGCCAGGTCCTCCCTGGACTGGAAACAAGCATCCTGGGACCGGTTTTGGGGTTTCACCCCTCATCAGCCAGGCTAGCTTGAATTCAGCGGCACAGTGAGCACGGGACCCACGTCTGGGCACACCCTTTACACTTAGGGCGACAAAAGCACAAAGAACTGATGATGTATGGAATGCTGAACAATGCAAAGATTCACCCCAGTCACAGAGATCTGTGTTTAATCCATCGTTTTTTTGCTCACCATGCCACCCCAGTTTGGACCCTGCCATATGCAAATCAGTCTTGACCCTGCTCCTCATGGGAATAGTCCAGCCCGAACTGCCATGCCAGGTCCTCCCTAACTGCAAACAAGCATCCTGGGACCCGTTTCCGGGTATCACCCCTCATAAGCCAGGCTTGCTCGAATGCAGTGGCACAGACATCCCCTTTGGCTCTTAGGATTTTTTTAAAGTATTAATGGTGGTGCAGCACATTCTTCAACAAATCTCTTGGGGCCCACAGGCCCAGTCCAAGACTTACCTGCTCCTGCAGCACAGAAGCGTTCAGTGTTACAGCGAGTGCCCTGAGCGCTGAGGCACTCACGAGTTCAGATCCTGCTCAGAGAAGTAGGACTGCTTGCGACACACATGGTAGAACCCAACAGGCACTGGCTCACTCTCCGGTGGTGTGACCAGTTCTCCCCAGTGATTGAAGCAGCTTCTAGATCATGAAGACCCAGGAGGGGGCGGGAAAGTCAATCATTCAGCTTCCAACTGGAGTCCAGAGATCGTGCGACATCCTCCGCGGCGTTCTCTTGGCCCTCGGGGGTCATTTGGAGCAGATCTCATTGGGCGGGCCGACCCACTGGTCACATCCTCACTCTAGTCCCAAGTGATGACCCGAAATCCTTAGCAAGTTAGTACCGGCAACACCTCCTGGCATACAGGGTTGCCCAAGTACCACTGGACACAATGTAGACTCTTTTAGTGCAATCACCCACACCACCGTGGCCCCTCCTGACACACAGGGTAGTCGCTAAGGTGTTCACAAGTCCTGGCATACTGGTAAAACAACTATTTTCACAGTGGCCCTCTCAGACATACGGGGTCACCGCTACATGGCACTTCAGGCTTAGCGCTCCCTGCGCAGCACTTGTTGCACGGCTCAGTCTATGGCGGCTGTCTCCTGGCATACGGGTGTCGCCGAAAACAATTCTGTACATGGACTACGGCCCAATAGGTGCATACCCAATTCGTCACACCTCACACAGGAAGTCCTCACAGTAGCGCTTCCTACTGGATGTTGCTTCCTCCAATGTTGTCCTCTTCCTCACAGGGCACACTGGTCTTGGCAAGAGGGCAGGCAGTGGTGCTTCAGGCTCCGAGGCAGAGGATCTTGTTTTTCCTTGGGTGATGTCCCATCACCCAGTAAGGAGACTAGCAGGCCTTGGACCCTAGTCCTGGTCACAGGCAGAAGTCTTGCAGAGCTTCCCCTCCTCACACAGCCCATCTGGCTGCTTTGCAGATGCCAAAGTTTTGGGGTCTCAACCTCCCCTACTTGTAGTCCTTTTCCAGCCACTAAATGTGATTTAGGGTCTGAGTCTTTGAAGTTTTATATTGGGGTTCTGCTTCTTTTGACGGGTTAATTTCCCCTTTTCTTCTTTCGCCCTGAAAGGATGAGTGCCACAGTAGGCAAGACTGCAAAGCTGGTTGACCCACAACACAATTCATGGGAGTGGCCTGAGTAAACAGCAGCGGAACATTTAAAAAAGGTGAGTGAGCCTGTAGTCCTCACTCCAGTGACACATGGTAAAAAGGACCTTTTCACTACTACTGATCACTACACTGTTTGCTGTCACCTTTTTTGTGTGAAGGCGGTAGCCTTCCACCACTATGAAGGTTTGGGCGCCCCTTCCCAGTCCAACAAGACCACAATCCATGATACAGGCCTATGTCATGGCACAAACGCATAATCTGTGTTTGCCTATGGCAAAAAAAAACATCAGCTTTAGGGATCCAGACAACAGTACAATTTGGCACTCAGGGCAGGGGTACACATCTTTAACCATGCATAGGATTTTTTTGTCTCAACATCTATATTTAGGGAAATTGTGCTGCAAATGCACCACTTTGTCTTCATTTTATCAGCAATATTTTGGGTCAACTGGACCCCGAAATCCCTGCAGAGGGTCTGGGTAGCATGGTATGCCATAAAAGCACCATAATATGTAATGAACACTGTCCAACGTGCCCTTTAGCAACTTTATATTAACCTTGTGCTATAAACAGCCCCTGTGGCCTCATTTTTTGGTCGAGCCTACCAGTCAGTGGAAGCTGTCTGGTTGTGATAAACATATTGTGGGCTTACCAGGAACATCGAGGGGCTTGCAGACCGCCCATTGCTTACTATTGGTTGGCTTTATTTTTGCTCTTATTTACTTGCTTCTTAATAGACGGCCTGACTTGTCTATCTTGTGCCTGTCTTTTTTCGTATTGCCTGCAGCACTTCATTTTTTTGTTTGATCTGTTTATTAAAAACATTTCTTAGATGATACATTTGACAGGAAGATACATTATCGATGGAACCAGTAGACAATCTCCTAAACAGATTTCTTAAAGCATTATAGCAGTGATTGTCTGCAGCACTTCATAAGAGTGTTTTCAATCAGTCTCCTTAGTGTGCTTCTCTTTCCCCTCCACGCTTACTGTTGCTTCAAGCCATATTCTAGATCAGTGGTTTTCAAACTTTTTATGCTGCACCCCCGGTAAAACAAAAATCATCTGGGACCCCCCCCAGAATGTTTCTCAAGTATTCTCTTAAATTAGCAATGTTTAAATATGTCTAAACTTATTTAAACATTGCAGTTAAGTTATGTTACTGTTTTAAAAATGCTGTCAAATACCTGATTCCAAACATACTATTCTGGTTAGGCAGGCCTTACTAACCTGTAAAAGTATCCACAGTGTGATTATTAGAAATGGGGAGTCCCTTCCCTTTTGATACATACTCACAGCTAAGATGTAAATGATAAAAGATTAGTGATGGCCCAAAACAGAGAGGTTTACTGCCACTCATTTTGTTCTGCTTAAAAGAAAGCAGTTATCAGCATAATGCTTCTTTTGGCGAGAGCTTGGCACCCGCTTCCCCCCTCCCGGGATCACTTGAGGCCCCCCTAGGCACCACCCACCCGAAAGTTTGAAGACCCCTGCTCTAGGTGGTGTTTATTTGATCTGTAAAGAGGTTGGATGTCTGCTGTTAATTTGTTTATAATGAATTTAGCACTTTCCATCACATTTAATTTTTTATAGTTGCTTGAAAATGAGTGCCTGTCATTTCCCACACATGAAGGAAACTTGTTAATTCATAGTCAACATTTTTGTGTCTCCCTTTATCTTCTTTGACTGGATTTTGTCTGAGTGACAGTGACTGCCTTCTCAGGGTCACAGCCTTGCTTGGGAAGCAAATGAAAATACTGCAGCTTGGCTGCCCCTCTCCATACACGTGTAAAGAGAGCCCTCATGTTCTCTTCCCTTTGAAGTTTGCTTCTAGTATCGGCAGAGAACCACATCCTTTGCCTTTTGCTGAGTGTTTTTTATGTACTCCTGGGCTGCAGCAGGCATGCTTTCATAAAAATAAAATTCATGATGAAAGCATACACACATTGTTTCCACAAACTTGCTGTATAGTGGTTCAGAAGGCAAGGGGAAGCAGACTGATTTGCGTGCCTGGTGTTCTAATTGCTTACAAAATTACTTAGTGCACATTGCTTATCCCAACGTCCTCATCAGGCCTTATCCTTTTTAAATCCCGTGCCCTCAAAAATTCTTTATTGCTCTCTGTTTGACCTGGCATCTTTTGGCGTGTTTCCCCTGTCTTTTTTGCTTCCTGACCTCCTATTTTTATGGTATGTTGGACTTCGTTTTGCTGGTTTAGTGCCTCTGTGCACTTTCTCACTGCTGTTCAGTGTTAAAGGGTGAGTGCCCCTACTGTAAATTGTGTTCATGGATTGGTGTTTCCATGTTTGGCTTATTTGATTTACTACTAAGCCCCTAGTACAGTGCACTGTGTATGCCCAGGGCCTGTAAATCAAATGCTGCTAGTGGGCATGCAGCACTGATTGTGCACCAACATAAGCAGCCTTTCGAAGGTGTCTCGGACCTGCCACTGCAGTGTTTGCGCACAGTTTTTACTGCCATGTCGAACTGGCAAGTGCTCCCACTTGCCAGGCCCTAACCTTCCCTTTCCTTATATGTAGGACACCTCTCAGGTAGGCCCAAGGTACCCCCATGGGCAGGGTGCAGTGTATGTGAAAGGTAGGGCATGTCCTGCTGTGTGTGACATGTCCTGATAGTGAAATACTGCCAAATTCGTTTTTCACTATTGAAAGGCTATCTGCCCGATAGGCTAGCATGGGAGTTGCTCTGTAACATCTTACAAGTCTAACTTTCCATTGGGACAAGATGGAGAAATGGAGTTTAGGCTCCCTGAACTCAGAATTTATTAACTCATCTTTTTAGGGAGATGGTTTTTTAATTCTGTGTTTGAAAATGCCACTTTTAGAAAATAGGCATTTTCTTGATTAACCATTCTGTCTGCCTCTGCTGGTTTGTGTATTGACTGTCTGCTTTTGGAGTGACAGGGGCTGGCGATGTGCATTCACTGTAGACAGCCACAAGGGGGGTTGAAGTTTGTCCTGCCTTTCCTGGGTGACTCAGAGTTGGGCTAAATAGGCCTGGTTTGCATTTAGAGTGGTGGGCGGAGTTATCACTAGCACCTGAATAGGCAGTGTCTCCTATACACAATGCTGTCTCCACCTCCTGCAGGGAAGCAGGGCCAGAGAGGCAGCACTAGTTTAGACTGGGCTCAGAGACCCTTGCCACAAAGAGAACAAAGAGAAAATGTGATATAAATATTGGAGTCATAACCCCAGGACTTTAGAACTCTTTTGGATCAAGGAACCTGCCAAGAAGAAGAGCTGGAGGAACTACCACTTTGCTGGGTGATTTGCTGTGTTGGCCTGCAGTGGCTGCTTCTGTATTGGGCAGTGAAAAGACTAGACTGAACCTTCTGCAATTTCTTTGTTTGAGTTTCTCCAAGGGCTTGAGGTAGAGCTTGCCGCCTGTTCAAGAAGTCTCAGGAAAAGCAAAGATGTCAAGTTCATCTGCTACCAGTACTGGGAACAGTGTGTTTTGTGCTGCAACAGAAGAAAAAACAACCCAACTCCATCAACGACGCCGCTGCCGGCTCCGTGTCCTGAAGGCACTACAGAGGGCACCGCCGCACTTTGCACCGCAACCCTGGTCTCACCGACGATGCCACCTGATGCCGCAACCAAGCTGCTGCTTGCACCATGACCTGTGGGCACCGCACTTCGCACCGCCTCGCTTCACACCGCCACCCTGGTACCCCTGACGACGACGCTCCACACTGATAACGATGCCGCTGCTTGCACCATGGTTTGAGGGCACCGCTTGTAAGTTACATGATGCACCTCACCGTCCCACACCGCAGCCCTGGCCTACTGATGCCGGCGCCATTGACTCTAGTTTGTCAGCCGATGGCAGAGCTTCAGCAATGATGACGCCGCGGCCTATACTGTGACCAACCGCAGCCCTGGTCTCACCAATGCTGCTGGACGACCGTCACCGAGCCACTGCCTGCACCGCAACTTGAGGGCACCACACGCTGAACCGCTGCACTTCGCACCGCAGCCCAGATGCCCGCCGAAGCCAGTGCTCCTGACTTCAACCGCACAGAATTCGATCTGCAACGCGTCTGACTTCAGACGCCGGCTAATTTGAGGGTCATCGCGAGGTCACCAAAGCCCTGCATTTCTAAAGGTACTGTTTGCGGGTCTTCCCGACACTGTAGCTGGCCCGCAACGCTGCGGTCAGCCAGAACTGTTTGGATTTGTTATTCACGACGCCGTGATAGCCCTGGATGGAGCCATTGACTTCAAGGACCTGTTTTTAAAGTCTATTTTTGCTTTTTGAGTATTTTAAATAACTGTATGTTGGATTTTTATTGTTTTGGTCTTGTTTTACACAGATAAAATATTGGAAATTTTTCTAAACATGGTGTGGTGTCCTTTTGTAGTGTTTTCACTGTATTACTGCTGGGTATGTGCAAATTCTTTACGCACCTCTGAGGTAAGCCTGACTGCTCGTGCCAAGATACCAAGTGGGTGAGCAGGGGTTATTTTAGAAGTGTATCCCCCTTACCCTGACTAGGAAGAAGGGTCCCTACTTGGACAGGGTAACAACCTGCCAACAAGAAACCCCCATTTCTAACATTGGTGGCAGCGGTGGGATAGGACTTGCGTTTGCACTTGACCTACAGTGATTGGTGTACACTACTACCATATCGTAGACCACTACATACCACATACTGTTTTCTTTTTGATCTATGTTTGTGTTCCCATCTGTTTGAACTTAAACTTCCTACTGCATCATGCCTGAATCAGCAGCATCATCAATTGCACCCCTAAAAGTGGCCTTTGAGGAGGAAAGGTTGGAAACCCACAATGTAAAGGAGTTGAAGGCTATTTGCAAAAGCTACAAAAGGCGCTGAGGGCCTGGGTAGCAGCCAGACATGCCAGTGGGCAGTCTGGAGACCTTAGTGTGGAGGTGGAGGAGCCTATTCCTAGGGTGGATGTGCTTGTGTGAGGGGAGGGACCCTCCAGGCAAGGCAGCCGTGGTTTGTCCCCAGAAGAGCTGGAGGTCCGGAGGGAAGCTAGGAGGCATCAAATAGAGCTTAAGAGGCTCAAGATGGAATCACAGAAGATGGACTTTGACCATGAGCATGGTCTCAAGGAGCTGGAGCCACAGAGTAAATCCAGCTCATATGGTGGCAGCAATTCCTCAGTGCACTCAGACAGAGTAGTACACATTCCTAAGAATGTAGGGAAGGAGTACAAGAAGGGTGATGATATACATAGGTGGTTTCAGGGCTATAAGGCATCTATTCACATGAATGGTGTTCCTGAAAAGAATTGGGGAGCAGGCTTGTGGCCTCATTTCTCAGAAGAGGGGAGGGACTCCTTATTGGCTTTGGGTAAGGGGTACAACCTCACCTATACTGACATGAAGGAGGCCCTTCTCACTAGGTATGACCTCACTCCTGAAAAGTTCAGGGATCAGTTTAGAACCAGTAAGAAAACTGATTCCCAGGCATGGTTAGAATGTGTAGATTCTTTTTGCAGATAACTGAATGGTTGAGTGAAGGGCAGCAATGTGACAAATTTTCAGGGGCTGTACAATTTGGTTGTGTGGGAGCACTTGACAGATAGTAAGCTGACTGACCCCAGGAAGCTTGCTATGGAGGCAGACCGCTGGGTGAGTACCAGGGTCCACAAGAAGGTGTATGAGGGAGATTCCACCAAAGGTTGGCAGGGTCCCCAGCAGAAGAAAGGTGGGACAAGGGTAAAGGAAAGGATCTTTTTAAAGGGCCCCCAAACTAGTACCCAGGGTAAGGATTCCCATCCCCCAGGAGATAAGAAACCATGGTTCTCTTCAGGGAAGTGTCTGCAGATATTGGACCCCGAAAGTGCTATGCCTGTGAGCAGGTGGGTCACTTGAAGGGAGATCCCAAGTGCCCCAAGAAGGCACAGCCATCCACCGGTGGGCAGTCCAAGGTTTTGGCTAGTGTAGCGCTTGGGGAAGTGGGGTACACAGAGGAGGGTAGGGATCCCACAAAAATTACCCTTGTCTCACTAGGGGTCAGTGAGATGGTTCCAGGAAACCAGGTGCCTGCAAACACTAAAAATACAGCCCCTCGGTGACCATCAATGGGAGAAGGGTAGAGGCTTTCAGAGATACTGGAGCCAGTGTGAACTCAGTCCGGTGTCACCTGGTCTCTGAGGAGCAAGTAGTTCCTGAGGCATTCCATCAAGTAGTTGTAGTGGCAACTCAGAGTGCCAGTGTAAGGTGGCACAGGTTCCCTTTGAATGGGGGGGTCTCAGGTCCCTAGAGGGTGGTTGTGAGTCCTACCATGCCTATAGATTGTCTTCTGGGTAACGACCTGGAACAGTCCTCATGGAAGACTGTGGAGTTCAGGACTCACTTGGAAATGCTTGTATTGTCAGAGTGGGCATGCGTGACCACTCAGTCCTTGGCAGCCAGTAAGGGTGATCAGAAGGACCTGGAGCCTGAAACAGTGGCCCAGGTGCCTGCCAAGAGAAAGGACACCACGCACCTGAAGTTCCCATGGTTCGGAAGGAGGCTGACCTTGAGAGGGATACCCCGGCACCTACAGGGGAGCAAGTGGCTGAACTGGAGGACCTATCTGAGCTGACCCATTGGCAGCAAGAAGGGGGTCCCACCAGGGAAGAATGCTGCAGGGAGCAGAAAGAATACTATTCTCTAGAGGGTTTGTGGCAGCAAGCTGCAAACCAGGCAGCTGGTGATCAGTCTGGATCACACTGGATCTACTGGGAGAATGGTCTCCTATACAGCGAGCCTATGGTCTCCGAGCCTGGGTCAGCCCGTGCGCTGGTGGTACCCTAACACTTCAGGACCTTCCTACTGGGTCTGGCTCAGGACCTGCCTTTGGCAGGACATTTGGGGCAGGACAAGACCTTTGACAGGATTGTCACCCACTTCTTTTGGCCCCAAATGCGAAGGCAGTTTGAGGCTCATTGTAGGTCTTGCCAAACTTGCCAGGCAAGTGGTAAGAGTGGGAGGAAGTGTAAGGCTCCTCTTCAACCTTTTCCAGTTGTTGACACCCGTTTTGAGAGAGTGGGGATGGACACTGTGGGGCCCCTAGACCCCAAGACAGCCATGGGTAACAGGTACATCCTGGTCCTGGTAGACCATGCCACCCAGGACCCTGGAGACTATCCCTCTCAGGACAACAACGGCACCAGTGGTGGGCCGGGCATTAATGGGGATCTTTTCCCGCGTGGGGTTCCCCAGAGAGGTGGCATCTGACCGGGGTACCAATTTCATATCGAAGTATAGGACATTCCTGTGGAAGGAGTGTTATATAACCTACAAATTCACCACTCCCTACCACCCCGAAGGTAATGGTTTGGTGGAGAGATTCAACCAAACCTTGAAAGGCATGATCAAGGGTCTAACTGAACCTATGAGGCATAAGTGGGATGTCCTGTTACCATGCCTTCTCTTTGCTTAAAGGGAGGTACCACAGAAGTCCTTAGGGTTTAGTCCCTTTGAGCTACTGTATGGGCACCCTGTGAGAGGACCTCTCAGTTTGGTGAAGGAAGGCTGGGAAACAGCTCTGAGGAAAACTCCCCAGGATGTATTTAGTTACATGCTGGCCTTCAGGAACCAAACTTTGCACTTCAGGAAACTTGCTCAGGCGAACCTAGAAGCCAGCCAGGAGGAAATGAAATGCTGGTATGGCCAGAATGCCACTCTGGTAGAGTTTCAGCCCGGCCAGAGAGAGTGTGTTATGTCCCCAGTAGAGCCTTGCATTTTTCAGGACAAGTGGACTGGGCCTTTCGAGGTGGTGGAGCGCAAAAGTGATGTCACCTATATGGTGAATATGCAGACTCCCAGGAACGCTTTGAGGGTCCTCCATGTGAACCGCCTCAAACATCACTTTGAGAAGTCTGAAGTGAGCATGCTCTTGGCAACAGATGATGGGGTGGAAGAGGAGAGTGAACCTCTTCCTGACCTCTTGTATACCAACGAGGTTGATGGGTTAATGGAAGGTGTGAACCTCTCCCCTACACTAACCCCAGAGCAGCAGAGTGACTGTTGCCAGTTTTTGGGGCAGTTTTCCACCCTGTTCACACTGACCCCAGGTGTCACCCATTGGTGTACCCATGATGTGGACACTGGGGACAGTCCTCCTGTGAAACACAAAATTTACAGGCTGACTGACAGGGTCAAAGCCATCATCAAAGAAGAGGTTATTAAGATGTTGGTATTAGGGGTGATAGAGCCCTCCAACAGTCCTTGGGTCAGCCCAGTGGCCTTGGTCCCAAAGGCTGATGCGCCCGGTGCTACTCCTGAACTTCGGTTTTGCGTGGACTATCATGGGCTCAATGTCGTCTCCAGGACTGACGCGCACCCCATTCCCGGAGCTGATGAGCTCATAGATCGGTTGGGAGCTGCCAAGTTCCTCAGCACGTTTGATTTAACATGTGAGTACTGGCAGATTGCCTTAACTGATGGGACCAAGGAGAGGCCTGCATTCTCAACACCAGAGGGGCACTATCAGTTCTGGGTGATGCCCTTTGGGTTGAAGAATGCCCCTGCCACCTTTCAGAGGGTGGTCAACCAGGTGTTGGCTGGACTGGACGATTTCAGTGCTGCCTGCCTGGATGACATTGCAGTGTTCAGTTCCAGCTGGGAAGATCACTTGCTCCACCTCTGGGAAGTGTTGAAGGCTCTGCAGAGGGTAGGCCTCACGGTCAATGCCAGTAAGTGCCAGATCGGGCAGGG
The DNA here is from genome assembly GCA_963921515.1 of Calotriton arnoldi. Taxonomy (NCBI): domain Eukaryota; kingdom Metazoa; phylum Chordata; class Amphibia; order Caudata; family Salamandridae; genus Calotriton; species Calotriton arnoldi. Next base: position 127,764 of record CAWUFW010005874.1, read on the forward strand.
GTCTGTGGTGTACTTAGGGGACCAGGTAGAAAGCGGCCAGGTGGTGCTCGTACAGCCTAAGATCAACACCTTTCTGTCTTGGAAGCCCCCCAAGACACTGACGGAGGTGAGAGCCTTTTTAGGTCTCACCGGTTACTATAGGAATTTTGTCAAGGTCTATGGCATCAGTGTTGCCCCCTTGACGTGGCTGACTTCCAGGAAGCAGCCTGGGAAGGTGATCTGGACTGATGCCTGCCAGACAGCTTTTGATGCCCTGAAGGCAGCCATGTGCATGGCACCCGTGCTCAAGGCAACTGACTTCTCCAAGGAATTCGTAGTGCAGACTGACGCTGCAGAGCATGGTGTGGGAGCGGTGCTCTCAAAACTGAACGAAGAGGGCCTAGACCAGCAGGTAGTCTTCCTTAGAAGGAAACTACTCCCCAGGGAACAGAGGTGGAGTGCCATAGAGCGAGAAGCCTTTGCTGTGGTCTGGGCACTGAAGAAGCTAAGACCCTACCTGTTTGGGAGTCACCTCCGAGTTCGTACAGACCACAGGCCCCTCATATGGTTAATGTAGATGGGGGGTGACAGCCCAAAACTGTTGAGGTGGTCCATCTCCCTACAGGGAATCCACTTTACAGTGGAACACCAGCCTGGCACAGAACACGCCAATGCTGATGGTCTGTCCAGGATCTTCCGCCTTAGTGAAGAGAACTCCCAGGTGGTTTGGTACTTTCAGCTGGAGAGGAAATGTGTTAGACCTGGTACTTTTTGGCGTGTTTCCCCTGTATTTGTTTTCTTTCGCACCTCCTTTTTTTATGGTATGTTGGACTTCGTTTTGCTGGTTTAGTGCCTCTGTGCACTTTCTAACTGCTGTTCAGTGTTTAAGTGCAAGTGCTCCTACTGTAAATTGTGTTTATGGATTGATATTTCCATGTTTGGCTTATTTGATTTTCCACCAAGTCCCTAGTACAGTGCAGAAGAAAAAGCAACCCGACGCCATCAACGACGCCGCTGCTGGCTCCATGTCCTGTGGGCACTGCACTTCGTACCGCCTCGCTTCGCACCCCCTCGCTTCACACCGCTGCCCGGTACCCCGGTCGACGACACTCCACGCTGACATCATCGCCGCTGCTTGGACCATGGTTTCAGAGCGCCGCTCGTAAGTTACACAACACACTGCCCCTCCCCACACCGCTGCCTTGGCCTACCAATGCCAGTGCCATCAACTCCAGTTCGCCAGCCGACGACAACGCTTCAGCAACAATGACACCGCTGCCTGCACCATGACCTGCTAGCATCACATCAAGCACCCCACCACTGCACCGCAGCCCTGGTCTCACCGACGCCGATAGATGACTGTCACCGAGCTGCTGCCTTCACCGCAACCTGAGGGGGCCGCATGTCGCACCACTGCACTTCGCACTGCAGCCCCAACACCCGCCGACGCCAGCACTCCTGACTTCAACCACACGGAGTTCGCTCTGCAACGCGTGTGTCTTCAAGAGCCCGACGACTCCTGCATCGACATCTGGAATCGCCCCGTCCGACGCCGGCTCTTCGAGGCTCATTGTGAGATCACAGACGCCCTGCTTTTCTAAAGGTACTGTTTGTGGGTCTTCCTGACACCGTATCTGGCCCGCGACGCCGCAATCAGCCAGAACTGTTTGGATTTGTTGTCCATGACGCCGTGATAGACCCGGACAGAGCTATCGACTTCAATGAACTGTTTTTAAAGTCTATTTTTGCTTTATGAGTATTTTGAATAACTGTATTTTGGATTTTTATCATTTTGGTCTTGTTTCACACAGATAAAATATTTGGGTGTTTTTCTAAAACTGGTGTGGTGTCCTTTTGCAGTGTTTTCACTGTATTACTGCTGGTTATGTGCAAATGCTTTACACACTGCCTCTGAGATAAGCCTGACTGCTCGTGCCTAGCTACCAAGGGGGTGAGCAGGGGTTATTTTAGAAGTGTATCCCCCTTACCCTGACTAGGAAGAAGGGTCCTTACTTGGACAGGGTAACAACCAGCCAACTAGAGACCCCCATTTCTAACACTCTCCCACACCATTCCCTTGCAGCCCACTCTGGCGTTGGCTGGTCTCTATTATGCCCACACCCAGTGCTTAATTTATAATAAACGTAAGTGCCAGGGCCCTCGTCAGGAGGTCACCGCAGCTTGCATCACATAGTGTCATTGGCAGCACTACCAATGACAGTACCAACACAACTACTAACCATCACACTGCTACAAGTGTGACAATTCTGATTGTTCGAGTCCCCCAAAGCTGTAAGAATGGATTGGATGGCAGGTATCTGTTGTTTTATTGTATATTGAATTAATAAACAACTTTTGTTCTGCTTGTCTCTAGCTTACACAAACAGCGCCACAATGTCGCAGCTGTCATAAGTGCTGGTGTTGACAATTAAGTGCCAGTACAGAGCACCGGAAATCACTGGCTCAAATTAAGCACTGCCCACACCCGATGGCTCCCCAACCCTTCACCATTCCGTTGTTGGAATAAATAAAAGAAAAAAAGGCCAGGATTGCATTTTCAGTTCAGTAAAAATAATGCAAAGTTCTGGCTCTGCTCTGTAGCCTGCAACAAGCATCTCAGACTGTATGCCAGGTGTGCCGCTATGCACGCTGCACAAATAGCGCTTAGGAATGAATTGAGTCTATTTGTTTTAGGTGGTGGCGAATGCTCATTTTAATTTTTTTTTCTTGCTTCCATTCCATATGTGGGTGCATGAATCGACAGCTTGCAAAAGTTTACAGGACATTACGCTTGTCTGCACTGAGACCCTAGGACTGCATCTGCCTCTCCGAAGAAGCCATAGTGTGTTTCAGATCCTATGGCTACACTCGGAGCGTGCTTCAATATATAACTTTCTCCTATGTCTTACAGTATCATAATAGAACTGTAGGTAATGTGGGTTTTAGTCCCTTAAGCCAATTATCGACCTAAGAAAGATGAAACTTCAGTTAAACAAGTGAAATGTGAGCAGAGACTTCCAGGCTACATGAGGTATCTGCTAGACTGTGTTCCCACGCTTTCAGTTTCTTGGGGCAAGCTTGGTGCCTAGGAGGACCAGTAAAGCCTGTTTCATATATCACAAACAGCAAGGGTTGGGTTTCACAGTTTCGGTTGCCCACTCATATAATCGACGACAGACAGGTATTGCTCCAACCAGACATCTGACGCAGTTCTATATCTGTGGGAGGTTCTTTGACCTATCCTACTATTCTGCTATAATGTTAAAAGTCACGGGAAGTTGCTCTTCTTTTAAATGTGTACTTTTTATAGAGTACTTTCAATTTTTGGGTTAAATTTTAACTGTTGTGTTTCCTACCATAGTCTAGCAGGTCCTTAGTACTGTAATTAACGAGTCTTGCTATTACATAATTAACGTTTCTCAAATTATCGACTCAAGACACAAGGGCACTTAGTACTGGGAATTTATCCTGATACTTTCAGGTTACACGTAGACTATGGGCCCCATGCATCATCCGAAAATCGGGTCGCAAACGGGCAGATTTGCAGAATCTGCCCCTTTGCGACCTGTATTTTTGCATTTGGGATGCATCATCCCAAATGCAAAATTCGCAATTTAAGGAATCTCTAAATTGCGATTACTTAAATTGCGATTGCATTTAAGGAATCGCACATTGAGATTCCTTAAATGCAATGCAACAAAGTAAAAAAATTAGCGATTTCGCTACTAGAGGCGCAATTTACCATGAAGTTGAACTGCATGGTAAATTGCAAAAACTTGAGAAATGCACTAAAGTGCATTTTTCAAAGTTGAAGGTTACACACACACATGTCCTTGGGACATGTGTGTGCGCAATATATGTGCACGGATCAATTTCAGGGGTGCAACAGGGTGTCCTTTGACACCCCTGCACCCTTGAAATTGCATGCGCAATTTGCGAGTACCTATTGGTACTCGCAAATAGCGTCGCAATTTCCATTCATTCCTATGGGCCTGTAGGCCCATAGGAATGAATGGGAAGCCATTCCTTATTTGCGACTCGTAATTTGCCAGTCGCAAATAAGGAATGTGAAGGAATCGCTATTATTATAGCGATTCCTACATGCATAGGATTTTGCGAATCCTTAATTGCGAATCCTTAATATTCGCTATTAAGGACTCGCAAAATCCTAGCTTGATGCATGTGCCAGCTAGTACTTTAAAATTACACACAGTTGCAAATGTCGGTGCAATAACCCACCCTTACACTTACCAGCTTATTCATTTTTGCGTTCATCAGTTTTACATAGCGTTGTTATGCAAGTGGTTTTGCTGGACATGGAACCCTATGCAAACTCGTAATATATTATTGCACTAGGGGTATAATATGGTAATATATTACATGATGTAATGTGATAGGCCACGGCTGCCCTGGCTGAAAAGTGCATTGCCATTTTAAGAGTTATGTGCAGTACAAGCATAAAACATCGTATTGGTGACATGTCTGATTTGGCCAGCCAAGAAAGTTTGCTATGTCGCATATTCTGGGAACAGTGACGCATGTGAACTGGCTTCGTATATCTCTCCTTATGCCCGACAACTCTCAACAGCCTGGGTGTCTGTGCAGGCACTATATTAATGTTTGTAGTATCTGTTTTGTATTTCCATAGCCCCAATTTATCTTCAAGGAAGCAGCAAACTCCAATAAGACCAATTTTAACTTTGTGGTTTGAGAAATACTTCATATCCTTAGAAGAAGTTGATCCAGTGGTCAATACATCACTGCTGCATAACGTCACAGGAGAGCTTGGGATTTTCATTAAAAATATTAATTTCTGGAAATACCAAGCACATATTCACGTTTTGATTTAATTGGATATTTTCTTGAGGATTGTTTTGCTATTGCTGCTCATTTGCGATCTTTTTTCATAAACTGTAGTGGTAACACCTGCCCTAGGCTCCTTGAAACTTTGGTGATTAGTACTGTGTGAAAGATCAGTTATTATTAGTCCTTCACAGGCTAGTGCCTATGGCGAGTCATTTTCCTGGTCTGTCTCGCAAGGCCCACGGTGCAGGAGGATGGCGGGGATGTAATGTACAAGGGCTTTGAGGATGGCATTGTCCTGCTGCAGCTTCAGGGCTCCTGCAGCTCCATCATCAAGCTCAAGAGCGGCATCCAGAACATGTTGCAGTTTTACATCACTAAAGTGGAAGGCGTGGAGTAGGCAAGTAAACACTGACCAAACTTCGTGTTACATGTCAGGCCCGGAGCTGGTCTCGCTTCAAAGTTAACATTACATAGCACCACAGACACGGTTTGCCTACAGTCAACAAAACCCTGATTTCTGCGGCATTATCCTTACACCTGCTTTGTGTGCAATGTGCAAAACCAAATGCTGTTCTTAGCTATTAATTGGTTTACTCTATATTCACAAAGTTGTCAGCCATATAATGAAAAACAGGCCTTGTGGCACATCCTGCCAGAAACAAAACAAAGTATATAACTCTTTAACAGAAGTAATCTCAGTTTACCCACTATATCACATTCTTATGCCAGGACAGTCCCAGTGAATTGGGCAGAGTCTATTTCCTTTCAAAGCAGAAGTTGTTCAGAAAAAATAGGACAACAATCATACTAACTTGGGCCACGATGGTGGTATTGGCGTGTACACAGAGACCAAGCCTGTGCTGTGTTATTTGACTTGGTGTTCTGGCAGGCAAAAAACAAGATCTACTGGCCTTTTTATGCAACAATATCTTACGTTTCAGCTGCAGTACTCGGCAGCCCTGAGACATTACTTAAGGGATAAATTACACGAAAGGTGAGCTGTTCCCCAATAAAAAGGTGTGGACAACAGGTGACAGAGGTGGGGGATGAGGGGAATACTCCTTTTCGGAACTAGAGTCCTCACACACCCAGCAAGCTAGGTGTCATGCTTCATCATATGGACTTGCTCCTCGTCGGGTCGGCGCTGCAATACCCGACGGGCACCCATAAAGGGGCTCTTTGGCGGAGATCTTCAGTTCCTTGCCGTATGGTGCTGTGGGTGTGAGGGCCCTAGAGAACAGTGTAGATGTGATATGAGTGGGTGGTTATAAAAAAGGTTGGATAATCCAAATAAACTATTTATTAGGGTGGCTATCCACCTTATTAAAAGAGAAATGGAGTGGCTGCTCTCTGGCACAATGGTCCAGCGGAGCAGAGCTCAACTCTTACAAAGTGGTCAACATGTTTCATGCATTGCGGTCAATACTGATCCATTGCATTTCATCAGGACCTAGGTGTAAAACTATCTACACTTGGTGGTGGGTGGAGGAGTTCCTACCTACCACTCTTCGTGGAGACGAGCACGGAGTCCCGCCAATCCTAGTTGTAACCTATCTGGAGGGAAACACTCACTCCATTCGGTCTTGTCAGCTCCAGACACCAATGTGGTGGTGTCCTGCCCAAGGAGGACATATGCCGGTAATCTACCCGCCGCAGAGCTGGAAAGCCGGATACTTAACAAGCCCTAATAGTCCCCCTTCTTGTTTAAGACATTACTTAAGGGCACATCTAAGGTGCTAAAAAAATAATCTTCATAAAGTAAAACACATTTCCATTACAACGCCAATAGCTCTAACCCTGAAAAAATGCGAGACCTATTGCATTGCAAATGCTTGTTCGCTGATTTGCTGATTCTGTACTGCATAAACAAAGGTCATTCATTGGCAGAGGAAAGGGTTTCAAAAGCGAGACCTATTGGATTTGCCAATGCTTGTTTCAATTTTTTTTATAGAGATAAGATCAGGTCCCAGCCCCGTGGAGAACGTTGTGCTTATTAACTGCGCTCACTTATTCCCTGCGTACACGATGGGTATTTACGCTCCACCACTTTTAAACATCACCAGCCTTGACAGTAGACGAGAGTGATAGAGACGCGAGTTTTAGTGTCAGAAACTGTTAACTATGTAGTCTTAATGGAGTAGCGCGTGTGTGTTGGGGGAAGTGAGCGCGCGAACTTGATCATCGCCACACAATGACAGGAGGCCTGGCACGCTGGCACGTCCTGCTGTTTACATCCCGCCCTCCACTACCCGAGTCCTCATTGGCTGCAGAGTTGAACGCATCCTAAGACTGACCTCGATGTAAGTGCAAATGAGGGGACGGAGTTGATAGTTCCTTGATATGTGAAATCGCGCTGCCTCGGGGAGACATTTAAGATGCTCATTGGCAGGAAACCCACGGAAATGCGATCGGGAAGGTTAAGTAGAACGTCATCTGTTCCTTGCTGCCATTTAGAGAATGTTACGCAATCAGACACCATTTCCCTTCTTGTTAGAATCCTTGTCACAGTCCCAAATTAACTACGTGCCATTTTCGGATCACATTAAAATCGTCTAGCTGCCCGGAAACTGGACGGCTTCCATGGCAACGTAGTGATGTCAGTTATTAGTGCATCACTCAACAGAAAATAGCAGCAATTCTGTTTTATTTCTTCCGAATTGTATTTTATTTGTATTCTTTTAATGCATTTTCCAGAGGAAGCGCGCACCCTTAAGCGCCAGGTAAACTTTACTTTACATATTGATGTTTTCTGAAAAACATGTAAAGTGTGACATGCCTCCAGTGCAGTAAAGCTGAGGCTTTCTAGGACGCATTTACCACAGATGAACTTATGTTATGTTTACGAAAGGTTTCCTTTATTTGAGCTATGTCTGGCTTTTCTGAGTGTTTCCTGTTTTATGCCCAGTTCCACATGGCAGCTATTAATATCATGTAGATTGTTGCTTTTTCCATTTCAGTCATAAAAAAATGACATTTGGTACATTTTTCAGGCAGCATACAGCAGGGGTGTGTTGGACCTAATCTTTTTTGCACGGTTATCCCCAAACATTTTGCCTTCCTCTTGTATTTTTTATATCACCTGATTTTGTTGGGTTTAGGACTCTGGGCACCCTACCACTGCTATTCAGTGCTAAAGTACATGTGCTCTCTCTTTTAAACTTGGTATGATTTGCTTACACCTGTTTGGCATATTTAATTTACATGTAAGTCCCTTGTACAGTGGTGTCCCATATACCCAGGGCATGTAGATTAAATGCTACTAGCGGGCCTGCAGCGCTGGTTCGCCACCCATAGAAGTAGCCTTTCAAACCTGTTTCAGGCCTCTGCCACTGCAGGGCCTGCGTGCGCTGTTTACTGCCACAGTGACTTGGCATTTAAAGTTACTTGCCAAGCCTGAAACTCCCCTTTTGCTACATGTAGGTCACCCCTAAGGTAGGTCCTAGGGAGCCCTATGGGCAGGGTGCTGTGTAGATAAAAGGTAGGACACGTGCCTTCATTGTGTGGCATGTCCTGGTAGTGACAAATAACCTTTTTGGTATCTCACTGCTGTAAGGCCTGCTCCTCTCATATGTTTCCATTGGGACTTCCCTGATATGTTTTCAGTGGTCATTTCTGATCTGAAAGGAGTAGCGTGCCATGTTTGGAATAGTGGTGATAAATCCTGCTTATTGGTGCAGGTGGATTTTTCATTACTATTTTAGAAATGCCATTTTTAGAACGTGGGCATTTCTATGTGCTTATGACTCTGTGCTTTGCAGCCTGACTCCAATCCACGTCTAGGGTAGAGTGACAGCTGGGCTTGTACATACTTTCCAGACAGCCATCACACAGGAAGGGTTGGGTGTTACAGGGTTGCATCTGTATTAATCTGCATACTGAATGGTCTTCCTGGGCTGGGAAAAAGGGAGGTAGGGCGCACTTACATTTGTATAGGCTGGGCCTTGCCCTCACACAAAGGGCTTGTTTACCCCCTACTGATGTCTAGAACCACAGCTGGGATTGAATGGGGATGTTGTGCACTTCTAAGATTTCTTTTGAAGTTACCTCCACATCAAAGACATTTTGAGTAGAAGTACAGGGGCTCTGACCCCATGTTTTTAGACACTGCGTGGCACTTTAGCCAGACACTGCTGGCTCTACATACTGCACCTGAGCATTGCTGTGCTGCCAGGAAAAACCATGACTTGGACTTTGTTTTGCTGTGCTTACCTGCTGGGCTACTAGAGAGACTATAAAAGTGAGTGGTTCACGCACTCCTTAGTTTTTCAATTTTAAAGAAAAGTGCTGAAGTTGTAGTGTGCAGCAGGGTATTGCTCTCTGATTTCTGAAGCATGTGGTAGAAAATAGAACTTGTAGCGTTCTCCTCACTGGGGAACGTCCCCTTATTGCACTGCCAATGTTCCCAAAAGAGGGAGTATTCACATTGATCACCAGTTCAACACGTTAATCAATTTTCAATGATGAGATTTATTTAACCCCTTCGGTGCGTCTGACGGCCGGGAGCCGTCCGACGCACCAGTGCTCATGTGCGTCGGACAGCTCCTGGCTGTCCGCGCACATGGCACTGGAAATCCCTCTGGTGCGGGCACCAGAGGGATTTCCTTTTCCCCACAACAGCCTTGGGAGCTGGGGAAGGGCTTCCCCAGCTCCAGAGGCTGAATATGTGGTTTCTCTGCAATGACGATCAGCGCGCACATCGCGTTGACGTCATTTCAGAGAAACCGAAACTGAAATGAGCTGATAGGCTCTTTTCAGTTTCACTTTCTACGTGCACAGGGGGCTATCTCAGCCCCCCGAGAACATAGAAAGACAGGAGAGGTATCATTGGAATGGGAAGAATCTCCCCTTTCCAATGGTACCCCTCGCTAGTGGATACCTGCTTGGAGATCACCCCAGGAGGGCGATCCCTAAGCAGGGATCCACGCACTAGACACCAGGGAGGGGGAGCAGCCCCTTGGGCAAGGGCCTTTGCTCCCCCCAAAATAATTTTGGAAAAATCAGTCTTTTTGCTCCTCCGTGGGGGGTAGATGGGGGCAATAGCCCCCAATCTGCCCCCGGGGGGGGCAGAAAGCCCACTAGATGCCAGGGATTACTTTTCTTATTTTATTTAGGGGTCTGGGCTGCCCGAGATGAGCATGCCAATGCCCCCACCTCCCCTGCAAAATTCCACCGTCTTTCTGCCCGCCTTGGAGGCAGATGGGGGCATTAGCCACAACTTTCCCACACAGATATTGGAGGAAAATGTGACTTTTTAGCTAAATTTGAGGTTTGCAGTGGATTCTTGGAAGGAAAATGTTGGGGGATCAACGCAAGCCGCACCTCCCTGGACTCCCACGGGTGTCTAGTTTTCACAAATGTCTGGGTTTTTTAGGTTCTCCCAGATGTCTGCAAACCCGAGACCAAAAAAACAGGTGCCCACCTATCTATCACAAAACGTCCTGGTTTTTTAAGTGGGTCACCTGCATTTTTGGTCCCGGCCTCAGCGGCCGTCTATGGAAACCTACCAAACCCAGACATTTCTGAAAACTAGACACCCAGGGGAGTCCAGGGAGGTGAGGTTTGGCTTGCGTGGATCTCCCAACATATTCCTACCCAGAATCCCCTGCAAACCTTAAATTTAGCACAAAAAAAATCATTTTCTCACCTTTCTGTGTGGGAAAGTTGTGGGATAGGTGTGTGTAAAAGGTATTTTCGATTGTCTCTACCCTCTTTGATGTCAACTGTTTCCAGAATCATGAATTTCAGTTGGCAAATATTATGACTGAATTCCCAAAAATGTGATGCAATAACAGATTTAAAATTTCTTGTCCTTATGTTACTCTTGTCTTGTGTTCAAGAAATTTGTTTTTAAAATATATCTTTATTGGAATTTTTTATATTATAAACACGATATTCAACAAGTACAGGCAGTCCTATGGTATACCCAATACATTGTGAGAGATACATGTCACTCCATTCATATATAGTTGTAGTCCGGCCTTTCGTCTGTGGATGATGGAGTATCTAAAGAGCAATGTTTTCTTACCCTTCACATCTGTACTTTGATTTATGTGCACTCGAGGGAGTTACTCGCGTCCTTCTGTGAAGATATACTTTATTTTGATTAAACAAACTATACATAACAAGCTTGGAAAAAAACAAAAACGTGTTGGTGGTGTGTGTCTTGGTGTCTCCCCCGGCACTGGGGCTGTCTCGTGTGAGTGTCTTGAGGGGTGTGGTAATTGACTGGCATGGTATTCAGTGTTCTAAAACAGTCTGATTGTTCTGCCTGGGGTAGGAGGGGGAGTCACTTCATCAACAGGGATCCCGACCTGGTTGTGGCTCCCTCGCTACATCTTGCTTTATTCCTGCCCTCCGACTGGTGTTACTGAGCCAGATCTATTCTTCCAGTGCTCTTCCATCCCTTCCCGCCCTTCTTCGCTATTGGGTTCATGTTGTGCTTCGCATTCTCTCAGCACCTCCGTCCATAGGTCCGCTAGAGGACGTCTACGGGTCCCCTTTGCATCTTCCTTCTGTAGTGCTCTCTGTTCGGCCTTGGACCAGGTGTCAACATTGTGTTCATTGAATCTTGTTTTCATTTTTCTTTCTGTTTTTCCAATGTATGCCAGGCCACATGGGCACTTGGGCACTTGAGAAGGTAAACTACCTTGTATTACACTATAATAGTTTTCAAAGAGGGTAGAGCCAATCGAAAATACCTACTACAAAGAGAAAACTTTTGGATAAAGAGACTTGATACATTTATGCCTACTGGTGTAAATGACAGGATGGAATTCAGTTGTTATTTATGAGTTGATCTTTTTCATATTTCAGAACGTTTAATAATACAAGGCAGATTAGTTATAATCTCATTATAGCTGAGCTCAGCGCTAATGTACATTTATTTCTCATAATATGTACTCATTTGTTTAGCTGATTCATTCAGAACATCTTCACTATCTTTATATTTCAGGTTGAAGGATAAACATTAATTTGTAGAGTACGTCAATTTTTTCACTCGGTTAATTTTTTTAAACCACATTAAGATGGCCCCTGTCTACCCTTCTCACTTTAGTCCTGTTTTTAGTTTGGTGATTCCATCTCGGTAAATAGTCCCTCGTCACTTGCACACTTGTGTCAATATGGCGAAATATCCGAACGCGTTGTAGCATCGAAGACTGGAACAGTAAGAATTTTGGACTATTTCTCACATAACATATTTTACTATTTTTGGCACTGGAATCACTTTTTTAGTCATTTTTAATGTCATTGAAACCACTTGCGATGAGCATGTACTATGACGCTTTAATTCAGAAACACTTAGTGTTTATATGTGTAACACTCACACAGTTTTGGTTCGCTGCATCTGCGTGCGCGATTATCGTAACACGTTGAGCTGTTCTTATTATCATTGTGTATTTACTATGATTAAGCCCTTGCATTATTCGCCAATTGAAATTTCGGTTTCTCGCACAGAGCGTGTACTACGGCGCTTTCATTTGGAAACACTTGGCGTTTATATTTATATTTATAACAGTCACTTGGTTTTGGTTCAATATATATGCGTGCGCGGTTATCTCAACACGTTGAGCTGTCCTCACCATCAAAAGATCATTGTGTATTTAGTACGATTAAGTCCCTGCATGATTCGCCACTTGGAATTTCAGTTTTCTCGCACAAAGAGCTTCTAATGAATGGTTTTCTACTTCTTTTTTAGCATATGTCACTATGGTCAATTTTCTAATTCATATTCATATTTTATTTTTTCTGAGCATCACGCCATTACGTCTGTCTTTAATCATCAATGTACCGATTATGTAAATTCTGTTGGATAGTACTCCTTTTCACCGCACTCATATTTCTTTGTAGATTTGTTAGCCCCTGACTAAGGGCAACTCCAGCCTGAAATGCATTGGGATGATCTATATTTGTGAATGAGGAAAGTTTTTGATGCACATCATGAGAAAATGTTATTAAAAACAAATGATATAAAGTTGGGATGGATGGAGATTACCCAACAAAAACTAATGATTTAAATAAATCTCATCATTGAAAATTGGTTAACGTGTTGAACTGGTGATCAACGTGAATACTCCCTCTTTTGGGAACATTGGCAGTGCAATAAGGGTACGTTCCCCAGTGAGAGGAACACTACATGTTCTATTTGCTACTAGAGAGACTGTCACTCTGCTAAGAATACCAGTGTCCTGGCCTGTTGCCTGCCTGCCTATTCTTCATGCCCCCAGTGTTCTCCAGGGGTGGGTGGGCTGCCCCCCTCCCTGCTCAGTTGAGGATTCCTCAAGGAACCCAGGACAAGGGTTCTTTTGGGCTAAAGAACACAGCGTGTGCTTTTTCAAAGTAGCGAGCGCTTCATTTGGCCTTTGGTCTGTCCTAAGGAGAAGCAGTAGCGAGCGCTCTTGGTAAGGGAAATCAGCGCTTGCTGAGCACTCTTGTTCAGCTTCAAACTAATTTGTGGTGCTTTGGTCAAACAAGCGAAAGGTGAGCGCTTGTCTTCCACTCAACAGCACGCGCTGAACGCTTAGTGTTATCTCCATGCCGACTGACCTCCGCATTCCCAGTGCGTGAGGGCTGGCTCAAGCATCTGATTGCCGTCGAGCCCGCAGGTGAAGGGAGGTCTTGTGGAGCACCATACCTAAGGAGAGGTGCATCACCTAACAACAAGGGCTGGGCCAGCCACCCGAAGATCGATAGCCCGCTCTGCCCCCGGATCTCGTCGTGTGTAAGGTGCAAACAAATGAGGCGGTCCGTCCCCAAGGCTGTCGGCATCTCTGCAGGCACCTTTCCCCGGCTCTAACTGCCTGCAGGTACTGTGATGGCCACAGGGGAGAGACCGCTGTCCCGCGCTCATTCGCAAGTGGCCAGCAGTGTTGGCAGCTGCACCGCATGCTCGCTGGCAGCTAGATGCCTGTGCTTATTTGTAAAGCAGGGTGTTGCACACGGTTGCTGTGCTACTGGAATTCCTCATACCTCCAGGGACACCCGTGGAGGACCCCTGGTGTGATTCCTGTCCCAAGGAATCACCATAAAACCCGGAGTAGCCTCGTAAAGGTTACTCTGGCCTACAGTGCCCTATGACGAGGATTAGGCGCGCAGAAGGTTCCTGTGCCCTCGATTTTGCTGGTGAATGGAATTCTTGTCATGGGCTCTCTAGATTACTGTAATACGCCTAACGTGAGTGCAAGTGGGCTGCACCGTAAGCGCTAGTGGGGAATATTTCATGAACCCTGCTTGATTTTCCCCGTGTGGTAATGGTGTTACCTAGGGGTCATGGACTATGACGATACCTGGTGATTTATATGGGCTTGCTCTAACCTAACTTCTGTATTTAATGCCCTGATGTGATGATATGTGTTGTGTTTACCTTGCATTGTCAGGTTAACTAATATTATTTCAGGATGTACCTTGTATGAGCAGTGAGGGTGTTTTTATGACGTGTGCAACATATACGTCTTTATCTTATTGCACTAAATGTGGAGTTATGACAATTGCCTAGTTGGCAAAGTGATTATTAGTCTATGTGGTTTTGGTCTATGTTTATATGCAATACAGAAACGTATTTTTATATAATATTGTGTAGAATCTCTTTTGTGGTGTATTTATTGTGTCAACGAAGGAACCATCAGTGCTCCCCATGGTGACCCTGCGGCTCATTTACGGTCGGGCTAGTTTAGCAGGGCTGTCTCTCCTGCCTCTGATATTATTGCCTACCCGCCCGCATGTTCGTGCTGCCCAAGTCTCCCTGCATCAATGCCGTGAAGCAGCGCGGAGTGGCAGACTCTCACTACTCCAGTCTCTCTCCCACAGCATCGAACCAATGACTACCTTTCCTCCATTAATGAACTCCCCTACACCGGCTCTGGTGCCTTCATGCACTACAGCTGCGAGCTTCCCCCCTTCCCTTAGTTGGCGCCCAGCACGAGCTGAAGAACAGCCTCGGGCTCCAGCATGCCGCCTTCACTCACCACCACCCAGCCTTCTACCCCTATGGCCAGGACCAGCTCGGGGATCCATCCAGGCCCAAGAACACCGCCTGTGAGTGCAACAGCACACTGAAGGTCTGGCTGAACGAGCACCACAAGAACCCCAGCAATAGCGAGAAGATCATGCTCTGTAAATATGTAATATACATTTGTCCAACCTTAATCGCTTCAACTTTTCTTAATCCATAATCTTGAGTGAATTTGCAACTTGTATATATGTAACTCTAACCACGAGTATCTGTAGTAGACATATGTACTTACTACCATTCTTTTTGAGTTTAGAGTTTATCTGTTTGTATCGTTTATATAATTCATGTACTCTGAAGTCCTTATGTAATGTAACTGGTTCTATTGTAAAGCGCTTTGACACCTTCGGTAGAGTACGCACTACACAAAAGCGCATAAATAAATAAAATGGTGTGCATGTGTGTTGCACAAACGCTTTACACATTGCCTCTGGGATAAGCTTGACTGCTAGTGCCAAGCTAGCAACGGGGTGAGCAGAGGAAAACTTGGGTGTGCAACTCCCTTACCCTGACTAGAGTGGTGGGTTCTGCTTGGCTTAGGGGCATACCCTAGCCAACCAGAAACCCCATATCTAACAGGATGAAAAGTATATTTTTCTTTATCAGATACAAGTTCTCGTCACACAGTTAGATGACCTTCATGACTTCATAGCACCAGTAGATGTCGAGCTTCCTTCAGTGCTATGGGCCTCACCATTAGCCAGAGCTGTACAGATTGAGGGGGGGGGAGGGATTTAGCATTAACTCATACGCTTTGTAGAACAAGTATTTCTAAAATGTGAACCTCCATTGATGAACATTTTTACACTTACATTGCACTAGTTTTGTTGCAGACATGTTTTTTAGCTCACCGAAAAAAGTAGACCGTTCAAGATCTGATTGAAGTTAGGGTTGCTCATGATGTAAGTTCAGGAAAACTGAACTGCCATATTAGCGATGGTCTTTGCCCTGCCCAGTGCCTATAGGATGAGGTGTGAGAACAAAGTTATGGGCTGCAACCTACTAATTCTTTGGCTGAGCTGATTACTATTGGAAAAGCACTGAAACCACCCCCCTAATCTAGATACCTGCAACCAGAAATGTGATTATTTTGATGCAAATTGTCCTTATGTATAAAATTGGACCTATATATTCAAAACAATCAAAAGCAGTTTATAATACTCCACCTTCCTATAAAGACAGGAAACCAATTTAAGATTAAAAATGCTTACACTTCAAAGCATGTGACTAAGGAGACAAATAAGGGTGTCAACCAGATGAGCACCTACACATAGCCACTTCTGGTATTAGTAGTGGTAGATGTGTAATTTGCTAGCAGCACCAGCAGCTGTCCAACTCCAGCAGGACATGTTTATGATATCTCATGAGACACTCCTGCTACCAAATACCAGAACCCATTGACTGTTTCTTCATTCCCAGAGTTGTAAAAAAGTTCCACCCTCACCAGGCAGCCAATCACTAGAACATGACAGGCACCAAAAATAGTAATAACCTTGAATCTCAGTTAAAACCATCTCTCCCATTCATCTGGTTCGCAGTGTTGAGACAACATGTAACTCCAAAAAAATGGAGAAAAAAAATCTTGGCATTATCTTCAACAAGTAACTGTCCTTTGGACCACAGATAAACTCAGTAATTAAAAACTCTAACCTCCATTACCATGCTCATAACAATCCGCCCTTTCCCTCACTCCTCATGTCCTATTGAATTGACAAGAATCATAATTCTTACAAGACTGGATTACAACAACAGTGCAAATGCCAGTCTCCCTGAATCTCAAATCCAGAAGCTCAAAAATGTTTAAAATCAGGGAGGAATAATATGTCCGAGTCCCAGAAAAGGTGACGCCACATCATCCGCTTTGAAAAATATCCATTGGCTTTCTGTACATCATAGGATGAAATTGAATATATTATGTGTTATGAACAAGGTATACATGAGGAAAGTCCCAATTTACTTTCAAAGCATGGCCACAACTCACTGCCTAGATAGAAACTTAGCGCACTCCACACTGGCCAAGAAGACTTAATCTTGGAGAAAAATCCATATGGTTCTAAGATGCATGACTCTGGAACAATCCTGACAGGCATTAAGGTGCCAAGAGGACTATTGCCAGTTAAAGACCTAACAATACTCTTTCGGCAATATGGCTTCATCATATTTCCATGTTTTCTGGACTACCCTATCAGGGGACAGCCCTCAACTGCTTCTGATTGATCCTCTATTGATTTTCACAAATAACTACTCTAAGGGGGATATTCACAAGGACTTATCTCCGACTTATCTCCACCTTAACTCATCAAAAGTGGAGATAGATTTAACACCCCATTCACAAGCGGGTGCAAACTGCAGACATCGTCAGTATTCCCGCGACAACTGCCCCAAAATTTAACACCACGGTGGACACCACCAACTAACCCTAATGAGATGCAGAGTAGGCGTTCCCGTGCAAAAACACACGAAAAAACCACAACAACACTTTCACAACGAACTGCCAGATCTGCGAAGCAAACCAAAAACAGGCGATAAGTCGCGGTAGCACCAGTGATTTAACACCTGCCTTTTGCTGGTGTTAAGCAGGACGACTACCTGCAGCATGAAAGGGAGCCCAGCCAAGAGCCACACCCGAAGACCCACAGATGCCATGGAGACAATGACCATGCAGCTCCGAGACCCATGAGGGACACAACACCCACCCCCACCCACGGCCCGCCACCACCCCCAGGACCAGTCCCGCCCCCCCCGGGAACACCACAGAGGCAGCGTACACAAAGACAGCGTACCCACCTGAAACGCACCTGCCACCCATACCCAATGCCAGAGGAGGACATTGCCCACTACAGGCCCAAAAGGACAACCATCCCCCGCATCCTGACCGACATCCCCCACCTGCTGACGGTACCAACCCAGCGGACTACCAACATCCCTCCGCAGACAAAGCTGCCGGCTGCGTAGCACATGTCGGCCTCTGGTACCATCCAACCCACAACTGCCAGAGTCGGAGGAGTCACACAGCCAGCCCCATACAAGGTCATCACACCTGTCCTGGATGCCAACAACAGCTTGGTACCCCAGCACCTCCACTTCACCCACACTGCGCAGGAGCTGCTGGAGACCAAGCAAGGCCCCTACGCCATAGCTGGATTCCCTCACGTGTCAGGGCCAATCAACTGCACACATCTACCCCTCGTGCCCCCTGCCGACACTGCACACAACTACCACAACAGAAAGCACACGCATATCATGAATGTGAAGGCAACAGTGGACCGCCCGGGACTCCTCAACAATGTCGTGGCCAACTCCCCAGGCAGAGTGCATGATTCTCACATCTCCGGACAGTCCAGCATCACCCAGCGCTCCCAGGATGGCACCCATGGAAATGCAGTGCCCGTTGGTAACACCAAAATGAACACACCACACACCTCCAGCCCACAGTCATGCAACTCACGACACTGGCAATGGGCACGCAGCACAACTACATTCAACATGACACACAACATGCCAACCAACCAGACACGACAACACGACTCCATTGTGAAGCTGGCCTTGCCATGCCCACAACCCAGCCACGGCATGGCACCACAGACACACAATAGCAGGATGCGAGGAGAGGCATGGAGCAGGCATGTGCGAGAGCGGCAAGTGATCAAGGAATGTGAACCCACCCAATGCCAGGTGTGGCGTGGAGGTGCCGGACATACCACAGAGTGCAAACCATGGAAATGGCCATGTGGAGATCAACTGCTGGTGAATGGAGTGCAGTGGCCAGTGGACGCTACCATGTCCCCACAGGCTGTGGGGAAGAACGCGGAAATGTCGCACTTTACGTCCCCCCCTGCATGTGCGTGCGTAGTGGGTTGGACCTGCGTACGCCAGGCCTGCATAGGGGTGTGAACAAAAACCCCGTCGCACTGGGCGTGGTTCTCATTCGGAATGGACAACGCGTCTGCCAGTGCCGCGGCTCTCGGCCCGCCACGAGTCCTGCGCCGAGCACGGTGGGGCCTGCGTCCCTGTGCGCCTGCTGCCCCCCCGGCCGCTGGTCCCCCGACCCGTCATGCCGGCCACAGCGCACCAACGAGGCTCCGCTCACCTGCCTACACCGGCGTGTGTCGATGAGGGCCCACCACGTGCCGGTGCAAGCTCCAAGCACCGGTCCCGCGACCTCTGCAGCCTCCGCAGACCATCGCTGACCCCCCCGACGCTGGCCCACATTACTCCTTTCCCATTTACATACTCCACCTGCGTCGTCCTGGGCCCAGTAGGTCCAACATGTGGAACTGTGTCCTGAGTCTTGAATGGCAGTGACCCCAAGTCCGTGGCAGCGGCCACAGCACCAGACTCCCTTCGATCAGTGAGGCATAATTCCATATCGCAAGCCAGCGACACGTGATGCCACTAACCCTGTTCAACACCAGCTGGCGACACGTGGTGCCACTAACCCTGTTCAACTCCAGCCGGTGACACGTGGTGCCACTAACCCTGTTCAACGCAAGCCGGCGACACGTGGTGCTACTAACCCTGTTCAACGCCAGCCGGCGACACGTGGTGCCACTAACCCTGTTCAACGCAAGCCAGTGACACGTGGTGCCACTAACCCTGTTCAACGCCAGCCGGCGACACGTGGATGAGGGCTTAGGCCTACCCTGCGGACCAGTAGGTCCCACATCCAGCACTTAGTCGCCAATCATGAATGGCAGAGTCCACACCAGTGAACGCACGGAGAGGAGTAAGAGGAAGATGCGGCTCAGTCCGGAGGAAAGCCGGATCAGAGTCACGGCGGTGATCGAACACTATCAACAACTGACCTGGTGCCATCAACCCTGTTCACCGCAAGTCCGCGTCCCGTGGTGCCACTGAACCTGAACTACGCAGGCCGGTGGGACCATCCAACCTAAGCCGGCGACACTCGGTGAATGGCCCATGCTGACCGCTGCCTCAGGCCAACACTGCAGTCCAGTAGGTCACACATGTGGAACTGTGTCTTGGGTAAGATGTGGAGGAGTCCACACCATTGGACACGCCTCATTGCAGGCGGCATCCCCTAACAGCACTGCTGCCACTAACTCTGTGCGCAATGAGTCATGGGCACTATCTGGTTGGACCTTGGTGGCGTCTGAGTCCATGGCCTGGTGGTTTTCTGCATCTTCATCTGGCTGGACCGGACTTGGTGTCCGACATGTGTCTGGTCCATCCATCTCCACCATAGTGACTGTTTCAGCGTGGTTCTGCCCTCTGCATCATGCCCTGGGGGCACACCTTCCACTGTCCACCGAGACACTCCGCGACAAGCCCCTTTGTCATCTACGGAAACCAGCTCTGCACTCGTGACCCTGCCCAAAGTGCCCCGCAAGTCAGCGGCCCGTGGCGGTAGGCCCGTGCAGGACGCTGTGCATCCGGGGCCACTAACTCTGTGCAGCACAAGTCATGGGGCCTTTATGGTTGAATGGTTGTGTCCTTTACGATGTACACTGTTGTCGATTTCTGACTGCACCAGGCAGCCCTTGCCGGCTGGTGTGCACACACCCCACACACATCCAACACAGGTGTCACTCGATATGTGTGCATGCTAATAAATGTGGCCGGGCGCACGTGCTCATAGCCATTCACACCATCTGAGCAAGTGTGTCCGTGTGGTCATTGTGTCAGCATGATGGGCACGGCACTGCAACATCACAGTGTGCTATCCTCAGCGGACGATGCCATGTCACCTCAGCATTGGGAGTGACCTTGGACATGTAGCTTCGCCCGGCCCCCCCTGCATGCACAAGCGGCGTGTGCTGGTCCGGCGTACGTTAGTTCAGTGCAGGGGTGTGCTGAATCGGCAGGGGGAGCAGGGCGTTGGTCGGACCTGGCCTTGGGCAGGATGTGCGGTAAGTGTGTCTCTGTGTTGGGGTGTTGTCGCCACCAGGGCCACAGTAGACGATGTTGCAATGTAGCATGCACCAGGAGGGCGGGCCCGCACGGACGGAGAAATGTAGGAGCGCAAGACCGCTCGGGGTCTTGGCACATGCATGCCTAGTGTTATGTGTATCAGTGCTGCGGCTGCATAAGTCAGTTGCCTAGCCTCATTCGCAGCGTGATCACAGCCAGCCATGGACTGTACACTTGTGTCCGCCCTGTCCGGTCCATTGGCCTACACTCACTTGGCCGCACACCTTCAAAGGCCAGCGTCACGGTGTTGGTGGCATGCCGCTGGACATGCGCCGACAGGCATTACAATGGTGTGCCGTATGAGTGCACGTGATACAACCGCGCAGGGCACACAAGTGTTGGGGCTCGTGGGAGGGTGGAGCAGCTGTGAGGCAATGTAACACACAGTGAGGCCGCACATGTGCCACGTGCTGGGCATATCATCCATGATTCCCAGGGTCGCAGACATCCCACCACACCCACGGCAGGCCTCTGTACGTCTCCTGAATGCATGCAGATGGTGAAGTTACTGTAGGGATGAAGGGTCCTTTGTCTGTACTATCAGGCGGTGGCACATCTGCAGCTCCGAGCTGGGACTTGCATGTGGCCAGCACCCGCTGACAGATACAATAGCATTTACTTGCGACTCCCACACTACGCACTGCCCGACGTGAGACCAACGTGTACACATCCCACACGCAGAAGTCCTTGGTCGTAGTTAGCGTGCGTGAGATGGCCTTCACACGTACTCCCACCCCAGGCCTGCACCCGTTGCACACAGACACTGCTCATTGCTCCGACCTGTGCCAATTCATCCACAGGACTGGCGCAGGGCAAGCCAGTACCGCTTCAAGCAGAGCCACTGACGCAATGGCAGACCGTCCCAGACACATGCTCGACTCCAGTCACGTGGACCTGTACCGTGCACGTCTGCTGCATGCACTGGGGGCACTGCTGTTGGCAGTGCTGTGGATCAGTTACCGGCTGAGCTTCCGCCTTGCGAACGTCACCTGCGTTCAGCCTGTGTTGCATTGTCGCTCGTGCATATTCGAGTGGACCATGGATGTCTGCCTCTCCAACGTGACTGTAGCTGACCTGGATTTTGACGTGTGTGTGCGCCCCATGTTGGCCCAAGACCAGGAGTGTCACCGTGATGCCCGTTTATGGCATGCATGAATGTTTGGCATGCATGCTGGCAACTGGACCTGGGAGATTGCACGAGTCGTCGTGTGCAGTGAGCACATTGAGCCGCTACCCGATTGGGCTTTGGTGCACATTGGGGCCAGGGGTTGGAGTCAGCACATCTGTCCGGGTCAGCTGATGGATTACGTCGACGACATGTCAGATGTGGTGGACAACGATCTCTCATTGGAGATGTTGGCCTAAGCTGCTGCACTGGTGTTCATGGACGAGTGACAAGGTACCTGCAGCCACAACTGGATGTGACCCATTGCATGTGTCCCGACGCCTGGTTGCATGTTGGGAATCTGGTCACATGTCCCAAGAGGACAGTGGACATGGCTGCATTGGCCTGGACTCCTGATCCATGCGCGCACAACCAACGAGGGTTGGCACTGACTTGTGTTGGTGATGGACTCCCCCGGGGTGGACATGGGCGCTTTCCTAAGTTCCTCATTCAGACATGCGGCTGCATTGGTCTGCATTTCGTGGCACTTCTCTTGGCCGTACTGACACGCAGTTTCTGCAGTTTCACTTGTCTCCAACTGTGTTGTGTCTTGATTTGTATGCCAATGTGTGTGTCACGGACTCTCTGGATCCCTGCCATACGTGCATTGCTAGCCCATCAGGGCTGTGGGTTTGTACTTGTGCATTGTCATGTCCCTGTTTCGTGCTTTCCCAGATGCGTATGGCCATTTAGCGGCCACAGGCGGGTGCACTTGTGTCCTGTGTTAGGTTGTGCAAATGTTGCTGGTCGTACCACATGGTGTTCGATGTTGGGGTGCTCTGCTTCCTATGTGTGTGTGCTGCATTGTGTGTGAGATGTCCCTTCAGCTCTGCTTTGGCTCACCCTTCACCCTTTCAGGCAGTGTGGTTTTCACTTCTTTGCTTGTTCAGTGGTGTGATATTGCCGGGTTGTGTGACTTGTGCTCTTGGTTGGTGTTGTTGCTCTTGAGCATGGTTTGTCTGCAGTTGTGCTGTGCTTAATTGTGCATGTGTGCCATTGTGCCCATCTCCCCCGTCCCCCTGTCCCTGGTCATTCCTCTCCCTATTGCTGTGGTGTCTGTCGTTTTGGGCAGTTTCCGGTCCCTGACTCCTGCCACCATCTCCAGACTGATGTGGTGGGCACCATTTCCTCCATGTCACCCGGCTCCTGGTGTGGCGCTGGACTCCCACCTCGGGTGTGCATTGCTGCCTTCTTGTTGTTGGCGTATTTCTGCTTGTTTGTGCGTTTCGCATCATTCCGGCTGTTTGGGTTTTCTTCCATTGTCCTCCTCCGCTCTCCGGCTGCATTGACCTTGTCCATGATGGCCTGCCATGTACAATGTTTTGTTGCCAATGGGGCTTGTGGGGTTGTATACTGGCTCAGGTTGCCTCCATTGTGCTTGGCTGTTATTTTCTGTTTGGTTTGTCTATTTTTTCCTACTTTTGTTGTGCTTATTCCCGCCTGCCGTGGGTGTGTTGCGGGCCTGGAGGTGCTCTTCGCAGCTTTCCTCATCGCGGATGGGCTCATCGCACGTTTTTTTGTGTTGTGGATTGTGTTTTTATCTCCGTCGAGGTGGTTGTATCGCGGACATTGGCCGCGTTTTCAGCGGACTATCGCATGGTACCGCCGTGTTGTGAATTCCTGGTTGACAAGGGGTTATTTTCCTGCAATAGGCTGCGATGTGTAAAGTTGCGTTAACATTTTTTGGAGATGTTTAGCACACGTTCTTGTGAATATACCCCTAAGTTTTTTTTGTCTACCCCATAGTTGTTGGTATTTTTCCTCATCTGTGAATTCACTTAGTTTAATACTATATTACCTTATTTCTCTATCTTATACTGTTCTGAAGTGGCCACGATGTGGCATATTAATGTTATATAAAACTCCAATAATGCAAATCACTTGCCATATCTGCCTCCATCTTGTGCATGCCTGTGCGGTGCTACTCTCTTTCTCCAGAGTAGATCTTTCGCTTCGAGGTGGACTAAATAGAATTTACCATGCTGGCTATAATCAGGTGCATTCAGTTTGGTTGTTCCCCCTGCAGATCAAACCGAACCAAGTACAGAAACACTTGCCTGTCTAGAAAGGTACATGTTTACGCACAGATATCTCTCACACTTCTTGCAATACACTACTCATCATGCATGGCAAAACACTTCCCACATAGGCCACTCCCATAATTCACAGTCTTTCAACCAGGAATGCTTGTAAAGTAATGTAAAGCTCATGCCTACTATCTCACTTGTCTTCTCTCCACAACATCTATAGGTCAGGATAAGAGCACTAATTTAAGCAGTCATGCACCCCACCCAAACACTTCCCACAATGGCCAAATTGCAGTGAAAATCTCCCAGAAATAAAACCATCCGCACCATGTAGCCTGTCCGCTAGTGACCTCAGTGCCATATTAGGAGTATCAAGGGCTATATGAATGAAATTACTGTACAATATGAAAACATTTTCAACAGCTTCTAGATCAGACGACAACATCATGTGAATTGATTTTGGTCAGTGATGATTATATCCACAGCATATAGTCCCAGAAATGATCTGACAACTACTGCCAGGTAAATGAGAGCAGCAGGATCTTGATGGAACTCCACTGGCTCCCCATGCCTGTCCTCACCATCTTCAAAACCAGCTGCAGCATTTGCAAAGCCATCACAGCCAGCACCCTTGATTATATTGCAGACAAGCTCACCACATTTGGTAGTTCTTGGCACACCCACAGCCTGGGCACCATCAGACCTGAAGACTAACAAGTGTTAAAAAAGAAAAAACAAGCCAGCAGGCCTTTTCCATCTATGCAGCCAGGATGTGGAAAATCATCTCCATATCCATCAGGACCACCCCAACACTGCTACAATTTAGGGAAGATTTGAAGACTCGCTTCTTTAAAGAACACTACATTAAAATGCATGAACCATCCACAACCCAACTCCTCCTATCACCCATTGACTTTATGCTTGACTTTGGCCCTGTACAGTGCTCTGATGTCTTTTGGCTAGGGTAGCACTATAGAAATACCAAATGCATACACACATACAGAGTAAGTAGCTGATTTAAAATGACACTGAATGCAACATCTAGAGACCATCTGTAGATGAAGAATGCGGCATAGGTTTTAAAGCATCTTATTCAGCTCAATATTACAGCAATCTGAGAAGTTTTGTGGTGCTGTAGAAGCTTTGCCAAAAGACACACAAATCATGGAAGGAATGCAGAACAAATCAAAACATTCACCCCCAGTCAAGAGATCTGGGTTAAATCCATCGTTCTATTGCTCACCGTGCCACCCCAGTTTAGACCCAGCCATATGCAAATCAGTCTTGACCCTGTGCCTCATGGGAACCCCAAAACCAGTCCTGGGATGCTTGTTTCCCAGTCCAGGGAGAACCTGGCCTGGCAGTTTGGGCTGGACTGTTCCCATGGAGAAAAGGGTCAAGACTGATTTGCATATGGCTGGGTTTAAACTGGAATGGCACGGGAAGCAAAAAAACAATGGATTTAGGCCAAGATCTCTGTACTGGGGTGAATGTTTGACATTGTTCAACATTCTGTCCATCAATTGTTCTTTTTGTACAAGCATTGCCAGCAGCAAGGAAAAAGGGGAACTCAAACAATAGCATGGTTGGTAATAGTACCCTGTCTAGCTACCTGTGAGACAGGTGCAATGACATTTAAGACGTTGACAATCTACAGCAAAGCAGTAGGAAAAGATGCCTAGCTAGAAGCCTGAATATGTCAGACGAGACTGTGATCTGGAATGGGTAGATTGTGCTACTCATGGTCCAGGAAAAATATACTACACCAGATATTGCACCAAGCATTACCACAATGACCAGAAACGATTCTGATTGGCAGGCTCAGCTGTGTACATAAACCTATTCTTCACCAATGCCATAGCAAGGCGCATCAATAGCAGTCCACCACTGCAGTGTCCCACATCATGTTACACCACAATCACACAACCAATTCTGTACTACGTGTGATGTTGGTCTGCATTTTCAGAGCAGATATGTGGCACAGACAATGTCAGTCAAAGGTCAAGCAGAACCAAGGGGCTGCCCACATCACCCTTATTATCACCATCTTCACATAGCAGCAAGAGTGTGAGGTGAAGAAGAGGACAGTAAATCCGACTGGCAAGAATAGGAGCATATGCACAGATATGTGCCTCACTGAGCATCCTTGAAACAGATGCAACAGAAGTTGTTTTATGTTATGTTGTGCTTTGTAGCTGGTTTATGTTGATATGTTTAATTAAGGCTTCTTTTTTAATTTTTGATTTATGGCAAGACATATTAATGTGGTATTGTAGTGTTTTCCTAATCCAAGTAAAAATGTAAGGCATTCAGTCCATACAGCTAATACTAGAAATAACAAGCATTGGCAAAGCCAATAGGTCTTGCTTATGCAAGAGCTATTGACTTTGCCAATGTCTTTTAGCCATGTTGTACAGCAGCACAGCTGCTGTGCAGTATGGTTAAAAGTTTAAAAAAAAAGTGCTATGACTTGGACAGCGCTGGCCTTGTCATAGCACTTTTTTTTCTTATGGGGGAGGGAAGTGGAACACGAACAACAGGTTAACGGGCAATGGGATGGTTAAAAACCAGGAGTATGACACAGCCAATGCTGGCTGGGGGAGAGGGGAAGTGTTGGACTTGGCCCTTTTTGCAGGGTTATTCCCAAACATTTTGCTTCTTCCTCCTATTTTTTTCCTGACCTGTTGTTGTTAGTTTTAGGACTCTGGGCACTTTACCACTGCTAATCAGTGCTAAAGTGCATATGCTCTCTGTGTAAATTGTGAACATGATTAGTTATCCATGATTGGCATATTTGACTTACTGGTCAGTCCCTAGTAAAGTGCACTAAGTGTGCCACGGCTGGTAAATCAAATGCTACTAGTGGGCCTGCAGCACTGTTTGTGCCATCCACATTAGTAGCTCTGAAAAGGTAACTCAGACCTGCCACTGTAGTGTCTGTATGCAGATGTTAACTGCCATGTCTACTTGGCAAGTGCACCCACTTGCCAGGCCCTACCCTTCCCTTTTCTTAAATGTTAGTCACCCCTAAGGTAGGCCCAATGTACCCCTGTGGGCAGGGTGCAGTTTATGTGAAAGGTAGGACATGTACTGATGTGTGTAACATGTCCTGATAGTGAAATACTGCCAATTTCGTTTTTCACTATTGAAAGGCTATCTTGCCCCATAGGACAGAATGGGAATGCTTTGTAACATTTTACAAGCATATCTTCCCATACGGATAAGATCGAAAAATAAAGTTTAGGCTCTCTGAACTCAGAATTTAATAACACATATTTTACTAAAGATGGTTTTTAAATTGTGTGTTTAAAAATACCACTTTTAGAAAGTGGCTATTTTCTTGTTCAACCATCCTGTGTGCCTCTGCCTGTTTGTGGATTGACTGTCTGGCTTTGGAGTGACAGGGGCTGGGGAGGTGCAGTGGCTCCAGGAGTCTGGATGAGTCAGCACTAGGCTGAATAGGCCTGATCTGCATTTGGAGTGCTGGGAGGAGTAGCACCTGTACCTGAATAGGGCTGGGCCTGCCTTTCACAATGCTGGCTCCGCCCCCCTGTGGTGTGTCTGGAGCCAAGGCTCACACTGACAATGGATGTTGTTGTGCACTTGCATAGTGCCTCCCAGAACTAGTTTGAACTGGGCTCAGAGCCCCTTGCACAAAGAGAACAAAGACATTTTGGTTTATAAGTATTAGACCTAAACCCCTGAACTTTAGACTACTTCTGGAATCAAGAGGAACCTTTGCTGAGGAGAAGAGCTGGAGAAACTGAGGAGAAGTACTGCCCTTGCTGTGTGTCTGGGGTTGGCCTGCAGTTGCTGTTTCTGCCAAAGAAAGGAGAAGGACTTTGCTGTGTGCTATGTCCCCTGCTTGAGGAAAGTCTCCAAGGGCTTGAGTGGAGCTTGCCTCCTGTTTTGAAGTCTCAGGAACACAAAGACTTCACCCCCAGCTCTCCTGAACTTCCTTGCTGGGAGTTCTGACCTGCCATGAGGTGCCTGTGACTGTGTTGGGCCTCTGGAGGTTGTTTCTGCTGTTGGGAGCTGGAAAAGCAACGCAACAACAAGGAAATTGACGCATCGCTCTTCTTGCGACAGTTTTCCGACGCAACACCGTAGTGCGAGAAGAATCTCCCCGCATCGCCGCGTCGCTGCCGAAACCCACGCAGCGCCTGTCGCCGCGGCAAGAATTGACGCATCGAGGGATCGCGGCTAAAGAGGACGACGCAGCGCCGCTCGCCGCCTCGTTCGCCGACATATCCCGGATTTCCACGCTTCGTCCCTGTGCAGCAAGTTTTCCCCGACGCATCACCCGAGGATCGGAGTCGTCCCAAAATCGACGCATCACTTTCCCCTACAGACCAGACCCGACGCATCACTCCCCTGTGTACAGCGGAACTGTCGCATCGCATCCACGAGGGTCTCAGGAACCGACGCATCTCTTTGTTTTTTTACATTTCCCATCGCTGCGGCTGTTTGGCTTGGTGAATTTTATCGCAACCACAGGTACTTTGCAAGAAATCAAGCATCTATAGTTTCCTATGGACTCAGTTGCTAAAACCTTTTGAAAGTAATTTATCTTAAAACTTGTATGTTGGATTTTTGTCGTTTTGGTCTTGTTAAGTTTAGATAAAGATACTTTATTTTCCTAAACCGGTGTGGTGTCCATTTGTGGTGTTATCACTGTGTTACTGTGAGTGTTGGTACAAATACTTTACACATTGCCTTTGGGATAAGCCTGTCTGCTCGTGCCAAGCTACCAAGGGGGTGAGCAGGGTTTATCTAAAGTGTGTATCTCCCTTACCCTGACTAGAAGCAAGGGTCCCTATTTGGACAAAGGTACCTACCTTTGCCAACTAGAGACCCCCATTTCTAACCGGAAGAAACAACACGGACAACAGGAGGGTAGGAGTGGAAGGGGGAAGAAGCGACACAGAATACATTTGTACCTTGATCATGGTAAGGACAGCACTCAAGCTCGAAGCTCGAAGCAATCTGTACTTGGTCCATGCAACAGCTGAAGAAGAGGTGGGGACGCTGGCAAATTACAAGGCAGCAAATAAGAGAGACAAAGAAGGCAGTGAATGGTAAGCTATGGATGGGCCGCAAGCCCCTTGTATACAATACGTCTCACAAACGAGCGCATGCACAAGTAGCACATGCGCTGTCATGGGCGAGACCTAAAAACAAGTTAACAGTGAGGAATTCTCCATTTGTTATTTATTTAAATTGCAAAAGATTTTGTGAAACTTTCTTCTGCATCATTTTTTTATGGTCTGACTCTAACGTATATCAAATTTGTGGCAACATGCATATCTCAAAATTATTGTGTATATATATTTTTTTTTTCTCAAATAAAATGAGGTAGGATATGTATGTAGGTAGGAGATTTTACCTGACTTATTTGGCAAACAGCCTACATATGGTTGAATACCTCTGCCTAATTAAAATGTATGGTATTTTAGAAATCAAAAGTGTGGAAAAGCTTGAGTGTGACTTAATTGGAGGACTTCTCAATAGTCCTATGCTGATTTATTTGATTCCTTATTCAAAGTAACATTTGCAATTTGTTGTCAGCAAAGATGAGAACTTCAACTTTACTATGGAGGAAGTGGCACACCTTATTCTTAGTTTATACAACTATTGTTCGATGCCTTTAACCAGAAGTGGAGGGTTTGTGTATTTGAGGCATAGACGCCTTATTGCTTGCCAGCGAATGTCTCCATGGAGCAGCCCTTGAGGTGGCTTAGATGAAGAGCAGAAAAGAAACCTCCCCTGCAAGGATTGATATTTGCTCAAGAGTGTGATGTGGAGGCATATAGTACACCCTCAGCCTCAATAACCTGGCGAGGAGCAGTGCCCTATGAGGAAGCATGTCACCTTCGGGTGAGTGAGGGCAATTGTTCTTACAAGCTCATGCTTCTTTGGGGACCTGCACACAGCTAGGGATAGTGTCTCTGTGGGACTGTCACGCATCGGAACAGTATACTGATATTTTGTTGCTTTCACATCACTGTTTCGTGAGACAAGGCACCCTGTCACACTCTGTGTATCGCTCGATTCCACTCACCTATCCTACAGAAAATGCATTCTGAACATAGCGCTTTGCTGTGGCACATAAATGTGTGTCTCTGCAAGATCATAGAGCCAAGCACTATTTGGATTTTTACATTGGTTAAGGAAAACCCCCAAAGTTGCAGTACTTAATTTGTGTAGGTGTTTGGTGGTGCTCAGCACCGGCACTTATTTTTTAACATCGATGTATATTTATGAGAAACCACCACATGGTGGCACTGTATTTGTATTTTTAACCAAAGTTCTTTGGTGGGGCATTTAACTATTTAGTGTAATTGAAAAAAGGGATAAAACACAGGCTTTAACCTGCAGTTAAAAGAGACATTTGGGTTGTGTCAGTTGCAGTAGATCGGTGTGTAATACATTGGGCCGTGACACTTCATTTATTTACAAAGCCCTGATAAAAGTGTATTGCTCCTTCCCAGAGCACAAACTTCCAATCATATTTTTTTTTTTACTCAGAAGGCAGACTATGACAAATAATATATATATTTTTTAAAAACACAATTCCTGTAGGAGACATACATAGGGGCCGATTCCGATTCGGGCCGGAAATCTCTCCGACCGAGCCGGACCCGGAGAGATTTCCGACCGAATCGGACCCGTGCAGCCCGACCGAACGAGTACGATGCGCACGTATGCCATCGGACTCGAGTCGGTCGGACTCCCATTGAAGTCAATGGGAGCCTGTCGTACAACGCGTACGCGGGCTCCCATTGACTCAATGGGTGCGAGGTGGACAAGGGCGCCCCCTACAGCGTGTACGCGGCGAAGCGACTCGCGCCGTACACGCACAGGTGGGGGGACCCATGGGTCCCCCCTGTGTGCGACTCGCGCGGCTACACGTACAGGGGGGTCTGACACGGACCCCCAAAGTACGGCTCCGACTGCTCTTTCGAGCCGGAGTGCGCGGCTCGGTCGGACTTCTCGCGGCACGCATCGTACTTACCCGGCCGGGGAACGTCTCCATTGCGCGGTGCGAGTCGAGTCCGAGCGAGTCGGTCGGTGCGGTTAGACCCGGGAACGAGTCGGTCGGAGCGGTCGGGACGCCCGGACGAGTCGGTCGGCGATTTCGCATCGTACTCGCTCGCCCGGACGCGCGTACGAATCGGTCGGGAAATAGGGCTCCGAATCGGATCCGGTTAAGCCGAATCCGATTCGGAGCCCTACCGGCCGAGATCGGAATCGGCCCCTTAGTGTTTATAGTTTGCTCCAAAGCCTACAATACCCAAAGCCAGCAATCAAGCTATGGTTTACAGTGATTTTTCATTGTGTATCAAACATGCATCACTTGAGAGCAAAAATCTAATGAATTGAAATAGGGAGTTAATGAGAGCTATTGATTTTTTAAATGTGCCTTAGAATCTCAGTTTATAAGCAAAGCTGAATTTCCTCATATTTGTTTGCTTAGTGGTTTTGTAGTTTGTATGGAACAGAAAAACTCCCATCACTCAGTATTCCTTTACTTATTCCATTTAAAACAGTGCTCCACTTGTCTGGGTGGGCCGGTCATAACTGACAGGAGCAGTCCAAATCTGTGACTGTCTGAAGCCGATATAGTGTCAATGTAATTTTCAAATGGTCACAATTTTGGTTAATTCCCGTCATGTGCAATAGGCACAACGACACGTGGGTAGTTTTTATCCAGAGAAAAGTGGGAGCGTTGGATGGTAGGAATGATGCCATTTGCCAGAGGTCTGGAGTTTTCTGTCCCAGAAAAGTAAAGAAATTGTGATTTTTTACTTTTACCCATACTTTGACATTTTCAGAGGATTCTGGGTAATAAAATGTAATGGAATTTATACATGCCACATCACTATGGATTCCCCTGTGCCATTAGTTTTCATAATTGTCTAGAATTGGTTGGTTCCCCACTGTTGTGACTGACCTCAGGCCCAAATACTGCAACCATCCACCATGGAATCTCCCTCTATCAAAAAGATTCCCAGGTGA
The DNA here is from genome assembly GCA_963921515.1 of Calotriton arnoldi. Classification (NCBI taxonomy): domain Eukaryota; kingdom Metazoa; phylum Chordata; class Amphibia; order Caudata; family Salamandridae; genus Calotriton; species Calotriton arnoldi. Next base: position 159,697 of record CAWUFW010005874.1, read on the forward strand.
TTAGTGTCAGAATCTCTCCTCAAGCTCATGGAATACCCCAAAATATCTATTAACCTTACATTCACAAAGCCTAAGGGAACCAGGATATGCTCGTCTATAAAGAAGATTAGTGGAAACTACCATGTGTTGGAGAAATATGCTGAAAATCTGACAAACGTGATATTCAGCATATTGTCCTGGACTTCCAGTCAGGGTAAAGGCAGGGTGGCACCCAACAATAGAGACCTTATAATGTGTAGATGTTAAATATGTATGGTGGTGGTAGGTTTCTGTTGTACTCACGAAAGGAAGACCGCCAAGTCAGCTGGTGAGTAGATTAACAAGTTTAATAGCAAGACAGCTGAGCTACCGAGCGGAGCGGCTACCGGCAACAGGAACCGTCTCAACTGGCATAAATCGAATGCCAGACATGGAACCTCCGCACGGTAAGCTTCCAAGTGACCAACATTCTCAAACAAGCATTGAAATACTACATTGGTCTTTCCTTAAAAACAAAAGGAAATAACAGAATAGAAATAGAGGAGCAAAAGGAAAAGAGGAAGAAAAGCATGAGCGAAGAATAAAGAGGGAACAGAGGATTGGGAACCAGAGAACAGGGAAAGGTAGGAGAAAACAAAACAGAACTAAAACAGAGGAGATATGCACTTGAAAGAAAACTATCTTCGGTATCGAAGAGGAACATTTATAACTCGAGCACTGCGCCTTAAAGAAGACTGGCCCGCACAATCTGTACCCTCACCAGGGAGAACCATCCCATGGTCATGACTTCCCCTTTCATCTGTAACAGTGTTCAACAGCCGATTTCTAACGAGAAAACACTTGTTCCACCACTGGCCATTTCCTAACTTTACCGAATTCCCTTGATGTAGATGACCTTTTCAGGTGAACCAAACTTAGACAACCCTTTCTTCACATGGACAGGCTTCTTAACTCGCACTACGTCCCCACACCTATCTCAATATCCTTTACTTTCTTAGTAGAATCAAAGTAGGTCTTCTGCTTCTTTTGGATTAACTCGACACGACTCCTAACTACAGCATCCGACCACTGTTTCCCTTTAATCCATTTACTCATCCAGCTGGGACAAAAGATAGTGGAAGCTCTCCGACCACGTAACAATTCGAACGGCGACACACCAGTTGTAGAGTGTGGGGTAGTGCGGTAGAACCATAACATGCTCCTCACAGAATTACTCACAACACACTTATTGGCGAGAGCCCACTGGATACACTCTCCAAGCACCCTATTCATACGCTCAACCAGACCATTGGTCTGAGGATGATATAATGAACTTTTGAGATGCTTAACCCCACTGGTGTGCAAAAATTCCTCCACCTCTTTTGCAATGAACTGTGTCCCATTGTCTGTTACTAAACATTCTGGGAACCCTTCCTTCAGAAACACGTCATTGAGAAATTCAACAACGGCCCCTGAAGAAACTTCCCTTACGAACTTGACCTCTGGCCATTTTGAATAATAATCCATGAGAACTAGTGCGAACTTAGAAGAAGCATCGAGTGCATGAAATGGGCCCACAATGTCCAAACCTAACTTAACCCAAGGCGCAGACGGCAGATCGATAGGTGTGAGGGGAGGAGTGCGTAACTTGTCAGCTTTGTCACAACTAGCACAGACTACACATGACTTTATGAAATCATCAATTTCTCTGTCCATGTAAGGCCACCAGAATGAGAGACGCACTCTTTTCTTCGTCATTGTGGCCCCCAAGTGACCCTCATGAGCATGCCTGACGAGTACAGTTCTTAATGAAAGAGGAGGAATAAGCTTGTCACCTCTAAGTAACAACCCATCCTCAATTGAGAGCTCGTCTTCAACTTGAAGAAAGGTCTTAAAATCAAAACTAAGGTTCCTCTCTTTAGGCCACCCGTTCTCCACATATTTCATGACCTGAGACATAGATACATCCGCACTAAGTGCCTCCCGCCAATCACACTCTGACACCGCACACAATTTGGGAATGTCCACTGCCGCCACAATGAACTCTTCCTTGTCTTGTTCTCCCGTGCACAACTCCTTCTCAACAATATCGGAGGACCTGGATAGAAAGTCCGCGCACCCATTCTTGTTACCAGGGATGTATTCTGCAGAGAAATCAAACTGGAGGAGCTTGGATGACAACCGAGCTATTCTAGGTGTGAAACTCCTAACATTTTTCCCACTGAGAATAAAAACTAACGGCTTGTGATCTGTCTGCAGGCGGAATCTCCTCCCCCAAATGAAATTCCTGAACTTCATTACTGCCCACCAACACGCTAGTAATTCCTTCTCTATTACGGAGTACCTCCTCTCTGTGGGAGACAAAACCCTTGACGCGAACCCAATCGTTCTAACGTCTCCTTCTTTCTTCTGGGAAAGAACAGCTCCCAAACCAACATTACTTGCATCAACAGTAAGGGTGCACATGAGAGAGGGGTCGTAATGCTTCAAAACCTTTGGCGAAGTGAGTTGTTGTTTGACCCACTCAAAAACCTTCTGGCACTCCTCGTTCCACCCGAAAACAACACCTTTCGTTAGCATACATGAAAGTGGCCTAAGATTGCTTGCAAAATCCTGAATGAAACGCGAATAAAATTCGCAGAGCCCCAGAAAAGACTTTAAACCAGCTTTATCTACCGGAGCTTTGGACCTGACAATCGAGTCAACCAGACTTGTCTTAGGTAAAACACCATCTCCATTTACCATATGTCCCAAATACTCAACTTCCTTGACTTTGAAAACACATTTATCCCTCCGTAAAACAACACCATTATGCTGGAACCTGGACAGAACCTCCTTTAGAATCAAATCATGGGTGTCCTCATCGGACGCATACACAAGGACATCATCCTGGAATACAGATAACCCTTCAATCCCCTTCAGCATGTTGAACATAATGCGCTGAAACACCGAGGCCGCAGAAGAAAGGCCAAACGGCATCCTGACATACTGAAACGTACCAAACGGTGAGACAAACGCTGTGAGGTGCCTTGACTCTGGCGATAATTCTACCTGATGATAGGCAGATGCCAGGTCGAGCTTACTGAAAACTTTAGCATCCTTCAAACTTGCCAGCATCTCATTTATGTTGGGGAGGGGATGAGAATCCACCCAAATTTCACTGTTAAGACAGCGAAGGTCAACACAGACCCTAAGCTCTCCATTCTGTTTCCTTGCCACTACAAGTGGAGACAACCATAATGACGACTCCACAGGTTCGATGATTCCCTTAGCACACAAAGAAGTCAACTCTTTCTCAAGGTCCTGCCTGACACTAAAAGGTACATTTCTCAATTTGTGCTTAACCGGTCTAGCATTGTCCTTCACAATAATCTTGTGTTGGAAGTCCTTAACCTTACCTAACTCCCCTGAAAAAACATGGGGAAATTGGTTCACCAAGTTCTCCATATCGGGACTATCCCTCAACGCCAAAACTTGTTCAGTGGTTCCAGGCCTAAGCACCATACCAAACAACCCCTGGTGAAACCATCCTAGGATATTTAGTCCTTTGTGTGCTACATATAGTTTGCCTGCAATTCTCCTCCCTTTAAATTCCATGACCTCTTCAATGTAACCGGACAGGTTTATCTCTCTCCCTTCATAGGAAACAGCCTTCCGATCTGGGGGAATTAAAGGTCTGTCCGGCCACGTGAAGTTGTACAGCTCTAAGGTAATCATGGAGATTCTTGCCCCGGAATCTACCAACAGACTAAGGATGCGATCTCCCACTAAAATGTCAACATAAGGATCTTTGCACAACTCAGGATTACCAACAATAACCCCATCATCATGCACTACAACGACCATGTCACTGAGATGTCTCACAACAGTTTCTTCATCTGCGCTGGATATGTCTCCATCTATGACACATTTGACAGGTTGTGACTGGAAGTTTGACTTTCCTTATTATTTTGACAGACCTTGGCAAAATGTCCAATTTTGTTGCACAATCTGCAGTTCACATTTTTTGCTGGACACCTATTTCCCTTCATGTGAAACCTATATCCACATTTATTACAAAAGTTGCTCTGATGGTTACCCACGCTCTGTTTTTCTGCAAAACTTTGCCGTGGTCTGTCCATCCACTTTGTATCTTTTTCCTTACTGTCCTTTGCCCCTACGGCAGCGACAGCTTCATCGCTCTTCTGTTCCAGTTCCTTCGCCGACAACACTGAGGTCTCTATGCTCTTTGCTATTCTAATAGTCTCTTCAAGACTGGGATTTCCCAAGGACAGAAGTTTTTGTTTAATTGATTTGTCCGAACAATGGCAGATGAACTGGTCGCGAACCAGCTGGTCTGCAAAATTCTCGAACTGACAATCAGCTACCAATCTCCTTAGTGCTGTAATGTAGCTGTCCACATCCTCCCCTGTATTTTGTGAACGTAAGAAAAACTTGTGACGCAGGATCACAACGCTGGGTTGAACATCGAACCTCACTTGAAGTCTCCTGACCGTGTCTTGATACTCATCAAGAATTTCCTCTCCCATAGTTACAGGGGCAGGGAGGTGCTTAAGAATCTCTCTCCCTTCAAACCCTAAAGAATGTAATAGCAAGTATTTCCTGCGTTCTGCTCTGAACCTGTTCGCGCCTATTGCTCCCAGATAGGTTTCAAACCCATCCAACCATTGTTTCCACCTGATGGGAGGATCACCTGGGGCTGCCAAAAAGGTGGAGGCGCACTTACGGCTTGCATTTCCTTGTCTCTTTACAATTAAGATAAGAAGAAATCCTTGCGCTAATCTTCTATAGGAAAAGATCCTTGCGCTAATCTTCTTTCAAAACGTCAGCAAATGCCCGCACTAGTGGTCCCTTGTGGACCAGCACAGACTACCAACACGTTTTTCCTTTTTGAAAGCTTCCTCTGCGCCCTAAAACTGATATAGAGCACTATTGCATCCAAATAAAACGCAGAAAACACAGTACCTTTTGTCCTTCCCCAGTTTGCCTCTGCAGCCTTCTGTCACGTCACACAGTGCATCGCGAACCTTCCCGCCTGAAAGTTCTTAGACGTGCTTCCTCCCTTCTCACTCAGATGCGCACTGTGACGTAACGTGTGACGTGACAATACTGGAGATTCTCCTTTGAACGCATACGCACGTTAAACTCTGCGTGCTTACGCTACACACGCACTGCTCCGTTTCCATGGAGCGCACCCTTTCGTGACGTGACACCACTGACCTCACTGACCTCACTGCACGTTCACGTTGCACCCTGGAACGCACACCGACACTTGTGCGTTTCACCTCGCTTCAACTCTTGTGCCACTTGCTCCGCTCTTCTCTTTTCTTCCGCTGCTGTTCACCGGACACAGACACCAACGGATGATTCCTCGGCTGCTCCCTTTGGTTAACGCTTCCTCACGGGATCCGTCTTCTCAGTCATCTGCACGCGTGCTTCTTTTGGCAGCTCAGCAACTCGTCGCCAAAAATGGTGTTGTACTCACGAAAGGAAGACCGCCAAGTCAGCTGGTGAGTAGATTAACAAGTTTAATAGCAAGACAGCTGAGCTACCGAGCGGAGCGGCTACCGGCAACAGGAACCGTCTCAACTGGCATAAATCGAATGCCAGACATGGAACCTCCGCACGGTAAGCTTCCAAGTGACCAACATTCTCAAACAAGCATTGAAATACTACAGTTTCCATAAAGCACAAGTGTGAAACCTATGACCAAAATACAGGTATCCGAAACTCGCATTTTGCTTGCAGTTGCTTACCAAATTTCTAAAATGTACTACACCCAGTATGTTACCTGTGGGAACTCTGAACCCAAAGAAAACCCACACGTCCCATATCCCTACACTCAGGAGTACTAGAGAAACAAATCTGGGATCAAGCTGTGGCAGGTATATATTACTCAGTGAAGGAGACTGGCAGGAACTGATATGTTTTGAAAAAAAGAACAGTTTAAAAATCTAACAAAAGTCATGTTGAACATGATCTCCCTGCCAGCCGTTCTGGGTGACGGAGGTCTGGCAACGAGGGATAGAAACCATAGGATGTGTAGATGTTAAAAATATATAGCTGTGTTATGCTTTCAGAGGTGATGCCCATGCATAACAGACAGGTAGTCTAAATTAGCATTTGCTAGCAGTGGCTTTTCAAATTTCCAGAATGCACTGCGTCCAGTCCGTCGTCTGTGGGCATCGTAAACCCATAGAGAGACCATACGCCTGGTTCTCCTGCGATCCGGAGACCTATAGGAACAAAGCTCAGGGTTAAGCCTTGGCAGGGATATTTTCCTGTGAGGAGACTGGAGGGAATTACCATGTTTTTGGAAAGAGATGCTAAAAATCTGATAAGTATCATGATCAGCGTCTTGTATTAGTGAACCAGTCATAGTAAGGGAAGTCTAGCTTACACCGATAGATTCCTTTAGTGTGAGGAATTAGAAATATATAGTTTTTATACTTTCTTTGTAGTGTTGAATTTTACATCTGTCATTAAATGACAGTGCACCATAAACAGTGATTCTGCTACAGAATCCACAGACTCAGACCTTCAGGTCAACATTTCCTTGGTTACCATTGCAGAACGTATATGAGTTCATTTGAGAAAAGCAACAAAATACTGAGCATATTTGTTAAAAAATGACAGTATCTCCAAATGTTTCATTATATGTTCAGGATGCAATGAGCTATAATGCAGGGTTTGCATCACAGTACACAGCCGTGAATGTGATGAAAATAAACAAATAGTATGTGTTGGGGCACATAGAGACCAAAGGGGTACATGGGATTTATGAGTGCAAAGTTTAGATTCGTAAAGCAAGCCATTTGTGCAATGACTTTGTGAATTGGACCCACTTTGTGGTGGTTCAATTTCTGCTAATTTGTTCCAACTCACAGAGGGGAACAATGGTGATACATTCTTTTTGACCTGCAGCATCTGCTTCTCATAGTTAGTTCAACAGCTGTTCATAAGATTCGCTGCTTATGTTTTTAAACATCATCCCCAATGTTTGACAGAAAAACAGAACGGTCTGTATGTGCTTCTCAGACCAAAAATAGTTATAGAACTTTATTGAGGCCAATGTCTTGTTCTAAAATTTGGAATTTTTATGTATATGTAGAGGACGTGGCCTAACGGCTAGATCGGTGGACCTCGAAGCTGGGGATCCACGTTCAAGCCTCGGCAGGGGCGCTCAACAGCCAAAGGTTCTGGGCAAATCACTTAATCTCCATGTGCCTAACAAAATGAATGTGTCTTTCTGTAACACAACTGGTGCCCATGTAAAGCGCTCTGATACCTTCGGGTCGAGTTTGCGCTATATAAAACAACAAAAAAAACAAGCATTTGCAATGCAATAGGTCTCGCATTCACGCGAGTTTGAGCTATTGGCATTGTAAATGAGAATGCCTTTTATTTATGTTTTGGGTTTTAAAACATAAATAAAAGGCATTGTCATCTCATTTACAATACTAATAGCTTAAACTCTCGCAAATGCGAGACCTATTACATTGCAATAAAGGGCCTTCTCGACTGCTTGTTAGAGTGTAAATATCAGAGGAAGAGACCGCCTGCGACGTCTTCAAAGTAGTGATAAATAGTGCAGTGAAGAAGATGAGTAAGTGTTGTAAATTACACAGACACAAAGTGTGAAGTGAGAGTTGCATATGATCCGAGCTATAAACACTAACAAAGCACACTAACACCTTTCGCTCTGTGATTACACTGTCGCGGCTCAGGAAGAAGAGCGGGGTGGCTATTTCCTGCCCTCTCTGTGATTTGAGTGAGCAGTGTGGCATTGCGTAATGTCACTGCTATCTTTGGACTAATAAAAAACACTCCAGCTGTAGTAGGGCCCTGGCTTCACCTTCTGGTGCAGGCCGGCCTGTGCTTTATGGCAGGCATGGAGGGAGGGAGGGATGGACTCGCTGCAGCTCCGGCCTCGTACAGTGCCCCTGCTATTACTAGTGAGAGAGAGGTGCTGAGGTGGTGGTATTGGTGGTGGGGGTAGTGGTATTGGTGGTGGTGGTGGTGGTATTGGTGGTGGTGGTGGTATTGGTAGTATTGGTGGTGGTGGTATTGGTGGTGGTAGTATCAGTGGTGCTGGAATTGGTGGTGCTGGTATTGGTGGTGGTGGTGGTATTGGGGGTGGCGGTATTGGTATTGGTGGTCGCAGTATTGGTGTTGGTGGTGGCGATATTGGTGGTGGTGGTATTGGTATTAGTGGTGGCGGTATTGGTATTGGTGGTGGTGGAACTGGTATTGGTGGTGGTGGTATTGATGGTGATGGTATTGGTGGTGGTATTGGTATTGGTGGTGTAGGTACTGGTATTGGTGGTGGTGGTATTGGTTGTATTGGTATTGGTGGTGGGGTATTGGTGGTGGTGGTGGTGGTATTGGTGGTGGTATTGGTGGTGGAGTATTGGTGGTGGGCGATTGGTGGTGGTATTGGTGGTGTTGTTGTTAATAAAACATGCTTTTGAAACAACCCGTCAGGTGGCTTTAGTACAGATGACATGTAACACAGATGTGCTGTTGTCAGCTTCAGCCCATTAGCACAGGATTATGTGCAACCTGGAATTCACATGACGTAATTCGCTAATCATTTCTAAAGCCATTTTACTTGGGGAGGGGGGGCGGTTGAAACAGACACGAGATAATGCCGGGTTAAAGTGATTGAAAGCAGGCGCCCGTGTTACGGGGGTGGCCCTGCTGCTTAAAAAAACACAAGCGGTTTCAGCTGAACAAGCGCATGTCCGGCCTGCAGTAAGAGAAACTCAATAAAGTAAATAGTGCTTACAGACTAAATAACAGGTCCCGTGAAACAACCGAAGTAAAGCGGCCAGTCGCCATGGGAGGGTACAAATGAAGACAAGGCCATACTAAGGAGGGACTAACAAGCCTATTAATGAATCTGAAGGCAGCAAGCCAATGAAAAATATGGGAGGAGAGTGGGTGCGGCTTCTATCCCATACTCTACTACAGCAGTCACACAGAGCGAGCATGCGCGCTACCCCTAGGCTCCACCTACAAAAATACCTACCAGAGCCACGGCCGGCAAATCAATGCAAGTAGTTAATTATTTCAACACATGGGGGCATCCTGCACACAATGTGCAGGGTGGCATAGCACTTGGTAGGTGTGTCGATGTCCATAGCCTCTGTAGCATATTTCGATGGCATCAGAATTTGCATACGCTTCTAAATTAGCCATATCCCCTCATTCGTAAGCGAGTACGGTCCAAGATCCACGAATCCCAGTCAGTGTGTTGCGTTTTGTCTTCAGGAGCGGAATACGTACGAACATAACAGGGAAAAGGTCGAGGAACCTTAAATAGGAAGACATGTGAGGAGATAAGAGTTGGGAAACAGCAATAGTAACACGGATTGGCGCTATTGTGGAATATTGAAGGTGAACACCGGGACGTAATTAGAACTGGTCACCAGATGATCATATACAGTTAAAGAAAGGAAGACAGCCCTGAAGAAGTTGTGGGGTACCCCCGATACGATGAAACACGTGTTGGCTGGGCGTAAGCAGTTGAGAAATAAAGAACACAGAAGAAACTCATGTGCACTGAACTTTTTACATAAATTATACTATATTTTGATGTGTGCTCGAGATATTGATTTCACCCCTAAAGTAGGCTGGGTACTTTGTAACTAAAAGGTAAGGCATGTACTTTTAAGTTGTACATATCCTCGTTGTGACAAACAGTTAAATTCGTTTTTCACTGCTGTGAGGCCTACTCCTTTCATAGGCTAGCATTGGGAACTCCTTAAATCACCTTTAAGCTGTAATTCCTGATTAGAAAGGAGTAGCTAAATCACGTTTCATATATTTGGTATGGTAATGATAAATCCTCTTTAGTGGTAAAGTTGGATGTGACATTACTATTTTAGAAATGCCACTTTTAGAAAGTGCACATTTATCTGCTCTAAACTTTGCTCTGTGTGCCTGCAGCCTGTCTCCAATATACATCTGGGCTGGGTGGCAGCTACACTTTGTGCACTCCCTCTAGACAGCCACAAACACAGGAAGGTGAGGCTCACGTGCATCTGATCACTCATCTGCATTCTGATGGGTCTTCCTGGGCAGGGAGGAATGGGAGGGGCTGAAACTTACACTTCAAAAAGTAGTGTCCTGTCCATACACAAAGCACTGATACACCCCCACAGATAGCCTGGCAGACAGGGCTGGGTTGGAATGGTTCCTTGTGCACTTCAGGAAGTTGCTTTGAAGTCACCCCTTACATCAAAGGCACTTTTGGATATAAGTATTGGGGCTCTGACCCTACCAAATCAGTGCACTACTTGACCTGGGAAAAACTATGCTGGAGTAAAGACTGCTGTGCTGTAGGGATTGCCACTTTGCCTTGTCTGACTGTTCTGAGGAACTGCTTCTCTGCTTTGCTGATCTGCCCTGCTGCCTGCTGATCTCTGCCCTGCTGAGGACAAGGACTGGACCCATCTCGCTTGAACCCAGAGTGACTCCAAGGGCTTGCTGGCTGGCCTCCTGTTTTCTGATGTCTTAGGGACACAAAAGACTTCCTGCAATCCTGCTGGTGCTGCTGGACTCTGCCATCTGGGAGTCCTACCCTTGCGTGAGGTTCCCCCTCCAGTCCCGGGCCTCAGAAGTGGGTACTGCTGTTGATTTCTGCAAAAACCGACGCATTGCTCTGTGTGAGAAACTCCACCGTATCACTCTTTGGTGCAGAGGCTGCTTGTCTACAGCGGTTCTACAGCCTGCGCGGCTCAACGACAACGCTCTGTGTGGCTTAACGATGATGCATTGCATTCACTTCAACAGAGCTCGATGACGACTTGGAACCCCCTTTGCGCAGCTCGACGATGATGCAGTAGGCTCTCGACGTAGATAGTTGCTCCAGCCAAAGTATTTCTTCAGCAGGAACGGCCTGGGTCCTGTAGCTGACCTGGCGTCCATCGCGGTCAGCCTGAATTTTGATTTGTACCGGTCCCTCACGACCTAAAGTAACTTTTTGACTGCTAGTGACTTCTAAGCACTATTTTTGAATTTATTCTTGAAAAGAAAATCACCTCCCGACTTCTACTGATTGGATTTTTTTCATTTTGGTCTTGTTTTACTCAGATACATATTCTCTATTTTTCTAAGCCTGTGTAGAGTCTTTTTATAGTGTTTTCATTGTGTTACTGTGTGTGTTGCACAAATACTTTACAGATTGCCTTTTACGTTAAGCCTGCTTGCTCTCTGACAAGCTAACAGAGGGTGAGAGCAGTTTAATTTAAAGAGTGTATCTAGCTTACCCTGACTAGGATTGTGGTCCCTACTGGTACAGGGTGCAAACCTCTGCCAACTAGAGACCCAATTTCTAACAATGTGGTTTATGTGAGTAGGAGTATCCTCTTCTGTCTATTGTTTCCCATCTGCATAAGTTCCACATATACTAAAGGTGGATGGGAGACTTTTCTGTGGGCCCCTGCTAGTAAAAACGTCACTCAGACAAGACATATGATCGGTAAAACTGGCCTGGGCCAAACCATATTGGTCGACATGGGAATGGCAAAATTACAAAAAGATTCAATGGTGCACTATGGCCTCTGAGGGCGCCCAAAATCATAGGTTGTAATTTAATCATGTGTCTGTTAACCTTTTAAGTGCATTCCAAGTGGCTTGGTAAATGCAGAGTCTGGCACAAATGGTATTTACCTTCAAATCCAAATAAAAGTTTGTTTGATAATTTTGTACTACGCAATATACTTAGGTATGTGTGACATTCGTATAATTTGCTTTTGTGTAATTACATGAAATTTCGGTAGAGTAATGAAAAATTCCAAGCTGGACTTTGACGCTGTATTTTACCGTGAAATGTGTTCGGACTTGCACTTTGGATGCAAAGTGACATTTTGTGCTAGAAAAAAAAGTTAAATTTTTAAAAAAAGCACTGCGAGCAACAGCCACTTGCGTTCTGTCGTTTGTGTTCCTCTGAGTCTGCAGTAAACCTTTACCACAAATGGTGCATTCTCTGTAAATGTTTTGCGTGGCAGCCCATAATTATACCACATGGCATAATAGCGTCATTTCGGGGATTTCTCAGAAGAAGAGTAATGCGCTTACTTACCTCTTGGCGATATTACTGCACTGTAATTCCATGTTGGTTGGAATTACGTCCTTAACGTGTAAACGCATGGTTCATCATTACAGGAAGAAAATCTATTTAAAGCGCGGAGACCAGGAGCCCGCGGCCTACTTGCAATGTGTTTGAAATAACCTTTTTTTAGCTTTGAAGCCAGAAGGAATTTCTCATGAAAAAAATAAATAAACATTCATATTCTGATTTTACCACATCATAAATTATACAATTAGGATCAGATAAGGATGGGCTCGAACAAGAACTGCCTCGTATAACCCAACCCTTAGGTTCAAATGCAGCAGGGTAACAGGCACTGTGCGTTCTCATAAAAGAAGATACCTTGTGGGTAAAGGGCGCATCTGGGCTTTAAAAATATATTCCTGGAAGAGGTTTCCCTCCTCATGCAGTGACATTTCATTTTTTTCAAAAGGAAAGAACACACTGGTTCCACATAAAACGAAGGGCTCATAAGTCAACGATTCTGTAAATCGCGTGCATGGAATGTCCTGTCAGTTATTTTTTCTGACAGAACTCGCAGGTAATCACTGCATCTGTTCGAAACTAGGGGGCCACGGGACAACTCTTGACAATAGTTAAGGGACAGCATTTTTCAAGGACTGCTTTCTGAACCTTGGGCACCGTTTTCCAAAGTGGAAATTGGCGCAGAGCAGAGAGGAGCAAGCGGGGAGTGACTGTCTCACAAGTTCCACTGGTAACTGGTAAGAGAGGATGTTGCCTAACTGCTAGTGCGGTCGACCTTGTAGCTGCGGAAAGGGTTTGAGTCTCGGCAGGGATGCTCAACATCCTGTGATTCTGGGCAAATCACTTAATCTCACCATGCCTAAAAATGAATGTGTCAGTCTGTAATGCAACTGGTGCTCATGTAAAGCGCTATGATACCTTCGGGTCGAGTTCGCGCTAGATAAAACTCCCAAAAAAAGAGAATCTTATGCTTAACACCTTCGCCGCGAACGGAATTCCGCTCAGGTGCTGGACATTCCGATCGTGGGCTTGGTCGTGACGAGCTCAGCTCGTCATGCGCACATGCCCACCGCGCAGCATGACGAGCTGAGCTCGTCATGAGCATCGAAGGGGTTAAGGTAGGCTTCGCAGTGGCCTCTAGGTTATTGGCCTGTGAGCAGGCAAGCAGTAATTATGATAATCTGGGGGCTAGTTAAAACAGTGGGCATGTGTGACCTGGCACTGCTGTTGCTGCTCTGACTGTACGCAGAATGTTTGGAAAAGGCAGCATAACGTGGGTAAAGCCGCAGGAGAGTTTGAAAAAACGAGAGCAGCAGGGAGCGACTAGACGTTTGACTATCACTGTAGGTGTCCCTGGCACCTGCTGGAAGCTGTGGCCCAAGAACAGCAGATACGCTAAAAGATAGCCATAGAAGTGATGTGGGAGAGCAGTGCTGTGGCCTTGAAAGGGGTGAAGGGACCATGAAGTCCTGAGGCAGGAGGCTATGCAGTACATTCACTGATGATGCTCCATGTTTTGAGCAAGAGGCTCACCGAGAGCACACGACTCTGCTAGTCAATGTGTGCATGCAGAATGAACCCTTATCCATAGTTGAGGTTTCCTAATGCACCTTACACCAGTCTATAACATATTGGCTGTTTCCCAGGCCTTTTTACCTGTAGCATTTACGGTGAGATGGCCGGGAACCATTTTGTGGTAACCAGGGGGCATATTATCAAGGGCAGTATCGCCACTTAAGCGGCACTTTTTGCCGATAAGGCGGCGATATTTTTATCGCCCTATTAGCAAGCTGTCGCTAACAGCTGTTAGCGACAGCTTAATGGCGATAGCGGCCGCTTTGTTGCCGCTTTGCATGTCAGCGATAATTATCGCTAATAACATGCAAAGTAGGCGTTCCCAACTAAAAGCAACTGCAAACAGTCGCAAACACAACTTCCCCTATTATCAATGCCCGCGAAGCGATAAAAAAAGTTGCGCTAACCGCGATTATCGCTGGAATTTAACACCTGCTAAAAACTTGACTTACCTATTTTCTCAATGGGAGGTGGATTGTGAGGCTAAGTCCACCATGGCCTATCATCAAGGATTCCCCTATTGCTGGTGTTTTATCGCAGGACTTCCTGCGATATTCTCGCATTTCGCCGCTATCGCTGGATTTTTTATCGCCTTGGAGATAAGCATTGCTAATAACGCGCTATCTCGGCGATGAAATCCAGCGATAGCCGGCGATAAAAAAAACACCGCTAAGCGCGCTTTGCGATAATTATCGCAAATCGTTGCTAATATGCCCCTGGGTTTCTTATAGCAACAGGGCTGCTTAGTGTCACCACGAGCCCAGTGAAATGGGTGATGTGATCATCCCTCCCGAATCCTGGCTATCGGGGATTCTGGAGTGGACGGTTGGTGAAGTGAAGGTGGAGCTGAAAGGAGCCTGGTGGCTGGGGTGTTTCTTCTTGGAAAATTGTAATAAATGTGTACAACTTTATCACTACCATGTCCGGTTGACTTTATTATACTGGCGATGATCTGGTGAAGCTCAAGCGTGTGAAGAAGGTAAGAGGGTACACCTCAACATCGTAAGGTGGAGACTGCCTGCCTAGCGGACATTGACTCTAGGAGCTGCCCGTAACTAGAACTGAGGAGTAACATTTGTCAACTGTGATACTACGCAAGTTTTGTTAGTTTTGTGCCTACGGAACTGAACTGAGAGTACCCTTAGCATTCTCGCGCTCCACGCTCAAATTTATTTACCCAGAGCAAGTGCAGAGTCACTGTTCCCCGCGTGACTGGAACACTTTCGTAAGGCTTCTCCATCGAGCTTGAGCACAAACTTCTCAGTGTGTGCACTCATGCTTGTTTGAAGGCAAGCTGCCTGTGCGTCATAGTGCAACCTCCTGTAAAACTCATGTTTTTCCACGACGTTGGTGGCCATCTTGAGCTGCTGGGCTCTCCGCACAACGTCTGTCTGCAAGTTCCTTTAGAAATACACGTTGAGCTACGTCATCTGCGTCCATTTTGAAGTGTTGGGACAATCTTCAAATGTTTGCCTGTATCCCGTGTCATAGTTAACCCGTCATCGCTACTGACACGGTTTGGGTATTTCGCATTAGTGAGTACCACAAGGGAGTCGGATGCAGCCTCAGCTATAGGCACGCTTGGCCATGTGTGTGCTTACAGAGAACAGTGAATTGGTCACATGTTTTGTGCGTTTACTAGCTGGTGTCAACAGGATCATCAAACTCCATTACACCAGTGTGTTCAGCGATACGCACCCTTGAGGGCTGTGTGGTACTTATTGCTATTTGGCGATACGCACACCTTTCTGGTAATACGTGAGTTGAGTGAAGCTCGCATTGAATTTATTTAAGATTTCAAGGAGTGTGTGTATTAACATTTCACTTGTGCTTGTGGGGTCCTGCAATAATTTATGTTGGGAGATTTGTAAATCACATGATAATATTTTTGAGTCATCGGTTGTAAGCCGTTCTATCCAATTTCTTGCTTAGAATTGGTGAATCACTTGATACTACTAGTGGGCATTTGGTTGTGAGCTGTGAAAATGCAGAATGTACCTGCACCTCCGTTTTGTTTTATCCCTTCCAGGTGAACCTATGATAAAGTGGAACAAATGAAAGAAAGTATTTGAACGTTATGCCAGGGCGTGTGGTGTGTAGTTGAGTTTTGAACGCAAAACAGTGTTACTATTGCGTTGATGGGGTCTGAGGGTCAAGATGTTTTTGATCACCTACCTTCCCTACCAGATGAAGTTGCTTGTGATATGAATGAGTATGAGATTTCAATCAAAAAAGTTGGACATCCATTATTTGCCCAAGGTCAGTACTGTCTTAGAGAGATACCACTTTAGTAGGCGTGTGCAAAAAGATGGTGAGAGTGTTGAAAACTATTTGACAGACTTACGGAAACTGGCATCTTTGTGCAAATTTGCAGGTACATCTTCGGAAAGGATAAGAGACCAATTCATGCTCGGATGCAATATTGAAAAGGTTAGGGATGAACTTTGGCTGAAGGATGATCCATCTTTGGAGGATGTGTTGGAAATTGCAAAGAAAATTAAGGTTATTAAGAAGGACTCAAAAGTGGATGTTCAGCTAATCAAAGATAGAGCGGATGCGACACGGAAGAAACAAGTGATGGCAGCTGGGAAAAAGACGGACAAAGAGTCAGATGACACTTTAAAAGCTAAAGATGGAAGGAAATGTTTCAGATGTGGTAGTGCTTTTCATTAAGCTTTCTACAAAGAGTGCCCTGCTCTTAAGGTGGTGTGTAAGGAGAGTGGAAAAATGTGTCATTTTTATAGTGAATGTAAAAATAAGAGCGTTAGAGTTAGTGAAAAGGTAAAAGAGGTGGATGTTGGTCGGGGGGGAGGAAACGGATTTTGAGTGTGGCCAGATTGTTCTGCAAGTAGATACTGCATCATGAAAGGGTCCAGTCGATGACATTTTGGTCAATGGTAAACCTATCTAAGTTTTGTTTGATTCTGGGGCGAAAATCACTTTGGTGTCGAAATTTTAAAAACAACGTGAATCTATGCAAACCTGACATTAGGCCATTAGCTTATGGAGGTGAACCCATTAAGTTGAGGGGGTATTTCATCAGCACCATTGAATACAGTGACAGAGTGGTGCCTGGTAAGGTGTATGTTTCAATTCGAGGAGATAGTATACCAAGCTGGTTCCACCAGCGAGACCTTGGTTTGATGCTTTACCCTAACAGTGACCCTCCCATAGTTGTGAAGAGTGTGGTGCAGTCTGTTACACATGAGGAGGGTTGGGCTAACTTGGAGGAGTTTGTTCAAAGTTTGGGAGTTCAATTTCCTTCAGTTTTCAGGGCTGAGTTGAGGTGTTTCAAGGGTTATAGGCATAAAATTAAATTGAGAGGAGGTGTGCACCCCAAGTGTAGCAAGGTGCGTAATGTGCCTTTTTCCGTCAGAGATGGTATGAGGTTGGAGTTTGAGAAATTGTTGAATGAGGGGGTGATTGAAGAAGTGGAAGCGACTGATTGGTTAGCACCGGTAGTGACTGCTAAAAAGGGCAATGGTGATTTACGTTCATGCGTGGACCTGCGCGAACTCAATAAAGGGGTGGTGGTTGATAAATACCCATTCCAAATATACTGTAAATTTATTTCTAACTTTGCATCCAAGTGCTCTAGAATGGGACTTTTATTAAGGAAAGAAACATCGTTTCAATGGGACGAACAGTGTGAGGAGGAGTTTGTGAAATTGAAGGAGGAGCTGGCGAAGGCACCCAACCCAAATCAAGGTTTTGATCCTTGCATATAGAGCACCATTATCACTGATGCTAGTGTTAGGGTCCTCGGAGCTGTTTTATTGCAGGGTGACGGTTCAGACAACATGTTTGCCTCTAGAAGGCTTTGTGGACCAGAAAAGAGATACTCAGTAATTGAGAGAGAGGCTTTGGTGATTCATTGGGTGGTGAAAAAGATGACACCATTCTTATGGGGTGCAAAGTTTTGTGTGAAGACGGATCATAAACCTCTGAGAGAAATATTTCTAAACAAGGGCATTGAAGCGGTTTCTGGGAGCATTACTTGCTGGGTTGTTGCATTGCAAGAATACAATTTTGTGGTTGAGTACATCCCAGGTAATAGGAATGTGATCGCTGATGCTTTATCAAGGTAAGTGCCTGAGTATGACACAGCTGCAAGACTCGATGAGGAGGAAATTGAGGAAGAAGTCTGTGTTTGCGTGGTAGAGGGCACCACCATTTCTGAGGAGCAGTGGCGGAAGGCTGTAAGGGAAGATGCAGGTTTTCAAGAAATATATAAGATTTAGGTTGGGATGGACTAAGAAGGATTGAGTCATTGGTGAGTGTCAGACATTTTGGTCTGTTAGGGAAGAATTATCGGAGAATAGTGGATTGTTGTTTCGTGGGACCAGACTGGTGCCCCTGGTGGTGTTGTGTAAGACTTTGCTTGTGTTAGCACACGAAAGTCACTTAGGTATCTCTAAGACCAAGTAGAGATTGATAGCAATGCATTGGTGGCCTGGTATGGATTTGGAGTCGGAGAGGTTGGTCCGTGAGTGCGTACGATGCATGATGAGTGATAAGATTTTGAAGCCAACTGTGCAGCCCATGGTGATGAGAGGTTTGCCAAAAAGTCCTTTGGAAGAAGTGGCTTTAGATATTGTGGGGCCCATTCACGATCAGTATGGGTCGTACTATGTGTTGGTCCTGATAGATTTGTTTTCAAGGTGGCCAGAGATTATTGTCACCAAGGGCATTGAAACTCAGCATGTGGTAGCCTTCTTACAAGATTTGTTTGGACGTGAGGGTATTCCGGGTAAATTGTTGACAAAAAATGGTGTGCAGTTGGTGTCGAGTGAGATGGAAGTTTTTTTGTCTGAAAGAGGCGTTGTGCATGCTAAGTGTGGTTTATATCATCCAGAGTCGAATGGTGTTGTGGAACTGTTCAACCGTGTTGGATTTGGGGGTCTCTAGTTGGCATAGGTTGGAACCTGTGACAAATAGGGACCCTTGCGTCTAGTCAGGGTAAGGGGCTACACTCCTAAAATAACCCCTGCTCACCCCCTTGGTAGCTTGGCACGAGCAGGCAGGCTTATCTCAGAGGCAGTGTGTAAAGCATTTGTGAACACATACAGTAATACAGTGACAACACTACAGATGGACACCACACAGGTTGTATTTATAAAAATAAGTATTTTTATATAGACTTAACACAAGACCAAACGACAAAAATCCACAATACTGTACTCAAAAATAGACTTTAAAATGGTATAATATAGTTCAGTTCTCTCAAGTTGTAGATGCAACACTTTACTCTCAATGTACCTTGAATGCGTAACGCAAATAAAACAAAAGGGTCGCAGGGAAGGTGATGCGTCGGTTCCTTACACGCAGGGGAGTAAATGCGTCGGTTCCTTACTGCTGCGCAGGGGAGTTGATGCTCGCTTCCTTACTGTGTGGGGAGTTGATGCGTCGGTTTCTTACTGCTCTCCGGTACGATGCGACAAGATGGCACCTCGATGCAATACTCTTCTCCGTTGTGCGATGCGACAAAATGGCGTCTTCGTTGCGATGCGACAACGTTGGTGTGATGCGTGCACGCCCGACAGCCGTGCGGCGACTCGATGATCTTTGGAGCCGCAACAGGCCCAGCGACGCGCTTCTCCGGTGATGCGACGATGACCTCTGTGGCAGCATCCCGCTTCTCCGGCGATGCGCCGCGCTCCGGCGATGAGATGATGACAGCGGCAGCGGCGTCTCGCTTCCTCGGCGATGCGATGACAGTGGCGGCGACACGCTTCTCGTCGTTGCGTCGCGCTTCCAGCTCCCAGCGACACGCAGTCTCTCAGAAGGCCCAGCACCACAGCAGGCACTTCAATTCCCAGCAAGGGAATTCAGGAGGGAGCTGGTTGGTGAAGTCTTGTATCCCTGAGACTTCAGGCAGGAGGCAAGCTCTAGTTCAAGCCCTTGGAGATTCTTCTTCAAGTTGATAGAAAGCACACTCAGTCCTTTTCTCCTCTCTTTGGTAATGAAGCAACCACTGCAGGCCAACCCCCAAACACACAGCACAGGGGTAGTCTCCTCCTTCAGCTTCCTGGTTCTTCTCCTCAGCAAAGGTTCGTCTTGATTCCCAGAAGTGATCTAAAGTTCTTGGGTCTGGGTCCCAATATTTATACTACTTTTCTCTTTGTTCTCTGAAGGCAGAGAGGCCTTTGCCTAGTCCAAACCAGTTCTGGTCAGTCCTGGAGCACTTTGTTTACAGGACTCCTTCTCTTCCTTTGACAGTGCAGGCCAGGGACATCAGACACACCACAGGAGGTGGAGCCAGCATTGTGGAGGAAAGGCACAGCCCTATTCAGGTCCCAGGTGCAACTCCTCCCTCCCATCTGCATGCAGATCTCTCTATTCAGCTCTGTGCTGACTCACCCTGTCTCCTGGAATCCCCCAGCCCCTGTCACTCAAACTCCAGACAAGGAATACACAACCTAGCAGAGGCAGGCTTGGATAGTTAGGCAAGAAAATACCTACTTTCTAAAAGTGGTATTTTCAAACACAGAATGTTAAAACCAACTTCACTAAAAGATGTATTTTATCATTCTGAGTTCAGGCATACTAAACTCGAATTTCTACCTGGTTCCCTGAGTCAGTTAGGATTATAAGATGTAATAATCTAACTGCCCATTCTGGCCTATGGGGAACAGGTAGCCTTGCAATAGTGAAAAACGAAAATGGCTGTAATTCACTATTAGGACATGCCACACACATCAGGGCATGTCCTACCTTTTACCTACAATGCACCCTGCCCTTGGGCCTACCATAGGGGTGACTAATATGTATAAAAGGGAAGGTTTAGGGACTGGCAAGTGGGTGCACTTGCCCAGTCAACATGGCAGTACCAGACTGCACACAGGCCCTGCAATGGCAGGCCTGGGACACACTTTACAAGCTGCTCCGGTGGGTGGCACAACCAGTGCTGCAAGCCCACCAGCAGTATTGGATTTACAAGCCCTGGGCACACGCAGTGCACTGTACTAGGGTCTGACAAGTAAACCAATCAAGCCAATCATGGAATCACTAATCCATACATCAATTTACCATAGAGAGCATATGCACTTTAGCACTGATCAGCAGTGAAAAAGTGCCCAGAGTCATAAATCCACCAACACCATGTCAGAAAAAAGGCTAGGAGGAAGGCAAAAAGTTCAGGGATGACCCTGCAAAAAGGGCCAAGTCCAACACAACCCCCTTCCAGCCAAAAACGCAGGGTAGACCAATCACTACCTTGATGGGCTTCCCTGCTTTGGGCGATAGAACCTGGACCCTGGCCCACAACAGCAGGGGCATACTCCAGTTCTACGCCAATCTGAACCTATTGGAATCCCTCTGTCCATACTCTCAGGGCCCACCAAGCTAATCCATGGGGAACCCTTCTCCTCACCTGTGGACACCACCTGTGCAGCACCTAACCTTAACTTGCTCACAGGTGTGTCCCAACAGACAGACAGCAAGCCACAGTGGCCACTGACAGTGGTCAGGGATGAGACCCAGGCCTTATGCCTCTCAGGGCTCTCAAACCTCTGTGGCGTCAGAGAGCGGGGGGCAGTAGCCCCAGGTGCTTGGCACCCTTTGTCCCCTCTCCCTCCTGTCAGGTCAGGTATGACAGCCTGGCACTGACCAACCATCCCCGGGCCTATACCCGGTGGCTGGACTGGAGACTGGGGTGGGCTTTCCCACACCCGGTCCTCCTCCTCCTTGTTGGGGCTCTGTACCCTCCCACCTGAAGTGGTACCCCCTTCCAGAATTGCCAGGGCACCTGTGGCAGGTGCCCTGCACAACTCGCCCACCAGTTCTGGGTTCTATCCTGCAACTGGGCATCCAGGTCAGGGGGGACACCCTGAACCTGGTCCTCCAATCTAGGGTCTAAACCCTCCAGTTGAACCGGGGTCAGAGGCGAGGACTCCCTCCCTCTGCACCCCCTTACAGAGTACTGCCCCCTCCCATCAGGAGCGGTACCCCCAGAAGACAAACTGGTAGGGGCACTATTAGCAGCTGCCCCTTCCTCCAGGTCAGGGGACACCCTGAACCTGGCCCTCCAACCCAGGGTCTGTACCCTTAGGCTGGACCTGTGCCTGGCAACCCAGGACTTCCGGGAGGATACACCAACCCCCCACCCCCAAGGGAAACACACTCCTCTAGAGTTGTGTAAGAATCTGCCTGGTGCACCAGGACTTCCTGGGGAGCACCCATGCCCCCCCAGAGGGTAACACATCTCTCATGTGTTGTGTGACAGTCTGCCTGGCGCAGATCTCCCGCCCCCTGTCCATCTGACAGCACGTGAAGATCCCCCAGGACAGAAGTGGTGTCACCATGGTCATTCACCGGTGACTCAGACCTTCTGGCTGGCCCCTGGCCCACTGGTTCTTCCACTGGGGACTCTTTCCCCCTCTCACCCCTCACTCTGGACTTCTGCACCCTCCCAAGTGGAGCGGCACCGCCAGACACCAGAAACACTGGAGCTCCATTTACAGACGCTCCAGGTTCTCTAGACACTAGGAGATCCTCCTCGAATGGCCTACTAGTACAGCCTAGGCCCCCAACCTGGTGTTCCCTTAAGGAACTCTCTAGGCCCTGAGACTGGGGTTCGGGCACCTTGAGACACGCAGTCCCACACTCACTCCTTCTCCGCAGAGACAGGACGTGAGCCCCTACACCCCTCCCACTACCACAGGACATAGCTGGGCTACACTGAACCTCTCCCACCACTCTGGGTTGGAAGACACCTGAGCCACTCCTCTTAGGGTCACGCCCCAATGCCTCTTCAGACCCTCTGGAATCCACCAAAAGATCTGCCTCCATTGTGAGCTCCCTGGGGTCAGAGAACTCACACTCCACCAGGTGTTGGCATAGCTCTGGAAAATAGGGACTTACAATATGCTCTCCCTCAATTGGATCACACAGACCCACCAAACTATTCTTCACCTCACCATCCAGTGCCTTGCACATGTACCCCACACCACTCTCCTGAGACTGGCAAGACAGTATCTGACTGTCTCTATCACTCAACCCACACTCTTCTGGGCGGTCTTCACACTCACACACCAGGACTTCAACCATGGGGGAACCCCTCTCCCTGCACCTCTCATCTAGAGTCAGTAGAGCGTCCCTCCCATCACTAGGACTATGAACCCCTGTGCCAGTTCCCCAATCCACCTCAGGGACACTGCGCACCACTGGAGCTACCTCATATCCTTGAACCTCCTGGTGTATATTAACCCCCTCCTTCAAGTCAGGCGCCACATCTCTGGGTGTGTGTACTACTCCCTCAGCACTAGAAAATTCAATATTGCTGCCACCATCTGAGCTGGATTCCACCTCCAACTCAGCCAAGCTCACTTCTTGAGCTTCACATATTTCTTTTTGCTGGGCTGAGACACTCATGGCCTCCAGCCTCTCGAGCTCTAAATCAAGCTCCCTCATTCTCAACTCATGCTCCATTTGCATCCTCTTTTCCTCTAAGGCTAACTTCTTCATCTCTAATTCCATCCCAAGCTCTATTTTCTTGCTCTCTATGTCTTTCTGACCATCCATTTTGAGCCTAGCTAGCTCCAACGTATGCATCCTCTCCTTTGCTCTGTCCTCCAGCTCTCCTGGGGACAATCCCTTGGAAGAAACACTGCTGCCCGCCCCTGAAGGTGCTTTCCCTCCAGTTAGGCCCACTGGCCCCTCAAGCTGCCCATTTAAATCCTCTGCCTCCATTGCTGGCTCCTCAGGATGCTCACTGGCATTCCTAGATTCTACCCAGGCCCTCAGCGCCTTCTGGTATTCCTCTTCCCTGGTGAGGCCTTTCACAGAGATTTTAAATTTCTTGCACAAAGCTTTGAGATGAGGCACAGTGTAAGTATCAATTCTCTTTTCTTCCAAAACAATGTCTACAGATACTATGGATGCTGACTTGCTCATGGTAGCAAAAAGACTGGCAGTTCTCAGGAATAAATAAAAGAAGTTCCAAGGAAAAATCCTCTCACAAAGTATGTGGTTGCGTTATGGTCTGCACTCACTAGTAGTGTACACCAATTACTGTACATGAGTCACAAATGCAAGTCCAGAATCCTCACCGCTGACCACCAATGTTGGATTTGGGGGTCTCTAGTTGGCATAGGTAGGTACCTGTGACAAATAGGGACCCTTGCGTCTAGTCAGGGTAAGGAGCTACACTCCTAAAATAACCCCTGCTCACCCCCTTGGTAGCTTGGCACGAGCAGGCAGGCTTATCTCAGAGGCAGTGTGTAAAGCATTTGTGAACACATACAGTAATACAGTGACAACACTACAGATGGACACCACACAGGTTGTATTTATAAAAATAAGTATTTTTATATATACTTAACACAAGACCAAACGACAAAAATCCACAATACTGTACTCAAAAATAGACTTTAAAATGGTATAATATAGTTCAGTTCTCTCAAGTTGTAGATGCAACACTTTACTCTCAATGTACCTTGAATGCGTAACGCAAAGAAAACAAAAGGGTCGCAGGGAAGGTGATGCGTCGGTTCCTTACACGCAGGGGAGTGGATGCGTCGGTTCCTTACTGCTGCGCAGGGGAGTTGATGCTCGCTTCCTTACTGTGTGGGGAGTTGATGCGTCGGTTTCTTACTGCTCTCCGGTACGATGCGACAAGATGGCACCTCGATGCGATAATCTTCTCCGGTGCGATGCGACAAAATGGCGTCTTCGTTGCGATGCGACAACGTTGGTGTGATGCGTGCACGCCCGACAGCCGTGCGGCGACTCGATGATCTTTGGAGCCGCAACAGGCCCAGCGACGCGCTTCTCCGGTGATGCGACGATGACCTCTGTGGCAGCATCCCGCTTCTCCGGCGATGCGCCGCGCTTCGGCGATGAGATGATGACAGCGGCAGCGGCGTCTCGTTTCCTCGGCGATGCGATGACAGTGGCGGCGACACGCTTCTCGTCGTTGCGTCGCGCTTCCAGCTCCCAGCGACACGCAGTCTCTCAGAAGGCCCAGCACCACAGCAGGCACTTCAATTCCCAGCAAGGGAATTCAGGAGGGAGCTGGTTGGTGAAGTCTTGTATCCCTGAGACTTCAGGCAGGAGGCAAGCTCTAGTTCAAGCCCTTGGAGATTCTTCTTCAAGTTGATAGAAAGCACACTCAGTCCTTTTCTCCTCTCTTTGGTAATGAAGCAACCACTGCAGGCCAACCCCCAAACACACAGCACAGGGTAGTCTCCTCCTTCAGCTTCCTGGTTCTTCTCCTCAGCAAAGGTTCGTCTTGATTCCCAGAAGTGATCTAAAGTTCTTGGGTCTGGGTCCCAATATTTATACTACTTTTCTCTTTGTTCTCTGAAGGCAGAGAGGCCTTTGCCTAGTCCAAACCAGTTCTGGTCAGTCCTGGAGCACTTTGTTTACAGGACTCCTTCTCTTCCTTTGACAGTGCAGGCCAGGGACATCAGACACACCACAGGAGGTGGAGCCAGCATTGTGGAGGAAAGGCACAGCCCTATTCATATCCCAACTCCTCCCTCCCATCTGCATGCAGATCTCTCTATTCAGCTCTGTGCTGACTCACCCTGTCTCCTGGAATCCCCCAGCCCCTGTCACTCAAACTCCAGACAAGGAATACACAACCTAGCAGAGGCAGGCTTGGATAGTTAGGCAAACACAGAATGTTAAAACCAACTTCACTAAAAGATGTATTTTATCATTCTGAGTTCAGGCATACTAAACTCGAATTTCTACCTGGTTCCCTGAGTCAGTTAGGATTATAAGATGTAATAATCTAACTGCCCATTCTGGCCTATGGGGAACAGGTAGCCTTGCAATAGTGAAAAACGAAAATGGCTGTAATTCACTATTAGGACATGCCACACACATCAGGGCATGTCCTACCTTTTACCTACAATGCACCCTGCCCTTGGGCCTACCATAGGGGTGACTAATATGTATAAAAGGGAAGGTTTAGGGACTGGCAAGTGGGTGCACTTGCCCAGTCAACATGGCAGTACCAGACTGCACACAGGCCCTGCAATGGCAGGCCTGGGACACACTTTACAAGCTGCTCCGGTGGGTGGCACAACCAGTGCTGCAAGCCCACCAGCAGTATTGGATTTACAAGCCCTGGGCACACGCAGTGCACTGTACTAGGGTATGACAAGTAAACCAATCAAGCCAATCATGGAATCACTAATCCATACGTCAATTTACCATAGAGAGCATATGCACTTTAGCACTGATCAGCAGTGAAAAAGTGCCCAGAGTCATAAATCCACCAACACCATGTCAGAAAAAAGGCTAGGAGGAAGGCAAAAGGTTCAGGGATGACCCTGCAAAAAGGGCCAAGTCCAACACAACCCCCGTCCAGCCAAAAACGCAGAGTAGACCAATCACTACCTTGATGGGCTTCCCTGCTTTGGGTGATAGAACCTGGACCCTGGCCCGCAACAGCAGGGGCATACTCCAGTTCTACGCCAATCTGAACCTATTGGAATCCCTCTGTCCATACTCTCAGGGCCCACCAAGCTAATCCATGGGGAACCCTTCTCCTCACCTGTGGACACCACCTGTGCAGCACCTAACCTTAACTTGCTCACAGGTGTGTCCCAACAGACAGGCAGCAAGCCACAGTGGCCACTGACAGTGGTCAGGGATGAGACCCAGGCCTTATGCCTCTCAGGGCTCTCAAACCTCTGTGGCGTCAGAGAGCGGGGGGCAGTAGCCCCAGGTGCTTGGCACCCTTTGT
This sequence comes from Calotriton arnoldi, assembly GCA_963921515.1. NCBI lineage: Eukaryota > Metazoa > Chordata > Amphibia > Caudata > Salamandridae > Calotriton > Calotriton arnoldi. The sequence continues at coordinate 186,009 of CAWUFW010005874.1, forward strand.
CCCCTCTCCCTCCTGTCAGGTCAGGTATGACATCCTGGCACTGACCAACCAGCCCCGAGCCTATACCATGTGGCTGGACTGGAGACTGGGGTGGGCTTTCCCACACCCGGTCCTCCTCCTCCTTGTTGGGGCTCTGTACCCTCCCACCTGAAGTGGTACCCCCTTCCAGAATTGCCAGGGCACCTGTGGCAGGTGCCCTGCACAATTCGCCCACCAGTTCTGGGTTCTATCCTGCAACTGGGCGTCCAGGTCAGGGGGGACACCCTGAACCTGGTCCTCCAATCTAGGGTCTAAACCCTCCAGTTGAACCGGGGTCAGAGGCGAGGACTCCCTCCCTCTGCACCCCCTTACAGAGTACTGCCACCTCCCATCAGGAGCGGTACCCCCAGAAGACAAACTGGTAGGGGCACTATTAGCAGCTGCCCCTTCCTCCAGGTCAGTGGGGACACCTTGAACCTGGCCCTCCAACCCAGGGTCTGTACCCTTAGGCTGGACCTGTGCCTGGCAACCCAGGACTTCCGGGAGGGTACACCAACCCCCCCCAAGGGAAACACACTCCTCTAGAGTTGTGTAAGAATCTGCCTGGTGCACCAGGACTTCCTGGGGAGCACCCATGCCCCCCCAGAGGGTAACACATCTCTCATGTGTTGTGTGACAGTCTGCCTGGCGCAGATCTCCCGCCCCCTGTCCATCTGACAGCACGTGAAGATCCCCCAGGACAGAAGTGGTGTCACCATGGTCATTCACCGGTGACTCAGCCCTTCTGGCTGGCCCCTGGCCCACTGGTTCTTCCACTGGGGACTCTTTCCCCCTCTCACCCCTCACTCTGGACTTCTGCACCCTCCCAAGTGGAGCGGCACCGCCAGACACCAGAAACACTGGAGCTCCATTTACAGACGCTCCAGGTTCTCTAGACACTAGGAGATCCTCCTCGAATGGCCTACTAGTACAGCCTAGGACCCCAACCTGGTGTTCCCTTAAGGAACTCTCTAGGCCCGGAGACTGGGGTTCAGGCACCTTGGGACACGCAGTCCCACACTCACTCCTTCTCCGCAGAGACAGGACGTGAGCCCCTACACCCCTCCCACTACCACGGGACATAGCTGGGCTACACTGAACCTCTCCCACCACTCTGGGTTGGAAGACACCTGAGCCACTCCTCTTAGGGTCACGCCCCAATGCCTCTTCAGACCCTCTGGAATCCACCAAAAGATCTGCCTCCATTGTGAGCTCCTGGGGTCAGAGAACTCACACTCCACCAGGTGTTGGCATAGCTCTGGAAAATAGGGACTTACAATATGCTCTCCCTCAATTGGATCACACAGACCCACCAAACTATTCTTCACCTCACCATCCAGTGCCTTGCACATGTACCCCACACCACTCTCCTGAGACTGGCAAGACAGTATCTGACTGTCTCTATCACTCAACCCACACTCTTCTGGGCGGTCTTCACACTCACACACCAGGACTTCAACCATGGGGGAACCCCTCTCCCTGCACCTCTCATCTAGAGTCAGTAGAGCGTCCCTCCCATCACTAGGACTATGAACCCCTGTGCCAGTTCCCCAATCCACCTCAGGGACACTGCGCACCACTGGAGCTACCTCATATCCTTGAACTTCCTGGTGTATATTAACCCCCTCCTTCAAGTCAGGCGCCACATCTCTGGGTGTGTGTACTACTCCCTCAGCACTAGAAAATTCAATATTGCTGCCACCATCTGAGCTGGATTCCACCTCCAACTCAGCCAAGCTCACTTCTTGAGCTTCACATATTTCTTTTGCTGGGCTGAGACACTCATGGCCTCCAGCCTCTCGAGCTCTAAATCAAGCTCCCTCATTCTCAACTCATGCTCCATTTGCATCCTCTTTTCCTCTAAGGCTAACTTCTTCATATCTAATTCCATCCCAAGCTCTATTTTCTTGCTCTCTATGTCTTTCTGACCATCCATTTTGAGCCTAGCTAGCTCCAACGTATGCATCCTCTCCTTTGCTCTGTCCTCCAGCTCTCCTGGGGACAATCCCTTGGAAGAAACACTGCTGCCCGCCCCTGAAGTTGCTTTCCCTCCAGTTAGGCCCACTGGCCCCTCAAGCTGCCCATTTAAATCCTCTGCCTCCATTGCTGGCTCCTCAGGATGCTCACTGGCATTCCTAGATTCTACCCAGGCCCTCAGCGCCTTCTGGTATTCCTCTTCCCTGGTGAGGCCTTTCACAGAGATTTTAAGTTTCTTGCACAAAGCTTTGAGATGAGGCACAGTGTAAGTATCAATTCTCTCTTCTTCCAAAACAATGTCTACAGATACTATGGATGCTGACTTGCTCATGGTAGCAAAAAGACTGGCAGTTCTCAGGAATAAATAAAAGAAGTTCCAAGGAAAAATCCTCTCACAAAGTATGTGGTTGCGTTATGGTCTGCACTCACTAGTAGTGTACACCAATTACTGTACATGAGTCACAAATGCAAGTCCAGAATCTGCACAATTCGCCCACCAGTTCTGGGTTCTATCCTGCAACTGGGCGTCCAGGTCAGGGGGGACACCCTGAACCTGGTCCTCCAATCTAGGGTCTCTAAACCCTCCAGTTGAACCGGGGTCAGAGGCGAGGACTCCCTCCCTCTGCACCCCCTTACAGAGTACTGCCCCTCCCATCAGGAGCGGTACCCCCAGAAGACAAACTGGTAGGGGCACTATTAGCAGCTGCCCCTTCCTCCAGGTCAGTGGGGACACCCTGAACCTGGCCCTCCAACCCAGGGTCTGTACCCTTAGGCTGGACCTGTGCCTGGCAACCCAGGACTTCCGGGAGGGTACACCAACCCCCCCCCAAGGGAAACACACTCCTCTAGAGTTGTGTAAGAATCTGCCTGGTGCACCAGGACTTCCTGGGGAGCACCCATGCCCCCCCAGAGGGTAACACATCTCTCATGTGTTGTGTGACAGTCTGCCTGGCGCAGATCTCCCGCCCCCTGTCCATCTGACAGCGCGTGAAGATCCCCCAGGACAGAAGTGGTGTCACCATGGTCATTCACCGGTGCCTCAGCCCTTCTGGCTGGCCCCTGGCCCACTGGTTCTTCCACTGGGGACTCTTTCCCCCTCTCACCCCTCACTCTGGACTTCTGCACCCTCCCAAGTGGAGCGGCACCGCCAGACACCAGAAACACTGGAGCTCCATTTACAGACGCTCCAGGTTCTCTAGACACTAGGAGATCCTCCTCGAATGGCCTACTAGTACAGCCTAGGCCCCCAACCTGGTGTTCCCTTAAGGAACTCTCTAGGCCCTGAGACTGGGGTTCAGGCACCTTGGGACACGCAGTCCCACACTCACTCCTTCTCTGCAGAGACAGGACGTGAGCCCCTACACCCCTCCCACTACCACGGGACATAGCTGGGCTACACTGAACCTCTCCCACCACTCTGGGTTGGAAGACACCTGAGCCACTCCTCTTAGGGTCACGCCCCAATGCCTCTTCAGACCCTCTGGAATCCACCAAAAGATCTGCCTCCATTGTGAGCTCCCTGGGGTCAGAGAACTCACACTCCACCAGGTCTTGGCATAGCTCTGGAAAATAGGGACTTACAATATGCTCTCCCTCAATTGGATCACACAGACCCACCAAACTATTCTTCACCTCACCATCCAGTGCCTTGCACATGTACCCCACACCACTCTCCTGAGACTGGCAAGACAGTATCTGACTGTCTCTATCACTCAACCCACACTCTTCTGGGCGGTCTTCACACTCACACACCAGGACTTCAACCATGGGGGAACCCCTCTCCCTGCACCTCTCATCTAGAGTCAGTAGAGCGTCCCTCCCATCACTAGGACTATGAACCCCTGTGCCAGTTCCCCAATCCACCTCAGGGACACTGCGCACCACTGGAGCTACCTCATATCCTTGAACCTCCTGGTGTATATTAGCCCCTCCTTCAAGTCAGGCGCCACATCTCTGGGTGTGTGTACTACTCCCTCAGCACTAGAAAATTCAATATTGCTGCCACCATCTGAGCTGGATTCCACCTCCAACTCAGCCAAGCTCACTTCTTGAGCTTCACATATTTCTTTTGCTGGGCTGAGACACTCATGGCCTCCAGCCTCTCGAGCTCTAAATCAAGCTCCCTCATTCTCAACTCATGCTCCATTTGCATCCTCTTTTCCTCTAAGGCTAACTTCTTCATCTCTAATTCCATCCCAAGCTCTATTTTCTTGCTCTCTATGTCTTTCTGACCATCCATTTTGAGCCTAGCTAGCTCCAACGTATGCATCCTCTCCTTTGCTCTGTCCTCCAGCTCTCCTGGGGACAATCCCTTGGAAGAAACACTGCTGCCCGCCCCTGAAGGTGCTTTCCCTCCAGTTAGGCCCACTGGCCCCTCAAGCTGCCCATTTAAATCCTCTGCCTCCATTGCTGGCTCCTCAGGATGCTCACTGGCATTCCTAGATTCTACCCAGGCCCTCAGCGCCTTCTGGTATTCCTCTTCCCTGGTGAGGCCTTTCACAGAGATTTTAAATTTCTTGCACAAAGCTTTGAGATGAGGCACAGTGTAAGTATCAATTCTCTCTTCTTCCAAAACAATGTCTACAGATACTATGGATGCTGACTTGCTCATGGTAGCAAAAAGACTGGCAGTTCTCAGGAATAAATAAAAGAAGTTCCAAGGAAAAATCCTCTCACAAAGTATGTGGTTGCGTTATGGTCTGCACTCACTAGTAGTGTACACCAATTACTGTACATGAGTCACAAATGCAAGTCCAGAATCCTCACCGCTGACCACCAATGTTGGATTTGGGGGTCTCTAGTTGGCATAGGTAGGTACCTGTGACAAATAGGGACCCTTGCGTCTAGTCAGGGTAAGGGGCTACACTCCTAAAATAACCCCTGCTCACCCCCTTGGTAGCTTGGCACGAGCAGGCAGGCTTATCTCAGAGGCAGTGTGTAAAGCATTTGTGAACACATACAGTAATACAGTGACAACACTACAGATGGACACCACACAGGTTGTATTTATAAAAATAAGTATTTTTATATATACTTTACACAAGACCAAACGACAAAAATCCACAATACTGTACTCAAAAATAGACTTTAAAATGGTATAATATAGTTCAGTTCTCTCAAGTTGTAGATGCGACACTTTACTCTCAATGTACCTTGAATGCGTAACGCAAAGAAAACAAAAGGGTCGCAGGGAAGGTGATGCGTCGGTTCCTTACACGCAGGGGAGTGGATGTGTCGGTTCCTTACTGCTGCGCAGGGGAGTTGATGCTCGCTTCCTTACTGTGTGGGGAGTTGATGCGTCGGTTTCTTAGTGCTCTCCGGTACGATGCGACAGGATGGCACCTCGATGGGATACTCTTCTCCGGTGCGATGCGACAAAATGGCGTCTTCGTTGCGATGCGACAACGTTGGTGTGATGCGTGCACGCCCGACGGCCGTGCGGTGACTCGATGATCTTTGGAGCCGCGACAGGCCCTGCGACGCGCTTCTCCGGTGATGCGACGATGAACTCTGTGGCAGCATCCCGCTTCTCCGGCGATGCGCCGCGCTTCGGCGATGAGATGATGACAGCGGCAGAGGCGTCTCGCTTCCTCGGCGATGCGATTACAGCGGCTGCGGCAGCGACACGCTTCTCGTCGTTGCGTCGCGCTTCCAGCTCCCAGCGACACGCAGTCTCTCAGAAGGCCCAGCACAACAGCAGGCACTGCAATTCCCAGCAAGGGAATTCAGGAGGGAGCTGGTTGGTGAAGTCTTGTATCCCTGAGACTTCAGGCAGGAGGCAAGCTCTAGTTCAAGCCCTTGGAGATTCTTCTTCAAGTTGATAGAAAGCACACTCAGTCCTTTTCTCCTCTCTTTGGCAATGAAGCAACCACTGCAGGCCAACCCTCAAACACACAGCACAGGGTAGTCTCCTCCTTTAGCTTCCTGGTTCTTCTCCTCAGCAAAGGTTCGTCTTGATTCCCAGAAGTGATCTAAAGTTCTTGGGTCTGGGTCCCAATATTTATACTACTTTTCTCTTTGTTCTCTGAAGGCACAGAGGCCTTTGCCTAGTCCAAACCAGTTCTGGTCAGTCCTGGAGCACTTTGTTTACAGGACTCCTTCTCTTCCTTTGACAGTGCAGGCCAGGGACATCAGACACACCACAGGAGGTGGAGCCAGCATTGTGGAGGAAAGGCACAGCCCTATTCAGGTCCCAGGTGCAACTCCTCCCTGCCATCTGCATGCAGATCTCTCTATTCAGCTCTGTGCTGACTCACCCTGTCTCCTGGAATCCCCCAGCCCCTGTCACTCAAACTCCAGACAAGGAATACACAACCTAGCAGAGGCAGGCTTGGATAGTTAGGCAAGAAAATACCTACTTTCTAAAAGTGGTATTTTCAAACACAGAATGTTAAAACCAACTTCACTAAAAGATGTATTTTATCATTCTGAGTTCAGGCATACTAAACTCGAATTTCTACCTGGTTCCCTGAGTCAGTTAGGATTATAAGATGTAATAATCTAACTGCCCATTCTGGCCTATGGGGAACAGGTAGCCTTGCAATAGTGAAAAACGAAAATGGCTGTAATTCACTATTAGGACATGCCACACACATCAGGGCATGTCCTACCTTTTACCTACAATGCACCCTGCCCTTGGGCCTACCATAGGGGTGACTAATATGTATAAAAGGGAAGGTTTAGGGACTGGCAAGTGGGTGCACTTGCCCAGTCAACATGGCAGTACCAGACTGCACACAGGCCCTGCAATGGCAGGCCTGGGACACACTTTACAAGCTGCTCCGGTGGGTGGCACAACCAGTGCTGCAAGCCCACCAGCAGTATTGGATTTACAAGCCCTGGGCACACGCAGTGCACTGTACTAGGGTCTGACAAGTAAACCAATCAAGCCAATCATGGAATCACTAATCCATACATCAATTTACCATAGAGAGCATATGCACTTTAGCACTGATCAGCAGTGAAAAAGTGCCCAGAGTCGTAAATCCACCAACACCATGTCAGAAAAAAGGCTAGGAGGAAGGCAAAAAGTTCAGGGATGACCCTGCAAAAAGGGCCAAGTCCAACACAACCCCCTTCCAGCCAAAAACGCAGGGTAGACCAATCACTACCTTGATGGGCTTCCCTGCTTTGGGCGATAGAACCTGGACCCTGGCCCGCAACAGCAGGGGCATACTCCAGTTCTACGCCAATCTGAACCTATTGGAATCCCTCTGTCCATACTCTCAGGGCCCACCAAGCTAATCCATGGGGAACCCTTCTCCTCACCTGTGGACACCACCTGTGCAGCACCTAACCATAACTTGCTCACAGGTGTGTCCCAACAGACAGACAGCAAGCCACAGTGGCCACTGACAGTGGTCAGGGATGAGACCCAGGCCTTATGCCTCTCAAACATCTGTGGCGTCAGAGAGCGGGGGGCAGTAGCCCCAGGTGCTTGGCACCCTTTGTCCCCTCTCCCTCCTGTCAGGTCAGGGATGTCATACCTGACCCAATAGCCCCGGGCCTATACCCGGTGGCTGGACAGGAGACTAGGGTGGGCTTTCCCACACCCGGTCCTCCTCCTCCTTGTTGGGGCTCTGTACCCTCCCACCTAGAGTGGTACCCCCTTCCAGAATTGCCAGGGCACCTGTGGCAGGTGCCCTGCACAATTCGCCCACCAGTTCTGGGTTCTATCCTGCAAGTGGGCGTCCAGGTCAAGGGGGACACCCTGAACCTGGTCCTCCAATCTAGGGTCTAAACCCTCCAGTTGAACCGGGGTCAGAGGCGAGGACTCCCTCCCTCTGCACCCCCTTCCAGAGTACTGCCCCCTCCCATCAGGAGCGGTACCCCCAGAAGACAAACTGGTAGGGGCACTGTTAGCAGCTGCCCCTTACTCCAGGTCAGGGGGGACACCCTGAACCTGGCCCTCCAACCCAGGGTCTGTACCCTTAGGCTGGACCTGTGCCTGGCAACCCAGGACTTCCGGGAGGGTACACCAACCCCCCCCAAGGGAAACACACTCCTCTAGAGTTGTGTAAGAATCTGCCTGGTGCACCAGGACTTCCTGGGGAGCACGCATGCCCCCCCAGAGGGTAACACATCTCTCATGTGTTGTGTGACAGTCTGCCTGGCGCAGATCTCCCACCCCCTGTCCATCTGACAGCGCATGAAGATCCCCCAGGACAGAAGTGGTGTCACCATGGTCATTCACCGGTGACTCAGCCCTTCTGGCTGGCCCCTGGCCCACTGGTTCTTCCACTGGGGACTCTTTCCCCCTCTCACCCCTCACTCTGGACTTCTGCACCCACCCAAGTGGAGCGGCACCGCCAGACACCAGAAACACTGGAGCTCCATTTACAGACGCTCCAGGTTCTCTAGACACTAGGAGATCCTCCTCGAATGGGCTACTAGTACAGCCTAGGCCCCCAACCTGGTGTTCCCTTAAGGAACTCTCCAGGCCCTGAGACTGGGGTTCGGGCACCTTGGGACACGCAGTCCCACACTCACTCCTTCTCCGCAGAGACAGGACGTGAGCCCCTACACCCCTCCCACTACCACGGGACATAGCTGGGCTACACTGAACCTCTCCCACCACTCTGGGTTGGAAGACACCTGAGCCACTCCTCTTAGGGTCACTCCCCAATGCCTCTTCAGACCCTCTGGAATCCACCAAAAGGTCTGCCTCCATTGTGAGCTCCCTGGGGTCAGAGAACTCCCACTCCACCAGGTGTTGGCATAGCTCTGGAAAATAGGGACTTACAATATGCTCTCCCTCAATTGGATCACACAGACCCACCAAACTATCCTTCACCTCACCATCCAGTGCCTTGCACACGTACCCCACACCACTCTCCTGAGACTGGCAAGACAGTATCTGACTGTCTCTATCACTCAACCCACACTCTTCCGGGCGGTCTTCACACTCACAGACTAGGACTTCAACCATGGGGGAACCCCTCTCCCTGCACCTCTCATCTAGAGTCAGCAGATCGTCCCTCCCATCACTAGGACTATGAACCCCTGTGCCAGTTCCCCAATCCACCTCAGGGACACTGCGCACCACTGGAGCTACCTCATATCCTTGAACCTCCTGGTGTATATTAACCCCCTCCTTCAAGTCAGGCGCCACATCTCTGGGTGTGTGTACTACTCCCTCAGCACTAGAAAATTCAATATTGCTGCCACCATCTGAGCTGGATTCCACCTCCAACTCAGCCAAGCTCACTTCTTGAGCTTCACATATTTCTTTTGCTGGGCTGAGACACTCATGGCCTCCAGCCTCTCGAGCTCTAAATCAAGCTCCCTCATTCTCAACTCATGCTCCATTTGCATCCTCTTTTCCTCTAAGGCTAACTTCTTCATCTCTAATTCCATCCCAAGCTCTATTTTCTTGCTCTCTATGTCTTTCTGACCATCCATTTTGAGCCTAGCTAGCCTAGCTAGCTCCAACTTATGCATCCTCTCCTTTGCTCTGTCCTCCAGCTCTCCTGGGGACAATCCCTTGGAAGAAACACTGCTGCCCGCCCGTGAAGGTGCTTTCCCTCCAGTTAGGCCCACTGGCCCATCAAGCTGCCCATTTAAATCCTCTGCCTCCATTGCTGGCTCCTCAGGATGCTCACTGGCATTCCTAGATTCTACCCAGGCCCTCAGCGCCTTCTGGTATTCCTCTTTCCTGGTGAGGCCTTTCACAGAGATTTTAAATTTCTTGCACAAAGCTTTGAGATGAGGCACAGTGTAAGTATCAATTCTCTCTCCTTCCAAAACAATGTCTACAGATACTATGGATGCTGACTTGCTCATGGTAGCAAAAAGACTGGCAGTTCTCAGGAATAAAAAATATAAAAGAAGTTCCAAGGAAAAATCCTCTCACAAAGTATGTGGTTGCGTTATGGTCTGCACTCACTAGTAGTGTACACCAATTACTGTACATGAGTCACAAATGCAAGTCCAGAATCCTCACCGCTGACCACCAATGTTAGATTTGGGGGTCTCTAGTTGGCATAGGTAGGTACCTGTGACAAATAGGGACCCTTGCGTCTAGTCAGGGTAAGGGGCTACACTCCTAAAATAACCCCTGCTCACCCCCTTGGTAGCTTGGCACGAGCAGGCAGGCTTATCTCAGAGGCAGTGTGTAAAGCATTTGTGAACACATACAGTAATACAGTGACAACACTACAGATGGACACCACACAGGTTGTATTTATAAAAATAAGTATTTTTATATAGACTTAACACAAGACCAAACGACAAAAATCCACTATACTGTACTCAAAAATAGACTTTAAAATGTTATAATATAGTTCAGTTCTCTCAAGTTGTAGATGCGACACTTTACTCTCAATGTACCTTGAATGCGTAACGGAAAGAAAACAAAAGGGTCGCAGGGAAGGTGATGCGTCGGTTCCTTACACGCAGGGGAGTGGATGCGTCGGTTCCTTACTGCTGCGCAGGGGAGTTGATGCTCGCTTCCTTACTGTGTGGGGAGTTGATGCTTCGGTTTCTTACTGCTCTCCGGTACGATGCGACAAGATGGCACCTCGATGCAATACTCTTCTCCGGTGCGATGCGACAAAATGGCGTCTTTGTTGCGATGCGACAACGTTGGTGTGATGCGTGCACGCCCGATGGCCGTGCGGCGACTCGATGATCTTTGGAGCCGCGTCAGGCCCTGCGACGCGCTTCTCCGGTGATGACCTCAGTGGCAGCGTCCCGCTTCTCCGGCGATGCGCCGCGCTTCGGCGATGATATGATGACAGCGGCAGCGGCGTCTCGCTTCCTCGGCGATGCGATGACAGCGGCTGCGGCAGCGACACGCTTCTCGTCGTTGCGTCGCGCTTCCAGCTCCCAGCGACACGCAGTCTCTCAGAAGGCCCAGCACAACAGCAGGCACTTCAATTCCCAGCAAGGGAATTCAGGGGGAGCTGGTTGGTGAAGTCTTGTATCCCTGAGACTTCAGGCAGGAGGCAAGCTCTAGTTCAAGCCCTTGGAGATTCTTCTTCAAGTTGATAGAAAGCACACTCAGTCCTTTTCTCCTCTCTTTGGTAATGAAGCAACCACTGCAGGCCAACCACAAAACACACAGCACAGGGTAGTCTCCTCCTTCAGCTTCCTGGTTCTTCTCCTCAGCAAAGGTTCGTCTTGATTCCCAGAAGTGATCTAAAGTTCTTGGGTCTGGGTCCCAATATTTATACTACTTTTCTCTTTGTTCTCTGAAGGCAGAGAGGCCTTTGCCTAGTCCAAACCAGTTCTGGTCAGTCCTGGAGCACTTTGTTTACAGGACTCCTTCTCTTCCTTTGACAGTGCAGGCCAGGGACATCAGACACACCACAGGAGGTGGAGCCAGCATTGTGGAAGAAAGGCACAGCCCTATTCAGGTCCCAGGTGCAACTCCTCCCTCCCATCTGCATGCAGATCTCTCTATTCAGCTCTGTGCTGACTCACCCTGTCTCCTGGAATCCCCCAGCCCCTGTCACTCAAACTCCAGACAAGGAATACACAACCTAGTAGAGGCAGGCTTGGATAGTTAGGCAAGAAAATACCTACTTTCTAAAAGTGGTATTTTCAAACACAGAATGTTAAAACCAACTTCAATAAAAGATGTATTTTATCATTCTGAGTTCAGGCATACTAAACTCGAATTTCTACCTGGTTCCCTGAGTCAGTTAGGATTATAAGATGTAATAATCTAACTGCCCATTCTGGCCTATGGGGAACAGGTAGCCTTGCAATAGTGAAAAACGAAAATGGCTGTAATTCACTATTAGGACATGCCACACACATCAGGGCATGTCCTACCTTTTACCTACAACGCACCCTGCCCTTGGGCCTACCATAGGGGTGACTAATATGTATAAAAGGGAAGGTTTAGGGACTGGGAAGTAGGTTCACTTGCCCAGTCAACATGACAGTACCAGACTGCACACAGGCCCTGCAATGGCAGGCCTGGGACACACTTTACAAGCTGCTCCGGTGGGTGGCACAACCAGTGCTGCAAGCCCACCAGCAGTATTGGATTTAGAAGCCCTGGGCACATGCAGTGCACTGTACTAGGGTCTGACAAGTAAACCAATGAAGCCAATCATGGAATCACTAATCCATACATCAATTTACCATAGAGAGCATATGCACTTTAGCACTGATCAGCAGTGAAAAAGTGCCCAGAGTCATAAATCCACCAACACCATGTCAGAAAAAAGGCTAGGAGGAAGGCAAAAAGTTCAGGGATGACCCTGCAAAAAGGGCCAAGTCCAACAAACCGAGTGTTGAAAGAAACCATCAGAATCGCCATTGAGGGTGGTTTGGACTGGAGGGAAGAAGTACACAAGAAAATGTGTGTGTATCGCTTAACACCTCACTCAGTAACAGGCAGGACTCTCTTTGAACTCTTTAGGAAGAGAAAGGCAAAGCTGGGTCATGAGTAAGTGCGAAGCGAGTGTGAAAACGTTTTTGTGCGGTACAAGGAAAGGAAAAGCATGTGTGTGAGGAAGAAACTGTTTGACGATAGGAATCGCGTCATATCCACTGTGGTGAATGTAGGTGATTGGGTAAGGATCAGGTTGCCGGGGGGTTGAACGAAATTTTTGAAACCCATTCAAGTGGTGAAAATGTTCAAGTATGCGGTGAAAACTTCAGATACTAGTGTGTGGAATCTTAATTGGGTTGCTGTGTGGAGTTGTGGCGCTGGTGAAGGTGAAACGAGAGTAGGTGTTGGTTTTGGCAGCAGTAGGGATGTGATGGACGCGAGGAGTAGGACAGCGAGTCCTCCAGCTGTAAGAAGAAGTGCTAGACTGAGGGTTTCCCCTAAGTACTTAAAGGATTTTGTGTAGTTCAAAGCTCAAATTAGTTTACTAAGCTGATCTCACTAATTACTGTTTTTTTTCTTCTTTTTTTTTCTTTTGTGGTCCTAATGTTTTGGGTTGTTGATTGGAGTTTGTTATAAAGGGAGGGAGGTGTGTGGTAACTGGGTTTCTTATAGGCCTGGGCGGCAAATTCCGTTCCGCTCGCGGAATTTGGGTAATTTCGCGTTCCGCAGAGAACTCTGAATTGCCCAAAATTCCGCGATCCGCGGCTTCGCAGAATTTTTTGCTTGTTCGCCCTTTCAAAATGCGTGTTTGCGAGATATTTCCCCCCAAGCACGCAAACAGCGTTCGCGAACAGGAAAAAAGCATCACGAACGGGTGGAACAAGCAATTCCGTGTGTTCGCGGAACTTTTGCGTGCTCGCGGAGATTTTTTACCGGTTTGCGGAACTTTGCGTAGCGCGACTACGCAAATTCCGCCCACCCCTAGTTTCTTATAGCAACGGGGAAACTTAGTGTCACCATGAGCCCAGTGACATGGGTGATGTGATCATCCCTCTGGAATACTGGCTATCAGGGATTCTGGAGTGGATAGTTGGTGAAGTGGAGGTGGAGCTGGAAGGAGCCTGGTGTCCGGGGTGTTTCTTCTTGGAAAATTCTAATAAATATGTACAACTTTATCACCACTGTGTCCGGTTGACCTTATTATACATTCACCTGCAAAATGTATGCTATTTCTCATACCTGGGGGCCTGGTTTCCCTTACCAGAGTGTGTACTGTATGGGGGGAATGTGTGTGTGTGGATGTGTGGATGGCTTGCTGTGCTGTGTGACATCATGCCCTTCCATTTGGATCTGGCAACCACTCTTATGTCTGAGTGTTTTTTGAGAATATGAATCCAGTCCAGCCAGAGGGTATCTGTCCAGTACCAGTAGCTGAGCTCTCCTCTCAGCCCTGTGAGTTGTACTAGAGTATGCATAGCAACTTAGAGGCCTTGGTCGAGAGAGTCTGATTTTTATCAAGTGGATCCACATAGACCGAATAGAATATAGAATCATGGCACAGCAGGATCAGTCTCCATATATATGATCCAAAATGGCATCTACCAATAATGATTTTATGTATTACTGAGCCCCAAACTTGAAAATTATCACAGAACGGTTTTAGTATCTGAGGGAACACATTAAGCAGGACACTATGGTGGCATGGGTTAAAAATATTCAGCCAATTATAGAAAAAATAGCGGTGGGTGGACGATGCTTCTGCTGCTACTCCTGGGTAGATCTCCATATTAAACATGGTCATCCCCCCATGCTTGTCCCAGCTTCATAATTTTCTCTTTAACATCCCAATTCTTCCTTTCAGCGTATTAATAATATACTGCAAAGCTTCCTATGGAACCAGGCTTTCCTCAGGATAGTCCTTTCCAAATGCTCTAAGTCACATACGAAGGGAGAATTGCCACCCCAGACATTACATTTTATTATAGAGCAACCCATGTGCAAATAATTAATTAATGGTGAATGTTACACAAAGAGAGGCCCTGAAATTCGCATCTGAGAGGTGGGCTGTGCGGTGAGGCTTCACTTCCAAACTCACTCCATGGCGGTAAATTGTACCTTTCACTCCACCTGGCTAGTCATTAAAACATTGAGGGACACACTTAGGGGTTTATTTAAAAGCCCCTTGCGCCACTGGTGCATCACCTTTAATATGGGAAAAAGTGACGTACTGGCGGCGCAAGGGACTTGTTAATAAGCCCTTAGAGTCTTGGGCTGGGGACGCAATCTCACTAGGGAAACACCACCGGGGGAGAGGACAAGGCTGCAGCAGGTGGCGATGCTAGGGGGGTTCAAACAATGGGACCTGATTGGGATCTTCTCTTTGGGGGATGTGAGGTCGAGAGTCATCATGAAGTCCATTCAGGACCTACAGAGGGAGTATAAACTCCATCTGAGCCAGTTCTTCCGGCATTTATAGCTGAGGTTTGCATTGACTGGGTGTATCTCATAGCTGGAGGAATTCCCGGATTTCTACCCTTAGGAGGCCAAATTAATGTTAGGGATTTTGGAACCCATCGTATAAGGCAGATCTACCGATCCCTGGTGACCAACATGGCTAACTTCTTTGAGTTGTTGCATCGTGTGTTGTCGCAGGACCTGGGCGCTCTCTCTCACAAAGACTGGGCGGAGGCTCAGACACCCACACAAGAATCGGCGATGGCGTCTAGGTATCTATTATTCCAACTTAAATTTTTACATAGGGTGTACCTCACCTGACATAGACTGTGGAAGATGGGGTTGGTGGCCTCTGCGATGGTCTTTGGAGGGAGGGGATTTGTTACACACAGAATGGGGGTACGGAGTGGAGTGCTTATGCCCTTTTGGGAGGGAGTTTTTTCCACCCTGGGATCAGTATTGTTGTGGAGATTACCTAAGAATCCCACACTGACCATTCTACATATTAACTCTGACCTAGACGCTAACAGATAAAAGATGTCTTTGTAGTGGCTCGGACTGGTAGTGGCAAATAGAGATATTGCTCGTAGATGGAAGGACAAAACCTCCCCCTTGTTAGGGGAGTGGATGAAGGGTCATTGCATGAGCATTTATGTGGCCAGAGTATGTCCACAGAAGCATTTGAAAATGTGGTTGGACTAGTCCCAATACCGTGGATTGTAATGGAACCAGCCACTCCCAAGAACGTGATGGTAGATGAATAAGTCAGAGGTTATGATACTAAGTAATTAGAGGGATGGGCGTAGGGCATGGCTGTCATAGGTCTTCACTCTTGTATGGCGCTGTAATTTGAAGAGCGGAGTGTGATCTTGTTGGGGCTTTATCAAGGGTATACAAGGTACTTCTGCCGTTTTTGTTTTTCCAGATGTGTTAATCATTGTGTGTGTGTTTTTTTTTTATCTTACCCTCTGCCCATGGCATAGTGGATATAAAACACTTCTGTCAATGACAAGATCCCTTTGGGCTCCTTTTTAAAGCATACCAGTTCATCCAAATAACACACATACGATATTCAAATCACCAACAATCACAAGAAACCAAAACCATAATATAAAAATGTATTATATTTTATTATATATAATCCCTTCAGGATTCAAAATATATGCAATTTAAAAGTCAAATTCATATAAGAGCATTGATATTATCAAAAATAATCACATACAAATAATCATTAAAAACACATTCTAAAAAACTGTAACACTTCTTGGAGATATAGAAAAAATGGTCAAATTGGCACATCCAATGCTAATAATGAACAATGCTCAATCGGCACTCGATCACATGATTTATTTTTTCTTTTGGTAGACCATCAGAGTGCTAGTATGTCCAACCAATATGAAGCAGCGACGCGTTTCGGTGGTCTATTCTGATTCACCACCTTCTTCAGGCTTAATGTATCAAATCAATAGCTCCCCATATGATCCGTAGAATGGTGTACAGAAATAAAGAAGGAGATCTATTTCTTCCTTCAGTGTGGTTCTAATCCTCTTCACACACCACTCGCAGTGAATAGAGAATATGGACCTCTATGTCATCCCTTAATTAAACTTGTAACGTTTCTTTTCATCCTTTCCTTTGAATAATTGGAAATAAAAACGTAAAAAGAGTTTGCGTTCGTTCCCTGTTGGGAAATCCAGTAACACACCTCCACTGTAGCTGTGGTAATATATTTCTTAAAGAAACCGTCCTCCTCACGTCGCATTTGATTAATATTCACACGTGCGCGTGCCGGTCCCAAACAAGCTGCCGGGACGTAAACAGTCTCCTGGCGGGCTACAACACCTTCCGGGTTCTTACAATCATTATGTTGTTGTTAAACAAAAATTATCTTTATACAGCACTTTTGACTCCTAGCGGTCCATACCTTTGGCTCAGTCAACAAGGCATTGTTCTGAGCCAGACTGTGCATGCTTTGAATGGTCACGGGGCTGGACGCAGAGGTCCAAGTAGTCCGCAGGACATCTTGTGCAGTCAACAGCTGAAACAGGTGATGACGAGGCGATAGTTAGGAACCCTGCAGCTATGCAGCAAAGGAGGACAAAATTATGCAGGGGAACAGAATTAAATACTTTGGTGGAAAGTATTAATTGAGTATTAAAAATATACCAAGCTCAATTAGAAAAATAAAGTAAAGTTTCATGAACAAAGTGACACAATCCAATATGGGAACCAGAGATATACAATTTTAAAGTGCCAAGTGAAACTAGCCCCATAATGCACAAAGTGTCTATGGTAGACAATGGTCGTGATAAAACTGGAACTAGGAGCGATATGAGGCCAATCACGATTGATCCGGGTTGGATACACCAGCCGCATTTGGCCTTTGGATGTAGTATTTTTGTCTGGAAGTCACAATCCTTTAGCAGGGCAAGGCACTGTTTATGGGAAGTCTTCGTAAAGTCAGATAGGCATTAGACAACGGACCCCTGAAGCTGTTGGTTTTCGTGGAAAAAGCTACAAATCAGGGAAATTCAAATTTCGTGCCCCTGGACGTCCTGATACCAATCAGACTTTTGGTGCCTTCACCTGGTTAAGAATTTTTCCAGTGGAACTGAATTTTAAAATGAATAATTGGGTGCTTAAAATTAACTTTAATTGCAAGTTATTAAAATGTTTGTACTGCATTTTAACACGATGAACTTATAAGTTAGCATAAGTAGCCCTGGCTGTGTTTTCGAAATGCTGCACCTCACATGCAGCTTAAACTGTAATGTTTTTCTCTTTCCTTTCTGTTAGATTTGGGGGTCTCCAGTTGGCAGAGGTATGTACCTTTGTCCAAATAGGGACCCTTGCGTCTAGTCAGGGAAAGTAGGTACACTCCCGAAATAACCCCTGCTCACCCTCTTGGTAGCTTGGCACGAGCAGACAGGCTTAGTTCAGAGGCAGTGTGTAAAGCATTTGTGAACACATACAGTAATCAAGTGACAACACTACAAATGGACACCACACAGGTTATATATTTATAAAAATAGGTATACTTTATATAGATTTATCACAAGACCATAAACGACAAAAATAATCCACAATACTGTTAAGAATACTTAGTTCTGATCAAAAAGGCTTAATTCAAGGTTCTGTGCGAGTCGGTAGCCTCCTCCGGCTACGGCGGAGTCGAGAACAAACAGAGTCTAACAAATCCAGCTGACCGCGTCGAGACGGGCCAACCCAGCGGAGACAGACTCGGTCACAGTACCTTTACTTGAAGCGGCAGGCACGGGCGTGCGAGCCGGATGGCTGTTCGTCGCGGTCGCGATGCAAAAATGGAAGCGTTGCAGGACGCGTTGTCCCTCGATGCGGTGCAGGCAGCGGCTCGTTGACGCCGCCGAGACGGAGTCGGTGAGACCAGGGCCGTGGCGTTGCAGGGCGAGACGGTGCTTCGATGCGGTGCTGGCAGGTTGCGGTGCGGCGACGGAGCCGGATTCAGGAGCTGGCGTCGATCAGTCCGGACAGCGGTGCGAGTCGGGCGGTGCGCCGCAAAGCGTGCGAGCGGTGCCCAACTCCGGTGCGGTCACAGGACTCGAACTCAGCAGCAGTGACCGTGTCGGTCGGACCAGTTCGATTCGGCGTAGCGAAGCGTTGCAGGACGCGTTGTCCCTCGATGCGGTGCAGGCAGCGGCTCGTTGACGGAGTCGGTGAGACCAGGGCCGTGCGTTGCAGGGCGAGACGGTGCTCCGATGCGGTGCTTGCAGGACACCGAGTCGGTCGTGAGAGTCGGTCACAGCTCTCACCTCTGTAGCCACTGAAACAGAGTTTCCAGCAGCAATTCACAAAGGGGGTGAAGTCCAATGGTCCTGGGACTTCGGTCAGGGGGCAAGCTCTCTTCCAAGCCCTTGGAGATCCTTCACAAGTTGATGAAAGTCACAGCAAAGCAAAAGTTCCTTTCTCCTCTCTTTGGCAGTCAGGCAAACCACTGCAGGCCAATCCCCAAGCAGCACTTCAGGCTTAGGGATAGTTTCTCCTCAGTTTCTTCTTGGTTCCGCTCCTCAGCAAAGGTTTCTTCTTGTTCCCAAAAGTGATCTAATCTTCCTGGGGTCTGGGTGCCCCTCTTATACCCTGATTCTCTTTGTTCTCTGGAGGCAGAGAGGCCTCTGCCTAGTCCAAAACCAGTTCTGGTCAGTTCTGGAGCACTTTGTTTTTCTGACTCCTTCTTTCCTTTCAGAATGTGGGGCAGAGTGCTCAGCCGCCCGGCAGGAGGTGGAGCCAGCATTGTGGAAGGCAGGCACAGCCCTATTCAGACCCAGGTGCAACTCCTCCCTCCACTCTGGATGCAGATCTTTCTATTCAGCCCTGCGCTGACTCACCCTGTCTCCTGTAGCCACCCCCAGCCCCTGTCACTCAATCTCCAGACAAGGAATACACAACCTAGCAGAGGCAGGCTTGGATAGTTAGGCAAGAAAATACCCACTTTCTAAAAGTGGTATTTTCGAACACAGAATGTTAAAACCAACTTCACTAAACGATGTATTTTATCATCCTGAGTTCAGGCATACTAAATTCGTTTTTCTACCAGGTTCCCTGGGTCAGTTCTGACTATAAGGTGTAATAGTCAGTCTGCCCATTCTGGCCTATGGGGAGCAGGTAGCCTTGCAATAGTGAAAAACGAAAATGGCTGTAATTCACTATTAGGACATGCCACACACACCAGGGCATGTCCTACCTTATACTTACAATGCACCCTGCCCTAGGGCCTACTTTAGGGGTGACCAACATGCAGTAAAGGGAAGGTTTAGGACTGGTAAGTGGGTGTACTCACCAAGTCGACATGGCAGCCCGAGGCTGCACACAGGCTCTGCGATGGCAGGCCCGAGACACATTTTACAGGCCGCTTCTGTGGGTGGCACAACCAGTGCTGCGAGCCCACCAGCGGCATTGGATTTACAAGCCCTGGGCACACTGAGTGCACTGTACTAGGGACTGACAAGTAAACCAATCATCCAATCATGGAGTCACTAATACATGTATCAATTAACGATAGGGAGCACTTGCACTTTGGCACTGATTAGCAGCGGCAAAGTGCCCATGAGCATCTAGTCCAGCAAAAACATATCGGCAACCGTGGAGGCATTATGAAAAATGGAAGGGAGACCCACGCCAAGGATGCCAGGTCTAACACGTGTCCCCTCCAGCTGAAATGTGGGAGAACTATCCTACCCCTAGGGAGTTCTCATCGCTAAGGCGGAAAAATCTGGACAGTCCATCAGCATTGGCGTGTTCTGTACCAGGGCGGTGTTCCACCGTAAAGTCCATCCCCTGTAGGGAAATGGACCACCTCAACAGCTTTGGATTCTCACCCTCATCTGCATCAACCATCTGAGGGGCCTGTGGTCTGTCTGAACCCGGAAGTGAGTCCCAAACAGGTATGGTCTCAGCTTCTTCAGTGCCCAGACCACAGCAAATGCCTCACGCTCAATAGCACTCCATCTCTGTTCCCGGGAAGTAACCTCCTACTGATGAAGGCTACAGGTTGGTCTAGGCCCTCCTCATTGATCTGTGATAGAACAGCCCCTACACCATGCTCTGAAGCGTCGGTCTGAACAATGAACTCATTGGAGAAGTTGGGTGCCTGGAGCACAGGCGCCGTGCACATGGCAGTCTTCAAGGTGTCAAAAGCTTTTTGACAGGCGTCAGTCCAAATCACTTTCCTGGGCTGCTTCTTGAAGTCAGCTCGGTCAAGGGGGCAACAATGCTGCCATACCCCTTGACGAATCTCCGGTAATACCCGGTGAGTCCTAGGAAGGCTCTCACCTCTGTCTGGGTCTTGGGGGCTCCTAAGCCAGAATGGTATCAATTTTCGGTTGGAGGGGCGCCACCTGGCCGCTCCCAACCTGGTGTCCCAAGTACACCACAGAACCCTGCCCAATCTGGCACTTACTCGCCTTGATTGTGAGGCCTGCCCTCCGCAGCGCCATCAACACTTCCCAGAGGTGGCGCAGATGCTCTTCCCAACGGGCACTGAACACTGCGATGTCATCCAGGTAGGCGGCACTGAAATCCTCCAGTCCAACCAACACCTGGTTGACCAACCTCTGAAAGGTGGCAGGGGCATTCTTCATCCCAAAGGGCATCACCCGGAACTGGTAGTGCCCATCTGGTGTGGAGAATGCTGACCTCTCTTTGCCCCATCAGTCAAGGCGATCTGCCAGTATCCAGACGTTAAGTCAAACGTGCTGAGGTACCGCGCAGCCCCTAACCGATCTATGAGCTCATCAGCTCTGGGGATGGGGTGGGCGTCAGTCCTGGTGACGGAATTGAGTCCCCTGTAGTCCACACAGAACCGGAGTTCTGGTGTGGCACCAAGGCGCGGCAGCTTTTGGAACCAAGACCACGGGGCTGGCCCAAGGGCTGTTAGAGGACTCAATCACCCCTAGCGCAAACATCTTGGAGACCTCCTCCTTGATGCAGGCTCTGACCCTGTCAGTCACCCTGTAAGCCTTGTGCTTCACAGGAAGACTGTCCCCAGTGTCCACATCATGGACGCACCAATGAGTGACACTGGGAACCAGGGAGAACAGGTCAGGGAACTGTCCCAACAGTTGGCGACAGTCACCCTGCTGCTCAGGTGTCAGGGAGGTAGAGAGGTTTACTCCTCCACTGATCCATCTTGCTCTCGGGCTGACAGGAGGTCAGGAAGAGGCCTCGGTCTCCTCCTCCATTCCATCATCTGTAGCTAAGAGCATGCCCACTTGGGACCTCTCCAAGTGGGGCTTCAGGCGGTTCACATGCAGGACCCGCAAGGGGTTCCTGGGAGACTGCAAGTCCACCAAATAGGTAACTGGACTCTTGCGCTCCACCACCGTAAAAGGGCCGGTCCACCTGTCCTGGAGCGCACAGGGCTCCACAGGGGCCATGACCCACACTTTCTGACCAGGCTGAAGCTCTACCAGAGTGGCATTCTGGTCGTACCACCGCTTCATCTCCTCCTGGCTGGCTTCCAGATTTGCCTCAGCAAGCTCTCTGAAACGCCTAGTCTGGTTCCTGAAGGCCAGCATGTAACTGTATACATCCTGGGAGGTTTCCTGGGAGATTGCTCCCAGCCTTCCTTGACCAAACTCAGAGGTCCTCGCACCGGGTGTCCATAGAGGAGCTCAAAGGGACTGAACCCTAGAGACTTCTGTGGCACCTCCCGGTATGCAAACAACAGGCATGGTAAGAGGACGTCCCATTTACGCCTCATGGGTTCTTCCAGACCCATAATCATGCCTCTTGAGGGTCCGGTTGAATCTCTCAACCAGACCATTTCCTTGAGGGTGGTAAGGAGTGGTGAACTTGTAAGTTACACCGCACTCCTGCCACAGGGACTTCATGTACTTGGACACGAAGTTGGTACCTCTGTCAGACACCACCTCTTGAGGGAATCCCACACGTGAGAAAATTCCCATCAGTGCCCGTCCCACCACGGGGGCCGTCACTGTCCTCAGAGGGATGGCTTCAGGGTACCGGGTGGCATGGTCCACCAAGACCAGGATAAACCTGTTGCCCATGGCTGTCTTGGGGTCCAGTGGCCCCACAATGTCAATACCCACCCGTTCAAAGGGGGTGCTGACCACAGGGAATGGCTGGAGAGGAGCCTTGTGCTTCCTCCCACTTTTTCCACTTGCCTGGCAAGTCTGGCATGTTCTGCAGTGAGTGGCGGCACTCCTGCGCATCTGGGGCCAATAGAAATGGGTAACAAGCCTGTCAAAGGTCTTGTCCTGCCCCAGATGTCCCGCTAACGGTACATCATGAGCCAACCCCAGTAGGAAGGCTCTGAAGCGCTGGGGTACCACCAGCACACGGGCTGACCCAGGCTCAGCAACCTTAGGCTCTGAATACAGGAGACCATTCTCCCAGTAAACCCAATGTGATCCAGACTGATCACCTGCTGCCTGGTCTGTGGCCTGTTGCCTCAGACCCACGAGAGAAGGGCATGTGTTCTGCTCCTTGCAGAACTCTTCCCTGGAGGGTCCTCCTTCTTGCTGCCAATGGGTCAGCTCAGGTAGGTCCCCCAGTTCAGCTACCTGTTCCCCTGTAGGCTCCAGGGCATCCCCTCAGGGTCTGCCTCCTCCTGACCGTGGGAACCTCGGGGGCCGGTTTCCCGCGCCCCTGCCTCCTCTCTCTCCGGCAGGCACCTGGGCCTCCTCTCAGGCTCCAGGTCCTCTTGAACACCTTTAGCTGCCATTGACCGGGTGGTCACACATGCCCAATCAGGCAAGCCCAACATTTCTAAATGCGCACTCCGCTCCACCTTAGCCCAAGGTGAGCTCTCCAAATCGTTCCCTAACAAACAGTCAACAGGCATGGCTGGCCTCACAGCTACTTGAAGAGTACCCGAGACCCCCCACTCAAAGGGAACCTGAGCCACCTTGCAGTGACTCTCTGTGTTGTCAGCGGCAACAACCGGATAGAATGCATCAGGGATAACCTGCTTTTAGACACCAGGTGACACTTGACAGCTGTCACACTGGCTCCTGTGTCTCTCAGAGCCTCCACCCTATGGCCATTGATGGTCACCCACTGCCTGTATTTCTTAGTGTTCTCAGGCAGCGGGGTCCTAGGGACCATCTCAGAGTCTCCTAATGAGACAAGGGAAAACACTGTGGGATCCCCCACCTTGGGCACCCAACTCCTCCCCCAGGGCTACACTAGCCAACTGCCGGGGACTGCACTGGTGGGTGCTGGTTTTCCATGCAAAGGGCAACGAGGATCGCTTGCCTTGTGGCCAGGGGCGCCACACTTGTAACATACCAGTGGTCCCTGGTGAACAGGGGGCCTGTCAGGGCCACTGGCTTCTTCTCAGGGGAGGCTGGGAACCTTTCCCTGGGTTCCCTTGGGGTCTACTTTGGGGCCCTTTATGGAACTCCTTCTGTTTACCCTTGTCCCCCCACTCTTCTGCTGGGGACCCTGCCCACCCTTGGCGGAGTCTCCCACGTGACCCTTGTGGACCCGGGTACTCACCCAGCGGTCCGCTCTCTCAGCAAGCTGCCTAGGGTTAGTCAGCTTACTATCAATCAGGTGCTGGCGTAGCTCAGGAAAACAATTACCGGACAAGTGCTCCCAGGCAATCAAATCAAAGAGCGCCTGAAAATCAGTCGCTTTGCTACCCTTTACCCAACCATCCAAGGCTCTGCAAAAGAAGGTCACATATTCAACCCAGGTACTGCTTTCAATCTTACTACAGTTCCTGAACCTTTGCCTATAAAGCTCAGGGGTCAAACCATATCTAGTCATTAAGGCATCCTTCATGTGGCTGTACGAATTATAGACTTCAGAGGGCAAATCCAACAAGGTATCCCGCCCTTCACTGAGGAACCGTCCCCACAACCCCGCTCCCCAATCCTTCTCAGGGACCCGGTGGGAAGACATGGCTACCTCATAGGCTTTGAACCACTGCCCTATGTCGTCATTTTTAAAAACTCCTTCACCACATCTTTGGGAATATACACCCTAGCTTCAACAGGCACAGGCGGTACACTGCCACCAGAGGGAGTAATCTCTAAGCTCTTGGCCTTCAATTCCAACTCCCTCAAAACTTTCTCATGTTCAAACTGCATTTTCTTTTCCTCTAGGGCTAATTTCCTTGTTTGCATTTCGAATTCTAACTGCTTATTCAGCTTGAGTTTGGTCAGCTCCATTTCGTGCACCCTACTCTCTTTCCTGTCCTCCAACTCCTCTGGAGACAGTCCTCTGGCAGAAACACTGCTACCTACTGGGGAAGGTGGTCTTCTAGCCCCTAGACCCAATAGCCCCTCCAGCTGCCCTTCTGCATTCTCAGCCCCTCCACAGGGGCACTCCTTGATTCGACCCAGGCCCTCAGCGCCTTTGGAGGTCCTCCTTCCTGGAGATCCCGGTCATGGACACTTTAAACTTTTTGCAGAATTGCTTGAGCTGCTTAAGGGTGTAGCATTCTAGCCTCTCTTCTTCCCAATCACATTCAACAGAGGCTACTGATGCTGGTTTCTCCATAGTGACTGAACTTGGCATTTGCAAAAATAGGAAATCCCAGAAAAATGCTATTAAAGTATGTGGTTGCGTTTGGTCTGCACTCACTAAGTAGTGTTCACCAATCACTGTACATGAGTCACAAATGCAAGTCCAGAATCCTCACCGCTGACCACCAATGTTAGATTTGGGGGTCTCCAGTTGGCAGAGGTATGTACCTTTGTCCAAATAGGGACCCTTGCGTCTAGTCAGGGAAAGTAGGTACACTCCCGAAATAACCCCTGCTCACCCTCTTGGTAGCTTGGCACGAGCAGACAGGCTTAGTTCAGAGGCAGTGTGTAAAGCATTTGTGAACACATACAGTAATCAAGTGACAACACTACAAATGGACACCACACAGGTTATATATTTATAAAAATAGGTATACTTTATATAGATTTATCACAAGACCATAAACGACAAAAATAATCCACAATACTGTTAAGAATACTTAGTTCTGATCAAAAAGGCTTAATTCAAGGTTCTGTGCGAGTCGGTAGCCTCCTCCGGCTACGGCGGAGTCGAGAACAAACAGAGTCTAACAAATCCAGCTGACCGCGTCGAGACGGGCCAACCCAGCGGAGACAGACTCGGTCACAGTACCTTTACTTGAAGCGGCAGGCACGGGCGTGCGAGCCGGATGGCTGTTCTGTCGCGGTCGCGATGCAAAAATGGAAGCGTTGCAGGACGCGTTGTCCTCGATGCGGTGCAGGCAGCGGCTCGTTGACGCTCGCCGAGACGGAGTCGGTGAGACCAGGGCCGTGCGTTGCAGGGCGAGACGGTGCTTCGATGCGGTGCTGGCAGGTTGCGGTGCGGCGACGGAGCCGGATTCAGGAGCTGGCGTCGATCAGTCCGGACAGCGGTGCGAGTCGGGCGGTGCGCCGCAAAGCGTGCGAGCGGTGCCCAACTCCGGTGCGGTCACAGGACTCGAACTCAGCAGCAGTGACCGTGTCGGTCGGACCAGTTCGATTCGGCGTAGCGAAGCGTTGCAGGACGCGTTGTCCCTCGATGCGGTGCAGGCAGCGGCTCGTTGACGGAGTCGGTGAGACCAGGGCCGTGCGTTGCAGGGCGAGACGGTGCTCCGATGCGGTGCTTGCAGGACACCGAGTCGGTCGTGAGAGTCGGTCACAGCTCCCTACCTCTGTAGCCACTGAAACAGAGTTTCCAGCAGCAATCCACAAAGGGGTGAAGTCCAATGGTCCTGGGACTTCGGTCAGGGGGCAAGCTCTCTTCCAAGCCCTTGGAGATCCTTCACAAGTTGATGAAAGTCACAGCAAAGCAAAAGTTCCTTTCTCCTCTCTTTGGCAGTCAGGCAAACCACTGCAGGCCAATCCCCCAAGCAGCACTTCAGGCTTAGGG
Source organism: Calotriton arnoldi (assembly GCA_963921515.1). Lineage (NCBI taxonomy): Eukaryota > Metazoa > Chordata > Amphibia > Caudata > Salamandridae > Calotriton > Calotriton arnoldi. The sequence continues at coordinate 212,119 of CAWUFW010005874.1, forward strand.
ATAGTTTCTCCTCAGTTTCTTCTTGGTTCCGCTCCTCAGCAAAGGTTTCTTCTTGTTCCCAAAAGTGATCTAATCTTCCTGGGGTCTGGGTGCCCCTCTTATACCCTGATTCTCTTTAGTTCTCTGGAGGCAGAGAGGCCTCTGCCTAGTCCAAAACCAGTTCTGGTCAGTTCTGGAGCACTTTGTTTTTCTGACTCCTTCTTTCCTTTCAGAATGTGGGGCAGAGTGCTCAGCCGCCCGGCAGGAGGTGGAGCCAGCATTGTGGAAGGCAGGCACAGCCCTATTCAGACCCAGGTGCAACTCCTCCCTCCACTCTGGATGCAGATCTTTCTATTCAGCCCTGCGCTGACTCACCCTGTCTCCTGTAGCCACCCCCAGCCCCTGTCACTCAATCTCCAGACAAGGAATACACAACCTAGCAGAGGCAGGCTTGGATAGTTAGGCAAGAAAATACCCACTTTCTAAAAGTGGTATTTTCGAACACAGAATGTTAAAACCAACTTCACTAAAACGATGTATTTTATCATCCTGAGTTCAGGCATACTAAATTCGTTTTTCTACCAGGTTCCTGGGTCAGTTCTGACTATAAGGTGTAATAGTCAGTCTGCCCATTCTGGCCTATGGGGAGCAGGTAGCCTTGCAATAGTGAAAACGAAAATGGCTGTAATTCACTATTAGGACATGCCACACACACCAGGGCATGTCCTACCTTATACTTACAATGCACCCTGCCCTAGGGCCTACTTTAGGGGTGACCAACATGCAGTAAAGGGAAGGTTTAGGGACTGGTAAGTGGGTGTACTCACCAAGTCGACATGGCAGCCCGAGGCTGCACACAGGCTCTGCGATGGCAGGCCCGAGACACATTTTACAGGCCGCTTCTGTGGGTGGCACAACCAGTGCTGCGAGCCCACCAGCGGCATTGGATTTACAAGCCCTGGGCACACTGAGTGCACTGTACTAGGGACTGACAAGTAAACCAATCATCCAATCATGGAGTCACTAATACATGTATCAATTAACGATAGGGAGCACTTGCACTTTGGCACTGATTAGCAGCGGCAAAGTGCCCATGAGCATCTAGTCCAGCAAAAACATATCGGCAACCGTGGAGGCATTATGAAAAAATGGAAGGGAGACCCACGCCAAGGATGCCAGGTCTAACACTTTCCATGTGCAGCAAATGCCTCAGATACTACTTTCAGTATTCTATTAAATACAGGAAATTCAGTTTGCTCTATGGTCCTGCTTGCACTGTATCCTTTTTAGAATATTTCTCTCATGGTAATGATGTTTCCGAAGGAAGCAAAAACTTTTAATGTGTACAATTGAAGGCCACTTTCTTTGGCCGGTCTGAGGTGCTGTTTATATTTTGACAGAGTTATTGTTTTCTGTGGAGAGTATACTACAGGCTTATTTGTTAGATATAGAGCAAAGGTAATTTTACAATGTGATGTGTTTTCTGTTTTACTATTGGGAAATGTAATGTATTATTTTCCTTCACACCACAGTGACTGTATAGTTTCTCTGTCAGAAAGTGCATAATATCTCTTCATTTTGGAGAGGAACCAAGATTTTCCATTGCCTCCCTTAGAGGCAGACTTCATGTTAAACCTCTTATTATTATAGCCAGTGCTTTAAATTGACAGGAAATGTCCGGTACAGTGTACCTGTAATTCTTTAATTTGAGAGGAAGAGTACCTGATGCAATATATAAAATGGGAGAGTTCCTGCACTTCTGATGAGCAAACAGGTACTGTGTATAGTGAGCACCTGCACTTCTATAGTACCAATTTAAGCATTAATTATAGCACTTAAATTATTTTCTTTGAGATTATGGTTTCTTCCCGGCATCGTTAGAGGGCAGACTCCATGTTCGTCTGTTTAACTTAGAATCTTTTTCATGTTCTTCTCTCCTACCTTCAACTGAGCAGTCCTTATGAAAATGTACAAACGTTTTACTATGTGCTAGACTTCGGTTCTGGCTACTGGCTAGATTAGGGCTCTATTTCTGATGATATCTGCATATATTTGCTCTTGTCTATTTTGAAATTATTTGAATATTCATATACCTTTTGTCTTCTGTAATGATTTTTTAATTTAAAACGAAAGAAAATAAATAAAAGTCCTTTACCTGTGCAAGTGCACCCTCCATCAATAAGTATAACGCTACCTCAGAAGTATTGTGGAGTGCAGGTGTACTCAAGCATTTCGCATCGATAAACCATGAAACTGTTACTTGGAAGTGAAGTACTCTTAACAATACTCAGGAAAAATTATCTGCGTTTCCATTAGTATTTGATGATCAATTTCAAGCATTAAGGGCCTCAATGGGAGCTGTGGGTAATTGCTTATTTTTTGGTTTACAGGCAAGAGGTGGAAGCCCATCCATGTAGTGACAACCATTTGCAATTTACTGTACACAATCAGTAGCATGGCATAACAGAAAGGCACACTCGTGATACAGATCTCATGCACCTCATGAAAAGCAAAAAAACGAAACTCTGGTATGCAACAAATGACTGTACCTCTCACCAGCAGCTTCTCCAGCAATGGGAAGAAAAGACCAGGTCCAGCTTGGACTAACCTGGAATTAGAAAACTCATTAAATGTTGTCATTCGGTGGCACAGACAAGACAGGAAATGAGTCATATGATAAATGTCATGGCCGCTTGTTCTGCCTCATGACTGTGTGCAGATGAGTACACTCTTACTGATATTGCACTCCGAGTTAGAGGTAACTCATAGCAAGAGGCACCATTGGGATAGGGAAGTATGCTGTTGTCGAGGAGATAAGGGTATTAGAAAGGTTAGAGAAAGAGTAGAATTGTAAGGTGTGTATCATAATTAAGAAGATGTAATAGGATGTGCTGAGGGTCAGCAAAGGTGTACGATTGTGAAGGGTAATTATGGGCCTCATTACCATTTCGGGCAGATGTAGTGGTCTGGAACCGACCGACCATAGGTCGGCGGTTCCGACCGCCGGATTTGGGTACGACCGCCCTTTTTATTTCTTAATGGCAGCTTGTGTAGTGGGCGGAAAAGGCCCGCAGCACGAGCTGCCATTGTTAAATGGGTGTTTTTGAACATCCCTGCACAGTGTTGCAGGCACCCTGACGGTGCCTGCCACATGGCGAAGGGGTCTTTAGGTGGTCTCCAAAGGTGCCCCCCAGGCCCAATAGCGGAGGGCCAGTGAGGTAGGGGGCCCTGCTAGGGGCCCCAAAGACACTTTCTGACAGCCTTTCCATGTCGGAAAAGCCGACATGAAAAGGCTGTCGGAAAGTGGCATCATAATCCCGACGGCGGAGCCGAGCCTAGCTTCGCCGTCATTATGGGATTATGGTGGCATCTGATGCTCCAACGGGCTCCTTGAGCCCATCAGAACATCGTCGGAATCCCCCAGCAGGTTTAACTCCGACCGCCGTCATCCTAATACAGAGGTTGGGCTGAAACCTACCATGTCGGGTGGAAAGCCTCCGACAGCCAGTCAGAGGCTTTAAACCCGACTACGTGATGAGGCCCTATATGTTTTAATGCTACAAAGGGTACCAGGCTCTACCTGAATGGGGGTGAAGCCAAGCAGTTAGCTACCAATAGTAGAGTATGCCTATTGTCCTATACTAGCCTGGTAATGGTTGATTATTTATGCTGGAGTAACAGTTTTTTTCTTTTTACTAGTGGGCAAAGAATTGCTCCCTACCCCTTAAAATTCATTCAGTTTCCTATATCCAGGGTCCTTCAGCTTCCTCTGCCCGGAGATGTGTGGTTGCGCTTGTGTTATACATGTGTAGATGTTCATGTGGTGAGTGAATGCTGTCCTTCCGAGAGTGCATGCTACTGCTATACAAAAGGGAGCCTCCATTTTACACCAGCATCATTCCTCTTGATGGTACAACGTAACTGCCCCAGGAGCCTATAACCTACAGACCAATGTAGAAACCCCAACACATTGCTTGTGGACCGTCTCCCTGCTGTTTGGTGACAGACCTTCTGGTTTGACTCTGGGTTCCCACCAGTGCACCAGTGCACTGAATGTCCCATAAGTACTGGCCCTCTTGAACAATGCTTTCTGCTGACTTGTATTGCACAAAGAAGCTATGTAGCACCATCTAAAAGTGATCACTTTTGAGTAACTTTACACTTGGATTCTACAAATAGCCTAAAATATTAAAATTACTCAAATGTTTAAGAGTACATTTACCTTTGTGAATAGACCCTAATGTCTCATCAACAAGTTAGTACAGTGCTGTTAACCTTGAGTATATAACTAATAAAGCCAAATGTAACGCTAAAGCTGCTACCCCTCTCGCCCCTCCAGCTTGAGTGAGTTAACAGTGGGCAGATGACTTTGGGCAAGACTAACTCTGCTTCATACCTTTCTAAGGTCAATAACTCGAGTACATTTACATTATACCTTAGTAACAACTGGTAGTTACAGTTCTACAAAAGTGTAGTAGTGAGTGATATGAAAAAACAAATTATTATTAAGAAAAATTACTTGACACATAACATCACATAGGATCAAAACGTGAGGCAGTCTGCATCTAGATATGTAGACTGCATTGCTTTGTTTCTCTTGTTTTCACTAAATGTGTAATACACCACTCTATATGATTCATTGTCTTTGGCAGTATGGTCAAGATTTCTCATCTTTAATTAAACTCTTTTCCCTCAGCTGTCCATTTGTCTCTCTTGTCAATTATAGATCAATGTGTTTCCAATGAGCTAACCACAAAACAGCATTGCTACTGGAACACATTCCTACCCATACAGTCACTTATTTTACCAGCATATTAGTCAAATCTACCAACCAGTCTCAATAAAGTTAATTAGTTGCGGGCAAAATGTAACTCACACAGTTTATATTTTTATTAATGTTCTGCTAGGTGGTGAGTTATTTTTTCCTAGGCTGCTACTTAAACCGATTCTAATTGGCAATGAATTTGTTGTTTGTACTATAACGTATTTGTTTAAATAAATCATGAGGTTTCTCCAATCACTGTTTCCCCATTTTTTTTTAAGGATCATCAAACTATTCCCCAATTTTGCTAAATGCATGTTGACGTTTGATAAAGAAGCTGATGTAGAGAATAATTGTATTTGTATACATTTTAGCTCTCTTTCATCATATCTGGTGGAATTCCATGTACATTTTGTTGTGTACTATTTGTTTATTCACACACCTCCATCGCTGGAAAAATTAATGCACTTAGATAGTGTGAGCAGCGACAGCAATACTTTTTATTGGGTGAATATGTGTTCGAAACACCTTTATAATATCTGTAAGTGACTGTCTTTGTTCTCAAGAAAGGAGTGTCACGGAAGCAGACCAAGTTTCTCCTGGAACAGCAAAGCACTGAAGCTTTCCTGCAGCCAAGTATATTCAGAATACTTCTGGTTTACCAGTTCCACCTATGTATTAAACACATATGACGATTTCAGCACTACAATCTATGTTCTACCAATAGCCTATATGTGCAAAAATACTGATGTAGCTTAACCTTTTATTTTATACAGTGCTTAATTTGTTAAACAAAAACAAAAAAACAAGTGCCAGAGCTCTCGTCAGTAGGCCACTGCAGCTTGCACCACACATTGCCTTTGCCACGCTGTCAATGGTAATAACAACACAACTACTAACCATCACACTCCTACAAGTGACTATTCGGACTATTTCCAGGCTCCCAATGCGATAAGAATGGCTTGGGCGGCAGGTAATAGCAATTTGTAATGTATACTGAATTAATAATTGACTGTTGTTGTGGTCATCTCAGACAGCGCCACCTTGTGGCAGACTTCACAGGCTCCAGTGTTGACAATTAAGTGCTGGTGCTGAGCACCGTAAACCACTGGATCAAATTAAGCACTGATTTTCTACTTATATTATTTTGTTTAGATTTTTGTTATGTTTCTCTTCTTTCTCTTCCACACTAGTCTCTCTGCATTTGTACTTATTCTACACATGCTCCTCTAACATTCCTCCATTTTATAAATTCACTTTGCCTTCTGCCTCCTGACAGCCCCTATGATATTTCTGACTTCAGTTTCTCCAAGCTTAATTTCCTACCCACACAGCCTACTCTTCTAAGAACCATCCCAGCCGGCCCAATAAAGAGGAGAACTCGTTCAAATACATCCTGCTTGTCTTTCCGACATACAGTGTCAGTGTTTGTCCATGTTGACAAGCTTCTAAGAAGGCGGTGTACTGATGACAGTCCACCCTTCTTGTATGTCTTTGGCAGTTTGTGCTTGTGGGTGGCCTCTGGTTTGACTACGGCTTTAGGTCTGTGCTCTTCAGGCAGTATATGGGTTCTTCCCCATCCTCTATGACACAGGACTTTCAGGATTCAAGCCCCAAAGTCGCCATGGTCCTGTGTCTGAATGCTAGTCTTGATCTCCCTACCTTGGTTTGACCCATAACTTCTCATACATACTAGGTACTTGGGTGACCCCTGTTGAATCGTACACCTTGCATGTATTTATGAAAGTTGGGCCCCGGTGCTTGACCTCCTTTCGCACTACCATCGGTGTAGCTAGACCCCATTTGCAGTAAACAATGTAAAGATCACTTGGTTAGCCTCCATCCTATCGGATTATAATCAGTTAGGAATGTAGATTTACAATGTCTACATTAGAGGCAGTAAGTATTGTCAATAGCATGTTTGTATAAGGCTAGTTACATCCAGTTGCCACTGGAGGCACCCTTGACATAGTCAATTGCTCTAAAAATAGTTCCGTTTGTCAGGGTTTGTAAGCAATGGTATCAGCCTGACTGTCTTTAAAGGGATTATGTTGAATGACTTTAATTCTATAAATGCTGACTGCTTGCGCACTTTGGATCATTTCCATCATGACACAGAGTGTCTTGTGTTCCTATGGGCTTTTTCTGATATGTTGGCCTAACAATAATGTAATTTTTAGCTTCTGTTAAACTTCAGTGACTCCAATTAGTTTCAAAGCCATTGCAATGTTTTGAAAGATGGTAGATTTGTTCTAGTTGATGAATGCCCACTGGAGCACGGCTTGCATAAGGAAATAAACACAAACAATAAAGTAGTTCAATTCTGCCTTCCATTCTTAAAATCGCAGAAGCTACAAATGCTCACCTTTCCTCAAGTCTGGAAGACAACTGGCTTCTTGATCAGGCACTGTTGGACTTGGCCGTTTTGCAGGGTTATCCCCAAACATTTTGCTTCTTCCTCCAATTTTTTGTTGACCTGTTGTTGTTGGCTATGGGACTCTGGGCACTTTACCACTGCTAATCAGTGCTAAAGTGCATATGCTCTGTATAAATTGTTATCATGATTGGGTATCCATGATTGGCATATTTGATTTACTGGTAAGTCCCTAGTAAAATGCACTGAAGTGTGCCAGGGCCTGTAAATCAAATACTACTAGTGGGCCTGCAGCACTGATTGTGCCACCCACATAAGAAGCCCTGAAAAGGTAACTCAGTCCTGCCACTGCAGTGTCTGTGCGCAGTCGTTAACTGCCATGTCGACTTGGCAAGTGCACCCACTTGCCAGGCCTTAACCTTCCCTTTTCTTACATGTAAGGCACCCCTATTGTAGGCCCAAGGTACCCCTCTGCGCAGGGTGCAGGGTATGTGAAAGGTAGGACATGTACTGGTGAGTGTGACATGTCCTGATAGTGAAATACTGCCAATTTCGTTTTTCACTATTGAAAGGCTATCTTGCCCCATAGGATAGAATGGGAGTTTATTTATAACATCTTATACATATAACTTCCCATTGGTACAAGATAGAGAAATAAAGTTTAGGTTCTCTGAACTCAGAATTTAATAACACATCTTTTACTAAAGATAGTTTTTAAATTGTGTGGTTTGAAAATGCCACTTTTAGAAAGTAGGCATTTTCTTGTTTAACCATTCTGTGTGCCTCTGCCTGTTTGTGTATTGACTGTGTGGTTTTGGAGTGACAGGGGCTGGGGAGGTGCATTCTCTCAGACAGCCACCGGGGGGTTTGATGTGTGTCCTCCCTTTCTGAATGAGTCAGGGCTGGGCTGAATAGACCTGGGCTGCATTCAGAGTAGGGGCAGGAGTTCTCACTAGCACCTGAATAGGCCCGGTCTGCATTTAGAGTGGTGGGAGGAGATTTCCCTTGCACCTGAATAGGGCCGGTCTGCCTTACACAATGCTGTCTCCACCTCCTGCCGGGCAGCTGCACCAGAGAGGACAGAACTGGTTTGGACTGGGCTCAGAGACCCTTGCACAAAGAGAACAAAGACATTTTGGGGTATAAGTATTAGACCTAAAACTCCTGAACTTTAGACTACTTCTGGAATCAAGAGGAACCTTTGCAGAGAGAACAGCTGGAGAAAGCACTGCTCTTGCTGTGTGTCTGGGGTTGGCCTGCAGTTGCTGTTTCTGCCAAGGAAAGGAGACGGACTTTGCTGTGTGCTGTGGCCCCTGCTTGAGGAAAGTCTCCAAGGGCTTGAGTAGAGCTTGCCTCCTGTTTTGAAGTCTCAGGAACACAAAGACTTAACTCCCAGCTCCCCTGAACTTCCTTGCTGGGAGTTCTGACCTGCCAGGAGTGGCTGTGACTGTGTGGGGCCTCTGGAGGTTGTTTCTGCTGCTGGGAGCTGGAAAGCAACGCAACAACAAGAAAATCGACGCATCCCTCTTTTTGCGACAGTTTTCCAATGCAATGGCGTGGTTCGAGAAGAATCTCCCCGATCCGCCATGCCGCTGCTGAAACCGACTCAGCACCTGTCGCCGCTGCAAGAATCGACGCATCGAGGGATCGCGGCAGAAGAAATCGACGCATCGCAGCTTGATGCTGCCGCATTGTTCGCCGATGGATCCCGGATTTCAACGCATCGTACCAGTGCGGCAAGTTTTCCCCGACGCATCACCCGCGGATCGGAGTCATCTCAGAATCGACGCATCGCTTCCCCCTACAGACCGGACCTGATGCACCGCTCCCCTGTGTCCAGCGGAACTGTCGTGTCGCATCTGTGAAGGTCTCCGGGATCGACGCATCTCTTTGTTTTTCAACGCTTCCCATTGCTGCGGCTGTTTGACCTGGTGAAATTTGTCGCAACGACAGGTACTTTGCAAGAAATCACGCATCCATAGTTTTCTATGGACTCAGTTGCTAAAACGTTTTGAAAGTAATTTTTCTTAATACTTGTATGTTGAATTTTTGTCGCTTTGGTCTTGTTAAGTTTAGATAAAGATACTTTATTTTTCTAAACCGGTGTCGTGTCCATTTGTGGTGTTGTCACTGTGTTACTGTGAGTGTTGGTACAAATACTTTACACATTGCCTTTGGGATAAGCCTCTCTGCTCGTGCCAAGCTACCAAGGGGGTGAGCAGGCGTTATCTAGAGTGTGTCTCCCCCTTACCCTGACTAGAAGCAAGGGTCCCTATTTGGACAAAGGTACCCACCTCTGCCAACTAGAGACCCCCATTTCTAACAGGCACAAACTGGCAACACCCTCTTGCTGCTGCCCTCGACCCTCCTAGGAAGTTTGAATGTGTTTGCAGTGGGATAGAGTGCTCTCAGCTCACTATAATCACTTCTGGATGATGGTGTATAAGCCCCTGCTCTTTCTTCATTTCAATAAGGTTTATATTGGGTTTAATACTGCGTTCCTCTGGGCTCCACCTACAAATCACACTCTTTTTAATCTTTGTTTGCCCCTAATCATCTGTGCCTCTGACCTTTATGCTGATCACCCACTGCTAGTTCTGCTTGTCCAGCATATTTGCCATTCCACATCCGTCTAAGAACGTTCAGTTGTGTCTGTCAAAGATCTCTACCTGCATCTGTAGAAATGATCATGAGCTTAACTTTGACACCACAGAGGTAATCATCTTTGTGGGACCTCCATCCATCTGGTCCTGTCTCTGTCGGCCGTCCTATATGAGCACCACTCTAACTTCTGTTACACAAGCCTGCAACTATGGGATTATCTTTAATCATCAGCTGACTTTTTGTCCAACGTCTATAAAGCTCATTTCTACATGCTTCTTCATCTTAAAGGCACTCAGACAAGTCCTACCTTCTCTTTCTACTTCCTGTCATAAACCAATCATTCTCTCTCTCTCATTTCATCAGGGCTTCATTATGTCGATGCTAACTATCTGGGACTTACACAATACAGGATCCGCCAACTGCAAAGGGTTCATAATATGCCAGCCCGTCTAATTCGGGAAAGCATTACAAAAACACAGAAACACTTTTCATTCAAATTTCTTTGTATTTCCTACTAAGGCCCATTCAATACAGGCCCACAATTTCACTGTGCCTATCTGAAACTTTGTATACCACCGCACAAGCTTAGATCTTGATGCAGCGCGATGGTACTCTGTTATTTGTAGGGGTGCATCATAATCACGGATAGTCCGCACCCGCATATATTCCTTTGTTGTGTTAACATTTGATCATTAGAAGGCGTTCTGTAATAACACTTGAAAGTGTAATTGGTAGGAAAAGTGTCGTGCCATGCAAAGAAACAATGTGGCATTTGAGTTCTAATGTCGTAGCTTATAGTATTTGATGTAATTTGCCTAACAAAGTTGCTCACATGTAATAATGCATTTTGATTTAAACGTACATCATGTTAAAGTTTACACGTAGATGCCATTAATTATGCTTAACGTGTAGGATTTCATAAGTTGTTTGTAATAAAATGAATTTGATGTGCTTTTGTAATGTAATGATGCCGAAAGGCCTAAATGAAATGTTCACTCATGTGTGTATTTGAAAGGCCTATGTGCTTCGCTCTTATGTTGGCCGATTTCTGTAGGCCTGAAGTGTATTTTCCCTGGGGGCTCAGGAACTGGGCTGCTAGTGAAATTCATGTGCGTGTTGAATTTGTTCTGTTCTCACGTTTCTGTTGCAGGTGGAGAAAGTCGTCTTTGTTAAATTTAGAATAACGTCTTTTGTTTAGGAGAGTTAGGCTCTGGAGGATGTGATACAAATGAGCAAGGAGAGCTGATAATTGGGAGACGGTGTTCTTTCTCATTGAGGGAGGCCTGGGAATCAAGGTCATTGAGCCAGGAGCTGGGAGCACCGACACTGCATGGAAAATCACCTATGAGAAGTGTCCAGCAGGATGAGGTGATCTGTGGGCGTGTTTTGCATTTTGTGGTTTTGTATTAGGGACACTGCCCCGGGGTGGGGTCAGGAGAAGAGGTGAGGAGATCGAAGGAGAGAGAAGGAGCATCGTAGAACAAGTTCTGTAGCTTTTGGCTACTTGACCCATACAACGTGAGTGTACTTCTTAGGAAGTCTTCACACGCTGACACCTTTTTCCTGATCTTGCCTGGGGAATGCTAAGTAGGGATGTCACGATAGTGTTAGTGTAGAGATAGACTAATGCTGTACATTCATTCACAGATGAAGAAGGATCTTGACGTGGGGGCAATAATTGCCTGCGTTTTACTTCTGGAAATTGTAATCCTGTTTCTGATCCATCGCATAAGATTAGCTCGTAGGTTTGGATTTGTATTAGTACCCATGTATTTTTACAACCTCGTAATGAGGTGCTTGTACGTCCAGTTGTTTTTGGCTTTGTAATAAACCCACTAACTTGGAAATCGGAGTCTGTGATTCTTCAGAGTCATGATTCTTATAAATTGTGGTCCTGTTTAAATGAGTTATTTCTCCCCTCTAAACTTCTCATCAAGCAACAAAGGTCCATCAGCCCTGAGTTCCACAGTAAATTGGAAGGGAGGAACTCAGCCCTTTCAGTTGGTAGCAGAAGGACGGTTGCCTCTGCAGTGAGGGGAGAAACTAGGAACATTAGGGAAAGTTAGTCGTAGAGCCCAAAAAGCCCAGAAGATGAAAGCTCAGAGAATTGAAGGCGGAGGACGACAGACTTTGGCGGAGACTGACGGAGAGTGACGGTGCTGCAGGGACAGGCAGTCGATAAGGGTGTTTCAAGATGCACGATGGGATGCATTGGCGAAAAGATGGAGAGTAGAGACCATTGAGGGGGAAAGGCTATTTCCGATGTTATTGAAAGTGGGAGATGCCCTGAAGAGGAAGGAAGAAGAAGATGATAGTGATACAGATGACAGCTTGTTGGATAGGTTGCTAGCAGAGCGTCCGCCTCCATACAATCCAACATCGGAGGAGGAAAGACAAGCGCTTGCGGAAGGGACAGGAGAATCACAGACGAGTTCTAGCGCAAGAGTAGTGGGAAAGATTTCAACAGGAATGGAGGGGATAGGAATACAGCAATCGAGAGATACAGAGACGAGTGGAGCTAATGCTGTTACAAGGTTACCGGATGCCCTTACGGTGCCGGTCACCATAGGTCCTATAGTGTCAGTGTACGATCCAGGTCAAGCAGAAAACGGTAGTCAAACACAGTCACCTGCAGCAGGAGGAGGTACCGGTTCTGGAGGAAATGGTACAGTGAGCTGAATTGGTCCTCTTTTGGGACCTTTAGAGGCTAGTACTCCATTGCCAGCTACCGCAGACTCTTCTAGAGGGCATACTGAGTCAAGAGCGATAATATCAGTGTCGTTAGCAGACTCACGCTCTGACTTGAGGATGTGGGAACCCCCAGTTAGAGGTCCCATGGGGAGAATAGTAGGAGGAGGAATGGATCAAGGAATTTCGGGGAGTCAAAGTGTCTTGCGGTCCATAGTTGAAGGGAGTCACCGAGGGAACCAAAGCAGTGAAAGTGGAGGGCAAAACAGTACATCAAGTCAGGGAACAATTAAAGCTGTTATGAGGGCCAAAGTGCTAGATATGGTAAGGTTGAAGGCAGAAGTGGATGAAATCATAAGTGGAAATTTACTTTGGGAAAGGATGGAACTTTATGAACAAGATGAGCTGTTGTTTGTGGCGAAGGATGTGACCCGTAAGGCAAGGAAAGCCCATGAGAAATTGACAGAATTAGCATGAAGATATGATGTAGATTTGTCCAAAATGAAGATGTTGCAGGGAAGTCTTAGGCTAAATTATAGTGATCAGGAATTGGAGGAGAAGAGAGTCATAGGGTTGAAAACACACATTCGAGAATTGATTATAGGAATACGTGCATGGAGCATGCTTGACAAGTGGGAAGAGAGGTGGTCAAAGAAGAAGAGTGTCAAAAAGGGTATAGGCGATACGCCACCTCCGGGAGGAGGAACAGCAGGAGTAGAGGCTTACCCATTGCGAGAGGTACTGAGTGGAGGGTATATGCATGTGCCTTGAAGCAGGGGTGATTTGGCAGCATTCACTAATGACTTTCCTCGGCTAAGGGAAAAACCTGTTGAGTGGTACAAGCAAGTTGATCGCTTTATCAAGATCTCAAAGGTTTTGTGGATTGATTTGAACACATTGTTTGATATTGTAGTGCTGAGTGATTTGTGATCAGCTTGTAAAATCATTGTTGAATGGCCAACGTCAGAACCAGAACAAGATCCTATTACTCATGGTCCTTCACCCGTGGTTATGAAAAAGTTCGAGCAGGTAAAATCACATGGTTGCAGTCAAAAATCTCGCCACAAGATATTGATTAGGTTAAGATAGATCGAACTACCCAAGAGCTCAAAGAATCGGTTCATGCTTATTATGAGAGTCTCTTGCAAGCCTGTAAACAATACAGTGGATTAGACACCTTAGATTCCAAAGATATGGCCCGTTCATCTCCAAATTCGTTCTAGGGCTAAGACCAGAGATTAGCTTCATGATCCAACAACATTTGATCTGTTGGCAGAACAAGTCCGTGGATGAGATTATACGGTATGCCAGGTACTGTAGTGATGAAGTAGACTCAAAGCATAAGAAGCTCAAGGATAAGTTGATGCTGGTCCAGATGAGGAATGCAGAAAGGATAGAGCAGGTAGAGCCAAGCGGAGGAACGCTGGAACGAAGGCAGGGAAATGGCCAAAGAGGGGCCCAAAACTCAGGGGAGAGGGAAACCTGTAGACCCGAAGACAGGGGTGGATGTTGGTACTCTGAAGAAGACTACTGCATGTCATTATTGTCACAAAAGCGGGCATTGGAAGCGCAAGTGCAGGTTAAATCCCACTAATCAGGTCCAAGATGAGGAGATAATGCAGGTGCCTGAGACGGTAAATACTGTAGAAAGACCCAGGTCTGTACAAGGGGGAAGCTTGGGACCACAAGCGCAAGTTCCCCAACCACCAAGAATTCCACAAACAAGCAGAGTGTACCAACAGATGCCACTCATTGAGACTTTCGATGAGTTCGCTTCAGACCCGTTACAATGACGGTGCCTGAGGGGGGAGGAAGGCTGTACCCTTGGAGCAGTATTGGAGGTAGACCAGAGAGGACCGTATGTAGAGGCAGATGTTGACGGTCACCCTATCACCTTTCTGATTGATACTGGTGCTACCCGTTCTACTGTGAGATCCGCAGTAGTCCCAAACCTACCCCTCTCTGGACAATCGATCCAAGTTGTAGGAGTTGCAAACAAAAGAATGACCAATCCCTTGGCAGATAAGAATAGGAACATTTCACGATCAACACCAATTTGTGGTGTGCGATTCGAGTCCAGTCTGTTTGTTGGGTCGTGATCTCTTGTGTAAATTAAACTGCACCATCTATTGCAAGCCCAAGGGAGTGGAGTTGCAGACTAATGATGATGACATTGCATTCAAATTGGTGAACCAGAATCTCTGCATAGAGATGTTCTCTGTGTTGACGGTCGAGGATTTACCACTTGATTTGAGGGACTCTGTCTCTTTGGAAGTATGGGATTTCACAGGGGAAGGGATAGGATTAATCAAAGGGGTTGAGCCAGTCAAGATTCAGGTCACGCCGAACGCTAAATTCCCAAGAACGCCTCAGTACAATCTGATGCCGGAAACAGTGGCAGGAATTAGGCCTGTAATTGAGTCTATGATTGAGCAAGGAATTCTGAAGGAGATAATGGGGAGCCCATGTAATTCCCCTATATTGGGACTGCAGAAGCCGAGTGGGAACTTTAGAATCGTGCAAGACCTGCGAAAGGTCAACACGATTGTAGTTCCATGTTGTCCTGTGGTACCGAATCCATCAGTGATCCTATTTCAGATACCCTGCGAAGCCGAGTGGTTTACAGTGATTGACCCGTGCCAAGCATTTTTCTCGATACCTTTGCATGAGGAAAGCCAATTTTTATTCGCTTTCCGTCTGGAAGATCGTGTGTTAACATGGTGTCGTATCCCACAAGGGTACACAGAGACACCATCGATTTTCAATCAGATTTTGAGGAAGAATCTTGAGAGTCTCGTACTGCCGCAAAATTCAGTTCTTGTGCAGTATATTGATGACCTCTGAAACAGTGGATGCTTGCAGGATTGATACGGTCGCATTGTTAAATCATCTAGTAGAGAATGGACACAAGGTGTCTCTGAGCAAGCTACAATACTGTTTGACTGAGGTTCAGTATTTGGGTCACTGAATTGAAAAGGGCAAGAGGAAGGTGTCACCAGACCGTGTTGAGGCAATCATGAATATGACTGCGCCTACAACACAAAAGGAAGTCAGGATGTTCCTGGGAATGGTTGGGTATTGCCGTCAGTGGATACCCAACTTTTCGTTGAAGGCGAAGCCCTTGCAGAGGTTGACACACAAGGATATAGGTGATCCAGTGCCATGGGATAACGACTGTCTGATCGCCTTCTTGGAGCTGAGAGAGAGAGTCTTTGTTGTGCTCCAGCTCTGGGAATGCCTGTTTATAATAAGTCCTTCTCACTATTCTGCTGTGAGAGAGAGAGGGTTGTGCACTGTCAGTACTAACACAGACTCATGGAGGTGTCCGTAGACCAGTTGCCTATTTTTCAGCTACCTTAGACCGGTAGCTTTGGCGTTGCCCGAATGTCTTAAATCCGTTGCGGCAACAGGTGTCAGCATTGAAAGGTGTGAAAGCATAGTGATGGGTCACCCTCTCACGGTCTATGTTCCACACTCAGTTGAGCTCCTGATGACTAGAACCAAGACGCAGCATTTGACAAATAACAGACTCACACACTATGAGCAGGTCATACTTGCCTCAGAGAATGTGACTCTGAAAAGATGTTCTGTATTGAATCCTGCTACTTTGATGCCTTTGCCAAATGTTGATGGTGTAGATTGTGAGGACCATGACTGTCTTGATGTGACTGAACTTTGCACCAAACCGAGACCCGACATTGTCGATGAACTCCTACCCCAATCTGATAAGATCTTCTTTGTAGACGGTTCATGCCTAAGAGACAATGTGGGCCATCTGAGAGCAGCGTTTGCTGTGTGCCCCATTTCAGGAGTAGTGGAGGCTGCTTGTTTACAGGGAGCATACTCTGCACAAGTGGCTGAAATCATTGCTTTGACACGTGCCTGCTTGGTTGCCGAGCAAATCCGAGTCACCATCTACACTGATAGCCAGTATGGTTTCAGTGTGGTTCATGACTTCGGACAGCTATGGTCACAGAGGGGATTTTTAACGTCATCAGGATCTCCGATCAGAGATGGGGAATATGTGAGGCAGTTGTTGGAAGCTTTGCAACGTCCAAGAGAGATTGCAGTGGTCAAATGTGCCGCCCACGGGAGGGGGAAGGACTTTGTCACGCTTGGGAATAGGTATGTAGATGAAGTTGCACGCTTCTGTGTTGAACAAGGGTACATTTTCACAGGAGAATATACTGTAGAGAGCCCAGAGTGAACCGAGCTCAGCATGATGTTAGCCATAGCAGACACTTGGGACGAGCTCAAGCGCCTGCAGGGAGAAGTATCAGGACAGGAAGAAGCCGGTTGTATCAAGGCAGGTTGTGAGAAAAGAGATGATGGTATCTGGGTTTCTGCTGATGGGCGAGCGGTGTTACCAAATGATTTACTGAGCCCTATGGCAAGGCAGATTCATGGAGCAGTTCACCTTGGATTGGATGCCATGGTGCGAGTGTTCAGGCAGACGTGGTTCAATCCACGGTTTCATGAGTTTGCTGAAGCAGTGTGTCACAGGTGTTACGTGTCAGCAGATGAATGCTGAGAAAAAGACTGGTTGCATTGAGTCGCATTGGGAGGTCAGGGGGACCCTTTAATAGGATCCAGCTTGACTTTATTGAGATGCCTAGGTGCAATGGACTGAGGTACATCTTGGTTGTGGTGTGTGTCTTCTCATGGTGGGTGGAAACTTATCCGACAAGGAGGTGTGATAGTCTCACAGTAGCAAAATTGTTGCTTAGGGAGCTTATACCGCGTTTCGGATTTCCAACATCATTGGAGTCGGATAGAGGAACTCACTTCCATAGTGAAGTCATGAGGATGCTTTGTGCCGCCTTGCAAGTTGATCAAAGACTGCATTATAGCTACAGGCCTGAGGCATCAGGAATTGTGGAACAAATCAATGGAACTCTCAAGATGCGAATGGCAAAGGTGTGTTCATCCATGTCTTTGAAATGGCCTGATGCATTGCCCTTGGTGTTGATGAGTATCCGTAGCATTCCCGACAGGAGGACAGGTCTCTCGCCTCACCAGATCCTGATGGAGAGGGCGATGCGCTTGCCAGCAGTGCCGTCTACCACTTTGATAAACATCACAGACAATTTGATACTTGATTATTGCAAAGGACTGGCTGATGTAGTCCATTCTGTGTCTCACCAGGTTGAAGCTGCGACTGCCCCAACCTCGAAGGACCTGTGCCATGATTTGTGTCTGGGTGACTGGGTGCTCGTCCGCAAGCATGTGAGGAAGAGTTGCCTTGATGCTCGCTGGAAGGGTCCATTTTAAGTGATCCTAGTGACAAATACAGCTGTGAAGTGCGGTGCTTGCTGAACTGGATACATGCCTCCCACACCCACAGAGTTTCAGGACCCTCGGAAGAAACAGCTCCTCTCCAGGAAGAAAATTCAGCTGTGGTTGTGAGGCCACAGGAGGGGACAAGCCAAGCTGTGAGGGTTACTGACGAAGCTGGTTGCACACCAGAGCAAGCTGAGGGGGGGTCACGCTACACAAGGCCCAGGTATTGACTCTGAGGGAGATGGTAACGTTGCGAGTGATATAGAGTCAGACTCAGCTGGAAGAACGGGTGCACAAGGTGGTCAGGTGCAGAGAAGAAGGGCAGAGCTCGCAGAGGAATCGTGGCCTGGGAGACAAAGGAGGTTAAATCTAAGATTGGCACCCGAAAGAGATCTTGCTCCTGTGTCTGAAACGTCGGAATTGGAGCTAAGTGATGCAGAACAAGCACAGGGGAGTCTGAGAAGGTCGAGAAGGGCGAGGGTTCCTTGTCAGAGATACGCCGCCCCGAGTGGACTTATCTGGCTACTTATACCAGGAGCAGTGGGGACTGGGAGGCTGAGGTCTTCTCGAGTGGCCAGCAGGGCCCCTGAACTGAAAATTGATATCAAGCTGATCGTTCCTGGGTTGGAAATAGAGGGGGTGTTGACAGTGACAGTACCAAGACCTCCAATTTTGAGCAAAGTGCGAGTTCTGATTTTACAAGACTTGTCTTGTCCAACTTTTGGATATCAGCCACCAGCTCAGAGATTTTGCAATGCATTATAGTTGAAATTGGCTCTGAGCTCATAAGAGACTGTTGATTGAACTGTGAATTGTGGATACTTTGCTTTGCCAGAAGATAATCTAGGCCCGAGTGGAAGAAGAATAAATTTAGGGATCTTTCCGTAGAAGAAGAAAGGGGGCTAAGGAAGTCTTTTGAACTGTGTAAATAAAAGAATGAACTGTGAATTTATTTCCAGAACTTCAGAGAATTGCAGTGGACTGGATAGCAGCAACAAGAGGCGAAGAGAGAGACTTTGTGCAAATCATCTTGCTGTGTCAAACAGACAATTGAAAATGGAGTCTGGAAATTTGAATCATAGGTCTAAGTGTGTAATAGGCACACTCATAGTAGGAGTGATAATAGTTGTAGCAGTAGTTATTATTGTGTCTGTAAAAATTTCACATGATGCAGAAGTTGGAGGGTGGGAAGTGAAGGAGACAACCACACCTGTTACTTCTAGCACAAAAGAGGGTATCGTAGGAGCTGAAAAGGCTATGCTAGATCAGACTAGTCATTTGCAACACGTAGATTTGTCTTAAGGTGATTACACACTTAATGCTTATGCCAAGCTGCTTTATGAGTATGTGAACACGATGGATGTGAGAGATTGCTATGTGTGCATGCATTTGCCTGCATCTGTGGAGGAAGGTATTTGTTACCATCATCTTCCTTTGACATATGGTATTTGTTAGAACTGGGGGTCTCTAGTTGGCAGAGGTAGGTACCTTTGTCCAAATAGGGACCCTTGCTTCTAGTCAGGGTAAGGGGGATACACTACTAAAATAACCCCTGCTCACCCCCTTGGTAGCTTGGCACGAGCAGGCAGTCTTATCTCAGAGGCATTGTGTAAAGCATTTGTGAACACATACAGTAACACAGTGACAACACTACAGATGGACACCACACAGGTTGTATTATAAAAATAAGTATTTTTATATAGACTTAACACAAGACCCAAAATGACAAAAATCCACAATACACTATGAAAAATATGACTGTCAATGGTAGAAAATAGTTCAGTTCAATAAAGATGGTAAATGCGACACTCAAGGTTCAATGTACCTTTGGATGCGTAAACAAAAGAGTTGCAGGGAAGGTGATGCGTCAGTTCCTTACACGCAAGAATGGTGATGCGTCGGTTCCTTGCTCCGGGGGAGGTGATGCGTCGGTTCCCTACTGCTGCGTAGGGGACGGTGATGCGTCGGTTCCTTACCGGAGAGGAGGTGATGCGTCGGTTCTTCACCGCGTGGGGAGGTGATGCATCAGTTTCTTACTGCGCTTCTGTGGCGATGCGACCCGCAGCGCCGCGATGACGACCCGGTGCAATGAAACAAAATGGCGTCTTCCTCTCGATGCGACACTCAGGGTGCGATGCGTGCACGCCCGACGGCCGTGCCGCGACTTGTTGAATCTTCCGAGCCGCGACAGGCCCTGCGACACGCTTCTCTGATGATGCGAAGGCATCTGATGCGACGGCGACACTCTTCTCCGGTGATGCGAGGCGCTTCGGCGATGCGATGGCGACAGCGGCAGCGGCAGCACGCTTTCTCGCTCATGAGTCATGCTTCCAGCTCCCAGCGACACGCAGTCTCTCAGAAGGCCCAACACAACAGCAGGCACTTTAAATTCCCAGCAAGGGAATTCAGGGGAGCTGGTTGGTGAAGTCTTGTGTCCCTGAGACTTGGGTTGAATCCATCATCGTTCTTTAGCTCACTTCGCCACCCCAGTTCAGACACAGCTATATGCAAATCAGTCTTGACCCTGTGTCTCATGGGAACAGTCCAGCCCGAACTGCCAAGCCATGTCTTCCCTGGACCGGAAACAAGCATCCTGGGACCGGTTTCAGGCTAACAGCCCTCATCAGCCAGGCCAGCTTGAATCCAGTGGCAAAGTGAGCAAGGGACCCACGTCTGGGCATACCCTGCCAACTTAGGGCAAACAAAGCAAACACAAGGAGATGATGGACAGAGCGCTGAAACTTTTCAGACAATCACCCCCAGTCACAGATCTGGGTTGAATCCATCATCGTTCTTTAGCTCACTTCGCCACTCCAGTTCAGACACAGCTATATGCAAATCAGTCTTGACCCTGTGCCTCATGGGAACAGTCCAGCCCGAACTGCCAAGCCATGTCTTCCCTGGACCGGAAACAAGCATCCTGGGACTGGTTTCGGGCTAACAGCCCTCATCAGCCAGGCTAGCTTGAATCCAGTGGCAAAGTGAGTACGGGACCCACGTCTGTGACTGCGGGTGAGTGTCTAAAAGGTTTCAGCGCTCCGTCCATCATCTCCTTGTGTTTGCTTTGTTCGCCCTAAGTTGGCAGGGTATGCCCAGACGTGGGTCCCTTGCTCACTTTGCCACTGGATTCAAGCTAGCCTGGCTGATGAGGGGTGTTACCCCGAAACCGGTTCCAGGATGCTTCTTTCTGGTCCAGGGAAGACATGGCTTGGCAGTTCGGGCTGGACTGTTCCCATGAGGCACAGGGTCAAGACTGATTTGCATAT
Organism: Calotriton arnoldi; assembly: GCA_963921515.1. NCBI lineage: Eukaryota > Metazoa > Chordata > Amphibia > Caudata > Salamandridae > Calotriton > Calotriton arnoldi. Next base: position 233,072 of record CAWUFW010005874.1, read on the forward strand.
AGCTGTGTCTGAACTGGGGTGGTGAAGTGAGCTAAAGAACGATGATGGATTCAACCTAGATCTGTGACTGGGGGTGAGTGTCTGAAAAGTTTCAGCGCTCCGTCCATCATCTCCTTGTGTTTGATTTCTAGGGGTGCATCATAATCACGGATAGTCCGCACCCGCATATATTCCGTTGTTGTGTTAACATTTGATCATTAGAAGGCGTTCTGTAATAACACGTGAAAGTGTAAATGGTAGGAAAAGTGTTGTGCCATGCAATGAAACAACGTGGCATTTGAGTTCTAATGTCGTAGCTTATAGTATTTGATGTCACTTCCCTAACGAAGTTGCTCACATGTAATAATGCATTTTGATTTAAATATACATCATGTTAAAGTTTACACGTAGATGCCATTAATTATGCTTAACGTGTAGGATTTCATAAGTTGTTTGTAATAAAATGAATTTGATGTGCTTTTGTAATGTAATGATGCAGAAAGGCCTAAATGAAATGTTCACTCATGTGTGTATTTGAAAGGCCTATGTGCTTCGCTCTTATGTTGGCTGATTTCTGTAGGCCTGAAGTGTATTTTCCCTGGGGGCTCAGGAATTGGGCTGCTAGTGAAATTCATGTGCGTGTTGAATTTGTTCTGTTCTCACGTTTCTGTTGCAGGTGGAGAAAGTTGTCTTTGTTAAATTTAGAATAACGTCTTTTGTTTAGGAGAGTTAGGCTCTGGAGGATGTGATACAAATGAGCAAGGAGAGCTGATAATTGGGAGACGGTGTTCTTTCTCATTGAGGGAGGCCTGTGAATCAAGGTCATCGAGCCAGGAGCTGGGAGCACCGACACCGCATGGAAAATCACCTATGAGACGTGTCCAGCAGGATGAGGTGATCTGTGGGCGTGTTTTGCATTTTGTGGTTTTGTATTAGGGACAGTGCCCCAGGGTGGGGTCAGGAGAAGAGGTGAGGAGATCGAAGGAGAGAGAAGGAGCATCGTAGAACGAGCTCTGTAGCTTTTGGCTACTTGACCCATACAACGTGAGTGTACTTCTTAGGAAGTCTTCACGCGCTGACACCTTTTTCCTGATCTTGCCTGGGAATGCAAAGTAGGGATGTCACAACAGTGTTAGTGTAGGGATAGACTAATGCTCTACATTTATTCACAGATGAAGAAGGATCTTGACGTGGGGACTATAACTGCCTGCATTTTACTTCTGGAAATTGGCATCCTGTTTCTGATCCATTGCATAAGATTAGCTCGTAGGTTTGGATTTGTATTAGTACCCATGTATTTTTACAACCTCGTAATGAGGTGCTTGTACGCCCAGTTGTTTTTGGCTTTGTAATAAACCCACTAACTTGGAATTCGGAGGCTGTGATTCTTCAGAGTCATGATTCTTATAAATTGTGGTCCTGTTTAACTGAGTTCTTTCTCCCCTCTACACTTCTCAGCAGGCAACAAAGGTCCATCGGCCCTGATTTCCGCAGTAAATTGGTAGGAAGGCCCTTTCAATATTCACGAGCAAACCTTCTGACTATCACACATGTCTGCTGAGCTAGTGTTTGAGGTTGTTCCTTTCAAATTTGGCACCTAAGCTATAGCTCCTTCACACATCTTGCAGTCATCTCTGAACATCACTTTCTTTCAAAACATATTTCTTTTCTTCCCCATCTCCCTGTAAGCTTGGCATGCCTATATCATCTTCGCGTGCCCGGATATATAATTTGTTCATATTGTCAGTAAATTGTGTGCAGTTATAAAATTGCATATGTTTTGTAGTTTCTCCTTAAGCAAAAGTTGACCTTTACATTCTGACCCTGTTTATTTTCAAAATATTAGACCAAATGGTTTTATTCCTCACATTTATACGGATAGATATTAGTATAGACCTTAAGCCAATAGCATTTATCTATATTTGGTATACAAATGTGGATGTCAGTGTGATAGTTAGGTACCTTTCTATACAAACTACAAGTGATACAGTTCTTCTGTCTAAGACCAGGGCCGTCGCAAGTGGTAGGCAGCGGGAGTTCTTTGTCTCAGGTCTCATACATTTTGGGGACATACTGTGCTGTAAAAACATGTTTTTGTAAGACTAAAACGGAACGTCGGACTTGCTCCTTCTTAATGTGGCTATGTGGCACCACCAGTAGGTGGCACCAGGTACTGTGTTTTCTCACCTCCAAGATTATGCCTCTTTCTAATTATGAGCTTCTTCTTGGAACCTAAACTAAGGAGAGGCCCCACAAATGTTTTGACCTCTGGCCCCAAAAAAGCTTGTGACATGAACGAGGAGTCTACAAGTTGATTGCAGTCTGGTGAATTTAATCTGTGCATAAATGGAGGACAGAGATATTAAGACAAGTATTAAATCAAATATTATCGTTGGCTATCAGAGGATTCCCAGGAAGAGAGAGGAAGTGTTTGAAACAATGAATTCTTTAAATTAGACAGTCCATCTCAGTGGACTGCCGCCAAGATTTCAAGCATATTACTGAAGTAAATCAGTTTCACCTATGCTAACTGAAACCATGGGCAGTGCATATGCACCTTGACACGACTGTCACAGCGACCCATCCTGAAAATGAGGATCTTTGTGTTATGCTCCCTTCTAGTAAATTTACTTAAATTTCTATCATTCATCAGGAGCTTGGGACTAAATACTAATAATATAGCCCGGATTGTTCTCTTGATTCCCCTCTTATCGAATACTTACATGAATTGATTATTAAAGATGTAGTTTGTAGTTCTAGTTCTTTCTTTACTAATATTCTACGGCTAAAGTACTTAAAATCGCTTAAGGCCAAATTTGCCTTTAGGTGTTGGTACATAACTCCCAGTGAAATATCTAGGGATAGGGAGGAAGACATATATGTTTTCAAAATAGAGGGAATGAGCATCTGCGAGAGATACAATCAATCAATCAGGGAATTGTGAAGCGCGCTACTCACCCGTGAGGGTCTCAAGGCGCTTGGGGGGGGGGGAGGGGTGCAGCTCTGAGTCAGCCAAAAGGCCAGGTCTTGAGGCTCTTTCTGAAGGCATGCAGAGTAGGGGAGTGTCTGATGTCGACCAGGATCTTGTTCCAGGCCTTAGCCGCAACGTAGGAGAAGGCTCTTCCACCCGCTCTGGTTCTGCAGATGCGCAGGGTTTCTGCTAGGGCGGGGTCGGCGGAGCGGCGGTTTCTTTTGGGTACGTGAAAGGAGACTCTTTCGTTGAGGTAATTGGGTCCGGTGTTGTGGAGAGATTTGTAGGCGTGGGTGAGTAGCTTTAAGGTTACTCTCTTCTCAACGGGGAGCCAGTGGAGGTCTCGCAGGTGTTGGGTGATGTGCTCATGTCGTGGGATGCCGAGGACGAGTCTGGCTGCAGTGTTCTGGATTGTTTGGAGTTTGTGTAGCAGTGATTTGTAGCAGTGATTTGTTGATTCCAGCGTAGAGGGCGTTTCCGTAGTCCAGTCTGCTTGTTATGAGAGCATGGGTGACGGTCTTTCTGGATTCGGGGGGATCCATTTGAAGGTCTTGAGAAGGATGAGGATGATGTTGAAGCAGGTGGAGGCAACGGCGTTGATCTGACGGGTCATGGTGAGGGAGGAGTCGAGTATGATGCCGAGGTTCCGGGTGTGGTCCGTGGGGGGGGGGGTTGCCAAGGGCAGTGGGCCACCTGGTGTTGTCCCAAGCTGAGGGGGTGGTGACAAGGACTTCTGTCTTCTCCGAGTTGAGCTTCAGACAGCTGCTTCTCATACAAGATGTGACGTCTTTCATTCCTTCCTGGAAGCTGAGTCTGGTGGCTTCGGGTTCCTTCGTGAGGGAGAGGATGAGCTGGGTGTCGTCGGCGTAGGATACTATGCTGAGTCCATGCTGTCTGACGATGGCGGCGAGGGGGGCCATGTAGATGTTGAAGAGTGTGGGACTGAGCGATGATCCTTGGGGTACTCCGCAGTTGATCTCTGTGGGTTGGGAGAGGAAAGGTGGGAGTCTGATCCTTTGGGTTCTGCCGGTGAGGAAGGAGCGGAGCCAGTTGAGGGCGGTTCCCTGTATGCCGGCGTTGTGGAGTCTGGCTGTGAGAGTGCGGTGGGAGACGTTGTCGAAGGCTGCAGAGAGGTCTAGTAGGTCTAGTACAAGAGCTTTGTCACAATACAGCATTTTTATCATTTAAACATTCATTTGGACTCAAGCTCTATTGATTGAATTTAAGCTCACCATCTTTTGACATGCCTCAGACTCAATTACCCTCTTTAAAAGAAGTAGCCCTGAGGTGATGGATTACATTGAATATAAGAAAATCGCCAGAATACTTGTGCGGCAATGCCTCACTCGAAATTATTAGGAACTTTTCATTCTTTTGTTAAATCTATGATTGGAATGATGCTCTTCCAGTACAAAACCAATGCTTTACAGACTGCACACACCCTTGCACTACTACTTTGGTTGCTGCACTGAATTGGGCCAAAAGTTAGTACATTTGGCTCCTGGTGTTTAAACGACCTCTAAGTGAGGAGGGGGATCTAAAGGTTTGGACGAGCTGGTGCACCACCAGTTTAAGGGAGAGTTCCTGCTCCATCAAATGTTAAATGATGCCCATAGTTTATGAGATTTGAAGTGCCTCAAAAACAACCCTTTCCGAATTCAATGAGCTCAATTTTCTTTACCAAAAGCAAATCCAAATTAAGTCCTGGAAATATTGTAATTGTAATATTTTACACTTGAATGTTGTGACAAGTAGAACACAGTTTATTCCAAGAGAAAAAAGGAGAAAGGGCTTGTTCTCCATTGTGACAGAATTTTAGGTGGATTAAGCTTGTCAACCAAGGTTGGAAAAGCCAAATCTTCGACATGCTCCTAGCACAATAATGCCTAACTTGGGACCCTTAAGCACTTGAATCATGTGGGGCCTTGAAGGCAGAGGCTCCAGAGAATTCAATAGATATACCTGAAGCGGAACACCTGCTTTCCCTCTAATGTGTGCTTAGCTATATACAAGAGGATTGTGAGACATTTGCCTGAGTATCCCTGACTCATTTTCAGAAGCAAAATCTGCAAAAATGCAAAATGTGAATTTCCATGAGCACTGCGGAAAAAAGGCCTGAGCCTCATTGGAACATTGAAGTAAAGGAGGTCCAATATCTGGACACGACAATACCTCATCAACCTTCTAAATTACCACATCTCAGTTGAAGCGTTTGCATTTCTAAAACACATAATGTGGACCCTCTAATCAAACCATGATGCTAACTTTTGAGTGTGTTTCTTAGCCCTTTCTTTCTTCCATTGCAATTTGCAGCGATCTATTGTATAGTTAATGTGATATATTGCAATTACTTCCAGTCATTTCTTAACAGCCCATTTAGCCAAGTTCCATGCATTAAGGGTGCTGCAGTTTCTCCCGTGGTAATGTATTTCCACACATTTTGCTTCAGTGCAATTCTTTAGTGTCAACAGGAAAAGAAACACTATGCCTGATGCACTGGGCACCCTCTGCTAGACCACGGGAGACTTTTTTTTTTAATTTTTCCTTCATTGGAGCACCATGCTATGGCTGGTGGTTGTGGACAGCTAATGAAATGGCTAACCTGACATCAGAAAGTCATCCTCAAATAGGACAGTTCTTCCGACAAGTAAGCCCGTGGTTGGGAGGCAGACAGGCTGTTTTATACAGTGGAAGCAGATGTTTCCCTGCTGTTAGTAAGAGTTCTCTTCACCGCCTCTGGGTGTAACCAAGACATCGTAGATGGGGCACCTGACAATTTTTGGTGAATTTCCCATAACAGTCAAGCCTCTAAATCAGGCCCTAAGTCTAAATGTAACGTTGTTCTATGAGTCTAATCTGCCAATATTATGATAATGTGTGGACTATTCAGTTAACATGATTTTGGATCAAATACAACTAATACGTCCCAAGAAAGAATTAATGGAGAGGAGGTGGCCTTCATTCCACTGGTCCTGTGGTAGGTGGACCACCGAATTTGGAGTTCTCAATCAATCAAACCAGATTTATAAAGCGCAGCTAATCACCCGTGAGGGTAGCCACCAAATAGGTGGAGAATAGCCACCGAAACTGCTTCTGTCAAATCGTTATGACTGGTCTGCTGTGTTTTACTTTCCACTAAAACCTTCAACAGCAGGGTTGTTTCTGAAAAAATGCACTGGGAGTTTTGTGTCAGCACCAGGTGGCTACTGTGATTTCTTTCTGCCTGGGACCACCATACCTTACATGCAGATGTAGTAAAGGAAACCAGCACCAAATGATCTACCATAAATAGGGTGGGCTGTTGGCCCCTGTGGCTCCTGGCCCGTCAGCAAGCTGTTTCTGGAGCTGGTTGAGGCTGCACTGTCGGAAACCATGCAGTTTCCGCACCTATAAATCTATAAATGAGGTCAGGAAATTGAAAGTTGGATGGCTGGGATGCCCATTGACTTTTAGATCTGTATTTCTAACCTTAGTTGTTTATTTTAACATGCCTACCGTTCCAGCATCTCCAGTAGATTTATCTCTGTTATACACAGCACGTATCTGTCTTTGCCCATTCTTCCATGAGAATGTCTTGTAACAGCGTTGGACTTAACTCGGCTTTAACACTTCCCATGCACAGTACTTAGCTTTATAATATAGCTGATGTTGACTCCTCCCCCCCCCCTTTGTAGCAGTAATTCTCTATGACAAGGACCCATGGGTCGAAACAATAAATGTGCCTATATCTAATATCCACAAGAAGAACTAGATCTCTGTCAACTGCCCATTCTCCCATTGTGGTGAGAATATATAATGTTCAGATAACCACAGGTTCAAATAAATTAAAAAACAGACTTATTGGACAGGAATCTTATGATAACTGTTGAGCATCTGCCTAGCTGAGCCATTTGGAAAAAGCTTCCCATATCTGTGATGGTGCCACTGCCACGCTCCTTCTACTTATTTGCCACCATCTCACTGAGATTTCTCAAACCTTTGTTCTGTGGCGTAGACACTCTCTGCTTGTGGGTGTGATATGGCACAGATGGAGATGCAGGCAGTGGCGGTTGATGCATATTAAAAGTGATGGGCGGGTGAAGAGTGTGCGGGGGGGGAGCAGAGGGGGTAGAATAAAAAGAAAAGAAAAAGAAAACGTACTTCCTGCTGCTTCTGCCGCTCGCGCCTCTGAGGTCCTCTGCTTCCTGGTCCCAGCAGACACTGGGACAGCAGCAGACTCCCCATCCAATCCGCTGCGCTGCTCTCATGCTGCATGAGACCAGCACGGGAATTGGCCTGAGTGTATTTGTTTGACTCTCCGCTCAGGACAGGGAGTCTGTGCTGTTTCTCCAAACCGACTGTTTCGAGAAACCTAACTGCACATGTATGTTTGGCCGGCCTAAGACGGCTGGCCAAACAGACATGCACAGTTGGTAATGCACATCAATCTGCCCCCCTCCCATGGCCTGGCCCCGCCCATCCCCACACACTCTGGCTCAGCCAGTAGCCGAAAAATAAAACAGTATTGTTTTATTTTTCGGCTGCTGGCTGAGCCAGTGGGGCGACTCTACTCGACCATTGTGGAGGAGCCGCCTCTGGACACAGGCTGTCTGTTATTAAGCTCCCACTTGCTGAGGGAGGAATTGCAGCACCCAACTTACAGAACTGTTACCTAGTTGTGAAGCTCCAGTGAATAGTGAGGTGGAAAAACAGACCTACTAACCCTGATGGCCTTGACATGCGGATGATGTTGGGGGACACACCACTACTGACAAGCTTTCTCTAAGAATCCAGAAATGTGAGATGAGATGATAATGTTGCAAGGTTGCCTGATACTGCTGGCACACAGTGTCTTACTTAAAAAGAAAACAAAGGTGGGATACGCCCCTGCAGTGCTTCGTGATGCATACCCGAATTCCAAAAGGTGGCACATGCTGCAGATGTGTCAGCAGGAATTACAACTATTGGATACTTACACACTGGGGACAATCTACACACATTCCAAACATTCCAGTCGGCAACTCGATCCCCCCGAGTCAGTGCTTGACTTTCAGCACTGTAACCAGGATCAACATCTGGCCGTGCGGCATTGAGACCGCGCCAACTCATGCCACGCTGGAGACAGTGTCCGAGCTAGGTAATCAGGAGAACAGTGTCCAGACTGTACACAGCATTATCGTACATGGTGAAGACAGGTCTGCAGGCATTGAGGGACACCTGGACAACTGATCTGGGCGAGCAGATACCAAACGTAGAATAGAAATCGGTTGCAGAATATCCAAATATATTGTGCAGGAATGCTAGATTTAAGTTAATCGAACACAATACGTTACACTGCGCATATTTGACAACTAGTTGCCTATTCAAACTGTATCACATGACCCCAGATGCATGCCCAATATGTTACTTTGGACAATGCAGACTTATTACACATGCTCTGGATATGCGTCTCTTTTTGGAAAAGGTTATACACGCCGCCAAACAATTGGCAAATGTTAGAATAGAAAGTGATCCCAAAACATGCCTGCCTCCTGGGTTAACAAGACCGTACAAAGAACAATATATTTGAATGTAGGTCTGAAGACCTGACACTTCTGTTGGCCAAGAGACAACTGGCGAAGACCTGGAAATCAAACACTGCAGCAGGTATTACGTAAGGTAGGAGGGAACCAAGCAATAGGCAGAAGAAAGGTGTCCAGTGACAATGCAATGGAAAGGAGTTTCTATGCAGGTAGGTGAGTGGGATACAATACTTTAAAGGTTAGATGAGAAAAATAATGAAAAACACACTTCAACACAAATAATGATTAGCACAGACCTTCTCCAATCTCATAAAACAGCCTGAATGGGCATAACAAGCCAACAAAGCCCCCTCTTTCACAAAATACTTCATCTTCCATTTTTCATACACTGCACTGTCTCTTAAAACATCACCGAGGGTAGTGGTCCTGCCTATATGAGAATGGCACGTTTTCAACAATAAGTGACAAAGTTCTTTACAAAAATAATGCATATTTCTTATCTAGCAATATGACGCCCCCTCAGTTTTTGCTAACTGTTCATATTTAACCCACTAGTGCCGAAAATGCAATACTATCAGGGTCAGACTTGGACAAATAATAGACCCGGGCACCAAATTAAAGTGGTCCACATTAGCAAAGCAGATAGCTAAATAAGTGGCCCACATTTGCAAATCAGGCCAGTTTTTACCTTGTAAAGACACATTGTGAGGGTATTTTGCGAGGTATGAGAGATTGCATGCATTTGTGTTTGCTGCAGGCAATGCTTTTGGTAATATCAGGGAAATAGACAGTAAAAACTGTCCCACATAGCAATAAAATAGGTCCACAAACTGCTAGAAAACCTGCCCACGCACTGACCTGTCAGATCAGCCCATTGAAGCTGCATAGACGTGACCTCTTTCAATTTGTTTCTTGCATTGCGCTGCCTTGTGTTACTTTTTGTTACGAACCAACACAAATCAAAATTTACGCGGACCAGAGGGAAGTGGGGATTCGGCTCACGGCAAGATTTTGCCAGTGGCTTAGACATAGCCCTGAAGTTACTCACGATAGTACTTGGAAATTCAAATATACATCCCTTTTCCTGGGACTGGTTGGTCGCGTCGTGAAGAAACTCCAGCAAATACCAGGCTGTATTTCTAGTTCCTCCAGGCCTTTCGGATACCACAACAATACATAGGACTTACGCTTAGTTCTGAACTTCGATGGACCATCAAAAATTTTGGAGGAGTTATAGATTTTCGCTTCAAGCCTTGAAAAAGTTACCTTTGTAACGAAACACGTGTCGGCTGTTGTGTGTGCTCCATTTCTTCCTTCTCCGGACCATGCTGTTCCTTCATGTACAAATGTTCACAACTTGTGTTTAATTTAAGAATGCACTGTCATACAATGGCCCGTACTATTTAAAAAAAGAAAGTTTAAAAATTAAAGAATAATACCTATGCAAATTTCGAATGCAAAGATTTGTCTTTCCTGTGATTGGAGCTGCCTAAAATGTATGCAAAACGGATGCTCGTATTAAGAGTATAAATGTGATGATAAATAATAGGAGTGCCGAGGTACAACTGTTATATTAACAAATCAATATTTGCGTTTCTCAGACCTGGCATCATTGGCGTGGGTTTCCCCTGTATTTTTGCCTTTGCCTCCTGTTATTTTGCTGGGTGTTGGACTTCGTTTTTGCTGGTCTAGATACTTTGGGCACTGCTGTTCAGTGCCATAGTGCAAGTGCTCTCTTTGTAAATTATTGTTATGGATTAGTGATTCCATGATTGGCATATTTGATTTACTAGGCAGTCCCTAGTACAGTGCACTGTGTGTGCCCAGGGCCTGTAAATCAAATGCTGCTAGTGGGCCTGCAGCACTGATTGGCCCATACACATAAGCAGCCTGTAAATGTGGCTCAAATCTGCCACTGCAGTATCTGTGTGCAGTCTAGTACTGCTATGTCGACTTGGCAAGAGCACCCACTTGCCAAGCCCTACCCTTCCCTTTTCTTACATGTTACGTTTTTCACTATTGCAAGGCTACCTGTTCCCATAGGATAGAATGGGGAGTTTGCTTATAACGTCTTATAAACATAACTACCCCTGGGAACAAGGTGGGAAAATAATGTTTAGTATGCCTGAACTCAGAATGTTAAAATGCATCTTTTAGTGAGGGTGATTTTTACATTCTGTGTTTGAAAATACCACTTTTAGAAAGTAGGTATTTTCTTGCTTAGCCATCCAGTGTGCCTCTGCTAGGATGTGTATTGACTGTCTGGCCTTGGAGTGACAGGGGCTGGGGATGTGCAGTGGCTCCAGAGAGTCTGGATGAGTCAGGGCTGGGCTGAATAGACCTGGGCTGCATTTAGAGTAGGGGGAGGAGATTTCCTTTCACCTGAATGGGCCTCGTCTGCCTTTCATAATGCTGTCTCCACCTCCTGCCAGGAAGCTGCATCAGAGAGGACAGAACTGGTTTTGATTGAGCACAGGGCTTCTCTGCCACCAGAGAACAAAGGATTGTGCTGTATAAATATTGGGACCCAGACCCCAGAACTTTAGATAACTTTTGGACTTCAAGAGGAACCATTGCCAAGGAGAAGAACTGGAGAAACTGGAGGAGGAGTACTGCCCCTTTGCTCTGTGCTGTCTGGGGTTGGCCTGCATTAGCTGTTTCTGCCAAGGAGAGGAACTGTGTGTGCATCCTACTTGAGAAGGTATCTCCAAGGGCTTGAAGTGGAGCTTTCCCCCTGTTCAAGAGGTCTCAGGAACAGCAAAGACCTCACCATCAATCAATCATCAATCATAGCATTTGTAGAGCGCACTACATACCCGTAAGGGTCTCAAGGCGCGGGGGGGAGGAGTGCTGCTACTGCTTGAAGAGCCAGGTCTTGAGGAGTCTTCTGAAGGTCAGCAGGTCTTGGGTCTGCCGTAGGTGGATGGGGAGGGTGTTCCATGTTTTGGCGGCGAGGTGGGAGAAGGATCTGCCGCCGGAGGTCGCTCTTCGAATGCGGGGGATTGTGGCGAGGGCGAGGTCGGCGGAGCGAAGCTGGTGGGCGGGGGTGTAGAGGCTGAGTCGTCTGTTGAGGTACGCAGGTCCGGTGTTGTGGAGTGCCTTGTGTGCGTGGGTGAGGAGCTTCAAGGTTATCCTCTTGTTGACGGGGAGCCAGTGCAGGTCTCTCAGGTGGGGAGTGATGTGGCTGCGGTGAGGGATGTCGAGGATCAGGCGTGCAGAGGCGTTCTAGATGCGTTGCAGCCGCTTCAGGAGTTTGGCAGAGGCTCCAGCGTAGAGGGCGTTTCCGTAGTCCAGCCTGCTGCTGACGAGGGCCTGGGTGACCGTTCTTCTCGTTTCGGTGGGGATCCACTTGTAGATGTTGCGGAGCATGCGGAGGGTGTTGAAGCAGGAGGAAGAGACGGTGTTGACCTGCTTAGTCATCTAGAGGGTGGAGTTGAGGATGACCCCTAGGTTGCATGCGTGGTCGGTGGGTGTTGGAGCTGTTCCCAGTGCGGTCGGCCACCAGGAGTCGTCCCAGGCCGAGGGGGTGGATCCGAGGATGAGGACCTCCGTCTTGTCCGAGTTCAGCTTCAGTCGGCTGTTCCTCATCCATTCGGCGACGGCCTTCATTCCTTCGTGGAGGTTGGTTTTAGTGGTGTGGGGGTCCTTGGTGAGGGAGAGAATCAGCTGGGTGTCATCGGCGTACGAGATGATGTTGAGGTCGTGCAGTCGGGCGACGTGGGCGAGTGGTGCCATGTAGATGTTAAACAGCGTTGGGCTGAGAGATGAGCCCTGGGGTACGCCGCAGATGATCTCGGTGGCTTTGGAGCGGAAGGGGGGGAGGCGGACGGTCTGTGTTCTGCTGGAGAGGAAGGAGGTGGTCCAGTCCAGGGCCTTCTCTTGGATCCCGGCGTCGTGGAGGCGTGTGCGTAGTGTGTGGTGGCATACCGTGTCGAAGGCGGCTGACAGGTCCAGGAGGATGAGGGCCGCAGTCTCCCTGTTGTCTAGCAGGGTCCTGATGTCATCGGTGGCGGTGATGAGGGCAGTTTCGGTGCTGTGGTTGCTGCGAAACCCGGACTGGGACGGGTCCAAGATGCTGTTCTCCTCGAGGTAGCGGGTCAGTTGTTTGTTGACGGTCTTCTCGATGACCTTCACCGAGAACAGGAGCAGGGAGATGGGCCGGAAGTTCTTGAGGTCCTTGGGGTCCGCCTTGGGTTTCTTGAGTAAGGCGTTGATCTCTGCGTGCTTCCAGCTTTCCGGGAAGGTTGCTGTCTCGAAGGAAATGTTGATGGCTTTCCGGAGATGGGGTGCAATGGCGGTGCTGGCTTTGTTGAAGATGTGGTGTGGGCATGGGTCTGACGGAGATCCGGTGTGGATGGTGTTCATGATCTTGATGGTGTCGTCGTCGTTTATGTTTTTCCAGGAGAGCAGGCGGTTGGTGCGGATGTTGGTCGTGGGGGCGGAGGTCTCAGTGGTTGTCGGGGCGATCGTGGTGTTGAAGCTGTCGTGGATGTCAGCGATCTTGCGATGGAAGAAGGTGGCCAGTGAGTTGCACAGGTCTTGCGAAGGTGGGATGTCGTTGGTGTTGGAGCTGGGGTTGGAGAGTTCCTTCACGATGTTGAAGAGCTCTTTGCTGTTATGTGCGTTGTTGTCTAGGCGGTCTTTGAAGGAGGCCCTTTTGGCGGATCTGATGAGGTGATGGTGTCTGCGGGTGGCGTTCTTGTGGGCTGCGTAGTTTACTACTCCTAAACTGAGAAAAATCCTAACTTTAAGACTTTCGGTATTCACAGAAGGCATTTAGGAGTCCTAAAGTTAGGACTACTAACTTCTGTGAATACCGAAATGAGTAAGTTCATTCTGTGAATACCAAAATGAGTAAGTGTATTCTGTGAATACCAAAAAGTACTAACTTTACGTTTTTGACGTAAGTTAGTTCTGTGAATCAGGCCCTGAGAGTGTTCCTGTGGACGATGGCGATTCCTCCTCCTACTCCGTTGGTGCGGTCCCTGCGGGAGATCTTGTAGCCTTCCGGGATGGCAATGGCGATGTCGGGTGCCGAGGAGGGGTTCAGCCAGGTCTCCGTCAGGAATGCGAAGTCAGGGGAGGTTGAGTCGAGTAGGTCCCAGAGTTCAACGGCGTGTTTGCGGGCGGAGCGGGTGTTGAGAAGAATGCAACTGAGGAAGTTGGGTTCGTTCCTGGTCGGCGGGTTGGCGGGCTGGGTGCTGGTGAAGCTGCAGTTCTGGCAGGAGAAGGGTCCTTGCGTGCGCTTCGGGGCAGCCAGGAAGCAGGTGCGCGATCGTCGTCCGGCGTTGAGTGCGTGGAGGGTGCTGGAGTCGTAGCGGAGCCGGGCGTTGTGGCGTTTGCGGTGGCCAGGGGTTCTGGCGCTGGGTGCGGTCCAGGTGCGGACGGGTGCAAACGGGCTTGCCTTAGGCACGCCTTCGGCGCGCCAGCGGCGCGTCCGCTGCGCGACCGCGCAGCGGCCGCCATATATGGGGAGGTGGGAGGGAGGAGCAGCTGGGAGGCGTGAGGCAGGGCAGGGGCAGCGAATGGGCGGTCAGGGGGGCGGGGACGCAGGGGACGCAGCGGCTGGAGCGGGAGCGGTGAGGGGCGACGAAGGGAGCGGAGGGCAAAACGGGCTCACAATCACGGGGGCAACGAAGGGAACAGAAGGCAAAAAGGGCTCACAGTCACGGGGGCAACGAAGGGAACAGAAGGCAAAAAGGGCTCACAATCACGGGGGCAACGAAGGGAACAGAAGGCAAAAAGGGCTCACAATCACGGGGGCAACGAAGGGAACAGAAGGCAAAAAGGGCTCACAATCACAGGGGCAACGAAGGGAACAGAAGGCAAAAAGGGCTCACAATCACGGGGGCAACGAAGGGTACAGAAGGCAAAATGGGCAGGGAAACACGGGGACAGCGAGGAGAACAGAAGGAAAAAAGAGGGCACAGACCAATACAGGGACCGGGGGAAAACAGACAACAGCAGTCACAGACACCAAGATAACAATAAAGTCAAACAATAAGATACAAACCTACGGCCTACCACTGGCCACCAGAGATGAGGCGCAGGTGGTAGCCTGCGGGTGGAGGAGGGCCTCGAACTTCCTCAGCAGCGGCAGCTGGGGCAAGGACACACAGGCGGGGCTGTGCGGAGGGGGAGCGACCTACCTAGCAGGGTCACCATCTCTGGAACTGCTTGTTTCAGTCGCTGCAGAAGACAAGGGCAACCGACTCTGTCACCGAGTCCATCACAGGATTCCGTGTCCTGAAGGCACCGCAGAGAGCACCGCCTCGTTACGCAAGGCAACCCTGGTCTCACCAGCTCCGTCAATGAGCTGCTGCTTGCACCGCGTCCTGTGAGCACCGCACTCCGCACCGCTTCGCTACACTCTGCACAGATATCACCGACTCCGTTGCTGCCCGACTTAAACATCAATCGGCTCCATCGCCGCACCGTGACCTGCCAGCACCGCATCAAGCACCGGCTCACCCTGCAACGCAAGCCTTCGTCTCACTGACTCCGTCAACGAGCCGATGCCTGCACTGAGCTGTGAGGGCACCGCACGCTGCAACGCTATCATCTCACACCGCATCCGCGACGGTTGCCCCGACCGACTCGCATCGACGCGTTGGCCGCACCAGGAAAGGTACTGTCTCCGAGTCTGTCGACGCTTTAGCTGACCTGTACCGACGCAGTTGGCTGGAATTGTTGGACTCTGTCGTGTTCAGTATCGCGGTAGCCCTGAACTGAGCTACTGAGTCGGAGGAACTGTGTTTTCACGTTATTCCTGCAATTTAAAGGTTATTTCTGCACAATAACTATTTTTACAGTATTATTTGCTGGATTTTTGTCATTTTTGGTCGTGTGGTTTCGATAAAGTTTTACTTATTTTTCTAAACTGGTGTGGTGTCCATTTGTAGTGTTTTCACTATGTTACTGTATGCGTGCAGAAAAGCTTTACACACTGCCTCTGAGATAAGCCTGTCTGCTCGTGCCAAGCTACCAAGGGGGTGAGCAGGGGTTATTTTAGAAGTGTATGCCCCTTACCCTGACTAGGAAGAAGGATCCCTACTTGGACAACGGTGCAAACCATTGCCAACTAGAGACCCCCATTTCTAACAGCGTTGGTTTGTAAATCCCAATCCAGATTTGCGTCGAATCTGCGTTAAAAAAGAAATGCAAACTGGATGCAAGTCCCTTGTAAATCTGGGCCTTTGACATCAGCTCGTGTGTTTTGAGTGTAGACACAGGAATTTAGGAATGTACCTTATTTATGCAATACGATGCATTCCTGTCCTTTCTCCCTGCGCTGGCGCTGTTTTGTTTGCTTAGTGCCAAAGTAGGCACCCTTGCACCATGGTGCAAGGATGCCTCCATTGCATGCAGGATTGTTTTTGTGCCGGAAGGGGTACCTTCCAGGAGAAAACCAATCCCCCGAAGCGTTTTCCTCTTTCTATGTGTGCTGCTGAATGCAGCACACATAGAAAGAGGAAATAACGAAGAGAAAAAAAATATTTCTCCTTGTTATGCCTCACTTTGGGAGCCATGAGGATTCGGCTCTCCCACAGATTTACATGATTTTGTGAACCTGGGGCAGCGTTAAAATCCATGGGCGCAGAATAAGGTGATGCAGTGATTTGCGGTGCGTTGCCTTACTCAAGATTTATGAGGCCACTCAAAGCCATGCAGGGTGACTTTGCGTGGCTTAAATCTGATGGAGAATCCTGCGTCACGTATGTACCACTTTACATGGTGCAAAAGTGAAGTAGGGCTCTCATAAATAAGCCCCTGATTCTCTAAAAACAATTCAAGTCAAAAGCTAGAAGAACTATTCAAAAATACAATACAGGGTGTTCATATTGCACAGGAATTTACAGGTTTAGAAACACAGCGACAATGAGTCACCCAATAACTGTTTCTGTGCTATTTTTTCCACAGAACTTTGGCACCTCAAAGCATGTGTGTATACATCTTCCAGTAAGAAGTGGTGCTTGAACATTCTTCGTAGTTCCTGTAAATAAGCAGCGATCATTTCAGAAAACTGTTTCTCCGATATAAAAAAGACGTTAGTCCTCGTCTGTAAGCCCAGTTAATAGTATTGCACACTTTGTTTCCATTCTTGCCTCCTCTTGTGGTGAATCGTATGCTGGGTATGTAAATATAGTGAGAGAGGTGTCCTGAATCACTCTGCAGCCAGACAGCAGCCGCCTGTAAGCTATTACTGTCTGTACCCTGCAAGTGTTTGTGTTTAGTTTCCAAAAGCATTTTCTAGTAATTATATAAACATAATATATGTCACACAGTGTCTTCAATATTTCTGCACGATTGTAGGAGGTATTTGAAGCACAATGAGCCATATTACAGAAACCTTCAAAGTGCAGTTAAAACAATAAATACAAAGGTAAATAATTTTGCACTATTTTTGCTGCTCGTTTAACTGGATTTACACTTCCTTTAGGTGCCTAACCCTGTCTGTGTGTTAGGTATGAGTAATTGTGCTGTAACAGTAAACAGGCCAAGGGGTCTCAATGTTTTCATTAAAGTGATGATCAGCGACCTGAGTTTTTTAATATAGAATATACAGATCCTGGTGCAATTGTGTCTGATCACCACAGAATTCCCTGTTTTGATTGTGTGCAAGTTATTGTAGTAGTAGCACCGCTCCAGGGGCTCATTTTGATATAGTTACATTTAGTCTCAGCAGTGTCTGTACTCTTCATTAGGTGTCATGTAAATGAGTGGGCAGAGTCATCCCCATCCCCATGTTATAGTCAGAAATAAGGATCATATTTTGTATCTGGTGTACCCTATTCAATTTTTTAAAATTTTACTGAACTTCAGTTATTTACATATGTCTGTTTCTACTTAACATTAGCTGAAGAACTTTTTGCCTTGGCAAACTTTCTTCCAAGTTTTTTTTTTATTTTTACTTTGCATGTGTACCTGAAAGAAGATGTCGGGTGACCACACCGGTGAAATACGTTTTTTTGTGAGATGCGATGAATATGAGGGCAGCCGAAAACACCTTTATTGTTGCAGTGGTTTCTGTTGTTCCATGCCTCCGTTTCTGAATAGAACGTCACTGCAGCTGGTCTGCATTGACAAGTTGGCCCTTGACTAAGCACGCTGATACCTTAACTCTCTGGGCTCTGTCATGTGCAAACTGGCAAAACTGAGTTTGAAAAATATCTGCTTGGGCCTTTTAAATTTAAGTGATGCTCATTCTTCCTTTGTCTCACATGAGGCTACTCATACCATGAACCTAGGGTGGTTCCTGTACACCAAAGATAGCAAAATCATAATTGTCTCCACTGAGCCCCAGTGATCTACAATTGTGAGATCTTGAGGCAACTGGCAGGGCCTAGTCACTATGCCAAAATAACTGCAGCTCCAACCTCTGCTATTTTCCCAATTGTCACAAATGAAGGTCTCTCGCAGGAACACCTTCTGCTGAAGAAGCATATATTCCTGATTAAATCATCATCACCCAGAACTGTACACCTTATCCAACGTTTAAAAAAGCCGCACAAATCTACATGGAACTGATTGTTTATAGTTCTAAATTATTCTTGGATCCTGCATGTGAGTACAGTAACCTTTTTCCTGAAACCTTTAGTATCTCAGGTAACTTCACACATATATCAATCAATCACGGCATTTATAGAGCGCGCTACTCACCCGGGAGGGTCTCAAGGCGCTGGGGGAGGGGGTAAGTTACTGCTCGAACAGCCAGGTCTTGAGCTGCTTCCTGAAGGCGAGATGGTCCTGGGTTCGCCGAAGGTGAGTGGGGAGGGAGTTCCAGGTCTTGGCCGCCAGGTAGGAGAAGGATCTTCCTCCGGCGGTGGTTCTGCGGATGCGTGGTACGGTGGCGAGGGCGTGGCTGGTTGATCGTAGCTGGCGTGTGGGCGTGTAGAAGGACATGCGGTCGTTGAGGTACTTTGGGCCCAGGTCGTGGAGGGCCTTGTGTGCGTGGGTGAGGAGTCTGAACGTGATTCTCTTGCTGACGGGGAGCCAGTGCAGGTCTTTCAGGTGTACGGTGATGTGGCTGTGTCGGGGGATGTCCAGGATGAGTCGTGCGGAGGCGTTCTGGATGCGCTGGAGTCTCTTTTGAAGTTTGGCTGTGGTTCCGGCGTAGAGGGTGTTCCCATAGTCCAGTCGGCTGGTGACGAGTGCCTGGGTGACGGTCTTCCTGGTTTCAGTGGGGATCCATCTGAAGATCTTGCGGAGCATGCGCAGGGTGTTGAAGCATGAAGATGAGACGGCGTTGACTTGTCTGGTCATCGATAGGGAGGAGTCCAGGATAAAGCCCAGGTTGCGTGCGTGGTCCGTTGGCTTGGGTGCGGTGCCCAGGGCCGGGGGCCACCAGGAGTCGTCCCAGGCGGAGGGTGATGAGCCCAGGATGAGGACTTCCGTCTTGTCTGAGTTCAGTTTAAGGCGGCTGTTCCTCATCCAGTCGGCGACGTCTCTCATCCCGTCGTGCAGGTTGGCTCTGTATGACAGTACGGACTTTATTAACAGTATTGAAGGTGACTTTTTTTGACCCTTCATTCCAGATATTAGTAAGTCTTGAAAATTCATCATTCTTTTTTTCGATATTGCTGTAACCAAGAATTACTTTACATTACAAGGCAGGTACCACTTTCAAATCAAGAAAGTAACAATGATGGCATAGCTTGGCCTCAACAAAGGTGGTCGTCTTCTAAAGAGTTCCCACAGTCGCCTTTCCCTGGAACTATGAGATCCTGAAAAGCTGTCTGCGGTGTGTTGCTGCCCCAAAAAATATGAATTTACGGCCCATTGGAAGTACTGGCAATGCAGCCAAAGGCAATAGTTCCAGATAGATGGAACACATGAGAAGGCTGCGAGCAAGCGAAGATGTCCTGCATAGGTGATAAAGTGGCTTACTGTGAGAATGCCAGAGAAGCAAGATTGCTTGGAGGATCATGGGGTGGAGCTGGAGTTGAGGGCTGGACCGCACACAAGGCTGCCCACATGCCACTACACCCCCTACAGAGGTATGGGTGATCCAACCTGCATTGACCATCGAGAAAGATTACAAAGAACAAAGCCCCGAAAGAGGTGAGCCATACCACAAGCAAAACAAAACATGACTCCTCCCAATCCTTAACCATGTGGCAGTCAGTAGTGAATGCCGGCCATGGCCGGGGAGGGAGCAATGGAAGGACTATAGAAAAAGTGGTTGGGCGTGGAAGGGACTGATGTCTGATGTTAACGCAACATTGGGCTCACCACCTGCAAAATCTCACTGCCTGCTGACATGGGCTGAAGGAATATAACAGTCAAATCACAATTGCAACAGTGACCATAATGGGGATGATCAGCACAAGCCCCAGCTGGAGTTCAGGTTACAGAGTAGGCAAACAGCTTTATCTGATAAATAAAGTGGAAAAATATTAATTGCTGTGGAGGTGCTGGTGGCGAGACATGGCAGCTGAAAACTGACAAGCCACAGTTGTAACCTCGTGGGAGGAGCCAGCTGGTAGGTGGTGATTAGGACTTCACACTCGAAATCAGCACAACACCCACAGGACTGCAGCAGCACCAACTAAACCTCGCATCCAATTGGAGACTGCCAGATGTCACACCAGATGGCCTGAGAAAGAAACATGAGGTTGGCCGAACACAAACTAGATATATTTGCTTTCTTAGGCAAAAATACTACCTGAGGGGGTCATCCTACACAGTACAATCAGACGATTTAACAAAACAATCCATACACAAGGTAGAGCCAATGCTTCTGGAGCTGAGAGAGACTCAAAATCCACTCTTCGACATAAAACGGACACAATGAATACTTACATTGACAGACTTTTGAAAAATAAGTAAAAGAGTGGGACCAGATTAAAGGTAATTGGCTGAAGTCACAGTGGAGATGAAACCGATGAGGACAACAATAATCCGATAACAGAACAATACATGCCCGCCTTGAAGATGCTGAGGGTTGGTCAAGAAGAAGCAATTTAAGACTAATGAAGTTGAGTAACACAGCACCGACCTACTCATGGAAGAGTGGATCACCATGGTTCTTCAGCCAAAAGGCCTGTCACAGTTGATTGAAAGAGCGTACATGGCCCAAGTCTAGCTAAGCCGTGAAGTGCCATATTGCTCGCTTTTCTACCACCGCAACAGAGATCATTTTACAGGTGCCCAAAAAAGACAAACCATCAGCTACGAAAACACAACAATACACCTGTTCCCAATCTTCACAATAGTAGTTCAGTAACAAATGAAGAACTTTGATAGTGAAAAGAAAGCACTCTGTGACACAGGCCTTGTATACATGATGCTGTTCCATGCCCGCATACATGTCTTAGCAGAAGGAAAATCTTGGATTTTTATGATTTTAGCAAAAGCATGGGACTGGCTGGCAGTCTGGTACCCAGTATGTTACCAAAACAGCAGTCAGAGAGGATGACACTTTCCAAATAAGATACAATATGGCTCACAAAGTGGGAAAAACGACACCTTGGAGCATGAATGGACCAGGAGAAATTGCAACCTACAAATGAGCAGAGTGTACCAAAGGAGTTGACAATGGTGGCTTGATGACTATGGCATGGAGGGAGGAAATGGAAGCCAAATCAACTGAGATGGTACAAATACAGACCATGGACTCCAAGCTATCAATAAATGCCCAAGATCAATTTTTGTTACAATAAAAACTCTGCAACGCATCTTCCCCCACCTGGCTACTGTCTCTCATGTTCTATCTAAACTCGATTACGTCAACAGCCTCTACCACGGAACATCTTTAACAACTATGAAAACTATGAAAAGACTACAATGGATTGAGAACTCTGCTGCCAGGCTACTCCTACATATAAAGCTACAAGCCCACATCTCCTCTGCCTTGAAGGCCCTACATTGGTTACTGGTTGCCAGAAGATCCACATTCAAGCTGCTTTGTATCACCCAGAAAGTGATACATGGAGCAGCACTACTCTTCATCAGGAATATAATCACCAAATACATTCAACAAAGGAACCTCAGCTCTAGATTGCCACCTTGCCTCAAAATCTCACCATACGAGAAAAAAACCACAGATGGCACATGCTTCTGTGTTCAAGAAGCCAAGCTATGGATCTCTTTACCCCAAACATAAGATCCACTGATCACTACATTATCTTCAGAAGACTACTCAAGAGTTGGCTCTTCCCCACATAACCCCCATACTCAAACATAAATATACAGCATTTCCCTGTGTTTATTTGGACTGTATATGTGTACCTAGAGATGTGTAATGCTTTGTATAAAGGTGTATAATAATGATGCTTATAAATATGTAGATCTTAGTTAATTCTGCTTAACAAATGTACATATTACTTATGGTTACATTATTCTATGTTTAACATGTATATAGGTTACTGCATAAATAAGTAAATCTTTATCATAACTATTTATCTACAACTGCTTCACTATTGAATTACAATACAAATTATAAGAATAAATAAATTACCTTAAAGTATAGCAACACTTGAAAGTCTGAGTTTATTAAATACACCATAAATCTACATACATCACCTTTGAGGGAAGATCCTCTATAAGGAAATTGATGCACATGCTTGGATAGGGTCAAAGCTACTTTGAAGGAAAGTGGTTGTTGGAGTATGGCCTTGATTTATTTTATAATTGTTTCGTTTCACAATGTATATTTTGGTATTTATGTGTGTTTTGATATTTATATAGTGTGAACCGAGCTAGGAAGCAATGGGGCTCTGTACATTAGATGTGGGTCAGGAGACGATCTACACGATTGTGTACATCAACTGGGGATTACACAAATACATTTCACACGTCATTTCATATTTTTAGCCAGACGGCAGGCTAAGTGCTAGCAATAATCAAAAACAAAACACTTTTTAGTCACAACCATTATTAGAAGAGGCAGGTTATATGAGAACATAGTAGATGTAGCATGTGGCAATCTCATGCTTGTGTCTTACATGGGAGGGTAAAGATGCACGTTTCGGAGGCCTCTGTCATAACCCTCAGGCACAATTGCCTATGGCATCCTGAGCTAAGATTTCGTCTTTATCATTTATTTTTTTAACTATGCAGTTGAACAAAGGCGAAGATATTTCCTGATAAGTTCAACATTTTCATTCAGACATATAGAAAGGCCTCCGCGTTGTCAGATGTCGGAACTCACAAAGGTTTGTCTGAACTACTGCTGGGAACCTGTCACTGTTGTAGGTTTCTGGGAGTAGTTATAGAAACCTTTTTCCTGAAAGTAATACATCTGCCCCCATGCAATGACCTGATGATCCGGATTTACGAATTTCTTTGAAAATCGAACTCATAAACTTGAACATGCTTTCCTACAATGTATTGTTAATGTTGCCCTTTATTAAAGTACTCACAGTGTCTAGGGCTAAGACATTAATGCAAGAAAATAAGGGTATGGATCCGTGCAGGTGAAATGAAAATGACAAAGACCTCACAGTAAGATGCGCACATGGAGAATTCTGAGCATCATAATCCTGTTACCTAATTATAAAGGAAATTTACTCAGTCACCGTTTCTGTTCCAAGGTAACATAAATACAAATAAATCCGTGACACCATCCTCCAAATGAGAGAGGCCTGTAAGGGTTTAGCCCACCTTATTCAAGTCTAGACTGTGGGATCCTTGCCTTGTGTTAAAATGGCAAAGGGCAGCCAGCTCTTGGTTGAGTCAGACAATTTGAAACCTTGAAACCTCTGCCTTGCTGTGAATAATGAGGGTTTATATCAGATGGCTACATTGTGGCAAGTGTGGAATGATGCAAAATCTTTACAGGATTTGCGCTCTTGTGATTTGGGGTCGTGAACCTTATGCCCTTTAGCTTCCCTCTCTGAGAAAATGTGCATTTTAAAAAGCAGCATTGGATACGTTGATTTTCCAGAGGAGAAGATGCTGTCTGTTCAGAGTCACCTTTCACTCTAACTCACGTTGTGTATTTGTGTATATTCACCTGTATCATATATTCCAATATTGTTAGGCTCCTAGGGGTTGCATTAGCATAAAAATGGGTAATAAAATGGAAAGTTGTTTCAAACAGGGCCCCCCCAAATCCTTAAGATGACACGGACAACATCTGTTAATACGGAAGTACCCGCGCAGGAAATATATAGATTTAGGGCTTTAGAGTGAAATTAGAAAATAACACGATTTCAATGAGCATTGGAAAATGGATTCTCTACCTTATGGTCACCAGGGGCTGGAGAAAAACTATAGGTTCTGTCAAACAACAATAAAGTTAAATCACAACACAAGAAAAATCCTAAACGAATTTAGGAAAATAGAGTATAATTTAAGAAATAATGGGGCATATTAGCAAGACCCACGTTAAAATTATCGCCGTTTTAGCTGTCCTGCACATCTAACCTGGGCTTCTATTGGAATTCCATAACGCATATTAGCAAGCCCATTATCGCCGTTTTAGCGGCAGTTTCCTGCCGCTAAAACGGCTATAATTTTAACGTGGTTCTTGCTAATATAGTAAAAAATGACACCAAAATGACAAAAATCCAATCAGTAAAACCGGAGTTATGATCTTTTAAAGTTCTAAGTGAAAATAGCTCCCAAAAGCACAAAGCACCACTTGTTGGTATTTAGTCGTGCTGGACTGGGTCAAGGTCACAAGTTCAGGCCAACTACAGTGAGAGCAGTCGCATACATGGACTAGCTTCGTCCATGTGAAGAGTTTACCTTCTCATAGTCCAAGTCCACATGAGAAGCCTTAGGTAAGCTTCGTGTTGGCGGGGCAGGGAAGAGGTTTTGTCGCAATGAACAGCAGTCATCGCTTCAGTTTCGTGTTGGGGGAGCCACATTCGGTTGCTGTTGGGCGTGAAGAGCATGTCACCGTCGGAACTTCACGTTAGTGGGAGACGCACCGACCAGTGCTGACGTGACAGACCTGCTCGTGGTCACGAAGAGCCCCGATTGTCTGGATTTTCACGTTTAGCTTTGTTTTGAAGCAGGAGGTGTACGCTCTTACACTCTGATGCCAACCAAGTGTCCAGGAACTGAGGAGCACCTATTGAGGATTAAGCCTCACTCCATCAGGGGCCAACAGCAGAGCTCAGGCAGGTCCAGTTGGTGCTGGTCAGCTGGGCAGTTGCAGGGAAGGCCTATGGAAGCTTGTTATGTCCCTATAGCTCAAACAGGAGGTCAGTCAACTGACCCTTGGATTCGCTTCTGGGAATCCTGTGTTCAAGGCAAACATGTCCAGTCTTCCTTCTTGAGACAGCAGGGGTATCTTTTTTCTGATTCTTCCACAGGTCCAGGAGTGCTCTGATAAGTGGTTTAGAGAGTACCAATCTTATACTGAGTGCCAATCTGTGGTTGGAGGATTCCACCTTTGTTTACCCTTCCCCCTTTCCTGGGTCTGGCTCATGTTTAGGGTAACAAAGAGATGGCAGGCCTAGGTGTGAACTGCATTTGGTAGTGGCAGGGAGCCTTAAAAGTCAGGTAAGGGGTGGACACAGCCCTCTGGCTATCCTTCGAAGCTCTGGGAAGGGCTGAGTACAACCCCCCAGGACATCCTGCTCAGGAGAGGAACACTCTGCTCACACCAAAGTTCCTTTTTCCCCATGTCTGGAAGGAATGCACACAACACCACAGGAGAGACATTTACAGTCATGTTATCCTGGACACTGGACATTTGGTGTCGGAAAAAAAATGGCAATTTTCTAAAAATCGCATTCTCAGATAAGTAATTTAAAATTTAACTTTACCTTTAAAGGGGATTTTAAATTACAATTCAAATGAGCGAAATAAAAATTCTCTATCTGTTCCCAAACTGAAGTAATCACCTATTAAGTGTAGTAAGTTAACCCAGTGTTAGTCTATGGAAGAGATAGCATTGCTACAATGAAAAAACGACTTTAGGAATTTTTCACTATTAGGACATATGAAACCTAAATACACATGTCCTACTTTTTAAGTACCATGCACCCTGCCCTATGGGCATCTTAAGACCTACTTTAGGGGTGACTTATAAGTATGCAAAAGGAGGGTTCAGGCCTGGCAAAAGCTTTATTTTGCCAGGTCGATATGGGAATTTAAAATTGCACTACAGGCAGCAGTGGCAGGTCTGAGACATGTTTTACAGTGCTACTTTAGTGCGTTGCACTATTAGTGATACAGCCCAGTAGTAGCATTTCATTTACAGGCTCTGGGTATATGTAGTACCATCTTAATGTTACCATGTTCAGAATGGAGGGCAGAAGCACTTTGATGTGTGTGAATTAATGGGAAACGAAAACTGGAAACCAATTTTAAGGAAAAACAATTATCAGAAAATACAAAAAAATCGAAAATTTAAGAAAACATTTTAAAAAGAACAGAATTTTAAGGAAAAATCCAAAATTACATTAAACTTGGGTTTTGTTTAGGACTGCTGTGGGGTTTTTGGGTTCAGGGAGGGGAAGTGTTTAAGGTGATAAGGTATTTTGAGGGTTCAGGAATAATTGGAGTTTGGACATAGAAAAGGGTGTTTAGGGTCAGAGATGGGTTGAGCGTAGGGGTGGTGAGGGGTTTTTAGGGTTCACAGATGAGTGATGTTTAGGTGTGTGAGGTGTTTGTAGGTTTCAGGGATAGGTGGAGTTTAAGGGTGTTGAGGGGTTTTAGGGTTCATGGATGGATGGAGTTTAGGGCTGGTGAGAGTTTTTAGGGTTCAATTATGGGTAATGGCTAGGGTAATAAAGAGTTTTTTGGGTTCAGGATGGGGTGGAGTTTAGGGTGGTGAAGGATTTTAAGGATTCAGGGGTGGGTGGAGTTTAGATGTAGAAAGGGCTTTTTAGGGTTCAGGTAAGAGTAGTTTAGGGTGATGAGGAGTTCTTATGGGTGATGGATGTCTGGTGTTTAAGGGCAGTGAGGGTTTTTTTAAGGCTCTGGGATGGGGGAGTTTGGGTGTGCTGTGGTGTTTTATGGGGTATGGGATAGATAGGGTTTAGGCATAGAAAGGGTTTTTTAGGGTTCAGGAATGAGTGGAGTTAGGGGTAGTGAGTGATTTTATTCTTCAGGGCTGGTGGATTTTTGAGGTGGAAAGGGCTTTTAGGCTTCAGGGATGAGCGTAGTTTTGGTGTGGTGAGGGGTCTAGGGAACAGGGATTGATGGCGTTTAGGGGTTTTGAGAGGTCTGCGATGGATGAAGTTTACGGGTGGTGATGGGTCAGTGAATTAAAAACATCTGAAGTAATTGTTTGAAAATGTAACATATATCAATATGAGATAGTGTCCCCTGAAGTAAAGCACTGTGAAGGAAGTTACCCGATTAGGGCCACCCGGTTCACTCGCGACCACCTCTCAGCCTTCCATACAAATGAAGAGTCGGTCAGACAGTAGAGAATACAAACCAAGTATTTATTCAGGTACACTAGAGCGGAGCCCAATCTGCCCAGTCTCTAGGGATTGCTGCAGAGGGGCTGACATCAGCTAACATGGTGATACATTATGTACGATTTAGAACCAATGAAGGCACGCCCAGACTGGAAATTTCCAGATGGAGGCAGTTACACAAAGAAGGTACAGAAGGATGAGTTTTGTTCCTGAGACCTGGGCACACACTATCTCTATGCTAAGGTCGTTCTGTCCGTGCCTACCGCTAGACTGGTGGGAGAAGGCCTCTATCTAGTGGGAAAGGTATGCGCTAATAAGAACAGTGCATTCATTAGCAGAGCAAGACCTAACCTTAGAGAAATGAAACTTTCCACAGCCTGCTTCTCGAGGAGGGAATACGCAGTTAATGGCAAGATTCAAAATGGCGGCTAAACATAAAATGGTGCCGCGAATGCCAACTTACAAAGAACAATGAACGAACAAAATAGCAAAAACATATTCATTTCATCAGAACCTCCTTTTAGCATTCGCTAACTACTTTTATATGGTGGGCGGAAAAGACATAACATTCTAATAAGCAAAAGGACATCAGTACTCAGAACAATCCATATGCTCAGTATCAGGAATAGACGCTGCAAGGGATGATGTAGAATCATATCAATCAATCAATCAATCAAGGTTTTTTAGAGCACGCTACTCACTCGTGAGGGTCTCAAGGTGCTGGGGGTGTGAGGGGGTGCAGCTCTGGATCAGTTGAAGAGCCAGGTCTTGAGGCTCTTCCTGAAGGTGTGCAGAGTAGGGGAGCGTCTTATGTTGACTGGGAGCTCGTTCCAGGCCTTTGCTGCGACGTAGGAGAAGGCTCTTCCGCCTGCTCTGGTTCTGCGGATGCGTGGGGTCTCTGCCTGGGCGAGGTCAGCGGAACGGAGGTTCCTTTTGGGTCCGTGGAAGGATACTCTCTCGTTGAGGTATTTGGGTCCGATGTTGTGGAGGGATTTGTAGGCGTGGGTAAGTAGCTTGAAGGTTATTCTCTTCTCGACGGGGAGCCAGTGGAGGTCTCGTAGGTGCTGGGTAATGTGCTCGTGTTGTGGGGTTCCGAGGACGAGTCTGGCTGCGGTGTTCTGGATGGTTTGGAGCCTGTGTAGCAGGATTCTGTTGATTCCGGTGTAGAGGGCGTTGCCGTAGTCCAGTCTGCTGGTTATGAGTGCGTGGGTGACGGTCTTTCTGCATTCGGGGGATCCACTTGAAGGTCTTGCGGAGAATGCGGAGGGAGTTGAAGCAGGTGGAGTCGACGGCGTTGATCTGGCGGGTCTTGGTGAGGGAGGAGTCTAGGATGATGCCGAGGTTTTGGGCGTGGTCTGTTAGAGTGGGTGGGTTTCCGAGGGCGGAAGGCCACCATGTGTTGTCCCAGGCGGTGGAGGAGGGTCCGAGGACCTCTGTCTTCTCCGAGTTGAGCTTCAGGCAGCTGTTGTTCATCCAGGCTGCGACGTCCTTCATTCCTTCCTGGAAGCAGAGTCTGGTGTCTTCTGGATTTTTCGTGAGGAAGAGGATGAGCTGGGTGTCGTCGGCGTAGGATACTATGCTGAGCCCATGCTGTCTGACGATGGCGGCGAGAGGGGCCATGTAGATGTTGAAGAGCGTGGGGCTGAGTGAGGATCCTTGGGGTACTCCACAGTTGATCTCTGTGGGTTCGGAGAGGAAGGGTGGGAGTCTGATCCTTTGGGTTTTGCCGGAGAGAAAGGAGCGGATCCAGTCGAGGGCGGTTCCTTGTATAACGGCGTCGTGGAGTCTGGCTGCGAGAGTGCGGTGTGAGACGGCGTCGAAGGCTGCGGAGAGGTCTAGTAGGATGAGGGCCGCAGTGTGGCCCTGGTTGAGTAAAATGCGGATGTCATCGGTGGCGGCGAGGAGGGCGGTCTCGGTGCTGTGGTTGCTGCAAAATCCAGACTGGGAGGAGTCGAGGATGGCGTTCTCTTCGAATAAGGTGGTCAGCTGGGCATTGACGAATCTCTCTGTGACTTTGGCTGCAAAGGGAAGGAGCGAGATGGGCCGGTAGTTTTTCAGGTCCGTCGGTTCGGCGAGGGTTTCTTGAGGAGGGGCTTGACCTCTGCCCGCTTCCAGTCATCGGGGAAGATGCCGGATTCGAGGGAGGCATTAATGGTCCGGCCTAGTTCGGGTGCTATGGCGGCGGTGGCACTGTAGTAGATGTGCGGTGGGCAGGGGTCCGTGGGGGCTCCTGAGTGGGTGTTCTTCATGGTCGTGGCGGTGTCTTCTGTGGTAGCAGCTTTCCAGGTGGTGATGGTGGGCTGGTTGTTGGTGGCGGAGAGGGGGGTGGTGTCTGGATTCTGTTCACTGAAGTTGTCGTAGAGGGTCTTGATTATGAGGTGGAAGTAGGAGCTGAGCTTGTTGCAGAGATGCTGGGATAGTGTGACGTCCGTGGCTTCGCTGGGGGGTATGGCGAACTGCTGTATGACATTGAAGAGTTCTTTTGCTTTACTTGCATTGGTGTGGATTTTGTTCTTGATAAAGGTCCGCTTGATGGCTCTTATGCGCTGGTGGTATTCATTCATGGCGTTCCTGTAGGTGTTCTGGTCATCAGTGGTTTTCCTGTTCTTCCAGAGTTTCTCGAGGCATCTGCAGGAGCGCCTGGCTTCTTGGAGGTCGGTGGTGAACCAGGCGGCATTCAGGGGGCGTTGTTTGACGGGGTGGCGGAGGGGTGCGAGCTTGTCTGCGCAGCTGGAGATCCAGCGGTGTAGTTCTTTGGCTGCGGAGTTGGCGTCGGTCGTGGCAGAGGGGGGGTGGTGGAGGAGGGTGGTGTTGAGGTGTTCCTCTGTGATCTTACTCCAGTTTCTTCGTGGCGGGCGCGGGCGGGTTTGGGTGCGGTGGTGGTGTTGAAGGTGAAGTGTACACAGTGGTGGTCTGTCCAGAGGGGCTGCGTGGTGTGGCTGAAGTGGATGTTTGTCCCTCCTGCAAAGATGGGGTTGAGGGTGTGTCCGGCTCTGTGGGTGGGGGTGGTGACGAGCTGCTTCAGTCCGAGGTTGTCAAGGAGGGTGGTGGAGTCAGGGACGCTGCGGTTGTTGAGGTGGAAGTTCAGGTCTCTGATGAGAATGTAGTCCGTGGAGGCGATGGCGTGGGGTGTGACGAGGTCGGCAATGGTGGTGGCGGAAGAGGCGCGAGGCCCGGGGGGTCTGTAGATGAGGGTCCCACGCAGCATGGTTCTGGGGCTGGTCTGGATCTGGAAGTGGAGGTGCTCTGTGTTGGGGAGGGGTTCGCTCGTGCTGGAGGTGGAGAGTCAGAGGGAGCTCTTGTGTGCGATGGCGAGTCCTCCTCCTGGGCGGTCCTTTCTTTGGATCTTGTATCCATCGGGCATGGCGGTGGCGATGTCGGGGGCGGAGGTGGCGTTGGTCCATGTTTCCGTGAAGAAGGCGATGTCTGGCGAGAGGGTGTCGAGCAGGTCCCAGATCTCTACGTCGTGTCTGTGTAGGGAGCGCACGTTGAGGAGGATACACGTCAGGGCTTCGGTGGTGCGGGCATCTGGCGTGGGTTCAGGGGTCGTGGGGGGGCTGTTGATGGTGAAGGATTGTCGGAAGTGTCGGCAGGAGAACTGGCCGTGGGTGGTGTTCGGCGTTGCTCCCTGGCATCTGTCGTTCCTTCCGGGGTTGAGTGCGAGGAGGGCAGCGGAGTTGTAGCGGTGGGTGGTCGTAGATCCAGGGTTCC
This sequence comes from Calotriton arnoldi, assembly GCA_963921515.1. Taxonomy (NCBI): domain Eukaryota; kingdom Metazoa; phylum Chordata; class Amphibia; order Caudata; family Salamandridae; genus Calotriton; species Calotriton arnoldi. The sequence continues at coordinate 263,560 of CAWUFW010005874.1, forward strand.
TGGCGCTGGCCGCGGTTGGGTCGCAGATGGGTGCAGACGGGCTTGCCGTTGGCGCGCCTTCGCCAGCGGCACACCCGCTGCGTGCGGCCGCCATTAAGTAGGGGAGGGGGGAGGGAAGCACAGCTGGGAGGCGGGAAGCGGAACCGGCAGGGGGTGGGAGGGGCCGTGGGGGCAGCAGAGGCGGGAAGGGCACAGAGGGCAAAACGGGCACGGAGAAGGAAAAAGGGCTAAAACAGGGAGAACACAGGTACAATTACTGGCACAATAAGACAGAGAGAACACAGGTACAATTACTGCCACAAAACAAGACACAACAGAGCTAGAGTGAGGAGGCTAGAAGGAAGACAGAGAACGGGCACAAAGGAGAGAAAGACAGCGCAAAGACAGACAGAGACAACAGCAGCCAACAGAAGAGCAAGGCTCTCCCACTGGACCACCAGGGATGAGGTGCAGGCAGGAGCCTGCGGGTGGAGGAGGGCCTCAACACCTATCTGAGCAGCAGCGCCCAGAGCAACAGTGCCGGAGCGGTGGCACTTGACAGCGGGGCTGCGGGGGAGAGCAGGTCTCTGACCAATCAAAGATGCCCTCATCGTTCAATTGTGCTGTACTTTCTTGCCACACTGCTAATTCCTCTACTGTTGCCTCACTCTGTATTTCCTTCACATTCTCAAGTGTATCCTCAAAAATGGTGACCTCGGGCACCCACCTAGCGGGACCTGCTACGAACATTCTTTTCATTCTAGTCTGGGCTGTTTCCTTAGCTGTCTGATCTGCAAAAGCGTTCCCTTTACCTACATCATCAGTAACTTTCCTATGGGCGCTACACTTTACTATTTCCAATTTCTTAGGGACTGTCAAAGCAGACAGAAGCCTATATATAAGAGGATCATGCTGGATCTTTGTTCGTTGGGAAATAAGGAACCCTCTCTCTGCCCAGAGTTGCCCAAAATTATGGGCGACTCCAAAGGCATACTAGCTGTCAGTATAAATATTAACAACCAGTCCCTCACTCAATTCGCAGGCTCGTATTAGGGCAACGAGCTCTGCAGCTTGGCCCGACTGATAGGGAACTCGTGATGTCTCAACTACCGTGTGCAGCGTAGTAATAGCATACACATCGGTTGTAGTGCCATCTGGTAATTTAAAGCAAGAGCCATCGACATGTAGTTCCCCTTGGGGGTCAGATAAGCGAACATCAGTCAAGTCTACCCCTCCTTTCGTCTCTTCTTCCATCTGTAAGATAAAATCATGTATGTCAATCTCCTCATTCTCAGAAGGGAGGTGTAGTAACGTGGCTGGATTCAGAGTGGCACATCGTTTGATCGTAATGTGTTTAGCGAACAGCGTTAGCTCATAACCTGTCGGCAGTGCACTGGTGAGGTGCTGTGTCTTTGTCTTATTCAAAAGTGTATCTACAGCATGGGGTACCATGACTGTGAGATCAGTATCAAGTACGAGTTCAGCCGATTGCCTTATCGATACAGCCACGGCCGCTCTTAGACAGCTCGGGAGGGCTCGTGCGACTGGATCAAGCACAGCAGAGAAATAAGCACATGGCCGTTGCTTATCTCTAAATTTTTGTGTTAGAACAGAAAGCGCACAACCAGCCATCTCATGGACGTACAACACAAACTGCTTAGTATAGTCTGGGGTGCCAAGTACTGGAGCCGAACAAAGCGCAGTTTTCAATTGCTCAAAAGACTGCTGACATTCAGGCATCCAGGGCAGGGGTTCATGCACATCTTTTAGTGTTAAAGCAAGCAGGGGTTTGATTAACAGCAAATAGCTAGGTATCCACTGCCTGCAATAGGAAGTGATACCTATGAAAGCGAGCACATCTTTCTGAGTTTGCGGAATGGGCATTTTAACAATGGTACTGATGCGCTCAGGGGTCAATCTCCTACCCTCCTTCGACAGTAGGTGACCTAAGCAGGTGACCTCCTGTCGACAATACGGAAATTTGGAAACTTTATGGCCATGTTGAGCTAAATGTAACAGTAATTTAACCGTACTGTCTCTGCAACCTTGTTCTGTATCCGAGGCGATGAGCAAGTCATCGACATACTGAAGCAATACATTACCTGTAGAGAGCGACATGGAATCCAGCTGACCATCCAATGCCTGACTATAGATACTCAGACTCTCCTATAGCCTTGAGCAGCGCTGTACAAAGAGAGTTTGAGCGTATTCTCCTCCTTGATTGATACGTATATTTGAATCTCTCCAGAAATACCCTTTAGATTCTAGTGTTTTTTTAGAAAAGAGGCAATTTTCTTGTGTTATCTTGAAAAGATTCTTTATTGGTTACATCCTTGTTTTTATATTGTTTTGTACCGTGAAGGTGCAACAGCCGACACGTGTTTCGCCCTACTTGGTCAATTAGACCAGGGCTTTCTCAAGGCTCATTGAATAATCAGAGCAGCAAAGAACAGTTTCCTAAGTTTCGATATATAATAAAATACATCAGGCTTCAAGCCAATATAATACAAGCTGAATTTATATTTAGAGCGGAGTAGCTGTCTTGGGACAATCCCTCGCTCTGAACATCGTGGGGATCTAGCCTTGAGGAGCGCAACAGAATCTAAAACTTCTACCAGCTAGGGTGAGCCCAAATAGATACCTGCTGTCAGGATGAATGGGAATATTGAAGAACGCATTTTTCAAATCAATGACAGAAAAGTAAGTAGCAGAAGAAGGAATCATTGTTAACAGAGTCGTAATGTCAGGGACCACCGGAAACTGGGGAATCACTATTTTATTAACTTCCCGAAAGTCAATCACAAAGCAATAAACATCTGCATGATCGTCAGAGGAACCCGTAGGTGTCCGTTTAAGAATGGGAAGAATAGGGCTATTACAAACATTAGCAGTAGTCTCCTCAACCACTCCTTTCTCAATCAAGTCCTGTACAATTTGCAATAGAGCTCACTCACCTGCCTGCAGTATTTTATACTGAGGGATGCGAGGTAAAATAGCATTGTCTTTAACTTGGATCGAAACTGGCGGTATCTGTAACAGTCCCACATCAGTGTCACCTGTAGCCCAAAGAGTGGGCGGTACATCTTTAAACTCCGCAGGAAGACGTGCATCTTTGGACAGGCACTGTGTAGCGCGCATGACATTCGGACCCATTGTCATGTAAACACCTGCCAGGGAGCAATAAATCGTAGCATGCAATTTCTTTAACAAGTCCAAACCCATCAAATTCTCTCCACGATTAGACGTCAACAAGAATGGCGAATCCACAGTGAAAGGACCAATAGTCAACGTAAGGGGTTTTGAAATGGGGCTCACAACCGGTACACCAGAAAAACCTACCGAAACATTATTATTGCCAGACAGAGCCGCCCCAGGGTTCAAGGAACGAGAAATAGAACTATTCGTTGCACCTGTATCCACCAAGAACTCCTTAGTCGAACCATGCACATCCGCACTAACGTACGGACCACGTTGATCTACAGGTATCGGAACTGGCCCCTCACTCTGTCCCTGGCTGTCCTAGCTGTAAGACATCCCTGTTACCTCATCCGTTTCGTAATCATCATGATAATACTGGCCTCCCCGAAGGTCATCAAAATAATTCTGATCAGAACGACCCTGCGGGGCCACAGTATTCTGAGCCCTGTCCTGGCCACCAGCTCCACGAGAACCTTGTCCTCTCATGACTGCCTCCTTCTGCAAAAGCACAGGACACTCGCTACGCCAATGTCCCTCCCCTTTACAATACGCTCACTGATTCGGCCCTAAAGGTGTGGTATTTCTAGGCCTGCTAGTGCGTGGAAGCTGTCAGGCCGAACCACCACGTCCTCTACCATTCCCCCTAGAAGCCTGCTGAAACAATACTTTCGTCTTCAAATCCTTGTGCTTCTTCTCCATCCTCTCCTTATCCTCATTTTCCCTGTGTTCATAATACTGTGCCATATTCAAAATAACAGAAGTGGAAGAGGTGGACCAGGTGCTCTCGGAAGCCTGCAATCGAGTCGCAATCTCGTGAAGCAAATTTGAAACAAATCTATTAACAAACAATCGAACCCCAACTTCAATCGACAAATCCTGCCCACTATAATCTAGAAACACACCTTCAAAACGAGTGAAAAAATCAGACACACTTTCATCTTTCTTTTGACGGCAAGCCGATAACTTGTCCCAATCAACTTTTCTCAGAGGGATAAGAGAATGCATATACGTAATGATAAGGCCGGGCAAAGCAAGTATCTCTGGTCTAGGCTTATCACCTGGCTTCCGTTCCTGATCCCATACCTTAATTTGGTCCCAGGTACCACCCAATTCCGCAACGTGATCCTGTGTGTGTACTTGTCTCCAAATATCAACCGGAACTAGTAAGCCAAAGAACACTTCAATATCAGCGAGTGTCATCACTGTCGAAGAGGCAGCTTCAGTCAACTCCTTATAATAAGCAGTTGGATTCTTCCTAGGATCAGGTAACTGAGTCTTAAGAGACAAGACCTTGCTCCTTTTCCATGGATTATAAACCCATTGCTCTTGGAAACGGGCCGCTACCCCTGGTCTAGTAACAATATTATGCTGATCCCTCAGCTCTGGTATTTCCGGATGATAGATAGGAGGAACCTCCCGCATTGGAAACTGAAATACCGGGGTGGGGCTCTTCTCGAGCAGTCTACCCCGATAAGCAACCAACGTCGCAACATTACCAAAAACTTGACCAGGCATCATATCAGTAAAGTATACATGATCCTTAATATCATATAGAATTTGCGGTGCCACATCATTGAAACACTGCTCCCAAAGACCGATCAAAGTTGCCGACATATGCTTAAGGGCATGCTGTTGTACAAAAGGCTCATAATCTTTCATCACACTCCACACATCTTCTACACCATAAATGGGGTTTCGGGCCCACTGCACAGCCTTATTAGCCACTACCTTTTTCTCTGCATCTCACATCTCTGATCGCACATACAGACCAATTCGCTCCTTGAACTTCATCCAGTCTCTATCCTCAAATCCACGTACTTGTGTCCCTGGACTCTGTGATGTCATGGAATGGAAGAACACAGTGGGAGTAACAAGAGAGATAGTAGACACTAGCGTTGCTGTTGGCTGTGTCACAGGTGTAAGAGCTAGCGAAAGGGATGCTGTAGCAATAGGTGTTGCAGGAGTACTAACAGTCATAGTTGTCACAGACGGCGAAGACAAAGAAAGGACAGGAGGTGCCATGGCCAAGGCAGTCCGATCAACAGTAACAGAAGCAGAAACAGCAGAGACAGAAGAACAGGGTATACGGGCCTGTGAGGGAAGAGCGGGATATATCCTCTGCGGGGCATATGGGGGTGGGGGTCGAGTATCTAACAATTGTTAGAAACCTCCTATCTTCATGTTCAATTCCTATCTCTTGTTTCTCTCTATCAAGTGCTACAGCCTTTTGAGTAACCCTGGGCGGTGAACTACGCTACGCTCGCGGAATTTGCGAAGTTACGGTAACTTCGCGATTCGCGTAGAACGCGAAGTTACCGTGCACTACGCAATTTGCGGCGTAGCGTAGCTGTTTTTATTCTTCGCGCGCTCAATATACGTTCTCGCGCGCGCGGTAACGACCTACCGTGATTCTGCGTTCGCCGACGCGACTTCCTATCCGTTCGCGGGCGCCACGAGATTTGGAATCCAGCCGCACGATCCCGCGAGAGTGTGCGAACGCGAACACGTCATTCGGATGCGCGATCTGACTTCCGGCGGCAGTGTTGGTAAGATCGCGATCCCGAACACGAAGAAACTACAATCTGGCGAAGAATATATCTCGAGCATCATAAAACCTTCTCGAAAATGATGAATTAGTTCATTTTGCACAAAAAACTCCTCAGGTTGTCATTTAGAGATGTAGTTTGGTGAGCAAGGAGTCCTTTTTCTTTTTTTCCAAGAGGAAGGAAGTGCCCCTGATTCTCAAACTTCCTGTTCCTGTCCAGCAGGCTCCTCCCAGTGTTTTGTCCATGTGCTGTTCACTTTCATTTGGATTTGGAGCTGGAAGGATCACTTTTTGTGTCTGTCTGCTGCATCATATCATTGGATTGGATTTGAGGACTCTTGGATTTGAGATTTTACAAGTAAGTTGGAGAATTGGTGTACTTGTTTGTTTGATTGGGGCTTGTTTGTACCTACATTTTTTTGGGGGATTTCCATAGTTTTTAAAATGTATTGTTGTGGCCTGTAGTTTCGGCAGGGGCCTAGTTGTTTTTCTTTGATTGGAATTTCAGCCAGTAGGCCCGGACTAGAGCCAGAGGTACCCATGGGTGCATGTTTCTGTGGTGTCTGTTGAATTTAAAGTTTAAACATCATGTAGGCCGGGCATCCATGGATGGCATTGGTTTGAATTGGTAAAAGTGGTTTTTGGGGTGTATTTCATTTTTTGGGTGTTTGTTAAATAAATAGGCCTTTTCAGCCAGTAGGTAACCCTGGGCGTTCAGCTCGCGGACTTTGGGCAAGTCCGCACTGCGCAACAATGCGGACTTACACTTTTTATCTTCTTCGCGCGCTCAATGTACGTTTTTGCGCACGCGATAACAACTTTTTGTGACGATCGCGATGCCGAACACGCAGAATTTACAATCTGGCGAAGAATATCTCTCGAGCATCATAAAACCTTCTCGAAAATGTTGATTTAGTTCATTTTGCACAAAAAACTCCTCAGGTTGTCATTTAGATGTAGTTTGGTGAGCAAGGAGTCACTTTTGTTTTGTTTTACAATTTTTTTCAAGAGGTAGCAAGTTGCCCAGAGTCTCCAACTGCCTGGTCCTGTCCTTTGTCTTCACTTTTTTGTTATTTTGGGTGGCCTGGCCATGTGGGTGGCGGCCATTTTGTAAAGCCAGGCATTGTGCTTTTGCCATAGGCCTGCATTGTCTGTCTTGTGTTCCTTTTCTTGTTGTTCTGGGTGGCCTGGCCATGTGTTGGCGGCCATTTTGTGTGAACAGCCACTGTGCTTTTGCCATAGGCCTCCAAGCTTGCGGCCTAGTGTGCCAGTAGGCCCGGAGGTAGTCATCCTCATGGGTGCATAAAAACTGTTTCTGTGTTGTCTGTTGAATTGTAACATAATTTAGGCCATGGATGGCATTGGATTGATTTGCAAAATGTGGGTTTTGGGGTGGTATTTTATTTTTTTGGGTGTTTGTTAAATAAATAGGCCTTTTCAGCCAGTAGGTAACCCTGGGCGTTCAGCTCGCGGACTTTGGGCAAGTCCGCACTGCGCGACAACGCGGACTTACACTTTTTATCTTCTTCGCGCGCTCAATGTACGTTTCGCGCGCGCGATAACGACTTTTTGTGACGATCGCGATGCCGAACACGCAGAATTTACAATCTGGCGAAGAATATCTCTCGAGCATCATAAAACCTTCTCGAAAATGTTGATTTAGTTCATTTTGCACAAAAAACTCCTCAGGTTGTCATTTAGATGTAGTTTGGTGAGCAAGGAGTCACTTTTTTTTTGTTTTACAATTTTTTTCAAGAGGTAGCAAGTTGCCCAGAGTCTCCAACTGCCTGGTCCTGTCCTTTGTCTTCACTTTTTTGTTATTTTGGGTGGCCTGGCCATGTGGGTGGCGGCCATTTTGTAAAGCCAGCCACTGTGCTTTTGCCATAGGCCTCCAAGCTTGCGGCCCAGTATGCCAGTAGGCCCAGAGGTAGTCACCATGGGTGCATAAAACTGTTTCTGTGTAGTCTCTGGAATTTTGACATCATTTAGGCCATGGATGGCATTGAATTGATTCAATGGAATTGCGAAATGTGTTTTTTTTTGGAGGGTCTGACTATTTCACTTTTTGGGTGTGTTAAATAAATGCCTTTTTTGCGTGTGTACTGTGTAATTATAATTGTGTTGTTGTAGTGGTTGTCTAACTTTCCAAAGTGTTTTTAGCCATGTGGATTTTAGTTTTTGCATTAAAGCTGTGTGTGTTTTATAAGGCATCCTTTGTCTGCCCATATATAGGCCTGCTTGAGTTCATTGTTTGCCGTGCCTTGTGCCTGTGAGTCACCATGTTTCTGGGGGCCATTTTGTTGTGGTAGTTATTAGTGTGCTGTTTTTGCCACATAGGCCTGCGTGTCTTTCCATTGTTCCTCTTGTCTTACTGCTTCCAAATCCATCCCCATTGCCAGCTGCAGCTCCCTGATGCTGCTATATAATACATCCCACGTGATGCACAAATTTAGGCCAAACATGCTCCAGTACATTTTAGTTTTTGTTCTTTACTATTCTTATTCTTCCAGAGTGTACACTAGCACTACACAGTAGCCAGGAAAGCCCTGGCCTTGTTGTCAACGTCTCATAAATGGCTAGACTGTGTGTTGTTGTTCACAGAGTTTCTGAAATTTAATAATTGAGGCCACCACACACTAAGTTCTATATTCTATTTGTTTGATTTGTGCTATGTTTGACTGATGTTCTGGCTTTTTTGCTTTTAGGTGCACAAAGACTGAGGAGGAGGTGTGTCTCTCATCATTGCCCGTTGCACTTCCAGACAGACATCCTGCTGCTGTACACACAACACAACGTGACGTGTGACCTGACCAGACATCTCTGCAACTGAGTGCTGCTGACATCTGAAGAAGATGGGCCCAAAGAAAGCAGGTACCAGGTCCTCCAGTACCAAGAAAGTTGCTATTGAGAAGAAGAAGGAACAGAAGAAGGAAGTGACACTGAAGTCTGGTGTGCCGGCCAATACCTTTTTGGGAGAAAAAAAATTGCGCCTGCAGCAGCGGTGTCCGGGGGGCAAGCTGGGGGCAGCACCTCCGCATCAGTGGACCCAACCCACCAACCCAGGCCCAAGCACATGAGTGTGGAAGAGGTAGCCAGCCTAATGGTGGAAAGCAGTGATGCTGAGCCTGAGATAAACTTATCGCTATCTCAAAGTAGTACCCAATCAACGCAGGAGGAAACACAGCAGATAAGTGGTCAACAACAACAGCCGCAACCACCGCCCGCAATAGTAGTTGTTGTTCCTCCTGAAGTAGGGGCAGTTCAGGAAATTGAGCCTCATGCAGAGGTAGAAGAAGAAGCCACTCATTCAGAAGATCCATTGTCTTCCAAATCCCCAGCAAGGAAAAGGAGGGGTAGTCCATCAAGTTCTTCGCCAAGCCCCCTTCTGATGATCTAGATGCCACTTGGAAGCCACAAACTGAGTCTGAGAGGGAGCCACGTTCCAAGACCAAGCTAGGGAAAAGGAAGGTTCCGGAAAGCCTTACACTTATGGAGGTCGATGTAGAACAGCAAGATGATGATGATGACGACGAGCCAGTCATCACGAACATCACTCCCGGCCACGAGGAGATGGAGACCAACATTCTTACCCTATCCAAAATCGCTGCGAGGGATGTAGCACGCATACCTCCACAGGTAACACCAACACGACCTACAGCTTCCATATTTGCATTAGCAAAGGCCCGGCAGCGACCTACATCCAGCACAACCACCACCTCTGTAGGAGTAGGTAGTGGTACAGCAGCACAGAGTCAAATTCAACACACACCCTACAGATCATCCGGCATTGGAAGTGGCACCTCCAGCAGGAGGCCAAAGTTAAGCTCCCCAGTTTGGGACTTCTTTACGGTTAGCGAAAAGGAGGAGAACATTGCTATATGCTCCATTTGTAATACCTCTGTTAGTCGTGGTAAGCTTGGTACAAACTATGGTACCGGAGGCCAAATGACCCATCTGAAAAAACACCACTTGATCAGCTGGGAGGACCACCTTCGCGGCAGAAAAAAAACTGCAACCATTGGTGTTGGTGGGGATAAAGGAGTAGAAGAAGAAGATCCGATCACGGTGGAAGAGGAAGGACAGGGAGACATTCTCTCTGGTAGTGGTACACAAGGTGTCCCTGACCCCAGCAGTGCAGTCTTAACGTTGCACACATCTTCAGCAACATCTCAGTGGCACAAGAGTAAGAGTCAGCCGGAGACACCAAGAAGTACCAGGTCCGCACTACCAAAAAGTGCGTTGAGCCTAAGAGAAAGGAAAACCATGCAGCCTACCATTATCAGCATGTTTGGGGGTGAGGGGCAGTACGAACGCAACCACCCAATAGCACGTTTGTACAATGCGAAGCTGGCTAAAATGTTAGCACTGGACCTTCTCCCTTTTTCTTTTGTTGAAGGGGTGGGTTTTGTGGAATTTGTGTCAACCATCTGCCCAAAATGGCATGTTCCCAGCCGCTACTATTTTGCCAGAGTTGCAGTTCCAGCACTACATCACGACGTGCTGGAATTGCTAGGAAAGGCCTTGAAGCAGAGTGCTGTTCACAGTATCCACCTGACTACAGACATGTGGACCAGTTGCCAAGCCACAGATTACATGTGCATCACTGCACACTGGATCTGTTTTGCGGGGGTTAGAGAACAGATATCTGCTGGTGTTGATACTGCAGAGATTTTTCATGCCACTCGCAAACATGCAACTGTAGCCATGTTTGCCATGGAGAAATCTCATACTGCTGCAAACATTTTGGAAGAGTTTAACACCAAGGTCTTTGAGTGGCTGCGCCCAAGAGGGCTTACGATTGGTTTTGTTGCCACGGACAACGGCAGTAATGTAGTTTTGGCCATGCGCAATGGTGGCTATTTCAGGGTCCCGTGTTTGGCACACTGCATTAACATTGTTGTTCAAGACTTTTTGAAAAATGAATCCAAAGTCAGCAACTTACTGGTCACCTGCAGAAGAATATGCACACATTTCAACCATTCTTTTAAAGCCCGGAAGCAGCTGAGGGTCATTCAACGTGAGCATAAAATGCCAGTCAAAGCGCTCAACCAGGAGGTGCCAACACGTTGGAACTCAACTTATTACATGCTTGATCGTCTGTTTGAACTGTACATACCACTCAATGCTTATGTCATGCAAAGATTAGGGGAACCTACTGTGAAAGGCATGACCGTTGAGATGGCTCAATGGGACCTCATTAAATGCCTGACTGAGTATGCTACTTCCTTTTGAGATCTTCACACGTGAAGTCAGCAGGGAGGACTGTACTATGGGCCAAGCTATCCCATTGTTGCACATGCTAGAGCAACAGCTGAAGGATGTGTCTGAAACGTACGCAGGTGTGGATGACAAACAAGACGCATATCATTTGGCGGAGACCTTAGCCGCTCGCTTATCGGAAAATACAAGGATTAAAAATAAAATTTTGTCACAACCACATTACATTAGTGCCACAATTTTGGATCCACGGTACAAAGTATTTCTGAACAGCAAGGCAGTAATTCCTTTTTCGGAAGTGGATGTTGCCAACTACAAAACTTTGATAGCTAAGGAAGCCACTATTTTCGAAAGAGAACGGCTGTTAATTACAGGCCCTCCACCCCAGGCCATAACCAGTACTACAGGGCATCCAGAGTCAAGTTCTACTTTGGAGCCTGAGGGCAGTGCATTTGCCTCCCAGCAGTCACCTACACCAACAATAACATCAAGAACAGGATCATCCACAGCACAATGTGCAACTGATTGGTTTCTACAGCAGGGGTATGGTAAGTCCAGTGCTGATGCAAAGGCAAAACAGGCCGAGCACATCGGAGCACCCCTGAACATTGAGCGGATGGTCCAGGCCTATCTGGATGACCCAACAGAGGTCTTCATGGATCGAAACCCATTGGTGTATTGGTATGGGAAAAGAAGCCAATGGACAGTGCTCAGCAGGCTGGCGATAAAGTATCTGGCTTCCCCTGTCGCAAGTGTCTCTTCTGAGCGTGTTTTCAGTGCTGCTGGTGCCATTGTAACTTCGAAAAGGACCAGTCTCTCGGCCCAAAGCGTGGAGAGGTTAACCATGATCAAAATGAATCAGCACTTTATACCACCGGATTACAAAATACGTGAATCACAGCAGGAAGAGGAGAGCGACTTGGATGACGTAAATAGTGCGTTACAGGACCTACTTCTGTCCGAACCACCAGAGTTTGAGGACGAGCTCCTCTTCCCTGACAACTAGGCTTTCAAATTGTTACTTTCTTCCTTCCTTTATGTGTCTGTGTATCTGTCTTTCTGGTTCAAATCACAACAAATCCATCACCACCGTCTTCTCTTTTTATTTCCCTATTGGAGTTGGATGTCTGTGCATTTAACTGTCCACTCTTCAGAGTCCTGCTTCATCTTCCTGTCTCGCACAAGTACATTTCCATCAAGCCAGACATTAGTACAAGAAATGTTGCCTTTACCAGTCCCGCCTCCATAAGAAGTGAAACGTGACTATAGCTATCCTCCGTTTTGTTTTCGAGCCGAAACTCATCAGTGTCCGAAGGCTACAGCCTCAGCAGGCATCCAAAGGTCCTCACTGTCAGGACAGAAGGTACTTGGCAGAGAAAGACAAGAGACTCTTCGAAGAAACTTGCTGACATTTGTGCAAACTCAAATGACCATCAATGAGCGCTACCCAGGCCGCGGCCCATCATCACAGTGCTGACCATGGGAAGCAACTTAAACTGTGACAAAGTGCCACAGAAGAATAAGACGAAAACCGAAACAGCGACTAACACTCAAAATGAATGTGGACTGGAGTAATGATGAGGCCACTGCCCCGTAAAAAAAAATAACAACTGTCAGAACTAGGCATCTGATGATCTGACAGCCAAAGAGAAGAGCAAGACAGGTAATGATGGAATGCATTGGATGCTTGCAGACTCTGAGCGATTGCTGTTGTTTGTTGTTGATGTTGTGCATGAAGTCGAACTCTACTCTACTAGTTAATCTACAAAGTGACTCAAGTCAGTGACAGTCAATGTTTCCCTTCTTGTTGTTTAATAACCAAATTGTACTCCTACTACTGCAGGTGCAGGCCAATATCTGTTGCAATTTTTTAATATGGAATATGGACTTAATCGGAGTCACTACAGACTGAGTTGTAGTTGGACAACACGTACCACACCATGATGATGACCATACTATCTTTGCACGCAGTCATTCAGTTGGATCGGAGATGATTCAAGGAATAACTGCATTTCATGAAGTGGCATAAGGTAAACATAAACACAACAATTCAACAAGAAAGTAAACACAGCAGACCTACATGTCCATGTAGTGGTGTGTAGTCGAGTGTAGTGATGACTCACAGCGGCGCATTGATTTTGTCACTTAATTAGGAAAATGCTAAGTTGCTGTGTAGGCCTTTTGTCTGGCTATGTCAAAAATTAAGGTAAATGGAGGTTGGGTCACGGGCTGGTGCTGTGGTGGGCCTGTTCTGTCCTGTTGTTGTTGTAGCTTAATGCTGTAAACAGAATCTACACGATATATCCAAGCCGCCTCACTCTGAAAGTGTTCTCTCTTCTCTTCTTGGACTCCACCGTAATTGATGTTTTTTTTTATTCATTGATTTTTCAATACCCCTTTTGTTTTTCCATCTAGACGTTACAGGCCGGCCTTTACCCTGTGCTTGCTATACTGGGAGACACAACTCACATTTACCTTACCAATCGGCATCAGGAAGGCCACCAAGATTGATGTGCGGAGCGTCCATGGAAGATAGGACCAAGAGGAAGGACGAGATTCCACTCCACAATTTGAGCATGATAATACAGTAACTTTAGTATCATTCATCATTCATCTTTTAATTAATTTGAATCCTTTTTTCTCTTCAATCATTAGGACTGTGTGTTGTGTGTTGTTTGTTTGCTAATTGATCCCTACAACTGTGTTTTAATTGTTTTTGCTATCTTTACAAGTATGCCCAGTACAACATGGAATTTGGGTCTCTGAGGGCATATTACAGGCAAGGCAAATTGCATAGAATATACTGCTGCCCTGTACTGTCTAATTGTCTAGTAGGAGTTATTAAGTACTACTCATTAACCATCAAGTTATCTTCATCATCATGCATGCATTTCCCTTTTCTCCCTTTATAGATTTTTTGTATAAGATCATGGTCGTCTGCCAAGATTGCGCTTTGCTTTTGTTGTCCATGCGTACTGTTTTTCATTCTCAAACCTTTCCCCAAACCCCCTTCCCATCCATTCATCAAACCCTAACCCTCTTCCCCCGGGCTGTGATTTATATTGAGGTGTGATGTGACTACATAAAATGTACACCAATTGATCACACGCTTGCTGGGGCAGATGTGGTGAAAGCAACACTAATTCAATTGCAAGGCAGGGCGAGGAGCTTCTTCTGCTTGCCCACCCATGCTCAGTCTATGTGCAAGCCGTCACCGGCTAATAGTAGTACATCATAATTAATTGCCGTCATTGATTGGATTAATCATCAAACTCCTACCACACAGCAGTAAAGGTTACGAATTACGATTGTGTTAAGTTAAGTGACTCAATCGACACAACTACAGTTTGTAACTTCTTGTACTAGGCTGTCCCCGCCACCATTATGTTTAATTTGACTTTAGCAGTTGCAACTGCAATATTGTTTGTTTGGCAGTCTTCTTCTGTACTGTATTTTACTTCGTTCTACTACTCCTCCCACAGTCGCTCTCAGGAAAGTGACTGTCTCTTTTTTAATTTTTTAGCAAATGCTACTGCCAGTGTCTACTCTACTACTACCACCACAACCATGGCATCTTCTACATTCTCTCTGGAAACCATGCAGCCATCGCTGTGCCGAACGTAATCATCAATCACAGGTAAGATAAGTTTGGTGGGAGGTATAAATGGACTAGGAGGAGAGACTGACAGTACTAGTAGGAAAAATAACTCAGTGAGGGGTACCGCATCTATCTGTTTGTGTTACATCATCGTCGGCAGATTATTTAAATCAAACACTGGCTGCGGCCCTGCAGCAGCAAGGAAACCAATGTGACGTTAATTCATAAAACAGTAACCCCCCACAAAACATTAACATTGTATGTTTAAGTATAAATATAATTTATTACCCTAACAAAAATAAACTATCCCACACCTGACCCACCCTTCTCCCTAACCCCAACAAATGTCCAAAACGAAAAAAGTCCAAGGAATGTCCCGAAACCCCAACGCCCAATTCCCACCCACCAAAACAAGGAATAAAAAGGGGCAAATCAACAGGGTCCTCGATGTTAAATTCGGCGGGCTTTGAGGTGTTTGTCCACCATGATTTTGACCCGCTCCTCCATTTGCTCCTCTAGACGTGCCATCCGGAGGAGAATCTTCTTGCGAAATGCCCTGCAGTGGCATCCAGGGTGGGGGACAGCAGTGCTGGCTGCTAGCGAATTGCGGCGGCGGCGGGCGGCTACCAGACCGCGGCGCCGTACCGCTGAAGTTGTGGCCTGGCTGGGGCCCGGGGCATCGGACGAGGCTGCAGCTGCTGCTGCCGCCTCCTCCTCCTCCGCCTGAGCCACCAGCCGCCGGTACTCCTGGCATATGGCCTCCAGTTTCCGGCGCCGGGCCCTGGCTGCCAACTCCTTCCGCGATGGTTTGTCTTGGGAAGGAGTACCATCTATATCAAGAAAGAAAAAAATATTGTTGTAACCAGTACTCTTAGCTAAACAGTAACACAACATTAATTCAACACATAATGGCACAGTAGCACTAGCAAGAAGCACAGTACATAACATTTGTGGTAATAATCTATCTATCCTCCCACTTCCTCGGCCTCTAACATTTGTGGGAGTTTCAGGCATTCTAGCACTATGGACTCCAACCAGTACACAGTACACCAGTGTTCTTCTTTTCTCTAGTTTAGCGAAATGACATAACCTGGTTGTAGCCGGCATTGCCAGCTCGGTCATCTATGCTTGCACCCAAGACAAACATACGAGTCATGACGCAGACTCACGTTAGTTGGATTTACTACTGTTTGCAGGTGGGGAAGCTCGTATTTTTCTATTACGGGTGGCACTGGCCATACTCTCTCTGTTACATGGATGGCAATTGCTCAATTTCACAGTGCCTTGGCTACTACAAAAAGGGAGATTATATATCTGATCCAATGATCGTTGCTTTTATATGGGACAACGACATAAGGTCAGTAGCGGTCAGTGGTGGGACTCGGGGAGTTCGGCCGGGCGGTGACGTGGGTAGGGGCAGGATGGGGGTAGTAAACTATGGATTACGGCCAATTACAGGTAAGTAAACATATAAATAAATGAAACTAATTTTGTTGCGCACACTGCATCGCATTTGGCGGTGCAGTGCGCACAATGAAATTCGCTTTATTTATTTGTATGTTTACAGTAAAGTTACCTGTATTTGCCCGCGTAATACATTGTTTACTACTACCCCCACCCTGCCCCTCCCCACATCGGCTTTGCTACTCTGGCGCGGTTTCTTTTACATTCCCTAAAACTGTGCATCCTGTGACAGTCTCCACCTATGCTGTCTATGATGAATACATACAGGCATCCATCCATTCTAAGTAAATGTCAATCATTCTTCTTAATCTCTCCACCAACCTTACTTTGTTTCACCAACAACAACGCATGCGTCCACTCACTCCGTTGCTTGCCTTGGCTTTGAGTTTCACCCAAACACCGCTGATGATTCTTGCTATCCACAGTATCCACCCATACTGTGTCGCCCACCCAGGCAGGCATCCATTCTTCTTTCACCTTCCACCCATCCTTCAACAACACATGCATCTGATTCCTATCAGCCACCTATCCATGCTTCCAATGTATCCTTCTCTGCCAGTCATCATATTAAATCTCGCCCGCCCTTCCTCCTTCAACCCTTCTTTCCCTTTTTGTTCAACACATCCATCAAGGTCATCTGATCTGACTTTTAGTCTCCTCCATAAAACTTTCACAGCTGAGTTGGAGTCAGATATAAGAGGCCATTGGTTAATCAAGTCACGCTGGTAATGCTACTGCTACTGCATTGCTCATGCTAAGTAAAGGGTGTCTTCTTTAACCGTTGTATAATGTTCACTACAACTTCATACCTAATAAGTCTCAACAACAGTACAGTGAGTGAAGTCCACACACCCTTCCAGCTAGTGCAATGTCAATAAGTCATAAATATAACTTAGCACCGCCCGCCACCGCTGCTGGCTCCCCCCCTGTAGCTCCTGCAGGTGCCGCATCTTCTCCTGCCCCCTCCGGAAGGCTCGAATCGCCGGTGGCCCCGCCGCCACTGGTGGTTGCTAGTCCGCCTAGATAAAAACATGACACATTTTTAGATGCCTGTACACCTCCCCCTATTTATTCTTTTTCATTAGCAAGATTGAGAAAAAAGTTAATACATACATATTATTATAAATCACATTCAATAGTCCAAATCGGGTACTAGAGTACAGTCAGTAGACACTAGTAGTGTTATGGTCCCTAGGGTCATTATTATACTATACTCTACTCTTTGCAAAGTTAGCCTGAGCCATGCAACCATTTTCCGCTTCATGTCTTTTGCGCATGTTACCTCGCAGCTTGTTGCGCAGTAACAGTAAGACGCCTTATTGAGCCCACATGAGCACATACAGCTACTGTCTGAGCGTTGCGTACAAGAGGTCGAAAAACAAGCCACTTTGTTATGGAGTTCGGTTAGTCCGTATTGCTTAGCCATAGGTAACATGTTACACTTTTTGGGCAGGACTGAGAAATGCTTGCATTATACTATCTAACACGCACCATTTTTCTCAGGCAGAGGATTCCCTTCTACGAACCAGAGATTTGCAGAGCTTATGAATGATGCATGTAACCAGTAATTCTACGTTCTACGGTGAGGAGTCGCCCAGAATTCGCACAGATCTTTTGTCTTATATATCATCAATGATCATGCACTTGTTGCTTGCAACACTGTTTATTGTTTTAATCTTATGCATTTTGCTGTTGGAGCTGGCTGGAGTACACTGAATTTTATAGAACAACATACATACAGAGCTTGTTAGTTGAAAATAAACCTTTTGAACTTACACATAGACTCTGTGGTATTTTGTGTGGTGGTGGTGGTGGACTTACACGAGTGAGTGAGCGAAAGGGTGTTATGTTCTGGGTTGTGTAATCATAATCATTGGGTATCTTCGGGTGGGGGTTCGGGGACCTAATGAGACACTATAGCTAGTCGTTCAGGGGATTGTGGGTTCACTTCTGACTGAGGTGTGAGGAACGTCCAAGTTCCAAACTCGCATCACCAACATCCTATTTCATTGTGCATAGTTCTGCATGGGGCTGTGCAGAATCCAAGTAGTATGTACTATATCCTATCAAAAATAGTCAAATATCTGGTTGGGCATTTTGTTTGTGGTAATTGTCAAAGCCTCAAGATTAAGAAGCCTAGAAGAGGACAACCGAAAGGACTGGACTCAGTGGCTAGAGCTATTAGTATTGGTCAATCTGAGTTTTATTCAAAACCGTACAATAAAGAGTGGCAATGCAAACTGGGCAAGCTTAGCGACAGACTAATATTAGTAGTACAGAGTACAGACATTCATAGCAGAGGCAGTTAGAACTTAGAGGCAGGGATAACCAGAATTTAGAAACAGATAGTCAAGTCAAGATCAAAGAATCTTTTGTAAAAAATAGAATTAGGGAGTGGAGCCAGAATTAATAGTTCTGAAAAAATAAGGTGCAGTAAAAGTTAGGGCAATATAATTGTTAATATTAACCACTGGAGGACTTACTGGGACCAGCAGCAGGGCCCTCGGTAGAGGAGCGGTCCTCTGGTGGTTGTCCCGCCGAATCGGACCCCGTCTTCTTGCCCCTGGGTGCTGCACATCAGTGATCATGTAAGATATAATAAAGAAAAAGAAAGACACAAACATTAATGATTGCTGTGAAACAAATAAATTATCTAAAAAAACGCTCAAAAACGTTTTAGGAAACAAAAATTGCAATAAAATTGACCTATCTAATCCGATCGACTACTGCCTTGCGGGATTCACGGACAGTCTACTTATTTGGGAACACTAATTCAGTGTTCCATTCTGATTGATTCAAATAAAATCCAGAACACTAACTAAGCCTAAGTACCACCTGACCTAGCCCACCTATTCCAGGCGGGCCAATTGTTCATTAAGCCTGCATTTCCATTTTTTATTGACATCAAAAATGCATAGATGAGAAGGAGGACACATGCATAAAGTGCATAATGCATACACCAAATTGTTGGTTGGTTGCGTCTGATGTTCTGCAGCTGACTGACACTGCTAAGCTAAGCTTACCAGTACCACTCACTAAACAAACTACAAAAGGTTCTAAGGACTAGGGTAAGCAGCACTCAGTGACAGAGGATGCGTCACGCAGACCGCTCAAAAATTATCAACTAATAGTAACTAAACCTAGTATCAAATGCATCCACCACTATTTGACAGGAGGACAAAGGAAGGACTACAGTCTCTCTAGCAATAGCATTACCTAACTGAAGTTCTCTAAAGTAAACTCTTACATAATGACAAGCGAGCGCAAAGTTGCAAAAAAGTAAGAGTACCGCCCAGCACCTGTGTCCTACAATCACAGAAGATTTTGAAACGTAATTTACCTGCAATGTAAGCAGCAGTATTCTTGTTATTTGTAAAAAATGTATACACAAATCACAATACTTATACTACTATATATATATTGGCTACTCACCAAGCCCCACGACCTCGACACCTAGCAGGTCCAACAGGTCCTGCTCCCGGTCAAGGATGTCTGACCACCGGTGGGCCAGCTGGTTACGGGTGCGCTGGACCTCGGAGCAGCGAAACACTGCCCGACGCACCTTCGCCCACCGGCGGTGACGCTCCTGGGTCGGGTACCCGGAGCCTGGCCTGCCGCCTGCTGCCAAGGTCAAGGGGAGGTGGCGCTGAATAAAAAAAACAAGGGCGGCCACCTCCGCCTCATTAAACAGCTGGCGGGCTTGCACCCCTGCAGGGCGCAGTCTGCCGCAAGGCAGGCGGCGATTGGGCGCACGTGCCTTGCCCTTTGAGCCGCTGCTGCTACCCTTCGCCATGGTTCTGGGGTGGGAGGAGGTGAAAAAGAAAAGTTAGAAGGGAAAAATAAAGTTAGGGGAAGAAGTAGGAGCTTAAAGAAAAAAGTTATATAAAACAGTCGAAAAGTAAAAAAAACACAGTAAAAAGTAGAAAAAAATGCAAAATATAGACTTAAGCAGAGAGTGAGATAGATAAGAAATAAAGAAAAATTGAAAAACAGTGTAAAAAACTAAGGATTGCAAAGATTGAGGGAGGATAGAAAAGCAGGCCCAGAACCATAGCATAGAGTGGTAAAACAAGATGGCCGCGCCCATCGCGACCGCATGGGTAAGTTCGCGCGATATTTGTCCCCGAGCACGCAAAAAACGTCGGGAACACGTACAACGCGTTCCCGAACAAGGAATGCGCATCGCGAGCACGCTATACGCGACCCGGAACAGGAAATAAGGGATCGCGAACGGGCGGGACAAGTGAAAAACAAAATGGCCGCGCCCATAGGCGACCGCATGGGTAAGTTCGCGCCCCCGAGCACGCAAACAGCGTCCCGAACAACCACAACGTGTTCCCGAGCAAGAAAAACGCATCGCATACATATCAAAGTTCGGAGTGCCTTCCGGAGGCGCCCCTAACTTTCTTCCAATCGAGCATCTGCAGAGCAACAACAACAAGAAACCAAGAACCTACTAAATCCAGGCATTTTTCAAAAGTGGGCCAACTTCGTTACGTTGCCTGGTGAAGTGTTCGCAAACACTTCGTACCAAAATCGGTCCTCAGACCGTGCCAAATACAAACCAAAATGGTACCATATCCACAAAGAACCAAAACAAACTCACCTGGTGCACACAGATCAAACAAATTTATTCTCCACTGCCGACTCTTCGGACCAAATGGTCAGATCCAAGGGTTTTGCCATTCAGGACCCCAGTCGGGATGACCGCTGGGCTAGGCACTGTCTGGCGGTACAGAAGGGGCAGCTGCGTGCAAACAATGCTCCTCGTACAGGGATCCCTGATCTGTCCGTCCGACCCGACGATGGCCCGACCTCCCCACCCATCAAAGGGAGGGGTTGGGTCACCCGGTGAGTCCCTGTTCTGGCGCCAACTGAAGGAAGTGATTAGTGCCACGGGGTCACTCGCGTCCACCTCTCAGCCTTCCATACAAATGAAGAGTCGGTCAGACAGTAGAGAATACAAACCAAGTATTTATTCAGGTACCCTCGAGCAGAGCCCAATCTGCCCAGTCTCTAGGGATTGCTGCAGAGGGACTGACATCAGCAAACATGGTGATACATTATGTACGATTCAGAACCAATGAAGGCACGCCCAGACTGGAAATTTCCAGATGGAGGCAGTTACACAAAGAAGGTACAGAAGGATGAGTTTCGTTCCTGAGACCTGGGCACACACTATCTCTATGCCAAGGTCGTTCTGTCCGTGCCTACCGCTAGACTGGTGGGAGAAGGCCTCTATCTAGTGGGAAAGGTATGCGCTAATAAGAACAGTGTATTCATTAGCAGAGCAAGACCTAACCTTGGAGAAATGAAACTTTCCACAGCCTGCTTCTCGAGGAGGGAATAAGCAGTTAATGGCAAGATTCAAAATGGCGGCTAAACATAAAATGGTGCCGCGAATGCTAACTTACATAGAACAATGCACGAACAAAATAGCAAAAACATATTCATTTCATCAACTGGAATAAATATCTCAGACAAACTGTTTCAGAAATTAAGACCTCCAACCATTGCATTTATAATTTAAAAAAGGGCCTGATTCACAAAGGGCCTTTGCACTCATGGTAGAGTCTCCACAGTTGTGGAGAGTCTCTGACCTCGGGGTGGAAACTCCACAATAAGAATTCTCATTGTCATTCTGAGGTCCTATGCATTAATAAGCTGATTTCAACCAAAAAGAAATTCTATGAATTGGTTTCTATAAAAAGGTAAATGCCATTCATTCTGAAAATTTCCATGAAACAGTTTAGATGAAATGGTTTCTCAGCTAAGGTATTCCATGAAATCTTTTTTCTATGAAATAACCTACAACCGAAGCATTTTACCACTGATTAGAAGGACTAAAGTGCTATAACCCAACAGAAATGGGTTCAGACAAGGAAAAATTTGGGGAGACCCTGCAGAAGGGCCTGATCCAATACATACTTATTTGTTTCTGCCAAAGAAATACATGAACAGCAAAAGGTGCTTGATGCTAATACAAATAGCAGCAAAATAGAGTTCCTTTTGGTTGTCATTCATATACCTTCTTGTTATGTTCAACATAAATCAGCTAGCGAAATGCATGTACACTATAACAAAATTACCTCTATACAGAAGTTTATAAAAAGTATCTTCTTAACTATGTCAAAGACATTGAGATCAATTGGTAGTTAAATGCTTGTGGGCTTCTATTTCAGTCTTTTTCCTACAGATTGCCTGTGCTAGCAGATATACACACACCCCACCCCACAGGATCTTACTCATATAGACAATCACAGCAGAAAACCAAGAAGACGCAACACATTACAGTTGCACAGTATTGGATTGCAAACTTTATATAGTGTTTACTACCTCTATGTGGGGGTGCCAAAGTGCTTGCCTATATGGGCACCATTCTACACTGTTGGATGTATCATTGGAAGAGTGTTGTCTTTGTTTTGATCCTATGTGGGAAGTGTTTCTGTGAAATGCATGAGGATGACCGAAGTGCAATTATCATGGTATGGGGCCAACTTTTAGAAGTGTGATTGATGAAGAAGTGTGAGAGACACGCAGTTTATGCGTTTCAGTAAGCTGGCAGCTCTGCAGGATCCTTGATGGCATGTTGTATGATCGTAGTCCACTTAGCTGGTTGCTGCACTGGGTTGTCCACTCTGAGATATTTTTCTTAAAAGGTTATGGGCCTAAGCAGGCATAGGTGGGAGGGAGATATGATGGAGAGGTGGGCAGGGCTGGGCTTTGTCAATGTTATCCCATATGGGATTGGCGTTGTTCGATGTCAAAGAGAGGTCATAGTATGTAACTTATTTGCACCTGATGTAGGAGGCTAAATTAAAGTTCTTCGTTGCCCAGTTGCATATGGCAGACCTCTTCAGCTAATCCATGCCTGTTCAGTTGGGGATGGATGATTCAATGGTATGGACTTGTACAGTACTGAGTGATGGACATGACCCATAGTAGTTTTGTCTTATGTGAGTGCATGCATGTCAAGCAGCATCCAAATTATTTTGCAGCCTGTATGAACTACAGTTGACTGCCCAAACACTGAGGGGGATATGTACAAGGAAGTGGCAGAGCATGTTGTTAGCCTCCTTGGCTTAACGACACGCTTTGCCACTTCTGAAACGCAAGGCTGCACCATATTTACAAGAATGTGGTGCAGCCTTGCATTTCCCCCTCCGATGGCGCTAAGTTTAGCAACTTAGCGCCAACACAGGCACCCTTGCACCAGAGTTCAAGGGTGTCTGCCTGCAGGGGAGGATTGTTTATGTGTAGGAAGGTGTCCCTTCCTACATGTAAACAATCCTAAAATGCCATTCTGTCAGTTTCATGTGTATTGCTTCATGCAGCACACAAGAAAGTGACAAAATGGCATTTGTTTAAAGGTTTGTTTATGTACAGGAAGGGACGCCTTCCTATACATAAACTAACCATGGCATTTTGCTTTTTCCATGTGTCTTACACAAGGCAGCACACATGGAAAAAGCAAAAACGAGGAAAAATAATGCATTTCTCCTTGTTTCGCCAACTTAAGACCAGGGTTTTCCTGGTCTTAATTTTGCCTCCTATGTACGCCACCCTTGTACATACGGGGCAGCGTCAAATACAATGGGTGTTGCTGTGGAACGCCCACCACAACACCCACTGCACGCCCCTTTCACGCTAACCATAGCTTGAAAGGGGGCCTTATGTACAAAGCAGCGTTAAGCCACATTAAGTGGCTTAATGTACATAAGGCGCAGCCCCTATCGCCACCACAACGTCGGTAAAAGTGACATATGCCCCTGAGTGTTATTACATTAAAATGTATGTGGCCCAGAAGAGTTATATGTTCTGTTTTATTTTAATTGCATTTATGTAGCTCTACATCAGCCTGATAAGGCATTGAAGCTCTTTACGCTAGGCAGCATGCTGCTCCGGAACTGAAGATTAGTGGTTTTTATTGATGTTTATTGTTAGTTATTGCAAATAGACGTGTGCTCTTATTTAAATCATCCCATGCATTTACTCCAGTTTCTATGTGGTCGATTAACTTAATAGAAGTTAGGTGTGACCTTTAGTGGGAGGGGTATGTGAATTCACGCAGATGGTTGGCAGTTTTGTTAGATCGCAGGTGTAAACATTTTAAAGTAAAGGTTGTGATCTTTGAAATGAGGTGTGAGCAATTTGCTGGAATGCAATAATATAGATTAAGGCAAGCATGCATGTGACTTAGAGTAGGCTGTGCTCAGAGTGGTAAGGCTTGCTGAGGATAGAAAGTAAGGAAAGGTTCATGTGAAAGTAAAGGAGAAACAACAATTGGAAGTTTTAAGTCAAGGTCAATTTCTACAGGAATACAGAGTTGGACCAAACATTCTATGTAGAATGATGTGGAACAGTATGCTAGGGTTAATTTGCACACAGAATAATAAGCAGTAGAGGGAGAAGTGCATCAGCAGGGCTTTCTTCCTCCATTCAGTGATCATGGATATCACTGTAGAAAAGATTCTATGGAAACATGCCTTCTCTCATTCTAAAATGTCTGCTCCAAATCGTCACCATGACCTCAGGTCCCTCTACAAGCCCACATGCTTCTCCCTACATTTCCTTGTCTTTTCCACTTCTTTCAGATCCCTTTACTCCTCACACAGCTGACATACTAACTTTCCCCACTGCTCCTTTCATCCCAATGCCCCTGTTGACCCTCCTGTCACATTTTCATGGACTGCATGCCCTTGATGACAGAACACCGTCCCAAACCCCTCGTTTTACAACTGCCCCAATGACACCAGAACATCCCGGGTCATCGTGCATCTCCCACACCACCGTTCCCATCACTCTCCTGACATAAAGCCCTTAAGGTCCGACTCATCTAACTTTATTTTAGGTAGGCCCACCACCATTTTAGATAGATCATGGAGGTTGCCATTTTAGATCATGGTGGTCGCCATTTTAGATCATGCAGGTCGCCATCATTTTGCAATTTATGCAGAATCATTGCCTTGTCTACAATTTGACGCAGATGTTATCTGACTTTATCTTTCTAAGAACTGTGAAAGTGTCAGGTCGTTCGACTGATGACAGATATTACACTGATGCGACATTAGTCTGGGTTAAGTGTCTACTGATCACCATGTCTAGATCAAATAAGAACAAGTACAGATATATTGTCAAAATAGTGTAGTCTGAATTGACGTTCTCTTATGTCAGAAATTCCGATTTCTGATAAGATTTAGTATATAAGTACTACCATGTGACCACTTAATTGAGAGGTCCTTCACCCAGATTATCACCTGAGATTCTCCCAGAAGATAGTCTCATCTACTGCTAGCGCACTTCAAAGAGGCTACATGTCGCTCAGTACTGATAAAGGCAAGTCCCAGAGTAAGGCTGCTACCACAGCACGTGTGTGCCCTTTGTGGGGAACACTGCCTTCACGCATCCACTGATAACGACAGCCTTTGCTGTCAGCAAGGTATGTAGTGTGTCACTTCTCCCTAAGAAACATTAGGCTGCAAGTTGCTCTGCTTTCCTTTTTTATATTATTTTTTAATTGAATTTTGTTGATACAACAACAAACAAAGTAGGAGCATGGAAGTCACGTCATCACATTGTACACATATTCAAACATGGCAGCATGGCCAAATTAGTATTTTAGTAACTGTATGACATCTCCCTTTTAAACATATCACTTTAGCTCATACAACACATTCAGTTACGGCACATCAGGTAAAGGTAACAAATATTCAGTGAGTGGGCTCCATATGTCTTTTGGGCATGACGATACTGGCAGTTCTTCAGCAAATAGTTCTAATTGTTCTTTACAGTATACCATATAATCAATCCAGTGTTGGAGTTTATGAACTTATTTCTCCCCAGGATATAGCTACTCTCCTTTTTGCAAGCTGGAAGGCCACCACCACTAGCCTGTGGTTAAGCAGTTGTAGCGGCTTAATGAGGCTGAGTAAACAGAGCTGAGGGTTATGAGGGACGGGCTCCAACACCATAGCAATAAGGGCCTTCATCACCTCAGCCCAGAAGTGAGTAATTGGAGGGCACGACAGGGCCAGATGATTCAGCCTGTGCGCCCCACATCGTGAACAGTTTGCGTCTTCTCGCAACCCATACCTGAACAGCCTTGCAGGTGTGTAATACATTTGTTTTAGGTATTTGAAGTGTATGATGTGTAAGTTGCAATTAGGAGTGAGCATGCCAGTTAGTGTGCAGCAGAAGCTCCAGTCACCTTCAGTTAAAGGCATGTCTAGGCCCCAATTCTAGTTATCTAAGGCCTGATTTGTATCCATGTGTTTCTCTCTCTGAGCCACATTGCACAGGCTGGTGATAAGGTGCCTTAGTCTAGGGCTGATGAGTAATATCTGGAGGGGGCAGAGGGCGGCAGGCTCTGCAGAGAAGAACGGATCCAACTTTCTTACAGCTACTTTCAGGCACAAGTAACTGAAGGTAACGAGATAGGTCTGTGGCAGTCCAGCTTAATGAACGACCCGCTCTGGAACACATGTGCCATAGTCCGCAGGCCAGCGCTACCCAACAAGGTCAGCACCCCTGCTTCTGTTGCGTTACTGAGATATCTGGGTGATGCGTGAGAGGGAGGGCCGGGGTGTAAAGTGGGGTCTTTCAGGTCCAGGCGCCCAACGTCTGCCAGGCCGTTGTGGTACACTTAACTGTGTTAATGTATTGGCTTGTTTCTGTGGGAGGAAAGCTGTGAGTGGGAGTGGGTGAGCGTCATCCGATTGTATTGAGAGGTGTGGTATATCGTTGTGTGGGCGGTACCAGTAGTGTGGGAAGTGTACCTGTGCGCATAGGTAGTATGGGTAGAGATTTGGAGCTCCAAACCCCCCTTGTATATATGGCAGTGTCAGTGTTTTCCACTTGATTCTGGATTATTGACCTGCACATACTAAGGTTATCACGTGAGAGTGTACTGTTTTCAAAAAGTGGAGAGGCCACTTAATGAGAATGTTAATAAATAGGTAAAAAAAAACATGGAAGAACAATCCTTTTTATGATCACTATTCTATCTGCTAGTGATAATGGTAGTCTTATCCATCTGACAACTTGGTCCTCCAGTTTGGAGACCACCCTCCCGTAATTTTTCTGCATTACTAAGTCCGGGTCCCTGTGCATCTAAACTCCCAGATATTTAACGGGGTCACTGCACCAGTCTGGAGGAAAGTTGAGCGGGACTTGCTGTGTGTTCGCTGTCAGGGGAATAATGACTGATTTTGACCAGTTAATACTTATCCCCGTGTATCAATCAATCAATCAATCAATCAATCAATCAATCAATCAATCAATCAGGGGTTTGTATAGCACAACTACTTACCTGTGAGGGTCTCAAGGCGCTGGGGAGGCGGCTCCGAAGGGTGCTGTGGTCATCTGAAGAGCCAGGTCTTGAGGTTTCTCCTGAACTGGAGCAGTGTAGGGCTTTGCCGGAGGTTATGGGCAGGGCCGGACTGGCCGTAGCGGGCATCGGGCGTTTCCCCGGTGGGCCGGAAGGGTGGGGGCCGTTTTTGTTACTGGGTGCCGGTTTTGCTGCAGCAAATCGGCTCCCAGTAACAAGCGCGCACGCAGCAGAAGTGTTCCCGTCAGTACATGCCCCCCCCACTGGGGCCGGTCAGACCCAAGTGCCCGGGCTGGTTTGCGATCCCAGTCCGGCCCTGGTTAAGGGGGAGGTCGTTCAGGTCTTGGCTGCGAGGTAGGGA
Organism: Calotriton arnoldi; assembly: GCA_963921515.1. Classification (NCBI taxonomy): domain Eukaryota; kingdom Metazoa; phylum Chordata; class Amphibia; order Caudata; family Salamandridae; genus Calotriton; species Calotriton arnoldi. The sequence continues at coordinate 291,248 of CAWUFW010005874.1, forward strand.
AGGACCGTCCCCCATTCTGGTCTTGTAGGTGCGTGGCATGGTGGCCAGATAGAGGTCGGCTGATCGGGGGTTTCTCTGGGGTGCGTAGAAAGAGAGGCGCTTGTTTAGGTATACTGGTACGATGTAGTGGAGGGCCTTGTATGCGTGCGTGTATCGTTCAAATCGAATATATTCTCTTATATGCAGTGCCAAGTGGGTGGTGGGGTTTTGTACATATAGTACCATGTCGTTTGCATATAATGATATGCTACCTGGTCTCAGCGAGAAATGCAGCGCCAAGTTGGCATGCCTCTGTCGTATTTTTTAATGCTAGAGGCTCAAGGACAATGGTAAATAACAGTGGGGACAGTGGACAGCCTTGTTGCGTCCCCCTCTAGATAGGGAATGGTTCTGAAGTGTTGCCGTTCACCCTCACTCTAGCAACCAGTGTAGTAAAGAGGAGATGTATCCATCGGACAAAGTATTGGGGCATGCCCATGCGTTGTAATGTTGTAAACATAAATGACCATTCAATAGAATCGAAAGCTTTAGCAGCATCTAACAGCGCTGCTGCTGCTCCCGTTGTGGATTCCAACTGATTAAATAGAGCGAAGATGGTGTACAAGTTGTGTGTTTGGGAGCGAGTGGGTATAAAATCTGATTGATCTGGTTGTACCATGTTCTGTAACAGTGGTTGAATTCTGGAGGCAAGGATTTTTGCTAGAATTTCAGTGTCAATATTTATTAATGAAAGTGGTCTATTGGACCCACACTGTTCTGGTTGTTTGTCTGGTCTGAGTAATGTAATAAGTAGGCCTTTGCATAGGGAGAGGGGTAGGACCTCTTTCTTGTATGCCTCAGCATACATTTTGTGCAAATACGGTGCTAACAAGTCTCTTTACTCTTTATAGAATTCACCCATTACACCGTCCGTCCCTGGCACTTTCCCATTCAGGAGCAATCGAATTGCTTCCCGAATCTCCTCCACCGTGATGGGCTGTGTCACGTATTCTCGTTGTCCCAGTGACAGCCATGCCAGGACAACATCCCCCAAATAGTCATCAATCCCCTACTCTGACGCCGTCTCATGGGTGGTGTAGAGCTGCGTGTAATAGTCAGTGAATGTTCGTAGAATGGACGGTGTATTGTAGCACTCATTCCCCCGGGTGTCTACAACCGTGAAAAAATGCTTTGGTGCTCATGGAGTCTTAAGTTTTCTGGCTAGGGTGCATCCCGGTCAGCCCCCCTCACTGTGGGACTGTGCTACATGGCGGCGCGATAGGAACTTCACTTAGCACTCTGTCATATCATTGGAAGCGTTAACTCTCTTGCGGCAAGCCGCTAAGAGCTCCGGGTTAAAGTGTTTCCTCATACTCCCTTTCTAGCCCATGTAGATCTCGTTAAATCAAGTTTAATTGTTGACAATATTCCCGAGCACTTTACTAATGCAAACCAATCGTATAGTAACTTGGAACGCTTCACCCATAAAGTGTCTGCCCCTTCCACTGAGGTAACATTTTCCTCAAAGTATTCCATGATGGCAGTACTTGTTTTGTATCGGAACACTTGTTCCAGCAGCACAGTGCATGGGAATCTCAACCGCGGTCCGTGCAGGTAACAGCGGTGGGGCGGTGGGGCCGTGTAAAGGGGGATTTTGAGGGACGATGCCGAGGAAAAGTTAAATAAATAATTGATTTTCCCTCAGCATCGTCGCTCGAAATCCCCCTTTACACGGCCCCACCGCCCCACCGCTGTTACCTGCACGGACCGCGGCTGGGGAATCTCCATGTGAACTGTGCCAGTGTATGCATAGGTATAGACACCAATAGTCTGACTGGGGTGTGATCTGACAGTGTTCTGGGAAAATGTCATACCTCAGCTGTCCATGCACTAACCTCCTGGGTGGCCGGCCAGTAGTCCAACCTGGACCACGAGCCGTGCACCAAGAAGGTAAAGGTTCCCTCCCGTTTGGTGGGGTTGCACAATCTCCACAGGTCTAATAGTCCCTTCTCCTCCATAACATCTCAGATTACCTTGGCTTCCTTTCTACCATGCTTCCCAATCTTTCATGACCTGTCTAATACCGGGTCGAGGCATGTATTAAAGTCTCCTCCCCATATTATAGCCAGCAGTGGCAGGGAGTGCAACTTCATCCATATCTTTGTGTAAAAGTTGGGGTTGTCGACATTGGGTTTGTACGTGTTTACCAGTGTCAGCATGGTGCCACATAAATTGCCCTACACTATAATGCATTGGCCATGTGGGTGAGCACGAAGGGCGTGCCTTTCTTGACCAGTAGCAACACCCCTTGAGAGTATGATGAGTAGGAGGAGGCTAATCGTGGAGACACCCATGAGGTGCCCACTGTGTTTCTTATTTGTTGTCTAAGGTGTGTCTCTTGCACTAAAGCTATTTGAATGTTGTGACTGTCAAGATAAGCAAGAACCTGACACATTTTACGGGGGTTATTGAGACCACGTACATTCCATGTGAGAAGGGATATTGGCCTACGGGTCGGAGCCATGTCCATCTAGTCCCTTCAATCCAGGAACTTCATAGCATACCCCGGTGTGTAATGTGCATCAACACAACAACAACCTCCAGTGCTCCTGCTGTGACAGTAGTTATCTAAAACCTATCAATGTAAAGAATTAAGGCAACCAATCATAAAATGATGATTAACAATAATGTATAAACAATAATAAATGGAAAGAAACAAGGCAACAACAGCTATTTATCAAAAGTACAAAATATCATTTATTTAAATGCTTGACAATGTGACAATCTATAGTCTACACACACTCACTTTCATGTCCATCAATCATACTTCCATGCATACTCATGTCAATATAAAAACATTGTTAAAGTGGTGACATTTTCCACAGAATTGATGGATAGGCAGAATGTATAAGAAATAGATTCAAATAGAACACAGTGGCACAAAATCAAAATGACTGGTGGTGTTCTACGCGCGTTTCGGCACATACAGGTGCCTTCGTCAGGAAAGAGGCCACAGTTGGAACATGTGAGGATTCTGTAAATAAAAATTATTGCCTTATAAGAATTGCGTGGTTCTTTCCAAAATACAAAGAAAACATAATAGATATTAAAAGTCGATAGAAATCGTCTGCATTGAAGTGGGAAAGATGGAAAAAGAGAAGTGCGCAAGGTAGTATATTACTGAAGCGTTATATCATAAGGTTTGTTTTAGAAAGAATTAAATTAAACTTATAAGAATGAAAATGATTGTAGATGATATAACCCAATAACCCAAAGTGAATAGTAAGGGAAGGAAGAAAAAGATGAAGAAAGGGAAGAAAGTAGTGAAACCATAAATGGAAGCCAATGAAAGCCTGCTCATTACAAGAACCCATGTGTAGAAATTAGTGATAGAGTAGTTTAAACTTGTGTGGTACCTACTCTAGGTAGTTATAATAACCAGTCGTACTCTAAGATAATTTAAGAACGGTACTGTTCTTGGAATGTTTATCTAGACCTGAAATAAGAAGAATAACAATTGTTGATAATAGCACAGATGCTTATTCATGTACAAGGGGAATAATTCTTAAGAGTCTGACTAATATTTACCTCGGTTATCAAAAATATTGGCTGAGTAGAGAATGTAAAAATCATGTCTGTAGATGTATTATTCAATGATGATTCTATTGCATCCCTTTCTATGAATATTGTGCTAAAAATGAAGACAAACAGGCAAGCTATAAGTCAACATATGGTATGGTAACAGACGTCGACTATAAGGAAACCATAGTGCTATTCTCCTATATACCTGTATGATATCCTAAATATTCATAATAAAAATTCGTTGTGACAGATGAAGATAAGCTGTCTTGATATAAGATAAAATACAGGGGATACTTGTTTCGTCTTGTGATCCAGGGCTAGAATAAAAAGAAAAAGTATATTTACCAATCGATATAAAACAATACAGGTCTAAGAAAATGCTACATTAGACACAATTTTACCACAGAAATAGCGGGACAGTGTGGATCTTTTAAACCTTATTGGCCTTAGTGGTTAAGTTTATATCAGTTATACTGAACAAAGCACCGTACTTACTATGTTATGGTTCGATGCATTTGGGGAAGCTCAATTCATATCAATATTGATGAAAGAAAAGGGATTTCTGTAATGAAAACAACAAGGGAAACACTGTAGAAAGTTGCACCGCTTAAAATAAGCAATGTATTATGAAAGAACTGACAGATCTTCAATAAACTGTCAAAAGGCTTTTTTGCCGATGCCGAATATACCAGTGCCAGAAACAATACATAAAAAATGAGATGAAAGGCCGGTTGTGCAGAGTAATTGAGCGGATATAGGTAGAATAAATATATCAATTAAGAGAGTAACGGTCGTGTCTAATGTATTAAGCCCGAATATGATCGCAGCATATGCAGTATCAATGACGCCTAATTAGCAAGTGGCTGTCAGTTAGGTGGCGTTGGGTGGCAGTTAAAAAATTGAAAGATAAAGATGGCCTAAATAATCGTACCGAGCAACAACAGCCGGCTTAATGTGCAGGCGAAACAAAGCGGATAGAAATGTTGCATCAGCGCGTACTTACATTTTCGATGGCATGGAGCCTCCGGATATGGGGTTCCTACACGCAATTGCTCTCGTTGGAAACTAACCGAACGGACGTTAATGGTCTCGTTTTGACGTTCAAATATGTGTCACGTGATAAAATCGACCAATCACATGATAAGACCTAATTGTCTTGTATTAGTGGTCGGCTCGCATAGACCCTTCAATAATGCTTTATTGAGACAGTGTATCGGCCAGCGACATTGCAATATAAGCGGTGATGTACTGTAACAATTACAGAATAGTGTATTATATTGTATGACACGAAGGGCAATGTGAAAATTTGTAGTTACTGAAGGAGAAACAGAATATGGAAAACTATGTGAGGTGAAGTATAAGGGACGGATACTATGGTTAGCTACTGAAGACTTAACCGGCATTGTATCTTATTGCCTGTTCCCAAGGAATTTCCTGATTTAAACCATGCTTGACTGTATCTAAAGTAAATATCCAAAATACTTCTCTACTTTTTCTAATAGCATCGGTATCTATGCCTGGTTTGGTGTTTATTTTTTCCAGGACAAGCCATTTGATATCTTCATGGCTGTATTTTGCCTCTATATAGTGCTTCACTAAGGGGGCAGCGATCTTTTTGGTCCGTATCGCTGAACGATGTTCTGTCAGTCGTGTAGCTAAAGTTCTGGATGTTTCGACGGCATAACCCAGTCTGCAGGGGCATAATAGCAAGTAAACGATGTTTTTTGTTTTGCAATTAGTGAACGATTTTAGTATAATGGTATGACCATTATGTTCAAGTATATTTGTTATTATAGCACTTTCGCATGCTTTACATTGGGAGCATTTATTGTTCCCACAGATGGGGTTAGCACCATCTAAGGTCTTTTGGATGAAAGATGATTTTATTTTCATACGTGAGTGTACAATTTGGTCCTTCAAATTTTTATTCCGACGATGTGCAAACATCGGACGTGACAAAATATCTTTTTCATCTGAGTTGATGTTTAGAATATGCCAATTTGCGCATATTATTTGACGTACTTGTTCATTTGCTGTTGAGTGTCTGGTGACGCAAACTAATTTGGGTGCAGTTTTAGAGGGATGATTTTCTAAAAGATGATCCCTATCATAGAATCTTGCATGCTTGTATGCTTCTCGTACCACTCGTTTAGGATATCCACGTGTGGTAAATTTTGTCTTCATAGTTTCTGATTTTTTGTCATAGTCGGCTATGTTGGTACAGTTTCTCCGAAGTCGGAGAAACTGTCCAAATGGAATACTTTCCTTTTGTTTTTAGGGTGAAAGCTATTAAAATGCAAGAGTGTATTCCTTGCCGTAGGCTTCACATAGAGGTCTACTTCTAGGACCTGATTGTTTTCCCTGATTTGAATATCGAGAAATTCTATATTTTTAGAACTGGTGTGAGCTGTAAATTTAAGGTTGCAATCACAGAGATTAATCCATTGCAGAAATTCAATTAATGCATCTGAGTCATTGGTCCAGATGAAAAAGACATCATCTATATAGCGAGCCCAATTTTGGATGGACTCAAAGAAAGGGGCTATTTCATTATATATATGGGCCTTTTCAAAGCACGCCATATATATATTCGCTACAGTGGGGGCGCAGGCTGCCCCCATGCTGACTCCTTTTGTCTGTCTGTAAAGATTACCATTAAAATCAAAAGTGTTTTCTTCCAATACAATTTTAAGGGTCTCTCTAATGAATTCCGGACAGCAGTCTATTTGATAGTAGTCTATGAACCACTTCACAGCCGTGAGTGCACCTTCTTGAGGTATATTGCTGTAGAGAGATTCGACGTCTAGTGTAACCATCGTATCTTTGGAACTGTCGAATGGTAATCCCTCCACTGCTTTGATCATTTCTTTGGTGTCTTTGATATATGATATTATTTTGGGCACATGTGGACATAAAATGCGATCAATATATTTGGAAATCGGCTCGGTGACTGAGCCTATTGTGGTCACAATTGGGCGATATGGAGGATTGTGGCTGTCTTTGTGTATTTTTGGTACACCATATATTGCTGCCATTTTGGGATGTTCTATATTTAAATAGTCAAATTCCATTTGGCTGATGGTACCATTGTCTAATGCTCTTTTTGTGAGATTATAGATCTTTCCTTCAACTCTCGAAATTGGATCTATTTTGACTGGTAGATAATATGTGGTGTCACTTAATAGATCTTGCATCGTTTGGATGTATTTGTCCGTATCAACTATTACTATACCACCCCTTTATCACAATTTTTAATAATGACCTCCGAATTATGTCGTAAAGCGACCAAGTCCTCAAGTTCTTTTTTGTTTAGATTGGGAGGAGGACGAAAAGTAGGGGTGATAGATGTTTTTAGGCGTTTGAAAACAATGTTTTCAAAGATTTCCACCTCTGGTCCCAACTGGTCCAATGTGGGAGTAAAAGTGGATGTAGGTCGTAGACCTGAGCAATTGTCTACTTGGTTATGGTGTTATCTAAAACCTAGTCATTCCCCCTCCCCCAACCACTGCAGCATCCCAATTATGCTAAATATGCCCCTCGTATTGGATAACCCCATTACCAAGTAGCAAAACAGAGCTAAACAAAGTCCAGTATTCACTGGTGTAGCATACTGAAAAAAACATCAGGGGATTACCTGCTATGGGGTGAACAGAATCCCAGTGTGCCTCCCGATGAAACAAGGTGGCCAGGAGTGACCAATGCTTACCTGTACTCTTAAATCTGGTTCATGAAAGGTTACAGAGTTTGCAGTCAGCCACAAAGGTGTAGACTGCTTCCTCGCCCAGTGCACCCCAGGCAGTCTATTCAGGTGCCCTGCCGCATCTGTGAGTCGGGACAGAGCATTGAGGGAAATTTCTCTACATCAAGGTTCAGTTACTTTCATTGCCCCCCTCAGTGTCCGCTTGCGTTCATTTGTGAGGTGATCATTTTTTATGTAGTCCATATCTGCCTGTGAAGTCGTGAAGATTTTGGATGTTCCACGGTGATCTATTGTCAGAAATCTCATCTGGATTTTCCGCAGGAGTGAGAGGAGGTCGCAATGCTAGGTCCAAACTTCCCTCTCAATCGAGACGACCCAACAGAGGTCAAACAACCCCAACGGAAGGGGAAGAGGGCAAGAGAAGAGAAAAGAGAAGCAGTCCGCTGATGATTGTGCTGCAGGAGTTATGTCTTTCAAGACCCATCTAGGCTCTCCCTGTGTGAAGGAACAAAAGGTGCATCAAAAATAACATAACAAGCGGTGGAGGTACTGTTCCTATCATAAAGCAAAGAGTACAGAACGGTGGACGAAACAAGGGGGAATCCTAAGTATTATTATTTGGTGCCCTCACACATTCCTGGGGATGTCATGCTTCATCATTGGGCGTGCTCCTCGTAGGGCAGGCGCTGCAATGCCCTATGGGCCCCACGAAGGGTCGCTTTGGAGGAGATCTTTTTATTTCTTTCCGTTTGATGATAGGTGCCATTACACTGTGGTCATCATGCCGTGGGCTCTCTAGTGCCCGCCAAGTTGCTCTGCTTTCCATGCTATCTCTGTGTAGCGCAAAGAAGTAGGGTGTTCGATTTTAAATGACATTTTAACCATGTTAGAAATGTTCATTTTATTCTTGTTGCTTACAACGTGCCTTATTGTTTAGTTGTTTTAGATAAACTGAGAAACAGGTTATTCCTGTCACAATAAATGCTTTTTATTTAAAGTGTCTACTCTTCTTATTACAGTGTGTGTGTGATACTGTGAATAACAAAATAGATTTGTTTCTGTAACCACGGTGCCCCTGACTCCTTTATAGGGATTGTTAGTAATCCAGAAGCAATAACTCAATATGTATCGGGTAAGGTGCTGCGCGGCTACAATAACCTGTCTTTCACATTCAGTGCTGGTGCATTGAACTGTATTCACTTGTGTTACCCATGGGTGGGAAAGCAAACCTTGTAGAACTATGCCAAAGGTAGTGCAACACTCCTTTCACATTATGAAAGTCCTAGTGCCATGTTTCAAACCCCAGGGTCAAACATCACTGTGACAATCCCAACACAGTACTGTCAAATGGCCAGTTCACCACCTTGCCCCCTCCTACCCAGTTAGAGTCTCATGACCCTTGCCGCAGATTAGGCCCTCTTCATGTCAACCCTGTGCCTTCCACTTCTGATAGCCCCCCTTCAAGGCCCTCCTCACATACAACCCTGCTCTTCCCCACATGTCAGATCTCTGTGCCTCCTCCAGGGAGAAATAGTTGCTCTTCAATCATGTGCAATTCTTACCTCCACCAATAATATTTCCCTTACCTGTAAACCTCTCCCCGCACCACCTTGGCCCCTTCAGATTTCCATATCCATCTGGTCCCACTTCTATAGCCCATTCCTCAACACAGGAAGTTCTGCTCTCCCAAAAGAACCTGATAGTTAACCTCTCAACACATGCCCATACACCTCCCAGGCCCCTAAGAGCCCTCACCTTCTCCCTACCCTTACACATCCTTTCAGGTTCCTATGACCAACTACCAGACTTTCATTCCTCATGACCGCTTTGCTACCACCACACCACCTTCTTCTCATCTGGTCAGATCCCTAGACTCTGCTGTCAGGCACCCATTACCTTTGACCTCCTATTCTTCTTGCCCACCCAGCAGATTTCATGCGAGGCTCATGTGTCAATCATACCATTTTCCACAACACTCCAGTTATTTCCACAAAGAGATACCGGTTTAAAGGCATTGAGGCTACTATGATGTGGTGTAAGGTTGTTTACCAAACCCCAAAATAAAAAAATAGTGCTTATTCTTGAGCCACTATATCAATGGTCTTCCTCTCCCCTCCTTGAACAGCCCCTCTGTCCTCTCACTTCTGACAGTAAATTGTAATTGTAAGTGCATTTATACAGCGCTTACTACCCCTGATGAGGCGTAGAAGCACTTTTTGGCAAGTTGCACACAGTGGCGGCTCCTCCGGTAAGGCGGAGGAGCGTTGCCCCACTGCCAGGAGCAGCAAAGAAAGGAAAAAATAAAATGATAACGGAATGTTATTATCATTTTATTTTTTCCACCTGCTGCGGCAGTGCGTGAGGGGGCGGGCAGAGCTGAAGGGCTGCAGGGGAGGAGTGGTAGACACTTGTGTCTGGCACTTTACGCTGAGGGATTATGTTTAAAAGCGTAGCTGAATGTATTGGTTAGAATTGTTTGGGAAGGTAAAACGAACAGACAGTGAGCTAGTGACATAATTTATGTTTAACACGATCTTTCATTCATTGGGTGAGGTTAAAAGGGGTGAGGGTGAATTAGGGAATGTTTATTCAGTGGAGTAGAAGCTTGTTTGGGCACTTTGTTGATAGCGTGTAGTTCACGCTAATAGAGGGAAAAACGTTAATTAAGTGGGGACTGTTACAGTAAGGCACGAATAGTGGGATGTAATATGGATTGCACTGAATGCATGAATAGATGAACATATAATTTAACGTTGGTGTTGTTTAATTGTAGTGAACCCCTGACGAAGGACTACGATAAGTCCGAAATGCATTGGGAATGATATTTTCTACAGAGGATGATAAATGTATGGTTCTTGCTACAGAGAAAGGCCTGGATTGGCATATCTGCCGCATTAGAATGGAAAAATAGATTGTGCCTCTCATGTGACCTGATGAAATGAGGAGAAAGGCAATTGTGAAAAATATGAAATAAAAACTTTATTGAACGTGGATAATTTAGTGGAATCGTTGGTATTGACCTAACGCTGTGCGTCCGGAAGAAGGAGTGTTACTTCACCCCTCATACCGTTGCAGACACTCCTGTGTGCCATGACTGTTTGGTCGGCCCTCTCGGGCTGCCCAAAACAGTCATGCACACTCCCCTGTTCTCCATGCAGGTTGCATTACAGCCTGCATGGAGAACATGCTCACCTCTGCAGCCCCTGGCTGAGCGCCGTGTCACGGAGCTCAGACCAATCACAATGCTCCATTGGAGCATTGTGATTGGCTTAGGGGTGGGAGCTTGGCTGCCTACTTCCTGTTCGACCTGGAGTCGGACACAGGTGAGCGGGAGAGAAGACGTGGGACCCGGCGGCGGCAAGGTACGTTTTTTAAAAAATGTTTTAATTTTTTTTTAAAAGCATCCCGCGAGCCACAACACCCCCGCGCCTGCCCCCCCACCCACAAGCCGTGATGGCCGCCATTGGTAGCGCACTACTACGGAACCCAAAAAGGATTAGTGGCAAGTTAGTACAGGGACATATGACATTTGTTTGAGCGGTGGACATGTGAGTTTGTTATTTGGGTTGAAAAGGATAGTGGAGAGATAGAAGAGGGAGGGGTTTGCATTTATATAGTGCTTGGTATCCCTGGTGAGGTAGCAAAGAGCTTTTTGAGGAGTAGCACGCTACTCCGGAACCCAAACAGGATTTGTGGTGAATTAGTTTGGGGAAATATGAAGTTAATTTGAGCGGTGGAAATGTGAGTCTGTTAGTTGGATTGAAAAGGATAGTAGAGGGATAGAAGAGGGAAGGGTCTAGAAAGTGTTTATTTGGAGATTATATAAGCAGGTACAGGTTTGCTATAAATGGGGGGGAAGAGTCAGAGGGAAGGGTTCAAAAAGGCTTGTTTGGGAGATGTGAATAGCAAAAGAGGTTTGAGATGGTGCAAGGGAGGGGTAGACGAGGGAAGAGTTTAGAAAGGGTTAGTTTGGGATCAATGTAAGGGTAACATAGGGAGGAGTCTAAAAAAGCTTTTTTGCAGGATCATAGTAGTCAGAGAGTGGAGGTAGATGATATATATGAAAGAGGTATGGGGTGAGATATAGGGTAGTGCATTGGAGATGCTGAATTAGGAGTAAAGTAATAAATATAAAGATACATAAGTACATGGAAGGTAAGCATGTATAAGTAAGGTGATATATCTACATTTAAGTCGTATTAAATAAACTCATACTTCCATATAAAAATGTACGTATTTATGCAGTGACATATATACATGTTAAACATAGAAAAATATAACCATAAGTAATATGTACATTTGTAAGCAGAACTAATGAAAATCTATATATTTATAAACAAGATTATTATATACTTTTATACAAAGGAATACACATATCTAGGTACACTTATATAATCCAAATAACTGCTTATACACAGTGATATGTTGTATATTTATGTTTCAGTATGGTGATCATGTGGGGAAGAGCCAACTCTTGAGTAGTTTTCTGAAGATAAGGAAATTATTTGTAGATCTTAGGTTTGGGGGTAAAAAGTACCATAGTTTGGCTGCTTGAACAGAGAAGGATGTGCCACCTATGTTTTTTTTCTTGTATGTTGTGATTTTGAGGCAAGGTCCCAATCTAAAGCGGAGGCTCCTTTGTTGAATGTATTTGTTGATTTTATTCCTGATGAAGAGTGGCCTTATTCTATGTATCACTTTGTGGATGATGCAAAGCAGCTTGAATGTGAATCTTCTGGCAACCGTTAATCAATGTAGGGCCTTCAAGGCAGGGGAAATGTAGGCTTGTGGCTTTATATGTAAGAGTAGTCTGGCAGCAGAGTTCTGAATCCGTTGTAGTCTTTTCATAGTTGTTACAGATGATCCGTGGTAGAGGCTATTGACGAAATCGAGTTTTGACAGAACAAGAGAGATAGTAGCCTGGACCTTGTGTGGAAATCCCAGGAGGGGGGAAATGTGTCACAGAGTTTTCATAGTAATGAAGCTAGATCTTGCTAGTTTGTCCACTTGGACATTCATTGATAGCTTGGAGTCCATGGAAATTCTGAGGTTTCTTACTTCCTTAGATGTTCCCAGGTCATAAGGCCAGGTGGTGAGTGGGTCATAATTTTTCAACGGCTCTGATGCAACTGGAGATTTGTGAGTCTCCAATGTCTTTGGGGTTTTCCAGTTAAAGGAGTATTTATGTGTCTTCTGCATAGTTATAGCATGTGAGGTGAAATTGATTGATTAGTGCCAGTAATGACTTCATGTAGATGTTGAAAACCATTAGTGAGATGATAGAGCCTTGAGGGACCTGCTTTTGTAAAGTACAGTTTGGACGAGAAAGGGGATATGGATGATATTAGTTCTGTTTCGAAGGTAGGATGTGATCCAGTCGAAAGCCGTCCCCTCTATGCCAACTTCGTTGACTGTGTCAAAAGCGGCTGAGAGGTCCAAGAGAACGAGTGCAGCAACCCCGTTCTGGTCAACTGTGTTCTTAAGGTCATCCCAGATGGCAATGAGGGCAGATTCTGTGCCTCTTCCTGGACGGAATCCAGTTTGGAAGCAGGAGCGGCTGGTCTGTTGGGGCTGAGGTGCCACGCCCCTCCACCTTTCGCGCCCCTCATGAACAGTGTCTGTCAGGCTGAACAAAGGTCAGCCTGACAGACCCTGTTCACTTTCAGGTCAGGCAGCCAGGAGCCAGACATGCACATTTAGCGCAGGCTCCTGGCTGCCTGAGCTGAACTTTGCTGGGCTGAGGAAGTCACAGCTCCTGTGGGCGTTATGTCCTCAGCTCAGCAAAGGTCCCTGAGGCCCTCCCCTCAGTGACGAGGGGTAGCGTGACTGATTGCCTCGCACCTGGGTGCTTCAGTTTTAAGCCCTGAAGCGCCCAGGGTCGAGTGTCAATCAGTGACACTTCATCACAGAGTGGGGTGGGGTCAGCAGTGTCACTGACCCCATCCCACTCTGTCATGATGTTAGGACTGCTGCCTTCCCTCAGGTCAGCCAATGATGGAAGGCAGCAGTCCCAAGCCTTCTGGAACCTCTGAGGCAGAGCTAGCTGCAGGTAAGTGTTTGTTTTTCTTTTAAACTGTTTGGTGCGTGCGTGCGTGTATGTATGTATGAATGTTTGGTGAAGAGTGTTGTGAATGGATGTGTTTGTGTGCGTGCGTGTATGTATGAATGTTTGGTGAAGAGTGTTGTGAATGGATGTGTTTGTGTGCATGCGTGTGTGTGAATACATTGCTTTGAGTGTTATGTGTATGTGTGCATGAGTGTGTGTCCCGTCTGCCCCCCTCCCTCCAAAACTTACCGGCCGCCACTGTTTGGAAGCCTGAAAGTATTGAATTATCTTCAATGAATTGTGACATCTATATGAATGCTGATCTTTCTATCAGTTTTCCCAGGAAAGGTCCATTTGTAATTGGTCTGTAGTTGTCAGGGTTAGGCGGGTCTAGGTCTGGTTTCTTTAGTAATGGGCGTATGTTTGACTTTTTCAGGTCTTCTGGAAATATTCCCGTAGTTAAGGAATTGTTGATGATTCTTCTTACCAGCATGGCAGTCGAGGTAGTTAGAAGAATTTTCTTGAAGGTTTGTGGTGGACATGGGTCAGAAGGGCTGCCGGCAGGCCTGCCTTGCTTTGACCAGGTCTATAAATTCATTGTGTGATATTTGCTGGAGGGAATGCATAGGCTAGGTTAGCCTACTCATGGAGGGTTGTTTTGAAAAAGGTCATTGCTGGTGGTTTTTCTTTGTTTTTAATAGGAGTCCAAAGTGTCTGCTTTGGCTGTGTAAAGATTTGTCAGTTTGTCTGTGAAATCTTGAGTGATCGAATGAGCTCCTTCTAGGCAATTTGGCTTACGAAATTCGGTGAGAATTTTATAGAATTCATTATTAGCAGATTTAGCAATTTGAATTCTGTGTGAATAGTATCTTTTCTTAGCTTTTTTGATTGCTTACTTCTATAATCTGTTAAGTTTCTGTAGGTGAACTTTGTCTTGATTGGTGTTTGTTTTGAGCCAGGCATGTTGCAGCTTTCTAATTTGCTGATTCATCTCTTTTAGCTCTGTATTTCTCCAAGGTGCTTGTTTTCTTTTGTCCTTTTGTGTTGTTCTGAGTGGTATTAGAATATCAAAAGCTTTCTGTTGCCACTCATATAGTTCCTGCACGGAATTTATTGTGGCTATATATGTATTGGATGTTAGTTGTGTTTCTAAATGTTCAAAACTGAGTTTGTTCCACAGTCGATAGGTGGATGCATGTACGGTTATTTTCGGTGTGTTGCTTTGTGTTGTTTTATGTTGGAAAGCTAGCAAATGGTGGTCTGACCTTGTGACTGGAGTAATTGTTTGAAAGGTAACTATTCCTGGTTTTGCAAAAATGACATCTAGGATGTGTCCAGCGATGTGTGTAGGTTTGTGGATGATCTGGTGTAGTTTCAGTGCATCTAGGCAAATGTTTAGGTCACCAAGAATGCATATTTTGGAGTGTATTGTTATCAGGTTTGTAACTGTGTCTAGAAGTGTGTCTGGGAATGTTGCATTGCTAGGTGGAGGTCTGTAAAGGAGAAGGATGTTACAGGAGGAAGATTATGTAGTGTTGCATCTGGTGAAGAGGGCTTCACAACCTTGTATGGAGATGTCGTCCGCTTTAGTGATATTTAATGTTTGCTTGAACACAACAGCTAGGCCACCTCTTCTTTTGCCTATACAATTTTGTGTGATAGTTTGATAGACTAGAGGAACAGCTTCATGCTTCATGCAACACTGGAGCCATGTCATCTCCCAACCATGATTCAGTTATGAAGAGTATGTCAGTTTGTGTGTCAGTGAGAAGGTCGTAAATGTGGTGCTTGTTTTTTTAGAGTGATCGAACATTTATTAGTAGGCAGTTAAGAAAATGTCTTTTGATGGTGGTGTGACTTTGCCTTGTAGAAGAGTGAACAGTGTTTTGTGTACTTGTAGCAGCTGTATGAGGATAGCAATAGTGTAGTTGTCCTGTATTGTAATCCCTGTCTAGCTGGCTAAGAAGGCATTTTGATGGGACTGCATGTGTAGGTGGTGGAGATGGTGTTTGAGAGTGAGTTGGTGAGCTGTATTGTTTTTGCAGAGTAGCCTCGTTGTGCAGTAGACATGGAGAAGCGAAGTTGTGAAAAGTGGCATGTTGTTTATTTTGTTTGTGTCTGTTAACCCCTTGACCGCGATCGGAATTCCGCTCGTATGCTGGACATTCCGATCGCGGGTGGGGTCGTGACGAGCTGAGCTCGTCATGCGCACAGCGCTACCGCGCAGCATGACGAGCTGAGCTCGTCATGAGCACGGAAAGGGTTAATGGTGGAAGGTGTATGAGTTAGGGGTAGTGGTACAGCATGTGGGTCATGTAGTAAGGTTCTAACTTGTCCAATGGATGAGAGGCGGTTAAAAGAGAGTTGCTGTAAATGTGTTAGAAGTGGGGGTAGAGAGAAGGCTTGGCAGTAAAGTTGGTTTAGGGTGTGTATTGTTTGTGTAGTTAGCAGAGTTGGAGTGAGTGTATATTTCTGGTTTGTGATGAAACGTATTATGAGGTAGTGTGTGTGTGAGATTTTGTTGTGCTGGTATGTGTGTTATGTTTTGTTTTTGAGGAGTAGTGAGAGGAGATGATGGTGTGTTTGTTTTCGGAGAGGTATTTGTACGTAAAATATTGTTGGCAAGTGGAACCTGCAAGGTAAAGGGGGTGGTCATGTGTTTTGTAAAAGAGTGTATGTGGTGTGTGAGAGGAGATAGACAAGAGGTAGGAGCTTTTTTGTTATATTTAATTGTTGGAAGAGGTAATATATGTAGTGAAGAGTAGTGTAAGGTTGTGTGGTTATGTTTGTGTGGTAAAAAGAGTAGGAGGGTGTTGGTGGATGAAAAGATGGAAGGTTGAGTATAGGTTTGGTGGTGACAGAAAGGGTTCTGTTAGGAGTAATTTCAGCAGGGAGTGTGTGTCTGGATGGGATATAGTTACGTATGATGTTGACTTGGGTTGTGTTGGCGATTAGTGGATTGGTTAGTGGTATAGGAGAGAGTGGTGTTTTGTGTGTGAGTAAAGGTGCTATTGTGTAGTAGTTGGGTCGAAGGATATATAAGTGTTGTTTGTGTGGTTTTGTAGTGGGTGTTGTTGAGACATTGAAATGTGTGTGGGGTTTGTAGTGAATGTGTGGGTGCAGTTGCTGTGAGTGTGTTATTATGTTTATGATAATGGATGGGATGAGGTGGTTTCTGCTGAATGGAAAAATTGGAAAAATGGGCAGCATTTCTGACCCTAGGCCCGACCAGGCCCAAACAGGCAACTGCCCTTGTCCTCTCTGCCATTAGCGTTGACCCCTGGGCTGAGACACCCTAGCCTTAGGCTTAAATAGCCCAAGCGATCAAGTGAGCCTCGTTGCCCAATGGGTACCCTAGCCCTAACCGTAACCAATCAGAACACTAGCCCTAAGCTCTAGGACCAATAGGAGATCAGGTTCTTACACCCAATCACAGCCCTAATCCCAATAAAAACACCAGAAACAGCTGCCGAACAGAGCACAGATGTAACGTCTAATAGCAGCTTATATAAGGGGTTTGTGACCTCAAGCTAAGGATGCTGGGCTGGGAGCTGTGCCTCAATTCAAAATTTCCTTGGAGACAGACAGGCTCAATCCACACTCTGGAGTTCTGCAAGTAAGGACCTAAACTAGGCCACTGACAATACTGCTTTTCCCACACTTACACAGCTCACTCTCCTAACCAAAAACGAGTCCTACATACACTTTCCAAACCAAGTTTAAACCCTAAGAGCAGATTTCTGCAGTCTCAAAGCACACTCTGCTTGGCCTCGGAGGTGTAATGTGTCTGTTTGTTTCCCTTTTAAATTGATTTTTTTTTTAACTCACTTGCTAAGACAAAGGGGAGCTGGGGTAGATTGCTTACACACAGGTCTGAGCACAGATTAGGAGAGAAAGTAGGAGGGAAAATTAAGCAGTCACGGGCAGGTAGAAACAGCTAATTTTAAGCTGTAAAGCCCACAATCAAAGAAGTGAAAGTGAGGCAGTCACAGGCAGGTAAAAACATCAGATTTTGCACTACAGAGCCCACAAGCCAACAGGCAAACTGAGGCAGTCACAGGACAAGTAAAAACAGCAGATTTTAAGCTACAAAGCCCACAAAGAAACAAGTAAAATTGAGGCAGTCACGGGTAGAGGAAAATCACTTTTAAAGTTTCAGGTAATAGACAGCACAGGTCTGTCTTCTTACCACCTCCTGGTCCTTGGTTCATTGGAATGTTGGGCACAGGGAAGCTGTGGCTAACAAAATGGAGGTAGCTTGCTTGGGGTACCCTCCACAAACCTTAAGCGGCCTTGGCAGGTGTGAGAGGAGGGCTAAGGGTTGCTTGGGAGCTGGGGAGCCAATCAGTAAGCTCAGGCTGCTGGGCAGGGTACTGAGAGCTGCTCCTCAATTCAGAATCTCCATGGAGACAAACAGGTGCAATTCACACTCTGGAGTTCTGCGGGTAAGGGCCTAAACTAGGCCACTGACAATACTGCGTTTCCCGCACTTAAACAACTAAGGGGCATATTAACAACGAGGCGATAAGCAATTATCGCCGCTTTAGCGTCTGTTTTCGGACGGAAAGCGGCGATAATTCTATCGCCTAATCAGCAAGGTCACGCTATCGCGTGAATCCTTGCACTATCGCCCTTTCCCCCAACGCCCATCCTTGCATCTCTAATGAGATGCAAAGTGGGCGTTACTGGGCGTACCCCGGATGGGCTACGTTGCAAATATCGCCGATGTTCACATCGCGATATTTACAAGGCAGCCCACAGGATTATAGCAGACGTTAGATTTTGGCGAAAACGGCCGTTTTCGCCAAAATCTAACGTCTGCTATAATCCTGACTTACCTATGTTAGGCATAGGAGGTGGATTCTGCTGATACGACCACAGGGTCGTATCAGCAGGTTATCGCCTTTGCAGGGAACATCGCTGGAAAACCAGCGATGTTCCCTGCAAAAGGGCGATAACCTCGCTATCTCTGGAATTTTTATCGCCCTGGAGTAACGCGTTGTTAATAACGCGCTACCAGGGCGATAAATGCCAGAGATAGCCTGCGATAATCTAATTATCGCTAAGCACGGCCAGCGATAATTATCGCTGGCCGTTGTTAATATGCCCCTAACTCTCCTAGCCAAAAATGAGTGTTACACACACTTTCCAAACCCAGTTTAAACCCTAAGAGCAGATTTCTGCAGTCTTAATGCACACTCTGCCTAGCCTCTGAGGTGTAATATGTCTGTTTGTTTCTCTTTAAATTTTTTTTTTTTCAACTCACTTGTAAGACAAAAGGGAGCTGGGGTGGATTACTTGCACACAGGTCTTAGCACAGATTAGGGGAGAAACTAAGTGGGAAAATTAAGCAGTCACGGACAGGTAAAAACAGCAAATTGTAAGCTACAAAGCCCACTATCAAACATGTGAAAGTGAGGCAGTAACTAGCAGGTAAAAACAGCAGATTTTGAACTACAAAGCCCACAGCCCAACAAGTAAATTTAGGAAGTTACGGGCAGGTAAAATTAGCAGATTTTAAGCTACAAAGTCCACAATCCAACAGGTAAATTGAGGCAGTCACGGGCAGGTAAAAACAGCAGATGTTGTGCTACAAAGCCCACAAAGAAATAAGTGAAATTGAGGCAGTCATGGGTAGAGGAAAATCGCTTTTAATGTTTCAGGGAGTAGACAGCACATGTCTGTCTTCTTTCCACCTCCTGGTACTTGGTTCACTGGGATGTTGTGCACAGGGAAGCTGTGGCTAACAAAATGGAGATGGCTGTCTTGGGGTTCCCTCCACAAACCTTAAGTGGCCGGGGCCGGTGTGAGTGGAGGGCTCAGGGTTGCTTGGGAACTAGAGAGCCAATCAGTTGGCTCAGGCTGCTGGGCAGGGGGCTGGGAGCTGCTCCTCAATTCATAATCTCCTTTGAGACAGACAGGCTCAATCCAAACTCTGGAGTTCTGCATGTAAGGGCCTAAACTAGGCCACAGACAATACTGCTTTCCCTCTGAGGTGTGATAAGTCTGTTTGTTTCCCTTTTAAATAGTTTTTTTCTTTTAAATTCACTTGCTAAAACAAAAGGGAGCTGGGGTGGATTGCTTAGACACAGGTCTGAGCACAGATTGGGGAGAAACTAGGAGGGAAAATTAAGCAGTCACGGGCAGGTTTAAACAGCAAATTTTAAACCGCAAACCCCACAATCAAACAAGTGAAAGTGAGGCAGTCACGGGCAAGAAAAACTGCAGATTTTAAGCTACAATGACCACAAAGAAACAAGTGAAATTGAGGTAGTCACGGGTAGAGGAAAATCAATTTTAAAGTTTCAGGGAATAGACAGCACACGTCTGTCTTCTTACCTCCTCCTAGTACTTGGTGTACTGGAATGTTGGGCACAGGGAAGCTTTGGTTTACAAAATGGAGATGGCTATCTTGGTGTTCCCTCCACAAACCTTAAGTGGCCTGGGCAGGTGTGAGAGGAGGGCTCAGGGTTGCTTGGGAGCTAGAGAGCCAATCCGGAAGCTCAACTGCTGGGAAGGGGGCTGGGAGTTGCTCCTCAATTAAGAATCTCCTTGGAGACAGACAGGCTCAATCCACACTCTGGAGTTCTGCAGGTAAGGGCCTAAACTAGGCATCTGACAATAATGCTTTTCCCACACTAAAACAACTCACTCCCCTAGCCAAAAACAAGTGTACATACACTTTCCAAACCCAGTTTAAACTCTAGGAGCAGATTTCTGCAGTCTAAAAGCACATTCTGCTTAGCCTCTGAGGTGTGATATGTCTGTTGTTTCTCTTTTAAATTGTTTTTTTTTTTTTAGCTCACTTGCTAAGAAAAAAGGGAGCTGGGGGTGGATTGCTTACACACAGGTCTGAGCACAGATTAGGGGAGAAACTAGGAGTAAAATATAAGCAGTCACGGGCAGGTAAAAACAGCACATTTTAAGCTACAAAGCCCAGAATCAAACAAGTGAAAGCGAGGCCGTCATGGTCAGGTAAAAATAGCAGATTTTGAACTACAAAGCCCACAGTCCAACAGGTAAATTGAGGCAGTCGCTGGCAGGTAAAAACAGCAGATTTTAATCTACAAAGCCCACAATCCAACAGGTAAATTGAGGCAGTCACGGGCAGGTAAAAACAGCAGATTTTAGGCTACAAAGCCCACAAAAAAAACAAGTAAAATTGAGGCAGTCATGGGTATAGGAAAATCACTTTTAAAGCGCCCTGGATACCTCCTGTCTCCCCTACATCAAGCCCCAAACAGCTCCTCAAAAAGTGTAGCAGCTCAATTATTATCACCTCCACCAGCTGTATCAGAGTGGCATGTATTAGTGTGGGAGCCCCGGACGGGGACATGAGCACGCGGCCATTGGAGCTGCACCATCAGTGCATATAGCACATCAAGTTCATGGGTACAGCATACCTACAGCATGTACACATGCCACCAAAGCCCACATTCTCAAAGCAAAAGGGAATACATTTTCACAAGAGCAGTATGTCTTCAACCCCACTGCAGAACATTCAGTCCTTGAATTGAGATATCAAACCCCAATATATCTCTCAACCCATGCACCACAGAATTTCTTCCCATCATCACAAGATCCTTCTCAACCGTCACATAGCACAAAACATCTTTAAAACCTCCGTTAACAGGACAATATATCTGTAGATCCTTACTTCAAAACACAGGGGCAGGGCCGTAGCCACAACGGGCATTTGAGGTCAGAGGTAGCCCATATTAAACTACCCCCAGGATGACCCAAGCAGCTGGCGCAGCATTTATCGAAAAATGCATTTACCTTTGAGCGCATACAATCTAATCGGAAAAAAGTGTCTGAAATAGAGGTGTGGCGGCTGAGGGTGCAGAAGCACCCCCAAAAATCATCATGCTGGAGTTCAGAAGGTCAATGAACAATAAAAATGTCATTAAATATAGTTTTTATCTTGTCAAATTTGCGGTGCATTCAAAGACAGGTCAAATGTCAAACTATGCCTTCTGCCTTATTGCTGCTTATTCTGTTAACATGGAACTGTTGCTTACTTTCCTCTCTCTGGCTGCGAACCGAGATAATTTCTAAAGTGAGCTATATAACACTCTATCTGAGGTACAGGGGGTGCGAAAAGAAGGACTGTAAGATTTTTTTTCTAATATACAACAAAATTTAAATACCTGTATATGAACTGTACAAATATGTCAAAGTATATCAGCAATTACGAAACTGCAATGAAGCACATTTTGTTTTGTAATTCTGAATTGTGATGGAAACATATTTTCATAGGATCAAAACAAATGTTGGTGATGCATAGTGTATTGTAGTGTATTGTATTGTATTGTATGGTAGCGCTTACTATCCCTATCTGGGGCACTGAAGATCTTACCTATATGGCCACGCCATAAAGGGTGTGTTTGGAAGGGTGTTGCCTTTCTTTTGCGTTCCTTTGTGGGAATTATTTCCATGTCATGAGTGATGCCCACCAAGATAAAGTTATCGTGCTATTTGATGCAGCGTGTAGCAGTCTGAAGAATGATGAGATGTGAGAGATACAGATGCATAGTATACTGTTTTACAGTTCACTGGCAGGTGCGAACAGCTCTGTAGGTCCCTTTATGGTATTTCTTATGACTATAGTCTGACTAGCTGGTTACTGCACAGGGTTGTCCAATCAGAAATTTTGTGTATAGTTGAGCTTGCATGGTTGGAGGGAGAGAGAAGTAGAGAAGCCTGCTGGGATAAGCATTGCTACTGCCATTGTAAGATGTAAAGAAGTGGCCGTAGTGTATAAATATTTGGGACCTGCAGTGGTGGGCAGGATTAAAGCCCTCTAATTGACTATCAGTGTGTGACTGATCACTTCAGTTATTCCATGCCTGTTAATTTGGTGATGGCTTGTTTATTAGCTGCACAGTATTGGTGATAGACAACCCTTGTAGCAGATACATCTTGTGTGAATGTGTAAGATCTAAGTTATAGTTGACTGCTGACCGCTGAGTGTTATGTGATTAGTAATAGTGTGGGTCAGAAATGTTATATGTGAATTTGCATAACTATATAATACCCCGGTGAACCATAGGTCAGGCATCCTTAACTTACCTGCCTATCAAACGTATTTACTGGTCGAGTTGTTTCCAAATTGTGAATTGTAAGCTGAAGATTGAGTTTGAGGGTGTGACTGTCTTTCTGGGTTCTGTTGTTGGGATGTGGAGTGGTGTAGTTGTCTTGGAAATAGCCATATTTTCAATTGACTTATGAATCATATATGCAGTGGCGTAGCGAAACTTTAGGGGGCCCCCCTGCAAAGTACACAAGGCCCCCCCCAGGCCCAAACCTGCCACTTTAGTAGTAGACCCAGTGCACTGTGTTGACGGGGTTCCCAGGAACTAGGGCTCCCCCCGCACTGCAGGGGCATGACTTGGCTAATGTTACGCCAATGAGTATATGCTCCTGGATGTTTCAAATGCTAGCTTGTAGTGAGTTCCAGAGCTTGGTGGCTTGAGCTGAGAAAGCCGTCCCTCCTGCGGATTATGAATGGTAAAATGGCATGATGATATGTGCATATATGAAGCAGATTATGGATTATGTGGCACAATTGGCAGATCCATACTTATGCTAAAAACGCTGCAGCGACAGTGGTCCTGGTATAGGTTGTTGACATAGTCAAGCTTGGAGATTATGAGTGTGAGGATGGCTTTGGGTTTCTGTTTGTATCGAAGGTATGGGAAGAGGCAACATAGTGTTTTCATTGTGTAGGAAACACTCTTTGGGATGTTGTTAAGATGTGGTATCAAGTATAGGTCTGAATCTATTGTTGCCCCTACGTTTCTGATTTCTCTTGATATTGTTAGAGGGGCCTATGTTTCTTAGGCCATATGGCAGTAAACTGGTAATTTTTACCACTGTCCGCAGGTCATAATCTCTCTCTTTGTGGTCTGATCTTTACATGGTTATTCATCATCCATGTGTTTATGGCCCGAAGGCAGTCATCAAGTTGCACATTATGGAGGTATTCCAGGCCATACATTTTTAAAATGATTTGGGTGTTTCCTGCATTGTTGTAAGAGGTGAGATTGAATGATTTAACAGATTTGCTAAGGGGTTTAGGTAGATGTTGAATAATAGAGGGGATATGATTGTCTCCTAAGGAACCAAGGGACAGATGTACGACCATTAATGTTTGCGACTTGCAAATTGCATTAAATTGCGAGTCGCAATTTGTGAGTCGCAAACATCAATGTACAACAGTGTCAGAGACACTGTTTGCGATTCCCAATGGGGTTGCAAATTGCATGCCTCATGCATATTAATGAGGCTGTCGCAATTTGCAACCCCATTGGGACTGGCTGGCACTCCCAGGGATGGTGGCCTGCTGGGGTCAGCAGACCACTATGTCTGGGACTGCTTTGACAATAAAGCAGTTTTAAAAAAAAAAATGCATCCCGTTTTCCTTAAAGGAAAACGTGATGCATTGAAAAAAAAAAGAAATGAAACGTTTTTGTTTAATTTTTTAAGGGCAGGCAGTGGTCCCTGGGACCACTGCCTGCTCTTAAAAAATGTTTGCGCACCCATTCACAAAGGGGAAGTGGTCCCCTGGGGACCCCTTCCCATTTGCGAATGGTTTACCACCCTCTTTAAGAGGGTGGTAAACTGCGAGTGTTTTGCAACCGCAAATGCGGTCGCAAAACATTCTTACATGGGGTTTAGAGTCGCTATTAGGAAGGGACGCCCTTGGAACGCCCCTTCCTATTAGCGAGTCTCTAACCCTATTTTGCGAGTCGCTGTTACATTAGCGACTCGCAAAATAGGGTTGGTACATTGTGCTTCTGTTTTTTGCGGTCGCAAAAGGGCAAAATGCCCCTCTGCGACCGCAAAAAATGGTCGTACATCTGACCCCAAATATGTACTCCTCCCTTTCTGCGCTCCTATTAAGTGGAAAATGAACAGATAATTAATCTGTTTTTTGGCGCGCAATCCATGGTTGTACTCCACCCAAATATGTAAAGAAAATGTTCAAACACACCTATTCTCAATTATGGGAATAGTCCCATGATGCGCAAGCCTTCATGTGGTCGCCTATTTCCAGGCACTGATAAATTTGAAAGAGTTAGCACAATATTTACACAGTGATTTTTTATTTTTTTTCATTTTGAACTCCAGAATCGTTGT
The DNA here is from genome assembly GCA_963921515.1 of Calotriton arnoldi. Lineage (NCBI taxonomy): Eukaryota > Metazoa > Chordata > Amphibia > Caudata > Salamandridae > Calotriton > Calotriton arnoldi. The sequence continues at coordinate 315,697 of CAWUFW010005874.1, forward strand.
GAGAGACATGCTTCACCTCAATAGTGTGCAAAAAGATTTCTTGACTTCAATGTTTCAAATCTTAATTTCTTCTATGCAACATATAAATCATTTCCAAACAAATTTTCACGGTCCACGTATATTAATAACTCCTGTCACTGACCCCATTGCATTTCAGACCAATGAAATATTAAAAAATGGATAAGAAAACCGTATAAAAAAGCATATCACCAGCAAAAACAAAATTGCAGATTAAATATAGTGTTAACAGAAGACAAAAGCCTTGTGAAAAGTCATAGCATAAGAAGTTGGATACTACTTGAATCCTTGCATGCATATGCCGCTACTAAAGACGCCATTGTTAAATAAGTTGATAGTCGAACAAATTGTGCAGGGAACCCAACAAATTAATAGATTGCAACAAATACAATAAACAGTAAATAAATATAACTATTATACCTGCACTATAAAAGAAAGCATTCCTAATCTGTCATTCAATCCCATTAGTTGGAGAGTATTTTGTGAAGGAACACTACAGTGTTGTGTCTGAAGAGCTGATGTGAACGGTGGTGGCAATCCTAGTTATGAGGTCCTGTGTTATTAATTTACTAAATGCATAACACTTGGTGACCATTTGGGTGCCATTTTTATTGGGAGAGGTGTGGGAACGCTGAGCGGTAAGAACTTTATGGATCCTGATTCCAGAAGTTTCCTTCACAGAAATTTGAGGTAAATTTGTGATTTAGCCAATGTTTGGTGCTTAGAGGTCATTGTGGGTAAGAAAAGGTATTGAGATCACTGCGAGCCACTCCACTCCAGGCTACCCTAGGTGCCTCGTTTCCAGAAATATCTGGGCCTAGCAGGTTTCCCTAGGTGCTGAATAAGCCTTGGCCTAAATACCTCAGCTGCTCACTTTGCCAGAATGGGTCAATGTGCAAAATCTTGATTTTTCCTTGTTGTGATTGGGCATTTGCTGTCATGGACGATAGCCTAGATACACTAGAGGGGTATGATACTAATTGGGAGAAGTGTAAGAATGCTGCATGTTAGGAAATTTGTGGATCACCGCAGATTCCATTAGGGTGGGCTGCATTCACTTTTGTTTTGCTGTGACATAAGCACACACAGTGTGCTATGTAACACAGCAAAATAAATTCTGATTCGAGAGAAGAATTTCCCTCAAATGTTGACTTTGTTTTTGGAAAAAGAAAATGTTTCTGGGGTTTTTACCAGAAACATTTTTGTTTTCAGTACAGTGGATGACCTGTTGAAGCCCACTGCTCTGTGAAGGTAGTGCGTGGATGTCAATAGGTTGTCCTCTGTGTAAAGGAGTTAAAACGCACCAAATCAATGCTGCTGATGTCCTATCCAATAAGAACGGTCAATAGACTTTAGGGATATGATGGCCACATTGCACTAACTTCTTTTTTTCATGGCCGTTGGGTACTTCTCCAGTTACAGAAGGCATCCAGGATGGCATACTTCTAGGAGAGGAGAGCAGAGAAAACCACAGTGGCTAAAGAAAGGTGGCAGCTGCTGCTCCTAGGCATGCAAATCCTAGAGAAAGTTTCAATTGCTGTACATGGTCTATGGAGAGCTAGGGATAGAATTAAAAAAATGTGAAATAAAGAGAAGATGGAAGAGGTTCTAGAGAAGGAGACGAGAAGGACAGAAAGAAAGGAGAGTTAGTAAAGAGATCAGGAGAGGCAGGAAGGGGAAGATAGAGGAGGTGTAGTGGGGAAAATGGTGAGCGAGTCAGTGGGGAGAGAGATTAGGAGATGAGGAGAGAAGAGAGAAAGTGAAATAGATCCTGGAGCAATATGAGAGCCATATACACGTGGAGAAAAGATGATTGGAGATTTTTAGTGGAATTTATATCTTATCATGTTTTTGCCAATACAGCTGGCCGAATGTGATTTCAATGCACAATTTTGCACTTATTTTCTAAAAAGGATCTTAATTTAAGATCCAAAAATCACCTTGCATAGTGAGAGGTCTTTGAAGTCCTATTAAGGTCTAACCAATGTTACTTGATTCACATAGATTTTTACAGACTGCCTAACAATGGCACCTCCTTTTATTTGTTACTAAATGCTTTTGGTGAGAAGTGCTGATGCCTTCCAATTTAATACATATCAGCAATGTATACCTGTGGTGGTATAGTTGCTGGTATCTCCTTCTTGCTTAGAAGTCCAAGGTCTACTATGGAGGCAGTTTAGCTTTCTAGTGTACATTTAAATATGTCACTCTCTTAACTGTTTTATAACATGAAGCTTGACTTCTATCTGCACCTGTAGTAAAGCTGAACAATCCTTCTGCAAGTAGATCTATTCCATTTCTACTACACATGACATGTTTCCACGCTTTCTACATTTGCCGCTCAGAAAAGGGCTTGCTCTTTCAGGCAATGTTAGGTACATAGAGGCGTCACCTTGAGGATTCTATGTAAGAAGTCTACAGCAAGTGAAAGAGAGGATAATTTCCCTAATTCCGGAAATGGAGGTTATCACAGAGCAGGATCCTAGATGCTAACTGTGAAACTACTACTCAAAGCCTTAGAGACAGTGCTGCTGCCTGCCAATACGATGCTCCTCTAACTGGAGATGGAACCAGTGTCCTTAGCCAGGCCACAGGCCTCAAATGAACCCATCCAAGGCTCACACAATCACCTATCGTCTAACATGCCAACCTCTCTTGCTGGTCAGTGCCTGACAAGGGTCTCCTTTTGAACAGCACCTTCCACACAACGTGCCGGTAATTATAAGGGATGTATGCCAATGTTAAAGCCTGCAAGCCTGCTTCAAGTCCATGCAGTTTTGACTGGTGTTTTTGCTCAAATATAATTGAACTATTCATATTTTGTCACAACCTTATTGTGAAATTCATTGTGGGACCTTCCCAAGTTCCACTGTGAAACACCATTTAAATGTGTACCACTGTTGCAGCCCTAAAATGTTTAAAACACACTGTTCACCACAAATGTCCCAAAATGTCCTTGATGTATATGCTCCAAGCTCTCTGTAAAGTTATTTTAAATTAGTGGCAAGTTAAAATCAACTTCACTTAGGAAGTTGGGCAGAATTAGAAAGCTCCATACTTTATGAAGCAGATTACATTTCCTAACTTTACTTGAGGTAAGGTTTTGTCCCTTAGGGCCTTCCAGGTGTGATGATTTCCTGATGCAGAATAACTCAGGTAGGCCATCCTCCAGCAAAACAATGTTGTATGTGAAGGCTAGACATTCACCACCTCAGGTTAGAGGTGTGGGAGGGAGCGCTCTTCGCATTTCACAAAGTGTAAACAGTTTAGAAAATACACAAATTTGATAGTCAGCTGACTTTGCAACTTTATACCATTCAACTTGAAATCACATCGAATTGATAGAATATAAAGTTGGATTGTGGAAAGTTGATTGAGTGTGCTTTAATATGTACCTTAACAAAATCCACATATTCCTTCACATAAAATCACATGGTTTACGTCCTGAACATCTATGGCACAGAATATTGAGAACAAAATATTGAATCCAAAATATAGACAGGTAACTAAGTATAGATTTTCTGTACCTCACTCCATGTATGCTTACCTACACAATACGTATATCTTCAAGGTACGTAGATGTGGAGTTAGGAATATTAAATGTATATGCCAGAAATTGGGTTACTGGTTAAGGGGATGAAACCCTACTCAAGCAGGAACCACAATCCTTGTCAGGGTGAAGTCACAAGAAAACTCTACATTAACCTGTGTTCAACCCTCGGGTAGATTCGCACAGCGCAGTCAGCCTGTACTCAGAGGCAATGCGTAAAGTATTTGTGCAACACCTCAAATAGTAACACAGTGAAAACACACCACAGAAGGATCCCAAACCAGTTTAGAAAAATGGAGTCATTTGTAATAAATAAAACAGGACCACAGATATGCAGGTTTTAAGATTTCAGTAAATATAGCATAAAAAAGTGCAAAGCGCCAACTGTGGATATCTGGTCACGTGGACCGGGACAAATTCACAAATTCAGGCTGACCACAATGGAGTGCCGGCTGGCTACAGGGACCCAGTTAGGCCCACTGAACAAGAGTACCTTAAATCCTGGTTGCGGAGCATTGCAAGGACCTGTGCTGAGGATGCTCGTGCAGCTGAGGTGATGCGTCGGTTCGGAAGAGCTGTGGAGCTGTGATGTGAGGTCCTGCATCGACAAGGGCTTGCAATGCGAAGTCTGGCATTGAGGATGTGTCACACGGTCAAGGCGATGCATCTGTTCGGATGAGCTGCGAGGCTGCAGTGAGAACCTGCGTTGTCGTCGAGGGTGCTGTCGACAATAGATTTGCAATGCATCGAAGAACCTTCCCATAGCAGTTCCGATGCGGGCTGCGAGGTCGATGTGAAGTCCTTATGCTGGGAGAACTCTCTCAGCAGAGGTGCTGCGTTGGTTCTGCTGGAGCCACAGAATGGCTGACAGAGCACCTCCAAGGGTCCAGGACTGGGGTGGCAGCAGGGCAGGTCTCACAGATGGCAGAATTCAGGTGCTGGGTTCAAGGTTTGAGCCTTCTGTCCCTGAGTCTCTAGTCAGGAGGCCAGCAAACTAGCCTAAGAGCCACATTGGGGTCCTGGGTTCAACAGATGCAGGTCCTGTCCTTCTCACCCAGGCAAGAGTGCAGTAGGCAGCAGGCAGCAGGTCAGTACAACAGGGAGTTGGTGTCTGAGGTCCAATATTTATACCCAATTCTGCTTTTGACGTGGGAGAAGCTTCTAGAGGTTTCCTTTTGATGTCCCCAGGCATCCTACCTACACTGTTGTTGCTCCAGAATAACTACAGAAAGTATGTAGCTCTTTGTTTGAAGTCAGGGCACAGCCTATTCAAGTGCAAGTAGGGCTGTGCCCAGCTCTGGCCTCCCATCCTGCCAGTGATAGCCCATCCAGGCATACCTAAGCTCTCTATTGTGTGTGGCTATCTAGGAGGAATACACAAAGCCAAACTGTCAGCTACACCCAGTCATGTGACCCAGAGGCAGGCTACAGGCACTAAATGGCTTATGGAGGAAAATGCCAACTTTCCAAAAGTGGAATTTTCAAAATTGTAACTTAAAATCCGAATTTACATTAAGAGAGGATTTTTCATTACAATTCAAAGACATCCAACATGAATTGGGTACCTATTCCCATTAGGAAATTGCAGCTTATTAAATGTAATAAGGTAACTCCAATGTCGTCCTATAAAAACGGTAGACCTTGCAGTAGTAATAAACAACCTTAGGAGTTTTTCATCAACAGGAAATGTAAAAGTTAAAAGTATATGTCCACCTTTTTAAATACAGTGCACCTTTCCCTCTGGGCTGTCCAGGGCCTGATGATGATGATGATGATGGGATTACGTCCTAATTAAGGTGCTCCTCCAGAAGTACCCTGAGATCATCTTTGTTGTCTCTTTTTCTGGCATAGTTGCACTTTTAGACCAGAGGATTTCTTTGTTTACATGTTTACAATTTACCTGCCCTAGGGGTGACATATGTATTTAAAAGGAAGTTTTGGGCCTGATATAATGTTTATTTTAACAGGTTGAAATGGCAGTTTAAAACAGCACCCACAGGCTGCAATGGCAGGCCTGAGACATGTTCACAGGACTACTTAAGTTGGTGGCACAATATGTGCGCTAGTCCTACTAGTAGCATTTAATGAACAGGCCCTGGGAACATGTAGTACCATTTACTAGGGTCTTATAAGAAAATTAATTTTGCCAATTTGGGCTAAGCCAATGTAACCATTATTTAAGGAGGGAGCACATGCACTTTAGCACTGGTCAGTATTGGTAAAGTGTACAGAGTCCTAAGGCCAGCAAAAATGAAGGAGGAAGAGAGGAAGACAAAAAGTTTTGGGGATGAACACCTTAAGGTTGACAGGTCTAACACCATACTTCCCTATATGTCCTTATCTTTCGGTATTCTGTTATTCTATCCTCAATATTCTTATGATACAAAATTCTGGGGGGCAATATTTAGTAGTACAGCCAATCACACCAATATTTTCTTTAAAAGCACCAAGTAAGCCCAAGTACTCCTCTGCACAACTTTTAGTGCTACGAGGGTCTCTCAATGAAAGCTGTTCTCATTCCATCTGCCTATCCAAACGAGAAACCATGTGTAAACATTGTCTGTTTTACCTCTCCAAGACTATTGACCCCAAGCCACTTACCGACACGCAAACTAATTGGAAAATGTTTCTGATCAATTGCAGATCGCTATCAAAACATAAGCTAGAACATGGTTTTCCCTCATTCTATCGTTTCAAATGGCACCGAATGCATACATGAAGAACACTCAAGCTTTGGTCCATGGATGCAGAACCCACACCACTGAACTTCTGGAAAGCATTCACTCTGTTATTTATTATGCACGAATGCTTTTTAAACAGGTCATGGAACCCAGAGAGTACAGAGTTTGCGGTGGCCAATACAAATAAATAAAATACATATATAAAATGAATAAATAAACTCACACGCACATCATTCCATGATGTCAGGATGTTACTGACTCCGCCCACTCAAGATGCAAGAAATTGCTCTCCTTAGCTCGTACTGTGATTTCCTGGCATGCTTGCTATTCCGCATTGGTAGCACCTGCCTTTACAATGTTACAAAATTAAAGACAGTGTCAACAGGCTTTACAAAATATAAACATATATTTATTATTTTACAATTTTGTTCCCTCTAGTTTTCTTCCTCATTTATCTCTTTCAAATGCCGTATGCTGTTTAAATGTAGGTATCTCGGAGACCACTGTATGTGTTGTTGGTGCAGAATCTTACTTTTAAAATTTGTACAAAAACCTCTTCCCATTGTGTTAACGACATGGACCTGTTAGTTAAAAGCTCTTCACTGACATCTGTACTGATGTACGAGTCAGACGTTTTCATCCTGGCATGCCAACGAAGCCTTCCATCTTTATGAGGATGGTAAATTAAGTAGTCTATATTAGGAGCAGCACCCAAATGCGTTGAAAGTCCATTATTACCACTAGATTTAATTTTCAAGAGGAAAGCAAATAAAGTGATATGTCCAAAACAACAGGTGCTAATGCTTCATCTGCTGTTTGAACACTTACATTTGATTTCAAATTTCCAGCTCGTGTGTATTGCACTGTGCTAATCTAAGCAAATTCAGAGTGTCGCTGGTGTTGTAGGGAGCTCCATATAAAGGAGCATCTCTTTGCCTACACTTTGGAACTACTCAGAGCTCTTTTATTCCTGTTTTGCATAATTTATTCAGCACTCTAAGCCTGCAAGGGTATTGTCTTAAATTTTATTTGTATCAGAATTTTGCTGGTGATAACTTCATAAAGCATACCACTTGGTCATATAATGGTAGAAATAGACTGCAGTCTGATTAGCTTCCATTACTCCACAACACTGAATCAAACTCTGAGTTGAAGGTATGCAAAATGGAGTTAAAGAAAGTTTACTTACAAAACTCTACATGTCAATCATACCAAATTCTGTAGTTATCACAAATGCCAAAAGGTGTCTGAACTAAACCCTCAAGTGACTCAAATCCACTGTGCCATACCCAGTAAAATATATTTTACTGTTGTGTTGAGGGTGAGACGTGAGACAAGAGTGTAGCACCCTGAAGATCTATAGTTGGGCTTTATGTGTCTGAAAGATTCTTGGCTGAAGGGGAATTAGTGTACAAGAGACCTCTGCTTAAGTTTTTCTCGATTTAATACATTTTTATATCTAGTGCTTAATTTGTATATTCTGGTGTTTTCCTTAGTCTGTGTGAATGCTGTGTGTACTTTCACTCGGGGAACATTTCGACGCACACTGAAAGCTGCTTGTCTGGGATTAATCTGAAGTGTGGAGGAGCCTTCAGGAACGGTGGCCCCACATGACTATTTATTATTTTAAAAATACCCACAGACCCGGTATATTATTAGAGAAGACCAAGATCCCATAATTTGATTCAAATTTGGATGGATCATCATTTTACATTAATCCAGTGATTTGAAGTGAGGTAGGCCTACTAATGACAGGATTATTGGTGAGCCACCAGAATCCAGAATTAAACAGAATTTAAGGAAAATTTTTCCCAGACACTGACGGAGTGAGACAACAGGTACGAAAGAATGAATGAGGATTAAATGCGAGGGAGGTTGAGAGCTACTAATACTATAGTGCACGATTTGTAATCACTTGTGAGGTATCCAGAAGCTGAGAGTACTGCTGCCTAGGCTCAGTCAATCATACAGGTCTTGAGTCCTTTTCTGAATTTCTGTAGAGAGGATGAGGTCCGTAGGTGAAGAGGGAGGGCATTCCAGGACTTTGCCATGAGGTACGAGAAGGAGCGTCCTCCACTGTTGCTGGGGTGGATGCTGGGGGTGGGCAAGGTAGAGGGAGGTAGAGCGCAGGTGTCTGGATGGATGGTGGAAGTTCAGTCAGTGATTGATGTACTCCTGTCCTTGGTTGTGGAGGCCTTTGAAGGCATGAGTCAGCATCTTGAACTGGCATCTCTTCTGAATTGGGAGCCTTTGGAGCTTCCTGAGGTAGGGGTGATGTTGGTCCACTTGGGGAGGTCTAAGATGAGTCTGGCTGCTGCGTTCTGAATTGTCTGCAGTCTCTTGAGGAGATGTAAGGTGATTCCTGCATAGAGTGTGTTGCCGTAGTCCAGTCGGCTGGTGACCAGGGCCTTTGTGATGGTGCCTCTGGTGTCGATGGGGAGCCATCTGAAAATCTTGCGGAGCATGCAAAGGGTGAGGAAGCATGCGGCTGAAACAAAATTGATTTGTTTTTTCATGATGAGCTTGTTGTCCAGAATGATGCTGAGGTTGCAGGCGTGGTCGGTTGGCGTTGGTGCGGGACCTAGTTCGGGGGACCACCAGGTGTCATTCCATGGGGAGGCGTTTCCAAAGATCAGCACTTCCGTCTTGTCTGTGTTGAGTTGTAGGCTGATGTTCTTCATGCATCTGCGAAAGTTTGTCATTCTTGTGGAGGGGTCTTCTGATAGGGAGATGATGAGATGTGTATCGTCGGCATGGGAGATGATGTTGAGTCCATGTGATCTTACGGCATTGGCCAGGGTAGTTATGTAGGTGTTGAACAGGGTCGGGCTGAGGAATGTGCCTTGAGGGACGATGAACATGTTGTTCATAGGTTCTGACGTGAAGGACGGGTGGCGGACTCTCTGTGTTCTGCCTGTGAGGAAGGTTGCGATCCATTTGAGGGTGTTTCCTTGGATTCCAATCTTGTGGAGCCTTCTAATCAGGGTGCGGTGTGATACTGTGTTGAACACTGCTGAGAGGTCGAGGAGGATCAGTGCCACCATTTTACCTTGGCCGAGGATGGATCTGATGTCATCTGGGGCTGTAATTAGGGCGGTTTCTGTGCTGTGGTTGGGGCAGGTTAGGGGATGAGTCCAGAAGTCATGGTTCTCCAGGTATTCTGTAAGTTAGGGGCTGATGGCCTTCTCGACTACTTTGGTTGGGAAGGGGAGCAAAGAGATGGGGTGGCAGTTCTTGAGATCATTGGGGTTGGCGGATGGTTTCTTGACCTCTGCATGCTTCCACTCCTAGCGGAAGGTGGCCGTGGTGATCGATGCGTTGAGGATGGAGGTGGGCTCACTGCTGATCGTCTTGCTCCCGAGGTTGAAGATGTGGTGGGGGCACGGGTCCATGGGTGCTCTTGAGTGGATATAGGTCATGATGACTGTGGTGTCTTGCATGGTGAGCTGGTCCCAGGTGTTGAGCAGGTGGTCGTGTTCTTCATTCTTGGGATGAAGCTGGCTGAGGAGGTTGGTGTTTTGGGGATCGAAGTTTCTGTAGATGGTAGAGATCTTGCTGTGAGTTCCTGTGAAGAAGTGATGATGTTTCCGGTAGCTGAGGGGCTGGCAACCTCTCTGACAATGTTGAAGATCTCCGTGCTGTGCTTTGAGCTTGCTTCAATGCGGGCGGTCAGGGCGCTCAAATTAGTTCAGAGTCTTGATTTTTTTTCTGCCAATTAATGCAGTTTGTATAATTAACCTCAGTCTGGTGTTTCTGGTGCTGCAGTAGGTTATAAAGACAAGACAATGATAACATTGTTAGATTTTACTAGTTAAGGAGGAGTCATAGACCTGATGATTAGATATTTATCTTTTGGTATAGTGAGAGCATAATATGTTTTCAGGTACTGTTCCCTGAGTACTGTTAAATCCAGAATGGTCTTTAGGACTAAAAACCTGGCAAACGATTGAGGTGAAAGTGTATTCTCTTCAAAGAGGTGTGGGTTAAGGAAACTAAACAGTCTATGTTTCGGTGTCTAGCAATGTCACCATTCTGCATGGTCCCCCTAGAGTATTCGCTATTTTATGAACTTGTTTTGCTGATATTAGGACCCTGTGGACATTGTGAAACTATCATTTAGTCTCAGTGTCACTTACCTTCCTTCGTAGCCTGACATCCTCATCCCTCTGGTGTCTTCAGGAAGCTCCCGATGCAGGAGACTGCACTACCCAATCCTGGTGCTGCTTCCACAGCATGAAAGCAGTGCCAGGATTGGATGAAGCAGCCTCTCTCAGTGCTCTTAAGAACACTGGAGGTCTGCGCTTTCTCTAACCCAGCTGTCTTAAACAGCTAGGTTAGAGAACTTTAAAATGTACATGTCTAGCTGGCCATCCCCAGCCGGCCGGCCAAAGAGATATGCACATTTTAAAGCACACAGCTCCCTGCTGTTGCACTCGACAGCAATGACCCCGCCCCGTCCTGACACCTAGTTCAGGATTCGGTTGCTTGTGGGGTGAATCTCCGCCGCTCAAATGGAGGAGCCGCCCCTATGACATCTCCCAATACCACCCCACCCTCCTGATTTTGCCGCTCTATTGTCTGCCCAGCTGTCTCTGCCTGTGCACAAGCTAGCTTTGAGGGAGCAAGCAGCATCTTCTGCCTCCAAGCCGCTGTATTGCTGCTCTCTGCTACTAGGAATTTCCTACACATTCGAATGCTATCCTTTGCTTCTTGCAGATACCCTTTTCCTGTATTTGTTTCTCAAGTTTTCTGTAGTGCCCAGGAGCACCATTGTGCTTTACAATAAATAATATAAGGAACATCTAATAGTTCTCAAACAGAAGCACTTGTACAAGTAAAAAACACAGCCGAACTTCCATCAAAGCCTGCAAAGAATTTAAAACGCCAATGTATATTGTGACCCCACATTCGCAGCATGCACCCCTGCTCTTTCACTCTCTAAACTGATAAGAAGCTAAGGGAAATGAAACTTCACATTGAAAAGAGGGCCCTTTTCCCACTCTCTTTAAATATCCAAACACCACTAACTGGAAATGTAGCAGCCTCAAAGCAAAAAAAACAAAGCTTTGGTGAGTATGTGATACCTTTGTCACGGTTCAGTAGAAGCCCATCCTAAACTTTGCCTCGGAAGGAGCATTTTCTCATGACCCCCACACGTGAAATTACTTAAATGGATACTTAACAACGCACACCATTTTAACACGCTGCCTTCTGCTGTGTAAAAAAACAAGTCAGGCCTTGAAGTGTGGTGGAAAGAGCACTGACATTAACAGAGCGCCTCTGTTGTTCCACCCACAACCCTGATGATTCTCTCAAATACCTACATGACATTGAAACAATTAAATTAACCATAATGAGACAGAGGTTAGACGATGAACACGATGAAATCATTTCCCAACAATGTAAGGAGATTATTGGAACACATTAACAAGCAAAGGTGGTAAATGGGCCACCAGTCTGACTGGAGACCACCATGCTCCAGTCTGCAGCTTCACAATGCCCTCTCTACAACCTAATGGGAAAAAGGAAGTATGCATGTAATTTGTGTGAGGCGAGTTGTCTAATAGGCATGATTGCCTATAGAAATACTCAGTGGTGCTCTGTAAAGTGCTTCAAAAGTGATAAACAATCTTATACCATAGTCTCTCCTGTAGGACACCTACATTGAAGCACACTTGGAAGCCTTGTGTGATATAGAGTCAACATGAGAAAAACAGATTTAGGAACACCTCTTTATTTACCTTAAGAGACGCTAAAGAGTGGCTGTGAATCGCAGCTCTCAAGCAGCGCAGGCTTTAATGCGGTCCACCCACCAAGAGATTGTTAGATTGAGTCAATTGCCATCTGCCCCTGCACCAATATCTAAAATATTCGTGATTCCTAAATATGGCTTAAAATGGCGATTTTTTTAATGTAGCAGTAGACTTTTTTTTTTAAATGCGCAGAATTACCAACATAGAATACTCTTTACAATGTATTCGTGCGTAACTGCAATTATTTGTAACTGTCACAACCTTGGCCACACCCTTCAATATGTCTTTATCAACTGTAGCAAAGCTATTGATCTGCCCATGAAAGTGGCAAATGCTGAACTGCACTGGAGCTGGAACAATTTTCAGAGTGGGGTGCTGGCCTGTGGCATCTGCTCACTAAAATCTGAAAAATCTTGGTGTTGATACCAGTGATTTTACAAAATGTGAAAAACCCCAGCAGCAGAGTATGGAATAAGGCCTCATATCCTTTTTTTGTCTTAAAAAGAGGCACAGTAGTGCATTTTGGACTCCATATATATACATTGCATTTTTATATAGTGCAAACACTGAACAAGGGCATTGGAGCACTTTACATGAGAACCAGATTATATTAGCTGAGGTCAGATTCATTTTATTTTAAGCACTAGAGATTCAGTAATTTACCCAGAGCCAACGGCAGGGTTCTAATGTTGGCAGCTCTGGACGTTAGGCTAAATCCATACACAAGCAGACACAGGAGATCCACCAAGCAGGCAAGATGGTACACCAAGGAACTGAGGACAGCAAAACGCCACTAGAAGCAACTGGAAAGAAGATGGTGCACAAGCAAGAACACCTCAGACAGAACCACCTTCAAGACCTTCCACAACCTATACCACTGGTACTGAGAGAGATAAAGAGGAAAGCCTTAGCCAACTGCATCAAGTCCAGCTCCACCCACAGCAAAGAGCTCTTCAACATCGTCAGAGTGTTCACCAACCCCACCGCCACAGAAAACAGCATCATCCCTGCCCAAGAACTATGCGACAGACTCGCTGACTTTTTCCATGACAAGATCACCATCATCTATAAGAACTTCAAACCCCAGCCCAAGCCCTCAGCCTTTCTTCACCTTCACGCACTCATCAACACCAACCCGGACATCCGACTGACTGCATGGGACCATCTCACCCCCCAGGACACCACCTGCATCATGAACTCCGTTCACGCAGGAGCCCCCACCGACCCCTGCCTGTAGCACATTTTCAACCTCATAAGCCTAAGGAACAACAGCTAGCTCACAACACATTCAACTCCTCACTCACCACAACTACCTTTCCCTCAGATTGGAAAGATGGAGAAGTCAACCACTCTTCAAGAAACTATCTGCCGACTCGCGCGAACTCAAGAACTACCGCCCCATCTCCCTTCTCCCCTTTGAGGCCAAAGTCCTGGAAAAAGCCATCATCCGACAGTTCACGTAACATCTGCAGCAGAACCTTCTCCTAGACACCTCCCAATCCATGTTCGGTGCCAACTACATTACCGAGACAGCCTTCATCGCGGCCACCGATGACATCAGAGCCCTCCTCGACCGGGGGAAACAGCAGCTCTGATACTCCTCAACCTCTCAGCAGCCTTCGACACCGTATCTCATCACACCCTGATTAGAAGGAATCACTGACATAATATCAACACTAGTAATATCGACAAAATAGGAAACAAGATGGCAGTGGTAATAACGAACAGTTAGCACCTCTGTTAAGTTTGCAAGGACACAATGGAAGCAGTTATAGCTTGCTCAGATGAATAAAACACTATGCCATCATATTAGTGTTACTCAGTATATGGAAACTCGATTTTACATATACAACAAAAATTTAAATACAATTCAGAGCACAGCAACAATATAGTTTTCATCCGACACCGTGGTCGGTCTAAATTTAATTAGAACAGCACTCCAAAATAATCAAAGTTGGACATCACAACAAAGTCCATATATACACAGGGGCCGATTCGGGTCGTAAACCGTACCGACGACTCGGACCTGGGATGGAGACCGACCGACACGGACCTGCGCCGTACGACCCGCGCAGTACGATGCCTTGTGTGTGAATTACAACCCACCCGCACGGAACACAAGCCGCACGACCGAACCGTTCGGAAATCATTGATTCGCCCGTAAATTGACCGGGAATCGTACCGACCGACACGCATTAGGAATTGACGTGAGCGAAACGTACCTGCGATGCACGAGCCGCGTAGTACGATGCAATACGTGTGAAACGCGACCGACTCGCACGGAGCACGAGCATGAAAACCGAGACGTACAGCAAATAGTGACTAGCAAACAATCAAGCCCTTTGCGTCCGAGGCGTACACCAACGTCGAAACACAGCAGATTGTCAGTGTGACAGACTCGGATCACCCCGCGCGAGCCACAGGCAGCGTCCGACCCGGTCAAACGAACGTCTCCATCATGCACAACAAAAGCAAAGGAAATAAGACAAAAACATTTTTAAAAAAGCAATGACACAGCCAATTTATAAATTAAAAAAAAAAAAGGAACAAAGACACACCCATAACGCCAACTATATAAAGGCCAGAAATCCCTACCATGATCCTTTGCAAACTACAGGCATAGGACAGCAGACAACCCCACCACACTGCAGAGACACACCACAACTCACACAACACACAACAACTACACCATTTGCACCACTCAAAAACCAAATCACATATTCACTGACAAACTCACACCCACCACACTCACTTACACCCTCACACACACATCAATCACCACAACCACCCAGCACCATGCCCCCCAAGAAGAATCCAAAGTTGACAGATAGTGAGTTGGAAGTCATGATAGACGAAATACTCAGGGTAGAGCCACAGTTGTTTGGCACATTGGTCCAACAGACCCCCATGTCACAGAAAACCAAGATGTGGGAGAGGATTGTCGACAAGGTTAACGCACAAGCTCCTTGTCGGCGCACAAAGGATGACATACAGAACAGGTACTATGATGTGCGCAGGAGGGTCAAGAAGCTCATCAACAGGGAGCACGCCTTGAGCACAGACACTGGCGGTGGCCCTCCTGCCAGACCAACGCACTTCAGGACCTGGGAGGAGAAGGTGCGGGCCATCCTACCACCGGAGAGCATCCATGGATTAACAGGAATACCAGAGCCTGGTGAGTACACAAACAATAGACTCAATTTTGTGCGGTAATACACATATATCACTCTCAAGGGGACTGTTAAACCAATTCCTGCCAGCAAAGCCATAGCAACATAAAGGCAAGTATCCTGTGATGTGTATGCCAGTTACCCAAACACAATACCTGCCATCCCACAGTAAAATGGAACTACGACATAACATGTACAAACCTAACGACAAATACTGCAAGGCATTAGCATAAATCCACAACAAACACAGTCATCCATTTCGCCAACAACGTCACACCACCTCACAGGAAAGCTGAGTCAAAATGAAGGAAGGTTGGTCTGCTGGGAATGTGCATGTAGCAGAAAGCATGATGGGAGTTGCAGTCACAGCCAACAGTCCCCCCGTCCCAGCAAGCTCACACTGAACCATGCTCACCTCACAGGGAGTGCAAAAGCACTGCCAAGATGGCTGACACTAGGCCGTGCTGTGGGGAGCACAAGGCCCTGCTGGGACTTGGGCTCAAACAAACAACAGGACACCAATGCCTGACAGCCTGAAAGGTAACTCACACTCCCTGCAATGGAAGCATGCTGCATGGTGGGATAACTGGACTGGGTGAGGAGTACTGCCTGCTCTGACCACATCTACCAGCAGGTACTTGCCCACACACACCCCTTAACACAAACGCAACACAACCCACCTGGTATAATGCATTCCCTCAGAATCCAATTAAATACCCCACAAAGATTAAACACACTGGGTTCTGCAGTGTGAAGCACATGGGCTTGTAGGTACTTTTGTGCAAACAAACACCAGGACAACACTGCCTGCCAACTTGTCAGCACAGGCACACCACCACATAGGGAAAAATCTTCACAGGAAGTAAGGTCAGGTATTGTGGGAAGGTGGGTGTAGCCAAAAGCATGATGGGAGTTGAAGTCACAGCCAACAGTCCCCACCCACATGTCCCAGCAAGCTCCCACTGAACCATGCTCACCTCACAGGGAGTGTAAAAGCACTGCCAAGATGGCTGACACTAGGCCCTGCAGTGGGGAGCACAAGGCCCTGCTGGGACTTGGGCTCAAACAAACAACAGGACACCAATGCCTGACAGCCTGAAAGGTAACTTACACTCCCTGCAATGGAAGCATGCTGAATGGTGGGATAACTGGACTGGGGGAGGAGTACTGCCTGCTCTGACCACATCTACCAGCAGGTACTTGCACACACACACCCCTTAACACAAACGCAACACAACCCACCTGGTATAATGCATTCCCTCAGAATCCATTTAAATATCCCACAAAGATTTAACACACTGGGTTCTGCAGTGTGAAGCACATGGGCTTGTTGGTACTTTTGTGCAAACAAACACCAGGACAACACTACCTGCCAACTTGTCAGCACAGGCACACCACCACATAGGGAAAAAGCTTCACAGGAAGTAAGGTCAGGTATTGTGGGAAGGTGGTTAGAGCCAAAAGCATGTGGGAGTTGAAGTCACAGCCAACAGTCCCCAACCACATGTCCCAGCAAGCTCCCACTGAACCAAGCTCACCTCACAGGGAGTGCAAAAGCACTGCCAAGATGGCTGACACTAGGCCCTGCTGTGGGGAGCACAAGGCCCTGCTGGGACTTGGGCTCAAACAAACAACAGGACACCAATGCCTGACAGCCTGAAAGGTAACTTACACTCCCTGCAATGGAAGCATGCTGCATGGTGGGATAACTGGACTGGGGGAGGAGTACTGCCTGCTCTGACCACATCTACCAGCAGGTACTTGCACACACACACCCCTTAACACAAACGCAACACAACGCACCTGGTATAATGCATTCCCTCAGAATCCATTTAAATATCCGACAAAGATTTAACACACTGGGTTCTACAGTGTGAAGCACATGGGCTTGTTGATACTTTTGTGCAAACAAACACCAGGACAACAGTGCCTGCCAACTTGTCAGCACAGGCACACCACCACATAGGGAAAAAGCTTCACAGGAAGTAAGGTCAGGTATTGTGGGAAGGTGGGTGTAGCCAAAAGCATGATGGGAGTTGAAGTCACAGCCAACAGTCCCCACCCACATGTCCCAGCAAGCTCCCACTGAACCATGCTCACCTCACAGGGAGTGTAAAAGCACTGCCAAGATGGCTGACACTAGGCCCTGCAGTGGGGAGCACAAGGCCCTGCTGGGACTTGGGCTCAAACAAACAACAGGACACCAATGCCTGACAGCCTGAAAGGTAACTTACACTCCCTGCAATGGAAGCATGCTGAATGGTGGGATAACTGGACTGGGGGAGGAGTACTGCCTGCTCTGACCACATCTACCAGCAGGTACTTGCACACACACACCCCTTAACACAAACGCAACACAACCCACCTGGTATAATGCATTCCCTCAGAATCCATTTAAATATCCCACAAAGATTTAACACACTGGGTTCTGCAGTGTGAAGCACATGGGCTTGTTGGTACTTTTGTGCAAACAAACACCAGGACAACACTACCTGCCAACTTGTCAGCACAGGCACACCACCACATAGGGAAAAAGCTTCACAGGAAGTAAGGTCAGGTATTGTGGGAAGGTGGTTAGAGCCAAAAGCATGTGGGAGTTGAAGTCACAGCCAACAGTCCCCAACCACATGTCCCAGCAAGCTCCCAGCAAGCTCCCACTGAACCAAGCTCACCTCACAGGGAGTGCAAAAGCACTGCCAAGATGGCTGACACTAGGCCCTGCTGTGGGGAGCACAAGGCCCTGCTGGGACTTGGGCTCAAACAAACAACAGGACACCAATGCCTGACAGCCTGAAAGGTAACTTACACTCCCTGCAATGGAAGCATGCTGCATGGTGGGATAACTGGACTGGGGGAGGAGTACTGCCTGCTCTGACCACATCTACCAGCAGGTACTTGCACACACACACCCCTTAACACAAACGCAACACAACGCACCTGGTATAATGCATTCCCTCAGAATCCATTTAAATATCCGACAAAGATTTAACACACTGGGTTCTACAGTGTGAAGCACATGGGCTTGTTGATACTTTTGTGCAAACAAACACCAGGACAACAGTGCCTGCCAACTTGTCAGCACAGGCACACCACCACATAGGGAAAAAGCTTCACAGGAAGTAAGGTCAGGTATTGTGGGAAGGTGGGTGTAGCCAAAAGCATGATGGGAGTTGAAGTCACAGCCAACAGTCCCCACCCACATGTCCCAGCAAGCTCCCACTGAACCATGCTCACCTCACAGGGAGTGTAAAAGCACTGCCAAGATGGCTGACACTAGGCCCTGCAGTGGGGAGCACAAGGCCCTGCTGGGACTTGGGCTCAAACAAACAACAGGACACCAATGCCTGACAGCCTGAAAGGTAACTTACACTCCCTGCAATGGAAGCATGCTGAATGGTGGGATAACTGGACTGGGGGAGGAGTACTGCCTGCTCTGACCACATCTACCAGCAGGTACTTGCACACACACACCCCTTAACACAAACGCAACACAACCCACCTGGTATAATGCATTCCCTCAGAATCCATTTAAATATCCCACAAAGATTTAACACACTGGGTTCTGCAGTGTGAAGCACATGGGCTTGTTGGTACTTTTGTGCAAACAAACACCAGGACAACACTACCTGCCAACTTGTCAGCACAGGCACACCACCACATAGGGAAAAAGCTTCACAGGAAGTAAGGTCAGGTATTGTGGGAAGGTGGTTAGAGCCAAAAGCATGTGGGAGTTGAAGTCACAGCCAACAGTCCCCAACCACATGTCCCAGCAAGCTCCCACTGAACCAAGCTCACCTCACAGGGAGTGCAAAAGCACTGCCAAGATGGCTGACACTAGGCCCTGCTGTGGGGAGCACAAGGCCCTGCTGGGACTTGGGCTCAAACAAACAACAGGACACCAATGCCTGACAGCCTGAAAGGTAACTTACACTCCCTGCAATGGAAGCATGCTGCATGGTGGGATAACTGGACTGGGGGAGGAGTACTGCCTGCTCTGACCACATCTACCAGCAGGTACTTGCACACACACACCCCTTAACACAAACGCAACACAACGCACCTGGTATAATGCATTCCCTCAGAATCCATTTAAATATCCGACAAAGATTTAACACACTGGGTTCTACAGTGTGAAGCACATGGGCTTGTTGATACTTTTGTGCAAACAAACACCAGGACAACAGTGCCTGCCAACTTGTCAGCACAGGCACACCACCACATAGGGAAAAAGCTTCACAGGAAGTAAGGTCAGGTATTGTGGGAAGGTGGGTGTAGCCAAAAGCATGATGGGAGTTGAAGTCACAGCCAACAGTCCCCACCCACATGTCCCAGCAAGCTCCCACTGAACCATGCTCACCTCACAGGGAGTGTAAAAGCACTGCCAAGATGGCTGACACTAGGCCCTGCAGTGGGGAGCACAAGGCCCTGCTGGGACTTGGGCTCAAACAAACAACAGGACACCAATGCCTGACAGCCTGAAAGGTAACTTACACTCCCTGCAATGGAAGCATGCTGAATGGTGGGATAACTGGACTGGGGGAGGAGTACTGCCTGCTCTGACCACATCTACCAGCAGGTACTTGCACACACACACCCCTTAACACAAACGCAACACAACCCACCTGGTATAATGCATTCCCTCAGAATCCATTTAAATATCCCACAAAGATTTAACACACTGGGTTCTGCAGTGTGAAGCACATGGGCTTGTTGGTACTTTTGTGCAAACAAACACCAGGACAACACTACCTGCCAACTTGTCAGCACAGGCACACCACCACATAGGGAAAAAGCTTCACAGGAAGTAAGGTCAGGTATTGTGGGAAGGTGGTTAGAGCCAAAAGCATGTGGGAGTTGAAGTCACAGCCAACAGTCCCCAACCACATGTCCCAGCAAGCTCCCAGCAAGCTCCCACTGAACCAAGCTCACCTCACAGGGAGTGCAAAAGCACTGCCAAGATGGCTGACACTAGGCCCTGCTGTGGGGAGCACAAGGCCCTGCTGGGACTTGGGCTCAAACAAACAACAGGACACCAATGCCTGACAGCCTGAAAGGTAACTTACACTCCCTGCAATGGAAGCATGCTGCATGGTGGGATAACTGGACTGGGGAGGAGTACTGCCTGCTCTGACCACATCTACCAGCAGGTACTTGCACACACACACCCCTTAACACAAACGCAACACAACGCACCTGGTATAATGCATTCCCTCAGAATCCATTTAAATATCCGACAAAGATTTAACACACTGGGTTCTACAGTGTGAAGCACATGGGCTTGTTGATACTTTTGTGCAAACAAACACCAGGACAACAGTGCCTGCCAACTTGTCAGCACAGGCACACCACCACATAGGGAAAAAGCTTCACAGGAAGTAAGGTCAGGTATTGTGGGAAGGTGGGTGTAGCCAAAAGCATGATGGGAGTTGAAGTCACAGCCAACAGTCCCCACCCACATGTCCCAGCAAGCTCCCACTGAACCATGCTCACCTCACAGGGAGTGCAAAAGCACTGCCAAGATGGCTGACACTAGGCCCTGCTGTGGGGAGCACAAGGCCCTGCTGGGACTTGGGCTCAAACAAACAACAGGACACCAATGCCTGACAGCCTGAAAGGTAACTTACACTCCCTGCAATGGAAGCATGCTGCATGGTGGGATAACTGGACTGGGGGAGGAGTACTGCCTGCTCTGACCACATCTACCAGCAGGTACTTACACACACACACCCCTTAACACAAATGCAACACAACGCACCTGGTATAATGCATTCCCTCAGAATCCATTTAAATATCCGACAAAGATTTAACACACTGGGTTGTGCAGTGTGAAGCACATGGGCTTGTTGATACTTTTGTGCAAACAAACATCAGGACAACAGTGCCTGCCAACTTGTCAGCACAGGCACACCACCACATAGGGAAAAAGCTTCACAGGAAGTAAGGTCAGGTATTGTGGGAAGGTGGGTGTAGCCAAAAGCATGATGGGAGTTGAAGTCACAGCCAACAGTCCCCACCCACATGTCCCAGCAAGCTCCCACTGAACCATGCTCACCTCACGGGGAGTGCAAAAGCACTGCCAAGATGGCTGACACTAGGCCCTGCTGTGGGGAGCACAAGGCCCTGCTGGGACTTGGGCTCAAACAAACAACAGGACACCAATGCCTGACAGCCTGAAAGGTAACTTACACTCCCTGCAATGGAAGAATGCTGCATGGTGGGATAACTGGACTGGGGGAGGAGTACTGGCTGCTCTGACCACATCTACCAGCAGGTACTTGCCACACACACCCCTCCCACCAACACCAAAATACACACCTAGAATTATGCTCCACAAGAGAGTGAGTGAAAAGTCTCTACCAAGAACACAGACAATGGCCTCTGCTGTGGGGAGCACAAGGCCCTGCTGGGACTTGTGCTCAAACAAACAACAGGAAACTACTGACTGACAGCCTGAACGTAAATTGTGACTCCCTACAATGAAAGCATGCCACATGGGGGATTACCTGGCCACTGTGGGTGAAGGAGGTCCTGCAATGACTCCAAATGCCATCAATGCCGCATCAAAACACACCTTCTCTGCTCGAACAAATTGCACCCTGGGACCAGTCACTCCAAAAGTAAATGCCTTGGCAAGATGTCTGACACATGGTCCTGATGTATGAATTGGCTGCAAGTCACACCTACGCACTGGCCAACTCAAACACATTTACACTCACAGCCATTAGAACTGTAGGTATCCTCCCACTGTCTGGAGATTCAGTGTCCCTGGGGTGTCCCCTGACCTGCCTGTGAAGGTGTGTTTCGTAGATGACAATTGGGAAGATGCAGACATAGTACATAGCACCAAGCACACACAATGTCACATATACATCATTGACAGTGGACACCTGACAGTGACTAGAATGGACACACACATATAGCTGACACTGTAGCATGGTGTCATACACAAAATGTGCTTTTGTGAGCTGCATGTCAATACCACATCGGTCTGCGTTGTACGCATCATTCACACAACACATCACTCACTGTCATGGACAATCCAAACACAATGACTATCCTGGACTGCATCGGATGACGCATGCAACTCACAGCAGCAGAACTGTAACACACACACCTCTGCCCATCACTGTCATGAGCATGGAAAAGAAAGAGTGCTGCTGTGCCCAATCCCTCTCACTGTGGAGGTAATAGACAAGATAAAAGACGTTAGCACTGACAAAACTCTGCACCAACATCAGTAGGCACGGTAACACCATGACTTGTTTGTAATGAGATGTGAACTAGGAACACAGATAACCAGAAAGTATCTCACATTGGATCACAGGCATACCGGACTGTGACCATGTTGCACAGACCCACCAATGTGGCGCACAGAGCAACGCAACAAATTCCACCACACATGCACCAAGCTTGATACATACCCTAAGTGTAATTGTACGTAAGTCATCGTTATAGCACAAATGTGGACAGGGATGATACAGCTGTGTCAGGCATGTGATGGAACCTGAGTAGCAATGGACATGTACAGACAATTGATCAATACATGAGCTGGTCATGCACACAGCTTGACGTGCACATTGAAATGCTTCAGGTTGCCATGACAAAGTGCTCCAACAATATCAACCTCAGTCTGTCACAACTTTTGACAATGCAATGTACAGACTCTCATTATGATGTCCAGTGGCAAATGTCATGTGTGTGAAACGTTGATGTTGGTAGAAACATAACATACATTGTGTGTCTCCTCCAAACACAGGGGATGCTGGGGACACAGCACGACCTGAAGAAGAGTCCCAGTCCCAGACTCTGGCGGACCCTGAGCTCACCGGTGTGGATCAGTCCCTGTCCTCTTCGGACGACGACCCTGAACAACCTGGCACCTCCGGTGTGACTCATCGTGCAGCCCCAGCAGCAGTAACATCAGCACCCCCTGCAACCACACCTGCCACATCTGATACCACACCGAGTAGCCCTGCCGACATGGACAGGCCGAGGCCGCTGAACAACGGAACAGGTACACAGGGCACCCTGGAATCAAGGGACAACACCACCATCGCAAACACTCAAGTTGTCCCAGTGTTGCCTGTGCCGGCCACGGCAGGTCCTGCCCGTGTGGGTAGGGGCGGTGGAAGGGTGGGCAGGCAGAGGACACGGCCTGCAGAGGGGGCTGGACTGCATGATGAGCCACACCTGGGACGCATCATAGATGCGTACCAGGAAAGCACCGGAGGATTTGGACAGGTAGTGGGGATCCTCAAGGACATCAAAGAACAGCATGCTGCACATCATGCCCGCTTGGACTCCCACATGTCCCGGATGGAGTCCAAGTGGGACAAATTGGATGAACTAACAGCGGTGCATAGGGACATACTGACATGCCTCCGCCAGATCAGCACCAACATGTCCACACCTCCCTGTGCACCCACAACATCTGTTGCCACAACATCCGCAACTGCCACAGGGAGGGAGGAAGACTCTGGCGGAGAGTCCTCTGCACATGAGGGTCCCCCGAGAAAGAAGAGGGGTTGTCCAAAGAAGGGGAATTGAGACGCTGATGGCCATGCATATCCCCCAGGAACTCAACACCTGTTCTGTATGTCTTCTCTTGTGTGCAAACCAATTAACCTTGTCGACTGACACACAAATCTCCCACTTGACATGGAGGGTCAAAGCTGTGACAATGCAGCAAATGACTGTGGATTCTACTCTGGACATTTCATCTCTTAAGACTACCAACTCACCTGTGAACTTTGGGTTACCATCACATTGTACAGCACTTCGAGGCGAGCGCACGCCTTGCACACACGCCTTGCACATTGCCTGCAATGGGGACTGACGCGGGTGAGCAATTCAAAAGACGCAGCGGACACCTAGGGAACGAGGCGAGCGCACGCCTTGCACACACGCCTTGCACATTGACTGCAATGGGGACTGACGCGGGTGACCAATTCAAATGACGCGTCGGACACCTAGGGAACGAGGCGAGCGCACGCCTTACACACACGCCTTGCACATTGACTGCAATGGGGACTGACACGGGTGACCAATTCAAAAGATGCGTCGGACACCTAGGGAACGAGGCGAGCGCATGCCTTGCACACACGCCTTGCACATTGCCTGCAATGGGGACTGACGCAGGTGACCAATTCAAAAGACGCGTCGGACACCTAGGGAACAAGGCGAGTGCACGCCTTGCACACACGCCTTGCACATTGACTGCAATGGGGACTGACGCGGGTGACCAATTGAAAAGAAGCGTCGGACACCTAGGGAACGAGGCGAGCGCACGCCTTGCACACACACCTTGCACATTGACTGCAATGGGGACTGACGCAGGTGACCAATTCAAAAGACGCGTCGGACACCTAGGGAACGAGGCGAGCGCACGCCTTGCACACACGCCTTGCACATTGACTGCAATGGGGACTGACGCGGGTGACCAATTCAAAAGACGCGTCGTACACCTAGGGAACGAGGCGAGCGCACGCCTTGCACAAACGCCTTGCACATTGCCTGCAATGGGGACTGACGCGGGTGACCAATTCAAAAGACGCGTCGGACACCTAGGGAATGAGGCGAGTGCACGCCTTGCACACACGCCTTGCACATTGACTGCAATGGGGACTGACGCGGGTGACCAATTCAAAAGACGCGTCGGACACCTAGGGAACGAGGCGAGCGCACGCCTTGCACACACGCCTTACACATTGCCTGCAATGGGGACTGACGCGGGTGACCAATTCAAAAGACGCATCGGACACCTAGGGAACAAGGCGAGCGCACGCCTTGCACACACGCCTTGCACATTGCCTGCAATCGGGACTGACACGGATTTGGCCCTTGTACGATTCGTGTTGTGAAAAATCAGTTGGCTCCCTACAACAATGTATCAGACTCGTTGGTGTAATGGGTTTGAAATATTTGAACGATGCGGAAGGCGTGTACGAGCCGTGCAATGCGATGGATTGGCCAGATTCATAGGATGCAAACGTGTTGGACCGATCGCTTTGGACGCATGGGACAGAATCTGGCTCTGCAGCACAGATATAAGGCTGTCTGTTCCCCTGAGAGCTCACTTGCCTGCACTACATGCTCCAGATTGACATCTCTGCTACCACTGCTGCTGTCTCTGCATCCTCTGGCTCCAAGAATGGCACGTACTGTGGATAGGGCCCCATCCTTCACAGAGGAGGAGAACAAGGCCCTGCTGGACAGCCTCCTTCCACAGTACTGCAAGCTGTATGGGACACCAGGGGAGCAGGTGAGTGTGCAGTCCACATCCCTTTTTCATTGTGCATGTTGTCTGACTGGCACTAATGGCATTGTGTACACCAGTGGCTAGCATGCTCACTGAGTAGTTGTTACCCCCAAAGTGTGTATGTACCTGTAGTGGACAGGTACTGTGCATGAAAAGTGCATTTTAACACAGTTATTATACTCAGGCAATGTTTCAATTTTGTAAATGCAGGACAACTGTCAATCACCATAGTTGCACTACCTGTGTACATCATATGCCCTTGTGATGAAGACATGTATATCAAACTGTGTGTTGCACAAACATGTTGCATGTCTGGTAATGGACTTTTATCCTTGTCATCCTCACAGGTTGATGCCCATCAGAAGCAGGAGATATGGCTGACCATTGCCCGGGCTGTTCGCTCTGTGGGGGTCTACAAACGCCACATCTGCAACTGCCAGAAGAGGTGGCAGGACCTTCGTGGCTGGACCCGGAGGATCGCCAGAGTCCAGCTGAAGCTGTCGCCTCCTCGCAGAAGGGGCGGACGACGGACACTGACCCCCCACATGCACCGGATTCTGGCGGTGGTCTTCCCTGACCTGGATGGGCAGTTAAAGGCCAGACAGCAGCAATGAGGGGGTAAGTGCATGCCTTTTCTGTGTACTATGTCTCACATGCTCTTTGCACTCCTTCATCCTGGTTACACTCCCACAGATCTCCTGTCTGCTTGAACAGGAGTCATGTTCCTAAATTAGTTCATGGCCCATCCTCATCTGATACACAGGTGTGGCCCTTTCAGTCTGTGACTTGTGTCACTTGTGTTGTGTGTCCCTGCTGTTGTCCAAAATTAAAGGTTGTAAACAGCATCTGCTACCGGTGCATTGTTTTGTCCTCATGAGTGAGGCAATTGATTGCCATGTGTCTGCACATTGCCAGAAATCAGACATGTACTCTATGTGGGCAAATGATATGTGTTCCAATTGATGCTTTGGCTCACCATATGTGTCTGGGGTATTTACCACACAGCCATGCAGCAGGTAAGACAATGTTGGGGCCTCATAATAATGTACATCATGTGTGTCACACATGCATGAACACATGCCTAGTGTTCAGGGTAATCCCATGTTGCACATGGAACTGGACAGGTATGCCTACTCCGGACATGAGGAACACTCTGTGCTCCTACTCCTGTGTGTCAGCCTACATTTAGTTCATTGTGAAATATGCAATATGGTGTCTGCCTCGGTGTCATTCTGGAGTGGCCTAGCTTCTTAGACTCCTGTGGTGTTGAGCATTTTGGTTTTGGCAGCTAGCTGAGGTGTGGCTAATGGATCATCACAATGGGGAAAAACATAGGTGTGTGATAACTTGACGGTGCATAATGATGTATTATACATAATAGTGCAGGCAGCCTCAATTCGTTCTCATCAGACTGTGATGTTATCATGTTCACAGATTGGTGCTTGCAGTCACCCAACTGTCGCATTTGTATTACGTGGGATCATCATATGCCTTAAGATGTGTGTAGCAGTAGTGGAACATGTGCACTTGACAGCTGCAGGGCTTACATTCCCCAAAATGATAATGATTGTGACACAGTGCAGACTTTTTTATTTATGGATGCACTGCCCCTGTGACTTTATCCAGTGATGACTGATTAGCCAGACTGGCCCGTAGCATGGTATCCCACTTGCTAATGTGTATCCTGCCGTTATGTCAGTTGTACGGCATACACTCTATTGTGGCATTGACCATCAATACATGGGCACATCATGGTGTCTTGTGAAGGAAGTATATCCATTTTACTGACAATGAGTTTGGCCATCCCTTATCCTGACACATGTACTGAGTCAGTGGCAGGAGATGGGATATGTGTGTACTGACACATTTCATTCACAATTTAAGATGTTCTGAGCTATGTCTATGCGGTGCATGTATGCACATATAAGTAGTGGCATTCTACATGCACCAGACAGATGGGTCCATGGAGGGGAAGTGTATGAGTGGCATGGTTGACTGGCAGGATGACAGGTGTCTTTTTCAATATGTGCCAGCACTTCTAGCAATATTTAGCAAATGCGGCAAATGCGTCATCTGTAATGTGCTGTAATGACTGTGATGTCTCAGGTGAAACAAGTGACTGATGTGTATCTGTTTATCCTGATTGTTTGCAGAAACATCTTCGGCTACTGGAGGAGACAGCTCCACGGACCAAGAGGAGCCGCAGAGCCAGACTGGGTCTGCTGGAGAGGAGTTGGAGGGACCCAGTGGCACAGAGGGTAAGGAGAGCCACACTGAGGATACCTCAGCTACAACCACCTCGGCTGAGGAACACAGCATCTCCAGTGAGGACTCCCTTGTGGAGGCGGGTGTCAGCAGACCCCAGACAACACCGAGCGAGTCTGTCCCCGCCACCACCACCATCTCCACCCTCCCATCTGTTCCCATCCCAGAGGTCCGTGGAGGCCCCCGTGTAAGGGAGCATGTCTCCTTTGTGCCAGGCACTGCACCCCTGCCCCTGTCTCCCCTGCTGCCCTGAGTGTGGAGTCTGTGGACTTGCTGAAGCAGCTCCATGTAGGGCAGACAGCGATGCTGAGTGTCCTCCATTCCCACACCAGTCTGTTGACACAACTGGTGTCCTTCATGGAGGGCATCTCATCAAACATGTCTGCCCTACATCGGACTATTCAGGCCATGGCCTCCACACAGACGTCAGCAGTGTCCCTCCTCCAACAGTCACTCA
The DNA here is from genome assembly GCA_963921515.1 of Calotriton arnoldi. NCBI lineage: Eukaryota > Metazoa > Chordata > Amphibia > Caudata > Salamandridae > Calotriton > Calotriton arnoldi. The sequence goes on from CAWUFW010005874.1 coordinate 343,849, forward strand.
CCCCTCCTACCTCTGCCACATCCACAATCCCCACTGCCCTACCTGTCCAACGCACACACACACCAGCACCGGCACGCACCACAACAGACACAAGCAGCACACAGCCACGCATGCCAAAATCCAGAGCCACAGGCACGCACACTCCGGGGACTGATGGCACACACACAGGGGATGGGTCACAGATGCACAAACAGACATCCACAAGCACTCCGCAGTCCTCAGATGCATCTCCCTCCAAAACCCCTTCCCTTGCCTCACCTGCAACCCCCCCTTCCCAGCAGCTCTTCCTCTGTGACCTTGGCCTCTTCCCCACCGATCCATCTGCTCCAACTCACAAGGGGAAGAGGAAGTCACCACGCACAGGGGGGAATTCCCCTGCCACACGGACACCCTCCCCCAGGCACACGGACACTGAGGCCCCCATCCGCATGTCCCCCCGGACTAGGAAGAGCAAGACCCCACCACAATCCCGCAGCTCCACCACACAGTCTCCGTCCTGCAGCCCCCAGGCCATCACTCCACAGGTCCCCCAGCCACACCCTGCCCCTGGTTCACCCACACACTGATACCGCATCCCCAAAATGATTAGGCCCTCCACCTTACCACATGTACTTCCACCCCCACCTCACACGCTCAGCATGTTCTTGCCACTGGTGTGGAGTCCGTGTCTCCCCCCTCTGTCCTGCCCACCTCACCTGGACCCCATGACACTACTTTGGAGGTTGGCACTGCAGTGGAGAGCTCATCCACCCCGTCTGACTTTGGCACTGCAGTGGAGACCACGTCCACACCATCTGACCTGCCCACTGCTGTGGTGCCAGCAACCACCCCATCTGACTTCATCCCTGCAGTTGTGACAGTGCCCACTGTGTCAATCACCTCCACTGCAGTTGCCAGTGACACTCCAGCACCCACCACCCCTCCCCTGCCCCATTCTGCTGTCCCCTGATCCTGTCCCTGCGGTGCCTGGCCTGCCCCATGTATGCCCCTCCAAGGGGAGATGTCCCCTGGTCGTAGCAGTGCAGGCAAGCAATGGGTGACAACTTGTCACATGTCACCCTGGTTGAATTGAGAAATGGACTGGCCATTGGCCTTTTGACATTGTGGACTCGAATTACCAGTTTTGAGGAGTTTTATTTTTTCATAAAGCAAATTGTTGTTATCCATTGTTGTTGCATCTAATGTACATGATGTTGATGATGAGTATCATGGACTTGATGTTGTACTTGTGTTTTGAAGGTACAACAGGATGATTTGTTGATGTGATGGACTCCATGTGGTCCATGGGATATGTGTACTTTTCTGCTATGTATCCATGACATCCTTTGCTGCAATTACAGGGTGTAATGATTGCAAAATGTTGTAACCAGGATTATCTCTTTGGGTTTGCTACTTCACATCTTTGGCATACACTGTTGCACATATGTTGTACTTACATTTGGGCACATGGTGAGATTCCCTGACTGGGCCCATCTACACTGGACAGGCAGGTTTGTGCATCCATGGTACACAAGTCATCTGTGTCATCAGTGCAACTATCTCTACATGTGTATTGCGTATGTGCAGATGACTGAAGGGACACTCCCGTACACATGTTGCTGTGACCAGAGCTTTCATTGTGTTGTAATTGTTGGCTCACTGTGCAAGTGGTGTGCTGGCATGACAGGACCCTGCACAAACAACGTTTTTCACAGCTGACATTCCCCAGGAGTGGAGAACCCTCATGGCATTGTGTCATTCCATGGCATTGCCTGTGCACATGGTGTGTGTTGTGTGAGCATGTCTGTGTGTGTTGCCTTCCCTTTTTTCGACTCAGCCTGTGTTCCATGCAGATGTTCCTGTTATGTACACTTGCTGAGTTGTCCTGTGTTCATCAGACTTCTTTTCCCTGGGTTGACTGGGATGTAGGTGCATGGCAGACTACTGGTCATTAGGTTGTCATCCATGGCTGTTTTAGTTGTAATTTCAAGGGATGTTGTCAAACGCACATGGGACACATTCAGGATTCCCATTGGCACTTATGTGTTTCCAACATCATGTTTTTTTCCCTATGTGGTATCTGTCAGTGTGCGGCTCACTCGTATGTGTGTGTGACTACTCCCACTCATCAGGGTCATTGCTGCAATGTTGGAAGGTGTCAACATGTGTTCTTTGTGGGTCTCCTTTGGTTCCTCATTGGTGTAGGTGTGTGGCAGGGTTCCCAATGAATCGTGTTGTCTTCACATTATGCCCATGTTCCGCATACTGTGCAGTGTGGCAGACATTCACAGGTGTTGTTGACAGGCCATGTGTGTTGATTTTTGTGTACCTTAGATCCCCCCCACCACCCCTGGGATTGTAATGGGTGCTTGAGCAATGTCAACAGTCCCTGTGTGCCTAGCTGATGCACATTGTTGCAGATCAGGGTGTGTGGTGTTGAGGGTGGCCACATGTGAGTTGTTTCATATCTAGGCCCCTACCTACATTTTGCACATTGGTTGCAGGACATGGCCAGTGATTTGTGTTTATGGAGGTGTGATGTGAGTTTGTTGTTCTGGACACATGACCCAGTATGCACAGCTGACTGTGCTCCACAGTATAGGCAAAACAGACCTTTGTCATCACAGTGGGATTGGCGTACAGGCTACTGTCACCACAAATTAGGGTACTAGAGGGTAGTGCTGTAGTGGGTCTGTCTCTTGCTGTGTTGGTTGCTGTTCCACCCAGCTTGTGTCACATGAATACGTTGCTATACCACTCATCTGACAATGTATGCTTGACCACAAAGGGGTGCCCAGTTCATTAGTTACTTTTTGTATGGCACTGTGGACACATCTGTGTGATTGGAGTTCATCCCACCGTCATGTGTTGTGTACTAGCCTGGGGACACTGAGACACACACGTGTTGTGTATGATATGCAGTGTGGGTCTGCCTGTCTGTGTTTGTGCATCTGCACCTCTGCATTGGTATTGCTTTTGCGTTCCATTGTGTGGATGTAGTTTGGAGGTTTTTCCCTAATGTCCATGCATCTTGTAGCTCATCATCCTGCACATTGCCCATGTTTGGTATGTCCCATTGCTGCCATGATATGGGACTTTGTCACCTAACATCGACAGTCTCCACAGGATTCCTCAGTTTGTGTGTCTGTTCGTTGAGATATGTGTGTATGCATCATGATGCTCACTTTTCACATAGTCTAATTGGACACTGTGGGCATTGTCAGGGCTCATGGCCAATGCTTGTCTGCACATGGCAGAGGGAGTTCTTGTGATACACAGCAATCTTTGGCTCTCAAATTTATGTTTGTATGTGACACAACCACCACATTACCACTACATTGGTTGTGGATTTGGGACCAGTGAGCACAAATGCTGGTCTGGTAATGCTGCTATTATTTTGTCCACACTCACCTTCTGGTCACTGTAGTGATGTGGGCTTTGGAACCCATTACCACAATGTTGCTGAGATGCTGCAGTTTTGAACCCCACAGCCATCTTTTGGGCACACATGTGATGGGAGTCACATTGTATGTTCACTATCAGAATCAGTGTTGTGGGCATTTGGCACACACATACATAGAATCTTGCAAAGAGGGTAGGGGTGGGGGTTTGCTTAGTGACCCTATGCGTGTGAATGCTGGTGGTGCAGGGCATCCAGCCCCCTATGAGTGGGGATGTTAGTGGTGCAGGGCATCCAGCCCCCTATGAGTGGGGATGGTAGTGGTGCAGGGCATCCAGCCCCCTATGAGTGGGAATGGTAGTGGTGCAGGGCATCCAGCCCCCTATGAGTGGGGATGGTAGTGGTGCAGGGCATCCAGCCCCCTATGAGTGGTGATGGTAGTGGTGCAGGGCATCCAGCCCCCTATGAGTGGGGATGGTAGTGGTGCAGGGCATCCAACTCCCTATGAGTGGGGATGGTAGTGGTGCAGGGCATCCAGCCCCCTATGAGTGGGGATGGTAGTGGTGCAGGGCATCCAGCCCCCTATGAGTGGGGATGTTAGTAGTGCTGGGCACCCCTCTAGGTGTGGGCACTGCTGGTGGTGTGGACCATGCTACCCCTGTGGTTTTGCTTTTGCTGGTGGACGGCATGTCCCCCCCCCTATGTGTGTGTAGCATTTTGCGTGTTCGTGACGTTTGTTTGTGTGGGTGTCTGACTTACCGTCTGCGATGTACGCATCTGTTCATGATCCGGTCATAGATATACAGTACTGGGATGACCTGCGCGATGGGATTCATCATTGGTTGGTCTCATACTTGCTGATTGTTGCTCTGTCTCATACACATTGTGAGTTGGTCCGTTTCGTAGCAGTGGATCGTGTTGTGGCGCGAATCGGACCTGCTATTCATCTCTCCCGGATGCTGTGACGTGCTGCTAGTGGCGACCCGTTCGGCGCGTAGGATTTGCGCATCGTACTTCTCCGGCCGGAAACTATTGTGGAAACTGCTTCCGGGCGACTCGGATGGGTGTCTGGATAAGCGGCTCGTACGGGAAATGTTGCTGGAATCGAAGCATACGTGTCGTTCGGAATTGTGGTACTTTTGCGCATCGTACTTCATCGCCCGGACGGACCGGCTCCCAGTACGAGTCGGTCGCAAGGTAAGGCTACGGACAGCTCTCGGAGGGCTGTCCGAGCGAGATCGGAATCGGCCCCACAGTGTTTAAATATAGATTGATGATTTGTTGACACGTAGATAGAACGTAGGCGCAGACAGCCGACACGTGTTTCGTCGTGTAGACGACTTTTTCAAGGCTGTTGAAAAAAGTAAATACACTACTATAAACTACAGATGGAGTTGACAAATAATTGTCTTGGTGGCAACCATTCCAAAGAGACATTGCAAATTACAAATCAAAGTGCATATGTACAACATGAAGAGTTCCTAAGAAGAGGGTGCTCAATAGAGACATAGTCAGACTTGACTATGTTGTTAAGTGACCCAAAATAAGAAAGGGAAAAGATAAGAAAAAGAGTTTCAAACAAAGGGGCCTATTAGGATGGCGGGCGGACCTGAGTCCGCCCGCCATCCTCGCGGTGTTGGGACCGGCCGCCAGACATGCGGCGGTCCCGCACCGTGAATTAGGATGCGACTGCCACCCTGGCAGTCGCATCCCGCATTTTAACATTGCGGTGGGTGCTGCTTACAGCAGCACCCGCCGCGATGTCAAAATGGCATGCCTGCCATTTCCCTGCACCACTTGGCAGGCACCACGCGGTGCCTGCCACTTGGTGCAGGGAACTGGGGGGTACCATGGGTACCCCCCAAGTGCACCCCCCCACCCCTCCCGGGGGCCCGCAACGGGCCCCCAAAGCAAATCCCCGCCGCCATGGAAAGGCCTTCAAAACTCTACATCCTAATATGGCTGGTGGTGCCACCATATTTAGGCCCCTGCTCCGCACAGCCAGCAATCGTAACGATTGCCGACCGGCGGATAAGCAGCAGACGCACTTTGTGTCCGCCGCGATACCCACCGCCATCGTAATATGGCGGTGGGTAATTCACGTTACGATGGCGTAACGGTCGCCACTGCCGGCCCGGCGGTGCCGATCGTTACGCCATCGTAATGACCCCCAAAGTACCTTGTGAAAACATATTTCTGTGCTCAGATTGTGTAACTCATACATAGTGAAGCCTACCATGTATAGAAAGCATAATGGGAGTAGGCTGAAAAAGACATCGACACCAAACACGGAAGAACAAGGGGGGGTAACAATTCTGACCAAAAGCTGTATGTGAGTTACCTTGAAATGTTGTAATCCCGTTTATTCTTTTCAAACAAGGGCAAATCTTCCAGGCCCCCTTTGTATAGCGGGGTACTAAATGGAAAAGATCATTCTAGATCATCAAGGATTCGGTGGATACACTGTCTAGTTCAAATACGACCTCTCATAGAGAAGAGTCGAACTGCAGAATAAAAAGAGAGCACTTGAGTTCATAGAGAGGGATACAGTATGCCACTCTCCATTTAGATACCGTATCCTCTACAGTTAAGCAAGCTAGTCTTATGTAAGAGAATCAGTATTGTTTAAAAAGATTTATCAAAGTCACCAGTCTCGTAATACTCACAAGGTATACGAAACTCTGTACTCGAGGTACGCAATAAATCTAGTAAGCGTGAAACACATATCTTCAGAGTAAGCAATTATATTACTAGATAAAAAAACATTTGAAAGTGCGGCAGCAGCACGCAAGCTCATGTCAGAGCAAACATTATAACTAATTTGCTGTACGCGTTTAGTCGCATACATCGAGATCCCCATGTTTTGCATCATATAGCTAACGTGCCGCATTGTGCTGCAGGCACTAGTTATTATTAAAAACCAAATAAAGTAGAGTAAGAAGCCTAAATATTGTTTCTTAAATCAGAAATATACGAAATACCAGTACTGTCAAGGCCAGCCCACTAGTTTTAAGCCCGTCTTACCTCACAAGTAAATAGTAATTAACCTCTTCGTTTTGTTTGAAGAGAGAGTATCACGGATCAGCATCGGGCATGCGTTAGCCCATTGTTCATAGAGGGCGGCCTAATAAGTACATAAAATTACAGAAGTGGATGATGAGTCAACAGATCACTAAAATACTCGTCAGTTAAATAGTTCAACAATCTAGTAAGAGAGCTCACCCGTAGTCGTAACGCTCCCGATTCCTCAACGTCAGTCCTTGGATGGCCCGTAGTGCAACTACATTTAAATAGGCTCTACGAGGTCAAGTACTGGTAAAACATAGAAAGAGGAGATTCCTGCCTGATAAAGTTAAGTAAACGCGGGCGCCATTTTTTAACAGAGTAAACCCAGTTGGTTTTAGTCTCGAATACGAGATGTTGATTCGCAAGATGAATATGTCACGTTGTTTCGGACTAATTCAGAGTTGCATATAATCATAGTTTGTTTATATTTGATCATTGGCCTTTCATTGGTTGTAAGAATAGTTTTAAAATCCGAAAAGTCGGATAGTAATGTCGAGATACAAAATTATGGACACACAAATATCGACCATATAAATATAGACATGCTATACTTATTTTAAAAATGCATAAATATCGAAATAAAATTATTGTCAAAAGAAACATCGATACAGCTAATATCGAAAACAAAAGTATAGTTAAAAATTATATCGTTAACATTAAATATACATACAAATTCACAAAAATATCGCAAGCAATAATATAGACCACATAATTATAGTCAATACACAAATATTGATACCTTAAAAATAACAAAAATAACACAATACATAACATATAAAATATAAACAATATCACAAACACACACAATATATTAAATAGGTAAAAGTAAAATCAATAATCAAATATAATAAAAAAATAATTAACATAACTAACACCACCAAAATAATTAATGTTTACAAACTGAATAGATAAAATAAATGATTTAATTCATACATTAACTACAGTATAAATTACAAATTAAAGACTAACATATTTTTAAATAAACAAACGGTTAACTCATCATTAATTAGCGTTTCCCAAATAAGGAAACAACTGCCAATATAATTTAAACACATTTTTAACATCCAATGAAAAGCACCTACAACTTAAATAACCCCCAAAAAATTAAAGAACAATTAGACAAACACTATATAAACTAAAGAAAAATCATCATAAATTTATATTACAACAGCAAAGACAAGAAGAAGGAAAATCTCTGCTGGATTGCTTCTACAACATCGCACTGCCTAATAGTAAACTCCAATTTCAACTTTACCAAGTAAGTAAAATATAACACTTATGTTATCACTTAACAAAAGATAAGTAAACTACTTTTAAAATAATTAAACAACTAATGTAACATTTTTATAAATGATATCTCCTCTACAGAAAATCCAAATTACACTCAACTAACTACGAACAACATCAAAAAAGCTTCTGGAAAAAAAGTAAGTATAAATTAAAAAAATACTAATCCAACAACAACTAATCCCAACCCAAACGCCTCACTAACCACCCAAATCCCAAAATACTGAAAATGTTGTTAAACAAATCAATTAAAATTATATGTTTTTTCTACAGAAAAAAAACCAAAACACTAAATCAAAACATCGACAGAAAACATCTGAACGTCGAAACATCTCTACAAGATAAAACATGTAAGTATAGTCATTTTTTATAAATCCTGTAATATAATAAAAATATTTGTATTATATTTAACACTTTCTATAGTTATTTCTCATAACCGTTAAAATATCAAAATGACTGAAGGAGCAAAATTCATTACTTCACAAAAAGGAAAACTTTCATTATGCTATATGGGATATGTCTACACCCAAGAAAAACAAACATGCGACAAAATTAATTGGAAATGCACCAAATATTATGCAAATGCATGTTATGGGAGGGCTACAACAAAAGAAACTACTGTTTTAAATGTAAAAGAACATAACCACCCCCCTAACATAGCAGAGATAGAAATAAGAGACGTCTTAGGGGGTCATTATGATGGCGGGCGGATCAGCACCGCCGTGGCTGCGGTGGCTTCTGCCGGCCTGGCGGGTGCAGTTTTGCCAACCACGGTCGAGAATCCCCGCCCTCCATATTACGATGGGCAGACATAGGCCAAATCCCTACCGCCGCGGAGTTTTCAGTACCGCCAGCACCTTGGTTCCGTGACGACGGCGGACGTAGCCAATAGCGGGAGACCGCCGTGCGGAATGACGTGTAGACCGCCGTCCGAATCACAATGCCTCAAATAGGCAATCGGACCGCAACGGAGAAACCACCCATTCAAACACGGCGGAAACAATACTGCGGAGGAAAACGGCAATAACACATAACTCCACGTGTTCGCAACCGCAATGGATCCTGCTCTACAAGCCCTACCGCTGCTGTTCCTGATCCTCCATCAACAAAGACGCTGCCGCCGTCGACAACACCGCAGGTACGTCAATGCCACACCTCCGCATCGGGGCCATCCATCAACAACGTCATCACCGCATCCTCCCGGTCACGTCACCGCAGCGGTGAAGACGCGGGAAAAGTTCCGCACAATCCAGTAGGCAGGGCCAACGGCACGCATGGGCAGTCACAGGGACGTGTAAGGATTGTGTTGGCCCTGGCCCAAATGTACATTGTGTGCCTCAGTTGGTAGCAGCTGACATTACCTGATACCATCACAGCACCTACCATCCCACCCTGTTCAACATCAAAATGTGTGCCCATCTGACATTCAGGGACAGTGATGTATGTGAACAAGTCCATAGGTGTATTGTGGCAAAACAACACCTGCAAGCTAATGCCAAATAGGTGCCTGTGATGTGAAACCCCCTTCATGCCACTGCCAAGATGAGTATTAGGGGGCAAACCCCACCTGCAAAGTAATGCCAAAAAGCTGCCTGTGTTGTGAAACCACCTTCCTGCCTCTGCCAAGATGAGTAGTAGGGGGCAAACTCCACCTGCAAAGTAATCCCAAAAAGGTGCATGTGTTGTGAAACCCCCTTCCTGCCACTGCCAAGATGAGTATTAGGGGGCAAACCCCACCTGCAAAGTAATGCCAAAAAGGTGCATGTGGTGTGAAACCCCCTTACTGCCACTGCCAAGATGAGTATTAGGGGCAAACAACACCTGCAAGCTAATGCCAAATAGGTGCCTGTGATGTGAAACCCCCTTCATGCCACTGCCAAGATGAGTATTAGGGGCAAACCCCACCTGCAAAGTAATGCCAAAAAGGTGCATGTGTTGTGAAACCCCTTACTGCCACTGCCAAGATGAGTATTAGGGGGCAAACCCCACCTGCAAAGTAATGCCAAAAAGGTGCATGTGTTGTGAAACCCCCTTCCTGCCACTGCCAAGATGAGTATTAGGGGGCAAACCCCACCTGGAACATACATGTCTGTAGTTGGCATGTACAGGGCCACATACACCTCAACACCACTGACAAGGACAGGCCAAGCACACTGTGTGACCACTCAACTGCACACATCCAAATATACCCATGTGAGTACGAAGACAGGCCTTCACAAGATTACCACACACACATTGCTGTCCACACATCCAAACACATCACACAGACATCACCAACCTTGGACACCCCGCAAGTTAGACTGTGTGTAGAATTCACCTCTGTTGTGGTATAGCCCCCTAACATGACATGTGTACAATCATACTGAAATCAACAGCAAATGATGATTGCAAGAGTACATCAACACCCACAAACATCATTACACCCCCAAACCTCAGAGTAAAGCAGACCAAAAGTGTGTGTTATGTTTGCCAAACAATGACAAAGTGAATGAAGTCAATGGCAATGTGGAAGTGCCATGCAGAGCATGTGGCACATTCATCCATACCCACACAACAAAATGTTTAATTAAGCAAGGGCAGTAACAAACGATACAACAGGAGTAACAGTGTTTATTGCAAAATAACCTGATAGGCACAAAATGACAAACAAATAAAAGGCCATTGGCCAGTCCACAGTCCAAACAATGCACATGTGGGCATGAAAATGTTTACACTGAATGTGGAACACCGTACACTACCATGTGAATGAACAAAGCACCGGGGCTATCAAAGCGCAGTCCAGGCACCGCTGTGGGAGAGATGGGTGTGGGAGGGGGTCTGTGCCTCAGACTTGCCTGTCAGTTGTACTGGGAGGTGGCTGATTGTCGTCGACACTGGCGGAACTGGACCTGGGCGAGAGAGGCTCGTCAGAGTCAGCAGTGGCTGTGGCAGGCGTAGGGCTGCTTGGACCGGGTGACATTGTGGCACGTGGAGGCGGAGAGATGCTGCCGTGAGACACAGAGCCAGTAGTGGCTGTGGCAGGTGTAGGCCTGCTTGGACCGGGTGGCATTGTGGCACGTGGAGGCGGAGAGACGCTGCCGTGAGACACAGTGGGTGAGGGTGAATGTTGAGGGCTGCCTCTACACTTCTTGGGTATATGATATTGCAGAAGTGTCTTGGGAGTAGTGGGAAGTTTGGCTGGCACAACAGAGTCCCTCGCCACCAAAGGTGTGACAGGTGCAGGCGGCCCTCCTTGTGGGGTTTTGCAGGATGTGGACTTCGCCTTGCTTTTTGCTTGCCTTTTGCCCTCCATCCCCTCTGGCCCTGGTGAACGACTCACATTGCTCTCCTGACCACGCTTCACAGGGGTGTGGGTGGGAGTAGAGGTCCTGGGTGAAGCAGTCTTAGGTTGCTTTGTGGGCTTACCCTTCAGCGGCACCAGCACCACATCAGGCATGCCAACTGTTTGTCTGTCACTTGGAGCAGTTGTGTGGATGGGAGTCTCTTGTGATGGGTGCAATCTTGTGGACCGTGAGCTAGAGGCCTGCTTCTTTGCCTGATGCCCCTGAGTGTCATGTGAAGGGCTTTTTTCTTTGCGTCCCTGTGTGCCTGTGTCACTTTTTGGGGATGGTGTCTGTGGTCTTGCACGCTTGGAGCGCTGCTGTCGTGTGTTAGGTGTCGACGACTCGGGGCCTGAGGGCTCAGTTGTGTGGACACTCCCCTCAGGGGTTGCCACTGGCAGGGTGGTTGGTGAAGGCATTGGGGCTGGACTTGGATGCTGTGATAGCTGAATGGCTGCCGTCACGGTGGAGGACAAACCCTGGACAGTCCTGTGTAGCCCACCCACGTCCGAATGAATGCCCTCCATAAATGCCAGAACTTGTCCCAACTTCTTGTCCTGATCCTGGAAAGCATTTAGGAGAGCTGTCTGACCCACACACAGCTGGCGCAAGAGTTCAATCGCCTCAACACTGAGGGCAGCAGGGGAGACAGGGGCAGGGGCAGCGGTGCCTGGGGTGAATGCAACTCTACCCTTAAAAGCCCTGCGGGCACAGACAGCACTTGTGGTAGTAGCCCGGATGGTGGGCACTGGCCGATGTGTGGTGGAGGAAGAGGCAGCATTGTCACTCCCTGTGACCACCATTGTCGCTGACTCCCCACTGGAGTCCAATGATGTTGAGCTTGTGCTTTCTGCGCGTGAGTCCTCAAGGACACTCCTGTCCCCCTCCGAGGCGCTGGTCACATCAGTGATCTCATGGCTATCATGCGTGCCACATGCTTCAGCACTGGTGTCCGTATCATGGCCTTCCGTGCACTCGGTAGATGCTGCAATGGACAGAGACATAGGTTCAGTACAGTGCCATACACACAAACATCAAATGCAAGCACAGAACTAGACTAGAAAATGACAACCCCAAGTTGCACAACACCCTGTGCAGTCTGCATGTGCAACAATCATGCTGAACACAGAAGATGCATGGAAATATGCATTGTTTACATCAATGAGCCATGTGAGGTTCACACCGGCAAATAGCAGGTCCCTGCCTCCTTGTAATGTAACCTAAACATCTCTGCAAGCATACCCACGTGCCTGTATGTGAGAGAGGCATACATCTCAGCATGTTGCCTCTGTCACATATGGAGTCACTGTAAGGGGACAACACAGATACAGATTCAAATTTCTACTTAATAATGTCCTTGAGCTACTGATGTCTGACAAGGTGAGCAATTCATCTTGCAAACTGATGCACGTTGGTGTCAGATGTGTACTTCACACCATTAACAAGTCCTGTAGTGCACACATCGTTAAATGCACACTGACATGATGCACACTGCTGTACACTGCCTGGTGATGTCCATGACACCCAGAATGCAGAAGATGTCATAAGGCCACATCTCATCATGCAATGGCAAGGGCCATTGTATGAAACACATGATCAAGTCCATCTATCGGAAAATACATGACACCTGCACTGAACACATAGGCCACTGAGAAGTAGTTCCTAAAAATGCAAAAACAACAGTTGATGGACAGAATGCAGAACAATGTTATACATTCACCCCAGTACAGAGATCTGGGCCTAAATCCATCGTTTTTTTGCTCACCATGCCATTCCAGCTTGAACCCAGCCATATGCAAATCAGTCTTGACCCTGTGCCTCATGGGAACAGTCCAGCCCGAACTGCCAAGCCAGGTCCTCCCTGGACTGGAAACAAGCATCCTAGGACCGGTTTCGGGGTTTCACCCTCTTCAGCCAGGATAGCTTGATTCCAGTGGCATGGAGAGCACGGGACCCACGTCTGGGCATACCCGTCCCACTCGGGGTGACAAATGCAAAAACAACAGTTGATGGACAGAATGCAGAACAATATCATACATTCACCCCAGTACAGAGATCTGGGCCTAAATCCATCGTTTTTTTGCTCACCATGCCATTCCAGCTGGAACCCAGCCATATGCAAATCAGTCTTGACCCTGTGCCTCATGGGAACAGTCCAGCCCGAACTGCCAAGCCAGGTCCTCCCTGGACTGGAAACAAGCATCCTAGGACTGGTTTCAGGGTTTCACCCTCTTCAGCCAGGATAGCTTGATTCCAGTGGCATGGAGAGCACGGGACCCACGTCTGGGCATACCCGTCCCACTCGGGGTGACAAATGCAAAAACAACAGTTGATGGACAGAATGCAGAACAATGTCATACATTCACCCCAGTACAGAGATCTGGGCCTAAATCCATCGTTTTTTGCTCACCATGCCATTCCATCCTAAAAATGTACACAGCAGCCAGATCAGCAATGTCTCACGTCGCCATTCATGCAGTCACTCACACCCAAAGTCATCCTACACAGGATACTAACCACTTACTCCCTGCTGATGGTCCCTCAAACGTTCATACAGCTCTGGCTGTGTCACAGACAAGATGCGGGACATTAGTGGAGTCATGGTTCGGCGCGCCAACCTGCCACTGCGAGGGACCAGCCCCACTGTCATCTCTGCCACGGTCCTGCTCAGACGGGAGATGTCGTCCCACCTCTTGTGGCAGTGTGTGTGCCGTCTGTTGGATACACCCAGAGTCCGCACCTTGCGTGCAATGTTCTTCCATGCGGCCTTACGCTGGTGGACCTTCAGCTGCAGGCATAGGAGACAAGAAAAGGAAGTATCAGAGACCCTGTGTCATTCACACTGTGTGTCAGCACAGGAGAACATAAATGCATGGCACACAAATCGCTACATCTTCATCAGAGGCCATACAGCATGACACATAGTACATGTTCATTACAATACTACACAGAAATGAATGCATGCATGGCAAGGCACACAGTACATGGCCATCTCATACACATGCACAATGGCAGCACAGACAGCCATGTGCAGAAGGCCCTCATCTGTGATGCAGTATGTGAGTGAGCATGACATGCAATACACTAATAATGAAGTGTAGTGGCAGACTCACTGTGTCCACCACTACACACCCCACGATGCCCTTGGCCTGTGAATGGCTCAGTGCATTTCCCAGGAAACATATTGGGACATAATCCGATTTATCACGCACTTCTCACATTGTTAAGTCCTCGATTGTGCAATTCTCAGTACTATGATGGCTCAGTGAGTATTAGGTGTGTGGACTAAACACATGTTTGACTCAGTCCAGTTAGGCATGGCTCAGAGTAACATTGGACAGTGTTTGTGCAGGCCAGAGGAACTCACAGTGCGGCTCAACATGGTCCCTCAGATAAATCACATGGATGTACAGCATGAAGGGGTGAAATGTGCCAACACATGCCAGACTGAACACATGTTCAAATCAATGTAAGGATGACATCTACTACTTACATTGATGTGAAGTGTCATTGTTGCATTAACATCAAGTGGGTTCCACTCATGCATTGGACTATTGTGCATGATGCTCACATCAACATAGTGCACTTAAGAAATAGTCAACACACATAAGTTAGTGCTCCATACCAATATACATTTCAACAGTCACATATGAGGTTGTGATGAGTGAGTGGACAGTCACATAACATGGCACAGTAAAAATCAGTCCTGACTTGTGCTGTTTCAGAACACCATTGTATCTGTGTGGCTGTTTATACAATGCATGTCTCCCCCTACCTACAATAAACTGATGTAGGTGTGGAAATAAGCCTACAGACACCATTGACATGAAGTTAGCATGTATGGCAGTGTCACACATTTACATCACCTAGTCTAAAAAAAAAAAAAAAATGTAAGTCCGTTTTTATATAGCGCAGCTACTCACCCTTACCGGTCTCAAGGCGCTGTGGGCCGGAGTGGACATTAAGGGGCCGATTCCGATCTCGGTCGGAGGCGCACCCAATACCATTCGGTCGAGAAAAAAGCCATGCGAAAGCCTGTTTCCCGACCGAACCGTACGCGGGTCCGGCCGAGCGAGTACGATGCGAGTCGCCGACCGACTCGTCCGGGCGTCCCGACAGCTCCGACCGACTCGCTCGGACTCGAACCGCTCCGACCGACTCGCTCGGACACGATTCGCACCGCGCAATGGAGACGTTTTCCGGCCGGGTAAGTACGATGCGCACCTCGACCGCTCCGACCGACTTCGCGCCGTCCGACTCGAACTCGCTGTCGGAGCCGTACTTTGGGGGTCCGTGTCGGACCCCCTGTATGCGTACCCGTGCGAGGCGCACACAGGGGGGACCCATGGGTCCCCCCTACCTGTGCGTGTACGCCGCGAGCGCTTCGCGGCGTACTCGCTGTAGGGGCGCCCTTGTCCGCCTCGCACCCATTGAGGCAATGGGAGCCCGCGTACGCGTTGTACGACCGGCTCCCATTGAGTTCAGTGGGAGTCCGACTCGACTCGTGTCCGATAACATACGGACGCATCGGACTCGTTCGGTCGGACTGCACGGGTCCGATTCGGTCAGAAATCTCTCCGGGTCCGGCTCGGTCGGAGAGATTTCCGGCCCGAATCGGAATCGACCCCTAAGTGAGCTATTGCCCAGAGTCACATGGTGCTGAGCTGAGCTGCCGCCAGAGCCGGGGATCGAACCGTGAACCCTGTGCTCCGAAGTCAGCTGCCCTGGCCACTGCACCACACCTCTCCAGTCTCAGACCAACATGTTCATTAAGTTTGTGCAAGAATGGCTGTAGGAGTGTCCATTTACTACACATAATCAAAGTCAAGTCCCACAGAACATGTATGGAGCATGCCATGTCAACTATTAGGATGCCTGTACATCGACTTGCACTCACAGCCACATACTACTGCACAGCAACATCATGGTATCATTTTGATCACTCTCACACTTGGAATCAGGGACACTTACCAGTACATCTGGTGCACCAAAAAGCCTCCCATACTGTGCAAGGACCTCGTCCACCAGAAGCTCCAGCTCCTCTGTAGTGAAAGGATGGGCCCTGACATTCTCTGTTCTCACCATCACTGGGGCCAGGATACAGCAAAATATGCAGTTGTAGAGGAATGGAAGTCTGCAGTGTCTGAATGCATGTGAAATGTGTGGCTCTCCCACAGAGATTTAGAGGCCCCTGGGTTGGAATCAGTGGCAGGCAGCTGCTGCAATTGGTCCACCTGGCTGGCATCTTTCAAGTGTGGCCAATGAGCGGCACCGCGGTGGCGGTGCACGCCTATCGCCGTTTTCAAAGTTGCATTGCACTACCGCGATCGCGGTTCCCATTGGCTGCAATGGCATTGGTGGTGTCACACCGCGGGGGACGGGCGGTCGCTACCGCTATGCTGCATCTTTCAAGTGTGGCCAATGAGCGGCCCGCGGTGGCGGTGCACGCCTACTGCCGTTTTCTAAGTTGCATTTCACTACCGCGATCGCGGTTCCCATTGGCTGCAATGGCATTGGTGGTGTCACACCGCGGGGGATGGGCGGTCGCTACCGCTATGCTGCATCTTTCAAGTGTGGCCAATGAGCGGCCCCGCAGTGGCGGTGCACGCCTACCGCCGTTTTCAAAGTTGCATTTCACTACCGCGATCGCGGTTCCCATTGGCTGCAATGGCATTGGTGGTGTCACACCGCGGGGGACAGGCGGTTGCTACCGCTATGCTGCATCTTTCAAGTGTGGCCAATGAGCGGCCCCGCGGTGGCGGTGCACGCCTACCACGGGTTCCACAGTAGCATGTCACTACCGCGACCGCGGGTCCCATTGTCTGCAATGGCATTGGTGGTGTCACACCGTGGGGGACAGGGGGTCACTACCGCTATGCTGCATCTTTCAAGTGTGGCCAATGAGCGGCCCTGCGGTGGCGGTGCACGCCTACCGCAGGTTCCACAGTAGCATGTCACTACCGCGGGTCCCATTGTCTGCAATGGCATTGGTGGTGTCACACCTCGGGGCCAGGCGGTCGCTACCGCCATGCTGCATCTTTCAAGTGTGGCCAATGAGCGGCCCCGCAGTGGCGGTGCCCGCCTACCGTGGTTATGGGCACATCATGCACTAGCAATGGCAATGGTCAAATTTAACAATTGAACCCTATGCCTCCATAGTGTCTTTGTGCACTTGTTGTGTACAATGAATGCTGGTGTGACATTAAACTCACTGATGCCTACACATGCCATGTCTGTGGAAACTGTGACATGTATTCACATGCACTTACGCACGTCACCCATGATATGTGTGTGGATGTACATCTATTGGTTGTATGATGTTGTCTCATCTTTGGAATCAACTTAATGTGTGAGATGGCTAATCAAACAACAGTAATGATTGCCTGAACACATAATGGTGGTATGTTACTGTGCCCATGGCTGGTTTAAGTAGGATATGTGCTCAGCTTACACACACTGTGCACATTGTGATGATAACTAGTGGTCTGTGCAACTTAAGCAAGAAGGTGTGGCAGGTAAAGCAGCTACATATGAATCAGCAGTGTTGCTGTCTCATACCTGTGCTGTGTCACCTACTCCTAGGCCTGGGGCCACCAGATGTATTGGTGTACCATTCACAACCTCTGAATATGTTTGTCTGGTAGTCAGTATGTACAACATGACCCCTTGTAAACACACATGTGGTGAATATCTCTCTGGATCTGAGTTGTGGATTCAGCAATTGTTGGAGTGCGTTCATTGTTTCTGCTGCGTGAGTCAAGATGTGAGAAGTCGGACACATCTCATTGTGTAATTTGAATAACATTAGTCCTCTCCCATTTCATGTAGGCGATGACCAAATGTGCACCGGCCTTTCACAGTCCTGGCGGACATGGAGGATGTGGACATCATCAGGAAATTTCGTCTGGTTCGCGTTACACTGCAAGAGCTGTGTGCTCAGTTGGAGCCCCATCTGAGTCCTCAACGCACATATCCAACTGCCCTATCCCCAACCGTGAAGATCATGGCAGCGCTGCATTTCTTCGCTACGGGCTCTTTCCAATACACGGTGGCCACTGCCGGTGGGATGTCGCAACCAACATTCAGCGGGGTGCTCTGGGATGTGGTGTCCGCAATGATGCAATACAAGGACCAATACATACGATTCCCGAATACAGCAGATTTGCCTGCTATGAAGGCAGGTTTTTATGCCCTTGGCCACATTTCTCATGTAGTTGGTTCCATTGACGGCACACACATTGCCCTTGTCCCACCACAGGCACGTGAGCAGGTGTATAGGAACAGGAAGCACTACCATTCCATAAATGTGCAGGTGGTATGCCAAGCTGATATGATCATCAGCCATGTTTGTGCGTGATTTGCTGGCTCCGCCCATGACTCCTACATCCTGTGGAACAGCATTGTACCCCGGCTGATGGAAAATCTACATCCAGAGCGTGCATGGCTTGTAGGTGAGTCAAGTAGTGTGCTGTGTGTGACATGCTGTTCTCGTCAACTGTTTGTATCACAACATTTCTCTGTGTATGTCACACCTAGGCGACTCAGCGTATCCCAACAGGCTGTGGTTGCTGAGCCCACTGCGGAATCCAAGTACCCCGGGTGAAGTCAGCTACAACGAGGCACATGGTAGGACACGACGTGTGGTGGAGCGCACCTTTGGCCTACTGAAGTCCCGATTCCGGTGCCTGGACAAGAGCGGAGGTGCACTGTTGTATTCCCCACGAAAGGTGTGCCGGATAGTTGTAGCATGCTGCTGCATGCTACACAACCTTGCCTTGCGCAAAGCCGTTCCGCTGATCATGGATGACGATGAGCAGCAGATGCCCCCTCCTGCACACCCACACACTTCCAGTGCAGACGATAGTGGTGAAGAGGAAGGTGTTGACCTGCGTCAACAGCTCATTGCCAACTACTTCCCTTGAATGTAAGTGACTTTGTAGACAAGTGACATTGTGTGTTTGCTTGGATGTTACTATCAAGGCTTTGATAACTCTAACTGCTGGCTGTTGTTGTGTGTGTGATGAGGGATGATGTGTGTGGCACAGGGTATGTGTATCCAGGTACATCATGTGTATGTTGAGGTTGTTGACCATTGCTAGGGGTGCTTGTTTTTGTGCCTTAATGCCTAGTGTTGTATTTCTGCTGTGAAGGCGTCACCTGATGGGAAATGTCATTCTCTTGTGTCTTTCTAGGTTCATTCACCCTCTGAATGCCTCCTCTGCATCAAAGCTGTTGGAACATTGAAATCAGATTTGTCATTGTACATACAGGAATAAACATGTAGCTCACACAGACATAGGTATGTGAAGAGTGTTTATTTGGAATTAGTTTTTGTGCAAGTGACGGGGATATGTACATAAATGTGAACAGTGAATAAATGAGTCGTCAGTCATGGTAGTTGAGACAAATAGTGTAGTCACCACAAAGCAGGAGTCACACAGTCCAACAGACTCAGGCCATCAACATGGCAATGTGGGCAAGAATAGTCAACATAGTCAATGCAAAGGGGAACAACAAGATACCATCATGGCTGGCACTGCGAGTGGCGTTGGTATGGTGGCCTGCCACCAAATCCTCCCCTGTGGATTCTCGGACGGCCCCTGGTGCGTTTGGGAGGGGGGGCATCTGCTGCAGGGTCAGTGGTGTCTGAGTACTCACTCTCCTCCTGCACACCCCTCTCTGTGGCTGCAGCTGGAATGTTGGGCTGCACAGCAGGCAATCCACTGGAGGGGGGTGGAGCGGTGTGGTGCAGCAGCCAGGGCAGCTGACTTCGGAGCACAGGGTTCACGGTTCGATCCCCGGCTCCGGCGGCAGCTCAGCTCAGCACCATGTGACTCTGGGCAATAGCTCACTTAATTTCCACTCCGGCCCCCAGCGCCTTGAGACCCGTAAGGGTGAGTAGCTGCGCTATATAAAAACGGACTTACATTTTTTTTACATTTACATTTACACTTGGGGCTGGGAGTCTGTCCCTCAGAACACCCACTAGTTGGCCAACAAGGTCGACAAGTTGGCCCATCCGTGTGTCCATGGACTGCTGCAGCAGGCGGATCTCATGCATGTCTTCTGCAAGCTGGCCCATTACTCCCTGGTTCTCTTGGTAGGCACCAAGGACTCTTGCAATGGTGGCCAGGGATTCAGGGTCATTGTCCTCCTGTGTCTCTGCCCCAGTTGTACTCCCACCTGCCCTCCTGACACGGACCTGTGGCATAGTCCCCCGACGCACTGGCACACTCTCCCTGTCATGCTGGGATTGTGTGGTGGTGTTGGTAACCACCGTGGCAGGGCGTGTGTTGCAGGCAGCAGTGGTGATGGTGGTGGTGGAGGCCACACAGGTCGTAGTGGCAGGGGGCAGCACAGTTGTTGTTGCCGTGGTGGTGGTGGTGGTGGTGGTGGAGCCCACACAGGTCGTAGTGGCAGGGGGCAGCACGGTTGTTCTTGCCGTGGTGGTGGTGGTGGGAACAATGAGGGCTTGAGACATGTTAGTCCCTCCCACACCAGAGGGGCCAGCTTGAGAATCCCCATCGGAGAATGTTGGGGAATCTGCATCCGAGAGTCCACGTTCCAGGGGAGGAGACTGGCTCCGCATGTTGGTGTCATCCTCTGCAGTTAGTTGTTGATCTCCTGTTGAACAGAGGTGATATGGTGATTGAGTTGCACGCAACAAGCTTGATGTTAGACAATTGTTTGAGACATTTGACCCAACACACACATTACAATGCAATGACTTTGTATGCCTGCTATATGCTGTGCACCATGTCATGACGTTGAGGTACATACCTTTAAGTCCATGCTTTTCGTTGGGAATTGATACTTGGTGCAGTGTACAGATAGTGTTAATACACGGACATGTCCTCATCTACCTAATTGCGTGACATCAATTTTCTGTTGTGCGTCTTTTCATTTAGCTGTTCATGTTATCTATTTCAACAGAGCTAGTAGGAACCATTGTCATGTTATACATAGCTTTGTAATCACATGTAATTCCCTTTTTTTTCCATGTAGACCATGCATGTTTGGTGTTGAGATGGGCGTTCATGCTCTGACACCACGGCACTTCCACATTGCATTCTCTGCTGTGCACAATTGTGGGATGCATTTGTTTCACTTGTGACTTGGTGAGTATGAGTTCAAAATATGTGACAGTTACGTGCACTTAGATGTCTGCACACTGGATGTGGCATTGAAAAGTATGCAAAGTTGGCTGACATGTTAGTGCTGAAGTTGTTATGTGGCTACATGCATTTAGATGAGGATGGCGGGGTACATGCAGTCACTTCCTACCTGTAAGTTTGATGAGAACAATGAAATGGCTGCCAAACGGTTGTGGGTGTGGGGAGTGCTCCATCTTGCTCAGCTGTGGGACAAGGGGGCCTGTTGGGAGTTGTAGTGCAGACTTCACAGCCACACAGACCCCTCCCTGTTGAGATGGCTACCTACCTGTGAAGTTACACATTGGAGGGAAATGGCTGCCCCATGCTTGGGGGTGTGGGGGATGCTCCATCCTGCTCAGCTGTGGGACAATAGAGCATGAGAAGGCTACCTACCTGTAAGTTTGATGGGAAGAATGAAATGGCTGCCACATGGTTCTGGGTGGGGGGGACATGTTCCATCCTGCTGAGCTGTGGGACAAGGGTACCTGGTGGGAGTTGTAGTGCAAGCTTCCCACACACAAACACCCCTCCCTGTTAAGATGGCTACCTACCTGTTAGTTTGATGGGAAGAATGAAATGGCTGGGCCATGCTTGTGGGTGTGGGGAATGCTCCATCCTGCTGAGCTGTCACATGGTTCTGGGTGGGGGGGACATGCTCCATCCTGCTGAGCTGTGGAACAAGGGTGCCTGGGGGGAGTTGTAGTGCAAGCTTCCCACACACAAACACCCCTCCCTGTTAAGATGGCTACCTACCTGTTAGTTTGATGGGAAGAATGAAATGGCTGGGCCATGCTTGTGGGTGTGGGGAATGCTCCATCCTGCTGAACTGTGGGACAAGGGGGCCTGTTGGGAGTTGTAGTGCAGACTTCACAGCCACAAAGACCCCTCCCTGTTAAGATGGCTACCTACCTGTAAGTTTGATGAGAGCAATGAAATGGCTGCCACATGGTTGTGGGTGTGGGGAGTGCTCCATCTTGCTCAGCTGTGGGACAAGGGGGCCTGTTGGGAGTTATATTGCAGACTTCACAGCCACAAACACCCCTCCCTGTTGAGATGGCTACCTACCTGTAAGTTTGATGAGAACAATTAGATGGCTGCCACATGGTTCTGGGTGGGAGGGACATGCTCCATCCTGCTGAGCTGTGGGACAAGGGTGCCTGGTGGGAGTTGTAGTGCAAGCTTCCCACACACAAACACCCCTCCCTGTTGAGATGGCTACCTACCTGTAAGTTTGATGGGTAGAATGAAATGGCTGCCACATGGTTCTGGGTGGGGGGGACATGCTCCATCCTGCTGAGCTGTGGAACAAGGGTGCCTGGGGGGAGTTGTAGTGCAAGCTTCCCACACACAAACACCCCACCCTGTTAAGATGGCTACCTACCTGTTAGTTTGATGGGAAGAATGAAATGGCTGGGCCATGCTTGTGGGTGTGGGGAATGCTCCATCCTGCTGAGCTGTGGGACAAGGGGGCCTGTTGGGAGTTGTAGTGCAAGCTTCCCACACACAAACACCCCTCCCTGTTGAGATGGCTACCTACCTGTAAGTTTGATGGGAAGAATGAAATGGCTGCCACATGGTTGTGGGTGGGGGAGTGCTCCATCTTGCTCAGCTGTGGGACAAGGGGGCCTGTTGGGAGTTGTAGTGCAGACTTCACAGCCACAAACACCCCTCCCTGTTGAGATGGCTACCTACCTGTGAAGTTACACATTGGAGGGAAATGGCTGCCCCATGCTTGGGGGTGTGGGGGATGCTCCATCCTGCTGAGCTGTGGGACAAGGAGGCCTGGTGGGAGTTGTAGTGCTGGCTGCCTGTACATGTGCCCCCATGTAAATATTGTTATGTACCTTTGTGGTGAATGAGAGGGAGTTCTTGTGGGATCTGTGAGACCTGTTTGGGGGTAGTGTGGTGGACATGAGTACATTTGGGCCTAGGAGGTGTTGCTTTTTAGATGTGCAAGCTACTACATAGCAGGGTTATGGCAGACTTTTGTTGGTACTTACCAGCCTCCATTCCCCCCTCAATTCCAGTGCAACTCTCTGGGTGCAGTATGCCAAGCACCTTCTCCTCCCATGCGTTGAATGTTCTTGGTGGAATGGGAGGGCCACTGCCAGTCCGGTTTGCCAGCTCACGGTTCTTGCTGTTCTTCTCCTTGACCTTGCTCTTGAGGTCAGTCCACCTCTTCCTGATCTCCTTCCTGTTGCGTGGAACTTGCCCTACAGCATTGACTCTGTCAACTATCCTTTGCCACATTTGATTTTGCCTGGCTGATGGGGTCTGTTGGACCCTGCTTCCTAAAATATATGGCTCAACTCTTATTATCTCATCCATCATGACTGACAACTCACCATCAGTGAATTTGGGCATCTTATGTGCCATGGTGTGTGATGTGCTGAGTGGTTAAGAGTGCAGGTGTGCAGGTGGTGGTGGTGGTGGTGATGTGTGTGGTATGTGTGTGTTTGTGATGGTGTGATGTGTGCAGGGTTGCCTATCCTTTGTGTGATGTTGTTGGGCCCTTCTGTTCTGGAGTTGTGCAAAGAATTGTGGTCATGCAGGGGCTGGTTTTATGCTCTGCTATGTGGGTGGGTCCCAACTGGATATTCATGTCAGGTGTGTTGTCTGTGTTGGGCTGGGATTTGTAGTTCTTATTTGCCAGGGGCATGTGTCAATGGGCTGTTTTGGCTGTTTTCATTGGCTGAGCCAGATGCACAGCCAGATTTGGTGGTTTTGTGGTGTAGTTGCTTCCGACCGCCATTACTCTTTCCGCGCGGACGCCGCGGTCGGACTGCAATGGTCATTCCTCCAGCTATCCCATTCATCATAGCTGTCAATCGCGGCAGTCGGAAACAAGCGGTCGTACCGCTGGCACCGCGGTAAGATCATAATTGCACTCATGGGAATTCCGCTTGTGTATCGGCGGGTTGTGAGTTTTCCGCAGTGGATCCGACCGCCGTGGAGGGTATTTCGCATTTTCTGCAAGTGCGCCACCGGTGTTTCTTGGGTTCCGACCGCGGCGGTCTGATTTTTCCGGCAGTGCATCGTAATGTGATCGGCGGTGGTGCTGCAACCCATGCGGGCGGTCTTTTCCCATTGCCACGGCGGGCGGAATGGTTTTCCGACCGCCATCGTAATCGGCCCCTTAGATACTCTTAAGGAGGCTAGTACTAGCTCTCAAAAACCTACAACTGAAATACTAAAGGACATCCTACCCCGAGTTCCAGAACGCGTAACAGGCCAATTACCCTCCATCCCAACTTTAAAAAGATTATTAGCTAGAACCAAAAAATCTACTAGTAACACCCCACCTGCTCCCAAAACTTTCAGTGAAGTTCAAATACCACCTGAACTCACTCGAAGTCATAATGAAGAGCAATTCCTTCTTTATGATAACAAATCTAATGAAAAAAGGATTATAATATTTGCAACTCCCACAAACCTACTTAAACTACAAAATTGTGAGACATTGATGATGGATGGAACATTTAAAATATGTCCCAAACCATTTTACCAATTATACACAATCCATGGACAGTATCACAATTGCAACATCCCCTTTATATATGCCCTGTTACCAAACAAAAAAACAACTACCTATGTAGAACTTCTAACAAAATTAAAGCAAGAAACTAATAACTACTACCCACAAAATATTATCATAGACTTCGAACAGTCAATGATACAAGCCATCCTGAAAAATTACCGTCACACAGCAATACAAGGTTGCTATTATCACTTTAATCAATGCATATGGAGACAACTTCAAAAATCTGCCCTTAGTGTAGAATATGCAACTAACAGCAACTTTGCATATGAAATTAAAAAGCTAATTGCACTAGCCTACGTCCCAGTCACTGATGTAGCTGAACACTACAATTTATTAATAGAAAGCCACTATTACCAAACAAATTAACATAAACTAAGTCCCCTACTAGACTATTTCGAGGATACCTGGGTGGGAAGGCTACATAGATCTGGACACAGAAGACAGCCAAAATTCCACATTCCATGGTGGAATGTATACAACAGTACCCTAAACACAAAAGCAAAAACTAACAACGCTGTGGAAGGATGGCATAACGCTTTCCAATCCACAACAGGCAGAACCCAACCAACCCTCCATAAATTGCTTGAACCGATCCAAAAAGAGCAAAGCTACCAACAACTAAGACTAGAACAATCTGTAACACAACTATGTCCAAAACTAACTAAACAAATGTACGAGTATTTACAATATAAAGTAAGACTCTACCCAAACACTAAAGGGCTAGAATATTTAGAAACAATAGCAAAATCCCTACTTTAAAACATTCACATATAAGCATAGAAAGCACCTAATTGTAAACTAATCTCCTAACAAAACAATTTTTTTTAACATCTAAAATATAAATATAATGTCAAATAATGTTGTCATTTAAAAAATAAAAATTGACAAACATATTTTATATTTAAAAAAATATCAATAACAATTATATAAATAACATTTCGCTCCCACTGTAAATAATTTAAAATGACTTATGTTTTTGTAGGTGAAGAATATAATCCACACAGCAAGTTAAAAATCCAAACTTATCGATATTCCACTACTTAGATAAAAACCCAAAACAAAATGGAAAAATACAGCTGTAGAAAACAAACTCTGCCGACAAGAAATCCGTAGTGTAGAATAATAAAAAAAATCCCTAAAAATAAATGTAAAAAAAGAAACGCTCCATGAAAACCCGAAAAATAAAGGAAATGTAAAATAATTATTAGTTTACTCAAATCTAATACACATTTCCTTTATAAAAAAAAACTACAACCTCCTTTCAACGCCAATTAGGGAACATAGAGGGCCTGTGAAAAAAATACACAATCCCTCCCGCACAAACATACAGTAATATTATTTGAAAACAGACATAAACATAATTACAATTCCTCAGCATACTGCTCTAAGTAGAATTAAACATATATAGCAAACCATATCACTAAACTTGCAACGGACTAACCACATTTCACATACGCTAATCTACAAACTAAAACTCACAACAAAAACCAAATAAACACCATATATACACTATAAACTACCTAACCACCTTCCCCTTACTCCTAAATTAAGTCTAAAAGAAATTAAAATAAACTTACCTTAACCGATGCAACGCAGCTTCCAACCGCAAGCATCTCCCTTCAAAAACGACCCAAAAATAACACAATAGCCTAGAAAATAGAACTTAGTTAAAAAAATAGCCGCCTAAATAAAGTAAAAAAAATACTTTCCACATTAAAGTCAATGTAAAATAGAAATGTTAAACAAAATATTGTTTCAAAAATACCTATTAATGTTACTAATGTAAAAAATGTTTTTTGTATTGTGTTAAAAATTGTACAATGTAGGAATAAATATTACAAAACACATAATAATTTTTTTAATAAATTTAAAAAGTTATAATCACTTATTGTTATAAAAAAACTTTTGTGTTGTTTGTAAAAAATTTGATTCATCTTAAAAAAAAGTATTTTTACAAAATGCTTTCCTAACTTCATAATATAAATTTTTGATACACATTAAATAATATTATACAAAATATAATATTATTTAGTATCAAATATGTCAATAATTCAAAAAGAGAATACAACAAAAAAGTTTGCAAAATATATATTAAATAATAATGTAAACTGTGTATAATTATCTGATACATATTTACAATATAAAAAAACTGTATAACTGTTATAAAATAAAAAAATTAAAAATAAATATATATATATATATATTGAATAAATGTATGCAAAACAGTGGATAACTTCTTGTTATGTTTGCAAAAAAATTTACATATTTACCAACCTCTGTGTTATGTTCCATATAGGTACCCCAATATAGGCTCAGGTAGCAACCTAACCTCTCACCTATATTTCCCCTGCCATTGCACTACATAACGGTTCTAGGGACTGACCTTTTGCCTAGTTAAGGTATTGCTAACAGGACGTGGGGTTTTCCCTGAAAACTAGCCTCATCCATTATGCATGACGATTCTTGGAAACTCAGCAGGATTACCATCTCCTGATAATAACTTTGTATAAGGGTCATTCCTTCCATCATCCTAAGTCCGACATGACACAGCAAGGTAGATCCCCTGAGGGCACCACTTTGGGTATATAAACACCATATCTTTGCTGAGGCAGGGAGAGGAGAAAAAGGACTTCCATGCTGACACACTGATGCAAGACGCTGAGGTTCCTGCACACAGACACTCCAGCTCGCAGTGGTCTGACATCCCTCGCGGGGTGTCCATCTCGAGACCAAGACGGGGGCCCACAGTCTCTCACTTCAGGTAATGGGGTTGACTTTATCCTAGAGGGATTCTTGGCTTTACACCTACCTACATGCTAGGTACACTTAGGTACATCTAGTTAGGGTCGCATCATAGGAGTACGCATTATTACTGTCATGTATTTTTATTCCTGCCTGTATTCATTGTTTTAGCACTATGGTAGAAATCTACCAACCTTTTACTCTGTTGGTGCTTATAATCATTTATATCTGTTTCTGTCTAATGGTTGTTTCAGCACACCTATTTTACACTAGAATGACCATGGTTAAATAAATGTTTATTTAAAACGTCCCCACCGTTTTATTCTGTGTATCTCTCCGAGACAAAGTGAGCACGAGTGACTGAGCGAAAAGTACTGTACTGTTTCCACGATCCCTGATGGGACAGAGTTGTCATGTTCGATAGTTGCCAAGAACTATTCTCTCCTTGGTAAGAGGGGTTTCTAGTGGCACTGTGAGCTAGCTGGTATACAGGCGAACATACTCGGTGGGGGTGTCTGGAATCAGTCTGAAACCAATCCCACAGTCTATGTTGTCTAAACCCGCAGATCCTATATAGGTTTATAGGAACTACACGACATGGCGCCGTCAACGTTGGTTTGGTACTTATTTAACGGTCAAATCTGAGTAGTTCAGTCGTGCCTTTCTCAGAGACCCCTACTCACATTTTCCTAGAGACGTCTGGAGTGGGAAATGAACTATCCCCAACAGCTGAGTAGGCATATCCTATGTATTGGCTGTAGGTTTATCAAGCTTGAAGGACAATTAGTTCCTATTGTGCATAAAACCTTATCTCAGTTTCCTTGAAAATTTTCCTTCTTCAAAATAATGGCTGATGAAGACGCCGCTGCGTCAGCACAACATGCAGTTGCAGCAAGGGAGGAAGAAGATGAAATAAACATTTCAGAAAATGTCAGACCTGCCCTTACTTTAAAACTAGCAGACTATGGAGTCACAGTTAGGGGTGGGACAGTCACATTCGTGATTGAGGCAAACGAGTCATATAGAACAGAGGTATTAATTCTGAGGAAGGTGCTCCCTTTTATACCGACAAACCTGCAGAAAACTGTGGTGTCAGCCTTAGTGTTATCGAAAATCGATTACTGTAATGGGCTACTGGTCGGAGTAAACAAAGCGGTTGTAGCAAAGCTACAGGTACTTCACAACTCCGCCGCAAGATTGCTCTTTGGATTAGCCAAATACTCGTCAGCTAAACATGCTCTCAACACTCTGCACTGGTTACCAATGGAGAAGCGCATCAGGTTTAAAGCCTTATGCATTGCCTTTAAAGCATTACAAAATTCAGGCCCTAGTTACCTGATAAAGCGCTTCAAATGGCATATCCCTGCACGTACACTTCGGTCGACCTCACTGAAGCTGGTAACAGAGCCTACTTTCCGTCTTCAGAGATGGGGTGGTAAAAGTTTCTTCAGTATTACTACAAGATGGTGGAATAAGCTACTATTCTATTTAAAGAATGCTTCTGATCTATTGTCCTTTAGGAAGGGGCTTAAGACATGGCTCTTTACTCTGTAACTCTGCCCAAGGACTGGAAATATAACATCTAGTGTATTCTGGGTGCCTATTCTGCAAGCGCCTAGACGCCCTCGGGTAGCAGTGCGCTATATTAATACTTAAATAAATAAATAAATGGGTTAAATTCCCACAAGCAGATGCACAATCAAACACATTTCATTCTTACACTGAAGATGAGACACCAAATGACATTGAAGGTCCGCTCACCTAACAGGAGCATATAAACTGGTTTAAAGGCACCCTCCCACACACAAAAGAAAAAGTGAGACTTGGTCCGATCGGAAGAGATGGAGCAACTTGGCCAGTCCTAGCGACTTACACACCAAATCCAGACGCTGACACAATGCCAGTAGCAGACTTACGTCCACTTCATAAAGAAATAATAAAACTCTACAGAAACCTGACACAGTTTGTGATGAGAACACTTACACTTCAGCCAGCAAGGGCTACACCAGCAGGACAAATTCAGGGATCTACAACTAAAATAACACCACAAACGCTACACGCAGTTATGGGTAAAATGCCCACTAGACGTGAACAAATGCCATTCTGGATAGGATAGGATAATATTTATAAAGCGATCTTATACCCGAAGGTGTCAAGGCGCTGAGCGGACGGGGAGGAGGAAGAAGTGCCTACATCCCACAAGGAAGCAAAAAGCCAGGTTTTCAGAAGCTTCCTAAAGACGGGAAGAGAGTCTGCCTTAGAGATGGAGGGGGGCAAGGAGTTTCAGAGTTTGGTGGCTGCCACAGAAAGCGAGCGACTACCCTATCTGTGCCTGTGAAATCTGGGAAAAAACTGTTTTTTCTGTGAGGAAGATCTCAAGGTCCTCCCCGGGGTGTACCACTGAAACATGGTTTTTAAATGTGATGATCCATTGCAATGTATTGCCTTCAATGCCATATTCAGGACCTTGAAGGAAATGCGCTTCCTGATGGGGAGCCAGTGCAAGGCTCGAATCCCTTCCCTGGCCGACTGATACTTCGGGATGTTAAGAATCAGCCTGGCCACTGCGTTCTGTACCACCTGAAGCTTGTTCAAGGATACTGTGTTGATGTTAACGTACAGAGCGTTGCAGTAGTCCAGCCGGGAAGTGACTAGTGCGATGATAGTGGACCGATGCAGTTCAGATAGAATATATGGCAGTACCTTTCTCAAGATTTTGAAGATGTAGAAACAGGTGCTGACTGTACGGCTGACCTGGGCATCAAAGGTCAGACCTTCATCAAAAGTGACCCCCAGATTTTTAGCTGTTCTGACCGAAACAGGAAGGGGACCGCAGTCTGCAGGCCACCAGGCATTTGACCAGATGGAATTCTGTGTGCCGAAAACTAGCACCTCGGTTTTATCCGTATTGATCTTTAATTAATTTCCCTTCATCCAGCATATAATGCTTGACATGCATTGATTGAACTTTTGTGCGACCGATTGCAAATCATTTGTCATGGAAACAATGATTTGTGTGTTGTCCGCGTAGGAGAGCACTTGGAATCCGAACGATCTCACCAGCTCAGCCAGAGGGGTCACATAGAGGTTAAAAATAGTGGGGCTGAGCGAAGATCCCTGGGGGACCTCACAGGGAAGACCAAAGGCCTTTGCTCTGAAGCCTCCACAACTAACAATGTGCGTTCTACCGGTCATAAAAGATTGAAGAAGCTGCAAGGCTCTTCCAGTGACTCCCATCTCCTGCAGTCGCTGGACCATGTGCACTGGGGAGACAGTGTCGAATGCCGCTGAAAGGTCGAGCAAAATCAACACTGCGGATCCACTTCGGTCAACCTGCGTGTGAATGCAGTCGGTGACTGCTACTAGGGCGGTTTCGGTGCTGTGACCGGCACAAAACCCGTTCTGAGAGCTGTCTAGGATTTCATGGGATTCAATGTATTTCATCAGTTCAGCATTGATGAATTTCTCCAGGATTTTAGCAGGGCGGGGAGAAGGAAGATAGGTCGAAAGTTCTTCAGATCTGAGGGGTCGGCGTTGGGTTTTTTAAGAAGAGGTGAGACAGTTGCTTCCTTCCAGGTGGCAGGGTAGTTGCCGGACAGAAGTGTGTCATTGAAGACCTTACACAGGAAGTTGACCGTAGGTTCAGGTGCAAGTCTGAGTATGGAGGGCGATCAGGGGTCCGAAGGAGCTCCGGACTTTAGGCCCAGTAAGAGTTCCTTGGTTTGCTGAGCTGTGATTTGTGGAAAAGAGGACAGGGTATACTTCCTGAGGACCTGGGGGGGGTTTCTCCTTAGATGGATCAACGCTTTCCTCTTCGGCTACCCCTGTGGTGGGTTCTTCCCCTATAGTAGGGGTAAACTGATGAAAGATCTTAAGGACTTTGTCCTGGAAGTAGATAGCTACTCTGTCACAGAAGTCTTGGGAGGGGTTCAAGAGCTGTGACCCTGGTGGCTCAGCGATCTCTCTTATGACTTTGAATAGCAGGCTGGAGGAGTTGTCTGTCGATACGATCTTATCTATGAAGAAACAGGATTTAGCCTGGAAAATGGCATGTTTATAGTCCCGTAGAAAAGATTTCTGCTTGGCTTTTTCCAGAGGGCAAGGGTCAGCGCACCATTTCTATTCTTGTCTACGGCATTGACGCCTGAGAGCCATGAGCTCTTCCGAGAACCATGGAGCCAAGGGTTTTGCTCTTTTACTGACGTAGTTTTTGAAAGGAGCAACTAAGTCCAAGGCCTCGGTGATCCAGTTGCGAAAACCCTCTGCCATGGGAGGATGAGTGACGTAGCTCCCATTTGAAACTGAAGGCAAGGCTGCCTCCCAGTTGGTGGCAGTA
The DNA here is from genome assembly GCA_963921515.1 of Calotriton arnoldi. NCBI lineage: Eukaryota > Metazoa > Chordata > Amphibia > Caudata > Salamandridae > Calotriton > Calotriton arnoldi. The sequence continues at coordinate 375,674 of CAWUFW010005874.1, forward strand.
ACCTTGTTCAGTCCCCTGCAGCGTATGTGTTTAGGGGGGACCCTTATTTGCTTTAGTGAGGTGAGGGAAAATGATTTTGAACTCAACCAGCCAGTGGTCGTCCCAGCTGAGTGGCTGAAGTGTCTCAATCGTTAGATTGTTGTGGTTAGCAAAAATGCCATGCAAGGTGTGGCCAGCACTATGGGTGGGAGAACAAACCCCATCGACGTCATAAGATCTAAGAGGTGAGCAGAGTCATTGTCCTGTTTGTTTTCAAGATGAAAATTGAAATCCCCAAGAATGGTGTAGTGAGCAGTGGTGACAAATGGTTCTAGGGTTCGGCACCATGTCTCCAGAAACTTGGCTCTTGGCCCAGGAGGTCAATATACCAGTAGGCCTGAGAGGTTACAGTCCTGTGATAGCTTGATTCCCAATGCGGCTGCTTCCAGTAGCGAGCCAGGAACACCTTCCACCTAGCTAAGGGTGCATCTAAGGGAGTCCCTAGCCACCAGGGCCAGGCCACCTCCTCTTCTGTCGGGGCGGTCGCATCTGAGAATAATGTAGCCTGGGGGGACAGCGTCTGCTAAGTCGGGACCTGAGTGGTCCCTAGCCCTTGTCTCAGTGATAAAAAGACAGTCCAAGTTAAGTGTTTGAATAGCCAGGTCAATTTCGGTTTTGTGTTTGGGCATTGAGCAAGCGTTTACCAACGCCCCCCGGATAGTGCAGAATCCCGGTCCAGCCTTGCTTTTGGATTCATACGCCCTTCCTACTCCCTGCTCCTGGGGCCATCCCAGGGAGCCAGGGATGGAGGCTGGGCTGTTAATAGGACAGAAATTACAGTACTGGCAGTGCTCTGCCTCCCCTGTATTGTAGTTGACCCTATCCTTACACCCCCCCATGCTGGGTTTTAGGACGCAGCGTCAGCAGTTGTGTCCTAGAATATGTTCTTACCAGGGTTATTTTCTCTCCTGAGAGGGAATGGGTAGCATGCCTGGCCCCTGGCGCCCTCCAGGCACGGACGGGCACAGACGGGCTTGCCTTTGGCGCGCCAGAGGAGCGCCCGCTACACGTGTCCGCTGCACGCTCGGGTAGACATGCTATTTTAATGTCTCCGGAGCCGGAAGTCTAGAAAGGGCTGGACCGCCAACTTCCAAGATGGAGGCCAGCTCAGGGGAAAGTGAAAAAAACAAGCAACTCTCTCCGCACAAACGGGTTGCCGCGGCAGACCGAAGAGTCCAGAGGAAAGAGGTAGGAAGAAGTAAAGGTGTTAACTTGCTCGCCGAAGTAGATAGAATAATTAAAAACACACTTGCAAAGTAGATAAAATAATTAAAACAGGTGTTGCGCTCGCAATATTTATTTATTTATAAAGTTTTATATAGCGCGAACAAGATCCCGAGGGATATCAGAGCGCTTTACAATAGGATGGGAGGAAGGACATAGATGCAAAAACGACATCAAGTAGGAGTAGAAAACAAGAATGATCGCATATTCAGGGACAGTTGCACAAAAAAAGAACCATAACAAATGATAGTCCAATGGAAGTAAGAACAATGTCTTCGAGCAGGTGCGCCTAGCCCAATTAGGGTAAGAATTTATTCATAAAGAATTTTTTGGCTTCCAATTTGAACGCCGTTGTTGAAGAGATTCGGCGTACTTCCGGTGGAAGAGAGTTCCATAGCTTTGGGACAGCGCCAGAAAAGGCTCTGTGATAAGTTCTCTTTTTCCTACAGATGAGTGGTTTCAAGAGGAAAGTCTTGGCGCTTCTTGAGGCTCTTACACCACAAGAAAGCTCCAGTTTTTGTGCCAGGTATCTGGGAGTATTGAAGTGAAGGGCATTGAGCGCCAGAACGACGATCTTTAACTGAATACGAGCTTCATAAGGCAACCATTTGAGAGATTTTAGGACTGGGGATATGTGCTCGTTTCACTTCGTGCCTGTAACCAGTCTAGCCGCTGTATTCAGTGATGCTCTTAGTGGAGCCAGGGAGTATTTGGGAAAGCCACAGAGGGTCGCGCTGCCGTAGTCCAGCCTAGGCAGGACAAGCGCTTTTACCACCTGCTTGAAAACGTTTTGTGGAAAGAAAGGTTTGATATTTCTGAGTGTCCTCATCAAGTGGTTTGCTCCCTTGCATACCTTACTGATATGAGTTTTCATATTCAGGTGCTTATCCAAGGTGACTCCGAGCTATTTGGCTGAGTCTATGATGAGAGAGTGCAGTTGAAGGCAGTGAGGTGATTCAACCAGAGGTCAAACTTGGGGGTGTGGTTCGGAGGGGAGATGACCAGGAATTCCGTTTTAGAGGTGTTGAGCAGAAGATGGTTCTCAGTTAACAAATTTGAGTAGACGTTAGGGTCGAGTTGAGAGAGATTATGTTTTCGGGGGCAGAGATTTTCAAATAGAGTTGTGTATCGTCCGCATACATATGGAAGAGAGTGTTTGAGGAGTTTAAAGAGTTAGCTAATGGTTCCAGGAACAGGTTGAAGAGGATCGGAGATAGAGCGGATCCTTGGGGAACCCCCATGAGAACTGGAGAGGGCTGGGAGAGAGAGTGGTTTGCCTTGATCCTTTGAGATCTGTGGTGGAGGAAAGATGAGAACCATTGTATCACCTGACCAGAAAAACCCATCCTTTTTTTCAGAGTGGCGAGGAGGTTGTCATGATTAACCGTGTCGAATGCGGAAGAAAGGTCAAGGATGATCAGGAGGCAGGATTCGTTTTGGTCAAGCATTTTTAACAAGTCATCCATGACGTGAGTGAGCGCCGACTCAGTGCTGTGCCCCTTCCGAAAGCCTGATTGATGCTGGTCAAGGAGTTGGAAATTCTCTATATGCGGACAGAGTTGGGATTGTACGCATTTTTCTATGAGTTTCGCTAGGGTGGGGATGTTGGAGATAGGCCGGAAGTTATTGAGATCCGCTTTGTCAGCGTTAGTTTTTTTTAGTATAGGTGATACCTGAGCTGCTTTTAGGCTGTCGGGGATCGTACCTTGTGAAAGCGAGGCATTTACAATTCTTGTCCAGGTGGGGATGAGTACATTCTTGATATCTTTGAAGATGGCCGGGGGTAACGGGTCACTGAAATGGTTGGATGGGTTGATATTCAGAAGGATCTTGTAGATGTCTTTTTCACTAAGTGGAGTAAAGGTGCACCATGATGCATTGTTCTTGGTGATCAGGCTGGTGGATCTGTGCTTTCCTGAGAGGTCATGGGATGGTATGTCCCTGGAGGAAGACAATAGGGCCTTCTTAGAGGCGAGGTCAATGGAGATGAGTCCTGCTTTCTCCGTGTAGAAAGCAGCACGTTCGTCGCAAGAGGGAGGGGTGCCACCAGGGTCAGAGTGGTTGGGACCTACTACTGATTGCTGTTTGACCAATTCGAAGAGTTTCTTGGGGCGGTTTGCCACTTGGTCTAGTTGGTGTCTGAAGTAGTCAGACTTAGCGCTCTTGATTTGCTTGTTGTAGAGGCTCCTAGCCTCTCTAAGGAGTTTTAGTTGTTCCGAAGAAGGATTGGATCGCCAGGAATAAGGTATTCGTAGTAATCAGAAGTAATGCAGTGCGCGTCTAACTGCTCCGAGTTTCCACTGCCGTTCGGGTAGACATGCTGTTTTAATGTCCCTGGAGCCGGAAGTACAGAAAGGGCTGGACCGCCAACTTCCAAGATGGCAGCCAGCTTGGGGGAAAGTGAAAAAAAGAAGGAACTCTGTCTGCGCAAACGGGTTGCCCGCTGCGGCCCGAAGAGTCTAGAGGAAGGAGGTAGGAAGAATTAAAAGTGTTAACTTGCTCGCCGAAGTAGATAAAATAATTAAAAACACACTTGCAAAGTAGATAAGATAATTAAAACAGGTGCAGCGCTCGCAATAAGGTATTCGTAGTAATCAGAAGTAATGCAATGCGCGTCTTACTGCTCCGAGTTTCCGCTGCGCGCTCGGGTAGACATGCTGTTTTAATGTCCCGGGAGCCGGAAGTACAGAAAGGGCTGGCCCGCCAACTTCCAAGATGGCGGCCAGCTCGGGGTAAAGTGAAAAAAACAAGGAACTCTCTCCACGCAAACGAGTTGCCCCGCGGCGGACCAAAGGGTCCAGAGGAAAGAGGAAGGAAGAATTCAAGATGTTAACTTGCTCACCAAAGTAGATAAAATAATTAAAAACACGCGCAAAGTAGCTAAAATAATTAAAACAGGTATAGCGCTCGCAATATGGTATTCGTAGTAATCAGAAATAATGCAATGCGCGTCTTACTGCTCCGAGATAACTCAGAAAATAACACAGCTAGAGGCAGTATTTCCATACACAAGCCCTCGAGAAAAACACAGAATGTTAACAACCTGCTTGCCAATGGGGATAGCTCCCCAAATAGAGGATTGTACCACTTAGGGTACAGTTTTCGCTGCCATATATACCAGAACTCATGGTATCCCTTCACTAGCAGTAATACCAGATGTATTAAGACAAATATAGAATGAGTATGGAGCAGAACCTGCTCTGAACTTAGGGATGAAATTATTAGGTAATTTTGCTCAGGTATCAGCGATTATATTAGCAAATATAAAAGGGGAGGCATCAGCAGTGGCAATACGCCAGTGCCTGAGGGACTTCACTCCTTTACAACAGGAACGTGAATTACCTAAAATTATTGAAGACACCTATGCTGAATTAGGTAGAGATAGTTGGGGAGCTAGAGCAACAAAACCTCAACTGATGGGTGGTGCTGATGAAGAGAACACCAAGCAAGCACCTGATTCTTCCAAGAAGAAATGGGATAACAATAAAAAACAAAAGAATAGAGAGAATAGATCACAATCCAGGGGTGGGTCTCCTCAACAGGAGCCCTCCGAAAGGAGGTACAACCTTAGGAGTCGTGATAACATTAAAAAACCTGACAGATATCAGGATACTGATACACGTTCCTCTCGTTCCTTTCAGCGTTCATCAAAAAACTTAGAGAGGGAAGGACGGTCAGAACACAGACAAGAAGAGCGTACAAAGTCCAGAGACACGCAACGCGCTTCAGACTGCACTTCCAAAAAGAAGAAAAGGCAAAATCAAAACCTCAATTTAAAAAGAAGAAAGTAGCAGGTCTTAAAGTTAGACATGCCCAGAATTCTGAGGACTCAACTTCTGAACGGAGAATGGGCTCTGACGATGCTAGACAGCGCATCAGAAGTAACAATAGCTCACCAGAACCTGATGGAATTTCTGGTGACAGCGGAGTTGAATGAACATATCACGGTGGAGACGCCTGATACTAGGGTAAGTGTCCCGCATAAGTTACATGAAATAACACTCCAAATGGAGGGGGACAAACCCAGAAAAATTAAAGGTCTCTTTTGGGACAACCTGACTTATGGATATGACATCCTTTTAGCTGAGAAAGATTGGCCGCCTGAAATTGTTATGGATTACCCAAAGGGAGAAAAGGTAATTTTACCAGCCTTTTCCGACCTCGTTCCAATATACTTAAAACATACATACACGTAGGAGTGGGCGGTAGCACTTGCTCCATCATTATATCGCAACCATGTTGGGTGGGATGCTGAGTCATCTCACCATACAATCCCAGTAAAAACTACTCCAGCTCCACAGAGACAGTACCCAATAAAACAAGAAGTGAAAAAACAGGTCAGGGAGATCTTAGATCAACTTGAATACCAGGGTGTAATTGAAACTTGCACCTCTTCAATGAATAATTCTTTGTTTCCCATAATGAAACTCGATAATTCATACCGTCTAGTTTTAGACTACAGACATCTGAACACATTCACTAAAACATTTGCAGTACAGAATGCACACAGTGCAGCATTAATGAATAACATTGTGTGGAAGAAATACAAAACCACATTAGAGATCTCAAATGGATTTTTCTGCCAAAATATAGCATTTGAGAGCATATACTTAACCGCATTCGCAGTGCTCGGTTCTCAGCGCCAATTTTGTCGACTCCCCCAAGGGTATAAGAATAGCCCTGGGTTGTTCTCCGCTAGGGTAACAGAGTTACTTCAGAAGTTGGAGGAAGAGGCATTGTCCTATGTAGATGATATTTATCTAACGGATGATAATTTAAAGGGTCACTTGACCAGGGTGAGCAACATAATTTTGGAGTTCGCCTCTGAGGGCTACAAATTCAACTTTAAAAAATCAAAAATATCCCACCTCAATGTCCTATTTTTGGGATACAAGCTTTCAAGTGAAGGAAAAAGCCTGCCAGCTAACTTTTTAGAAAAGTGTGCACTACTCCAACCTCCTAAATCGCTGAAAAACTTACAATCCATATTGGGATTCTTAAATTTTGGCAGAACTTACATTTTAGATTACGCAGAAAAAGTGAAACCTTTCTACGACCTAAATTTTCAGTTAGGCATTGGACACAGGAACACACAGATATCCTTTGTTCCTTACTAGCTGACATGACAGCTTCAAAACACCAACACACAACTGTAAACACCACAAATTTAGTGATCCGAGTTATAGAGGGTCAATCTGGGTATACTTACCTAACCTTCAATGAAGGCGAAACAGTACCCATTGCATACAAATCACACTTGTACACAAACGCTGAAACGCGTTTTGCTTCTACAGAACAAATTCTGGAAGCAGTACAGACTGCTGTAGTGAGGGAAAGAGCACTGGCTCAGGGGAAGCAAATAATTGTCATATCTCCAGTACCGGCCTTAGAGGCTGTTACAAAAGCAAGCGTTCCAAATGCTAAAGCTTTACATCCAAGATGGATACAATGGGCCAATTCTCTCACTGCAACAGATGTAGATTACAAATTTGATTCTACACTTAAAACACAAGCATTCCTGCAATATGAACAAGAATATCCTCTCCTGAATGAAATAATGACTCTAGATCAGTATGAATACATTATTTACACTAACGGATCTGCTCAGCCGGCCGTAGGAAGTAAACAACAATACAGCGCTGCGTGTGCGATTGTGAAGGGTTGTATGCAGGAAGGCTGGTGACGTTCACATTGAAGGGAATTCACTGGCTGATGAAGCTGCAAAAGGGGCAGTACGAACTGCTGCCGTAGTTGCAATCACTCGTTCTAGTACGAATAGACGGACAGATAATGGTAGCTGTCATTACTTCACGCAAAAACAGCACAGACTTACTGAAAGGCTTTCCACTCAAGTACTCCTACAAGTTAGATGCAAAAAATATTTCATATGCTCAGATTCAAGGAGTGGGGTATAGAGTAATACCAAACATGGATCGCAGATTAGGTTTAATTCTAGCTGCACACGAGGGTCTAGGTTCTGCACACACAGGAGTTACGGCGACAGTTTCTTTACTGAAACAACGCTATTGGTAGCCAGGATTAACTAAACAGACAAAGAATTTTGTCCTAATGTGCGACATCTGTCAGCAGATGAAGGGTTCCCCTGTAGCAAGTCCAGAGCAGACACCATTATTGATATCGGACAGACCACTCACTTGTGTCTATTTGGACCACTGCGGGCCCCTTACAATCAGACGGGGCTTACAAGTATATCTTGGTGGCAGTGGATTCATACTCTAGATTCCTATGGATGTGGCCTCAGCGCTCGGCTGATGCTTGAACTGTTATAAAAGATTTGCGAGTCTTCATAGGGACATACGCAGTTGGCACATTACATTCTGACCGTGGCCCCGCGTTTAGCTCTAGGGCTTACAAGGAAGCCATGGGAAGTTTGGGTGTTGCATTACGGTACTCCTCTCTGTACCATCTCGAAGGAAATTCAGTCGTGAAGAGGAAAAACCGAGACTTAAAGCAATCTTTAACAGCAAGAGTATTAGGTTCGGTGGTAGTTGGGTCAATCACTTATACGGGGTCCAAAGAGCCTTTAACAATATGCCAAGAAGTTTCCTAGGAGGTGTCACTCCTTATGAGGTCCTATTTGGGACGAGAATGTGGGTACCTGATCTCGACTATGAAAGCACAGTGGCGGATGAAAAACCATTTGACATCAATAAACGTTGGGCTGTTTTACAGGATCTCAATGAATTCCGGGCACTACAAAGCAACGTGCAAGTAAAACGCACCGCCACAGGAGAAGTCAAATCAGTCATGGCAAGACCTGCCTGGATCCCAAAAGTCGGGGATCTGGTCAGAGAAAAGATTGTGGACAAGAAAGAATTTGGGCCATCATACAAAAAGCCTGTACCTGTCCTGGCTGTTGAAGGAACAAGAACAGTGCTTCTTCCGCCTCTTGCCAGCAAAAAAGAAAAGAGATTCGTCTCCATCGATCTGCAGTGAGAGAATTGGCCCATTGTATCCATCTTGGATGTAAAGCTTTAGCATTTGATCTGATAAAACCACACTATGTGGCCGATACTGAATAGTAGGCCTCGTGGGCTCCTGGGTAGCCGACGCTCTCCTCTCGCTACCATACAGGAAGTTTGAGCAGAAAGACTCATAACATTTGAAGAGTCACCAATACCAAGTAATGAACTTTCCAACAATGAAATGAAACTCGTTCCTCTGGAAATAGAACATCAAAACACAAATGAAAGACAAATATCAATTCAGCCTAACACCGATGTCTACATAAATATGCCTCTACAAGAGACGTCTGCCAGTTCAACAAAACCTGCTGAGCTACCAAAAATAGATCGAACTGCATCTGGCTACTTCATCGATTTTGATACCTTCTCTCTTGATCCCAGTGAACCTGAGACAATGCCAGCTCCAGTTTCCCGTAAGCAGCAACTTCATTATTTCTACACTTTTCTGAAAAAGACTTACCTAGAATCACCTTGGCTCCAGCTCTGGATAATAACTGGAATACTGTTTTTTTCTGTTCTGGATAGGCCTAGTAACTGTTTTTTGCTTACTCATGAATGGAAATTATCTGCCAGAACACTCTGCAGTATCAACTGTGAACTTGGTCCTGAAACCTCATACATCTTCTCATCGTAAACAAAGAGACCTGTCCTTCGTGAACATTACAGCTGTTTAAATTCCTGATGGTATAGTTTGGGACAAGGTTGATTATGATGTATTTGGTCCCACAGAACGTTTGAAAATACCTCATGTATTTAAAATTTCTCTAAATGATATCATTACCTCCAGTACATTTTCTGACGATCGGGATTTTGAAACTGTAAATAATATGTCGTCTGATTTAGAACAATCCGTTGCATTTTCAAGCACTGAAATGTTAAAGGACACATCTGATTTTGACACTATGTACTGTTACCAACATTATGGTCATCACTTTTTACATAAATTCAATATTCCACGTAATGTTTTTACATACCACCAATGGGAACATTGCTCAACACCAACAAAAGGTAGTTCGAAAACATTTGCACAGAAGTTTTATTTTTCAGGGTTTAACACTTCTGACCCGACCTCATATTACTATAAGGTTGCACCTACAACTGCACAGAAAAATATGCTAACTAACACCAAACAGATTTATTCTGCATCCTTAATTTCCCAACTGTCTGAATAGGGTTTCGACTTATGGAAGGACACTACAGACATAAAATCATTCTGGGGTTCAAAGGAATGGCAGGTACAGGGAACAGAAGCACTATTTCGAGCGTGCCTCATTCCACAGCAGATAATATTTCTGAATTAAACTGTGCAACAGACTCCCTGTCTTGGACTAGCCAAGAACAAGGATTTGAACACACCTCGGATTCCCACACCATCACACATCAATTTTACATCACCTTGGAGGGGATACAATAGATTACATCATACAGTACAAGACCCCAATTGGAAGGGATGGTTAGTTTGGCCCACAGACACAAACAGATGTCAATCAAGATTCAGGAGTACAACCGAAGGCTTTAGTATCCCTAGGCCAGACCTACGCAATATGTGCAAAGAGAACATCCGGGGGTGGTGACATCATACAGTGTTGGGAACTTATGCCTCGATTGGCTAAAAACCTCGACACTGTACCAGGTGTAACAGCATTTATCCTTACTCTCAGATGAGGTGGATCTAAGGGATTTTTTATTAGGTCCCCAAAAGTCACGTCAGAAACGTTTCTTATATGCTGTCTATAATGAAATCTGGAAAATCTCTCAACAAGAAGCCACGGAGAGACTATGGGAAATTGATAGAAATAACCTAGAAAAAGCATTAGCAGTTGTTGACAATTGTATGACCACATTGACATCCAGGATTTATTCACTGGGCAACATTTTATCTTCTGCTATAGAAGTACTAGAACAAGATTTGTCCATACTACAGCACGGACTCTCTCAGCTACGTTCTATTATGTTATTAAGCTGGACGCTGCAATCATTGCGAGCCGGTTATGTGCCTTGGCAATTTATCAACAGTACGTCTTAGTTCTCTGCATCCAATCTAACTAAAAAACAGATAACTATAGCACAAAGGGGAGCAAAATATACAATGCTGTGTATTGAAAAACTGGACCCGTTACCTTTCACTGTAGCAGAGTCACAGTCCACAGAATGGTTAATCCATGGCCATATAACATTACCGGTCTCAACTTTCCAGTTTCAGTACTGCCTAGAACAACAACAGGCAGGCAGATATGAAGTGATGGGAAGGGAATTCATTAAGGAATCTTGGGAATTGCCGTATCGATTTCGATGCAGGAGTGGGGACATGGAAGTGTTTCTAAGCGGTACAAACTGCGAGAAATCTTTAAGTGGATCTCTCATATGCCAGGATATCATACTTCACGGGGCCTGTAACGGTTCATTGCAAACTTATCCTGTGATTTGAAAGGGTCCCTAGCTGCCATGATTAATCCAGTGTTCAGGTTGCTTTCAAATGGGAGTTAATTGATGCTGAATAATCAAGGTTGTTGTGGGATGCTTCCGGGCATCGCATATCTTGTCACTGTAGGCTCCATGGTTACTTGTTGTAGGCAAGTATTGTTTCCACCGACCCACACAGTCAGGGAGGCACCATTATGGCCTTCGTTGAATGTTTCCTTTATACGGTTTGATACTCTGAGCCGAATGAAAGCTATGCTTTTACAGAAAACCGTGCCCTTAACCTCTGCCCAAGAGACTTTTGATCTTCAGGTCGCAAGGTCCTCAGCTGAGATATAGGCACTTGTACGAACAAACTGCCCTTCCCATTTCACAGAAATGGTACAACGTATCTTTAACATGTCTGATACGATGGGTATAGTACACCTATTTAAGACCATAGGTTCTGGACTGTTAAGCACTTTTCAGACAGTCTTCGGAGTGATTCCAAACTTCATACACTCCGTATTCGGAAGCATTTTTGGAGGACTTCCGCGGATCCTGTTCCTAATAGCAGGAATTCTAATTGTAATTTTTCTGCTACGCAATGGACGTCCCAGTCACCAAGGAGATGGAAAAAACGCTCCTGGAGCGCAGATACCATGATCGCATGGTACTCCATCTGGGCACACCTCGCCTTCGCGAACTGAGTGAGTCTTGGTTCCTGTCATTTAGACCAGTCTGGATCGACTGTGTTCTGCCTGTCCTCCGATGCCTGTTCTGCGGACAAGAATGCATGTTGGATCTCTGTCTAACACTTCCATCGGTTGCGCCACCGGACGTAGATGCTTCCTGGACCCGATAACGGCCCATTTACTGCTGTGTCCTCAGCGTATTCCCATGTTGATGTCTGCATTCTTAGAGCCACCACAGGATGCTTCAGCTCCTGTTGGAACGGATTCCGGCTCCTCTACAAATACTCAGGCCTTGGATACCACACAAGTTTCCCCTGCAGCGGCTGTGGAGAATACGGAGAAACATCTGTGCTCGATTGACCTGATCTGTGAGGTATTGCAGGCACCGTCGTCTGCAATGGCAAGCAACAGTGATGTTGCGTCTCCCAGCCAGGACAATAAACATTTGGCTCATCGTGTGCTGGGAAAAATTTGGCTTTTTCAAAACAACCAAATTTGGAATTTTAAACAATAGACACTTTTTGCTGAACTGCATGGCTTTCAGACACTCATAGTTGTTCAAACTATATATACGAACATATTTTAGAAAGACTTCTATCGCTTAAGATACAATTTTAGCATTTTTAAAATGTTTACATTTTTTACGCACTCTTCATGGACTAATTCATTGTTTGCATACAATGCCTAGAAGTACATAAAAACTTTTAGTATGTCGTCCAGTCGGATGAGGAGTGGGTGTTATGTACCATATAGGTACCCCAATATAGGCTCAGGTAGCAACCTAACCTCTCACCTATATTTCCCCTGCCATTGCACTACATAACGGTTCTAGGGACTGACCTTTTGCCTAGTTAAGGTATTGCTAACAGGACTTGGGGTTTTCCCTGAAAACTAGCCTCATCCATTATGCATGAGGATTCTTGGAAACTCAGCAGGATTACCATCTCCTGCATAATAACTATGTATAAGGGTAATTCCTTCCATCATCTTAAGTCCGACATGACACAGCAAGGTAGATCCCCTGGGGGTACCACTTTGGGTATATAAACACCATATCTTTGCTTCGGCAGAGAGAGGAGAAAAAGGACTTCCATGCTGACGCAAGGCGCTGAGGTTTCTGCATGCAGACACTCCAGCTTGCAGTGGTCCTCCATCCCTCGCGGAGTGTCCATCTCAAGACCAAGACTGGGTCCCACAGTCTCTCACTTCAGGTAAAGGGGTTGACTTTATCCTAGAGGGATTCTTGGCTTTACACCTACATACATGCTAGGTACATTTAGGTACATCTAGTTAGGGTTGCATCGTAGGAGTACGCATTATTACTGTCATGTATTTTTATACTTGCCTGTATTCATTGTTTTAGCACTATGGTAGAAATCTACCATCCTTTTACTCTGTTGGTGCTTATAATCTTTATATCTATTTCTGTCTAATGGTTGTTTCAGCACACCTATTTTACACTAGAATGACGATGGTTAAATAAATGCTTATTGAAAACGTCCCCACCGTTTTATTCTGTGTATCTCTCTGAGACAAAGTGAGCACGAGTGACTGAGTGAAAAGTACTGTACTGTTTCCACGATCCCTGATGGGACAGAGTTGTCATGTTCGATAGTTGCCAAGAACTAACCTCTCCTTGGTAAGAGGGGTTTCTAGTGGCACTGTGAGCTAGCTGGTATACAGGCGAACATACTCGGTGGGGGTGTCTGGAATCAGTCCGAACACCAATCCCACAGTCTATGTTGTCTAAACACGCAGATCCTATATAGGTTTGTAGGAACTACAAAATATTTGCATTATATAAAACCTAAAATTGTTTCATACTTACTCTGCTTACATTTTTTATTATTTATGTTTAAATAGTTACCAAATATGTTACATATCCAAAAATAAAAATGTATTATTATTGTGGTTTATAAAAATACATATGAAACATTGTAAATAAAATAAAATACACTAAATTTCTTTACTTGAACCTTTCAATAAAAATAAAGAAATAAATGAAATATAAATCTTGTTATTTATTTACTTTCTATGTTATTTTTCTTATATTATATTTGCAATAAAATAATTGTCTTACATGTAATATCCGTTATAAATTAATATTTTCATAAACATATATTATGTACTATAACCACTTGAACCTACCTTATTTTGAGAATGTTGATCCAAATTAAAGATATATATTTTACTATTCTCACTATAAAGTACATTAACTCATTGAAGACGCTGGACACTAACCATATAAAAAAATTGTATTTCAACTCCAAACTATATAAACTCAGGGAAGGTGCTGGACAATAAACATATATAATATACTACTCCCAGTGGCGGCTAATGAGATTTGAAAGTGGTGCGTCGTAAAAAAACTATTGTACTGCACTGCAGCGAGCGAGCACAAACAACCTACAGAGGGTTCGGGGGGGTTCTCCCCCCGAGAAAATTTTGAAAAAAGAGTGGACAAATGGTGCATTTTCAAGCAAATTTGAGAAAGCAGGAAGGTTAATAAAGCAATTGTTAATTGCCTTGCTGTTTCCCTGTCAAGCAGCATCACACCCCTGTACATCTCCCTTCTATGTTCATTGCCTTGCTGTGTCCCTGTCAAACACCAGCACAACCTTGTATGTCTCTCTTCTATGTTCATCGCCTTCCAGGTGTATGCGTTAATTTTATAATTTGTATATGGCTTGCTGGTGTATAAGACTACTCAATAACTATTCCTGTTGTATATCTACAAGGTTAATCTCTGTGTAAGCTTTACTAGTAACTAATTATAAATCTACAATAACTATCGGTTTCTTGCACATAACTATAAGATTACATAAAGTATAAATCTTCCTGGTGTATAGCTGTAGGATTACACTTTGTGTAACACTTCTTGATGCCTAAATGTGAGACTTGACTTTGTGTAAGTCTTTCTGGTGTATAATTATAATACTACAGGTTGTGTAGGAGTCTCTAATTTATCACTTTAGTATTAGACTTGATGTGCAACTTCTCGATTAAAAACCGTATAGCTAAACAGTTAATAAAACAAATCTTGATTTCGTATTTGCCAATATTATGAAAACTAGGGTGCATGCTGTTGCATCAACTCTGTGTCTAAGAACTAAAGAAATGAGACGTGTAAACGTAGTGATATTAAATGCTTTGTGTTAACAAATTTAAGAAGCAAAGGGTTACTTCGGTTTTGACCCAGCACTGTGTAATAAGAGAGGTAATTCAAAATCTATTCAAGGATTTTGAAGTTTCGACATATGATAACTCATCCTAGCAAGCATAGCAGAGCAGAATAGCAAAACACAGCAAAGCCCATCATAACACAATTCAACGAAGCCCAACAAAATAACATAGCACACTGTGACATAAAATAACATAGGTTAATGTGACATGTCACAACACATTAACATAACAAATGACTCGGCATAGCATAACAAAGCATGGTATAATTTAAGTAACTTAACATAGCACAGCATAGCATAGCTTAAAGCAGCATAACAAAATGTCACATAATATACCACCTCAACATACCGCACAACTCAACAGAACACAACCCAACATAAGAGAAGCCGGCACCGAATTCAGCTTACATTTCCTGCTGTTTTAACCACAAGTAACTGTGAGGCCGAAATGCAGGACACATCTTGCGTTTGCCCGGCCCTAAATGAATGTTGTGAAGTCAGACAGTGTCCACTATGGGACATCAGTGTTGACACAGTACACATCACTGTGGATGTTGGTTATAGACGATAACATGTTTACAGCGAGCGGGGCAGCAGCAGCGGCTTTTAAAGGGAGTTTGGGGAGAATTGGAGTATCACCATGTGGCATGTGTGTGTTAACAAATAATAAAAAAACAGCGTCAACATTAAGCAGACACACATACCAAGACCAACAACAAGATCTGAACGTAAATAACCATAGAAATGAATGAATCCAATATATTTAATGCCACCATTTTGTCCCCAAACATTAGCTTTCCAGTTTATACAAATACACATACTTTGCTATCAGAAACAGCGGAGAATTACCTGAGACAGCAGGGACCACCTTGAGGCTTCAGGGGAAGAGAGCTGAGACAGCAGGAAGCACCGTGAGGCTCTAAGGAAAGGGCCTGAGACTGCAGGAACCACCCTGAGAATCTAAGGGGAAGAGACCTGAGGCAGCAGGAACCACCCTGAGACTACCCGGGAAGAGACCTGAGACAGAACAGATACACCTGGATCTGGACATGAAGAGATCTGCGACAGCATGCACCATCCTGGGAGTAGGCAATAAGGGAAGAGACCGGAGACAGCAGGAACCACCCTGAGAGTAGGCAATAAGGGAAAAGACCTGAGACAGCAGAGATAAACCTGGAGCTGGACATCAAGAAGTCCAAGACAACCCTTGGGCTGTAAATTAGAGATCTGACACAGCAGAACCGACGTTTGGGCTGTTGAAGAGGAGGTGTGAAGAGCCGAAACCACCCTGAAGGGTGCAAAATGAGATGTAAGACAGCAGAGCCATCCCTCGGGGTTTAGGGTGGGTGGGCGATATGGACTCAGAGACAGTCCTGAGAGAGCAAAATAAGAGGCCTGAGACATCAGAGCCAACCCTTGGGTTTTATAGGTGGAGGCCTTGACCACATACATAGCCCTAACTCCAATCTAAAAGAATATAGCATCAGTTTCCTTACCTTTAACACTGGTGTTTGCTGGGTCGTAGCCGGGGTGGGGCCTCTTGTTCTTCGCCGAAAAATTGCCCAAAAATTTGGTAATGTTTGTCAGGCTTTAGCAGGTGCTGAAAATAAAAATATAACAATTTATTTTTGAAACATTAGGGTAATGAAACAAAGACTGGGGGGGAAAAACATAACGCTCCAATTTTTGCAGTTTGCATGCAGCTCTTAGATGACAGTTAATAGCTCACTGTTGTATGTTAGGATTTTAACTTACAAACTGCAAGTAACAAAAGGATCTCTCTGTCAAAACAAGCAGTGACTGACTGACCTATTTACATCATGTGCATTTTGTGATCTGCATCAGGTACATGTTCTTTGCAGCAGGCACATTAACCTTCTGCACTACCTTTCCATCAGACGTGCTATAATGTGATGCTGATGAATTGCACACGTTACACAGAAACACGTAGATACCAAAACAAGCAGACACCTGCCAACTCCCGCCACACAAACCTGCAACACACACACATATAACCCGCGCAGTTACACCTGCATACAAGCACGCCTACATGCATACACGCCCCAAGCAAATCCACACCTCCACACACAGACGCCTACACTTACAGACCTCTATCACCCACTCCACACCGGCCAAACAAATCGACGCACACAGACCACCCAGCCACAAGCCCACACATTTCATATACTGTAAATGCCTATCCTTGCTACCCCTAGCCCTTGGTGGGTGTGAATACACGTCGTGAGAACTTATAATGACTATATAGTCGGTCTGGCTGGCGCTGGCGCAGGCGCCGCTTTACTGCCTGGTCTCGACTCTGTGTGTGTGTGTGTGTGTGTGTGTGTGAGAGAAAAAGATTCTTACTTTTTTTTTTTTTTTTTAAATGTGAATAGATTTATTGATGCAAGTTTGGTACTTTGTGGGTCAATGTCCAGTGTAGAAATCAGGCACAATCCACCCCACAGTTCTCTTTGGAAAGAAGAAAAAAAACGTGTCAAGTGTTTTTGAAGTTTACATGCAGTTTCAAGAATGGCACAAAAAGGCAACTTGTGATTTGCACCTGCTGCGGCATCTCCAAAACCAGAAATGCAACTTGCACTCGGCCCAAACCAGGAAAAGTGCTAAATTATTTTAAAGGAGGCCTGGAATAAATGGCAGTGCTTCTGCACTTCTAGAAACCTGTGTATGGACATCTTACTTTCACAAAACGAGTTTACAGAGGGTGGTTGAGAGCCCCTGTAAACTGTGTAGCAGATGGGCCCTGAAAACCAGCCGCTGAGCAGTTTAAAAATAAAAGCCAAGAATATTCATTTCTTTAGCGGTACCCAGCTTGCGTCACAAAACTGACAATGTAAGTTTTTTTTTTAATTTAAAACTACATGCAGGCTTACTAGATGGCTACTTCGAGCAAGCTGAAGGAGTCTTAGTTTAGTGACTCTGTGACCCTTTATTTGATCAGTCTAGTTTCAAGAGCAGGCTGCCTGCAGGTTCATGTCCAGCTGGGGAGTCTGGTGGCGAGTCGGCGACAGTTAAGATGCTTCCTGCACACACTGCTTGAGACAAGACGATCTCCAAGGGACAGGCCTGCTGAGGGGTACCTCATGCTGTCTGTGGACAGGACTGGCAAACAAGAGGGTGGGGCATGCACTGGTGTGCTGTAGAGGTGGTTGACCAAGTGTTTAATTACCCTGTGCTGACGTCACTGCGCACTACGCTGGTAGTAGTTCAAGAAGACCTGCAGTGCTAAAAGAGGATTGCCACGGCTATTTGGGGCATTTATTTTCCCAGTTGAATCCATGACAGGCTATCGATGCCTTATAATACATTACAAATGAATGGTGCTCTTATTAATGAATTATTGAAAGCTTTGCAAAGCACGCTAATATGCACAGTGAGTCTGCCATGAACCTCATTTCTTCATCGCACTCTTCAATGTGCAATTCCTGTCAGAATATATTATAACAGTTGTTTCAGGTACTGTGCACCTTAAGACAATAAATCTATGTCAGCAGAGAGTGATCCGGCAATCAAGATTGAGTTTCGTATTGTTTACAATCTCGTTATTTATTGGCATTTGAATAGCACTTTCAGTCGTCATGTCAGCGAAGCACTATTTTAATCAGACCTGGCAGAGTGCCCCAAGTGATAGGGGGGACGTGCATACGACCGACATTGAGGAGGTCAGATGGGTCGCACTCGCAGTTTGTTCGAAGTCCTGAAGCCCTGACTCGCCTCAGCAGCCCCCCAGCACTGGCAGACAATTCTCGTGTGTTGAAGGGTGGGAAGAGTGTGCTCACACTGTCCGTCTGCAGGCAGAATATTAGGCCTCATCTGCCCTCCTGCCTCCAGTCACGGACCTGGATGAAAAGGCACCCACAAGGCCGCTTGCTAAAGCTAACGTATGCCGCACAAACAATTAGAAGTTTTCTGGCTCACACACATTTACGGCTCTCAGCAGGTGGTAAACGTCAGAGCAGGTGCTGTGTGAGTGGATGAGAGCAGAGGGTGGCGCTGAGGCTGGAGAAAAGGAGTGGATGTTGTAGTGTAGCTCCTATTTCCCTAATAGGCTCTGCGCATTGGAATAATATATCCTATAGGTTTGACATAGGACTAAGGTCAGTATGTCCCTATCGAGTATATTAAACTTAATTACTTGTGCCAGCTAGCTCAGAGGCCACTAGAAACTCCTTGACGACAAGAAGGGAGTAGTTTCTGGCAGCCGCAAAACATGACCACTTTGTTTCCCTTTAGAATCAGAACGTGTCCCAGAGTCGTGGAAACAATAGATAACTATTTCACTCAGCTCAATCGTGCATGCTTAGTTTTCCTCAAAGTTACACAGAAAGAACAGACGGGCGTTTCAATAAAAGATTTATTGAACAGTCTTGTTTCTGGTGTAAGTAAAATGTGCTGTTACGATCACAAGACAGTGTGCGAGATAAATAATGTACAGTGTGAGCAGTAGAAATAAATAATACTGCGATAGCATTATCTTTTAGTATATATGCATTTACATAAATAACACAGACTAAAAATGCGAGTACTCATACGATGCGTTTCTAACCTAGTTCTACCCCAATGTACCTAACCTGTCCTAGGTGTAGGGAAAGGTATGAAGTAGGTGAAGTATTCCTTACTATGGTATACTAAGAGTATGTTAAGCCTAGTATGCCTAGTATGCCAAGAGTCCCTCTAGGTTCTTATCAGCTCCATACCTTAAGAATGAGAGAGGTAGGAATCTCTTTGCCAGACTCGAACTCCAACACCCCGCAAGGGAAGTCAGATCACCGGAAGCTGGACTCTCTGCGTGCAGGGATGACAGCGTCTTCTCAGTGCGTCAGGCCGGGAAACGGACTCCTCTGAAGTCGAGGTCTCCTCTGATTTACAGGGGCTAGGGAAGGTATATTTATACCTGAGAGGTACCTCAGAATGTTAGCATTGACGTGAGTCGGACAGCGGAAGACGTCATGAATGAACCCCTAAGGAATAATGGTTCATGCATAATATATGAGTCCTTGAAGAAATCAATAGTCCTGGGCTAGGGAAACTCCCGCAGCCTAAGGGTCTGTTCTTCATGAACTCGTTGTGACGTTAGGGTGGACGGATGTCGGAGACCATGCCAGTATTTGGAGTGCACGGTTTAATGCCTAAATAAGGGCAGGGATTTTATGCCTATATAAGGGCAGGGCGAATTGTGCCTATATAAGGACATGATACTGGAAAGCTCGTTTATGGACACCCTAAGAGGAATACAACACCCACTCCACTTTCGTGTGTACGATAATACTAAAATGCTAAACATTTAAAATGCTAAACATTAAATGGAGTACCGCATATTTAAAAAATATTTCTTAAAAGCATTAAAAAACATAGTAAAAAATGCAAAAGGTACTGTACATTTTAAGCATTGCTTTTCATTTCAGGCATACATTTTAAAATAAAATGCAATTTGAAAAAATAAGCAGTAGTATATTCATGTGACAAAAAAAATGATCGATAAGATTGTTCAAAATCAAAGTCATTTCATGTCATGGAAATTAATAAACTGTTCTAGACACACAAGATGACTAAGTGTTCGAGGAAGTACCGCGAAGTCTGTACTATAAGCCTAGTTCTACTTTAAGCAGATTGAAGTGCCATTTTCGTTCGAAAAATGGAAAAAAGTTCAATTTTGGTAGAGTTCCAAGTTTTTTGAAAATGAAGGCCAAATTGTTATGCTGTATCAGAGTCAGATTACGGGTCTGGTGTAAACATGAGATCATCTATTTCTATAGACAAAACATCATCCACTGAAGTTGGTGTCAGTTGGAACACCTCGTGTAGTAGATTAACTGCACAGAGATGAGAAGCATCGTTTCCAGCATAGGTCGCCGTAGCAATGTTCGCGTCCGTTGTTACCTGTGTGCCTGTAGATCTTTCTCGTACCTCAGCAGCAGCCGGAAGCGTCTGTGAGATCTCAATGAATGCTGACATCAGGATTGGTAGCCTCTGGGGACAACACAGAGCATGGGCCGTTATCGGGACCAGCAGAGTATCGACATCCGTTGGCGTAGCTGATGGAAATGTTAGACAGGTGTCCAACACGCATTCTTCACCGCATAGCAGGCATCGTAGAACAGGTAAGATGCAATCTTGCCAGATTGGTCTAAATGACAGGAACCACGTGGTATTCAGGTCCCGTAGACGAGTCATGCCCAAAAGCTGTACTATTCGCTCACGGCACTTTCTCTCAAGGAGAGCTTTCTCCATTTCGCTCGGAGTGATGTCTGCGAATAGGCTGGCCATAGCGTAATAGCAGGAAGAGAAATAGAATTCCGGCAACAAGTGCTAGAATTAATGGTATGCCACCAAACACCGAATGTGCAAAGTTCGGGATGATTCCGAGTATTGCCTGGAAAGGTGCTAACAGACCTGAACAGATGCTCTTAAATACATGTACAATTCCACTTGTATCAGACATGTTGAAGATACGTGTTATCATTTCTACGAAATGTATAGGGCAGTTTGTACGTATTAAAGTCTGTATCTCAGCCGAAGTCCTTGCTACTTGTAGATCATAGGTTTCTTTGGCCGAGGTCAAAGGCACTGTCTGCTGTAAAAGCATGGCTTTCATTCTGCTCAAAGTATCAAATCTTATAAAAGAGACGTTCAGCGAAGGCCTTAGAGGCGACTCCCTGACTGTGTCTATTGGGGCAAACAATACTTGCATACAGCAAGTGACCCTGGAGTTGACCGTTACTAGATATGGGATGCCTGGCAACATGCCGCAGCAACTCTGATCATTCAACATGAGGTAACTCCCATTAGAAAGTTGTCCAAACGTTGGATTAATCACAGAAGCTGGTGTACCCTGCTGATGGTAAGACAAATTTGCCACAGAACCATTACAAGCCCCGTGTAAAGAAATGTCCTGACATATAAGTGAACCGCTCAGTGCACGTTTACAGTGCGTACCGCTCATAAACACTTCACGATCCCCACTCCAACATCTATATGTATACGGTAAATTCCAAGATGTCTTAATGTATTCCTTACCCAACCTTTCATATTTGCCTGCTTGCATTTGTCTGAGGCAATACTGAAACTGAAAAGTAGTCACAGGTAATGTGATTTTGCCATGAATGAGCCATTCTGTAGCTGGTTTTTCTGCCACTGTGAATGGTAACTTTTCCAGTTTTTCAATGCTTAGCACTGTATACTTTGCTCCTCTTTGTGCCAATTCGATCTGTTTATCAGTCAGATTGTATTCTGCAAACAGAGCCGATGTGTTGATGAAACGCCAAGGCACATAGCCCGCTCGCAAAGATTGCAGCGTCCAGCTTAATAACATAATAGAACGTAATTGAGACTGACCGTGTTGTAACATCGCCAAATCTTGTTCTAGTATGTCGATAGCAGAGGATACAATGCCATCCAAAGAATATATTCTGGAGGACAAAGTTGTTAACCCATTGTCGACCACAGAGAGTGTTTTCTCAAAATTAATACGATCAAGTTCACGTATTCGTTCTGCGGCCTCCATCTGTGATACTTTCCATGCTTCATTATAGGCAGCATAAATGCCGGCATATATGAAATGTTTTTGACGCGGTTTTCTTGGTCCAAGCAAGAATTCCCTAAGGTCTGCGTCGTCTTTAAGTAAGGATAAGTGTTGTCTCACATCCTGTAGTGTAGACTTATGCAGCCAATCGAGGCATAATTTTCCTACACTGTATGTTGTTACTACCCCCGGATGCTGTCTTTGGACGTATCTTGGGTCTGGCCTATTAATAGTAAAGCCCTGAGTTTTATTCAGGAATCTTTCCTGACAGTTATTCGTGTCTGTGGGCCAGATCAACCAATTTTTCCAATCAGGATTAGATCTGTTGAGTTGTAGTATATTGTCAACTGTCACCACTGCCTTTGTATTATTATCACTGGCAGGAGTTGGCACAGAAGGTGTTTTCATCTCTTTGATCTTGGCTAATCCAAGACAAGATGTTTGTTGGACAGTTTCATTCAAAAACATTATTTGTTCAGGGATGATGCAGGCTCTAAATAAAGCTTCTATCCCCTGCACTTGCCATTCTTTAGTACCCCAGACAGTTTTTGTGTCTACCGTGTCTTTCCATAAGTCGAAACCCTGTCTAGACAGTTGGGCAATAAATGCTGCAGAGTAAATCTGTTTTGTATTAGTTAACATAATTTTCAGTCCTGTTTTGTTTACATTTTTGTAGTAAAACGTTTCTGGATCAGATGTATTGTAACCTGAAAAATATGGAAACTTGTTAGCAAATGTTTTTGAACTACCTTTAGGTGGTGTAGGACAATGTTCCCATTGGTTAAACATAAACACATTTCTTGGATATGCAGATTTATGCAAATAATGATGACCATAGTGGTTGTAACAATACATTTGTTCATAGTCTGATGAACGCTCTAAATATTCATTTTTAGAAAATGCAGCAGATTTTTCTAGGTCATACATTATGTCGTTAACAGTCTCAAAGTCCCAATCATCAGAATAGGTACTGGACGAAATTAGATCACTTAGTGAAATTTTAAACAAATGTGGAATGTTCAATTGTTCAGTCGGGCCGAAGATATCAAAATCTGTTTAGTCCCACACTATTCCATCCTGTATAGGAACAGCTCTGATGTTCACTGATGACAAGTCTCTTGCTTCACGATGGGTAGATTTATGAGGTTTCAAAAGTACGTTCACGTCTTTTCCTTCAGTATTCACATGGATGTATCTGCCACTTATAAGCACGCTCACAGTTGTTACCAAAGCTAGCCAGAGCAGGAAAACAAAAAGTCCAGATATAATCCAGAGTTCAATCCATGGAGAAACCAGATAAGTCTTTTTCAAAAAGTGAAGAAAGTCTTGTACTTGCTGCTTGAATTTCAATGATGCTGACGTCGTTTCAGGTTCACTCGGATCTTCTGAGAACGTATCAAAGTTAATGAAATAGCCAGAAGCAGTTCTGTCAATTGCTGGAATTGCATCAGGATTTGTTGAAATCGCTGGAACCAGTTGATCACTTGCCACGTTGGTGTAGACAGGTGTATTTAGACGAACTGTTACTTGATTTTCAAGAGGGATGAGTTCCATAGCGTTGTTGCTTAGTCCTCCATCAGTTACAGCTGAATTCTCGATAGTAATCAGTCTTTCAGTCTGAACCTCTTGGATAGTAGCGAGAGGAGTGCGTCTGCTACTAGGTCGGAGTCCACGAGGCCTACTATTTAGTATTGGCCACATACTGTGGTTTTATCAGGTCGATGGACACAAATCTTTTCTCCTTTCTTCCAGCAAGGGGCGGCAGAAGTACTGTTCTTGTTCCTTGAACTGCTAGGACAGGTACTGGTTGTCTGTAAGAAGGTCCAAATTCCTTCTTGTCCGCAATCTTTTCTCTGACTAGATCCCCAACTTTTGGACTCCAGACAGGCCTCGCTGGGACCGCCGTTTTTTCCCCAGTGGTGGTTGGCTGTAGGAATACGTTGCTTTGTTTCGTTCTTAACTCATTCAGTTCCTGTAAAACAGCCAAACGATCTTTGATATCAAACGGTTTATTTTCCACCACTGTGCCTACTTGTTCAAGGTCTGGTACCCACATTCTTGTCCCAAATAGGACCTCATATTGAGTGACTCCCCCTAGAGAACTTCTTGGCAGTTGTTCAATGAGAGTTGGACCCCATTAAGGTGTTTGACCCACCCATCACCCGAACCTAATACCCTAGCTGTTATAGACTGCTTTATGTCCCGGTTTTTCCTTTCCACAACCGAATTTCCCTCAGGATGGAATGGAGATGAGTACCGCAATGCAACGCCCAGACTGGCCATGGCTTCTTTGTAAGCCCGAGAGCTAAACGCAGGACCCTGGTCAGAATGTAGCGTGCCTATTGCGTATGTGCCGATAAAGACTCGCAAATCTTTTATAACAGTTCGAGCGTCAGCAGAGCGCTGTGGCCATATCCATAGGAACCTAGAGCATGAATCCACTGCAACCATGATATATTTATAGTTACCGTCCCTTTGCAAGGGACCGCAGTGGTCCAGGTAAACACAAGCTAATGGTTTGTCTGAAATTAACAGGGGTGTCTGCGCAGGACGTTTCACTGTTGAGACTTTCATCTGTTGGCAAATATCACATTCTAAAACATAGTCTTTAGTTTGTTTCCGAATGCCAGGCCACCAATATCTTTGCTTGAGTAAAGATACTGTCGCTGAAACACCTACATGGGCAGAAGCTATCCCTTCGTGTGCTGCTAGGATTAGTCCTAATCTGCGTTCCTTGTTTGGAATTACCCTATCCCCCACTCCAGGGATTCGAGCAAAAGGAACGTTGTTCGCATCAATTACATAAGAGTACTTCAGTGGAAACTTTTTTGGTAACGCTACACTGCTGATCTTGCTCGAAGCATTGACAGCCAACATTATCTCACCGTCTATTTTTGTTTTTGAACGAGTGATCGCAGCTACGGAAGCCGTCTGAACAGCCCCCTTTGCAGCTTCATCAGCCAATGAATTCCCTGCAACGTGAACGCCATCACGTTGATGACTCAGTGTGTGGATCACGTGAGCCTGTGGTAGTTCGTTTTTCAACCGAACTACTTGTTCCCAAAGCATTTTATGCTTTATTGTGTCACCTTTCGCATCTTTGAAACCATTTTCAAGCCAGTTTCGTATATAGTCATTATACGACTGAACACAGTAAAAGGAATCACACACTATTAGTGTGGGGAATTCTCGATCTGTACTTTCAAGTGCCAGTTTGAATGCTTGTAGTTCAGCTCGCTGAGCTGTACAATCTCCTAGAGATTGAGTTTTTGTGACCATAGGTCTGAAGATGCCATCTCGCATGCGACCTTTAACGATTGCACATGCTGCACTGTAAGCTTGCTTACTCCCTGTTGCGGGCTGTGCAGATCCGTCAGTGTAAATTATGAATTCGTACTGATCGAGAGGCAGAATTTCAGTAGGCAGAGGACATTCTTGTTCATATTGCAGGAATGCTTGTGTTTTTAAATCTGGATCAAAAACATATTCAACATCTGTTGCAGCAAGAGAATTAACCCATTGTATCCATCTCGGATGTAATGCTTTAGCATTTGGAATGCTTGCTTTTGTGACCGCTTCTAAAGCTGGTACTGGGGTTACGACAATAATGCGTTTCCCTTGGGCTAAGGCTCTTTCTTTTGCTACAGCGGTTTGAACTGCTGTCAGAATTTTTTCAGTTGAACTGAAGCGCATTTCCGCTTGTGTGTACAAAGGAGATTTGTATGCGATTGGTATTTTCTCACCCTCATTGAAGGTTAAGTAGGTGAATCCGCTTTGACACGAAATTATTCGGATCACCAAATTTCTTTGACTTACACGTGTTTGTAAGTGATTTGTTGCTAACATGTTAGCCTGGAGTGAACGCAAGATTTCTGTGTGTTCCTGTGTCCAGTTTCTGATTGTAAAATCAGGTTTGATTAATGCGTAGAGAGGTTTAACCCTTTCTGCGTAATTTAGAATGTATGTTCTTCCAAAATTTAGGAAACCCAGGATGGATTGTAAGTTTTTGGGCGTTTTTGGAGGTTGGAGCAGCGCACACTTCTCTAGAAAGTTAGCTGCCAAGCTCTTGCCTTCACTTGAAAGCTCATACCCTAAAAATAGGACATTGAGATGGGCAATTCGGGACTTTTTAAAGTTGAACTTGTAGCCCTCAGAGGCGAAACCCAGTATAATGGTGCTCACCCTGTTCAAGTGTTTTTCCAGGTCATCGTCTGTCAGATAGATGTCATCGACATAGGACAATGCCTCATTGTCATAAATTTGTAGTAACTCCGTTACCCTCGCTGAGAATAAACCTGGGCTGTTCTTGAACCCTTGTGGGAGTCGACAAAAGTGATGCTGGGTCCCCATTATGGAGAATGCTGTTAAGTACCTGCTGTCAAGTGCTATGTTTTGACAAAATAAACCATTTGAGATGTCTAGTGTTGTTTTGTATTTTTTACGCACAATGTTATTCATTAATGCTGTGCTATGTGCATTTTGCACTGCAAAGGTTTTTGAACAAGTGTTTAAGTGTCTGTAATCCAAAACTAGACGATTTGTATTGTCTGGTTTGGAGACAGGAAACAAAGGATTGTTCAGTGAGGAGGTGCATGTTTCAATCACCCCTTGATATTCAAGTTGATCTAAGATCTCCCTGACATGTTTTTTAGCTTTTTTGCTTTATAGGAAACTGCCTTTGTGCAGTTGGTTCATGTTTCAGATGTATTTTATGGTGAGGTGAGTCCTCATCCCATCCTACATGATTTTTATATAATGCTGGGGCCTGGGCCACTGCCCATTTCCTGGCATATGTATATCTTAGGTGAATTGGAATATGGTTGGAGAAGGCAGGCATAATAATGTCCTCGCCATGTGGGCACTCCCTGACAAATTGTGGTGGCCAGTCCTTTTCTGCTAGAAGTATGTCATAGCCCTTTGATAGTCTTTCCCCAAAAAGTGCTTTCACCTGTCTTGGCTTGTCTCCCTCCATCCGGAGTGTTATTTCATATAACTTTTGCGGAGTACTAACCCTGGTGTCTACAGTCTCAACTGTGATGTACTCATTCAAGTCCACTATCTCCAGAAGTTCTGTTATAGGGTTTCTGCACATACACAGAGCTATGCACAGGATAATAGGACCCCGGAATACAGTGGTTTGCCTACCATATACCGTAGCACCCAAAACCCCAACCCAACTAGCTTAGCATCCCATTAGTACCAAAGCACCAATGATTGGACAACCCAGAACACGGTATCTTGATCTCAGGACTCGCAGAAGCAAGAACACTCTTTCGTCACTCACTCGTACTTGTCCACAATGCGCGTATGAAGAGACACTGGGTAGATTAAAATATTTATTTCAACTTACGTGCTCTAAGGTACAGTACACGTGTCAGCACTAATAGCATAATGCATATGAATAATATAAGCAGCATGGTTACAATTCCATAGAATACAAACGGGGAAAGCATTTCATAACTCAGTGGATAAATGTCTAAATAACATTACCACCCTCCCCGTGCAGTAAGATAGTTTATTATAAAAATAGAAGACCTCTGGGCTTTGACTAGCGAACCTTCATACCTCGGTCTCTAGATGCAGAACTACATCAGCAGACAATCACAGCTCTTCTCCCTGGAAAGGATTTCTCCAAGTGTGTTAAGCGCCAGTAAAACTGCAGTATTAAAGGCACACCAAGTTCCATGGCATTTGCGCCTAATGTTATGTCTGGGTGCGCGAGACTGGCCATATCAGGAAGAACCGAAATACATTGTTATG
Organism: Calotriton arnoldi; assembly: GCA_963921515.1. Classification (NCBI taxonomy): domain Eukaryota; kingdom Metazoa; phylum Chordata; class Amphibia; order Caudata; family Salamandridae; genus Calotriton; species Calotriton arnoldi. The sequence continues at coordinate 403,500 of CAWUFW010005874.1, forward strand.
TGACCTTGTACATGTTGTGCAGTCTGAGCCCAAATCGAACAAGAGAAAAGGTGAAAGACAGAAAATGCAGACAGCGCAAAAGAACTTAGCAAGAGCAAAGGGCGAGGGAGCCCTGGCTCAATGTAACGTGCGCAAAGAAAAGCAGCATGGCAGCTAGGCCAACATAACAAGGCAGGCAACAATCCACAAGACACCCTCCCCTGGACAGTCCGGCGGCCAGGACAGAGGGCCAAAAAAAAATCCAGTAGAGTACAGGGAGCGCCCAAACGGCGGAGGACAAGTCAATCCATGAAAGTGTAAGTGCAGAAAAAAGCCATACCCTCCAAGAGGACATCATTGGGATCGTCAAAAAACATAGATGCCATCCAATCCATGAGATCAAAGAGCAGGAATGCTCCTCAGCAGAGGGAGCATCCAAAAGCAATGCGGGACAACTTGCGTGATAATCGAAATAGCTTTGATGTAGGAGATCCTGGGCAGCCGCCCAGATATCCCATTGCGCCAAAATCCCCAGTGCAGCCGCACGCGCCATACAGCCGGCAACGGAACAGTCCTGCTCATGGGCCTCTAAGGGACCCATCAACTGAACAAAATCCGGAACAGACAATGACGAATTGGAGAGGCAATAATCCAAAGTCCAGGTGAAAGGACAGCGGACACAAGTCATTACAGGTTGCACGCAAGTGAAATACGCAAAGCGAAAAGAAAGAGTATATGACACACTCAGTGTCGCCAATGGCAAGACACCAAAACCAGCCAAAAGGCGCTCACGGAGCAGCTGGAGGCGGGCCGGATCGAGCAGGTCCCATCGGGGAGCAGCCATTGCGCAGAAAACAAATTAATAGCAGGACACCAGCCGCCAAAGCGATGATCAACGGGAAACCGCCAAAGACGCTGGAAAAAATAGAATGAATAAATGCCGGGATGACACCAAAAATAGTTTGGAAGGAGGACACCAAACCAGACCCTACAACCTTAAAAAAGTGTACCAGACCCTCAGTGTTAGATGCGTTAAAAATACGATGAATTAACTCCCCAAAATGTTGGGGGAGATTAGTGTTCAAAAGGGCCTGTATTTCACTGTGGGTACTCGCCACCTGGAGAATGAATGTCTCCCGGGCGGACGTGAGCATAACTTCCTCGTTCAATAATAGTGCCTTTATTCTGCTCAGTCTATTGAAATCTGCCTCCATGGTAGGGATGGAAGGCCAAATAGAGATATCAACCTTGCCATGAGGGGGAGGAAAAAGCACATTTTTGCAGCAGACAACCCTGTGCGAAACTGTTACAATGTAAGGAATGCCAGCCTGCAGGCCACAACAGTTTTCGTTATTTAAAAGTAAATAACTACCATTGGAAAGGAGAGTGAAAGTAGGAGAAATAACAGGAGCAGGAATACCTTTCAGCACACAAGCAAGATTAGGAGCGGAAACGCTACATGAGCCATGCAATTTAATGTGTTTACAAATAAGCGAATGACCCATAGTCGAGTCGCAGGACTCCCCCGTGAGAAAGACTTCCTTGCCGTCCCGAAGGCATTTATACATGAAAGGCAAGGACCAGAGTTCATGCAGGAAAGCACTGCCCAAGGGCTGGTAACGGCCCACAGGATAATGTTTCATGCACGAGTCAAATTCAAACAAGGAAAAAGGTAAAGCGATAACCCCATGAACTAGCCACACAGCAGAATCGAGTTCTGCAACAGAGAACGGCAAAGGATCCATCTTTTCGATATGTAATAAAGTGTAAGTTGCATCTTTCATGGACATGAATTGCTGTTTGTCAGTTAAATTAAAAGGTAGAAACAAGGCAGAGGTGTTCAAAAAATGCCAAGGAACTTTACCTAACTTGAGCGTTTGTAAAGTCCATGCAAACTGCATAACTGAGCGCAATTGATTCTGACCATGATATAACACAGAAACATCATCTTGTACAATATCAACAACAGAGGACACAATATTCTCTAAAGTGTAAATGCGAGAAGACAGGGTATTAATACTATTGTCAACAACAGCAAGCACCTTTTCCAAATTTGCTTGATCTATTTCCCGAAGACGGGAAGCAGCTTCAATTTGTGACAGCTTCCAGAGTTCATTATACGTTTCATAAATGAATCTCTTAGGTCGGGGACCACGAGGTCCCAAAACAAAGTCGGACAGATCAATATTGCCTGAAAGGAGGGACAAATGTTGTTTAACAGAATCAAGGGACGAATGTTGCAGCCATTGTTTGCATAATTTACCAACAGAATATGTAGTGACAGTACGGGAAGCAGTAAATCTCGGATCAGGCCTATCCTGTGTGTAGCTAGTACCTGAGTCGTGAAAACGCATTTGACATGCATTAGATGATATAGGCCATACCAACCAGGGTGACAGATCGATCTCGGAAACATTAAACGAATTATTCTGTAACAGAGCCTGTAGGGTCGCCAGGGACAGGTTAAGACGTGAGCTATCATTGGGAAAACTCGACAAGGATGGAATTGAGGGCGTGTTTAATTGTTTAGTGGTAGCTAAGCCCCAACACGTAGTCTGATAAATAGAATCATTTAGGAACATAATTTGGGTAGGGATAAGGCAAGCACGGTGCAATGCCTCGGTTCCTTGTACCTGCCATGGCTTGGAGCCCCAAATAGATTTCAAATCTACTGTATCCTCCCAGTACTCATAACCACCCACTGCTAGGGCACTTAAAAAGGAACCCGAATAAAGCAATTTGGTGTGTGTTAACATAATTTTCTGAGTTGACGTGGTATTTAGTCTAAAATAATAGGATGCGGGGTTTGACCGATTAAAATCAGTAAAATAGGTAAACTTATTTCGAAGAGTTTGTGAGCTACCTGGCAAGGGGTTTGGACAATGTTCCCATTGGGTGTAGTTAACAGAACTACGCAGGGCACTTGGCTTATGGAGAAAATGATTACCCCAATGTTGGTAACAATACAAATCGGCATAATTCGCAGAATTCATATATAAATCTTCAGCATTAAAAGATGCATAATATTTTAAATCGGCAAACAATGCTTCAACGGCATGCACATCCCAATCATCAGAATGAATGTTATTTTGTACTACATCACCCATTGAAACACGAAGGACATTAGGTACATTAATAATTTCTGTCGGACCATGGATTTGATAGTTCACTGCATCCCATACGATGCCATCAGCAACTGGAAAAGCTGAAATGTTCACAAATGTGTGGTCACGCTTCATGATGTGAGACGAGGAATGAGGAGCCAAAGTTCCAGAAACATAGTCTACAGCAGAGCGTTCAGGTAAATAGTGACCGTTGATTAGTAGAAAAAACACTGTGACAAAGCCAATGGACATGAACAAAAAAATCAAGAAAAGTACCAACCAGATGTATGTCCAGGGTGGAATCAAAAAATTGTCTCTAAACCAGGATACAAAAATACTGAACTTGGATGGGACTTTTGAAGAAGTGGAATCCGAATCAAAGGAATAACGAGTCGGGCCAAGTGGCGTTGTTGGTTGATGCGCCACCGATTCAGATGCAGGATAGGTATACTCGTCCTCATCGATGTTGGTGGAGAGTTGGGGATCAATTATAGTTTCAGGCAAATCAACCATCTCAATTACAGCATCAGCGACCGTTCGTGTAGATGGGCCACGAACATATGTCCGATAAATGGCAGGACAAGAGACCGCTGGTGTGACACTATTCAGGATCGGCCAGGCGCTGTAGCTTGACATTTTCCACTGAGATGTATCTGTTCTCCTTGCGACCAGGAAGCGGTGGTAAAATGACTGTACGTGTTCCCTTCAAGCCCAGAACTGGAACCGGTGCACGAAAAGAGGGGCAGAATTCTTTTTGTTTTCAACCTTCTCTCGAACCAGTTCTCCAACCTTTGGAAGCCAGCCGGCTACCGGAATCTGCAACGCAGGATCTGTGGCTGAAGGCAAATGTGTAGTTGCAAGTTTGTCTCGGGCTTCTTGTAAGTCCTGTAACATAGCAGAATGATTATCTACATCAAACTTGGCGGATTGCGCCGCGATGTCTGGACCCTCAAGGTCAGGCACAAACATTCTTATGCCAAAGAGCATTTCGTATGGGGTCCGCCCACCCAGAGGTCTTCTAGGGAGATTATTAAGTGCACGCTGAACGGTATACAAGTGGGCCAGCCAGTTCCTGCCAGTACCTATAACTCTAGCTGTTAAGGATTGCTTTAAGTCACGGTTCATTCGTTCAACGATAGAGTTGCCCTCAGGCCTATACGGAGACGAAAATTTCACCCGCACCCCAAGCGAAGCCATTGCATCCTTGTAAGCCCTAGAGGCAAACGCCTTGCGAAAATTCCCACAAAGACACGCAAATCCCTGATTACATTTCGAGCGTCAGCACTACGTTGTGGCCAGACCCAGAGGAACCGTGTGCACGAGTCCACTGCTACTAAGATGTATTTATAGGCAGTGTCTGATGAGAATGGACCGCAGTGATCCAAGTAAACACACCCAAAGGGTCTGTTAGCAATGCAGAGCGGGGTCTGTGGAGGGCGTGTTACCGTGGAAGGCTTAATCTGTTGACAAACGTCGCAGGAAAGCACAAAAGCACGGGTGTCTTTATACAATCCACGCCACCAATAACGCTGCTGCAAGATGGAAACTGTAGCTGACACACCTGCATGAGCAGAAGCCATGCCTTCGTGTGCAGCTGATATCAAGGCACTCCTGCGGTCCGCGTTGGGGATCAGCCGATCTCCAACGTCAGGTATTGTTACATAAGGAACCTGTTCGGGACTTAACTTGTAAGAATACTTGGAAGGAAAACCTGTAGGGTAATTAACACCTTCCTTTGTTGCAGCAATAGCTGCTAGAATAACAGAGTCAATTTTAGACATGGACCTGGTAACCGCTGCTACTGAACACGTGACTACTGCCGAACGGGCAGCTTCATCTGCCAGATCATTACCAATAGCGTGTGCGCCCACCCGCTGATGGCCTAAGGTGTGAACCACCTGTGTGAGGGGCAGACGTTGTTGCAATTCTGCCACTCGAACCCAAAGCATTTTATGCTTAATTGTGCTCCCTTTGCGTCCTTGTAGTCATTTTTCGACCAGAAAAACAGATTGTCATTGTAAGATTGTACACAGTAGAAGGAATCACATACAATAAGAGTGGTCTCCTCCTGAGAAGCGAACTCAAGCGCAAGTAGCAATGCATGCAGCTCGGCCAATTGTGCGGTACTATCTCCAAGTGTGCGTGTGTGCACTACAGAGGATTTGAACGTTCCATCAACAAAAGAACCCGCGACAATAGCACATGCAGCTGAATAAGCGTGCTTGGACCCAGTGGCCGGTTGCGCCGAACCATCGGTGTAGATCACACATTTGTAATCCTCAAGCGGCAGTAAAAACAAAGGAGGAGGATGAACAAATTCATACTGCAAGAACTCCTGAGTCTGAAGAGAAGAATCGAAAATAAAGGTGACGTCTGATGACGTCAAAGATGTAGCCCATTGTATCCAACGGGGATGCATTGCTTTTGAGTTCGGTACACTTGCCTTTGTTACTGCCTCTAGGGCAGGACAGGGTGTTACCACCAGAATTCGCTTTCCCTGTGCCAGTGCGCGTTCTTTTAGAATCGCCATTTGCACTGCAGTTAGAACTTTTTCAACAGATGTAAAGCGCAATTCAGCGGAAGTGTACAGATGCGACTTGTATGCGATGGGCACTGTATCACCTTCATTAAAGGTTAAGTACGTGAATCCCACCGCCCCCGGAATTATTCTAATCACCAGGTTTGTGTGGTTATCACGAGTCAAAAGATATTTAGACTCCAATAGGTCTGTCTGCAAAGACTGCAGAATCAAGGTATGCTCAGGCAGCCAGCAAGACCTTGAATAAGTAGGTTGTATCAAAGCATACAAAGGCTTGATACGCTGGGCATATTCGGGAATGTAAGTACGCCCGAAATTCAGAAAACCCAGCAAAGACTGAAGTTTCTTCAGAGTATTTGGGGGGCACAAATGTGCACATTTTTCCAAGAAATGGGGGCTAAGCCCTTACCTTCGTTGTTGAGCTCATAGCCCAAGAACAGAACGGTAAATTCAGCAATGTGTGACTTAGCAAAGTTAAATTTGTAACCCTGCTCCGCAAATTCAAGAATAATGCGGTCCACACGAGACAGATGCGGAAATAATTCGTCGTCCGTCAGATAAATGTCATCAACGTACGAACATGCATCTTGGTCTATGCTGTCTAGCAAAGAGACAACACGGGCGGCGAATACACCCGGACTATTTTTATAGCCCATGGGTAAACGCCGGAACTGGAATAATTTACCACCGGATGTGAATGCGGTCCATTGACCACTCTCCGGGGCTAGGTTGTGCGTGTAGAAACCGTTTGAAAGGTCAAGTGTCGTTTTGTATTTTTTACGAACAAGACTGTCTACAAGCGCAGAACTGTGTGTATTCTGCACCGCAAAGTTCCGACAATGAGAATTTAAATGCCGGTAATCCAAAACTAAGCGGTACGATCCATCGGGTTTAGAAACCACGAATAGGGGATTGTTCATAGGTGATACGCATGGTTCGATTACTCCCTGATATTCCAACTGTGTCAGAATTTCGGAGACGGGGCCTTTTGCCTGCCGTTTGATGGGATATTGGGGTTGTGACTGCGGTAGTGACCGCAAAGGTATTGCATGGGGAGGTGATTCTACGTCCCATCCCACATGGTTGCGGTATAACGCTGGAGCCAGGTACACAGCCCACTCAGCTGCAAGTGCTTCAGCTTTGTCTTTTGGGACATGCCTTGAAAAGCTTGGAAGGATTACCTCCTCTCCTTCATGTGCAGCGAGAACGAATGGGGGTGGCCAATCCACCTCTGCTAACAAAATGTCATATGAAGAGGTTAGATTTTCCCCAAAAATCCCTGTTATTTCCCGCGGTATATCACCTTCAATTTGGATGACTATGTTGTAAAGTCTGTCAGGGGGTGCCACTCTGGTGTCAGCTGTCTCTACAGTAACGAATGTTTCAGTTGCTGTCGCCTCCATATGAGGACGTAGCGCCTCCCGCACTATGGTAACTTCCGCGGCGCTGTCTAGGAGGGTCACTGCCCACGTCCAATTCAGGAGTCTCGTTCTCACGGTCTGTGGCATATTTCGCTGTTACAGCGGCAACTTTTTCTTCTGAAATTGCGGTCGAGAAAGGTGAAAGTCTTCTGCTTTCCCTCTGACTTGTTGTCGAGGTTGGTCTCGCTCCTGGGGAGCCTCTCGGCCCCTTCCTCTATCTTGCCGTCCTCCTCCACCAGCCTGTGACAAAGTCTGGGCCTGTGAAGAACGAGGAGAACGCGTATCAGAGCTCTGAAACCTTTCTGGTGATTTAATTCTCGACCTATCACGTAAATCATAAGTACGTTCAGAAGAAACCGAAACTGGGGAAGCGCCTCTCGACCCCGGCTTCTTTTGTTGCTTACCCTGTTTTTTCTGTCTCCAACTCTTTTTAGTGAAGACTGGTCTATCATCTTTCTCAGATGTACTTTTTGTTTGTGTAATTTGTGGTTGCGATTGAGTTTGCATTTTTACAAAAGGCTTGTTGCCTAGGCTATTTCTTCCAATTGTTTTATAAGCCCGGGCTATAATTTTCGGTAATTCGCGAGGCCTGTCCAACTCTGGGACCAAAGCCAAAGCATTCGCTACTTGAAAGTTCATAGCATCGCCCTTGACATTTCCAAGGATCAGTTCAGCTACTACATCAAACACTCCCACTAGTCTCATCCCTAATTCCACAGCCGCTTCAGGGCCATGTTCGTCCTGTACTTTTTTAATTACAGATGGTAGAACCGTCATGGAAGGAGTACCAAAACATTTTGAATAAACTGCTGCGAATACCTTACCCCAGTTTTCACATGATGTCAAATCGGGGATTAAGTCTTTTGGCAAACTTATCGTAAGGATGCGGTGTTTATCCACCGGGGATGTATGTGGAAACACCGCTTCTATCTGATCGAACTTTTCTGCAAGCCAGTAAGGATAATCGTCCTTATTTTGTGGACGTTTGCCCATCACAGAATTTACCATGACAGGACTTATGGTCACTCCAGCTGCAACAGCTGGTTGGCCAGCGACTACAGGAGCAGCTCCATGGAGACTACCTGTAACGTATGTCACTAAGGCTCTATGCACTCGCACCAGTTCGGTATGCATAGTGCGCAGATCCGCAATCGATAATGCCAGATAATTTGGATGCGGGGTATACCCGGCCAATACAGGCCAAGTGGCCCCCTCAATGGATAAGGGGCCTAAACGAACTGTGGTAGTTGGTTGTGGGAGGGCGCCATTAAACCAAACACGGTGCTGCCAAGCCGTGAGAGGCACTTCAAGATTAGTATAGGGTCGATAGGCAGCAGGAATAGCGGTGGGTTTATATTCATGAAACAGCTTATCACCTGCATCCACCGCCTCAAAAGTGATCCAAGTGTAAAACACTTCAAAGTGATAAGCCGGATCGGCTTGAACCACAAAGACCAACTCGACCCCAGCATCGGGCACTCCGTATACACCTAGGTGTTCTCGGAGTGGTCCTCGGCTATGTGCAGCTATCGCCACACCAGCCATAACTAAACAATTGTATTCGACAACCTAACAGGGAGCACAAAATGGGTTATTTATGTAACCTTTTTAATAACTTCAAGCTTGAAAGAACCTATAAAACGTTCAATATAGGAGGTATCACCGTCACTTACGCCTCCGGAAGCGTACGTGAGGGTTTTGTGGACAAGCACAAGTACTACTCAAGCATCTCGCAGATAAGCTGCCCCACGTTGGCCGCGCCATGTTATAGGGTTTCTGCACATACACAGAGCTATGCACAGGATAATAGGACCCCGGAATACAGTGGTTTGCCTACCATATACCGTAGCACCCAAAACCCCAACCCAACTAGCTTAGCATCCCATTAGTACCAAAGCACCAATGATTGGACAACCCAGAACACGGTATCTTGATCTCAGGACTCGCAGAAGCAAGAACACTCTTTCGTCACTCACTCGTACTTGTCCACAATGCGCGTATGAAGAGACACTGGGTAGATTAAAATATTTATTTCAACTTACGTGCTCTAAGGTACAGTACACGTGTCAGCACTAATAGCATAATGCATATGAATAATATAAGCAGCATGGTTACAATTCCATAGAATACAAACGGGAAAGCATTTCATAACTCAGTGGATAAATGTCTAAATAACATTACCACCCTCCCCGTGCAGTAAGATAGTTTATTATAAAAATAGAAGACCTCTGGGCTTTGACTAGCGAACCTTCATACCTCGGTCTCTAGATGCAGAACTACATCAGCAGACAATCACAGCTCTTCTCCCTGGAAAGGATTCCTCCAAGTGTGTTAAGCGCCAGTAAAACTGCAGTATTAAAGGCACACCAAGTTCCATGGCATTTGCGCCTAATGTTATGTCTGGGTGCGCGAGACTGGCCATATCAGGAAGAACCGAAATACATTGTTATGTGACCTTGTACATGTTGTGCAGTCTGAGCCCAAATCGAACAAGAGAAAAGGTGAAAGACAGAAAATGCAGACAGCGCAAAAGAACTTAGCAAGAGCAAAGGGCGAGGGAGCCCTGGCTCAATGTAACGTGCGCAAAGAAAAGCAGCATGGCAGCTAGGCCAACATAACAAGGCAGGCAACAATCCACAAGACAGTTCCTTCAGGTTCTGGCGAACTATTGTGACTTCTGCTGCACTGTCCAGCATTGTCTGAGCCCATTCTCCGTTCTTGAGTTGTGTTCTCAGTATTCTCGGCATGTCTGATCTTCAGACCTGCTACTTTCTTTTTGGAGAATTGAGGTTTTGCTTTATTTTTTGGAGCGTTTTTTTCGTCGTTCGATTTCACGCGTTTTTCTTTATGTTCCGATCGTCCTCTTCTTTCCGAAGTCTTTGATGAGATCTGAAAGGGACGAGAGGAACGTGTATCAGTATCTTGATACCTATCAGGTTTTCTCAAATTATCCCTATTCCTGAGGTTATACCTCCTTTCAGAGTGCTCCTTTTGAGGAGACCTACCCCGGGATTGAGAACGTTTCTCGTTAGAATTTTGTTTATTAGTCTCCCACTTCTTTTTAGAAGATGTAGGAGTTTGTTTAATTGAGTCCTTCTCAGGACTTTCAGATAGTTTCGGCTTCACTGGTCTTCCACCCAAACTATCTCTGCCTAATTCTGCATATGATTGTTCAATTATTCTGGGTAGTTCTGTTTGATGTTCTGTAACATCGAATTCCCTTAACTTTTGGCGGATCGCCACTGCTGCTGCCTCTCCTTTAATATTTGATAATATTATTGTTGAGACCTGGTCGAAATTTTTCAGTAATTTCATACCTAAATTTAGAGCAGGTTCTGCCCCGTATTCATTTTGAATTTGTTTCAGGACATCAGGTATTACCGCAATTGACGGAATACCATGTGTTTTAGTATAGATGGCAGCAAAGACTGAGCCCCAAGTGGTGCAGTCTTCCAGTTGTGGTGTGATCCCCATCGGTAAACTGATTGTCAGTATTCTGTGTTTCTCATACGGGCTAGTATTTGGAAATACTGCTTCGATTTGAGTAATTTTTGAGCTATCCAGAATGGAATTTGCTCACGTTTTGTGGGCATTTTACCCATGACTGCGTATAGAGTCTGTGGTGTAATTTTTAGTGTATTCCCCTGTTGGGGAGTTGGATTTGGAAGTGTCAGTGGTTGTTGGACTGTGAAAGTCTGCATGACATATTGAACCAATTGTCTGTATATTCTTATTAACTCTGTGAGTTGAGTAAGTAGTTCCTCGTCTGACATTTCTTTAATGTCGGGATGAGGTGTGTAGCCGGCTAGAATCGGCCATGTTGCTCCTGGTCTACCTAGTGGACCGAGCCTGGTAATGTTTTTGTGATGTTTTAGGGCGCCTTTAAACCAGAGCTGATGCTCTAGGTATGTTAATGGAATTTCTATATCCTCGAAAGGAATGTATTCCTCTGGTGGATCATCTTCTTTGTAGAAGTGAAACATGTGTGTTACTGGATTGGATTCAGGAAATATTACCCATGAATAGAATACCTCTGTCTGAAAGGATTCGTGTGCCTCTATCACGAAAACTGCTCTACCTCCTCTTGGTGGTAGGCCATGTTTTATAAGTTTTAGAGTGATGGCTCTTCTTAAGTTTGGATGGATGTCTATAACACCCTCCTCGGTTTCATTTAAACCTGTATTGTTAAAAACTGCTGCTTGGGCTGGATCAGCCACAGCTCCACCGTTTCCGGCGTCATTGTCGGAATCAGGCATTTTTGTTTTTTGAAAAATGTAGAACAAGTTTCGAGGAAACAAAGATAAGGTGCACAATATTTTGGAACACTGTATCCTTCAACGTTGAGCAAACCAAACAGCTAATATAGGGTACTGCCCTATGTAGCCTTGGTGGATACTTAACCCTGCCCACTCCAGACGTCTTTTGGAGTATATGGGTAGGGGTCTCTGAGAGAAAAAGCACGGCTGAGTTACTCAGTATCTAACGTTGAATTACCGCCTTACCAAACCGTTGGGCGCCATGTAGTGTAGCTCCTATTTCCCTAATAGGCTCTGCGCATTGGAATAATATATCCTATAGGTTTGACATAGGACTAAGGTCAGTATGTCCCTATCGAGTATATTAAACTTAATTACTTGTGCCAGCTAGCTCAGAGGCCACTAGAAACTCCTTGACGACAAGAAGGGTGTAGTTTCTGGCAGCCGCAAAGACATGACCACTTTGTTTCCCTTTAGAATCAGAACGTGTCCCAGAGTCGTGGAAACAATAGATAACTATTTCACTCAGCTCAATCGTGCATGCTTAGTTTTCCTCAAAGTTACACAGAAAGAACAGACGGGCGTTTCAATAAAAGATTTATTGAACAGTCTTGTTTCTGGTGTAAGTAAAATGTGCTGTTACGATCACAAGACAGTATGCGAGATAAATAATGTACAGTGTGAGCAGTAGAAATAAATAATACTGCGATAGCATTATCTTTTAGTATATATGCATTTACATAAATAACACAGGCTAAAAATGCGAGTACTCATACGATGCGTTTCTAACCTAGTTCTACCCCAATGTACCTAACCTGTCCTAGGTGTGGGGAAAGGTATGAAGTAGGTGAAGTATTCCTTACTATGGTATACTAAGAGTATGTTAAGCCTAGTATGCCAAGTATGCCAAGTATGCCAAGAGTCCCTCTAGGTTCTTATCAGCTCCATACCTTAAGAATGAGAGAGGTAGGAATCTCTTTGCCAGACTCGAACTCCAACACCCCGCAAGGGAAGTCAGATCACTGGAAGCTGGACTCTCTGCGTGCAGGGATGACAGCGTCTTCTCAGTGCGTCAGGCCGGGAAACGGGCTCCTCTGAAGTCGAGGTCTCCTCTGATTTACAGGGGCTAGGGAAGGTATATTTATACCTGAGAGGTACCTCAGAATGTTAGCATTGACGTGAGTCGGACAGCGGAAGACGTCATGAATGAACCCCTAAGGAATAATGGTTCATGCATAATATAATAGTCCTTGAAGAAATCAATAGTCCTGGGCTAGGGAAACTCCCGCAGCCTAAGGGTCTGTTCTTCATAAACACGTTGTGACGTTAGGGTGGACGGATGTCGGAGACCATGCCTGTATTTGGAGTGCACGGTTTAATGCCTATATAAGGGCAGGGCGAATTGTGCCTATATAAGGACATGATACTGGAAAGCCCGTTTATGGACACCCTAAGAGGAATACAACAATGTGGCCTGGCAAGGGGGAACACTTCATGCTGTTCCCGTGCTTTAAAACGGGATTTCAGGGGGACAGGGGCCGGACTGCACTTAGAGCCCAATTCAATCCCAAAGTGATATTACCAGACTTTTCATCCGGAAAACCCAAGACGAGTGTTCCAGGTGCGGGAAAACCGGCCCATTTGTGATCAGACTGTGTGTGTAGCATCCCACACGAAGATAGCGCTCCACCCGATTTATAATCTTGGCCTAAGAAAGTGGTTAAAAATTCATGTTGTTGGCAAATAAAAGAACGGCGGCAGAAGAAGGAAACAAACAACGTGCACAGGATTACACAATTCAGGCAAGCGGGGGCTGGCAATTATGTTAAATCATGAACCAGAACCCAATTAAAATGCTCGTTTCTGGTGGAGTTCAGCGTGTGAAGTGACCGCATGCTTCTTGCTCGCATTCCTTGACCTCACTTTCAGCACTTCATTCAAGAAGAGTTTGCATCGCTAAGTCTAGAGTTATTTATTTTTGGTCTGAGGTCTCTGACTCCAGATTCTGTCCTTCGGCGCCGTGAGGGGGGGTTTGTGCTTATACACAAAGTGGGGCTCACACACAAGAGGCCATGGCGCCTCGGCGGCAAGGCAGTATTTATGGGGCTATTCGTTTCAATCACAACAACAAAGGGGTGACGGTCGCAGTGTCCTGTGGGGCGGCGGGGCCTGGGTGCTTGTCTGGGCCTGTCACTCGTTTACGGCGTCTTCCCCCAAAGGTACAATTCAATTCAACCTCGCTCAAACCGACCCCCAGAATCAGATTCTTCTTACTTTTTAAACAGATCACTGACTGATCAGTCAGATGGAGATCAAGCAACGTCGATGATCAGGACAAATGGTGAAATGAAATGAATGAAGATGTAGTACGTCCGCCAGCCAGTAGTACAGTACAGTACAGTACAGTACACCGCCACGAGGTGTGTGTGGCGCGGTGACGACGGCCTGCAGACAGTGCGCACCTCACTAACGACGAAATGGCCAATCACTGTTCACATAATGATAAGCCATAGTGATTTGCCATACTTGCGCGGTACCCAATGCTTTGTTTGCAGGCTGCGCGGTGTCTCAGCCAATCCAGAGACGCTGCAATAGCAGCGCCTGGATTGGCTAGAGCACGGATAGGGCTCGCCCATAGGAGAGACTGGGGGCTGCTGCATGAAGCAACCCTCGGCCTCTCGGGTCCCCCTCCCTCGCTCTCCTACTCAGTAGTGGCTGGCTGACAGTGCGCATGTTCGGGCTGGTCATAAAAATGACCAGCCCAAACTCGAGCATGCGCAATACGCGCCGCTGTCAGTGTCACTCAAACCATAGAGTGCCCGCCGCCGGCCCCACCCCCTTCATCTGCCGATTGCCTCTGGCGTGTCCCGCTACTCAAGTCAACCTGACTTACAGCCCTGGTCAGCGTACGTGAGCAGCGCGAGAGAATTTAATTATTAGTTACTGAATTGCTTCATTGCTTGCACCGCACGTCTCGAACTTCTAGTGGGGCGACGCCCCAGCGCCCCAATGGACGCACCGCCCCTGACTACTCCCACTCCAAACTACAATAACTCAGAGAAGGTGCTGGACACTAAACATATATGATTTAATATTCCCACTCCAAACTACATTAACTGAGGGAAGGTTCTGGACACTAAACATATATAATTAACTATTCCTTCTCCAAACTACATTAAATTAGGGAAGGTGCTGGAAAGTAAACATATATAATTTGCTAATCCCACTCCAAACTATATTAACTCAGGAAAGGTGCTGGGCAATAAACATATAAAATATACTATTCCCACTCCAAACTACAATAACTCAGGGACGGTGCTGGGCACTAAACATATATAATGTAATATTCCCAATCCAAACTACATTAACTGAGGGAAAGTTTTAGACACTAAACATATGTAATTAATATTCCTTCTCCAAACTACATTAAATCAGGTAATGTGCTGGAAAGTAAACCTATATAATTTACTATTCCCACTCCAAACTATATTAACTCAGGGAAGGTGCTGGACAATAAACATATAAAATAAACTATTACCACTCCAAACTACAATAACTCAGGGAAGGTGCTGGACACTAAACATATATAATTTAATATTCCCACTCCAAACTACATTAATTGAGGGAAAGTGCTGGACACTAAACATATATAATTCACTATTCTTACTCCAAACTACATTAAATCAGAAAAGGTGCTGGAAACTAAACATACATATTTTACTATTGCCACTACAAACTATATTAACTCAGGGAAGGTGCTAGACACTAAACATATATAATATACTATTCCCACTCCAAACTACATTAACATAGGGAAGGTGCTGGTCACTAAACATATATAATTTTGTATTCCCACTCCAAACAATATTAACACAGGGAAGGTGCTGGACAATAAACTCATATAATTTACTATTCCCACTACAAACTACATTAACATGTAAAAAATGCTACACACTAAACATATATATTATCCTATTCCCACTTCTAAAAACATATCAACAAACGATTTTTTAAATTTATAAAAATTCATTATAATTTAGATTTTAAATTTTTTTTTACAAAATAATATAACAAAATAACAAAATTAATATTTTCTTAAAAGTCAATTTTTACTTAGAAAATTGTTTAATAAAAAACATCCCCCAAAATTTTATATAAATATTTTTCTAACATTAAAAAATATAAACACAAACATTCAGCCCCCTTAAAAATGTACCATTTGTTTTCCTTTTTATAACATTTTTTAAATTTTGAAATATTTTTGGGCATTTTCACAAAAAACACCACACGTATCCCATATAAACACAACACCCCTCGCCCTAAAATTTTAGATTTTTTTTAATAAAAAAAAACAAAAAACGGCATTAACAGTGGCAGCATACGTCGGATCTGCCTGGCTGTGGAGGAGGCTGCCGCTGCAGAAGAGACAGAACGGTTGAGATCCTGCGCTACCTCTGAGGTACCTCTGACCCCCCAACAGGTACAGGTGGGCCACCCAGACCAAATTTCATCGGGTGTTTCTTCTACAGCAAGTGAAGGTAAAGGGTATTGGGGGGCTTCCCAGGGACCTCTGAAATTTGGTTTAAAGGGGAAAAAACAGGCCACCAGAAAGCAGACTTCTGGCTGTGGGGACAGTAGGAGAGGCTCTCCTCCCTCCACCCAAATGGGCAGTCAGGAGATAGGGTCAGGAAATAGCTCTTCTACCTTTCAGAGGTGCGAAGTTAAAGGCCGAAGTATAAAGGGGGGAAGTCTAAAACTAAGACTGTTGATTCCAAAGTAAGAATTACTCCCTCACTCAGATCATACTTCAAAGTACAACCTATTGTGATCGACATTGTACAACAGGGAGAAGCGCTCAGAAGGGGGTCTGCTGCTTTGCTCAGTATGGAGCCTAGTTCAGAGCAAATGGAGGCCTTGGGGGGCTCCCTATCATCGATTGCCACCACCTCACAGGTGCAAAATACAGAGGAGATAGGTGGAACAAGAGGTGACCTTGGGACTCTGAGTGACACTGTGCACAATGTTTCGGGAGGAGTCCAACCCATGGTGGCCGAGAAGGGGGCCCCACCGGCGTCCTTGGAAGCATTATTTTGCACTCTCTCGGAGTACATCAAAAAGGGGTTTTCAGTGTCCGAGTCCAATCAGGCAAAGATTAGGAAATTCTGCGAGTCTCTGGATAGGAAGATTGACCTCCTTAAGGCAAGGACCGAGACTCTGGAAAGCTCCGTCGTAGAGCTAAAAGAACAACTTAGCTCAGCTAAACCAGATATCTCTGCTCTCAAAAGAGAGGAAGAGGCTGTTTGAGATAAATTAGAGCACCTCGAGAACAATTCCCGGAGAAGTAATCTGCGCATTTTGAATGTCCCGGAGGGAAAGGAGGGGGAGGATTTAAAATCCTACATTGTCTCACTATTGAAGGAGACATTCCAGATTGAGGAATCTGAGGAGGAGCTACATAAGGATATTCAAAGGGCACATAGGGACCCATACAGAAGAAATCCTAACAGAACCAGACCCAGGAAGATTCTTCTCAACTTCCACACCTACTCTTTGAAGGAAAAAATCCTCAATATGGTCCTGAAGGCAAAATCACTTAGGGTGAAGGATTTTTCATTCGAGATACGCTCCGACCTTGCCCGAGCAAACTTAGACAGGCAATGGGAGTTGGGGAGAAAGCTAGACGATTTCAAAAAGTTAGGGGCAGTGGCTCAGCTAAGTTCCCAGCGGCTCTCAAGGTTATGCACAAAAACAAGATGCATAATCTGAGATCGTTACAAGAGACAGATGAGTTATTGGAAAGCATTAAAAAGGCGATGCCTAGCTAGGAATACCCCACTTCTGGTTCGTGGCCACGTGTAAGAAGGCGTTAGTGGCGGGGTACATCACATCACATCATGACTACTAATCTGGCTTGTATTGCTTATATCGAATTATATATAAAGCTAGATATGGAAATATTTAGAAATAAATAAAAATGTAAGATATGATTGATTGTAGAGGTTTCTAGCTTCTCCTGTTTCTATAAGAGGGACAGTGTGAGCAGCCCCCGGGTGTAGCAGATAGGATTTGCATCAGTTCAGGATAATAATGGGGTGGGTTCTCCAGGGAGGGGTTCGGGGGGGGGGGGAAGCGGTGGGGTGCACTGGGTAGGGAGCATGTGGGAAAAAATCATAAAAATGTCCTCCATCGCTGGTCAACGGGAACGGATTTGCCTCTCCCGTGAGTCATTGTTGGCTTTGCGGGCAGCCTGGGCTCCCTGCCATCACTCCCTGGACCCGGATATTTTAGCTAAAAAGCGAATATTGGTTTGTACAGGATGTAATGCCCCTCTTAAACAGGCTTGTAACACTCCCTCGGATAATAAAAGTACTAGGACCAGTTCTACAGTACAGACTGCACAGGGCTTTCTCATTAATGCCAGATCTCTGATTAAAAATAAGGTTGCCTTTAGAGATTTTGTATCAGCCAGGAAACCAACATGGGTTTTCATTACCGAAACTTGGGCTACGGACGCCTCTGGTCCTGACCTAGTAGATGCTATTCCTACTGGTTACACCCTTGCTAGAATGGACAGGGTAGATCGGGCGGGGAGGGGGTGTGGGCATTCTATATAGAGAAACCCTGATCTGTCGCACTCAGGCTCTGTCCGCTCCTCCTGATCTCTACCAGGCTTTCTATTTTTCTCTTAATCTTCATCCCACGGAAAGTTTCTCTGGCATCCTCTGCTATAGGCCACCTGGTTCTAGGGCTGCCTTTAGTCAGGATTTTAGCAGGCTCTTGGAGCCCTACTGTGAAAGATCTAATCTCACTCTCTTGGGGGATTTTAATTTCCATTTTGATAACCTCGACTGCAGGGATGCCCTGGGTCTTTTGGACACCCTGAATGGATGTGGTTTTTCTCAGCTGGTCAAGAAGCCTACCCATCTAGCGGGACACATACTTGATGGGGTCTTTTCGAATGACCCACGTGTAACTGTGGGGAACCTATCCCCCTTGCCTGGTCTGATCATTTTGCTGTCCCTTTTGACCTACATTTTATGTCTCCGGCGCTGATTATCTCTGGTGATATGAACTCGGACGAGAGGAGGAATCTTAGCCTCATAAGTAATGAGTCTCTCTCAAAATTTTTTAACAATCTTGAGCTCACTAAGTTCCATAATGCTAACTTGGCAGCGGTAGAACTATCGCAACATTTGCTAACAGCAATGGATACTTTTGCACCTCTTAGTAAATACTATTCAGCAAGGAAAAAACCCTCTGCTCCTTGGTTTACGGAGAGGCTCAGAATGATGAGACAGGGCTGCCGCAGACAGGAGAGGCATTGGCGCCTAGATCTAAACCCGCTGAATAGGGCATTACATAAGCAAGGCCTCAAAGAATATAAAATTGCCGTTATGGAGGAAAAGAGATTATATTTCTCTAAAACCACTGACTCTATGAGATCCTCTAGAGATCTCTTCAAGGTAATAAATTCTCTTACCTCTCCCCCTGCCTTTGACCCCTCAATCTTTTCACAGGAGCGCTGTGATAAAATATCTGATTTTTTCCACACTAAGATTGCAGATATCTATTCCCTGCTTGAAGCCTCCAACCCCTTACCGGGGCATCTGTTCGATCCACCTTCCACTCTATTGGTGCCGTACCCATTGAAGGGTCGCCCAGTTTGTTTACTTTCCCTAATATGTCTTATGAGGTGACCGATCGGATCCTTGAAGGGGTTAAATCAGGCTCCCTCTGGATCCTTGTCCCCTCAAGGTGCTAAAACTTGGTCGTGAAGCTATTGTCCCTCATTTGACGGATGTTTTTAATATTGCCATCTCAGAGGGGCTATTTCCCACTTTGTGGAAGACGGCTGTAGTGAAGCCTCTCTTGAAGAAACCTTCTCTGGATCCTGATGAATTGAAGAACTATCGCCCTATCTCCCTGCTTCCTGTTCCAGCTAAGATTCTGGAAACATACCTCAATTCCCATCTCAGAATCTATCTTAAGGACTTCCATTTACTGGATGGCTCGCAACATGGATTCAGAGGCCTTCACAGTACAGAGACTGCTTTGACAGCTGTATTTGACAATATTCGAGTTCAAGTGGATGCAGGTCATACCACCCTCCTTGTTCTATTGGATCTCACCGCAGCCTTTGATACCCTGTCTCCCTGTAGACTGATTGATCGTCTCAGAGAGATAGGTATTGGGGGCACTGCTTTGGGGCTTCTTGCTTCCTTTCTTAGTGAGCGGGCACAGATGGTTAAGCTTGGCCGTTTTTACTCAGCCCCCAAACCTCTGCTGTGTGGTGTTCCTCAGGGCTCCTCCCTGAGCCCTACTCTTTTTAATATCTATGTCGCCCCTCTTGCGAAGGTTGTGAGATCTTTTGGGCTGGAAGTATTGTCCTATGCGGACGACACCCAAATTATGGTGTCTATCTCGCATAACATAAAGGATTCGGCCCTTAATTTTAGGAACTGTATGCAGGCAGTATCCTCCTGGATGGTGGAGAATTTTTAAAAATTGAATGGAGAGAAGACGGAGGTCTTGGTCTTTGGGAGTAAGCAGGAGGTATGGTCCAGTGACTGGTGGCCGGATGCCCTTGGCGTCTGCCCCTCTCCGGTCTCCCATGGCAAAAACCTGGGGGTAATCGTGGATAACTCATTGTCCTTGAACCTTCAGGTTAGTAGGACAGTTTCCACGTGTTTTGGGATCATTAGGATCCTACGGAAAATCTCCCACTATCTCTCCTTCGATGCACGTAAGCAGGCTGTCATTGCACTGGTTATATCCAGATTGGATTATTGCAATGCACTTTATCTGGGCATTAACAAGGGTCTGATGCGACGTCTGCAGATGGTGCAGAATGCCGCTGCCAGGCTGGTGATGAATTTGTCTAAATATGATTCAGTCACAGATGCTATTAGGTTGCTGCATTGGCTGCCTGTGGACTGTAGGATCCTTTTCAAGACCCTGTGCATGACTCACAATGCCTATTATGGGTCAGGCCCTGAAGCGATTAAGTCCATTTTCCATCATTATGTTCCCAACAGGCGGCTCCGTTCTGCAGATAAGAATCTGCTTACGGTACAGAGATTTAAGAAGGTCACATGGGGTGGTCGAGCTTTCTCCACTGCTGCTGCTAAACTGTGGAACTCCCTCCCGGAACAGCTCTCAAGTCAGGTGTCCCATTCTCTTTTCCGTAGGGCCTTAAAGACCTGGCTTTTCTCTCAGACCTCGGTATGAGCATGTCTTTCTGTTTGCATCCTTAGGTTCGTTTATAGCGCCTTGACGCCCTTGGGCTTAGTTCGCGCTTTACAAGTTTTATATTCATTCATTCATTCATTCATCTTAGTTTGATTGTTGTCCGCCTGTCAGCCATCCTAGCTATGTTGGTTTTCAGATGTTTTGGTCTGGTGTTGGCGACACCTTTTCTCTATACCTTGTATGCACCTCAAGGTTAAACCTCCGTGAGAATGGTTCAGTTCCTGTCATGGAATGTGAACGGCTTACGCGTTAAGCACAGAAGGGCTAAAATCCTACAATACATCAGGGATTCTCCCGCGCAGGTCATTATTTTGCAGGAGACACACCTTTCGAGGGATGAGTCAACCGAGATATTTAAGAAACTAAAATGGGTGGATCACATGATCTGTACTAATCAATGTGCCAATATCAGAGGAGTGGCGATATTAATTAAGAAACAAGCTAAAGCTCGTTTGTTGGATTTCTTGGTTGACCCCGGCGGTAGGTGGGTTATTCTGAAGGTTATCATCTTGGGTTCTCTTCTCACCCTGGTTGGCTACTACGGCCCAAACCATGATGATCCTACCTCTCTTAAAACTATTTTTGCAAACCTGCTAGACTTTCCAGACCCAGTAATCATGGCGGGGGATTTTAACATTGTGCTGGACCCCAAAATGGATAAGTCACCGAATAGCAAAGCTACTATTCCATCTAAATCTCGGGCATATCTCCATTCAATGATGAAGCAGACAGGACTCTGTGATTTATGGAGGGAAAGAATTGGCCACCAGCTAGGAGTTTCCTATTATAATAGGAAGTGCGGCCACAAATCAAGAATCGATTATATTTTGATCAGTCATAGCTTGAGGTGGAAAATTAAGGACATTGGCTATTTAACACCACATCTATCTGACCACTCAGGAGTATGCTTTGATTTAGTCTTGAAAAGTAGGCAGAGTGGCAGAGTCTGGACTTTTGATCGCACGCTACTCTCAGATACAGAAGAGAGGAAACATCTGATGCATGAGACAAAGGGTTTTTTGGGCCACAATATAGGGTCAGCAATGACCTCCACAGTTTAGGACTCCTTGAAGGCGTTTCTTAGGGGGATAGTCATGAGTAGGGTGTGTTTTAGAAATAAGCAATATAGGGAAGAGGGTGCCCAAAAAGAAGCAGAGATGAAGACCATAGAGGTTGACATGAATAAAGTGGCAGAATTGGAGAAACAGCAGGAGAAAATGGCCAGACTTAAAGAACTAAAAGAGCAGTTAGATACCATTCTTCAGATGAGGGTCATGAAGAGATGGGAGGCGAGTAAGCTTGCCCATTTCGAATATGGCGAGGGGGCGGTAGGCTACTAGCCTGGAAGGTAAAATCAGATAGGACACGCAACCTGATTAAAGCAATAGATGATGTTGGCAGTAACACCGTCTTGTCCACAGATGAAGAGATAGGGGCGCCTTCTATGACTTTTTCTGGAACCTATATCTCGAAGATAAGGTAGTTAATAAGACCGATGTTGTGGAATGGCTGAGTGTGAGCTCGCTCAATCCTTTGGATGCAACCCAACAGGAATTCTTAGAACAGGAAATTTCACAAGAAGAGGTTAAGAGGGTCATTATAGCTAGCAAAGGGGGAAAGGCAGCAGGCCTGGACGGTCTGCCAATAGAACTTTACAAAACTCTAGGGGATGTTCTTGATTCCAGATATGACCCAGCTCTTCAATGAGATCCTATGCGACGGAGCAAAGCTCCCAGGTTCGTGGGGCGAGGCAACTATTACGCTGATATTAAAAGCAGCGAAGAACCCAGCGAGTTGTGAGTCTTATAGGCCCATCTCATTGTTAAATGCAGACTATAAAATCTTCGCTAGGGTCCTGGCTGATAGACTGGGAGCGATGGCAGGAGATATGCTCCATCTTGACCAGAAGGGTTTTGTCAAGGGAAGAAATCTATACGATCTAACATATGATTTTATAGGCGCAATTGATCTAGCCACAACGTATTCGCTTCCCCGTGCAGCAATGACCTTAGACGCCACCAAGGCTTTTGACAGGGTTAACTGGGTGTATCTGTCTGCTGTTTTGGAGAAATTTTATCTTGGCGTAAGATTCCGCAGAGCCATCCAGTTGATCTATCAAGACCCGTCTGCAAAATTGTTGGTTAATGGTAATCTAACCACCTCCTTTAAGATCACCAGGGGCACCAGGCAGGGCTGTCCCCTATCCCCTCTCCTTTTCAACCTGTACATTGAGCCATTTGCTCAGAGGCTGAGGGATGAGGTGGACATTCTACCATTTAAGTATGAAGGATGGGAGAGAAAGGTAGCTCTTTATGCCGATGACGTTTTGGTCCTCTCCTCTGACCTCTCTACTGCCCTGCCAGCGGTAATAAAGCATGCCCAAGATTTTGGCAGGATATCAGGGTATGAGGTAAATGCTGAGAAGACCGAGGTTATGTCATGGAATCTGGGGGTATGTCAACACCAGACCAAAAGAGACATGAGGTATCTTGGGGTCAGATTAGTACATGACATCAGTAAAATTGCAGAGACTAACTTGGCCAACGTAACAAAGGAGTGTCAGAGGCTTATGAAAATTTGGGTCCACCTCCCCCTCTCAACCTTTGGGAGGGTAAATCTGGTCAAGATGATAGTGCTTCCCAAAATTACTTTCTTTTTTAAATTAATTCCACTACATTTTGACAAATTAGCTAAAGACAAACTTCAGCAGGCCATCAACTCATTCATTTGGACCTATAGAGGAACCAGAATCGCCTGGAAGAAGCTGAGACGTAGGAAGGAGAAGGGAGGGCTTGCACTTCTGGACCTGCAGTACTATGCTTGGGCCTTTCAACTGTCCCACTCCAGGATGCTCTTAAAGACACCGGACGGCGCTGGTGTTGGGGCAATGTTTTTAGCGATGTTAAAGGGAGCTAGCTTGGCCCAGGACGGTTTCTTGTTACGGTGAGCCTAAATTTTTTAAAAAGATAAGGCTAAAAGTGCTACAGGCAATGGTGAGAACATGAGCAAATATCAGACGGCAGATGGCCCTCAGCTATTTTTCTAGTCTTGCCCCTTTGTGGGACTCCCCCGGTGCACCGGAGTGCCTAAGGGATAAACTAGCACAGCCACTCAGAGAGGCAGGGCTCAGGGTTTGGGGGGACCTATTTCAAGAGGGCACACTTTTACCCTGGGCAGCGCTTCACACCATCTCGGAAGGGCATCTCCAAATTTAAATATATTTAACTTCAAAGCTGGGTCCAAAACTTGAAATCACCTATAGGTACAGGAAACATCTTAGAGGGACACCTGCTGGAAAGATCGAGGGGGGAAGAAGGAGGTTTCTATGTGGTACTGGGGCATCGAAGAGGCAATTGATGGGGACTTCAAACTGGCAGAGGAGCTGTGGGGTGCTTGCCTGCCAGACGAACCCTGGAAACATCTTTGGCAAACATCTTTCAGCACTCTGTTTTCCATAGTTAAACCAGCATGGCTAAGAAGGAACCATTTATTCACGATGCATAGGGCCTACCTAACCCCTCAAAGGTTGTCAAAGATGACGGCAGGGCCTCCAGTTAGCTGTAAGAAATGTGGTCTTGAGAAAGCAACTGACATACACATGTTCCAGGAATGTCCGGCCATCTCTGACTTTTGGGTAAAAATCTGTGAAACCATCTCGGCCATCCTGGGTTTAGAAATTCAACTGAGCCTCTCTTTGATAATCTTTGGAATTTCCAGCGAAGTCACAGGCCCAGCAAGGTCCTTCCTCTTCTATGCTATACTTCTGGCCAGGAGGGAACTATGTAAAAAATGGGTGGAATGTTCGCCCCCTTTGCATGCTGAGTGTTTGTCATCTGTCTTTTTGATGTCCAAGCTAGATTTGAGTAGGACACAGACCAGGGAGAAGAAAGCGCATTGGGATTTTTTATTGAGATGGTCAAATGCAGAGGTGCGTGAGAATGGCTTAGATATCTGAAGGTGCACTTGATTTATTTGGAACAGTATTTGGTCCTATGATTATACCTCTCTGTGACTCTCTTGACTGTGTTGGGCACCTCTCGATTCCCCTGAGTCAACATTAGCAGTCGCCAGTGAATACTGGACCGTATCAGAGAGTGACCACACCTGTTCTTTCGGGACGGTGCCTCTCCAGTCTGCAGGTGTGCCAGCAGGTGGGCGAATCTCCTAAACTCTAAAACCTGCCTTCTTATAACATATAAGGTACTGGCGGCTGGTCTGGTCATCGAGGTCTGAGGTAAATGAGGACAATAAAAAAAATTTTTTTACATTTATAAAAATTCATTATAATTTAGATTTTTAATTTTTTACAAAATAATATAACAAAATAAAATTAATATTTTCATAAAAGTCAATTTTTACTTATAAAATTGTTTAACAAACATCCCCCAAAATTTTAAATAAATATTTTTCTAACATTAAAAAATATAAACACAAACATTGAACCTCCTTAAAAATTTTTAATTTTTTTTCCTTCTTATAACATTTTTTAAATTTCGAAATATTTTTGGACATTTTCACAAAAAACACCACACCTATCCCATATAAACACAACACCCCTCTCCCTAAAATTTTAGATTTTTTTTAATTTAAAAAAAAAAATTAATTACATCACTACTCTTAACCCCTATAAAAACAACATCTAATTACTAAAAAAATTGTATATATTTTTTAAACTTTACATTTTAAAAAAAATCAACATTTAAAAACCACTCTACACACTTATCACCAATAACCACAACATCCCACTCCTGATGGTTTTTAAAAAAAACATTTCTTTACTTTGATTTTTTATTTTAAATTTTAATGAAATATTTATATAAATCCCCTCCCCTAGCCTCTATAAATGCAACATCCCACTATTCTTAAAAATGCATTTTAAATATAGTTTTTAATTTAATTTAACATTTTTGAATTTTTTTTTTAAAACACTCCCCACCCTTATCCCCTATAAACCCAACATCCCAATGCTAAAAAATATTTATTAATTTCACAATTTTAATTTACGATTTTTCAAAATCTTTTTTAATACATTTTAAAACACTCCCCACCCTTATCCCCTATAAACTCAATATCCCGCTCCTAAAACAATTTTTCAATAAAACATATCCGAATTATTAAGAAATTATATATAAAAATATATACTATAAAAAAATGCAAATTAAACTACATTACATTTAAAAAAACGATATTTTTTACAACATTTACATTGATATTTTTAACATTGATATTTTAAACAACATACAAAATCGATATTCTTGACATTGATATTTCATGCCACAATATTTGTGAATAATGACATTAAAAACATGGGGGCATATTATCAAGAACGGCGTTACAATTATCGCCGCTTTAGCGGCAGAAAACTGCCTCTAAAGCGGCGATAATGGGCTTGATAATATGCCCTGGAGAATTCCAATAGAAGCCCATGTTGACACCAGAACATGGGCTTCTATTGGAATTCTCAAGGGCATATTATCAAGCCCATTATCGCCGCTTTAGCGGCAGTTTTCTGCCGCTAAAGCGGCGATAATTTTAACGCCGTTTCTTGATAATATGCCCCATGATATTATGATACAACGATATTTTAAACTCATTCTGTCTACTTACCGATTAGAAGACTACATCACATTGGTAACCAAGGTAATGCCCTCAAATGGATCGTATACTTCCTCACCAGAAGAATTGAGAAGGCGCGCCGACCTCCATTCAACTCTAAACCCAAGCACGTCATCTGCTGTGTCCCTCGATGGTCCTCTTTCAGCCCCACCCTCTTCAGTACCTACATGACCTCTTTGGGCAACATCAGATCCCTAAAGACTAAACATAATTTCCTATGCAGACGACACTCAGCTCATCCTCTCATTCTCAGAAGATTCCACCAACACAATAACCAACTTCCACAGGTGCGTGAAGAGTGTCGCCAACTGGATGAAGGACAGCTGCCTGAAGCTCAACATGGATAAAATGGAAGTGCTTATCTTCAGCAACAACACCACCCCTTTGAACTGCTCCTGGTGGCCCTCGAAAATAGGACCATCACCTACGCTGACCGACCATGCCAGAAACCTTGGCATAATCCTGGACACTAAACTGATCATGGAGTCCCAGATCAACACAATTTCCTCTGCATGTTTATCACACTTCGCATGTTCCGAAAAGCCTTCAAAGGGTGCCCCCTAAACACCAGATGACCCGTCACTCATGTCCTGATCACCAGCCAATTAGACTATGGCAACGCACTCTATGCTGGGATCACCACCAGGCCTGGGCGTAGTTCGCTGAGTTTTGCTACGCGGAACTCCGTGAAGTTACAAAAAACTCAGTGAAGTTCCGCGAGTGGCGGAGTGCAGTGCGAACTGCAGTTTGTGCTGGTATTCCTGCCGCTCGGGTAGAAATTCTACCCGAGCGGCAGCTCGCGCTCGCAAACTTACCGCTCGTGATCGCAAACTTACAGTTCGCGATCGCGAGCAGGGAAAAAATTCCGCTGCACATCGCGAAGCGGAGTTTTCTGCACTCCGCGAGCTCCACGGAGTGTGGAGTGCAGAAAACTCCGCAAACACCGTCCAGGCCTAATCACCACACACCTTCTGCAGGGACTCCATACCATACAGAACTCCGCCTCCAGACTCACCCTCGACCTTCCCAGATGGACCAACATCACCCCCACCTCATAATGCTCTACTGGCTCCCTATACAGGAGAGATGCCAATTAAAGCTGATGATACACGCCTACAAAGAACTGCACAACCAAGGACCAGCCTAAATCAACCACCGCCTGAGCTTCCATAATCCTACCAGACAACTACGCTCCACCTTCCTTTCACTCACCCACACCCCTCACATCCACCAAAGCATCAGCGTAGGACGCTCCTTCTCCTACCTCACAGCGAAAACCTGGGACGATCTCCCTCTGCAGCTATGGACCTCCACCTCTCTACTGGAATTCAGGAGAGCACTTAAGACCTGGCTGTTCATTTGAGTCATCCGAACCATCATGACCTCAAGTGCCTGGATACCCTCTTGGGTGATTACTCGTGCTATATAAATCCACTGATTGATTGATTGATTAAAGTGGGATGATTGTGTACGATAATGTGTCGTGAGCAAATTGTCTGTTGAAATGGCTTTTTGTGTTAAAAAACAGCAGCAAACACCATCTAAAATACTGAAAGGCTCAGCCGCAGTCTTGCTTGGGAATACCTGCAAGGGTTTGTTTTAAAATGGGACTTAGGGACATAGGGGCTCATTATGCATCGGTGCATGGATGCATGTGGCGGTCCTGCACACCCAATTAGGATGCGACCGCCACCATGGCGATCGCATTTTGCACTTTAACATTACGGCGGGTGCAGCTGACTGCAGCACCCGCCGCGATGTTAAAAATGCATGTTGTGCATTTCACTGCACTACGTGACAGGCACCACACAGTGCCAGCCACTTGGTGCAGTGAAATGTAGGGGGTTACCATGGGTACCCCCCCAGTGCACAAACACCACCCCCAAACACAAGGGGGGCCCGCAACGGGCCCCCAAAACCAATACCTGCCAGCCTTTCAATTTACCCGCCACGGAAAGGCTGGCTGAAGACAGCGTCCTAATTTGGCGGACGGTGCCTGCTGGGCACCGCCGCCTTTTTATGGATGCAGACCGCTCCGCCAGGCAATCGAAACGATTGCCTGTGGCGGTTCCGTGGCGGACGGTCTTTGTGTCCGCCACAGTCGCAGTCTGGATCCCCCCGCCATCGTAATGTGGCGGGCGGAAAATCGCGGTCCGATGGCAGAAGGCCCGCCACCGCACGGCTGGCGGTGGCGGGCCTTCCGCCATCATAATGACCCCCATAGTTCAGCACCTTTGCACCAGAGGTGATGGAACATTGTTTAGAGTGGGGGAGCTGATATCAATGTTAAATCACTGAAGTCACAGGGACTGTGAAAAATCCTAGCTACGCACAAAGTGTATCAAACATATTCAGCTGGACAGTGATAAAGACGTAGTATGTAGCTGATGGTGCATTTTGCAGCACGCTGTCGCAAATATATTAGTATTCTGCAATATTTTTCATTGAAATGCCCCCTAAATTTGCAGAGATACAGTTTTACTGATAAAACTATGTAGCACACAAATGATAATGTGTGAAAATATGGGTTCAGTGCATATTTATAATTTGCGCACCACCAAGTGAAAGTGTCTTGATTTGTTTTGATCCTATTAAAATCTTTCCATCACATTTCAGCATTAGAAAACAATGTGCGTTATTTAGAAGATTAGCTGGAATGTCATAAAGTAACAGATGTTTGCATAATCTAGCCTTTATGTAACAAATGATGCGACCATAGTAGAGCAGTATTTCTGGGAAATTACTTTCTGAATTTTCCTATGTATTTTGGGTTGTAAAAAGCAGTCTGAAACCACTGCATTAACTTGGGGTCCCTTGGAGAGTTCCTTATCTAGTATTTTACTGTCTTAACAGGGCTTGGAAGGACACACAGGCATATTGGCCACAGCCCAGAATTCCATGCGGAATTAGAGCCAAAAATCAACAGTTTTGTCTTGTCTGCATTCAACTTCAGCAGGATACTGTTCATCAAGCACTAGATGACTGACATACAGGACAGTAAGGATGCTGGGTCCGCTTCCAGACTCGTCTAACCTAAAAATGAAATGTGTGTCATCAGCATACGAAGGAACAGATGCTGTTTATGAGAGGATGTATATAGATGTTAAAACACAATAAGAGACAGGAAAGAGCCCTGGGGAACTTTTCCCAGACCTAAAAGGGGTAAGCACGAGAGACTGACTACAACCTGTCAAGAGGGAGGAAAACCATAGCAGTCCTGTTCTTTTAATGCCAACCACCGACAATCAGTCAATCAAAATAGAGCTATTGACAGTGCAATAGCCACTGATAGGTGATGTAAAATAAGGCTAACCTGTCTCCCTTTGTCCAAATTTATTCTGCTGTCGTTTAGGACCGAGATTAGAGCTGTCTCAGTTCCCATTCTGAGTCTAAAAGTAGGTCCGCAAGGTGTTTCACAAGCCACCGTGCAAGAGATTTCTCCCCTATCTTGGTGATAAATGGTAGAGGGGATATTGGGCGATAAATGGCCTCTGTGGCAGGGTCAAGCTGTGGCTTTTGTTTTTTTAAAAAGGGTTTGAAAACACATGTTTTCCAGTCGAGAGCAGAGTGCCAGCCCTAAAAGAATAATTCAGGGAAGATGTAATGGCTGGTGCCAACACATTCGCCAGGTCAAGCATGATGACCTTTATAGGACAAATATCATCCGGATACTAGGCCTGGGTGGAGTTCCTCTCTGCGGAACTCCACAAAGTGCTGAAAAAACTCTGCCGCGCTCCGCGGAGTTCCACAAGCAGCGGAGTGTGGTAAGTCGCGCTGCTCGCACTGATTTTTAGTGTCTGGAGTTTGTCCCGCGCTTTAAAATCAGCGCAAATGTCACTACACATTGCACCAGAAGCCATTGCTTCTTTCTGCCACTCAAGTAGGTATTCTACTCGAGGGGCAGCTTCCTCAACGCGATCAGCAGATTTCTCAACGTGAGCAGCTGCGACCTGCCGCGACCACCCACATTGAGAAATCTTGCCTGGAGGAGGTCTAGCTTGCGGTTTTTCTCACTCGCTCTCACCAACTTAGCATTGGTAAGCTGCGTGAGAGAAAACACTCTGGTCCGCTTCACTTCGCGGAGTTTTGCAGAACTCTGTACTCCGCACAGACTGGGCAAACCTTTGCAAACTCCACCGGCGGAGTGGAATTCTTCGCCCACCCTTACCGGATATCCAGATATGATGGACATCAGTATCTGGTAAGTCTTAATTTGTTGGAGACTGGGGATTGCGTCAACGATTGGGCCTTCCTATTAGTGAGATGGCAAATTCGTGCATCTTCTGAGAACATTGAATCTTTTTAATACTGTGATGTAAAGTCTGCACTTTCTAAAATAAGTGAGTAATGTATCACATAATTCTTGAGAGGAATGTGCTCTTTACCTAGGCATTGAAGGTTGATAATTTGGCTGTCTTGAGAGTGAGAGGGCTACTGGGGGATTCCTGAACCTTAATTCCGTAGGAAGCGCTTTTCATGTGAGTATTGTCTATACTGTTTAACTAAGGACCTAAAAATGATCAATTGTTCTAATGCAAATTAAGGTGCCCTTTTCTTTCTGTCTTTCAGACATCAAGCCTTTCCACTTTGAGAGCCACCAAAAACCAAGAAGGGGAACTCTTTTTTTAGAGTAGCTGGGCATGGTTTCCTTCAGAGTAGCAGCTAGGCATTCACTGAAGAAAAAGAATGAGAATTCTGGATCCAGGGAGTCAAATAGAATGTTCCAACATTCTTTAAATAGTGAGGCACTCAGTTTTAATGAGCCTATACCATGATCGATGAGATGCTGTGCATTTAGGCTTGATCGTTACTGTGGCCTGAATTCCAAGGAACACAGAGTATGGTCCCTTCAACTCCTGGCCCTTAATGTTTTAAGCTGTAATCCTCTAAAATAGCTAAAAACAAGGTAGATTGTGTTCCCTTACTGGTGAGTGGGCTGATTTACTACCTGGGCAAAGCCTAGGTTGGCTAGTGAGTCAAAGAAAGCAGTGGTTGCATCACTCTGAGGGACTTGATACCACAGGTTGCAGTCCCCCAGCACCAGCACTTGGGAGTATTTTATGGCCAGAATGCCAATAATTTGAGCTATTTTGTCTAAAATGGTAACCGAGGAGCCAGGCGGTCTATTTGGAAGCAAACAATAGATGGAGGAGTTACCTAAACAATGAACCTGATGACGACGCTTGTGTCGTTTGATGTATTTATGTTGCCAATATAGGAGGTAACTGTTAGAAATTGGGTCTCTAGTTGGAAGTGGTTTGCACCCTGTCCAATTAGGGACCCTCAGTCTAGTCAGGGTAAGTAAGTTACACACCTAAGATAACCCCTGCTCATCCTCTTGGTAGCTTGGCACAGAGCATTCAGGCGTATCCCAGAGGCAATCTGTAAAGTATTTGAACACACACATAGTAACACAGTGAAAACACTGCAAAAGAGCTCCACACCAGTTTAGAAACATAGCATGTATTTATCTGAATGAAACAAGACCAAAATGACAAACATCCAACATATACAAATCAAGATATCACTTTTTAAAGATTAAATCAATTATAGCTCGTGTAAATCAAAAATAGCTCTAACTGGGGCTATTTGGTCGACGTTGATGTCTCCACAAAGTCAGTCCGACATCAATGGAGCGAGGACCAGTTACAGAGTTGGGCAGACCCCAGTACAGTACCTTGGAGGCGTCATGACACACAT
The DNA here is from genome assembly GCA_963921515.1 of Calotriton arnoldi. NCBI lineage: Eukaryota > Metazoa > Chordata > Amphibia > Caudata > Salamandridae > Calotriton > Calotriton arnoldi. The sequence goes on from CAWUFW010005874.1 coordinate 435,364, forward strand.
AGACATTGCAAAACACAGAGGAGGTGAGGTGTCGCGGAGGCCGGTGCGGCGTTTGGTTCCTTACTGTTGTAGGGGAGGTGATGCATCGGTTCCTTACTGCCAGGTCGGGTAGATGATGCGTCGGTTTCTTACTGCTGCAGAGGAGCAGTCGTGGCTGCCACAATAAAGAGGTGGTGGGGCGGGTGGGGGTGCTGCGGTGAAATATGGGAGGGGGAGCGCGCGTGCGGGTTTATAATAAAAAAAACCTTACCTGGAGCTACCACCCGCCTCCTGCGTCGCACTCGGCACAGTCCTTCCCGGTCCCATCAAGCACTGGGACCACGTCACGGACTCCCTGCACAGTCTCCGCACTGATCTCACGTGAAAGCAGCCCGGGGATTGGTATGAGCAGGCAGGAAAGATGCCCTGCTCAGACCAGGGAGTCTGTGGGGTTTCTCCAGCCCGGCTGCTTAATGCAGCCGGGCTGGAGAAAACCTAAGTGCGCATGTGTGTTTTGGTTGTCTTGAGACGGCCAGCCAAAACACATATGCGCACTTAGGGAATGGAGTGCACGTCGCGCTCCTCCTCCCAATGCCCCACCCCTCCCTTCGCAAGCTGGCTCAGAGCCGGAAAATGAAAAATAAAACGATGACATCGTTTTATTTTTCAATTTCCTAGCTCTGAGACAGGCAGAGGGGCGACACTCCTCTGCCATTACGGAGGAGCCGCCACTGCAGGGGACGTGGCGCTGCGGTTGCCGGTGTGGTACCTCAGTTCCTTACTGTGCAGCAGTGCCAATGAGGTGTCGAGAATCAAGCCACGAGGCTTCGGTTTCCGCAGCATCGATGTCAGTCCAGGCCACAGGCATCGGAGTCGGAGCGGTGCGCCAAGGACTTTGGTGGTGCGGTGCATGAGACTCATGTAGTGGCATAGTTTCAAAAACGCTGCGGCGGCGTTGGAGCCTGCAGTGCAAGTCACAGTCGGTGTGTTGAGCGGGACCACAGCTCCAGTGCAGGTAGCGGCAGGGCATCAGAGTTACAGACAGGCACTGGTTCTGAAGTCGATCGGTGTGGATGCCTTAGGTTCTTCTTAGTAGCACCCCAAACTCACTTCCAAGGGCACAGGAACTGGAACTGGAATTGGTACAACTTGGCAAGAAGGACTCCTCAGCAGAGGGGCCAAGGGGTTGCATGTGAAGTCTTTGATGGCCCTGAAACTTCTTAACAGGAGGCAAGCTCAACTCAAGCCCTTGGAGAACCTTAGAAGCAGGATGTAGAAAGCAAAGTCCAGTCATTTCACTACCAGGACTGAAACAGTAAGCAACAGGCCAACACATCAAAGCAAACAGCAAAGTGGCAGTCTCTCCTGACAAAATCCTGGTAGAATGTTCTCAACCCAGAAGTGTACTGAGTATATGGGGGTCCCAGGTCCCGTACTTATACCCATTTCAGCCTTTGAAGTAGGCAAACGTCAAAGGGCAGTCTTTGTAGTGCTCAAGACCCTGCCTTTCCTGTCTTGGCTCCAGATACACTACAGGGGGTGGAGACTTCTTTGTGTGAGGACAGGCAGAGCCCTATTCAGGTGTCAGTGTCAACTCCTCCCACCACTCTAGCTCAGGAAGACCCATCAGCCTGGTGATGGGCCATCAGGGTATGCAGAGCACAGCTCAACTCCCTTTTTGTGACTGTCTAGAGTGATTGCACAAACAGCCCAACTGTCATCCTAACCCAGATGTGTATTCAGAGACAGGTAGAGGCACAGAATGGTTAAAGAAAATATCAGCTTTCTAAAAGTGGCATTTCCAGACCTGCAATTTAAAAAACAACTTCACTAAAAGATATATTTTTAAATTGTGAGTCCAGAGACACCAATTTTCCATTTTCTTCCAATTGGCAGATTCACTTGTAAGAGGTTACAAGGCAGCGCCAATGCTAACCTAAGAGAGAGATAGGCCTTGCTGTCATGAAAAACGAAATTAGCAGTATTTCACTACCAGGACATGTCAAACACAACAGTACATGTCCTACTATTTAAATACCCTGCACCAGTGGCGGCTCCCCCATTTTGGGCGTGGGGGCGTTGCCCCACTACTTTCTCGCAGTGCGAGAAGGCAGAAACATAAATGGTAATAACTACCATTTTATGTTTCTGCCTTCTCACTGCAAGAGCAGAAGTGCCTGGTTTGGGGTGGGCGGTCCTGCTCGAGGGCAGGGGGGAGTGGCTTGCCCACTGTTGTGCGTACTGGCTGTTTGGTCGGCCCTGGGGCCGACCAAACAGTCAGTATGCACAACAGTGGGCAAGCCACTCCCCTGCCCTTGAGCAGGACCGCCCACTCTCCCTTTCTCTATGTAGGCAGCTGCATGCTGCAGCCTACATAGAGAAAATGGCCCGGGTGGGGCGCGCTCCGCTGCGCCTCACCAATCACAACGCTGCCATTGCAGCGTTGTGATTGGCGGAGGGGAGGGAGGGAGGCTGCCTTTCCTGGCTGATGACGTCGCGATGAGAGCTGCCTGCAGGAATTTGAAAAGGCAGGACGGAGGACGGCGGGAGTCGGGAGTCAGACCCATCCAGAAGCTGAGGTGGCAGCGGCGCAGGACGGTAAGTTAAGTTTTATTTTAGGTATTTTTTTAATTAAACAAACCCCTCCCGCCTCCCCCCCATGACCCCATTTCCACCCCCTCTCCCCCCACCCGCCCGTCATGCCGGCCGCGACTGCATCAGACTGAGCTGTTTATTTCTTTTTAATTTAAAATTTATAAAAATGTACATTTTAGTTCAAAGTGAGATTTCTAAGCATTTGCCAATTTTATAATGTAACCCACATTCCATTGTCTGAAATTTCACTTCCTGTGGTTTGCCAATACAATTAATCTGACCTTTATTCACAAAATAAGAAATTGTATACGGAGCGCGAGGCCTATCATTTGAGCGGCAGAGATTAGCATTTAGAAGTGACGAGCTGTGAAAGGTCGGAGGGAGAGGCCTGAAAGGTCAGGGGGCATTACTAGAAGCAGCGTGTGTGTTATGCGTGATGTCCAAGCTGTCACCTTGCTGGTTATTGTGTTGGGAAGAGGGTGGGGGTGGCGGCTGGCATAGGCTGTTAAAAGTGAACACGATACAGTACACACAATCAACTCTAGATACAAAAGTCATACTTGCCAAAATGTTGTGACCAAATTGAAAACAAATTTTTATCTTTTGAAATTTATCAAGGGTACTACACAGTTATATAAACAATGTAACAGAAGGAAAATAGATACAATTGTATGATCCTTCAATGCCACTATTGTAAACACTTCTTCTCATTGTACATTATTTTCCAACTGCTGACTGCTGAATTTTGGCTGCGCTACAAAATCTAACAGAATAAACTCTTTCAACTGAGAAGTGGCTGAGGACTGGAAATTTATTTACACCGTCCAATAAAGCACCAGAGTTCATTTACCTATATCATTTACCTGTATCTCTTGATGATTATTCACCTAAACAAAAGTTACAGAACGACGATTGATTTGACATATGTGTGTCAATTGTAATTCTTGAATCTTTGGAAACATCATTCAGGGGTCATTTGTTATATTTATGGTAGTCCTGAAGATGGTCTCATGGACAAATGCATAGAGACCAAACGTCGACACTTACACTCTCTTCTGGAAAATAATGTACAATGAGAAGAAGTGTTTACAATAGTGGCATTGAAGGATCATACAATCGTATCTATTTTCCTCGTGTTACATTGTTTATATAACTGTGTAGTACCCTTGATAAATTTCAAAAGATAAAAATTTGTTTTCTACATATACCCGTGTTTTGAATATTCATTGTTCCGTGATTGATTCATTGGTTCTTATGTTTTTACAAGGAACAACATTATTATTTTTCAGATAAAGATGTTTGAATAACATTTCTGTGGCAAGTTTATCAACAATTCTTGCAGCTAAAAATATTTATCAAAAGCAATAGAACAGAGTATTTCAAACAAATCCCTTGAAGGCGTTGTTTACCCGTTTATTTGAATTGCCCAAGCCCTCAAGGGTAGATTGGGTTTCCCATTATATTGAATTGTGACCAAATTGAGGCAGGAGTTTGCAAGATTCAACATTACAAAGTACCACAATTATGTCACCAGAAGTAACGTCATATATAGGCCTTTCCCCTGTGATGTCTTCACAGGAAATGAAATCACGTCACCTAGGAGGGAGATACTGCAGAATACAGTGGCTGGTACCAGATGCATTAAACAGCAGCAGTTAGCGGGGCAAAGGTCCATCAAGAGCAGACTAGTGAGTATTCACACGCCTGATGCCTGCCATGCTATCTGGGCAAGACTGGCATCTTATTTCATCGGACATTTCCCTGGTTGGCATGAGTCACTTGACACTTCAGAACAACAGCGCTCTGCGGGTTTTCTCTGGCGTGGGTTGCTTCTGCGAGCCATTAGTTCACATGTGTTATAAAAGCTTGCCCTACTCCGCCCAACTGCTAGCAGCACTTGTGCCAGCACCCTGAGTATGACGAAGCCGAATAGGGTTCAAAAGACAAATCTCTCTTTAAAGTTCTTAAGGAATCAATTGTTCCAAACCCTGCACAGCAAACAGTTATGTTCCCCATAAAAGCCTTCTTACTTATTGCATTGCTTGAACGTGTCCCCCCTGGTTCAAAGCATCTGTCCGTTCAACTGTTGGAAAGCACGAGTTCCGTAAGTAACAGCTGGTGTTGCGGTGCCACTGAATATTTTACATGAAGTTTACGACCGCCTCAGCCGAACCACCTACAGCGGAGGTAACCATTGGCTGGTCATTGCATGCGTACTAACAAGACCTGTTGTGTAGGGGCTCGCATCGAGGAGCTATAATTGATTGTGGGTAAATATACAGAAGTAGGGAGTAAGAGCGTGTACCGGTGCTGACTCTGTCTGAGCGAATATGATACATGGTATTTTGGTAATTAATTCAAGGTGATTGTTGGTGGGCGGGGGGGAGCTACTGTTGGGGGGGTCCTCTTTGGATCCCATGCACGGTCTAAAGGGTGGTTATGCACGGTGTCCAGCCGGGTTTGTGCATTGTCTGGAAGCGCCAGGGCATTTTATTTGGTTGTCAGCGCAGGGTGTCTGGGAAAGGCCTTTGCAGGGGATGCAACAGCCCACTCAAGAAGTCTGGAGGCGCCAGGATATGGTATCTGGGGTTGTCGGTGCAGGGAGTCTGGACTGTTAATGCAGGGTGTCTGGGGAAGGCCTGTGCAGAGGATGGGGCAGCCCGTGCAGGGTGTCTGGGTTGTTAATGCAAGGCGCCTGGACTCTGGCGCAAGACTTTCTCTGAGGGATGTAACGTTAAACGACAGTTGATATGCATCCGGCGGGCCGTGGGCGACTTTCAGGTGAAGCTTGGGGTCACCCTGACCCGGCTTTGGGCTCGCTCGCTGCGCTCGCTCGCCACAGTTCAGTACGACGATTATTTTACGCCTCACCACTTTCAAATGTCACCAGCCGCCACTGCCCTGCACCCTGGCCATGGGGCTACCTTGGGCCTATCTTCAAGGTGACATATATAATAAAAGGAAAGCCTAGGGCCTGGCAAATGGGTGCACTTGCCAGGTCAACATGGCAGTTTAAGACTGTGCACACAGACTCTGCAGTGCCTGAGACATGTTTGCAGTGCTACTCATGTGGGTGGCACAATCAGTGCTGCAGGCCTACTAGGAGCATTTGATGTACAGGCCCTGGGCACACTTAGGGGCATATTTACAAGGATTCAACTCCGATTTATCGCCACCTTAACGCAACAAAAGTGGAGATAGATTTAACACCCCATTCACAAGCTGGTGCAAACTGCAGACAGTATTCCCGCAATAACTGCCCCAAAATCTAACACCACGGCGGACACCACCAACTAATCCTAATGAGATGCAGAGTAGCGTTCCCGTGCAAAAACACACGAAAAAACAACAACACCACTTTCACAACGAACTGACAGAACTGCGAAGCAAACCAAAAACAGGCGATAAGCCGCGCTAGCCGCAGGTATTTAACACCTGCCTCAAGCAGGTGTAAAGACGGACGTCTACCTGCAGTAGGCAACGGAGTCCCCACACAGACATACCCGAAGAACAAACGACGCCATGGAGCTACTCTACATGCAGCTCGGAGCCCAAACAGGGCCACAACACCCACCGCCACCACCCCCAGGACCGCCACCACCCCCAGGACCCAGACCCAGAGGCAGCGCAGAGTAAGACAGCGGACCTACCGAAAATGCACCACTCTCACAGACCTAACGCCCACGGAAGTCATTGCCCACTACAGCCTCAAAAGGACAACCATCCTCCGCATCCTGACCCACATCGCCCACAGGCTGATGGTCCCAACACAGCGGAGAACAAACATCCCTCCGCAGACAAAGCTGCTGGCAGTGCTGCACCTGTTGGCCTCTGGGACCTTCCAACCAACAACTGCCAGAGTCGGAGGGGTCTCACAGCCAGCCCTATCAAAGTTCATCACACCTGTCCTGGATGCCATCATCAGCTTCATACCCCAGTAGCTTCACTTCCCCAACACTGCGCAGGAACAGCTGGAGACTAAGCAAGGCTTCTACGCCATAGCCGGATTCCCGGCCGTGTTGGGGGCAATTGACTGCACACATGTCCCACTTGTGCCCCCTGCGGATACTGCACACCACTACCGCAACAGGAAGCACACGCATTCCATCAATGTGCAGGCAATAGTGGACCACCGGGGACTCTTCTCCAATGTCGTCGCCAACTACCCAGGCAGTGTGCATGATTCCTTCATCTTCCGACAGTCCATCATCAACCAGCGCTTCCAGGATGGCAAACATCCCACAGCCACCAACGCACGAAGCACAACTGTGGGGATGCACACGTGACCTAACCACATCCGACATGTCAAACTACACGACCACCTACCAGTCACGACTACACCACTCCATGGTCATCCTGGGCTACCCCTGCACCCAATACAGCCTTCACGTGGCACCACAGCCACACAACAGCTAAACGTGTGGGGATGCGGAATGCAACCATGACACATGTGAGGCACTGCTCTGCCCTCATGACCCTACCCCAGTCTCCCGCAGGTCAGCGTCCCGTGGTGGTGGGCCCGTGTCGGCCGCTGTGCATCCGGGGCGACTAGCCCTGTGCGACTTGAGTCATCCCCCCTTGTAGTTCTGACATTGTATGTCTGTGTGCCTGATGACTCTTGGTGTAGTTGCCAGCACCAGCTACTCCCTGAGGGCTGGCTTACACTCACCCCACACAGCCAGCACAGGCGTCACTGAATTGAGTGGGCCTGCCATCACATCCTGCCGAACCAAGTATTGACTCTTTTCTCCTGCACTGTCACAGGTGATCAAGGATATGCACTCTGCCCTTGGATGATGACACCCCTCCGGGACCCGAACACACCCGCCCAGAGGCAGTACAATGTGGCCCACATACGCACCAGGAGCATCGTTGAACGCACATTTGGCATGTTGAAGTCACGTTTCAGGTGCCTCGACGGCACTGGTGGGAAGCTCCTGTACAGCCCGGACGTCGTGTGCAAGATGATCGCTGCATGTTGTGTGTTGCACAACATCTGTGTTCACACCAGGGCCCCATGGATCCCAGTTCCAGAGGTACCGGATGATGATGGTGGTGATGGGCAGGTGGCCCACATCCCACTGCAGCTGCGGCAGGTATGGCCCGTAGGGACTCCATCATTGCCACATACTTCTCATGAGCACGTCACATTGTGACCGTCCGTGGCATTCATGGGACAGTAGTAGATGTCCAATTGCACTGCATGTGTGAATAAAACATATTTGCAGGTTACAGGTTGGAATTGTACATTGTCATGTTACATATCCCTGGGGTTTCAGATGTGATTTGCCAGGTTGTGCACATTTTCCGAACCAGTTGTGTCCTGTGTTCAGTTGTGGAGGTGTTGCTGTTTGTACCGGGATGTTGTCAATGTCGGGGTGCACTTCTGCTTAAGTGCGTATGCTGCAAGGTGGGTGTGTCGCTCCTGCGGCTCTGATTTGTCTGCCACTGGTCTCTTTCATGAGGTGTGCCTTTAGGTTCTGTTCTTCCACGGTGCTTGGATGTTGTGGTGTGCATGTTGTCCTCTGCAGTTGGCCAGGGTGCATCCGTGGTACTCCGCTGTTGATGTATTTTGTTCTGTGGCATTTTCCGTATGCTGTTCTTGTGCTTTTTCCCGCATTGCGCGTGAGTATTGCTGCCCTCGCGCTGGTTGTCACTGTTTTCTTATCGCGCTTTGGCCCATTGCAGCTTTTTTCGCGTTGTGGTTTGTGTTTTTATCTCCGTCGAGGTGGTTGTATCGCGTGCATTGGCCGCGGTGTCGGCCAACTATCGCCTGCTACCGCCGTGTTGTGAATTCCACGTTGACACAGGGTTATTTTCCCGCGCTAGGCTGCGATATTGAAAGTTGCGTTACGCTACTCTTGCGGTAGTTATCACACGTTCTTGTGAATATACCCCTTAGTGCACTGTACTAGGTACTCACTCGTAAATCAAATATGCCAATCATGGAGAAACTAATTACCATTACCCTTTGGACATAGAGCACTTGCACTTTTGCACTGTTCAGCAGTGGTAAAGTGCCCAACGAGCCCTGACACCAGCAAAAACGAAATGCAGCATCCAGTCAAAAACAGGAGGTCAGGGGCAAAAAGACAGGGGCAACTACCCCAGAGGATGCGGGCCGAACAATAACATTTTAAAGGTTGTTTGTATTTACAAGGGAAAATCTAAACAGAGTCCACTCCTTATTTTCAGGTAGTGGAAGCGAGAGGGTTGAGGATGATTTTAGATGTGATAAATCACCAATTTTAATCTCTTTGATAAAACCCTTGTCACACTACATCGTCGCAGTAATTTTGAAAATATACTACTTTTCCATGTTAGTCCACAATCATCTAGTAGTGTTATAAGTAAAAGAAAGCTGAGATCAACAAAGTATCAAAAGTATGTTAGTGGAGACACAAATTACGCACACGTGGAGCCTGGAACGCTTCTTTGCAGCAATGCATGTCACTTACCCCTAAATTCAGGAAACACAAGGTTCGATCAAATGCCAATTAGAATAAAATAGGCCATCTAAGTCAGTAAGTTTCTTAGCATAAGACTGAAGCTAAATTGCATGATTTTGCTAGCATTCCTTGTGTGTCTCAAGTTGAGATTTTGCCAATGGACACAGTGTACAACCCACTTTTGCCACTGCATTTTTTGTAAAATGGCTGGCTGCTGTGCATCTATCTGGTTGAGCATCCCAAATCTACATGCTTGGTCTCCTCTCACTCACAATACTCCGTCTAACAGGCTGGTTAGCTTAACATTCCCACAACAGTGTTCATCTGTGATGGAGTCAGTAGATATAGTTCCACATTTGAGGTTGTTTGCAAAAAGCCAGAAAAAGGATTTTTTAATAGTCTTAGCTGGTAATTCATGGAAGCAAGGCCACAAGTCTCCATTGCGACTATTTGAGGTAGCATGCAACCAGCATGAATCACATTCTGTTTGAATAGTTTTAGGCTGATAAATCACTGCTGTGGTTATTCGCTAGTGTGAGACACCTGACATGACCTTCAATTTTTGCCTCCAGTGGTGTTCATGTCATGTCTCTTTTCTGTTCTTTCCCCCTAATTTATGTTTATTTTTAAGCCGGCTGCTGCCATGACAACAATTACTTCTAAGAGCTGCCGGCCTACAGAGACTGAGGTGGAGTGCCTGATTCTGTTTGAATATCTGCCAAGAGTGATGCATGATGGCCCGCTGGACCTCAATCCTGGTTAGGATCAAGAGAGTCACAGGAGTGCAGAGGACCAGAATGCAGGCCTTTCTCAGAGGGGGCTATCCTCCACCAATGGATCATTTGTTCCAATCCCTGATTCAATCCCTATCTGCGGAGGAACAGTCATGGCCATGCAAGAGCGACAGCACAGCGTGGTCGGGGGGGGTAATTTATGTTCTGTCACCTAGTATTTCTCCGCATACATAGCACACTTCATTGCTATGACCTTTCTACTAGGGCTGCTAGTTGTCCGGGACAGGGAGTGCTTCCACTTGAATTTGACAGACTGCCAGAATATGGGCAAAGAGTCAGAATATCGAGTTGGAAATGTCGACTTGCACTTATATCGAGTGCAGAATATCGAGATACAGAAATATCGACTGCAAGAATATCGTGGTCAAGAATATCGAGTTTAAGGTAAGAAATATTGTTTTCAAAAATATTGAAGTCATTAATATCGTTTGCAAAAATATAGTTGTTAAAAAGATCGTTTTTAGTTAGTGTTATGTATTTTAGTATGTATTTTAAATGTGTGTGCTCTATTTTTTGTCTAAGTATTGCATTTGTTTTTTAATATATGTGTTAAATTTTTAGAAGTTATTAATTTTATTTTAATTAACTTTTGCGTTTTAGTTTCGTAGCGGGTTGTGGGTTTATAGGGGAATAGGGTGGGAAGTAATTTAATTATAATAAATTGAATATTAATTTTTATTTATTAGCATTTATTTAATTTTGATTTTATAGTGTTAATTTTGGGAATTAATTTATTATTAATTCATTAATAACTGCCTGTTAATTATTATTGATTAATTAATTGGTAAATATGTTAATTGTGTCATTTTTTAGGAGCGGGTTGTGGGTTTATAGGGGAATAGGGTGGAAAGTAATTTAATTATAATTACATTATTAATATTTTTATTAAATAATATTTATTTATTTAATATGTTATATTGTTAATTGTGGAAATTAATGTATTATTAATTATTTATTAATTGGTTGTTAATTATTATTAATTAATTGGTAATTATGTTAATTGTGATAAGTTTTAGGAGCGGGTTGTGGGTTGATAGGGGAGTAGGGTGAGAAGTAATTTAATTTTAATACATTTATTAATATTTTTAATATAATTATTTAATTTTATTTTATAGTGTTGTGTGAATTAATTTATTAATAATTATTTACATTTTGCTTGTTAATTGTTATTAATTAATTAATTAATTGTTAATTAGTTTTGTTAATTGTATAAAGTTTTAAGAAATTGGTGGTGGCATTTATAGGGGAATATGGTGGGAGGTAACTTATTTATAATTAATTAATTATTTGTTAATTAATGCTAATTAATTAATTATAATTTAAATATGGCAATTGTGTAATTATTTTGATGTGTGAGTTGTGGGGTTTGTAGTGGTAAATGGTGGGAAGTACATTTTGTTTAAATAATTAATGATTTGTTAATTGATATTAATTTATTAATATAAAATTAGCTATGGAAATTGTGTAAATATTTTTAGGTGTTTATTGGGGTAGAGGGTGAAAAGTAATTTAGTTTGAATTAATTAATCATTACTTGATCATTAATATTAATTTATTGATTGATAAATACTTTTTGTATTGTTTATTTTTTTTTTGGGGATTTAGGTTCTATAGCTGTAACGTTTGGTTAGTACATTAATTATTACCTTTATAAATGTGTTTTTTAATTATTAATATTTTTTATTGATAATTAATTGTGTTAATTATGGAGGTACACTTTTTTTAATTTAGATGTGGGTTGTAAATTGTGTGGAGTGATAGGGTAGGAAAAAAATATTACATTTATGTAATAAATATTTTTTTGATTAAAATGTATTTCTATTACAAAATATTTATTTGTTTGTTAATTGTTTGTTCAAGTAAAAAAATTAATCTTTTTATGTAAATTTTAGATTTTTCTACATTATAATATGTTTCTATCTTTTGTAAATTTTTAAATATGTTTGTTTTTGGAGTTTTTATTATATTTTGTATTGTAGTTGATATTTTGTTTGTTTTTAAATTTGAATTTTATTTAGTGGGAATAGTAATTTTTACCCCTCCACTATACAACACTTTCCCTACTGCTGCATTCGCAGGAGTGGGAATAGTAATTTATACCCCTAAACTATCCAACACTTTCCCTACTATTGCACTCACAGGAGTGGGAATAGTAATTTTTACCCCTCCGCTATCCAACACTTTCAGTACTGTTGCAATCGCTGGAGTGGGAATAGTAATTTTTACCCCTCCGCTATCCAACACTTTCCCTACTGTTGCACTCACAGGAGTGGGAATAGTAATTTTATCCCCTCCGCTATCCAACACTTTCCCTACTGTTGCACTCGTTGGAGTGGGAATATTAACTTATTCCCCTCCGATATCCAACACTTTCCCTACTGTTGCACTCACAGGAGTGGGAATAGTAATTTTGTCCCCTCCGCTATCCAACACTTTCCCTACTGTTTCACTCATTGGAGTTGGAATAGTAAATTATTCCTCTTTGTTGTCCAACACTTTCCCTACTGTTGCACTCACTGGAGTGGGAATAGTAATTTTTACCCCTCCGCTATCCAACACTTTCCCTACTGTTGCACTTGTTGGAGTGGGAATACTAATTTTATCCCCTCCACTATCCAACCCTTTCCCTACTGTTCCACTCGTTGGAGTGGGAATAGTAAATTATTCCCCTCCGCTTTCCAACACTTTCCCTACTTTTGCACTCACAGGAGTGGGAATAGTAATTTTACCCCCTCCGCTATCCAACACTTTCCCTACTGTTGCACTCATTGGAGTGGGAATAGTAAATTATTCCCCTCCGCTATCCAACACTTTCCCTAGGGTTGCACTCGTTGGAGTGGGAATAGTAATTTTTACCCCTCCGCTATCCAACACTTTCCCTTCTGTTGCACTCACTGGAGTGCGAATAGTAATTGTATCCCCTCCGCTATCCAACACCTTCCCTACTGTTGCACTCATTTCTGGTTGGATAAGGCTTGCGCTAAAGCCAGGCAGAAACCACCACTCTAGTCAGGGCAAGGGAGTTACACTCTGAAGATAACCCCTGCTCACCCCCTTGGTAGCTTGGCACGAGCAGTCAGGCTTATCCCAGAGGCAATGTGTAAAGCGTTTGCGCAACACACACACACAGCAGCAACACACTAGGCACACCACAAAAGAAACTCCACACAAGGTTATATAAAAATAGCCTTTGTATTGTCATAAACACATTAGAAATGTAATCACACATTTAAAGGGACTGACAGGTAAATTAAATAGGCCAAACAGGTGTAGACCAATCTTACCATATTTAACACAGAGAGCACACGCACTTTACACTGGACAGCAGTGTTAAAGTGCCCAGAGTCCCAAAACCACCAACACCATGTCAGAAAAAGGCTAGGAGAAAGGCAAAAGTTTAGGGATGACCCTGCAAAAAGGGTCAAGTCCAACAATTCCTCTTTGCTATCCAACACTTTCCCTACTGTTGCACTCACTGGAGTGGGAATAGTAATTTTTACCCTTCCACTATCCAACACTTTCCCTACTGTTGCACTTGTTGGAGTGGGAATAGTAATTTTTACCCCTACGCTATGCAACACTTTCCCTGCTGTTGCACTCGCTGGAGTGGGAATAGTAATTTTTACCCCTCCGCTATCCAACACTTTCCCTACTGTTGCACTCACAGGAGTGGGAATAGTAATTTTATCCTCTCCGCTATCCAACACTTTCCCTACTGTTGCACTTGTTGGAGTGGGAATAGTAAATTATTCCCCTCCGCTATCCAACACTTTCACTACAGTTGCATTCGCTGGAGTGGGAATAGTAATTTAATGCCCTCCACTATCCAACACTTTCCCTACTGTTGCACTCGTTGGAGTGAGAATAGTAAATTATTCCCCTCCGCTATCCAACATTTTCCCTACTGTTGCATTCGCTGGAGTGGGAATAGTAATTGTTACCCTTCCGCTATCCAACACTTTCCCTATTGTTCCACTCACAGGAGTGGGAATAGTAATTTTGTCCCCTCCGCTATCCAACACTTTCCCTACTATTGCACTCATTGGAGTGGGAATAGTAAATTATTCCTCTCCGCTATCCAACACTTTTCCTACTGTTGCACTCATTGGAGTAGGAATAGTAATTTTTACCCCTCCACTATCCAACACTTTGCCTACTGTTGCACTCACTGGAGTGGGAATAGTAATTTTATCCCTTCCGCTATCCAACACTTTCCCTACTGTTTGACTCATTGGAGTGGGAATAGTAAATTATTCCTCTTTGCTGTCCAACACTTTCCCTACTGTTGCACTCACTGGAGTGGGAATATTAACTTTTACCCCCGCTACCAACACTTTTCCCTACTGTTGCACTCGTTGGAGTGGGACGAGTAATTATTATCCCTCCACTATCCAACACTTTCCCTACTGTTGTACTTGCTGGAGTGGGAATAGTAAATTATTCCCCTCCGCTATCCAACATTTTCCCTACTGTTGCACTTGCTGGAGTGGGAATAGTAATTTATACCCCTACACCATTCCAACACTTTCCCTACTGTTGCACTCACTGGAGTGGGAATAGTAATTTTTACCCGTCCACTATCCAACAATTTCCCTACTGTTGCACTCGTTGGAGTGGGAATAGTAATTTTTACCCCTACGCTCTCCAACACGTTCCCTACTGTTGCACTCGCTGGAGAGGGAATAGTAATTTTTTACCCTCCGCTATCCAATACTTTCCCTACTGTTGCACTCACAGGAGTGGGAATAGTAAGTTTATCCCCTCCGCTATCCAACACTTTCCCCACTGTTGCACTTGTTGGAGTGGGAATAGTAAATTATTCCCCTCCGCTATCCAACACTTTCCCTACAGTTGCATTAGCTGGAGTGGGAATAGTAATTTTATCCCCTCCACTATCTATCACTTTCCCTACTGTTGCACTCGTTGGAGTGCGAATAGTAAATTATTCCCCTCCGCTTTCCCTACTGTTGCATTCGCTGGAGTGGGAATATTAATTTCTACCCCTCGGCTATCCAACACTTTCCCTACTGTTGCACTCACAGGAGTGGGAATAGTAATTTTATCCCCTCCGCTATCCAACACTTTCCCTACTGTTGCACTAATTGGAGTGGGAATAGTAATTTTTACCGCTCCGCTATCCAACACTTTCCCTACTGTTCTACTCACTGGAGTGGGAATAGTAAATTATTCCTCTTTGCTATGCAACACTTTCCCTACTGTTGCACTCACTGGAGTGGGAATAGTAATTTTTACCCCTTCGCTACCCAACACTTTCCCTACTGATGCACTCGTTGGAGTGGGAATAGTAATTTTTATCCTCTCCGCTATCCAACTCTTTCCCTACTGTTGCACTCATTGGAGTGGGAATAGTAAATTATTCCTCTTTGCTATGCAACACTTTCCCTACTGTTGCACTCACTGGAGTGGGAATAGTCATTTTTACCCCTTCGCTACCCAACACTTTCCCTACTGATGCACTCGTTGGAGTGGGAATAGTAATTTTTATCCCTCCGCTATCCAACACTTTCCTTACTGTTGCACTTGCTGGAGTGGGAACAGTAAATTATTCCCCTCCGCTATCTAACACTTTCCCTACTGTTACTCTCATTGGAGTGGTAATAGTAAATTATTCCCCTACGCTATCCAACACTTTCCCTACTGTTGCACTCACAGGAGTGGGAATAGTAATTTTATCCCCTCCGCTGTCCAACACTTGCCCTACTGTTGCACTCATTGGAGTGGGAATAGTAAATTATTCCCCTCTGCTATCCAACACTTTCCCTACTGTTGCACTCATTGGAGTGGGAATAGTAATTTTTACCCCTCCGCTATCCAACACTTTCCCTACTGTTGTACTCACTGGAGTGGGAATAGTAATTTTATCCCCTCCGCTATGCAACACTTTCCCTACTGTTGCACTCACTGGAGTGGGAATAGTAATTTTTACCCCTTCGCTACCCAACACTTTCCCTACTGTTGCACTCGTTGGAGTGGGAATAGTAATTTTTATCCCTCCGCTATCCAACACTTTCCTTACTGTTGCACTTGCTGGAGTGGGAATAGTAAATTATTCCCCTCCGCTATCCAACACTTTCCCTACTGTTGCACTCGCTGGAGTGGGCATAGTAATTTTTATCCCTCCGCTATCCAACATTTTCCCTGCTGTTGCACTTGCTGGAGTGGGAATAGTAATTTTTTCCCCTCCGCTATCCAACACTTTCCATACTGTTACACTCATTGGAGTGGTAATAGTAAATTATTCCCCTCCGCTATCCAACACTTTCCCTACTGTTGCACTCATTGGAGTAGGAATAGTACATTTTTCCTCTCCGCTGTAACATTTTATAATTAATAAAAATTATTATTTATTAATTATTTTTAAGTAAATATATATATATTACATTTTATATATGTATGTTTAATTTATTTTTAAATTGAATTTATTACTAATAATTGTTAAAATTTGCAAATAAATCTAAATATATATTTTTAAGTTAAATGTATTATTTAATTTATTTTACATTCTTTTTATACATATAAAAAATGATATTTTGTACTTCGATATTTTTAACAACGATATTTTTTTCTCGATATTTTTGTACTTACCATTATGAAGATAGGAGGTCAATATTGTTGACAACGATATTTATGTCCCGACATTTTTGTATCTCGATATTCTGGTACTCGATATTCTGTCAGTGATTCCAGAATATGAGCATCTCAGAAAATAATCCCATTGAGAAACTGGAATTTTAACAAAACAAGTGAAGTGGGGAAAAAAGATTAAACGTTTTTTTCACTTTTTAATTTTCTCTATTGCTTGAGAGTGTTGACAACTAGGCCTGGGCGGTAAATTTCGCTCTGCTCGCGGAATTTTGGCAATTCCGCGTTCCGCAGAGAACGCGGAATTGCCGAAAATTCCGCGATCCGCGGCGTAGCAGAATTTTTTCCTTGTTTGCGCTTTCCAAATGCGTGTTCGTGTTCACGGGAGCGACTTACCGGGATCCCTGCGTTCGCCGACGAGTTTTCCTATCCGTTCGCGTGCGCCAGGAGATTTTAGTAGCCGGCCGCGCGATCTCGCGAGAGTGTGCGATCGCGAACACGTCATTCGGACGCGCCATCGGACATCCGCGTTTGCGAACAGGAAACACGCATCGCGAGCGGGCGGGACAAGTGAAACAAGATGGCCGCGCCAATTGGCGACCGCATGGGCAAATTCGCGAGATATTTCCCCCGAGCACGCAAACAGCGTCCCCGAACAGGAAAAACGCATCGCGAACGGGCGGAACAAGCAATTCCGTGTGCTCGCGGAATTCTGCGGAGCTCGCGGAGATTTTTTACCGTTTCGCTGAACTTTGCGTAACGCGACTACGCAAATTCCGCCCACCCCTATTGACAACTCACATCAGTTTGGGAGACAATATGCTGAATGTGGAAGGCATAATACCTCAACAATGACACATACATTTTCCATTGTTGAATCCACAAAATGGCAGTTAGGGGAGCCAAATCACTTTAATTGAAAGACCAGAACATACATGAAGTTGGTGATTTTCTTTGTTTTTTGCAGCACAGCTTCTATATTGTTAGGCTACTCAATAAGTCATCTGGGCAGTAAGAAAAGCCCAGGGTGTAGCAGGAGTCTAGTTGATAAGGAGAGCACTGTTTTCTTGACACTAAAAAAGAACTATTGGATGGGAAAGTGAAATGAGGACTGAGGAAACAAAAGATGTCACAGAAGACAGGTCTTTGTATAAGACAGAGAGAAGTGAACAAGAAGTAGGACCTGTGGCTGCACAGACACCTGGAAAGATGATGGAAAGCTGAAACAGCAGTATTAAAATAGTATGAACAAGCCAAACCGTTTTATTTGCTTTTCTTCCTACTAACATGCTTCCCAAAACAGGCTCACTGCTGTGCTCACAATCTTTATTTTCTTACTTCAAATAGGAGACCAGGAGTGGTGAGAGCCACCAATGGCTGCTTATGGCAAAGCAGCCAAAACCCCCTGCCGTACCTGTCTTACTTTCTGACATATGCAGGTTGTCGTTGTTACACATACTAAACGCCAAAAAATTGTGAAATTTGTTATGCTGGAAACAGAATTTGTGAAAACTGATGAAAGGGTATCCTGGGTGGTTAAACATACGAAAGAAAACAATATTTCCCTTGGAGAGTGAATACTGTTGGGTACTTCAATTAATTATAGTAGCCACGGAAATTAGGAATGAATGACAATATAAAATGTATCAAATACAGGGCGTTAAACAGGCAGTCAGATAGACATAAGCAAAGACTTTTACTGGCTGTCTCTCGAGGTGATAAGAAGGCTGGGAGGTGCTCGGTGCCGAAGGAGAGTGGTTCACATGAGATGTATTAAAAGGTTTCTCCAAAAGAATGTGATAACAACCATGTCCCCAATAGAAAAAAGAGGATGGTCATCAGAAATGATGGCATAACAATCTGAACATTGGAAACTGTAAACATCAGTGCCTGGCTCACGTGAGAATCTATTCAACGCCATTTTGCCCCTTCCTAAGTGTGTGGGTCCTCACCAGGAAGGAAAACTATTAAGAAAGGCTGATGGATACCCTCTCCCTCCTACCCACCACCCTGTTTATCCTCCCTTCTGATACAGACACTACTGTTGTGTTGTACTGTTTATAATGTCAAATGGCAATAAAAAGATGTTGAAAAAAAGAAAGCCTGATGGATGGATAATCTGGATCCAAGTAGGACCCTGGATTGTCTAGGCTGAGAGTAATAAGGAATAGTCTTGCAAGTGATAAAGTGCCGATGTTAGGCAGAATGTCCCAAAACAGAAGGATAGGGGACCTCAAAGGTTGGCTAAGCAGGAGTACCAGGGGGTTAAATCTTAGCAAATCTGGACTACTGATGAATGAGCAGGCTTCGAAAACTGAGACGTCAACATTGTCAAGTGGGGCAAATGTAGGTGGAGTTAAGAATAATAAATATATACTTCCCATACAATGTAGTGGAAGGTCGTTATAATGGATACAACATTTTTATAGGTCAATATTCACAAATTTGATATAGTGTCTTATAGCATAAGAAACATATATTAATATTAATAAAGGTGTTGCGCAACTACAGATTTTACTGAGAAAATAAGAGATGCAGGCTGATTTGGAGGTTAGGCAGTTGGTTTCCCATCTGCCATGTTGGCGGACTTACAACGTCAGTGCAAGGTTGCGGTTTAAAGTCCACCATATTTAGAGGAGCCCACTAGAGTAGCCATCAAAATGTCTGTATATGCCATGGAAGAAGCAGTTTTGGTGGAACAACTTTTCAGAAGAAATTCCACCAGTGTCTCTCAATGCTACGTAGCAAACGAGAGCACAGTGAATGTCCCATTCATTGGGGATACCCGATATGCCTACATGGTAGTCTCCCTAATGTTCTGCGGCGTTTATTATGCAATGTTGGGGCCGAACTATGTAGACCACACTGAACTTCTTGATCTCCACAACGAACACTGACGACGGCAGGACATTGTCGATCAGCTATTTAATCCTTTATTCTACCTAATTACTCATTAAGATTGACTGGAAACTCCCAGACCGGACCTTACTGACCAATATTGCTCATTCATTTCTAGGTAAGGCCTTGAAAAAGTTCCAGACCTGCTCACCACTAGGGGGTGAAACACGTGTTGGCTGTGATCCTCTGGAAAAGAATAAGAGAACTAACCATCATACCTACAGTCTAGTTGTCGCCTTTTTCGATTAAATAAACTGATTTGTAATATTATGATGTAGTTTTACTGGGCACTTTAGCCAAATTTAACTATCTTAGTGCAAGCATCACTTCTCTTATCTTGAAATTTCAAACTCAAATCGTGGGGGGTTACCGCTGACCGGGAGGCGCAGCCGACCCTATACGGAGGTTGGCTAACCACCCCCATGGGCGGCAGACAAAGGGCACGGCAGCAGCAGGACGCAAGAGCGCGCCAAAGAAAGGGTCAGCGAATGACCAGGGGACTTTGGGTTCATAGGACCCAATCAAAAAAGACGGGCATGGCCACAAGCAAGGCCAAAAGAGCGACTGGGACAAGCAGTTCCCAGCTTTGTCACCGAAAGAAATTGATCTCACCCACGCACACCAGAGAAGGCGGGCGTCGCAGCCGCAGTGAGACGAGGGGGCAGGGAGTCACGAGGTTTACCAATAAATATCTTCATAGAAGGATGCAAAAGGGGAATTGCCCGAACAAGTTCCTTGGGATGCCTTAACGGCAGGGGCGCTTGACAGAAGTGCAATGGCCCGAACAAGGTCCTTGGGATGCCTTACGGCAGGGACTCTTGAGACAAGTGCCCGGACAAGGTCCTTGCGATGCTTCACAGCAGGGATACTTGAGGGCAGACAAGAAAATAAGAAATGGTCAGCGCTGGGCGGACCCGGCACTTGCAGCCCAGTCATGGACACAGGGCCACGAACGCCACACATTCAGTAGCAAGTTGAAGCCTTGAAGCCGCGACCCGCTGTACCAGGTGACAGAAGTAGAGCTGTCACAGCAATTGGAAGAGAGTTCTGACAACCTTTAAGAGACAGCTTGGCTGTAAGGTTGGTGCATACAAGGGTTAGGCATGTTATGGTTACCAATATACAATAAAGCATAAGATATACACTCTATAACCTGTAATGAAATGCCTTATGTAGAATTCCAAGATAAGCAGAAATGAACATGTTGAGGAACAAATACAAGTTATGATGTGAATAAACTGCGGCAGTTCTAACACCACAAAGGTCTGATGTGCATAATTGTTGGGAAAGAGAGAACGGCGTGAGGGCCCGTCAGAAGCTCGCAACGCTGGGGGGGTTGGGGCCATACGCATAGGGGTTGTTTTCTCACCTCCTAACTCTACTCTACTCAAAAACTAGGGAAGGCTACCTGAACTACTGTACCCCAAGGCCCTACCTTCATGTCATAAAATGGGGACACTACACTTATGGCTTTTCTGAAAGCCTTTCCCCATTTCTGGAGAGTAAAGTCTGCTAGACGCGGTGGTCAACACTTTTCCTAGATTGGCCAAATGTTTCACCAGTTTGGCTACTGCAACTCTGGGACTTAGTGGAGCCAATGGCAGACCTCACGCATTTCCGGTTCCCCACTATTTTCCTGGACAAATTAATGGATGCACAAGAAAGCAAAGAAATGAATGGTGTTTGAATGATCTAACAGAAATGGAAAAAGCATCATAGGCATGAGATGCGCGACCTGCAGGGCACTGAACGGATTCAAAAAAAGGTCACCAGTGAGGTCATTCTTTTGTATTGCTTCTATCTGCTATACACCATCAGGCACTTGAAATGCAGTGTTTCACATTAAAGTTGCATATAGATGACTTCGACATCCTCTGGTTTACACATGTACAACAAAAGGTCTGTGCGTCATGACAAAAAAGAAGACACACGCACCCGGACTGCAGAATGGAGTAAGTTCACGACAGGTGCTGTTGTGGTTAAACATTATTTAGAGATGGTGACCATTTTTAAGAAATGTGACTGAATTTACATACATTTTCATATTATTTAACCAGTCTTGAGGTTCACAGTGGAGTGGGAATAGTAATTTATACCCCTACACTATCCAACACTTTCCCTACTGTTGCACTCCCTGGAATGGGAATAGTAATTTTTACCCCTCCACTATCAAACACTTTCCCTACTGTTGCACTCGTTGGAGTGGGAACAGTAATTTTTACCCCTTCGCTATCCAACACTTTCCCTACTGTTGCATTCGCTGGAGTGGGAATAGTAATTTTTACCCCTCCGCTATCCAACACTTTCCCTACTGTTGCACTCACAGGATCGGGAATAGTAATTTTATCCCCTCCGCTATCCAACACTTTTCCTACTGTTGCACTTGTTGGAGTGGGAATAGTAAATTATTCCCCTTCGCTATCCAACACTTTCCCTACTGTTGCATTCGCTGGAGTGGGAATCTAATTTAATGCCCTCCACTATCCAACACTTTCCCTACTGTTGCACTCGTTGGAGTGGGAATAGTAAATTATTCCTCTCCGCTATCCAACACTTTTCCTACTGTTGCACTCATTGGAGTGGGAATAGTAATTTTTACCCCTCCGCTATCCAACACTTTGCCTACTGTTGCACTCACTGGAGTGGGAATAGTAATTGTATCCCTTCCGCTATCCAACACTTTCCCTACTGTTTCACTCATTGGAGTGGGAATAGTAAATTATTCCTCTTTGCTGTCCAACACTTTCCCTACTGTTGCACTCACTGAAGTGGGAATACTAACTTTTACCCCCGCTACCAACACTTTTCCCTACTGTTGCACTCGTTGGAGTGGGACGAGTAATTTTTATCCCTTCCCTACTGTTGCACTTGCTGGAGTGGGAATAGTAAATTATTCCCCTCCGCTATCCAACACTTTCCCTACTGTTGCACTCACTGGAGTTGGAATAGTAAATTTTACCCCTACGCTATCCAACACTTTCCCTACTGTTGCACTCGCTGGAGTGGAAATAGTAATTTTTATCCCTCCACTATCCAACATTTTCCCTACTGTTGCACTTGCTGGAGTGGGAATAGTAATTTATACCCCTACACTATCCAACACTTTCCCTACTGTTGCACTCACTGCAGTGGGAATAGTAATTTTTATCCCTCCACTATCCAACAATTTCCCTACCGTTGCACTCGTTGGAGTGGGAATAGTAATTTTTACCCCTACGCTCTCCAACACTTTCCCTACTGTTGCACTCGCTGGAGTGGGAATAGTAATTTTTACCCCTCCGCTATCCAATACTTTCCCTACTGTTGCACTCACAGGAGTGGGAATAGTAAGTTTATCCCCTCCGCTATCCAACACTTTCCCTACTGTTGCACTTGTTGGAGTGGGAATAGTAAATTATTCCCCTCCGCTATCCAACACTTTCCCTACTGTTGCATTCGCTGGAGTGGGAATAGTAATTTTATCCCCTCCGCTATCCAACTCTTTCCCTACTGTTGCACTCGTTGGAGTGGGAATAGTAATTTTGATCCCTCCGCTATCCAACACTTTCCTTACTGTTGCACTTGCTGGAGTGGGAATAGTAAATTATTCCCCTCTTCGCTATCCAACACTTTCCCTACTGTTGCACTCGCTGGAGTGGGAATAGTAATTTTTATCCCTCCGCTATCCAACATTTTCCCTACTGTTGCACTTGCTGGAGTGGGAATAGTAATTTTTTCCCCTCCGCTATCCAACACTTTCCCTACTGTTGCACTCATTGGAGTAGGAATAGTAAATTTTTCCTCTGCGCTGTAACATTTTATAATTAATTAAAATTATTATTTATTAATTATTTTTAAGTAAATATATATATATTACATTTTATATATGTATGTTTAATTTATTTTTAAATTGAATTTATTACTTGGAGATACAGAATATTGTCTTAGACCTCTCTTAATTTTGGTGCCCGTCATTCCAAACAGTCTCCCTGTATGTTAATATTTTCCTGCTGCCATTGTCCTTGGTTTTTATCAATATTTTAATATTTCCTTGGTTCTAATTCCCCATTTTAATATTGTATTGTATGTGTGATACCGTGGGATTTTATACAATTATGCGATATATCAATTTTGCTTAGCACATGTCATTTTAAGAATTACTCATTTTGTACTTTATTACTAACGGTCTATTTAAACATCAAGTTCCAGCATAGTGAGTTCATTTGTGTGGTAGATAAATTTACGTCTTGTAGTATGTATCATTTTTAAAATCAATTCACACTGCATTTATTTCAATGGTGAGTTTATCTATCTTACATTTTATTACTAGCGGGGTGCTTAAACCCCAAAGGTTATGTATAGTGAGTTTGCCTGTGGAAGATTAATTTATACTGTGTAGCACGTGCCATTTTATAGCCAACCTACTTTGCACTTTATTTTGAGAGGTGAAACTTTATAGCAAGAGATCTACTAAGGGGGCAAATTTCTTGTTTAGTAAAGACTTAAGGCTTTAAGATTTTAGGAGGTTAATATTTACCACCTTGTATTGGCCCTCCTAATCTTATTTCAGCCGCTGTATTATATTTGGGGAAGTAACCCCCTATGCCCCTGTAGGCACCTTTATAGGGTCATTTATTTATTTACCCTTTGCCTGTATAGTCCTCTTTGTTGTATTGTTATGGCAAGGAGGAAGTTAGCTAAGCCTTTTACTGATAAATCATGTACTACGATTGATTCATTTCTGGTTAAAGCGGTTAATGTTCTCGCAGAGAAATCGACCGTACTGAGAGGCGTCTCTCTATGGGCTCAAGCTATATGGGGGTAGAACAGGGAAGTGGGGTTGGGGCCCCTTCTGGTCCCTCTAGCGTGAACGGATCCAGTAAATCGACCAATAACTCTTTGGCGGTCGAGGAGCTGGATCCGGTCGTTATTGTTTCGGGAGGGACCAGTGGGGATCTTACTCGAATATCTATGACCCCTAACTTGACCACCCTTGAAAGCCCACCGTCACCGAAAAAGACCAGGGGACGTAGAAAGAATACCCTAGAACTGGGGAATTTTAATTCTAAGGCCAAAGCTAAAAATGTTAATAAGAGTATTCGTAATGGGAAATCAGGACCGCCTGCTGATCTTTTGTCCTGCACAGACCCTATATCCCAACATTTAACATTAGCGACTATCTCTGATAAAATAATAGAGCTTCTAAGGCCGCTTTATGATAAATTGGATACTTTAGCTAGAGAAATCCATAAGATTAGTGGAGTGCTGGATAAAGTTAATTGTAAACTTCAAAAAGAGTCAAATAGGGATCATCTAAAGGATGCTATCATAGGCCCTATTGACCCGACCACTGCCATAGGTAGTGATCGTAGTGATTGTAGTAAAAACCCTAAGGAGCGGTCCTCCATTATACAAGTGGACAATAGGGAAAAAGATAGAAATACAGTAATAGGTAATCCAACTACTAATAATAGATTTGCACCACCCCAAAAGGAGCAAATAGAGAACAAGCCAGACAAACTTAATACATCTGATCCTATAAAGCCTGATGGTTTAAGAGCCTTAGCCCATGGGGATAGGATAATGGCCTCGGTTGCAAATTTACCTCCTGAATGTAGTCCCTATGTCGCAATTTTGGCCAACGTCCCCAAACTTCAAATTGGTCAGGCAGAAGAACATGGCTCACTTATGAACAAAGTAGTGTTTTGGTTGACTAATAGCTGCGGTTATCCTATGGAAGGAATAAACCAGATTTTAACAACCCGTAGAGTGGGCTGGATCGGGCCTTTGAAAAAATGCTTTGATGGGGACTGTATTATTATCAATTTTAGATCCCCAAGGTGGGCATCCAATACTCTTAAAAATGCACCACCTCCTTTACGGTGGGAATTTAATACCACTCTTCTCCCTCTGGGGTACTTTTATAGACACCTGAGGGCGATGCATGGAAATGTAAGCTGGCCTCCAAATGGATCCTTGCTAGCCTCTTCTCGGTTTTCCCCCCTGCCCAATTTTGCTATCCCAGTAACTAATAGGTATCAGGCTCTGAGTAATTTGGATACCAATGATTGACGTGAGGGATCGATGCAGGCTGGTGAGGTTGTACGGGAAAGTTATGTACTTAAAAATCCCACGGAAAATTCAAATGTCAAGAACATAACTAGTAAGGTTGGTCTATGTATGATAGAGCAGGGTGAGTCGTCATCCACTAACGTAATATGGACAGCTAGTATCCCTAGCGACTCAGAATGTATTCCAGTAGAATCAATTATTACTAGTAAAGAGGTGGGACATGAAGTACTCCTCAGGAATTCTATGAAACGAACACGGGTAAAGGGTATCAAGTTACCACATGGAACATTGCTGGGTTTAAAAGCAAAATAGGTACTCCATCATGGTCTGATTTCATCTTGGCCCAACATGATATTATATGCTTACAGGAGACGTGGTGCATTGATCCAATATATGTAGAGGGTTTTACCTCACATTGGCTACCAGCCCAGGCTTCCCTTTCGGGTAGAGCTAAGGGTGGCCTTTTGATTTTGATTTCCACTCATTTGAATAAATGTAAAATTAAAGGTTGTATCACTGTGGGCACTTATGCTCAGATTATGTGGTTGGCATCCACCGTGGGTAATGATGTTATCCTGATTAACTTTTATAATAATTTGTTTAACTCCCTACGTAGTTCTATTGTACATACCCTGGAAAGGGAACTCGAGAAGCTGACTAGTACCATTAGGAAACCGATTATTATTCTTTGGGTTGGCGATTTTAATGTTCAAATATGCCCACTGTCCTTGACCAAAGTCTGTGGACCGAGGAGGGGGAAATTCAAAGACGATTGTTATATGCATTTCCCCCATTGTGAATATGGTAGGGCCTTAAATGGTGTTATCGCTAAGCTGGACTTAGAATTACTGTATTGTGCTACCGATAAACATAACATGATATGTCCCACATTCACAGGCAGGAATGCAACGTCTAATATCGATCACATTATTATCTCTAGTAATAGTGTACATTTATTCTCACCCCCCTGGATAACGGACCAACCAACTAGTGATCATAATAGTATTTCTTTGTATTTATTATGCTGGGGTTTCAAAAATAATACTAGTGTTCCTCACAGCCTATGTATTGTCCCCATCAGACCGAATGGTGTCCGGATAAAATGGGCCGGTTTGGACCCATCCAAAATCCAGCATGATGTTATTACACAGTGTCAGAATGAAATCCAAGTCTGTTTAGGGAAGAGGTTGACCCAGTATTGTTGCTTGATAATTTTACTAGGATCAATAATACTGTGGAGAATCTTTTGATGAAACCAGTGTGTAGAAATAATAAACCTAAGGTGGGCTGGTTTGATGATAACTGTATAGTGGCTTTGGGCCGTCTCAAACAAGCTCTGGGGTGTAAGCCAAGAAACCCGGATATAATTAAGGCCTTACGTGCAGAATACGCTTTAGCCCTAAAAACTAGAAAATCAGACCTCCAAGAGATAGCCTGGGAAGACTTAAGCCTGGCAGCCGATACTAAAAATAATAAACTTTTCTGGGATACTGTCAATAGCACCTTCCTGAAGGATGACCATATTCCAGAATTTAATTCTTATATTAATTGTAATTTTTGGGTAGCTCATTTTCCCAATATTTTTAATCCATTTGATAAAGATGTTCCATCCACCTTGCCCAACCAAAATCCCGCCGAATGGCCAAAATTGCCCTTGTCAATTAGTATAGAGGAAGTATTTGAGGGCATAATTAGTAGTAAGGGGGGTAAGGCACCGGGACCCGACGGGGTCCCGATAGACCTTTATAAAAATGAAATGGCTTTATGGTCGCCGTTCTTAACTAGAGTTTTTAACGTCGCCGTTGAGACTCATTTTCCTTTATCATGGGGCCAGTCAATTATAATACCAATTCATAAGAAGGGTGTTAAGACCGCTGCCTGTAATTATTCCAATCTCTTTATTGGACTCGTCTATAAAGATCATGAGTAGGGTCATGCTATCAAGACTAGAAGCCTGGGTCCAAGAAAAGTCAGTCCTTACCCAAGTGCAATATGGATTCAGAAAGGGTGTTGGCACACTGGAGCAGTGTGTCAACCTGGATCTTTTGATCGGCAAGTATACACTTGCTAAGGAGGGAAATTTATATTTATGTTTTGCTGACCTTAGCAGTGCTTTTGATTTGGTAGACCATTCTATTTTATGGCCCTTATTGTTAGATATGGGTGCCACCAAAGAGATAATATTTTTTTTGGCTAGATTATATGGGGAGCTGTCAAGTAAGGTGTGGTACGGTCATTTAGAAGAATATACCCCGCTTTTTAAAGTCAAAAGAGGCATCCGACAGGGCTGCGTCCTAGCTCCATTACTTTTCTCATTGTTTATCAATGAAGTCGACGCAGCTCTGAAACTGTTTGAGTCGGATGCCCCTAGGGTGGATGGGAAGCCTGTCCCAATCCTTTTATATGCCGACGATGCGGTTTTACTTTCTCGCACCCCTATTGGGCTACAGCGTCTTATTGATAATTTTACTGTTTTTATTACTAAAGAAAACTTTTAATCAATAAATCAAAAACTTTTGTTATGGCTTGCGGTAGGAACCCTATAACATCTAGTTCTTACCTTATTGAAGGTTCCAAGGTTCAGATAGTCAAGACATTTTGTTACTTGGGCATTACATTTGCAGGGAATAGGTCATGGGCTCAGGAACAGGAAAATGCCTGTTCTAAGATGCTTAGAAATATAAATGGTATTTTCAGATTTGCGGCCAAACTGGGCAATCGACGCATTAAAGATATGTTGACAATTTATGAGATACGATGCGTCACCGCAGCTCTTTATGGGGCAGGTGTTTGGGGTCACTTTCAGGGTAATATATTACAACAAACCGAAAATTCGTTTTTAAAACGTTTACTTTGTGTCCCTTCATCTGCCTCCACGGAACTGATCCACCGTGAGGTGGGCATCAAATATATTTCAGACCTGGCTTCAACACGACCCCTCTTATTATGGAAATCAATATGGTCAAAAGAGGAAACAATATTTACTCAATCTATTATACGGGACTGCCTCAAACTGGAGAACTGTTTAAGAATACCCTGGCTTAACTATATTATTTATTGGTTTAAATCTTTATTCAACTGTGATATCCGATTGGATCCTGGGTGTACTGTCTCTGTTGCTAGAGCCAAGATAAAATTAACTTTGCTAGCAAATAAAATAGAGGCTCGTTCACGTGTTACTAAGAATCAATCAACTCTCCTCTTCTATTTGCAATTGGACCTTAAACAGGGTTTCCAAACTTATCTGTCAGTCGTGACAAGAGCTTCGCATCGTTTTGTGCTGACATGCTTAAGAGTGGGTATTGTACACCATCTTGTTAATTTTCCAATTATGAACTAGTGCTCTGTTCAAGCATGCCCATGTGATGGAGTTTCACGACAAAGCTGCTGCCATATGTTATTTTTTTGCATATTTTATTCTCATCTTAGGAAATTTTATTTAAAACCTTTTTTTCTACACTATAATATAAGATCCACTACAGATGCCATGAACTTGCTTTTTAGATTGGATGATCCACGATTGGGCTTTTATTTAGCTACATTTCTTCTGAAATCTATTAGTATTAGGAAATCTATGATTATTGACATTTGATTGTATGTTTTAAGGGTATCATGTAATTATGTGCATTTGCACTTTTGAATTAGGATAATATATGACCCAGTAAATGCTTGGACCCTTTTGTGAATCATGCACTTGCACTTTGTATCCGAACTAATATGTTTACGAACTTTGATATATTTGCATTTTCCATCCCACTGTTTCATAATTTTTTGATTTTACTGTAGATTGAGCTTTTTTATGCCTGTACTGCTTATATGGTTGATTTATTTAACCGAATAAAAGCTTTAAATCGAATCGAATTTATTACTTATAATTGTTAAAATTTACAAATAAATCTAAATATATATTTTTTAAGTTAAATGTATTATTTAATTGATTTTACATTCTTTTTTATACATATAAAAAAAATGATATTTTGTACTTCGATATTTTTAACAACGATATTTTTTTCTCGATATTTTTGTACTTACCATTATGAAGATAGGAGGTCGATATTGTTGACAACGATATTTATGTCCCGATATTTTTGTATCTCGATATTCTGGTACTCGATATTCTGTCACTGATCCCAGAATATGAGCATCTCAGAAAATAATCCCATTGAGAAACTGGAATTTTAACAAGACAAGTGAAGTGGGGAAAAAAGATTAAACGTTTTTTTTACTTTTTCATTTTCTCTATTGCTTGAGAGTGTTGACAACTAGGCCTGGGAGGTAAATTTCGCTCTGCTCGCGGAATTTTGGCAATTCCGTGTTCCGCGGAGAACGCGGAATTGCCGAAAATTCCGCGATCCGCGGCGTAGGAGAATTTTTTCCTTGTTCGCGCTTTCAAAATGCGTGTTCGCGCGCACGGGAGCGACTTACCGGGATCCCTGCGTTCGCCGATGAGTTTTCCTATCCGTTCGTGTGCGCCACGAGATTTTAGTAGCCGGCCGCGCGATCTCACGAGAGTGTGCGATCGCGAACACGTCATTCGGACGCGCCATCGGACATCCCCGTTCGCGAACAGGAAACACGCATCGCGAGCGGGCGGGACAAGTGAAACAAGATGGCTGCGCCAATTGGCGACCGCATGGGCAAATTCGCGAGATATTTCCCCCAAGCACGCAAACAGCGTCCCCGAACATGAAAAACGCATCGCGAACGGGCGGAACAAGCAATTCCGCCTGCTCGCGGAATTCTGCGGAGCTCGCGGAGATTTTTTACTGTTTCGCTGAACTTTGCGTAACGCGACTACGCAAATTCTGCCCACCCCTATTGACAACTCACATCAGTTTGGGAGACAATATGCTGAATGTGGAAGGCATAATATCTCAACAATGACACATACATTTTCCATTGTAGAATCCACAAAATGGCAGTTAGGGGAGCCAAATCACTTTAATTGAAAGACCAGAACATACATGAAGTTGGTGATTTTCTTTGTTTTTTGCAGCACAGCTTCTATATTGTTAGGCTACTCAATAAGTCATCTGGGCAGTAAGAAAAGCCCAGGGTGTAGCAGGAGTCTAGTTGATAAGGAGAGCACTGTTTTCTTGACACTAAAAAAGAACTATTGGATGGGAAAGTGAAATGAGGACTGAGGAAACAAAAGATGTCACAGAAGACAGGTCTTTGTATAAGACAGAGAGAAGTGAACAGGAAGTAGGACCTGTGGCTGCACAGACACCTGGAAAGATGATGGAAAGCTGAAACAGCAGTATTCAAATAGTATGAACAAGCCAAACCGTTTTATTTGCTTTTCTTCCTACTAACATGTTTCCCAAAACAGGCTCACTGCTGTGCTCACAATCTTTATTTTCTTACTTCAAATGGGAGACCAGGAGTGGTGAGAGCCACCAATGGCTGCTTATGGCAAAGCAGCCAAAACCCCCTGCCGTACCTGTCTTACTTTCTGACATATGC
The DNA here is from genome assembly GCA_963921515.1 of Calotriton arnoldi. Classification (NCBI taxonomy): domain Eukaryota; kingdom Metazoa; phylum Chordata; class Amphibia; order Caudata; family Salamandridae; genus Calotriton; species Calotriton arnoldi. The sequence goes on from CAWUFW010005874.1 coordinate 466,199, forward strand.
AGGTTGTGGTTGTTACACATACTAAACGCCAAAAAAATTGTGAAATTTGTTATGCTGGAAACAGAATTTGTGAAAACTGATGAAAGGGTATCCTGGGTGGTTAAACATACGAAAGAAAACAATATTTCCCTTGGAGAGTGAATACTGTTGGGTACTTCAATTAATTATAGTAGCCACGGAAATTAGGAATGAATGACAATATAAAATGTATCAAATACAGGGCGTTAAACAGCCAGTCAGATAGACATAAGCAAAGACTTTTATTGGCTGTCTCTCGAGGTGATAAGAAGGCTGGGAGGTGCTCGGTGCCGAAGGAGAGTGGTTCACATGAGATGTATTAAAAGGTTTCTCCAAAGGAATGTGATAACAACCATGTCCCCAATAGGAAAAAGAGGATGGTCATCAGAAATGATGGCATACCAATCTGAACATTGGAATCTGTAAACATCAGTGCCTGGCTCACGTGAGAATCTATTCAACGCCATTTTGACCCTTCCTAAGTGTGTGGGTCCTCACCAGGAAGGAAAACTATAAGAAAGGCTGATGGATACCCTCTCCCTCCTACCCACCACCCTGTTTATCCTCCCTTCTGATACAGACACTACTGTTGTGTTGTACTGTTTATAATGTCAAATGGCAATAAAAAGATGTTGAAAAAAAGAAAGCCTGATAGATGGATAATCTGGATCCAAGTAGGACCCTGGATTGTCTAGGCTGAGAGTAATAAGGAGTAGTCTGGCAAGTGATAAAGTGCCGATGTTAGGCAGAATGTCCCAAAACAGAAGGATAGGGGACCCCAAAGGTTGGCTAAGTAGGAGTACCAGGGGGTTAAATCTTAGCAAATCTGGACTACTGATGAATGAGCAGGCTTCGAAAACTGAGACGTCAACATTGTCAAGTGGGGCAAATGTAGGTGGAGTTAAGAATAATAAATATATACTTCCCATACAATGTAGTGGAAGGTCGTTATAATGGATACAACATTTTTATAGGTCAATATTCACAAATTTGATATAGTGTCTTATAGCATAAGAAACATATATTAATATTAATAAAGGTGTTGCGCAACTACAGATTTTACTAAGAAAATAAGAGATGCAGGCTGATTTGGAGGTTAGGCAGTTGATTTCCCATCTGCCATGTTGGAGGACTTACAACATCAGTGCAAGGTTGCGGTTTAAAGTCCACCATATTTAGAGGAGCCCACTAGAGTAGCCATCAAAATGTCTGTATATGCCATGGAAGAAGCAGTTTTGGTGGAACAACTTTTCAGAAGAAATTCCACCAGTGTCTCTCAATGCTACGTAGCAAACGAGAGCACAGTGAATGTCCCATACATTGGGGATACCCGATATGCCTACGTGGTAGTCTCCCTAACGTCCTGCGGCGTTTATTATGCAATGTTGGGGCCGAACTATGTAGACCACACTGAACTTCTTGATCTCCACAACGAACACTGACGACGGCAGGACATTGTCGATCAGCTATTTAAGCCTTTATTCTACCTAATTACTCATTAAGATTGACTGGAAACTCCCAGACCGGACCTTACTGACCAATATTGCTCATTCATTTCTAGGTAAGGCCTTGAAAAAGTTCCAGACCTGCTCACCACTAGGGGGTGAAACACGTGTTGGCTGTGATCCTCTGGAAAAGAATAAGAGAACTAACCATCATATCTACAGTCTAGTTGTCGCCTTTTTCGAATAAATAAACTGATTTGTAATATTATGATGTAGTTTTACTGGCCACTTTAGCCAAATTTAACTATCTTAGTGCAAGCATCACTTCTCTTATCTTGAAATTTCAAACTCAAACCGTGGGGAGTTACCGCTGACCGGGAGGCGCAGCCGACCCTAGACGGAGGGCGGCTAACCACCCCCATGGGCGGCAGACAAAGGGCACGGCAGCAGCAGGACGCGAGAGCGCGCCAAAGAAAGGGTCAGCGAATGACCAGGGGACTTTGGGTTCATAGGACCCAATCAAAAAAGACGGGCATGGCCACAAGCAAGGCCAAAAGAGCGACTGGGACAAGCAGTTCCCAGCTTTGTCACCGAAAGAAATTGATCTCACCCACGCACACCAGAGAAGGCGGGCGTCGCAGCCGCAGTGAGACGAGGGGGCAGGGAGTCACGAGGTTTACCAATAAATATCTTCATAGAAGGATGCAAAAGGGGAATTGCCCGAACAAGGTCCTTGGGATGCCTTAACGGCAGGGGCTCTTGACAGAAGTGCAATGGCCCGAACAAGGTCCTTGGGATGCCTTACGGCAGGGACTCTTGAGGCAAGTGCCCGGACAAGGTCCTTGCGATGCTTCACAGCAGGGATACTTGAGGGCAGACAAGAAAATAAGAAATGGTCAGCGCTGGGCGGACCCGGCACTTGCAGCCCAGGCATGGACACAGGGCCACGAACGCCACACATTCAGTAGCAAGTTGAAGCCTTGAAGCCGCAACCCGCTGTACCAGGTGACAGAAGTAGAGCTGTCACAGCAATTGGAAGAGAGTTCTGACAACCTTTAAGAGACAGCTTGGCTGTAAGGTTGGTGCATACAAGGGTTAGGCATGTTATGGTTACTAATATACAATAAAGCATAAGATATACACTGTATAACCTGTAATGAAATGCCTTATGTAGAATTCCAAGATAAGCAGAAATGAACATGTTGAGGAACAAATACAAGTGTGTACCAAGTTATGATGTGAATAAACTGCGGCAGTTCTAACACCACAAAGGTCTGATGTGCATAATTGTTGGGAAAGAGAGAACGGCGTGAGGGCCCGTCAGATGCTCGCAATGCTGGGGGGGTTGGGGCCATACGCATAGGGGTTGTTTTCTCACCTCCTAACTACTCTACTCAAAAACTAGGGAAGGCTACCTGAACTACTGTATCCCAAGGCCCTACCTTCATGTCATAAAATGGGGACACTACACTTATGGCTTTTCTGAAAGCTTTTCCCTATTTCTGGAGAGTAAAGTCTGCTAGACGCGGTGGTCAACACTTTTCCTAGATTGGCCGAATGTTTCACCAGTTTGGCTACTGCAACTCTGGGACTTAGTGGAGCCAATGGCAGACCTCACGCATTTCCGGTTCCCCACTATTTTCCTTGACAAATTAATGGATGCACAAGAAAGCAAAGAAATGAATGGTGTTTGAATGATCTAACAGAAATGGAAAAGCATCATAGGCATGAGATGCGCGACCTGCAGGGGCACTGAACGGATTCAAAAAAGGTCACCAGTGAGGTCATTCTTTTGTATTGCTTCTATCTGCTGTACACCATCAGGCACTTGAAATGCAGTGTTTCACATTAAAGTTGCATATAGATGACTTCGACATCCTCTGGTTTACACATGTACAACAAAAGGTCTGTGCGTCATGACAAAAAAGAAGTCATACGCACCCGGACTGCAGAATGGAGTAAGTTCACGACAGGTGCTGTTGTGGTAAAACATTATTTATTTTAGAAATGGTGAACATTTTTTTAAAAATGGCTAAATTTACATACATTTTCATATTATTTAACTAGTCTTGAGGTTCACAGTGGAAACTCTGCCGTATTTAATTATCGTAATAAAGTAGGCGATTAAAAGACAGCAAAATCCGCACTCAAACACAAAGTCAACAAAAAGCACAGGTGTTGAAAGTTTCATGCACAATCAAAAGGTGCTCTGGTCTGCTAAGATATAAGCCTACACATGGCGACTATGGGCCTTATTCATAGTTTAGCAGACGCAAGAATGTCCCGTCCTCTGTGTCACGGCTGCATTATAGTCAATGCGATACCAAAGGGGATGATGGACGGAGCGTTTGAGCTAATCAAACACTCACCCCCAGTCAAGTGATCTGGGTTTAATCCATCATCATCCTTTAGCTCACTCCACCACCCCAGTTCAGACATGGCCATATGCAAATCAGTCTGACCCTGTGCCTCATGGGAACAGTCCATCCCGAACTGCCAAGCCATGTCTTCCCTGGACCGGAAACAAGCATCCTGGGACCAGTTTCTGGCTATTCAGCCATCATCAGCCAGGCTAGCTTGAATCCAGTGGCAAAGTGAGCAAGGGACCCACGTCTGGGCATACCCTGCCAACTTAGGGCGAACAAAGCGATACCAAAGGGGATGATGGATGGAGCGTTTGAGCTAATCAAACGCTCACCCCCAGTCAAGTGATCTGGGTTTAATCCATCATCATTCTTTAGCTCACTCCACCACCCCAGTTCAGACATGGCCATATGCAAATCAGTCTGACCCTGTGCCTCATGGGAACAGTCCAGCCCGAACTGCCAAGCCATGCCTTCCCTGGACCGGAAACAAGCATCCTGGGACCGGTTTCTGGCTATTCAGCCGTCATCAGCCAGGCTAGCTTGAATCCAGTGGCAAAGTGAGCAAGGGACCCACGTCTGGGCATGCCCTGCCAACTTAGGGCGAACAAAGCGATACCAAAGGGGATGATGGACGGAGCGTTTGAGCTAATCAAACACTCACCCCCAGTCAAGTGATCTGGGTTTAATCCATCATCATTCTTTAGCTCACTCCACCACCCCAGTTCAGACATGGCCATATGCAAATCAGTCTGACCCTGTGCCTCATGGGAACAGTCCAGCCCGAACTGCCAAGCCATGTCTTCCCTGGACCGGAAACAAGCATCCTGGGACCGGTTTCTGGCAATTCAGCCGTCATCAGCCAGGCTAGTTTGAATCCAGTGGCAAAGTGAGCAAGGGACCCACGTCTGGGCATACCCTGCCAACTTAGGGCGAACAAAGCGATACCAAAGGGGATGATGGACGGAGCGTTTGAGCTAATCAAACACTCACCCCCAGTCAAGTGATCTGGGTTTAATCCATCATCATTCTTTAGCTCACTCCACCACCCTAGTTCAGACATGGCCATATGCAAATCAGTCTGACCCTGTGCCTCATGGGAACAGTCCAGCCCGAACTGCCAAGCCATGTCTTCCCTGGACTGGAAACAAGCATCCTGGGACCGGTTTCTGGCTATTCAGCCGTCAACAGCCAGGCTAGCTTGAATCCAGTGGCAAAGTGAGCAAGGGACCCACGTCTGGGCATACCCTGCCAACTTAGGGCGAACAAAGCGATACCAAAGGGGATGATGGACGGAGCGTTTGAGCTAATCAAACACTCACCCCCAGTCAAGTGATCTGGGTTTAATCCATCATCATCCTTTAGCTCACTCCACCACCCCAGTTCAGACATGGCCATATGCAAATCAGTCTGACCCTGTGCCTCATGGGAACAGTCCAGCCCGAACTGCCAAGCCATGTCTTCCCTGGACCGGAAACAAGCATCCTGGGACCGGTTTCTGGCTATTCAGCCGTCATCAGCCAGGCTAGCTTGAATCCAGTGGCAAAGTGAGCAAGGGACCCACGTCTGGGCATACCCTGCCAACTTAGGGCGAACAAAGCGATACCAAAGGGGATGATGGACGGAGCGTTTGAGCTAATCAAACACTCACCCCCAGTCAAGTGATCTGGGTTTAATCCATCATCATTCTTTAGCTCACTCCACCACCCCAGTTCAGACATGGCCATATGCAAATCAGTCTGACCCTGTGCCTCATGGGAACAGTCCAGCCCGAACTGCCAAGCCATGTCTTCCCTGGACCGGAAACAAGCATCCTGGGACCGGTTTCTGGCTATTCAGCCGTCATCAGCCAGGCTAGCTTGAATCCAGTGGCAAAGTGAGCAAGGGACCCACGTCTGGGCATACCCTGCCAACTTAGGGCGAACAAAGCGATACCAAAGGGGATGATGGACGGAGCGCTTGAGCTAATCAAACACTCACCCCCAGTCAAGTGATCTGGGTTTAATCCATCATCATTCTTTAGCTCACTCCACCACCCCAGTTCAGACATGGCCATATGCAAATCAGTCTGACCCTGTGCCTCATGGGAACAGTCCAGCCCGAACTGCCAAGCCATGTCTTCCCTGGACCGGAAACAAGCATCCTGGGACCGGTTTCTGGCTATTCAGCCGTCATCAGCCAGGCTAGTCTTGAATCCAGTGGCAAAGTGAGCAAGGGACCCACGTCTGGGCATACCCTGCCAACTTAGGGCGAACAAAGCGATACCAAAGGGGATGATGGACGGAGCGTTTGAGCTAATCAAACACTCACCCCCAGTCAAGTGATCTGGGTTTAATCCATCATCATTCTTTAGCTCACTCCACCACCCCAGTTCAGACATGGCCATATGCAAATCAGTCTGACCCTGTGCCTCATGGGAACAGTCCAGCCCGAACTGCCAAGCCATGTCTTCCCTGGACCGGAAACAAGCATCCTGGGACCGGTTTCTGGCTATTCAGCCATCATCAGCCAGGCTAGCTTGAATCCAGTGGCAAAGTGAGCAAGGGACCCACGTCTGGGCATACCCTGCCAACTTAGGGCGAACAAAGCGATACCAAAGGGGATGATGGACGGAGCGTTTGAGCAAATCAAACACTCACCCCCAGTCAAGTGATCTGGGTTTAATCCATCATCATTCTTTAGCTCACTCCACCACCCCAGTTCAGACATGGCCATATGCAAATCAGTCTGACCCTGTGCCTCATGGGAACAGTCCAGCCCGAACTGCCAAGCCATGTCTTCCCTGGACCGGAAACAAGCATCCTGGGACCGGTTTCTGGCTATTCAGCCGTCATCAGCCAGGCTAGCTTGAATCCAGTGGCAAAGTGAGCAAGGGACCCACGTCTGGGCATACCCTGCCAACTTAGGGCGAACAAAGCGATACCAAAGGGGATGATGGACGGAGCGTTTGAGCAAATCAAACACTCACCCCCAGTCAAGTGATCTGGGTTTAATCCATCATCATTCTTTAGCTCACTCCACCACCCCAGTTCAGACATGGCCATATGCAAATCAGTCTGACCCTGTGCCTCATGGGAACAGTCCAGCCCGAACTGCCAAGCCATGTCTTCCCTGGACCGGAAACAAGCATCCTGGGACCGGTTTCTGGCTATTCAGCCGTCATCAGCCAGGCTAGCTTGAATCCAGTGGCAAAGTGAGCAAGGGACCCACGTCTGGGCATACCCTGCCAACTTAGGGCGAACAAAGCGATACCAAAGGGGATGATGGACGGAGCGTTTGAGCAAATCAAACACTCACCCCCAGTCAAGTGATCTGGGTTTAATCCATCATCATTCTTTAGCTCACTCCACCACCCCAGTTCAGACATGGCCATATGCAAATCAGTCTGACCCTGTGCCTCATGGGAACAGTCCAGCCCGAACTGCCAAGCCATGTCTTCCCTGGACCGGAAACAAGCATCCTGGGACCGGTTTCTGGCTATTCAGCCGTCATCAGCCAGGCTAGCTTGAATCCAGTGGCAAAGTGAGCAAGGGACCCACGTCTGGGCATACCCTGCCAACTTAGGGCGAACAAAGCGATACCAAAGGGGATGATGGACGGAGCGTTTGAGCAAATCAAACACTCACCCCCAGTCAAGTGATCTGGGTTTAATCCATCATCATTCTTTAGCTCACTCCACCACCCCAGTTCAGACATGGCCATATGCAAATCAGTCTGACCCTGTGCCTCATGGGAACAGTCCAGCCCGAACTGCCAAGCCATGTCTTCCCTGGACCGGAAACAAGCATCCTGGGACCGGTTTCTGGCTATTCAGCCGTCATCAGCCAGGCTAGCTTGAATCCAGTGGCAAAGTGAGCAAGGGACCCACGTCTGGGCATACCCTGCCAACTTAGGGCGAACAAAGCGATACCAAAGGGGATGATGGACGGAGCGTTTGAGCAAATCAAACACTCACCCCCAGTCAAGTGATCTGGGTTTAATCCATCATCATTCTTTAGCTCACTCCACCACCCCAGTTCAGACATGGCCATATGCAAATCAGTCTGACCCTGTGCCTCATGGGAACAGTCCAGCCCGAACTGCCAAGCCATGTCTTCCCTGGACCGGAAACAAGCATCCTGGGACCGGTTTCTGGCTATTCAGCCGTCATCAGCCAGGCTAGCTTGAATCCAGTGGCAAAGTGAGCAAGGGACCCACGTCTGGGCATACCCTGCCAACTTAGGGCGAACAAAGCGATACCAAAGGGGATGATGGACGGAGCGTTTGAGCAAATCAAACACTCACCCCCAGTCAAGTGATCTGGGTTTAATCCATCATCATTCTTTAGCTCACTCCACCACCCCAGTTCAGACATGGCCATATGCAAATCAGTCTGACCCTGTGCCTCATGGGAACAGTCCAGCCCGAACTGCCAAGCCATGTCTTCCCTGGACCGGAAACAAGCATCCTGGGACCGGTTTCTGGCTATTCAGCCGTCATCAGCCAGGCTAGCTTGAATCCAGTGGCAAAGTGAGCAAGGGACCCACGTCTGGGCATACCCTGCCAACTTAGGGCGAACAAAGCGATACCAAAGGGGATGATGGACGGAGCGTTTGAGCAAATCAAACACTCACCCCCAGTCAAGTGATCTGGGTTTAATCCATCATCATTCTTTAGCTCACTCCACCACCCCAGTTCAGACATGGCCATATGCAAATCAGTCTGACCCTGTGCCTCATGGGAACAGTCCAGCCCGAACTGCCAAGCCATGTCTTCCCTGGACCGGAAACAAGCATCCTGGGACCGGTTTCTGGCTATTCAGCCGTCATCAGCCAGGCTAGCTTGAATCCAGTGGCAAAGTGAGCAAGGGACCCACGTCTGGGCATACCCTGCCAACTTAGGGCGAACAAAGCGATACCAAAGGGGATGATGGACGGAGCGTTTGAGCAAATCAAACACTCACCCCCAGTCAAGTGATCTGGGTTTAATCCATCATCATTCTTTAGCTCACTCCACCACCCCAGTTCAGACATGGCCATATGCAAATCAGTCTGACCCTGTGCCTCATGGGAACAGTCCAGCCCGAACTGCCAAGCCATGTCTTCCCTGGACCGGAAACAAGCATCCTGGGACCGGTTTCTGGCTATTCAGCCGTCATCAGCCAGGCTAGCTTGAATCCAGTGGCAAAGTGAGCAAGGGACCCACGTCTGGGCATACCCTGCCAACTTAGGGCGAACAAAGCGATACCAAAGGGGATGATGGACGGAGCGTTTGAGCAAATCAAACACTCACCCCCAGTCAAGTGATCTGGGTTTAATCCATCATCATTCTTTAGCTCACTCCACCACCCCAGTTCAGACATGGCCATATGCAAATCAGTCTGACCCTGTGCCTCATGGGAACAGTCCAGCCCGAACTGCCAAGCCATGTCTTCCCTGGACCGGAAACAAGCATCCTGGGACCGGTTTCTGGCTATTCAGCCGTCATCAGCCAGGCTAGCTTGAATCCAGTGGCAAAGTGAGCAAGGGACCCACGTCTGGGCATACCCTGCCAACTTAGGGCGAACAAAGCGATACCAAAGGGGATGATGGACGGAGCGTTTGAGCAAATCAAACACTCACCCCCAGTCAAGTGATCTGGGTTTAATCCATCATCATTCTTTAGCTCACTCCACCACCCCAGTTCAGACATGGCCATATGCAAATCAGTCTGACCCTGTGCCTCATGGGAACAGTCCAGCCCGAACTGCCAAGCCATGTCTTCCCTGGACCGGAAACAAGCATCCTGGGACCGGTTTCTGGCTATTCAGCCGTCATCAGCCAGGCTAGCTTGAATCCAGTGGCAAAGTGAGCAAGGGACCCACGTCTGGGCATACCCTGCCAACTTAGGGCGAACAAAGCGATACCAAAGGGGATGATGGACGGAGCGTTTGAGCAAATCAAACACTCACCCCCAGTCAAGTGATCTGGGTTTAATCCATCATCATTCTTTAGCTCACTCCACCACCCCAGTTCAGACATGGCCATATGCAAATCAGTCTGACCCTGTGCCTCATGGGAACAGTCCAGCCCGAACTGCCAAGCCATGTCTTCCCTGGACCGGAAACAAGCATCCTGGGACCGGTTTCTGGCTATTCAGCCGTCATCAGCCAGGCTAGCTTGAATCCAGTGGCAAAGTGAGCAAGGGACCCACGTCTGGGCATACCCTGCCAACTTAGGGCGAACAAAGCGATACCAAAGGGGATGATGGACGGAGCGTTTGAGCAAATCAAACACTCACCCCCAGTCAAGTGATCTGGGTTTAATCCATCATCATTCTTTAGCTCACTCCACCACCCCAGTTCAGACATGGCCATATGCAAATCAGTCTGACCCTGTGCCTCATGGGAACAGTCCAGCCCGAACTGCCAAGCCATGTCTTCCCTGGACCGGAAACAAGCATCCTGGGACCGGTTTCTGGCTATTCAGCCGTCATCAGCCAGGCTAGCTTGAATCCAGTGGCAAAGTGAGCAAGGGACCCACGTCTGGGCATACCCTGCCAACTTAGGGCGAACAAAGCGATACCAAAGGGGATGATGGACGGAGCGTTTGAGCAAATCAAACACTCACCCCCAGTCAAGTGATCTGGGTTTAATCCATCATCATTCTTTAGCTCACTCCACCACCCCAGTTCAGACATGGCCATATGCAAATCAGTCTGACCCTGTGCCTCATGGGAACAGTCCAGCCCGAACTGCCAAGCCATGTCTTCCCTGGACCGGAAACAAGCATCCTGGGACCGGTTTCTGGCTATTCAGCCGTCATCAGCCAGGCTAGCTTGAATCCAGTGGCAAAGTGAGCAAGGGACCCACGTCTGGGCATACCCTGCCAACTTAGGGCGAACAAAGCGATACCAAAGGGGATGATGGACGGAGCGTTTGAGCATAATCAAACACTCACCCCCAGTCAAGTGATCTGGGTTTAATCCATCATCATTCTTTAGCTCACTCCACCACCCCAGTTCAGACATGGCCATATGCAAATCAGTCTGACCCTGTGCCTCATGGGAACAGTCCAGCCCGAACTGCCAAGCCATGTCTTCCCTGGACCGGAAACAAGCATCCTGGGACCGGTTTCTGGCTATTCAGCCGTCATCAGCCAGGCTAGCTTGAATCCAGTGGCAAAGTGAGCAAGGGACCCACGTCTGGGCATACCCTGCCAACTTAGGGCGAACAAAGCGATACCAAAGGGGATGATGGACGGAGCGTTTGAGCAAATCAAACACTCACCCCCAGTCAAGTGATCTGGGTTTAATCCATCATCATTCTTTAGCTCACTCCACCACCCCAGTTCAGACATGGCCATATGCAAATCAGTCTGACCCTGTGCCTCATGGGAACAGTCCAGCCCGAACTGCCAAGCCATGTCTTCCCTGGACCGGAAACAAGCATCCTGGGACCGGTTTCTGGCTATTCAGCCGTCATCAGCCAGGCTAGCTTGAATCCAGTGGCAAAGTGAGCAAGGGACCCACGTCTGGGCATACCCTGCCAACTTAGGGCGAACAAAGCGATACCAAAGGGGATGATGGACGGAGCGTTTGAGCAAATCAAACACTCACCCCCAGTCAAGTGATCTGGGTTTAATCCATCATCATTCTTTAGCTCACTCCACCACCCCAGTTCAGACATGGCCATATGCAAATCAGTCTGACCCTGTGCCTCATGGGAACAGTCCAGCCCGAACTGCCAAGCCATGTCTTCCCTGGACCGGAAACAAGCATCCTGGGACCGGTTTCTGGCTATTCAGCCGTCATCAGCCAGGCTAGCTTGAATCCAGTGGCAAAGTGAGCAAGGGACCCACGTCTGGGCATACCCTGCCAACTTAGGGCGAACAAAGCGATACCAAAGGGGATGATGGACGGAGCGTTTGAGCTAATCAAACACTCACCCCCAGTCAAGTGATCTGGGTTTAATCCATCATCATTCTTTAGCTCACTCCACCACCCCAGTTCAGACATGGCCATATGCAAATCAGTCTGACCCTGTGCCTCATGGGAACAGTCCAGCCCGAACTGCCAAGCCATGTCTTCCCTGGACCGGAAACAAGCATCCTGGGACCGGTTTCTGGCTATTCAGCCATCATCAGCCAGGCTAGCTTGAATCCAGTGGCAAAGTGAGCAAGGGACCCACGTCTGGGCATACCCTGCCAACTTAGGGCGAACAAAGCGATACCAAAGGGGATGATGGACGGAGCGCTTGAGCTAATCAAACACTCACCCCCAGTCAAGTGATCTGGGTTTAATCCATCATCATTCTTTAGCTCACTCCACCACCCCAGTTCAGACATGGCCATATGCAAATCAGTCTGACCCTGTGCCTCATGGGAACAGTCCAGCCCGAACTGCCAAGCCATGTCTTCCCTGGACCGGAAACAAGCATCCTGGGACCGGTTTCTGGCTATTCAGCCGTCATCAGCCAGGCTAGCTTGAATCCAGTGGCAAAGTGAGCAAGGGACCCACGTCTGGGCATACCCTGCCAACTTAGGGCGAACAAAGCGATACCAAAGGGGATGATGGACGGAGCGTTTGAGCTAATCAAACACTCACCCCCAGTCAAGTGATCTGGGTTTAATCCATCATCATTCTTTAGCTCACTCCACCACCCCAGTTCAGACATGGCCATATGCAAATCAGTCTGACCCTGTGCCTCATGGGAACAGTCCAGCCCGAACTGCCAAGCCATGTCTTCCCTGGACCGGAAACAAGCATCCTGGGACCGGTTTCTGGCTATTCAGCCGTCATCAGCCAGGCTAGCTTGAATCCAGTGGCAAAGTGAGCAAGGGACCCACGTCTGGGCATACCCTGCCAACTTAGGGCGAACAAAGCGATACCAAAGGGGATGATGGACGGAGCGTTTGAGCTAATCAAACACTCACCCCCAGTCAAGTGATCTGGGTTTAATCCATCATCATTCTTTAGCTCACTCCACCACCCCAGTTCAGACATGGCCATATGCAAATCAGTCTGACCCTGTGCCTCATGGGAACAGTCCAGCCCGAACTGCCAAGCCATGTCTTCCCTGGACCGGAAACAAGCATCCTGGGACCGGTTTCTGGCTATTCAGCCGTCATCAGCCAGGCTAGCTTGAATCCAGTGGCAAAGTGAGCAAGGGACCCACGTCTGGGCATACCCTGCCAACTTAGGGCGAACAAAGCGATACCAAAGGGGATGATGGACGGAGCGTTTGAGCTAATCAAACACTCACCCCCAGTCAAGTGATCTGGGTTTAATCCATCATCATTCTTTAGCTCACTCCACCACCCCAGTTCAGACATGGCCATATGCAAATCAGTCTGACCCTGTGCCTCATGGGAACAGTCCAGCCCGAACTGCCAAGCCATGTCTTCCCTGGACCGGAAACAAGCATCCTGGGACCGGTTTCTGGCTATTCAGCCGTCATCAGCCAGGCTAGTCTTGAATCCAGTGGCAAAGTGAGCAAGGGACCCACGTCTGGGCATACCCTGCCAACTTAGGGCGAACAAAGCGATACCAAAGGGGATGATGGACGGAGCGTTTGAGCAAATCAAACACTCACCCCCAGTCAAGTGATCTGGGTTTAATCCATCATCATTCTTTAGCTCACTCCACCACCCCAGTTCAGACATGGCCATATGCAAATCAGTCTGACCCTGTGCCTCATGGGAACAGTCCAGCCCGAACTGCCAAGCCATGTCTTCCCTGGACCGGAAACAAGCATCCTGGGACCGGTTTCTGGCTATTCAGCCGTCATCAGCCAGGCTAGCTTGAATCCAGTGGCAAAGTGAGCAAGGGACCCACGTCTGGGCATACCCTGCCAACTTAGGGCGAACAAAGCGATACCAAAGGGGATGATGGACGGAGCGTTTGAGCTAATCAAACACTCACCCCCAGTCAAGTGATCTGGGTTTAATCCATCATCATTCTTTAGCTCACTCCACCACCCCAGTTCAGACATGGCCATATGCAAATCAGTCTGACCCTGTGCCTCATGGGAACAGTCCAGCCCGAACTGCCAAGCCATGTCTTCCCTGGACCGGAAACAAGCATCCTGGGACCGGTTTCTGGCTATTCAGCCGTCATCAGCCAGGCTAGCTTGAATCCAGTGGCAAAGTGAGCAAGGGACCCACGTCTGGGCATACCCTGCCAACTTAGGGCGAACAAAGCGATACCAAAGGGGATGATGGACGGAGCGTTTGAGCTAATCAAACACTCACCCCCAGTCAAGTGATCTGGGTTTAATCCATCATCATTCTTTAGCTCACTCCACCACCCCAGTTCAGACATGGCCATATGCAAATCAGTCTGACCCTGTGCCTCATGGGAACAGTCCAGCCCGAACTGCCAAGCCATGTCTTCCCTGGACCGGAAACAAGCATCCTGGGACCGGTTTCTGGCTATTCAGCCGTCATCAGCCAGGCTAGCTTGAATCCAGTGGAAAAGTGAGCAAGGGACCCACGTCTGGGCATACCCTGCCAACTTAGGGCGAACAAAGCGATACCAAAGGGGATGATGGACGGAGCGCTTGAGCTAATCAAACACTCACCCCCAGTCAAGTGATCTGGGTTTAATCCATCATCATTCTTTAGCTCACTCCACCACCCCAGTTCAGACATGGCCATATGCAAATCAGTCTGACCCTGTGCCTCATGGGAACAGTCCAGCCCGAACTGCCAAGCCATGTCTTCCCTGGACCGGAAACAAGCATCCTGGGACCGGTTTCTGGCTATTCAGCCGTCATCAGCCAGGCTAGCTTGAATCCAGTGGCAAAGTGAGCAAGGGACCCACGTCTGGGCATACCCTGCCAACTTAGGGCGAACAAAGCGATACCAAAGGGGATGATGGACGGAGCGTTTGAGCTAATCAAACACTCACCCCCAGTCAAGTGATCTGGGTTTAATCCATCATCATTCTTTAGCTCACTCCACCACCCCAGTTCAGACATGGCCATATGCAAATCAGTCTGACCCTGTGCCTCATGGGAACAGTCCAGCCCGAACTGCCAAGCCATGTCTTCCCTGGACCGGAAACAAGCATCCTGGGACCGGTTTCTGGCTATTCAGCCGTCATCAGCCAGGCTAGCTTGAATCCAGTGGCAAAGTGAGCAAGGGACCCACGTCTGGGCATACCCTGCCAACTTAGGGCGAACAAAGCGATACCAAAGGGGATGATGGACGGAGCGCTTGAGCTAATCAAACACTCACCCCCAGTCAAGTGATCTGGGTTTAATCCATCATCATTCTTTAGCTCACTCCACCACCCCAGTTCAGACATGGCCATATGCAAATCAGTCTGACCCTGTGCCTCATGGGAACAGTCCAGCCCGAACTGCCAAGCCATGTCTTCCCTGGACCGGAAACAAGCATCCTGGGACCGGTTTCTGGCTATTCAGCCGTCATCAGCCAGGCTAGCTTGAATCCAGTGGCAAAGTGAGCAAGGGACCCACGTCTGGGCATACCCTGCCAACTTAGGGCGAACAAAGCGATACCAAAGGGGATGATGGACGGAGCGTTTGAGCTAATCAAACACTCACCCCCAGTCAAGTGATCTGGGTTTAATCCATCATCATTCTTTAGCTCACTCCACCACCCCAGTTCAGACATGGCCATATGCAAATCAGTCTGACCCTGTGCCTCATGGGAACAGTCCAGCCCGAACTGCCAAGCCATGTCTTCCCTGGACTGGAAACAAGCATCCTGGGACCGGTTTCTGGCTATTCAGCCGACATCAGCCAGGCTAGCTTGAATCCAGTGGCAAAGTGAGCAAGGGACCCACGTCTGGGCATACCCTGCCAACTTAGGGCAAACAAAGCGATACCAAAGGGGATGATGGACGGAGCGCTTGAGCTAATCAAACACTCACCCCCAGTCAAGTGATCTGGGTTTAATCCATCATCATTCTTTAGCTCACTCCACCACCCCAGTTCAGACATGGCCATATGCAAATCAGTCTGACCCTGTGCCTCATGGGAACAGTCCAGCCCGAACTGCCAAGCCATGTCTTCCCTGGACCGGAAACAAGCATCCTGGGACCGGTTTCTGGCTATTCAGCCGTCATCAGCCAGGCTAGCTTGAATCCAGTGGCAAAGTGAGCAAGGGACCCACGTCTGGGCATACCCTGCCAACTTAGGGCGAACAAAGCGATACCAAAGGGGATGATGGACGGAGCGCTTGAGCTAATCAAACACTCACCCCCAGTCAAGTGATCTGGGTTTAATCCATCATCATCCTTTAGCTCACTCCACCACCCCAGTTCAGACATGGCCATATGCAAATCAGTCTGACCCTGTGCCTCATGGGAACAGTCCAGCCCGAACTGCCAAGCCATGTCTTCCCTGGACCGGAAACAAGCATCCTGGGACCGGTTTCTGGCTATTCAGCCGTCATCAGCCAGGCTAGCTTGAATCCAGTGGCAAAGTGAGCAAGGGACCCACGTCTGGGCATACCCTGCCAACTTAGGGCGAACAAAGCGATACCAAAGGGGATGATGGACGGAGCGTTAGAGCTAATCAAACACTCACCCCCAGTCAAGTGATCTGGGTTTAATCCATCACCATTCTTTAGCTCACTCCACCACCCCAGTTCAGACATGGCCATATGCAAATCAGTCTGACCCTGTGCCTCATGGGAACAGTCCAGCCCGAACTGCCAAGCCATGTCTTCCCTGGACCGGAAACAAGCATCCTGGGACCGGTTTCTGGCTATTCAGCCGTCATCAGCCAGGCTAGCTTGAATCCAGTGGCAAAGTGAGCAAGGGACCCACGTCTGGGCATACCCTGCCAACTTAGGGCGAACAAAGCAATACCAAAGGGGATGATGGACGGAGCACTTGAGCTAATCAAACACTCACCCCCAGTCAAGTGATCTGGGTTTAATCCATCATCATTCTTTAGCTCACTCCACCACCCCAGTTCAGACATGGCCATATGCAAATCAGTCTGACCCTGTGCCTCATGGGAACAGTCCAGCCCGAACTGCCAAGCCATGTCTTCCCTGGACCGGAAACAAGCATCCTGGGACCGGTTTCTGGCTATTCAGCCGTCATCAGCCAGGCTAGCTTGAATCCAGTGGCAAAGTGAGCAAGGGACCCACGTCTGGGCATACCCTGCCAACTTAGGGCGAACAAAGCGATACCAAAGGGGATGATGGACGGAGCGTTTGAGCTAATCAAACACTCACCCCCAGTCAAGTGATCTGGGTTTAATCCATCATCATTCTTTAGCTCACTCCACCACCCCAGTTCAGACATGGCCATATGCAAATCAGTCTGACCCTGTGCCTCATGGGAACAGTCCAGCCCGAACTGCCAAGCCATGTCTTCCCTGGACCGGAAACAAGCATCCTGGGACCGGTTTCTGGCTATTCAGCCGTCATCAGCCAGGCTAGCTTGAATCCAGTGGCAAAGTGAGCAAGGGACCCACGTCTGGGCATACCCTGCCAACTTAGGGCGAACAAAGCGATACCAAAGGGGATGATGGACGGAGCGCTTGAGCTAATCAAACACTCACCCCCAGTCAAGTGATCTGGGTTTAATCCATCATCATTCTTTAGCTCACTCCACCACCCCAGTTCAGACATGGCCATATGCAAATCAGTCTGACCCTGTGCCTCATGGGAACAGTCCAGCCTGAACTGCCAAGCCATGTCTTCCCTGGACCGGAAACAAGCATCCTGGGACCGGTTTCTGGCTATTCAGCCGTCATCAGCCAGGCTAGCTTGAATCCAGTGGCAAAGTGAGCAAGGGACCCATGTCTGGGCATACCCTGCCAACTTAGGGCGAACAAAGCGATACCAAAGGGGATGATGGACGGAGCGCTTGAGCTAATCAAACACTCACCCCCAGTCAAGTGATCTGGGTTTAATCCATCATCATTCTTTAGCTCACTCCACCACCCCAGTTCAGACATGGCCATATGCAAATCAGTCTGACCCTGTGCCTCATGGGAACAGTCCAGCCCGAACTGCCAAGCCATGTCTTCCCTGGACCGGAAACAAGCATCCTGGAACCGGTTTCTGGCTATTCAAGCCGTCATCAGCCAGGCTAGCTTGAATCCAGTGGCAAAGTGAGCAAGGGACCCATGTCTGGGCATACCCTGCCAACTTAGGGCGAACAAAGCGATACCAAAGGGGATGATGGACGGAGCGCTTGAGCTAATCAAACACTCACCCCCAGTCAAGTGATCTGGGTTTAATCCATCATCATTCTTTAGCTCACTCCACCACCACAGTTCAGACATGGCCATATGCAAATCAGTCTGACCCTGTGCCTCATGGGAACAGTCCAGCCCGAACTGCCAAGCCATGTCTTCCCTGGACCGGAAACAAGCATCCTGGGACCGGTTTCTGGCTATTCAGCCGTCATCAGCCAGGCTAGCTTGAATCCAGTGGCAAAGTGAGCAAGGGACCCACGTCTGGGCATACCCTGCCAACTTAGGGCGAACAAAGCGATACCAAAGGGGATGATGGACGGAGCGTTTGAGCTAATCAAACACTCACCCCCAGTCAAGTGATCTGGGTTTAATCCATCATCATTCTTTAGCTCACTCCACCACCCCAGTTCAGACATGGCCATATGCAAATCAGTCTGACCCTGTGCCTCATGGGAACAGTCCAGCCCGAACTGCCAAGCCATGTCTTCCCTGGACCGGAAACAAGCATCCTGGGACCGGTTTCTGGCTATTCAGCCGTCATCAGCCAGGCTAGCTTGAATCCAGTGGCAAAGTGAGCAAGGGACCCACGTCTGGGCATACCCTGCCAACTTAGGGCGAACAAAGCGATACCAAAGGGGATGATGGACGGAGCGTTTGAGCTAATCAAACACTCACCCCCAGTCAAGTGATCTGGGTTTAATCCCTCATCATTCTTTAGCTCACTCCACCACCCCAGTTCAGACATGGCCATATGCAAATCAGTCTGACCCTGTGCCTCATGGGAACAGTCCAGCCCGAACTGCCAAGCCATGTCTTCCCTGGACCAGAAACAAGCATCCTGGGACCGGTTTCTGGCTATTCAGCCGTCATCAGCCAGGCTAGCTTGAATCCAGTGGCAAAGTGAGCAAGGGACCCACGTCTGGGCATACCCTGCCAACTTAGGGCGAACAAAGCGATACCAAAGGGGATGATGGACGGAGCGTTTGAGCTAATCAAACACTCACCCCCAGTCAAGTGATCTGGGTTTAATCCATCATCATTCTTTAGCTCACTCCACCACCCCAGTTCAGACATGGCCATATGCAAATCAGTCTGACCCTGTGCCTCATGGGAACAGTCCAGCCCGAACTGCCAAGCCATGTCTTCCCTGGACCGGAAACAAGCATCCTGGGACCGGTTTCTGGCTATTCAGCCGTCATCAGCCAGGCTAGCTTGAATCCAGTGGCAAAGTGAGCAAGGGACCCACGTCTGGGCATACCCTGCCAACTTAGGGCGAACAAAGCGATACCAAAGGGGCTGATGGACGGAGCGTTTGAGCTAATCAAACACTCACCCCCAGTCAAGTGATCTGGGTTTAATCCATCATCATTCTTTAGCTCACTCCACCACCCCAGTTCAGACATGGCCATATGCAAATCAGTCTGACCCTGTGCCTCATGGGAACAGTCCAGCCCGATCTGCCAAGCCATGTCTTCCCTGGACCGGAAACGAGCATCCTGGGACCGATTTCTGGCTATTCAGCCGTCATCAGCCAGGCTAGCTTGAATCCAGTGGTAAAGTGAGCAAGGGACCCACGTCTGGGCATACCCTGCCAACTTAGGGCGAACAAAGCGATACCAAAGGGGATGATGGACGGAGCGTTTGAGCTAATCAAACACTCACCCCCAGTCAAGTGATCTGGGTTTAATCCATCATCATTCTTTAGCTCACTCCACCACCCCAGTTCAGACATGGCCATTTGCAAATCAGTCTGACCCTGTGCCTCATGGGAATGGCACCTGTAATATTGCAGACGGGTGTGCACGTTTTGATGAAGTACCTTGGTCGCCAAACTCTAAATCAGGCCCTTTCTCGTTAAATACACATTTGGTAAAAAAGATGTCTGCGCTCACACACTGAGCCTTGGTCACGAGAGCCACAGGCACTCAGTCCTCGCACATCCCATCTTGGCCACTGGAGACCCGGCTCCCAATCACTGACCATCTGGCTCCATATTAAGACAAATCACACACAAACCTCGGCTCTGTGCTTACTGCAGAAAATCTTTGATAGAACTATTGGACTCGCTAAAGCTTGTGATAGGATCCAGTGATGTTCAATATCATATAAACAGTGCAGGAACAGTTTGTTTTTTGCTCTCAGCCAGACATGCTGCTGTGTTCTGCTTGCAGCTACACACAAGCGATACAAGGATTTAGACTTATTCCCATAAACCTAAATTTGTGGATTATGTTGAGGTTATGATTGTGATCTTCCAGGCACAGTAAACAAACAAAAATATACATTTTACTCTTGTCTTGAAATGGGTTGCATGTGGATGCACAAAGCTCTACGAAAAACATGAGCAAAATACATGTTTTGCTGAAAGTGGCAAAAATATGTTGCGCAGTATATGCTTAATTCTTGGAACATGTGCAGGGAGTGTGCCCAAAAATGCATTTTTAAGCCATATGTATATTCTGTGGTATACCCATGAATCAATGTCTTGAATATATTGTTTCAGTTGAGAATGGTGTATAATTGTTTCCTAAGTGAAGATAAAATCAAAATGTATTTAACTTCATAAATAACAAAATGTAAACAAGCAGTGGCAAAGCTAAAAGGTTTCAATTTGGCTGATGAGCTATTGGCTTTGGTTGTGCTCGTTTCCTTTGAGTGGTTATTACAAAAACAAAAATCATTACAAGATAGCTGCTTGTCATTTGCACACATTCACGGTTGATCATCTTTGAGTGGTTTTTACTAAAGTGTAACAGGAAAGTTGCATGGTCACGCTAATGTTTCTGCAGAGTGCCTTGATGGAACAGCACGCATACATCTGCCACTAAGGGTAGAATCTCCATCCTTAACCTAAGGATTCCCTGAGACTCCCTGTGCACTGTTTTAAATGCACTTCAATATAAGGGCAATCGAAAGGATTCCTCAGCTATTGGTAACATGTGTAATCCTTAGGATAAATTCCACAGTGTGGGAAACCATGCTTGCCCAAGGTGTACAGGCAAGGCTATTAATGGTGTGTGGTTGTCCACTCTGGAGAACGTAATCCTAGTGGTTACTATATGCCCCCAAAATACCAGGGTATCTTCATTACACCTTTGCATATAAAAGGAGTAGTCTAGGATATTGACTTCAGTACACGAATGGAGGGTGGCGTGGGCGCTACCACCAACTTGAATCTGGTGGAGCTTAAATCACTCCAACTACATAATTCCTTGCTAAGTGCCAATATTTTAAACAGGTGGTAAGTGCCTCCACCGAACTAAAACAAGGTCACACTTGGAAGTCTGTTCTTCCCAGGCTTGTATTTTGGTCTGGAATGCCACTACCCCACTTCAAAACAAAAAAATCAAGTTTCTAGTCTTACCCTTTACCCCTATTACCTTCCAAGCAGAACACGCATCATAAGAACCTCTGCTGGTCTTGGGAAAGGGTACAGTCGTATTGGAGGAAGGCAACTACTTGAGGAGAGACTTTTCTGCATATGCACAGCTGTCCTGATAGCAGCAGCTCCCCTGAGATTCAATATTAACACCTTCTCAGGTAATTATGAAAACCATCACCCCCATTTAGCAGTGCTGACTCACGCTGGTTATTTCAATGTAACCTCTTGTAGCTTTACAGGAAAAGCTAAAAGTTCAAGTGCCATGAAAAAACATTCAATTTAAAGTGCATGTATCGCTAAGAGTGGCTGCACGACGAATAAACAAGCATGGCAAAGCCAATAATTCTTAGCTTTAAATGCACAAGTTCTGGGCTTTGTCAATACTTGTTGCCCCCAGCATGTGAACGCATGCCTTGAGATGCATGTGCATGCATGTCTGGCAGTCTTGGAATGGGGAATGCTATTAAAGGAAACCCGTTTCAAGATGGCATATGCATGCAAACATCACGGCACACGTGCGTTGTGATGCATGTGTGCATCATGACATATTCATATACACGTCTCATGACTCACGGGGTCCATTTTAAGTTCAAGTTACCATTCTAACATGGCAGTCATGTTAAAATGGTAAATTGAAATGTCAAGTTTCCGATTAATGATTGCAAGCGTCCCTTCAATACTTGGGGGCCTATTAGGATGGCGGTCGGAAAACCACCCCGACCGCCATGGTAGCGGAAATCAACCGTCCGCTGGTACCGCGGCAAATCCGGCGGTCCGATTAGGATCAACCGCCAAAAAATACCGACCGCGGTGGAACGTCGCCACGAAAGACCGCTGGTAGCGGGCGGAGCTGGTGAAAATCCGTCTGCGGCGGTCGGATTCGCGGCGGAAACACACTAAACCGCCGCGAGGCCAGCGTAGTGACCGCACGTAAAATTAGGATTGCCCCGATGTGACAGCGGGACGTTCCGCTGTTTCCGACTGCCGCGATCGCAAACAGTGATGAATGGAAGAGCCGGCGGAAGGGCTGTTGCATAGCCACCGCTGCGGACGCTCCGTGACAAATATGGCGGTCGACAAAAAAAACACACAACAAGGCCACCAAGTGCACACATCAAACTAGCTCTGCCCCCAAAAACACCTAACACACCCCAATGACACACCCCCATGGCAACTACCAAAATACAAATCCCAGGACAACCCACACAACACACCTGACAGCAATACCCCATTTTGACACACCCACATAGCATAAAACCAGCCCCTTCCCTGACCAGAATCCTTTGCACCACTCCAGCCCTGAAGGAACCAAACCCTGCAGCACATTGGATAGGCAAAACACCACACATCTCACCAGCACAACAACACACATACACACCCCCACACCACCCCTACCCCCCTCACAACTGCACATCAAAACATTTGCACAGCACACACCATGGCACAAAAGAAAATGCCCAAATTCACAGAGAGTGAGTTGTCAGTCATGGTAGATGAGATAATCAGAGTAGAACCACAATTGTTTGGTACCCTGGTCCAACAGACACCATTATCCACAAGAGCACAAATGTGGGAAAGGATAGTCAACAAGGTCAATGCAGTAGGGACCACCCCGTGCTCCAAGCAGGAAATCATTAAGCGGTGACATGACCTGAAGAGGGTGTTGAAAGAGAAGAAGAACAAGAACCGTCAGCTGGCTCAGATGACTGGCGGTGGCCCTCCCATTCCACCAAGAACATTCACTGCATGGGAGGAGAAGGTGCTTGCCATACTGCATCCAGAGATTCTCACAGGAATAGCCGGGGGAGGGCAGGCTGGTAAGGACAAACAAATGTATACCATTACACTGCTATGTACTGTCTTGCACAACCACAAAGCTACACCTCCTAGGCCCAAGTCCATTCATCTGCACCACAATACCCAACATAGGTCTCACAGATGTAACATCCACTCCATCTAAATCACCACAAAGGTAGCCTGCAACATTCCCAGGGTTGCATGTGTACAGGCAGCCAGCACTACAACTCTCAGCAGGCCCCCTTGTTCCACAGCTCAGCAAGATGGAGCACACCCCCCAGAAGCATGTGTCAGCCATTGCAATGTTCACCTACATCTAACAGGTAGGTAGCCATCTTCCCAGGGAGGGCTGTTTGGGGGTGGAAGGCCTGCACTACAACTCCCACCAGGCACCGCTGTCCCACCCCTGAGCAGGATGTAGCACTCCCCCCACACCCAGAAGCATGTGTCAGCCATTGCATAGTTCACCTTCATCTAACAGGTAGGTAGCCATCTTCCCAGGGAGGGCTGTTTGGGGGTGGGAGGCCTGCACTACAACTCCCACCAGGCACCCCTGTCCCACCCCTGAGCATGATGTAGCACTCCCCCCCACCCAGAAGCATGTGTCAGCCATTGCAATGTTCACCTACATCTAACAGGTAGGTAGCCATCTTCCCAGGGAGGGCTGTTTGGGGGTGGGAGGCCTGCACTACAACTCCCACCAGGCAGCCCTGTCCCACCCCTGAGCAGGATGTAGCACTCCCCCCACACCCAGAAGCATGTGTCAGCCATTGCATAGTTCACCTTCATCTAACAGGTAGGTAGCCATCTTCCCAGGGAGGGCAGTTTGGGGGTGGGAGGCCTGCACCGCAACTCCCACCAGGCACCCCTGTCCCAACCCTGAGCAGGATGTAGCACTCCCCCCACACCCAGAAGCATGTGTCAGCCATTGCAATGTTCACCTACATCTAACAGGTAGGTAGCCATCTTCCCAGGGAGGGCTGTTTGGTGGTGGGAGGCCTGCACTAAACTCCCACCAGGCACCCCTGTCTCACCCCTGAGCAGGATGTAGCACTCCCCCCCACCCAGAAGCATGTGTCAGCCATTGCAATGTTCACCTACATCTAACAGGTAGGTAGCCATCTTCCCAGGGAGGGCTGTTTGGGGGTGGGAGGCCTGCACTACAACTCCCACCAGGCACCCCTATCCCACCCCTGAGCAGGATATAGCACTCCCCCCACACCCAGAAGCATGTGGCAGCCATTGCAATGTTCACCTCCATCTAACAGGTAGGTAGCCATCTTTCTTCCCAGGGAGGGCAGTTTGGGTGTGGGAGGCCTGCACCACAACTCCCACCAGGCACCCCTGTCCCACCCCTGAGCAGGATGTGGCACTCCCCCCACACACAGAAGCATGTGTCAGCCATTGCAATGTTCACCTCCATCTAACAGGTAGGTAGCCATCTTTCTTCCCAGGGAGGGCAGTTTGGGTGTGGGAGGCCTGCACCACAACTCCCACCAGGCACCCCTGTCCCACCCCTGAGCAGGATGTGGCACTCCCCCCATACCCAGAAGCATGTGTCAGCCATTGCAATGTTCACCTACATCTAACAGGTAGGTAGCCATCTTCCCAGGGAGGGCTGTTTGGGAGTGGGAGGCCTGCACTACAACTCCCGCCAGGCACCCCTGTCCCACCCCTGAGAAGGATGTAACACTCCCCCACACCCAGAAGCATGTGTCAGCCATTGCAATGTACACCTCCATCTAACAGGTAGGTAGCCATCTTCCCAGGGAGGGCAGTTTGGAGGTGGGAGGCCTGCACCACAACTCCCACCAGGCACCCCTGTCCCACCCCTGAGCAGGATGTAGCACTCCCCCCCACCCAGAAGCATGTGTCAGCCATTGCAATGTTCACCTACATCTAACAGGTAGTAGCCATCTTCCCAGGGAGGGCTGTTTGGGGGTGGGAGGCCTGCACTACAACTCCCACCAGGCACCCCTGTCCCACCCCTGAGCAGGATGTAGCACTCCCCCCACACCCAGAAGCATGTGGCAGCCATTGCAATGTTCACCTCCATCTAACAGGTAGGTAGCGATCTCCCCAGGGAGGGCAGTTTGGGTGTGGGAGGCCTGCACCACAACTCCCACCAGGCACACCTGTCCCACCCCTGAGCAGGATATAGCACTCCCCCACACCCAGAAGCATGTGTCAGCCATTGCAATGTTCACCTACATCTAACAGGTAGGTAGCCATCTTCCAAGGGAGGGCTGTTTGGGGGTGGGAGGCCTGCACTACAACTCCCACCAGGCACCCCTGTCCCACGCCTGAGCAGGATGTAGCACTCCCCCCCACCCAGAAGCATGTGTCAGCCATTGCAATGTTCACCTTCATCTAACAGATAGGTAGCCATCTTCCCAGGGAGGGCTGTATGGGGGTGGAAGGCCTGCACTACAACTCCCACCAGGCACCCCTGTCCCACCCCTGAGCAGGATGTAGCACTCCCCCACCCAGAAGCATGTGTCAGCCATTGCATTGTTCACCTTCATCTAACAGGTAGGTAGTAACCCTGGGAATAATACTTCACTACGCTCACGGAACATGCAAAGTTTGTGCTACTACGCACTACGCAAATTGCCCGTAGTAGAGTGATAAACTGTGCTAATTGACGTAGCGTAGCAGCAGTATTATTATAAACACCTACAAATGCTTTGATAAAGCAATTTTCTATACTAAAATGCATATAACCAATTCACAAAAATGAACTTTGACAATGAAATATCAAGCAATGAGAGGTGAGGATTTTGAGGTCCCCTAACCTAGGGGAGGACCAAGCAGATGCCTTGAACACAAAAAGCATATCATGTGAACGATTCAGTGGTGGTCCCTTGCTCCTAGGACCACCCCAAGCACAGTTATGGGCAAAAATACAATCCCAACCAAAGGCCTGCAAAGCATTATGGGATGAGATTAGCAGTGGGCAGTGAATATTATAGTGTCCAATATCAAAATAATTCTACAAAGAGCTGCAGTTCAACTAGTCGTTACTAGATGTCCCTCACGAGTCAAATGCAAAAGCATTGAAATTATTAATACATCAGCTGCAGTTCCACTAGTCGTTACTAGATGTCCCTCACGAGTCAAATGCAAAAGCATTGAAACCCTTTCATGAAACTTTTGCATTTGACTCGTGAGGGACATCTAGTAACGACTAGTGGAACTGCAGCTCTTTGTAGAATTATTTTGATATTGGATACTATAATATTCACTGCCCACTGATAATCTCGTCCCATAATGCTTTGCAGGGCCTTTGGTTGGGATTGTATTTTTGCC
Source organism: Calotriton arnoldi (assembly GCA_963921515.1). Lineage (NCBI taxonomy): Eukaryota > Metazoa > Chordata > Amphibia > Caudata > Salamandridae > Calotriton > Calotriton arnoldi. The sequence goes on from CAWUFW010005874.1 coordinate 492,653, forward strand.
AATAACTGTGCTTGGGGTGGTCCTAAGAGGATGGGACCACCACTGAATCGTTCAAAAGATGTGCTTTTTGTTTTCTAGGCATCTGCTTGGTTCTCTCCCCTAGGTTAGGAGGATCCCAAAATCATCACCTCTCTCACTGCTTGTTAGTTTATTGTTTTCACTTTTGTGAAATGACTATATGCATTTTTAGCATATAAAGACAGAGATATTTATTTTATCTTAACTTGCACTGTGCAAGATGCCTTTGGCAATTATTGTACAGTGCAGTCAAGTACACAGCTACGCACTACGCTATGATTGCATAGTTATGTGTAGTTCAAAATGTACTTCATGTAGCTACATGAAGTGCTACTACGCAGACTACACCCAGACTTAGTAGGTAGCTGTCTTCCCAGGGAGGGCAGTTTGGGGGTGGGAGGCCTGCACCACAACTCCTACCAGGCTCTCTGTCCCACCCCTGAGCAGGATGGAGCACCTAAACACACACCCAGAGAGATGTGTCAGAAAGTCCACCCCAATGTGACAACAGAACAGGTAAGTAGACAGGGCATGGACCCCACCATTCCTCTCAAAAAGCATGGAGCCATATGACAACACCAGCCCTCACATCCCACCAAAGTTGACACAGATACAATATCAAATTACAGTGTGCAGACAGCTAAGCGTATGTAACTGTCACAGAAACAAAAGTGTGACTCACCAAATCCCATGTTGAAGTAAATCAGGGCACAAACATGCACAGCACTGAATGCTATCTGTAAGTTCCATGGGGGCTGAGCATGAAGGACCATATGAAAACAAAGCAAGCATGGTCTGTAGAACAAATAAATCAAAGCACAGGACATGACAAAGGTATGCATGAGATGACAATGGCTAGTTCATGCGCAGATGTAACGCCTGCCAGGCAGAGTAATCAGCAAAGATGCTTCACATCAAGTCGTATTGCCGCCAGTTGTCAGATGACAACATGTCCTCGTAATCACAAAATCTGCACGTGGGGCATGGTATCCATTGACATGTCACACCATGGAAAATTAATGTATGTACCTCCACATCATGTCATGATGCACATTACTGTGCAGACATACAATGTGAGAACTAGTAAACTGTGTGTTCCATAACCTGTAAATAAGATGCATCGAACACCAAGCTTGAGGGGTGCACGTCAATGACCACAGGTGACCAACAACTGACTGCAGAGGATGACAACACCAACCTGCAGAGCCAGTCTCCATCCCCGGAACATGGACTCCCTGATGATGACTCCCTGGATTTCGAGGATGCGGAGCTTGAAGCCGGCCCATCTGGCATGCCAGGGCGCAACAGGTCCCAGGAACGCACTGTCCCCCCCACCACATCATCAACAACAACAACAACTACACTGACCCTTGCTGGGACGACCTGTGCGGCCTCCACCACCATCACCAGTGCTGCCTGCAACACTCTCCCTGCCCCAGAGGATGACCACCCCCCCCACCAACTTAGGAGGACAGGGAGAGTAGGCAGGTGCGTACAGTGGCAAGGCAGCAGGTCCGTGACAGCAGGGCATGTGGGAGGGCAAGGGGGAGTCTAAGCCAACCGGACACTGGGACCGAAGCCCTGGACAACATCACCAGATTCCTTGGGGCCTTTGAACGGGCCCAGGGACAAACGGGCCAGGCTCTGGAAGATTCCCGTGAGCTCCGCCTGCTGCTGAGGTCCATAGACACCCGCATGGGCCAAATCGTGGACCTCTTGGGCCAGCTAGTGGCGGTTCTGAGGGACAGGCCTGCAGCACAAACAACACCTCCACCTCCCTCCGGTGGCCCGCAGGATGACAGTTCCACATCCTCCCCTGCGGCCACAGAGAGGGGGGACTCCTCAGACCCCACTGGCCCTGCAGCAGAGGCCACCCCTGCCAAACGACCAAGGGGCTGTCCAAAGAAATCCAAGGGAGGATCCCGTAGCAAAGCAACTGCCAAACGCCAGTCAAGGAGCCAGCCATGATGGCACCCCTCTTCACCTTGCCATTGACTTTGTTGACTCTCCTTCCCCACACTGCCATGTTAATGGCATCCGTCTGTTGGACTGGGTCACCACATCAATGTGGTGACTACTCGATTGTCTCATCTTACATCACTGACAACTCATTGCTCACTATTCACCTTTTTGTAAATATTCACTCCCCTGTCACATGTACCCATTGTAAATAAACACTCCTTACACACCTATGTCGTTGTGTCTGCTCCGTGTTTTAATCACAGGATGTGCAATGTTCACCATGATTACAATGTACCAGGAGCACGGATTGTTTGTAGGCAAGGAGAGGCTGGTGGGACCTAGGAAAACACAACATAACAATATTCACTAGTCAGGCAGTGACATCACAGCCATCACACAACACTTGTCATCAAGGTACTCAAATCTGCACACATTACAATGAGCAACAGTATCGACAGACATCCTGTATCTGTGCCAAACTACCCTGTCCCAGAAACATTGGCAGCCAGCACTGAGTCAACAACAGGCTGCAGTCACAAAGCTCACATAGACCTTTTCACCAACGACATCAGCAGACAATGGCACCGTTGTACATTGTCACTCACCTTCAAGTGAAGTAGCGGTTGATGAGCTGTTGACGCAGGTCGACATCTTCCTCCTCTCCACTATCCTCGTCACTGGACATGGGTTGGTTTGCAGGCGGGGGCCTCAGCTGCTCATCAGCGTCCAGGAGCAGGGGAATCTCCTTGTGCAAGGCCAGGTTGTGGAGCATGCAGCATGCTACTACAATCTGACACACCTTTTTGGGCGAGTACATCAGTGCACCTCCGGTCTTGTCCAGGCAGCGAAACCGTGACTTCAGGAGACCAAAAGTACGCTCCACCACACGAAGTGTCCTCCCATGGGCATCATTGTAGCGGACTTCACTTGGGGTCCTGGGATTCCGCAGTGGGCTCAGCAACCAAGGACGGTTGGGATATGCAGAATCACCTAGGTGGGAGATACACAGACAAACTTTGTAATATAACTGTGGCAGAGGACAGCATGTCACACACACAGCACGCTACTTGACTCTGCGTACTCACCCACAATCCATGCACGCTCCGGAAGCAGATTATCCATCAGCTGTGGTACAATGCTGTTACGCATGATGTACGAGTCATGGGCCGAGCCAGGAAATTTGGCACAGACGTGTGAGATGATCATATCGGCCTGGCACACCACTTGCACATTGATGGAATGGAAATGTTTCCTGTTCCTGTAGATGTGCTCACGTGCCTGTGGTGGAACCAGGCCAACATGTGTGCAGTCAATGGCACCAACAACATTGGGGATGTGCCCAAGGCCATAAAAATCACCCTTCACAGCCGCCAACTCATGCCTCCTGGGGAAATGGATATATCTGTCCTTGTAGGTCATCATAGCGGACAGGACATCACGTAGCACCATGCTGAACATAGGTTGCGACATCCCACCTGCACTGGACACCGTGTACTGGAATGATCCAGTAGCAAAAAAATGGAGGGCCGCCATCACCTTAGACGTTGGTGTGAAAGCAGTCGGATATGTTCTGCGAGGCCGCAGGTGGGGCTCCAACATAGCACATAGGTCTTGTAGGGTGGGTCGATACAGACGGAATTTCCATATGACCTCCTCATCCTCCATGTCTGCCAGCACTGTGAAGGGACGATGCACATTTGGTCTCCTCCTAGGTGAGATGAAAGGGGACACATGTCAATGCAATCCACCAAGAGATGTGTCCGACATCTTATGTTTTGACTGACACAACGCCAACAATGACTGTCATCACAGTTCAGATTACAGCCCAACTTACATGTAGGGACACCTTCAGCTACATTTGTCGTACACCTGTCCACTTTTCACACAGCGAGTACCTCCAAAACAATATCTGACTATGTGAATGCCCAAAGGGATATGGCCACATCTTGCATGAGCAGCCCTGAGAGTAGTTCATACAGCATATGTGTGAAACAGCAACACTACTGTCTCCTACCTAGCTGCTGTACCTGCCACACCTACTTGCGTAAGTCGAACAGGGCTCACATCAACAACACGATGAGCACAGTCTGTGCGTAAACAACAAGTATGTGCATGAGCCAAGCAAAGTAGACAGCGATAGATGCACATTGTGTAGTCAGACATTCATCACTGTGAGTTGCTCAGCCCTATCACACATTGACATGTGTACCCATTGGAGAGTCCATCACAACACTGTTCTGTGTACATGCCCAGCAATATCACAAGTGACATGTGAGGGAGTACATGCCAATGTTTTCAATCATATACACCAACATGGCATGTGTAGTCAGCAGTGGGGTAAAGGTTACATTGGCATTGTGTGCACAATCATGTGCCATGATTCATGTGTATACTGTGCACTGTTGATAACTGGCCATTGGCCATTCACACAGCATGATGTGTCCATAGGTGCTGTCAAAGTGCTCCGCCACCCCAATCACGGTCACTGGCTCCAATGTATAGCAGCCATATCGCGATAGCGGCTGCCTGGTCCCTGCGCTGTGTCACCGCCAATGCCAAAGCCACACTCGCGGTAGTGATACATATATGTTTATGGACAAATGGCGGTTGGCATGCTCCGCCACCCCAATCACGGTCACTGGCTCCAATGAATGGCAGCCATATCGTGGTGGCGACCACCTGGTCCCTGCGGTGTGTCACCGCCAATGCCAAAGCCACACTCGCGGTAGTGATACATATATGTTTAGGGACAAATGGCGGTTGGCATGCTCCGCCACCCCAATCACGGTCACTGGCTCCAATGTATAGCAGCCATATCGCGGTAGCAACCGCCTGGCCCCTGCGGTGTGTCACCGCCAAAAGCCAAAGCCATACTCGCGGTAGTGATATACATATAGTACAATGGCGGTTGGCATGCTCTGCCGCCCCAATCACGGTCACTGGCTCCAATGAATGGCAGCCATATCGCGGTAGCGACCGCCTGGCCCCTGCGGTGTGTCACTGCCAATGCCAAAGCCACACTCGCGGTAGTGATACATATATGTTTATGGACAAATGGCGGTTGGCATGGTCCGCCACCCCAATCACGGTCACTGGCTCCAATGTATAGCAGCCATATCGCGGTAGCGACCGCCTGGCCCCTGCGATGTGTCACCGCCAATGCCAAAGCCAGACTCGCGGTAGTGATATACATATAGTACAATGGCGGTTGGCATGCTCCGCCACCCCAATCACGGTCACTGGCTCCAATGAATGGCAGCCATATCGCGGTAGCGACCGCCTGGCCCCTGCGGTGTGTCACCACCAATGCCAAAGCCAGACTCGCGGTAGTGATATACATATAGTACAATGGCGGTTGGCATGCTCCGCCACCCCAATCACGGTCACTGGCTCCAATGAATGGCAGCCATATCGCGGTAGCGACCGCCTGGCCCCTGCGGTGTGTCACCGCCAATGCCAAAGCAACACTCGCGGTAGTGATACCTATATGTTTATGGACAAATGGCGGTTGGCATGCTCCGCCACCCCAATCATGGTCACTGGCTCCAATGTATAGCAGCCATATCACGGTGGCGACCGCCTGGCCCCTGCGGTGTGCCACCGCCAATGCCCAAGCCCTTACAGCCAATGGGAACCGCAACCACGGTAATCTAATGCAATTTTGAAAATCGCGGTAGGCGTGCTCCGCCACCGCGGGGCCGGTCATTGGATGCAATTGAAAGATGCACGACCGCGGTAGTGAGCGCCTGGCCCCTGCGGTGTGCCACCGCCAATGCCCAAGCCCTTACAGCCAATGGGAACCGCAACTGCGGTAGCCTAATGCAATTTTGGAAATCGCAGTAGGTGTGCTCTGCCACCGCGGGGCCGGTCATTGGATGCATTTGAAAAAAGCGGACCTGGAACACCCTTTGCAGCAGCTCAGAACCACTGAAACTACCCCAGGGGGCTATATATGTGTGGTAGAGAGCCTCACATTTCCACTGTTTCCAGACACTGCTGCCTGACACCCCTCACCACCAACTGCTGCTGCTCCTGTCTCAGACACTGCTGCCTGACACCCCTCACCACCAACTGCTGCTGCTCCTGTCTCCAGACACTGCTGCCTGACACCCCTCACCACCAACTGCTGCTGCTCCTGTCGCCAGACACTGCTGCCTGACACCCCTCACCACCAACTGCTGCTGCTCCTGTCTCCTGGACCCAGTGATGTTGAGGACTGACAAGATCAGGGCCCGTCCCTTCACCACCGAGGAGCTGGAGGTCATGGTGGACGAGGTGCTCACACAGTATGGGAGGCTATATGGTGCTCCAGATGTCATGGTAAGTGTTTCAGAGTGGAAGTGAGAGTGCAGGGAGTGCACACATGAAGTTGATCTGCTGCAGTATGTGCCTGAGAGTGTGGGGTTGTGTCATACACTGCCTAGCATGCTGACTCCAGGGAAAAGGGGTGTGTAGCCTATTTTCCACGTTTCCCTGGCTGCACATCAGAATGGGATGGACATGCATTGTTTTTTCTGTCATACAGTGACATAGCAAGTTGGTCAAGCGGGAGTCAGGACAGAAATTGCCTGTGTGAATGGATGTATGGGTCCATGATGTTCTTCACAGGCTCATCTGTGACATTACCAAGGGTATACGTCCAGAGGGTACTGATGGAAGTGTGTCTGACTCAAAATTGCCACCATGTGTAGGTCAGCACTATGCACAGGACTTAAATGCCAGAGGGTGACACTCTTGGTGGTAATCCACCTATGACACAGCAGATTGTAGTACTTTTGTACAGAGCCCCTTCCATTTTCATCAGCATGTGTACTGACTCGCATGTGTAGGCACTGTTTACACTCTCATATTGTCCCTGCATGTGACATTTCTGAAGCCCCACGTTGGACCTCAGTGTGAGCCCACCTGTCCTGCACAGTCACTGCCCAATCTGACAAGGACACATCACTGAATGTACAGAGTGAAACATATGGGTTGTCTGCTAGACTATCCATCAGAGAGCTATCTCAGCCCTGTAGATTGCACACGACAGACCTTGTGAGAAGGGTGTGAGATTGTAAGATCATGTCCCTAAATGTGACCTCCATGACACAGTGAGCCATTCACAGGGCAAGGACATTGAGGGCTGAGCAGTGTTGGACACAGTGAGTCTGCCCCGAAACATATTTACCAATGTAGTGTATGGCTTGCTCACCCACAAACTGGATAGCAGATGTGGGCCCCCTTCACATAGCTTTCTGTGCTGGCATCCTGCTTGTGTATGAGATGGGCAGGTACTGTGTCCACCCTCATACCTGCATGCAGTTTTTGTATGATTCTCCCATGCTTATGTACTATGTGAGATGCTGTATTGTCTCTGCTAGACATATCTGTGAAGTAGTGCTGAGTTAGTATCATGCTCCTGTACTGAGAGGTAGTGGTACATAACCCAGTGTCACTGAAATTTCCCCCTCTTGTCTCCCATGCCTGCAGCTCAAAGTCCACCAGTGTAAGGCCGTGTGGAGGGCCATTGCACGCAAGGTGCGGGCTCTGGGTGTCTCCAACCGACGGCACACACACTGTCACAAGAGGTGGGATGACATCTGCCGGCTGAGCAAGAACGTGGCAGAGATGACGCTGGGGCTGCTCCCTCGGACTGGAAGGTTGGCGCGCAGGGGCATGACACCACTAATGGCCCGCATCTTAGCTGTGACACAGCCTGATCTGGATGCACGTTTGAAGGAGCAAGCTAGGGGTGAGTATTCTGTGAAGGGTGACTTTGGTTGTGGGTGACTGCATGTGTTCCAAGCCTGAGCCAGTGCTGAGCTCTGTGATGTTGCTAGTGTGATGCAATGGCTTGTAAGTGGCCTCTGTGTTGGGTGCAGCTGTCATGCATTTTCCCTACCTGTACTTCCTCATGTCATTGAAGTAATGGCCCTTGACATTGCATTCTGAGTTGTGGCCCTCTGGCATCGTCTGCATTGGGGAAGTCAGGGACATCCCATGGAAGGGAACGGCAGTGTGCCTCATCTGAGTGTGCTTACATCAATGTGTGCATTGCCTGACATCAGAATTGTGAGGACTATACATCTGACACCAATGTGCAACTGTAGTTGTGCCCCAAAGTAAGACATGGTGGATGGCATGAGCTCATGGCCATTGTGGACTGATATTTAGGATTCTGTATCTGTGTTGTCCCCTTCTGCTGCCTCCAGATGTGACTGTGGCAACATGTTGGGAGGTACATCTTTTCCCCCCTCAGGGCCCTAGGTATGCTCAGAGGGATCTGTATGTCTGGTTACACGGAGCCACGGGCAGTCTATTTGGCTGTGTGGTCATCACATGGGTCACTTATGCCAAGTTTGCATTACAACACGCATTATTCGAGTTTGGAATTGAGGTTGCACAATGTTACTGCACAAGGTGGTGTGCAACATGGGGATATCATCATCTTGTTTAGTGCTTTGCTTGCATATGATGTTTGTGTTAATGCCACAGAACTGACCCTACGTCTCTGTCTCTTGCAGCATCTACCGTGGGCACAGATGGACAGGGGACGGACACCAGTGGTGAGGCATCAAGCACGACTGCTACACACGAGCACACTGACACTGATGTGACCAGCGCCTCGGAGGGGGACAGGAGTCTGCTTGAGGAATCACAGCCAGAGACACCAACCTCAACGTCATCTGACGCCAGCGGTGACACATCTATGTTGGCGGGCACAGGGAGCGGGGACTCTGCCTCCTCTTCCACCACACATCGTCCAGTGCCCACCCTCCCAACTACTTCCACTAGTGCTGCACGTGCTCGCACCAGTAAGAAGGGAAGAGTGTCCTTCACCCCAGGCACTGCTGCTTTGCCCCTGCCTCCCCTGCTGCCCTCAGTGTTGAGGCTGTGGACCTTTTGCGCCAGCTGTGTGTGGGTCAGACAACTCTCCTCAATGCCTTCCTAGACCATGACAAAAAGTTGGCACAGGTAGTTGCCTTCATGGAGGGCATTCATTCAGACGTGGATGGGCTACACCGGACTGTCCAGTCTTTGTCCTCCACAGTGACGGCAGCCATTCAGCTGTCACAGGCTCAGGGTCCAGATCCAGTCCCTTTGGCCACCCCCCTGCCAGTGGCTACATCTGACGATAGTGGCCACACACCACAGACCTCAGGCTCAAGATACAGTACACGCAGCACACAACAGCAGCAGCCCAAGCGGGCCAGAGCGCAGACACCATCCCCCCAAAAATCAAACGCCACCCCAGAGCGCAAAGGCAAAAGCCCTTCAGGTGACACTCAGGGGCATAAAGCAGAGAAGCAGGCCTCAGGCTCACATGCCTCAGAGGCATCCCCAGCCAAGGACTCTCCTGTCCCAAAAGTGTCTTGCAAAGAAAAGCAGTCAGTTCCCGTTCCTGCTGTGAAGCTGGTGCCTGCTAAGGGTCCACAGAAAAAGCCAGCTAAGGCAGATTCATCCACAACCTCTACTCCCATCCAGGCCCCTGTGAAGCAGGGAAAGGAGGTCAGTGTAGGGGGTTCACCTGGTAAACAGGTGGTGGAGGGGAAAAGGCAAGGCCAGGCCACGTACCTCCGGATCCAGCAGGTCCCCAGAGGGAGGCTCACCGGCTGCACCTGATGCAGCTTTGGTGGAGAGTGTGCCTGTTGTGCCCGCCCCACTTACCACTCTGCCCAAGACAATAATTCCCTATCGAGTACCCAAGAAGTGGAAAGGCACCCCTCCACATTCTCCCTCTCACACTGTGTCTCACGGCAGCATGACTCCACCTCCACGTGCCACCACACCACCCGGTCCAGCAAGCCCTCCGGCTCCCAAAGCCACTAATGCCTCTACCTCAGCTGGTCCTCTCTCTCCCAGGTCCAGTCCTCCAACTGGCCCCGACACTCAGCCACCTCCCAGTCAGACTGACAGCCAAGTCTGAGCCAAAGTCCCCCTCACACACCTGTCTCTCCCACAGCGGTGCCTGGACTGCCCATTGTTATCCCCCTAACTGTGTTGCTGACCATGGCAGTGTACAGTCTCACCCATTCCCTGTGCAGGTTCTCATGCACACATGTGCCTACTTTTCACTTTGGAATGGCCACTGGCCTTGATGTTCATTACTGTGTTTGCCCATTCCCTGTGCAGGTTCTCATGCACACATGTGCCTACTTTTCACTTTGGACTGGCCACTGGCCTTGCTGTTTATTACTGTGTTTGCCCATTCCCTGTGCAGGATCTCGTGTACCTACTCTGCACTTTGGACTGGCCATTGGCCTTGCTGTTCATTACTGTGTTTGCCCATTCCCTGTGCAGCATCTCATGTACCTACTTTGCACTTTGGACTGGCCACTGGCCTTGATGTTCATTACTGTGTTTGCCCATTCCCTGTGCAGGTTCTCATGCACACATGTGCCTACTTTTCACTTTGGACTGGCCACTGGCCTTGCTGTTTATTACTGTGTTTGCCCATTCCCTGTGCAGGTTCTCATGTACCTACTCTGCACTTTGGACTGGCCACTGGCCTTGCTGTTCATTACTGTGTTTGCCCATTCCCTGTGCAGGTTCTCATGCACACATGTGCCTACTTTTCACTTTGGACTGGCCACTGGCCTTGCTGTTTATTACTGTGTTTGCCCATTCCCTGTGCAGGTTCTCATGTACCTACTCTGCACTTTGTACTGGCCACTGGCCTTGCTGTTTATTACTGAGTTTGCCCATTCCCTGTGCCGGATCTCATGTACCTACTTTGCACTTTGTACTGGCCACTGGTCTTGCTCTTGTCTACTTTTGATGCCTATCTGTGTAATATGTGAATAAAGACAGTTACTCCAGCTGTCTGCTTTGTCAGTGTCCTTGCTAAATAAAGGGTTTTATGTGTGGCTATGATTTAATGTGAAACATGCTCTGTATGCCACTTTAACATTGCCAATGGCTGATTTCACTTTTCCAGGGTTTTGCAGAGGTGACAGGCACTTCAGTTCTTCTTGACTCTGAGGCTTGGGGGTGCAATGATGGTTGTTTGTGATGAACTACTGTTATCATTATCAATCTATGGTGATGTTGGCTAAATTGTACACATGTCATGTTTGGATGCACTGCCAGCACAGAGTGGGATTCTATCCACAGGATTGCAGGCAGGCTGGCCAGGGTCCATCATGTCTGTGTGATGTTTCTTGATGTGTGAACAGCAGTGTTTGGGTATGGTCATCTTGTGATGACCAGTCATCCTAGTCACATGTGTAAATTACAATGGGTGCACTTGGGTGGTCATGAAGTGTGCAGTGTGAAGGGGGTGATTTTGTCAGTAGTGTTGATGTGTGTGTGCCCCTGCGATGGCAACTGCACACATGTGTCAACCTGGATTTGAGTGCCTGTTGGTTGGATTGGTCAGCCCTGTGCTTGTGATTGTGTGCACATGTGGGAGTTGTAGGTTGTGCACTGTACAGTGTGTTGGTGTGTCCTTGCACTTCTGGGGGACACCTACTTGTTGTTGCCAATTGTGAGTATGCAGAGTGTGTGACTGGCAAGTCAGTGTTGTGTTTTGTTGATCAGTCATGTGTCTTGATACCATTTGTGCTCACTGTGCAGACCTGCTCAGCCACACTGACATTGTGGGTGTGTTTTCTCATGCATTGCTGTCACTTGAGCCATTTTTTGCTGCAGTATGGCATGTGGGATGTGGAGTTGTACCATCCCCTATCTGTGCTTATGTTAACTACCCATTGTGAGTGAGCACTCCATCTATTTGTGTATGGTGCACTCCTGCCATGTCCACTACTGACGTACACACCACTTCACTCTCATGTCAGCTATCCCCTTGGGTTGCCAGTGTGTGTCCCTCCCCACCACTTCATTTGTTACACTATGCTTTGGGGTGCTGATCTGTGCACAGGACCAATGTGCCACTCAGGCCAGTTTCCCAATTGGTTATGTGTGATTTTCTTGGACTGCTTTGCAGTCATGGTTGGTCATGTGCATTGCAACTGTTTGTGCTGCACAGTCCTCTGGTCATGTTGTTTGCACCACGGGTGTCCCTGACTTGTGCATCTGTGTGTGATGGGTAAGCTGTACGTGTGTTTGCTGTGGTACTGCTACCCTTCCTGAGTGTGATGTTGTCTGTGTGCTGTGGTGATTTGTGTTGTGGGGGTTCATGTTGTGGCACTCAGATATGTGTGCTACTGGTTTGGTTGGTGTGCACACACTGCTTGTTGTGCATGCAGTGGTGTGAGTCTATGTTGCCTTGTAATTGCCTGGTGTGCAGCACCTGATGTACAGCTGTGTTTGCAATGTGAAGGATTGGCATGTGCATCTGTTGTGTGTTTGCTGTGGATGTGTGCAGTGTTTGGCCTGTGTTGTCTCTTTCAGCTGACAGATGCTCTGTGTGTGTTGTTCTCTTTGCATGCCATTGTGTGTGAGTTGTTTGTGCATTGTGATACATTCAGATGTGTGTTGTAAGTGTAGTGTGCATTACTTGTGTGTCTGTCACATGCACTTCGGAGTATTCTTGTTCCTGAGCTTGTTTTGAGTGCACCTTGGTGGTTTCTCCTCTCATATTTGACCTGTCACTTGTCAGTATTATGCATGTGCATGCATGTGGTACATTATTACACCATGTTGACTTGATGGGTGGTGTGGTATGTCTGTCTGTGTTTTCTTATTGGACCATTGCTCCCAGTTTGTGTCCATGATTGTTTTGAGATGATGCACTTCTTGCCTGTGTTGGGGTATGGTGTCTGTGCATTGATCCTGAGTGATGGTGTTGTGTGATCCTGTTCTGTCTGTGATCCCATTGCCTTTCCACTGTTTGTCTGCACATGTCTGGGCTTGTTGTACTTCTGTGTCTGTTGTTTGTGAAGTTTGTGTTTGGCTATTGTATTTGTGCCAGCATTGCTTCAGGCATCCCTGAGTGTGTGCGATGTTTGTGGATGCACCCCAGGGAGTTTGATTCTTTGCCAGTGTATTCACAGGACATTATTTGCACCATTCTGTGTGTTTGACACTAGTTTTGAGTGGTGCAGGTGTGAGGTGGGTGGAAGAGGGGTATGTGTGAAGGGTCCAAGTTGTGGATGACAGTCATGGAGTGTGTCACTGGGCCCTGTGTGTTGTGCTGATGACATACACATGTCAAGTAAGTAGGTACAGATGTGTGGCTGATCACTATTTGACTTCAGACACTTCCTATCATCCCTGTGCCTATGCATGGCTTGCATTGCTGTCTCCCTGAGTTGTTGCACAGAGATCACTGTGGTTTGATTTCACTCACTGTGCCAGCCATGTGTTATTGGTTGGCCTAAGGGTGTTGTGATCTGTTCCTTCTCTTGCATGTGATGTACAGATGCTTTGTGGCTAGCTCCTTGTGTTCCCATCACTGTCCACCTCACTTTTGTCTTACCCATTTCTTGTCCTCCATTGCTGCTGCCATCTGGTTTGTGTATGTGGCTTTGTGTCAGTGTGGGGTGTGTCTGGGTGGCTTGACAGGCATTGTGTACAGTTAGGGTATTGTTCATATTCAGTGTGAGTGTTCATTTTGTGATTGGACTCAGTTTGCTTGACATGAGTGGAGTGTGGGTGTGGGGAGGAGGGTTGCCCTGGCCCTGTGTTTCTGTGCTGTGTGTTCCTCTTCAGCCCCACCTGCTGGGACTGTCTCCCTGTTTGTTTGGTGTGTGTGGTGCAGGGTCTGGGTTCACCTGGCTGGTTATTGTGCAGGGGGGGGCACAGGAGGAGCACACAGCATGTCCCCTAATGTGGGGGGGGCTGGTGTGTGGAGGGTGGAGGTGTGGCCCTATGATCTTTGTGGACTGCCCATGCCTGGCTCTGGCCCTGCCTACTACATTGTGCGCATGTTTTCCCGCGTCTTCACCGCTGCGGTGACGTGACCGGGACATTGCATTGATTCCGCGGTTGGTGGGTGACCTGGATGCGGAGGGGTGATTTAGTGACAGGTAGGACATGTGTGTGTACACTTTGGGATGTGTTCTTGTCCCCACCAGGGTGTCTGATGTGGACAGGAACCGTATGTCAGCCCAGTAGTTGTGTGTTGTGGTTGTGTGCGGAGTTGTGTGATTGCGTACCTGCGGCGTTGTCTGCGACGGGCCATTATTTGCTGGTGCTGGAGCAGGTACAGCACCGGAAAGGCGTGTAGAGCTGGATCCATTGCGGTCGGGACCGGGTGGAGGGGACCGGGAGTCTGGTTTCACGCTCCGCTGTCGTGCTTCCGCGTCTCTGGTTGGGTGGTTTCTCCGCTGCGGTGTGACTGGCTGTTTGGGGCATCCTGATTTGTACGGCGGTCGGGACGCCATTCCGCAAGGTGGTGGGTCTCTATTGGCTCCCGCCGCCGCGGTGGCGGGCGCATTTTAATGGCGGTTCACGTCGCACCGCGGCGGACGGGAAATGGGCTGTGTTTGCCCATTGTAATATGGCGGGCGTGAGGACCGCTGCTGGCGTGCGGAAAATTGCATTTTCCGCCAGCACCGCGGAGGTGCCTTCGCCCGCCATCGTAATGAGCCCCTTGTGTCTACCGGGCCAATGTAAAAAAATAATTATTAAAAGAATGTTTAGAAAAACACGCAGAACAAGATTGAGAGCAGGATGAGAATCATTAGGGGAAGGAGTGAAAATAGAGCAAGTGGGGGAGAGGGGGCAGTAAGTGTAAAAAAGGGAGAGAGATCCAGGAATCTCATGCACTCAATTGGAGTATGGGGTAGAAGCATACAACTCATGTAATCAGAACATTGTGAGACTTAAATGCTCCTGGGCAGGACAAACACCAGAATAGTGAGAAAAGCCATCGAATAAGGAGCAGGGAAATGAGATAGACAGCAAAGTCATCCATTCAACAAGCTGCTGACCCACAGCTCACTCTAAGTAAATGTAATGTATTGGCAACAATATGTCTTGCCCCTATATTTCTAACTCTGTCTGTAGCTGAGACCTAAAAAGATGCTGCTCTGTATTTTGACACTTTTCACATTAGTATATGCAGTCTTTCACTGCTGCATATTTATACCTACTAATCTGTCCTACTATCCCTGGACAGGCACGTAACAGCTGATTATCTTAAAATACTGCTCCCTTACTGACCACACAAAAATATATTGTACCTTATTACATGGTGATAGACGTGTGGTTAGTACATGTTGTTACTAATTGGTTGCATTTCTTTGAAATTCTAAATATGTGCAAGCCTAATTAAAGATTGATTGCATCTGCCTATGGGAAGAATGCAGGAACATATCCAATATTCACACAATGTGCTGTGGCTACACTATTTCCTTAATCTTTTACAGCTTTCCGTGTAGGTCTCCCCATTGTCTATGCGAGGGATGTAGAAAACAGCCAGTCTTTTCAAACCGATGAAGCACTGAAATCACATTACAAAGATGAAAAATACCATCTCTTCTGGCAGAAAATTCAACCTTAGTTTTTTTTAACTCACAATGCAGATATTTAGGTAGTTGTGTCTGTGATTTGGCTCTGTTTGAAAGCAGGATTTGTGCAAACTGGTTTACTCGAGTTGATTGAATCGTTATCCCAAGGCATTCCTTCAAGCAAGTCAGTAACACTCTGGGTTCAAAAACCATAAAATAAATCTAGCACAGAGGTCCCCAACCTTTTCTGTAATAAGATCTACTTCTGATCAATAAAAATCATCCCGAGCTACCAATATAATTTCTTTTGTAATAGTAACCACATTGGACAAGATTACGTTAGTGGCTACCCTATATAAAATTACCCACAGTGATCGCCCCTGTGTTTCATGCTGGAGAGCCATCAGTAATTTACAAAAAACAAAAGGCTTGGTCAATTTGGAATGCCTCTATGTGGCTAATACAGAACAGCAGTAGCTTAAATGCCCCTGGCACCAAGGTAATAATATTAGTAATACACTTCCCCAAAGCCACATGATTTATCTCTCAAATATCAGCTACAAATAGATTTTGGAAATTTAAACATCAGCTTATCAGTTCTGAAAATACACACATTTTCATCTCTAATACACATTTTTCAATTGTGGTATACAGTCCAGCAAAGGCTGCTAATTTAGTTGGCTGGACAGCACCCAGAAGAGCTACCAACAGGGAGCTGGAGAGCTACCAGTAACTCATGAGCTACTCCTTGAAGAAGCCTGATGTAGCAGAATCATCGAACTAAATTCCTGAATTGTATTCCTGCTTCCTCTCAAAACTATGATGTCGACCACCACATGTCATCTGATAGTCAGTTTCCTGCACTCACCAAAGTATCAGCAAGGCCCTCCTTGTGCACTACAAAGATGATGTCCTTGGCCTCAGTGACAGTTCACCAGCATATCATTTTGTGCATGATTCCCTGGTGCCTCAGCCTTGTTTCATAATGGGTCAGTTCAAATCTCCACAATCTGATATTACTAGACAGTCTCCTTAACTAGATCATCATAAAAGATAAATGTCACATGTGGGCTGCAATGTACATTTATACTGCCCACATGCGTGACCAAAAACAACTTGCTTCAGGTCTACCATTGTACCCTGGATGTCTGCAGCCCAAAACACTGCAGCAGTACATGCTGAAATAACCCGTACATGTAGAAACATTTACATTTAAACATTAGTTAACTCACTCCTAGGTGTGGCATATAGCCCACAAGTCAGGGTCCTTAATGTATAAACCTGGTACATTCTAAATATTAGGAAAAGTATGCCTGACCAGTGACCAGCAACATAGCCGTAGTGCACAGACTGTGGTGGCTTTTCATAGGCCAAAAACCTGTTGATGATTAAAAGGCACATCTTCACAAATAGTCCATTGGAAGTTTGTTTTTAATATTCATTGATTTCATTTGCGATTTTAGAAGTGTTTGAAATAAAGTGGGAAGTTTACGTTAGAGAAACCTATTTTGTGCTGTCTTTGTGGGGCCTTTAAATTATTTTCTGCCGGATTTCCCCAGCAGTGATTAGGTCTTGATGAGGTGTGAAATACCTCTCAGTTCAAAGACAATAGTACTGCCTCGTGGGACCAGAAGGTTGGGAGGAGTGACCACTGGCACTCATCATGGAGTATTGGAGCTGGAAGGGAATATAAATGGCGTCCAAAAGGACCAAGTGTCAGAAAATGTTAACCCTGCAGCCCAGATCCAAAAGGAGTGATGTATGCCTCCACTTTTCTCTGTAACCCATCACCCAGCAACACTACCTAATGTTTTTGTTAGATGTTTCT
Source organism: Calotriton arnoldi (assembly GCA_963921515.1). Lineage (NCBI taxonomy): Eukaryota > Metazoa > Chordata > Amphibia > Caudata > Salamandridae > Calotriton > Calotriton arnoldi. The sequence goes on from CAWUFW010005874.1 coordinate 509,798, forward strand.
GGTGAAAGAAGAATGAGATAAGACAGAAAACTGGGGCACTGGATAGCACCGCTCTCCTTGGTCATACAACTGGGCACTTCCTTCAGCTTGAGGAGCGTTGGTGTCTAAAGATAAAAAGAAGCTTTTAATGTAATTTTCGATGTTGCTACAGCACCTGAAAGCTAGTACTGAATGCAATGTACCTTTAGTACATCTCTTTGTCTCCAACTTTCTAGGGTTTAATGAAACTCTGTGTCTTCTTAGAGCTGAAACAAAATTAGCTCTGTTAAAATAAATGTTAAGAGCCTTCAAGGCTATTATGCTTCTCACACTGTTTGACAACTAGCCTCTCTGTTATATGAACATGCCCTGTGACTTAATTTATGTGCAAAAGTACATGTTCCTAATCTGTAATGTAATACCTGCACAATTAATATTAAAGAGTTCACCTTACAATAAGCAAAAACTTTCCCTGACTCACATACCTTGATACAGGGCCAGACTGGCCGTAGTGGGCATTGGACGTTTTCCTGGGAGACTGGAAGGGTGGCGTCCGGTTTGCAGCAGTGAGGGCCGTTTTTAAGGTCGAGCCTAGGCAGCACGCATGCGCTGTCTGCAAGACCTGATGTAATCGATATAGGAGTGTTAATCCTGCCTGCCGCTTGTCATTGGTTACCTCCTGCATCGCTCTTCTTTCCTGGCTCCTTATTGGTTGGTGCTCCCAACACATCACTTCCGTTTTGTGGCGAGCAGCACCAACCAACTACAGTTTACATATGCTGTTGTTGTTTATGTGCTTGGTTTAGGGATACTTTTTCGTTTAGGGTTTATAACTTTAATATACACAGGCGCTGCACTTTATGTTTTAGCATGGCGCCCTCTTTTGTGAAGGATTTATGTTGCTTATTAGTATGGCTCCATCCCGGCGTCAGCCTGCTGCTGCTCTACCTTGGACCTCCCAGCATGTCACCCAGCGGCGAAGGCTCCACATCGGGTGGGCTTTGCCTGCACACTCCAGCGCCTCTGTGACCTGACTCCCCAGTGACATCAGACGAGTACGGATTCAGCCCCAGCAACTTCAGGGGCTCCTTTCTCAGCTTGACACCGAGTTCCCTCGGCCACACTCAGCCCGCCTACGGGCTTGCCTACATCTGCATGGGGCGCAGAGTCCCACCGCTTTTGCAGCCCAAGATCTGGGTTTCAAGAAGCGAACACACTCAATCGGCACCTCCCAACCGCCTCCCACCGGCCAACAGCGATCCCCGTGCCCGACCTGCACCGAGGGCTACACTTCTGTGACACAGCTCTGATGTCTGCCTGCCTTCTGGCCCCCACACTGTTACCCAACAGAGCAAGTGCACCTCCTCACTGTCAAATTAACCTTTGCTGCTCGCTTGGATTAGGCCTCCCATTGTACAGGAGCGCAGTGCCAACAGGAGATGGGACCCCAAGTGCATAACCAACTACTGCTCTACTTTGAAAACACAGTCCTGTGTGCTATAATAGTTGAGCCCAGTGTGCAAGGATATGCAAATACCTTTGGGGGTTGGTTACCATGGTTCACCCCACACCCTACTTGACGGGTCCCAACTAGAGAGTACAAACTAATGACCAGCTGAGCAATGAGCAAATATGAGCAATTTTAACTTCCCCCTCCATAAAGTTGACTGCAATGGTTTTGGAATTCGGCAGCCTCTGTGCTCCAAACCCATATTCTAACCCAGTAGGTGGTGACAGCCCTTTGTTCGAAAATGGCTGTGTCAGCAGATAAGGAAATATTTGTGCTCAGTTAACCCACACTCATCTTTCCAGTGTTCAGCTTCTTATGCTGTCGCACACCTTCGAGGACCCTGCACCTTTTATAACCTGGCAACCACTCCTACCCACCTGGCTGACCAGCTAAAGCAGGCAGCCTCCAATTAGAATTGAAGAGTCCTGGGTGCCAAAAGGTTAGCCAATGTATTTGGATAAGAGGACAGGGAGTAAAACATGGGCAAATATCCTGCCCTTTCTGAAATAAGAATGCCAAATGTACTGGTAATTGTCGGCATTTGTGCTCCCTCCACATCTTACCATACTGTTGAAGGACAGCACCCTTTTATAATGCAACTGGGATGGTGAGAACAACAGTACCTCCCCTACTCTCCCTTTCATTATGGGCCTGTCACATGACCAGTGAATTGCAGCCCATGTGCTGTAACCCTGGATACCCAAAACATATGGAGCCCCAACACACTTTGTATACTGACAAACATACCCACCCGCCCAGCTGCACTGGCGATGAGGCAGCCAAACTTGGCTTATCTACCATTTCTGTTGAAATACGTAATAAAATTGCACGGACAGGTTTCTTGATAAAACCATACTGAACAAGAATGTGTCGACCGTTTAAAAAGAGTGTTCGTCTTCTGTGAATCTGCGAGTGCACCCGCCTTAGAGTGCATGGGTTTTTGAAGGTTGCCGGGCAGGAGTGCCGCCCCTTTGCCCAGGCAACTCTTGACAAGATGTGCCAGTGCAGGCAGAAGTCAAGAGATCTCCAACCCACCTTATTACCACTCTTACAGTTTCCTGTGTATCGTGCTTGTTGGAGCATAACATAACTGACTATTTGTGAAGCGCGCGTGCTCACGTAGCCTGAATGGTGCTGCATAACCGATGTGTGAGATCCACTCCTGATAATTATGTCAGATAACTGCCTTTCCTTAATTTGTGGGCATGCTGAATGCTTCTAAGAACTGTTGCCTGGGAGCACTAAATGGGTCATGGCACAGTTCACAGTTTAACAGGCAACCCACTGAAGTGTGTAGTAAACCTGGCTATGTCGCCTCTGGTGGTGACTTGAACCCTCGCCTTCGAGAGGCCCATGACGCCAAAGCTGAAGCCCGGCCGTTGGGCTTTAGCTCCCACCCTAGCCAGAATTGCCCATACTTGCAGCGCTCAATCCCACCCGAATCATTCTCGTTTGCCCAGTCCAGGTTAGCCTAGGTGAATGTTCCCTCTCAGCCCTGTATGGGGCCTACTTCACCCTCAAGGAAATGCCTCTTCTCTTGAATTTGAATGATGCAAGATTGAACTGGCGGCTACCATTGCTACTCTCGCCTGCATATACTAGGCCCAGAACAGGCAACACTTGCTCTATAATCCCCTGGATTCTTGCCTGGCATTCCTTATGTCCAGCTATACCAATGGATAATGGCTCTTACTTGATCAGAATGTTTAGGGGAGAGGAGTTGGCCTAAAGGCTAGGGCGGTGGACCCCGAACCTGGGGAACCGGGTTCGAGTCTTGGCAATGGCGCTGAACATCCTGTGATTCTGGGCAAATCACTTAATCTCCCCGTGCCTAACAAAAAAAAAAAAATGATGAATGTGTTCTCATGTAACGCAACTGGTGCTAAGTAAAGCGCTCTGATACCCGATACCGGGTCAAGTTCGCGCTATATAAAACTCTATATAATAAAAAATAAAAAACACATCAAACCCGCAGAGACAAGGTGGGGATGCTGACCTGCCCCAAACTCTGCGGAACCAACAGCCTGTGCAGGCTTGCGACAAACATCTGCGAAGCTTGCCAACCAACAAAAATTGTCCCCAGCACCCCAGGGGCCATGCCGCCATTCCTTGGCCTGAAACTATGCACAGGTTATAGAAAATTTTCACACGCTCAGTGAATGTGAGTTTGGATTTGTCCCTCAAACTTAAGCCAGTAACCCTTCGGTGAGGTCTGGCTCTCCCAAACTTCTGCTAATGTGTACCAGGGAGCAGACAAGTCGGTGGGAACAGGAGGGGAACAGCATGTACAGCTACCTGCCCTTTCTTGAATACTGGCATTGCCTAGTGTTCCTTAATACATGGTAGCCCCTTGTGCTCTAATCCAGTGTTTCCCCAACTTTTTAAACCACAGCGCACTTGTAAGGTGACAACTTCCCCAACTCGCCAGGCTGCCATGGCTATAGGGCAGGTGAATATAGCTCAATTGCAGCAGCCTGTAACATGCCCTTGATTACCGAGTGCACATACTTAGCGGCATCAACCAGACATTAGCGCAGGCAATTTTGGTGATAAACTACGGCGGCAATTGAATGGTATCACTCTGGTTTGAATGTATGTCTATTGTGCATCCGACACCGATTACCCTGCTTTGTTTTGGGTGTGTTAAACTTGTTGCCTTCGCCACCATTCAGACCTATGGAAATTGTGCTAAACTCTCGCTTACTACACTGCCGAGTGAGCCCACTGCATTCACCAAATTCCCTAACAATTTCCGTTTCTGACTAATTGGGAACACGCTCACCCCATGGTATCTTGGCGCTGCATAACATGCTTATTGTTACTCAACTCAAATGGTACTCGTTTTATCGACCTTAGAAGGATGAAATGCTAAGTGGACCTATCAGGATCTGAACCTGTGACCAAGAGGTCGAACACAAGCCCCTTTCTGTTCTGCCGCTGCACAGGCCTGTGAAATTGTATCCCAGGGCCAACTTCTGGCACTTGAACCCTTACTTGGACAGGCCCGAGCTAGAAACCCACATCTAGAAGGCCTGCCAAATGACTGACCACCTCCAATACCAGAGTGTCACGCAGCCACTCCGTAGCCCGGATACTAAACCAGGTACAGATGTATCGGAGGACCCATCTCTTGGCACATGCCTGCCACAACTAACCTGCGCCAAAATCTACCCCCACCCCTGTACCAGACTGGGAACATTTTGCATCGAGGAGCAACCCCTCCGCCTGTGAAACTCGGGGGGAGCTCAGCTGGTTGAAGCTGCGACTGATTTTAATACATTTGTTTGCCTGCGAAAGTGAATTATATTCCATTATTCAGGGCCTGGGTGGGATAGAGGTGGTTGGGGAGACTGGTAAACAGACATAATATCGAAACAAAAATATCGAATGGACACAATATCGAGTCCAAAATATAGAATGGACATAATATCGAATGGACATAATATAGTCGTTAAAAATATCGAAATTAAGGTAAGTAATATCGATTGTTAAAATATCGAAGTACATAATATAGGCATTAAAAAATATCGAATTTTTAATAATATCGAATTTTTCTAAGTGTATTGTATGTTAGTATATGTGTTAAAAGTGTATATTAGTTGTTGTAATGTATGTTTAATTTTTTAAAAGCAATGAATTTTATGTTATTTAATTTTTGCGTAATTTAATTCCGTAGCGGGTAGTGGATTTATAGGGGAATAGGGTGGGAAGTAATTTAATTAAAATTAAGTACATATTAATAAATATTAATTGGTATTGATAATTAATTTATTGTTAATTAATTATTAATTGGTAATTAAATTTTATTAATTGGTAATTTTTTTTAATTGATTAAATGGTAATTATGTTAATTCTATTAATTAAATAGTTGTAGCGGGATGTGGGTTTATAGGTGAATAGGGTGGGAAGTAATTTAATTGAAATTAAGTACATATTAATAAATATTAATTGGTATTGATAATTACTTCATTGTTAATTAATTATTAATTGGTAATTACATTTTAATAATTGGTAATTATTATTTTTAATTCATTAATTGGTAATTATGTTAATTATATTAATTAAATAGTTGTAGCGGGATGTGGGTTTATAGGGGAATAGGGTGGGAAGTAATTTAATTGAAATTAAGTACATATTAATTCATATTAATTGGTATTGATAATTAATTTATTGTTAATTAAATATTAATTGGTATTTATTTAAATATTTATACAAATCTGGTAATGATTATTAATTGGTTGTTAATGATTTATTAATAGGTAATTAATTTTTAATAAATCATATGTATTGTATTTATAATAAACTAATTATTAAAGATTATATAATTGGTAATTGGTGTTATTAATAATATTTATTAGTATTGATAATTAATTATTTTTTAGTAAAATATTAAAATATTACTTTCCCTACTGTTGCACTCTCTGGTGTGGGAATAGTAATTATTACCCCTACGCTATCCAACGCTTTCCCTACTGTTGCACTCACTGGAGTGGGAATAGTAATTTTACCCCTACGCTATCCAACTCTTTCCCTACTGTTGCACTCTCTGGAGTTAGAATAGTAATTATTACCCTTACGCTATCCAACGCTTTCCCTACTGTTGCACTCACTGGAGTGGGAATAGTAATTTTTACCCCTACGCTATCCAACTCTTTCCCTACTGTTGCACTCTCTGGAGTTGGAATAGTAATTATTACCCCTACGCTATCCAACGCTTTCCCTACTGTTGCACTCACTGGAGTGGGAATAGTAATTTTTACCCCTACGCTATCCAACTCTTTCCCTACTGTTGCACTCTCTGGAGTGGGAATAGTAATTATTACCCCTACGCTATCCAACGCTTTCCCTACTGTTGCACTCTCTGGAGTGGGAATAGTACATTTTACCGTCCCGCTATCCTACGCTAAAAATATTGAATATTTTTTATAAATATTACGTTAATATATTTATGTATATTTATGTATTAAAAAATTAAAATGTATGTTTATTTTGTTTAAGTTACATTAATTATTTATTAATTTTAAAGTTATTTAAGTATTTTTAAGTATGTTTTAGTTAATTAATTTTACATTACTTTTAATACATTTAAAAAATTCGATATTTTGACTGACTATATTTTTTACAACTATATTTTGGAGTCGATATTTTTGTACTTACCTGTTTGTAGATAGGGAGTCGATATTTTGGCATTCGATATTTTTACTTCGATATTGTTGTAGGTCGATATTCTTGTTATCGATATTCTGTCAGTGATCCGGGGAGACTCACACCTGCCTTCGGAAACAGACTAGTTGACTATCAACTTATTTGGGACACAGGTCGCAGAAGATGCCCCTTCTAATCTCTGGTTCTAGCCCATGGAAGGATAACCAAGGGAGCAGACAAGTCTGTGGGAACAGGAAGGGAACAATATGTACAAATACCTGCCCTTTCTTGAATATTGGGAATGCCAAATGTTCTATAATACCTTGCAGCCATGTGTGCTCTAACGCAGCGTTTCCCACTTTTTGAACCGCTGCACACTTGTCAGATGACAACTACCACAACCCGCCTGCTGCCCTGGCTAAAGGGCGGATGAATATGGCTTAACTGAAGCAACCTGTAACCTGCCCTTGTTTACAGAGTGCACATCTTAGCTGCATCAACCAGACATTTGCGCGGGAAATTGCTGAATCTCTCGCTTACTACACTGCTGAGTGAGCCCAATATATTTACAAAATTCCTTTCCCATTTCCGTTCCTACTGCAATAGTGATGAGATTGCAAGCCCCAATCCCACACAACTAAAATTAAACATAATCCATCAGGGGCCAAGGCCTTGTCTTAGCCCTCTGTGGTGTGATCTGGACTGCAAAGACAGGGCGTCATGAGGTCTCACATTCACGTGTACCCGTTCCTCTAGTGCTACCCCCGCTGAGGGACTAGTATGCTCCCTATCCATGATACTCTTACATCCATAGGTAATGATAAATCATTTGAATGACCGCCGAATGATGAAAGGCTGAGTGGGCCTGCCGGTATCAAAATCTGTGACCATGAGGTCATACCACCATCCCTACATTGGGTGCCTTAGCCCGTGGCCACTAGACCCGTGTCTGTATACTATAAAGTGTGATCACCCGTGGTAGCACAATCATTGGAGTGTCCGGTCAACAGAATAAAGTAAACCGCACTCCCCCTCTCCCAGCAGTATGCCCCCATGTGTTTACCTCTAATATTCAGTGATAGTGCCATGTGTTTTCGATATTGTAACACAGCAGCAGCTCCCCAATATTACTGCAAATAATCTCTGTGGTCTAAAGAAGCTTTTTTATGGTTGCTACATGAAACAAACACAATATTTCTCAGCAAAATCGCTGATCTGTAATAGCTCTCAAATATCACCCACATTGCATTAAATTAGAGGACACAGTATTTAAAACACTCTGGTTAAGACTTATTCATGTCATTAGTACAAGACTCTCTGCAGGACGGCGCTGGCCCAACAAGCCCCCCTGAAAGGCTGGGGCCCTGGGCCAGCGCCCCCTATGCCCATGCCTTAAAACGCCTCTGAGCGCATTGCAGCATAACTGTGTCTCACCTCTCTGCTTGCTGCGCTCCTACCTTAGACATGTAGGCGACCAAATATCTCTGTTGAAATACCATACGGAACCTTGTACTACCTTAAATAACTCAGCCATCTGCCACAACCAATATCCCCACGATACCCTGGTTACCGATGGTTCAGACACCCCCCGTAACCCCTGGAATCATATTGAGAGGGAGTCCCAGGGAATACTCCACCAGCAATGTGAGAAGGCCCTTCCCGCATATTGCCGTCGAAGAGGCAGCTGACCCTTCCTGTAACAGTGTGGGCATACCCGGGACACCAGATGCTGTGGTGCTGTGTCTGGCGCTCAAGTCTACTGAAGAAGGACGAGACACCCGCCCCTTGGTGGGCCCAAACGTTGATCCCTTAGCACCTTGTTTCCCCACCTGTGACCCCCAGTCGCAATACCCAAGGATACCCAAGGATACATAACTTTTTTAATAGGCACCCGGAGATAATTCAAACCTAACCCCTAGCGCGAGGACTTGGACAAGGTGAGGCCCCGACTGAACCCGAGGCCCGGTCGCAGACCGGGGCACTCAATTTGGGAGTAGCAGGACGAGGGAGAGTCAGCTTAGCCCGGACTCGAACCCAGTAACCTCCAGATTATGCGCAGATCACAGCCTGCGATCTGTACCGCGGGCACCGATGGGCACTAATGGCATCGCCACCCCCGCTCCTGACCCCCACCGCGGCTGCACCCTCCCCCGGGCCGACCAGGCAGTCCTCATAAGCTCCGGACATGCCGTTCGCCATATGCGAGTTTGCATACCTGTATCCCGTGTCGACAGCCTCTCTGCATGAGTGCCTTTAATGAAGCTCTAGTTTTTTGCGCTCAAGTTGTGGGATAGCTTGTGAAATAACCACACCTCTGGACTCTTGTGCGTTATGTAGGGAGCCTGGACTGATCCGCAACGACCGATGCAATTTGAACTGCAACGCGTCGGTTTCCTAGGATACGTTTTAAGGTCGCGGTTCAAAACAGGCCATTATTTGCAGAAAACATGCGTACAAGAGGCTTGTAGAGCGAGGGAGTGAACCGGAAATACTACTGAGCGTGTTCCTGGCCCTACTCTGAATTCTTTATTGTAGGACTTAATTACCTCGTGCGGACAGGAAGATCTCACTCCTCACCTGCTACGGGATAGGCGTGTATTCTGCTTCGAGTCTCCCTGGGAGTGAACCGGCACAGTGGGCTTCTGCTCTCCTGCAGATACAAGCACAAAGGAGCTTGAAAAAACGCCCCAGACAATCCCTGCCTCTACACGGACGCATAAAGTCCAATGGGTGAAGTTACACGTGACACTGCCCCTCTCCAATAGAAATGTTTGGTATTAATTACCTTGTTTTTGTGAGTCTCTACATTATTTTGCTACTTCACGTACTTGGGCATTAAGAGTGGTGCCCCCGGGGCAAGACCCAGGGCCTCATCCATGCCACACATGCGCTCACCCACTGAGCTGCGTCCTTGGTGTTGCTTCGGCTGGGAGCTGCACCAGGGGTAGCCACACCCCTGTTTCACTCCATGCTTCAAGTCTGGGTGCCCCGCTGGGCCGCAGACACACTCCACGCTACTCCCCACAGACAACTCTACGTAAAGGAACAATCGACAAACTACATGACAAATGTGGCCGCCCCTTCCTCTACCATCCGGGAGTACGCTGGAGCCCCGGCGTTGCTAGGAAGAGCTGTATACAATCAGCGCTAGGAAAGTGCTATATACTACAATCCGCGCTTGTAACGCGCTATATACAAACCGCGCCGGAAACCCAGCAAAACCCCGGGGCACCAGGAAGAAAGCCGACCCCTCGCGCACCTCACTGAGTGCAGGGGAGGGGGGAGCCACGCCACTCGGGAAAAGCTGCGCCCACTGCCCCTGGCTGCGTTGCTTCCGCAACCCTCAGGGCCCCAATTTACAACTACATTCAACGGAGGCCTTTGGGGTGGTCTGTCATCCACAGAGAAAGCGCGCGCCCCCTCCCCCATGGCGGCGCAACTCGCCCGGGCCATCCCATGTTCCCTGGGGTACCGCTCAGCCCTTCATGCTGACCATATTATGCCAATTCCGCCGCAAGTGGCGTGCTGAGCTGGTGTCCATCTACTCTGCACGCCGGTGCCTGAGCGCCTTCCTACTCTACATCGGCCGGTCCCTGCCTGGGCCCCAGCGCGCCCGGAGCCCGAGTGGACATTCACCTGAGCCGCTCTGTGCTGGACCGGGGAAGCAGCGCCAGGTCGCGGTGCACCGCAAGACCCTTGCGGGGGACTGGGGAGTACCAAGGCCGAGGGCTCAGCAGGGCAAAAAGCCCGCGACCCCCACCAGAGTGCCAGGCCGCAGCTCGATAGCTGGCTGGCATTGCAGAGCCCGCACCCCCCAGGGCCGCCTAGGGCACCAGTGCCACTTAGGACCATCCGGGTGGGGGGGGTAACCTGTACGACTCACCAGCAACCTCCTTCAGCGCTCCCGCAGCCCAGTCCCGGGTCGACACGCGCACGAGACGACGAGTCGCGACGGCGTGCCCGGCGCAACAGAGGACGCCAGGATGGCCGGGGGAGGCATAAATACCCTCCCCACCTCCTCGGTGCGCCGGAAGTGACGCGCCTAGCACGCCTAAGGCAAGGGGGACTCCTCCCTGAGTCCCGGCATTAGAGGGGGTGGGTTAGTGCCCAACTGGCACTAAAGGGCCGCAATCATGTGGGTCCAGCCCCTTGTGTCCTACTTCCGGGGCACGAACACTGGAAGCATATCCAGCATGATTAGTTCAGTTATCAAGTGCCGCGAACCCTAGGGCTTCGGGCTCCTCGGTGGGATCAACTTTCACCAGCATCTCACCATCTCCAGGGTAAGTGCACCATAGAGCAAAACCAAATACACCCATTCTCCCGGGAGCGGTGTTCCCAGCCTCTGCTCCCATTCTTATCTCTGCTTTACAGGCCCTCCTTGAATTCCCAACTTTAAAAAAAAAGCAACAGAATTTGCTTCCCACGGCAAGGTTTCTGCTGCTGGATGCTTCAAAATATTCAAAGTATCCGACTAAAGTGTGCGAGCGAGGGGGATGCAAACACAAGCAAAAATACCTTCAGCCACTTCTGTACTAGCTTGTTGCTTCCTGCTCCTTGAGTGCCTAAAAATGCTGCTTGGGAGTGGTCAGTCGCCACACCTATCATCTGTCTCTCTAGTAAGCCGGTGGTTACCAGAAGCAGGAGGCTTTCCCCCACCTTTAACTCATAAACACTTCCCCAAAAGTTCCAAAATAATATAAGTGTAGACCCCATAACTCCAACAGGGCATACTGCTCTTTAACTTAAAAGCTAAAATACTCTTGTTATCCACTGGTTAATGTGCAATTCATGGTGTGTAGGGTGTTTTTCATATAAATTGCGATGGATCTGTGGCCCGAGTACACAGCTGGAGGAGCCTGCCCCTGCATGTTCGAAATCTGTGCCAATGCGTATTATACAACTTGCAGTTCACAAACTGAGTCCACAGGCTGCGCTGCACATGCTGTTGCTGTACTTGCCGACTAATATGTTGTGTGTATTCTTTTGGAAATCACCCACCGGTCTAAGAACTACAGTGTTTTGCTGTCTTTATTGTTGTTAAAAGCCTCCGGTGCCTGGATTCCCATGTGTATTCATTGCTAGAATTCCCAAAGCACACACTGTGAAAATATTTTGCAAAATGGTGTCCGTGCAAAAGGTCTATGTTTCGGCTACCTGTGCCACATCCCCGTGATTCCCACAATGTTTGGCGAGTCTTGGAACACCACGTGTCTGCTGATGTCCCTGGTATCAACTGGTTATGCTGTGCTGCACCAGGACGTTACCAAACTCCACTGCATGGCAGCAATCTGGTTTTGTGCTTGTTTGTCTTTTTATTTCAAAAGACATCTGCTTCCTATATACCTGCGGCACTATTTACTTTAAGGTCATGCAAGCAGTGCACTATGATATGACAGTCTCTTGGTGACCCGCACCAGGGCTGCATGCTCGTAGCACTCCACAAAAAGCTGCATTGTGATCTCAACCACCAACGAAGTGAGATCTGGGCTTGCAGTAGAACAATATATTTTTAGCTCTTTCTGGGACTGTAATAAGATGCTTGCTTCTGCCGTTGCCCCGCTCTTGTGGACAACAAAGCTCGTATGCCTACATCGCTCTAATCAGGTAAGACAGTGTTTTAACTAATCCATTCCACCTCTTCCAGTGCATGTTGATGTGCAGTGGAAAACCATTCGCAAATGTTTACTGGTGGCACTTTTCTTTTGCTTATTGCTGTGTTTGAGTGTCATGTTATGTTAGGGTTGACCAGAGGAGATGTGGCTAGATGGAAGAGAAAAGCCACGTTTTAATCAGTTTCCTGAATGCCCAATGATCGTGGGTGCTGCGGGCAGCCAGTGGGATAGAATTCCATATCGCAGGGGCCTGAGCTTTGAAGGAGCGACCCCCGGCTCCACACCGGCGGACCCGTGGGACACACAGCAGATGGTGATCAGCGGAGCGCAATGCTCGCAATGGAACATAAGGGGTGCATAGTCCCTGCAGGATTTGGGGGCCCTGACCATGTACAATCTTATGTGTGGTGCAGAGGGTTTTAAACTGGACTCTCTGTTTGATTGGCAGCCAATGGAGACGGGGAAGGAGATTGGAGGTGTGGCATTTCCTTGGTAGGGCAAACAGAGTACGTGCTGCTGCATTCTGTACCCGTTGGAGTCTTGCAGTAACTGTTTTATTTACGCCGAGCTGAAGACCATTGCAGTAATCTAGGCGCGATTGGACAACTGAGTGAACTATCGGTTGGCGGGTGGCAGCATCAAAAAATCCCAGAATGGGTTTTAAGCCACGCAGAAGGCCAAAACAGGTACCGGCCACTTTTTTTGCATAAGGCTCAAATGAGAGGGGGGTGTCAATCAGGATGCCTAAATCTTTGACTGCGTTTTTCGGTAGGGGAGGAGTGCCCAAAGTCACTGGCCACCATTGGTAGTTCCACTTGTGGGTATCACGGCCAACCAAGAGCACCTCCGTCTTGGCCGGATTAAGCTGTAAATAGTTGTTTGCCATCCAATCTGAAATGGCCAGAACATCAGCACGAAATTTCAGTTGGTCCTGAGCAGGGTTGTTTGAAAAGGTGAATACCAACTGGGTATCGTCCGCGTAAGATACCATTTTGATGTTATGTTCTTTTGCCAAGAGGGCCAAAGGGCGGACATACACGTTGAACAACGTGGGGCTCAAGGCAGAGCCCTGCGGAATACCACAGCTGAGAGGGTAATTACTAGACTGATAGGGGGGGGCATGTACCTGAAAGGAGCGCTCTGATAAAAATGAGGCAAATCAGGCCAAAGCCCTACCTTTGACCCCGATCTCCTCAAGCCGTTGAAGAAGAATCTTATGGGAGACTGTGTCAAAGGCCGCACTAAAATCAAGTAAAAATAGTGCTGAAGTATTTCCTTCATCTAGCGGGGCCCACAGCTACTCAGTGACTGCCAAAAGGGCTGATTCTGTGCTGTGCCTGGATCAGAACCCATTCTGAGATCTATCTAGAATCTGGTTGGCCTCCAGATATTTGGTCAAAGTGATGTTGCCATGGGACTCCATAATTTTGGACAGGTAGGGAAGCAGAAAGATTGGTCGAAAATTCTCTGGCAAAGATGCGTCTAGTGTGGGTTTTTTCAGCAGTGGGACGACTTTGGCATGCTTCCACGACTTAGGAAACACTGCCTCATAATGGTACTAATGAGGTTAAACCTTTGACCGCATAATGTTGACGTGTAAAAATGACAAAATTATAAGTAATACTATCACACAACGTGCCACATTATGCCATATAATGTATTTCCTTGCTGCATAATTTCACAAACTGCTGCATAATTTGTTCCTTTCAGCCGCATACTTCCAGTGGTCCTGTATACGCCTCCCTTCTTTTCTTTCTTACTCTCATAAACTGTCTCTCTATACTCAGCAAGGTTCCCCCCTCCCCTTCTCCAGGAACTATGGGGCATATTATCAAGGCGGCGTTAATGAATTATCGCCGCTTTAGCGTCCGTTTTCGGACGAAAAGCGGCGATAATTCTATCGCCTAATTAACAAGGACACGCTAGCGCGTGATTCCTGCATTAGCGTCCGTTTTCTGCACGCCTCCCATCGCATCGCTAATGAGATGCAAAGGGGGCGTGCCTGTGAAAACAACATGGGGAAATATCGCTAACCCAGGTATCGCCATATCAACAACGTGGGTTAGCGATATTTTCAATCGCGTTAAGTATGCCTTAACGCAGGAATTTAACGTCTGCTAAATTCCTGACTAAGGCATACCTAACATGGGGGGTGGATTGTGTGGCTAAGACCACAGGCCCTATCACCAAGGATATCGCCGTTTTCCATGGGACATCGCTGGAAAACCAGCGATGTTCCCTGGAAAACATCGCTATCACTGGAAAATTATCGCCTTTGCGCTAAGCGTTGTTAATACAGCGCTAGAAGGCGATAATTTCCAGCGATAGCCGGCGATAGGATTCCTCGCGCTAACAGCGGCCAGCGATAATTATCGCTGCCGCTTGATAATATGCCCCTATGTTTTCCTCTGTAAGCCCTCCCTATATCCTAATACTTCTACCATCCCCTACCAATAGTCTAGAAGATCGACTCCTTCTATACACTACCTATACACTAGCACCAGTCGTCCTCCCCATAACTTCTGCTCTCTTGACCTTTTTGTGCAGTTCTTATCCCTGTTCCATTTTTTAGGGTGAGCTGGGCAGCGCATGCGCTGCTCTGCGAGGCATGCTGTATTGAGGTAGGGACTTGAAGCTCCGCCCACTCTCCACACATCTTTTTCATTGGCTTGTGTCATTGTCCACTGTAAACTGTGGCTGTTCATTGGTTAGTACTGCCTTGTCTCATTTTGTAACGTCCCATGGCAACACCCTCTGTTACGTGCGTTGTCGGTAGGCTTTAATTACAGTCTCAAGCACTATTTTCTCAAACAGCTTTGTCCTGCCTGCAGCTGCAGGCAGGACACGCTCTCTCCTAATGCTTTTATTTTTTATTTTTAGAGCAGCATTTGCAATGCAATAGGTCTCACAGTTGCAAGAGTTTAAGCTATTGGCATTGTAAATGACAATGCCTTTTATTTATCTGTTTTAAAAACAACACATAAATAAAAGGCATTGTCATTTACAAAGCCAATAGCTCAAACTCTCGTAAATGCGAGACCTATTGTATTGCAAATGCTTGTTTGTTACTGGGAGCAGGTTTTGCAGCAGTGCTGCAATATCAGCACCTAGTACCAAAAGCAGCAGTGCTTCACGCTTGCACCAGTTATCGTCCCCTCCCCCCTGTTTGGGCTGGTCCTACAAAATTGCCAGGGCAGCTTTGGGTTCCCAGTCCGGCCTTGCCTTAGTACCATATGAGTAACAAAGAAAGTTATAAAAAGTCTATGACGAGATGAGGATCCGTTTTGCTCCTGTTGTGGAAATAACAAGATGCACAGTATTTGTGTTCAGCTGTGTGTTAGCCACGAGGACAGAAATATTAAAAAAGGTCTCCTCCTTTTGCGGTCGAACTAGCTGCCTATTTGATTCTGCTGGATCCCGAGCGCGCAGAGCTGGCCTTTTCCAGAAGCCCGACTGCTGCAAGGGAGAGCAGAAGTAGGTTTTGGAGCTCTTACAAAGAGTGGGTCTTAGTTATTCTTGGATCTAGGGAGGTGCAGGACAAGGCAAGTCTCACCAATTGAAACATGACCTGGGTAGATATGTATTGCAGGTTCGTCCCACTTAGAAAATTTTCAAGCAAAGTTTGAGGCTAGCACTTGACTGCAAACTGAGTTTTTAGACCTCATGAAGCCCTTTTCAGCTATGAAATCCTGCCTTGTCTCTATAGAGGATTTGGAGAACCAAAAAATGTCTATGTGAGAAGGTAGATCTTGGGACCGGGCAAGGCATCAAAGTCAGCCCTGTGATGAAGTAGCCTCAGTGGCTACAGAATGCCCTCTCCTTCTGTAGAGATACGGAATTCACAACAACATAGTTTTCTGTACTGGGTAAAAAGGGATAAGAGGTTGGGACCTTCCCAATATGTCTCCCCACCAACCTCTAGTCCCTTTCTTGGGTTCCCTAAATAGGGTAAGAAAGAACTGTTTGACACTGGAAGGTTGAAAGAACTGAAACTGATCTTGTTCTGAAGAGCAATTGGAGGAGAGTTTATGCTCCATGTGTGTGGTTACCTCAGTGTTTTTCTCACCTTAAGCTGAGGAGCAATCTCATTCTCCTGGGGAGGAGGTGAGTTGCTTGATCTGAGAACCACCGTGGGCATTTCTTGAGTACTCATCGGGAGGGCGAAAACAAATGCAATTGAAATAGGTTCTGAGACTTCCTCTCATCTAGCTATGATTTGGGTATCTGTGGCCTTTTGTGTGTCTCAAATATGAATTTGGCTTGAAAACAAAACCAAGACAAGAGGCGTTTGGCAAAACAGGAACAGTTGGTTTAATCAAACACTACGACCGGGAGTGCAGCATAGAGAAACTGGTCTGAGGACTGGCTCAAAGTACAATCGTTTTGAATGTCTTTTTTATACATTTCTTGAAGTATCGTAAAACAATTCCTAGATCCTGTTTTGGGAGTGAAATGTGGGCCTTGTCATGAGGTCATACATTACTCCCACCTGCAGGCAAAGGTGGGTCTCGAACTTGTGTAGACACAATGAGGTCCAGTGGGTAACGTGCCCAGATGTCCGGCATGGGGAGCGGGTGATTACTGTGTGTGTAGTGTGTGCTGTGTCCTGATTGGCTGAGTGTTCCTCACTTCATGTGCCATCTAACTTTATGGTCAAGACTGATAATTCTTTAGGTTTAAGGATTCTGGCACTGGCAGATATGGAGGGGAGTCTGCCCCATTGAGCATGGAAGATCAGAAGGCTAACAAAATTGTGCCTAGGTCCTGGTCATGTTGCAAACTTTAACTAATGTTGCCTTATATTTTCCCTGAGCATTTTGCCTTAAAATTTGTATCAAGTCATATCTCTGATTCTCTTAATTCAGTTTTGATCACTTATGCACCATTTTGTTTATTCAATTCTTCTTCATTTTACTAAGATGATTTATCGATTGTATTGTGTATTGTTGATTTTCTGACTATAGTGTTGTTCTTGCGCTGCTGTAATACTAACATGCTTCTTTAGGCCAACCCTACTATGATTAAAGCCCAGGTTACCTAATTGAAGCTGTATATTTATGTTGGTGGGTACCCTGCCCTCTATTAATATTACTAAATCTACATGATACTTCTCCCCTTCCTATTAATTTCCTACCTGATCACCCTGGCTGACATGAAAGGCATTCACAGAGTGGTGCTGCATATCTATGATATCAATAATCAATTGCAAATCTTCAATTTTGTGATGCAGGTTCAGGAGGAACAGTAGTTAAAAAGCCGGCCTTTCTGCTGCTGGTTACTTTGGCCAATGTTTTGGATCTGCAGGAGTACCTGCACAGCACTTGCGTAGGAAGGGGTCTCTGTGGTGAGTTTTGTTCACAACTGCTGCAATCTATTGAGCTATAAAGTTTACTCCAGCGGCAGCCTCTTGGTTTTGTCATCTACCAAGATAAATGTGAGACACACTCTTGTAGGTGATTTCACCGGTTGGGTCCTTTTTACTGCTATGATGCTGCCCCAATATCGTTTTAACCGCTCGACATTAGTCATTTCTCGAGGATGCCTATTCTAACTGAATGATTAATTTTTGGTTGGCTGTTGCATATCTGTTCACCACAGCCTGTACAACTGTTAATCTATTTGTATTTCAACTAAGGAGTCATGCAATGAACTAATTTAGCTTCAACTCTTAGTAGGAGACAAAGAATTTAGGACCTGGCGCTTCTATCTGCTAGACTTTGCATCCTGTTACTTAGTTGTAAAGTTTTACACGTTCTTGTAAAACAATGCAGTGCTCTGAGTATTGTGTGCCTGTTACATGCTTAATTCGTATAAACATGTGTATTTCATTACTTTCTTTCATTTTACCAGGGTTTTCTTTTATGGCTATTTCTATTTTTATTTCTATTTATTGGATTTATAGAGCGCATGGCTGCCCAAGGGCTTCCCAGCGCTAAAAAGAGCTCTGACAGTGAACAAGCTGAGCCAATGCCTAATTATTGTGGGAAAAGCCAGGTTTTCAAATTCTTCCTGAAAGCTAGTTCGTTTGGGGCAGCACGAATTTCCAGTGGGAGGGCATTCCACAACGTAGGTACCAGATGGGTGAAAGATCTACCTCCCCATCTGGCTCTTTTAACTCTGGTAGTTTTGAGGAGCTGTTGCTGGCCGGATCTGAGATGTCTAGAAGGAATGTACCTGGATATCAGGTTCCTCAGTTTTTCCGGCCCAGAATTGTTAATAGCTTTACGAGCGATGCAAAGAGTTTTAAACTTAACTCTAGCTTCAATGGGTAGCCAGTGGAGCTGTTTAAGTGCTTCCCTAGCAGAGATGCGGTTGGGGATCTTTAACAAGAGTCTAGCGGCCGCATTCTGTACCACTTGCAGCCTCCTAATGACATATTTAGGTGAACCCAGATAGAGGGAGTTTCCATAGTCCAAACATGAGATGAGGAGAGATTGTATCACCATTTTCCTCAGCTGCTCAGGGATTACATTAATGATTTTCCTTACCATTTCGAGCAGGGAAAAACATATCCCTGAAAGTTTCTTGGATTGACAGTCCAGTGTTAGGGAGTCCTCCAGCCAAATACCAAGGTTTTTTATTGCGGATTTGGCGACAGGAGGATCTCCCATACATTTGGGCCAATGTATCAGAGGTGAGTGGATACCTGGATCTCCGAGCAACATGAGCTCTGTTTTCCCCCCGTTCAGCTTAAGACAGCTGTTGGACATCCAACTCACCACTCTCTCCAGACAGATGGGTAGTTGATTGTTACTAGATTCAGAGCCATTAGAAAAGGACACCACTAATTGTGTGTCTTGGGCTCTTTCTTGCTGTTTGACTAATACTGTAATGAAATCACCACTATAGTGAAAGAGCACAAAGAGGGGGCACTCACTCCATCTTCACCCTCTGCTAGTCTCATCTGCTCTCCCTTGTCAAGGTAGCAACATGGACAGACCAAGTCATGTCCCTTCCTGCCAGCTGCCTGTTTGAAATTGGAGTCTCTAGTTGGCAGTGGGATGCACCCTGTCCAAGTAGGGACCCTTCCTTCTAGTCAGGATAAGGGAGCTACTCACCCAAGAGAACCCCTGCTCACCCCTTGGTAGCTTGACACGAGCAGTCAGGCCTATCTCAGAGACAATATGTAAAGTATTTGTACATAACACATACATTAACACACTGAAAACACTACAAATCGACACCACACCAGTTTAGAAAAATAAAGTATCTTTACCTAAACCAAACAAGACCAAAAAGACAAAAATCCAACATACACAACTCAAAATATGATTTTTAAAAGGTTTCATAGAACTCTAAGGATGTGGTGATTTTATACAAAGTACCTCAAATGTGTAAAAATCCACAAGGCGGAACATCCACAGAGGAGGGAAGTGTCAGAAAACACAGTGATGCGTCAGTTACTGAGTCCTTGGGGAGGAGATGTGACAGTTGTGCTGGACGCAAGAGAAGCGGTGCAACGAATCCGGTCTGTAGGGGAAAGTGATGCATAGATGCGGCGGTGGTAAACAGGCGCTGCGTCAGTTTTTTCAGCCGCGGTCCCATGATGCGTAGATCTTGAGAGTTGCACAGCAGGGCCTGCGTCGGAGTCAGTGCAGTGGTCTCAGACCTCGGAGACATAATGCGCTGAACTCGGCATGCAGCAGTTTCTTCAGCCGCTAACAAGCGCTGTGCCGATTTCTTCGGCCGCACGGTGGCGATGCATGCAAATTTCTCCCACACGGGGGTCCTATGTCGGAAAACAGGGGCTGGAAGGGCAATGCATCTATTTTGATGGTTTCAAGCAGGTCGTTGCAGCAGGAACAACTTCCAAGGGCCCAGAACTGGATTTGGCACCGCAAGGCCGGCCAGAACTCCCAGCAGTGGAGTTCAGGGATGCTGCAGGTGAAGTCTATGTGTCCCTGAGACTTCTTAACAGGAGGCAAGATTTACATCAAGGCCTTGAAGAATGTTCTTAAGGCGCATATCAACTGAAAGTAAAAGCCCAGTTTGTTCCACTGCCCACAGACAGTAGCAGCAATTGCAGGCTATCCCAGCAAAGCAACACACAGCAAAGAGGCAGTACTCCTCCTGGCAGCTCTTCAGCTCTGCTTCTTGGCAGGGTCCTCTTAGTCTAGAAGTGATCTAAAAGTTTGGGGTTTAAGGTCTAACACTTATACCCCATTTAGCCTTTGAAGTAGACATACCCTAAAGGAAAGTCTTTTTTGTCCACCAGATCCTGCCTTGCTCTGCCTTAGCTCCAGAGGGGGTGAAGACAGGATTGTGAGAGGCCAGGCACAGCCCTATTCAGGTGTCAGTGACAATTCCTCCCACCACTCTAGCTCAGGAAGACCCATCAGCGTGGTGATGGGCCATAAGGATATGCAGGGCACACCTCTATTCCCTTTGTGTGTATGTCTAGAGTGAATGCACAACCAACCCAGCTGTCAGGCTAAACCAGACATTGATTCCACAAGCAGGCAGAGGCACAGGATGGTAAAGTAAGAAATCGCCCACTTTCTAAAAGTGGCATTTTTAAACACACAATTTATAAACCACCTTCACTAAAAGATGTATTTTTTAAATCCTGAGCTCAGAGAGCCCAAACTAAAAATCTCTAGCTGTTCCCAATTGAAAATTATACTTGGAAAATGTTACACGCACTCCAATGATAGCTTGTGGAAGAGATAGTCCCTCCAATAGTGAAAAATGAAATTGATAGTATTTCACTATCAGGACATGTAAAGCACACCAGTACATATCCTACCTTTCACATACCCTGCACCCTGCCCATGGGGCTACCTAGGGTCTACCTTAGGAGTGCCTTACATGTAACAAAAGGGAAGGTTTGGGCCTGGAAAGTGGTTGCACTTGCCAGGTTGATATGGCAGTTTACAACTGCACTTGCAGACACTGCAATGGCAGGCCTGAGATATGTTTACAGGGCTACTCATGCGGGTGACACAACCAGTGCTGCATGCCCACTAGTAGATTTTGATTTACAGGCCCTGGGCACACACAGTGCACTTTACTAGGGGCTTACCAGTAAATCAAATATGCCAAACATGGATAACCAATCATAATCACAAGTTACACAGGAAAGCATATGCACTTTAGCACTGATTAGCAGTGGGGAAAGTGTCCAGAGTCCTAAAGCCACAAAAAGAGGGTCAGAAAAATAGGAGGCAAGAGGTAAAACGTTTAGGGATAAACCTGCAAAAAGGGCCAGGTCCTAGACATCCTGCCAGATGCCAACATCATCTGGGATACAAAGACCCAACACACAGAGAATGCATCCGTATTTGCACTGTATTCAAGCATCCCTACTATGACCTCGTATTTCCACCCAAAGCTTGCAGGCGTGTTTAGAGTGAATGGGAGGAAGAGATGCAATACTAGAGAGCCAGGTCCCCAGCACAGAGGTGGTGCCTATTTCCGCCTGCCCCTCCATCAGCAAATTTAACAAAGCGACAACCTTCAGGTGAGCTCCTTTCTGCTGGTCCTCATCATTATCTAGGCTGGACTGGACTAACATAAAGGAAATGCTGCTATCTTTGCCAGGGAATCAACAAGCCCATCAATGAATTGGGTCCCTCTACCCCCAACAAAACGTCAATTTAGCCTGGACACATTATGGCAAGTGGCACCACAGACAGGAGTTGCCACCAAAGTGGCTGAGCACTCAGTTCCCATTATCCTCCATAAGTCTTATCTGCTTTTTTCTGCACAGTCAACAATTCAGGCACCTCACGACGACCCTTCCTGCCATCGTCTGAGCTGAACTTATCCAGAAAGGCTCAATGCTGCCACCCCTCACAGCGAAGCAAGCAACCCTTCTGTAATCTCATTCCACCACCAACTACCAACATCTCTCCTTAGTCTAATAAACAGTAGATCAGCCTTATGTGCATACACAGAGCATGAATCATGTCTTCTTCTGCTCATTCGCCATGGTGACCTCAGATCTTGATTAATGGCCCAAGCCTGTTCAACCCCCACCGTCAACTCTGACAGTGACCACACTCCAGAGCATATGCTGCCCCTTAACCCCAAGTGCTCTTGACTCCTACATCACACTGCTTGCACCTCATTAGAGAATTATGACCCACCACTCACCTACCCTCAGTCCTCTGGCACTATTCCTTTGATTGTTGCACCCATACCAGCCATATATGCCACTTGCTGCCTGAAAAAGACTTACTTACTGGCTCGATTGCATAACCTAATTATGTTAAACTAATAGTTAACTACCTAACTAGGTCTAGGTGTACGTACAATGCATTCAATAAAAGTGGCTGTAATTTGCACACTGACTTTTACCAAAAAACATTGGTATTTTCCGAACCGACCTATGTACTAATAGCTGATAAGTCGTCTCACAAAATACCGAAACGTAGTAGGTCTCAGTTCAACCTACCTCATTAAAATTAATGAGGTAGTTTGCAAAATGCAACCCATTATGACTCATTGCCATTACAGGGATTGTGGCCTACTGGGGTCAGCAAACCACCATGCCTGTGATAGCTTTTGAAAAAAGCAGTCATTTTAAAAAATGCAACTCGTTTTCGGTAAAGGAAAACAGAATGTTTTGAAAATAAAAAAATAAAAAAGTTTCACTAACGTTTTTTTAAACATTTACAAATGGGACGTTGTCTTTTAGAGAATGGGTTACCACCTCGTTCATTTGACGAGGATTTTGGTTGCAAAACATTAGTACATACCATAAGGAATCAGTATTTGGAAGGAATTCCCTAAACACACCTCTTCTAAATACCGATTCGGTATGGCTTTCTTAATCCATTTAATGATAAAGAAAAGCTTTTCCAAATTGTTAAATAAGCTTAGTACATTTAAAAGAGGGTTTTAGTATCTGCAAACCCTCTGATTTACTGAATTAGAGGGTCTATGAATGCTAAAAAAAAACTGTGTACATCTGCCCCATGTTCTCTTAACAGAATGTGCCTCACAATGACGCAGTCATGTTTGAACAACTGCTAATTTGTTTGATCATATACCAGATTACTTGCTCTCCTATCACACTCTATTTTTCCATTTTAATGTACTTTAATACCTGTAAATATAACTGTTTGTTCCTGAACTAATCATGCTTGATCAACAGCACCCTCAACCTAGTTGTGCAGCTGAGCCCTTTGTAAGTGAACCCCTAAAACACTACACTTAAGCCAACTGAGTTTAAATATCTGTTTTTCTGCAATGATTACTGACCAATTCACCTAAGCTTGTATAACCTACTCCGTAACATAAGCCACAACTGAATCACATGTGTCTAAATAATCACTCATTGAAAAGAAACCTGCTGGAAGGTTTGTATGTGAATACCTGCTGTTTCGTGAAACTTCCTGATGAGTCAAAAGCTAAGAGGTACAACTACACCTCAACAAAACTCTGTACTCAAAGGTGTAAGTTACCTTTGGGAACCAGGCCCTCTGTCAATATTGTGAATCTCTCCTCTCAACCAACTAGCCATTCTCTTCATCAATAACATCACTGAAACTGACTGAACCCTGCATTTGGTGTGATAATCCCGCATGGATACAACATCATCCATCTAGTATGCCCTCACAAGACTGGTGGTGGCTTTAATATCATCCTCAAACTCATCCTTACTTTGCCCACCCTCCTATTCTTTGCCTGTCATACGTTTGAATGCCTCTTGACCTGCCTCTACCTCTCCCCATCACAATTGGCCACATTTCGCCCTATATGCTCTGACTCTGACTATGACAAACACTATGTAGCTAATTTGTTTGAAATCATTGCATCACCATGCTTTTTTCAACTCTGACAGCACACAAGTTAGGGTCTTCAAAATATGTCAGTGACGGACTCCCTCCTCAATCCCGAAGCTTCACGTAGCCCCACGTCTTACAATATAGCTTCAACGGATACCTTCGGCAATAATTTTGATTTCATACCAATCACAATCCTCTTCCTTAGATGTCTCTCATTTCTTTCCTTTGCTTTATTCTTACACCTTCCACCATCCAGTGACATCCCCCTGCCCCCGAAACATGGACTACTGGCCCAATAATTCTTCAGCATTTAACAGATAATTTATAAATGTGTTATCCTGTCTACTGTGGCACTGTAAAATACTGCTGTGATTTTGCTTCTGTAAAACTCCAGTTACAGTGCAATTTCTCTGAGCTGCTTAGTTGATTTAATAAATGTCCACATGTGCACATACTGCTCAATGCTATGCACATTGATCCACTTTGTCCCCGCGATATAACCAGCACTCCAAAAGGAAAAAACATATTGATTGCACAATTTGATATCCGTTTTAAAATACTTTGATGTAAAGTTCTATAAAAGAAGCCCCAAAATAAAGAAAATAAATAAATGTTAAAAGTTCCTAAATATCCCTGGAAAAGTAGGCGATGCTGCACATTGAGAAGGGACAGCCTCAAATGCCATGTTGGTGGAATATCCTAGCATGCCCAGTACTCCTATCTGTCTTTAAGACAGGAGGTTATTGTGTTGGAGGAAGAGAGCGCCCTAAACAAAAGGTGGGCTTTCTATGAGATTCCCTAGGGAACGTATCTTTCCTATATGCTTGTAGCTTACGCGGTCTAACGGATACAGTAATATTTCTTTAGTATTGGCAAAATGAAGGATTTTAGTTTTTTGTGGGATTGAAATCAATGAAGGAATTATTGTTCTGAGCAGTGAGGCAGCAGTGGATGCCATGAGGAAGTTTCTGAAGATATTCGTCTGCGGGTAGGTAATTAGGATTCAACAAGGTTTCAAGAGGCTACTTTAACTTGAAAGTGTGTCTCCAGTTTTTAGCCTTTACAAAGAAGTAATCTACCAGAGTTCCAGAATTCCAGAGAAAGCTCCTTACAGTATAATTGCAGTCTGAGCCATGGAAGGCAGAGATGATTTTGAAGAGTCCTTTGGTTGAACATAATGCATCTATTATGTATTATGAGAAGTGAAATATCTTGTGTTAGACTTGGCTTTTTTAGCGGGTTTACCCTCAGACTTTCAGCTTTTTTGGCCACCTGTTTTTGACCCTGTTTTTGTTGGTTTTAAGACTCTGGGCACTTTCCCACTGCTATTCAGTGCTAAAGTGCATATGCTCTCCAGGTAAATTATGTTATGGATTGGTGTTTCCATGATTGGCTTGTTTGATTTACTAGTAAGTCCCTATTAATGTGCACTGTGTGTGTCAGGGCCTGTAAATCAAATGCTGCTAGTGGGCCTGCAGCACTGGCTGTGCCACCCACACAAGCAGCCCTTCAAAGGGTTCAGACCTGTCACTGCAGTGTCTGTGCTCAGTTGTGACTGCCATGTTGACTTGGCAAGTGCATCCACTTGCCAGGCCCTTACCTTCCCTTTTCTTACATGTAAGACACCCCTAAGGTAGGCAGGGTGCAGTGTATG
Organism: Calotriton arnoldi; assembly: GCA_963921515.1. Classification (NCBI taxonomy): domain Eukaryota; kingdom Metazoa; phylum Chordata; class Amphibia; order Caudata; family Salamandridae; genus Calotriton; species Calotriton arnoldi. The sequence goes on from CAWUFW010005874.1 coordinate 535,433, forward strand.
TGAAAGGTAGGACATGTACTAGTGTGTGTGACATGTCCTAATAGTGAATTACAGTGTAATTTGTTTTTCACTGTTGAAAGGTTATCTTTCCCATAGGATAGAATGGGGAATACTCTGTAACATTTTACGAGTATATCTTCCCATTGGGACCAGAGAGCGAAATGGTGTTTAGTATGCCTGAACTTAGACTGTAGAAATGCATCCTTTAGTAAAGATGATTTTTATGTTCTGTGTTTGAAAATTCCACTTTTAGAAAGTAGGTATTTTCTTGCTTAGCCATCCTGTCTACCTCTGCTGGTTTGTGGATTGACTGTCTGGCTTTGGAGTTACAGGGGCTGGGGATGCGTATTCTCTCAGACAGCCACTGGGGGGTTGATGTGTGTCCTGCCTTTTCATAATGAGTCAGGGCTGGGCTGAATAGACCTGGGCTGCATTCAGAGTAGTGAGAGGATTTTCAATAGCACCTGAATAGGCCTGGTCTGTATTTAGAGTGGTGGGAGGAGATTTCCCTTGCACCTGAATAGGCCCTGTCTCCCTTGCACAATGCGGTCTCCACCTACTGCTGGGAAGCTGGACCAGAGATGACAGAACTGGTTTTGGCTGAGCACAGACACTCTCTGCTCAAAAGAACCAAGAGAAACTGAGTATAAATATTGAGGCACAGACCCCAGAACTTTAGATTACTGCTGAACTAAGGAACCTGCCAGGAAGAAGGGCTGGAAAAGCTGTCAGGAGGAACTGCCACTTTGCTGCGTGCTCTGCTGTGTTGGTATGCTGCTTGCTGCTTCTGTCTTGGGCAGGGAAAGGACTGGATTGTACTTTAATCATACTGCTGTTTGAGTTTTCTCCAAGGGCTTCTAGTATAGCTTGCCTCCTGTTGGAAGTCTCAGGGAGATAAAAGACTTCAGTGAACTCGCTGGAATCAAGGAACCTGCCAAGAAGAAGAGCTGGAAGAACTGCCAGGAGGAGTACTGCCCCTTTGCTGTTTTATTTCTTTGCTGGGTTGGCCTGCAGTTGCTGCTTCTTCCTTGGGCAGTGAAAGGACTGGACTGAACTTTCTCAACTTGCTGCTGAGTATCTCCAAGGGCTTGAAGTAGAGCGTACCTCCTGTTCTGAAGTCTCAGGGACCGCAAAGACTTCACCGACCTCTGGGTACCGCCTCTGGAACTGTGGGTTCAGTTGCCACAGAGGAAGGGAAAGCAGCCGACTGTGTCACCGACTCCGTCGCTGGCTCTGTGTCCTGAAGGCACCGCAACCCCGGTTTCACTGATGACGATGACCACCGCTGTCGCCACCGAGCCGTTGCTTGCACCGTGACCTGTGGGCACCGCACTCTGCACCGCCTCACTGCACTTCACCCCCCTGGTCTCACTGACGCCGTCGCTGCACGCTGACTTCGACAACTGTGCCGCACCGTGGCTTGGGGGCACCGCTCGTAAGTCTCATGACGCACCGCCTCGTCCCACAACGCAGTCCGGGTCGACCAACGCCAGCTCCCAACAACCAGCCCTGTCGCCTGCACCGTGATCTATCAGCACCACTGCGAGCACCGCCTTCATTCCGCACCGCAGCCCTGGTCTCATAGACGCTGCTCGACGACCATCACGAGTCGCTGCCTGCACCCCGCCTTGAGAACACTGCACGCCGAACCGCTACACTTCACATCACAACCGCGATGGTTGCCACAACCGGCCCGCACCAACGTAATCAGCCACAAAGAAAAGGTACTGTTTACGAGTCTGCAGACACCGCGACCGACGTGGTCAGATGGAACTGTTGGATTCTGTTGTTTTCAGCACTACTGTAGCACCGGGCAGAGCTACCTCTGAGATAAGCCTGACTGCTCGTGCCAAGCTGCCAAGGGGGTGAGCAGGGGTTATTCCAGCAGTGCACCCCCTTTATCCTGACTAGAAGGAAGGGTCCCTATTTGGACAAAGGTGCAAACCATTGACAACTAGAGACACCCATTTCTAACATCTTGGCCTTCTTGATTATTGCCTCATAGTTTCTGTACTGTTGCTGGAGCTAATTTGTCACATTCTGACCATCCGGATTTCTCCACTGTATTTAGAAAGTTCTAGTTTAGTTTTCTGTAACTTTTCTCTGAATTGAGTCTGCCAGTCTTTGAAGTGAAACAATTTGTCCGAAGTCTTTGAGACCCATTGGTGCAGTTAGTTGACAGATAAGATATCAGTGGACAAAGTGGCTTTGTAGCAAAGCGTATAGTCCAAAGGAGTCACAATTATGATTCTTCCATGATACGCTCAGCAAATTTGTACTACAGACCAGTGAAGAGCAGTGTGCACAAGCCCACTCAAATGTTATGATAATGTCTCACTGTTGCTAAAGTTCTGTGCATGGTCTTTGGCTGAGGCCATGCTGTGCTCAATAGATCATGGATGAATAAGAAACAATTAACATTCTAAAAATTACTTGATAAGATTTTATACTTATTTCTTCATAATTTGTGGTGAACATGATTTTCATGCTAGATAAAGTTAAGGGTATTAAAAGTGGAGATGAAAAATGGTACAACGTGTAAACGTCTTTTTTGACTTGACTGCTCATTGCTATCTCTGTTATGTACAAGATTTTGTGTACTGTGCCACCACACCATGGCATGGATTTGCTCCACTTAGGATAATTGAGCTTGTGGGACAAATGTGCTGAGGTTTTCTTTGGCTCCCTGGAGTTGATTATCTCTCATTGGTTTTCAACCTTGGAAGTCTCGTAAGTTACACTGGCATTCATGGCTCACTCAATATATGCTGTGGCTGATTTGAATGCCATGGGAGGTATGTCACTGAGGACAAAGGTGTGGATTTCACTGTTGTTCCTCAGAAAACCTTCAACCTCAAGGAGGGACCAATCCGGTGCTTCATTGCACCTTCAAGCAGGGTAGCAGAAGAAGAATGGAAGATCATCTTTTAGATCTGTGTTCAATATACAGCAAGGCCCATGATTTTATCCCATGTGAAACTTGTGTTGCCTATTTTCTTCAAGTTTGATCTAAATTATGATGCAGTCCTTTGCTAAATTGAACTATTGAAGTCAGCTCATGGAGGTATTTAAGGAATTGAGGCGAAAAAGTCTAACTGTGGTCTGGGCATGTAAGCACTTTGATATTTTTCTGTATTCCATTGGGTGCTTAATCATTGTGGGCCATGAGACACATCTGACCATTTGTAGCAGAATAAATAGTAGCATGCAACCCAAGTCCATCGTCTGACTGAAGGATCCCAACATCAGTTTTTTATGAAGTATTATGTCATGCAACATCATCAAAAAACTCATCAAAGTCAGTATTATTGTGCAATTCAAACATGCCTCTAGTAAGTTCTAAGTAAGCAATGTTATCATCATGCTTTCATATCACAGAATCTCTCAGAACAAAAGGTACACAGTCATGGAAGATATGCTATGCTATGTACTCTAACATTGGTTGATCTATCCTTGAGGGAGAATTTACATCTCTGGTAACCAGCTCTCACTTTAACTCGTGCCCTAACAGCCATTCAGTGGTCGAAGGATCTGTATTTACAGATGAATGGGGTTGAAAGGCAGTCAACATAAACTGATATGATTTCAAGAATTTCATCCAGCTCATAGCAGAATTAATGAAAAGACTAAGATTTCATGGAATTCACTTGGCCGGGTCTTCTTTCATTACTCTGCTATTGAATAGTTAATGGTGCTACTAAGGTGTTCGCACTGCAAATGCATCCAATGAAAGCAAAAGAGGTGTGGCTACCAAGACTGGAAATGGACAGAGGTCAGTAATTTTCCCTGATTTCAAACTCATTGAAACTGCCAACTGCAGGTATCTGATCGTGTTGGACCGGGACAAAGTCACAAGTTCAGGCTGACTGCAGTGGAGGGCAGGCCGAGTACAGGACAGAGTTCCACCCACTGGGAGATGTACCTTATGTCCTTGATGCTAGGACTATGCAGCATTGCTTTGCGAGGCCTCGCGACGCTCTGCATCGGTTCCAATTAATCTTTCAGCTGTGTGGCAAGGCTTTGCAGAACTTCAGCTCACTCTGCCTTGGTTCGGATGAGCTTTCAGCTGTGCGTTGATGCTTTTGTGGGGCTTCCTTTGCTCTGTATCAGATGCTGTACACCTTTGATTTGGAGCTGTATGGCTATGAGGTGCCTTGCGTCGCTTCAGGTCGAACCTGGTGAAAACTTCAGTCAGGCAGGGAGGAATACACTCTGACTCCAGCCAAGGGTCCAGGACTTTGAGGACACTATTTGTGGGGTCCAGACTCATTCCCACAGAGGCAAGCAGGGAGAACTAGATCAGGTCCAGATAGGTCTGGTCAGCTAAACAGCAGAAAGGGCCTCTGGAAGCTTGTTGTGCCCCTGTACCTCACACAGGAGATCACCCAACTGACCCTTGGGGTAAGCCTGGGTAGCCTGGGATTAAGTCAAGCAGGTACAGTCGTCCTTCCTCAGATAGCAAGGCAGTCCTTCCAACAGCAGGGCAGTCTTTCTGGCAGCAGGGTTTTCCTTCTTCTGAATCTTCCACAGGGTCAGGAGTGTTCTGAAGAGAGGTTCTGAAGGTCCCACTTTTATACCTGGTGGAAGCCTTTGTGTGGTGCAGTTCCTTGACCTACCCTCAAAACTGGTAGTGATCAGTTCTTCCCCTTCCTTTGGGTTTGGCTCCAAATTCTCTAGGGTGTCAAAAGGCAAAGCATGCCTGGTATCAGGTTCCTTGGTGTGTGCTGCAAGCAGAGCCCTATAAAGTATAATCAGGTCTGGGTACAGTCTCCCCTCCTCCCCCACTCCAGCCACCTTGTCAGGAAGACCCTCTCTCTTCACACCTATGGTTCCTTTGTCTCACCATCTGGTAGCAATACCCAACCCACAACAACAGTGCCATTCACAATCAGGTGACCCAGAACAGTTGCAAAAAGACACATATGGTTTGAACAGAAAAATTTCAACTTTCTAAAAGTCCCAGTTTTCGAATTGTAACTAAAAATCAGACATCAGCATTAAAGCAGATTTTAAATTCCAGTTCATTTGAGTATAAGCAGACTTTCTATCCGCTCTCAATCTGAAGTTAGAACATATTATATGTAACCCAGTTATAGTCTATGAGAGAGATAGGCATTACAACAGTGAAACACGACTTTAGGAGTATTTCACAGTCAGGACATGTAAACCTTACACACACAAGTCCTACTTTTCAAAGATGGTGCACCCTCCCCTATGAGTGGTTAGGGCCTACTACCTTGGGGTGATTTTTAAGTTTTAAAAAGGAAGGTTTAGGCTGGGGAAAAGGTTTATTTTCTCATGTCAAAATGGCAGTTAAAAACTGCTCTACAGGCTGCAGTTGCAGGCCTGAGACATGTTCTTCACTTATTAAATGTTATAAGGCAACACCAAGGTTATCCTATGGGCGAGGTAGGCCTTGCAGAAGTGAAAAACAAATGTAAGAGTTTTTCACTACCAGGAGATTGTAAAACCAAAAAGTGCATGTCCAGCCTTTTAAATACCCTCTGGCTGTCCGGGGCCTAACCTAGGAGTGATTTATATGTATTAAAAAGAAAGGTTTGGCCCTGGCAAAAGGTTTGTTTTGCCAGGTCAAAATGGCAGTTTAAAACTGCAAACACAGGCTGCAATGGCAGGCCTGAGACATGTTTAAAGTGCTGCTTTAGTGGGTGTATCATTGAGTGCTGCTGCCCACTAGTAGCATTTATCGTACAGGCCCTGGGCACAGGACTACCATTTACTGGGGACATACAAGTAAGTTAAATGGGCCTATTAAGTGCAGGCCAATTTCACTATGTTTTAAGGAGAGAGCACAAGCACTTTAACACTGATTAGCAGAGTGCACATAGTCCTAATGCCAACAAACACAAGTTCTGCAACAAAAGGCAAAAATCTGATGTGAACCTGCGGGGAGGGCCAGGTCCACAAATTAGGTTAAAAGAAGCTCAATGTGTGTTGTAAAGATATCCTAAGAATCACGACTGAGCTCGCACTTTTATCTTGTACCTTAAAGCTCCACAGAAGAAATATAAAGGAGGGGTATATTATTGTCTTTAGATAATATAAATTATTTTTACAAGGTTTATCTGAGGGTTAGACAAAAGGCAAGGTTGAAAAAAGACTACATTATTCACCCAAAAGACTGCCACATGACACGTGGCCAATTGCCACTTTAATCATTAAATTGGGATAAGTTTAACAAATGAAAAAATACAATATTTATTAGCTGTAGACATTTTTATAACCTGCACATTAAAGGATATGTGTTATTTGTTGTCAGTTGAGGCATCCGTGCTTTATTCTCTCGTGGTGGATTACTGGTTTCTGTAATATGAATAGTGGTTACAGTGCCCAGGCAGGCCACCGGGCACATACAGTTCAACCCACACTCTCTGCCCTCAGCCAATAACAATAACCTCAAACATACCAGAAAAACACGAAAAGGGAATATTTTCCAACCAAAGATATTTGTCGAAATTCAGTTCAGCTTTCTTTGCACCATCTTAAATCCTGCACTCTCATTATCAAATCATACTTTGGGGTTTCTTTTTGTTCTTGCGTGCATGTCATTTTGTTTCTATTTTTTTTTTCCTCATTTTTCTTACTTGCCAAACTATGCTTCAGTTTCATTCTACTTCAAATTGCAGATGGATGTACAGTATGAGATATGAATATGTCTTTGCCAAGCATAATTTGGAATTCATTATCTTGCCATTTTTTAGCACTTGATGGGAGTTGACAGACAAAACATTCAAACGAGGTTAGCCATTAGGCAGCTCTCAGGCAGCAGCCAATGCAAATATCAGGACAAAAGGAGGAGAAAAGCAATTTAGATGGGAAGAGTTTAGGGCATTTTTACAAACATAATCTTTGTGAGATTTTTTTTCCTTGATGAAGAGAGTAGAGTAGGGAGTGGAGCAAGCTCTGGATTTTCCACCTCCTGGGACCCAGGTCTTTACTCTTTCTTCGAAGTAGCTTGGCGGCCTGAGTGCGCGGGTCCCCGTTGGATACTAACCCGCATTGCAGAACCACCACAATGAATCAGGCTTTTTCAGAAGAGTCCAGCGATGAGCAAACTCGAGCCCTGCATTTGCCTTTGTTATGAAAGCCATGGTGTTCCCAGTTCAGGGTCAGGAGAAGGGCCGTGTGTGGGAGTGGTGTAATAGGAGAGGTAGGAAAGGGTGGAGTGAGCAATCAGGCAGCTGCTCTGACCTGGACAATATTTTCCAGTGCAACTTCTTTTGTTTCTAAAAGGTGCAGCTTTTCCTACAAGAACAAGTTATCGGGGAGAGACATAATGGAGCCTGCAGACTGTGCATCTCATTGTACGTTAGCCTCACGTGCCCTTCTACTGAAAAGATCCTGCAAAAAAACAGCAGCTCTGATGTATGTATCAAATGAAATGAAATGAGGCATGAGACAGATTTATAAAGCTCACAATTACCAAAAGGCATCAAGGCACTAAAGAGAGAGGACAGTTTCAAAGAGAAAGACCAAGAAAAACTACTGGACAGGAATTAAAGAGTGAAGAGCCAGGTCTTCAAGGCTTTCTGAAACCTCTTATGCTCCTGAAGATCACTGATATCAAAGAATGTGGTTCCTTGGTAGGGATTAGAAAGGATATCCAGCAGTGAGGACAGATCTTTGTAGACCATGGGCGTCTATGTCTGAATTCATCACCCACCTGCAAGTGTGACTCTCTGAAATTCAACTATGCCCTTTGATATTGAAGACTAGAACTGGGGGATGCACATATGGCTAAGACACCGTCAAAACTAATTAAATTATCATTGTGCCGTGTATTTTTGTGCAGCAGGGTTAGGGCTATCACTACTCTGTAGATGTCTTCTATTGCAATATTGTGTTATAGAAGTTGTCTTGCCAAAATATTGACTGTGACAGTATCATGAAGATAAGTACATATAGGTAAGCATTGATTTCTTATTCCTAACCCCACATCTATGTACCTTGATGTATTTGGCAGGAAGACAGTCCATTAGGCCAGCTGCTAAGACTGCATCAGCTCTGGGTTCATCCCAATCTTGCACTCTTGCCCCAGCTCCCAGGCCTCCATGATCAGTGTCTCCCTTTTGCAACCAGCTCAAGCCGTTCCTTATTACCCAATCTACTCACAAAAGGGTTACCCTTCCAAATACTCCTTCTCGAATCCCCCAAAAATGCCCATCCTGGTAGTACTGATTTCTAGGTATTGCCATTCTAGAAGTGTGGTTATTGATGGTTACGGCCACTAACCTTTTACAAGGTGTGTATGTATTTGTTTTGTCCTTGGGCATTACATTTTAATTTACATCATTTTAACTGTCTGCTGTCAAGTTTCTGGATTCTAGTATGAAAAATCTTCAAATCTTAACTGATGTCTCTTTTTTTATTATATATTGCATTGTGTTGTGTGGCATAGTACGATGTGGTATTGTTTTGTGATGTGCTTTGGTGTTTTGGGGCTGTGTGAGCGATTGGTCTGAATTGTGGGTGTGTTGCAGTGACTGTCCTTTTGGAGGAGTGTGTTATGGTACATTTAAGGTATTATCTTTGTTTTGTGTTGTTCTGGAAAGTATTGGTGTATAGTTTGTATTAATTTATGCTGTGGCTTGAGTGTGTTGGATTATGACGCGCTATGTGTAGCGTTGTGAGCTGTGTTGTTTCTTTTCTTTTGTTGTATTATGGTTTGGTAATGCCTAGACCTCCTGCAGACCTGGTACTGACTGGACAAGATGACTGACAGAGGGGGTTAGGGGAACGAGAGTGGCACCTCAAAGAAGAAGGCATATGCCCAAATTGCCTTATTCAAATAATGTCTGTGACACTTCAGTTGTGTGATCTCCTGTCCTAATGATTGGCAACTTAACTTCTAAGCAATTTACTTTTTAAGCTTCATTTCTTATTTTAATGAACACCACAAGAATGATTCACAATATCTTTGCTGTCCATAGGTCTCAACTACAGAAAAAAAGTTCAATTGGTGTTCAAAATTTCGAGGTCCTGATTTGCATAATTAGAAGCCAGATGTACTAACAGGCAAATGGGCGCACATTACTTTTTTGCTACCTGCCTGTCATTTTGCAATGCAACCCATGTATTTATAGGTCATATCACAAAATGTGTAGTCACTGGGGGTCATAGAAGGACCTGTCTAATGAATAGTATTAGAAATATCACTATTTGCAATCCCCTGTGATTGGCTGCAAACACGGGGTGGGACAGCAGACCAGCGGGTAGGGGTTACCTCCCCAGAGGCCGTCCCACACTGTTTCCAATGAGGAATGTGTCCACTGGGCACACTTCCCCCTTTGAAAATGAGGTATTGCCTTCTTTGAGGTGTCAGGACATTTTTAGTTGTGGGCACAAACCATTGATACATCTCATTGTGAATCCCTAATGGGAGGGGATAACCCTTACACGGCCTCTCCTAAGTACAATCCAGAAAGAGGAGCAAAATCCCTTTTGTGATTCTGAAAGGCTTTTCCAAATCAATTAATGATTTTAGTGCACTGTAAAATACCTCAAACCATGTGATTTTGTGAATCGCAGGGTTTGCACACGCAAAATGGTTTTGTAAATCAGGCACTAGGATCTGCAATCTGTACTTACTACAGAAGAAAATGCACCAGAAGAGATGATTGTACTCTCATCAGTGACTGCAAATGCAAAATGTTACCAGATGGGTGTTCCCATGTGACTGTCTGAGGGGTGGCACATGCAAATGATGTGAACAAACAGGTAACATTGTGCATACTTTCAATGCTTTTTCCTCCCTTCCTACACTAATTGAATGAATGCCCGCGGTTTATGTAGCCCATCAGTGACCTGAAGGAATGACTAAGAAGTGAGCGATGACCAACTGGGCATTTGTGAATGGCATGTATTTTTTGAAGTGCATGCATAGAAACACAGGTCCAGACTTGTGGATGGACATTTGACACTGTGCACAAACCATTGGAAGTTAAACAGGTGCCCTGAAATGGGCTCCCTACCTGGTAGGCCAAGATCTGATCTTACTGCCATATTGTGAATAATTGATTAAGCAAGTATTTACTTCTATACTTGTACCTAAAAAAGTAGATGTAAGCGGTAGAGGTATAATGACAATGGGTAATATAGCAAGGGTTTTTTTCACAAGGATTTTTTCTATTATGAGAACACAGAAGGAAAAAAGAAAAATACCTAGGTTCCATAACCCTCAGGAGATAATCCACAACTGTAAATCCATACAAGAGTTAGGGGAGAAGAGCCCTATACCTAGAAAACTAGAACACTTGTAGATTTCCAGAAAGTATGCCTGAGGGTATTAAGAATCTCAGAAAATGAGCAAAGTTGTTCATATCTGAAGTGCAAGCCTGCTACTGGTAATCATCATTTTGTGATACGGCGAACAAGGTTCTGGCAGAGGTTTCTGGACATGAATGCTGACTTTTCATGATTTTCCCAGACAGTTGGACTCTATCGGACAGCCCACATATCTAGATATATGGAAATACAAGCCTATCTCAGAAGAACTAACTCCTCATATGGTGATGTTGAGATGACGATAATAAGAATCATTAGAACATTGGAATGTTGGGAGCTCCATTGAAGTGCTCCCTGCTTCTACGGGCCGGTAAAGGCCCGCAGAGCAACATTGCAATGTTTTACAAAGGCCTCTCGGAGCTCGAGGGGATTTAAATCCCCTCGAGCTTCGAAAAGCCTTTGTTTTATTTGTTAGAACATTCTGCCCTCTAGTGGCAGAATGTTCTAATAGCCTTATAGCCCTTCGTAGCAGGGCTATACCGGCTATTAAAGTCCCTCACTCTTGTTAAAGTCCCTCGCCTTCGGCTCGGGTCTTTAACGCGGGAGCAGGCCTTTAATAGCCGGTATAGCCCGCTACGGCGGGCTATAAGGCTATATTAATGTAGCAAAGAGAAGGAACATACATACTTGCACTGTTACCCCTATGGACTATGAAGAAGGGCTGGTTATTAAGATTGTATAGTTGCCAGACCCTGTGACGTCAGAGTCGAGATTTGGCCCTAACCAGTTTGCGCCTTTTAAAGAAATGTCTCTTTTGTTGGAAATGCTATTGTAAGGTTTCCAGAACCCATGACTCTACCACAAGACCTATTTGTGTGCCCCTGATAAAGGTGGTGGCTTTTACGGCTTCTTTCTCTGAAAAAGACAGCAACATTTGTATTGTAGTCCCTAAGAAAGGAGCTGGATAATGGGACATAAGAAAAGAAGAAGTAAATAAATGGAAAATGTATGTCTTGGGTTCTTCTGTTGGAGCGCAGAATTGATAAGGAGAGTAATAGCAGTTCCCGAGATTGTTGATTATTTCTATTGAGCAATCCCAGATTAAACTCGTTTTTATCTCTAGTGATGACGGATGATATCCAGAAACACGCGTCTAGAGAGTTACAGCACTAACCTGCACCACATTTGGTGAAATACTCCAGTAAATATTCAAGTAAGCATTTACCATGAACTGCATTTACCATAATGCTAAGGGGTGAACTGTGCTGGGAGGTGAAGCAGTGTGCTCCCACCCCCTTCTGCTTGACAATTGTTTGATGAATGTGGTATGATTAGTAGACTGTGATGCTGGGCTTTTTGTAAGTAGGCGCCGAGTGCATTTGTATCTTCCCTAAACTGGAGAATGCGAACAGGGAGTGTGCTCCGCTTTTGGGCATCTTGTGGAACAGTATATTTACGGCCGACCCGGCCAGGGGGCGCACCGCTGCACATTGGAGCGGTTCCGCTGCTGGTGTTTCAATCAGCATGGCGGACCTGGTTTTGCACAAAATTTGAACGGGGAGGTATTGTGCAAGTGCATTTGTGACTATGGATTATTTTTTATTGAAGGAACTGCAAGCAGCCCACTTGGGTTATATTGAAGGACTACCAGTCCCAGTGTACATCACTTTGAAATGTATTACTCACCTGAGTTTTATTGTGCTAACTGCAATAAATAAGGGACTAAGAAACTGGTTGTCGTATGCTTGCAGTTTGTCAATATGCAGAAAAGCCTATGAGGAAGGGTGTTTACCTGAAACGCGTCAGGCTCTGCTGGCGCCGAGTGCATTTGTATCTTCCCTAAACTGGAGAATGCGAACAGGGAGTGTGCTCCGCTTTTGGGCATCTTGTGGAACAGTGTATATATATATATATATATATATATATATACGTAACAGGTCATCATTTACAATAAATATATCGAGTTTAGGATGGGATATGACAAAGCACGATAAATTCAGTAAAAAACCTGCTTCCAAATAATACAAACATTAATATTTCATGTCTTATGTGGGTCATATCCTTCTAAATATTTCTGTTGATTCGCGGCTAGGCCATGAACCATCTAATGACTTATACCTAAAGTGCTGGTGCATGAAATTTATATATATACACATACATACATACATACATACATACATACATACATACATATACATATATATAACCTACTGGCGGCCGGTCAAACATTCATGTGCATTTAGATAGTGCCCACCACTCCTCCCACTGTTCCAGGGATAGGGTTCCCAGGGCCCACAGAGGCTTGAAGAGGGGCGTTTTAATAAAAAATAAAAATAAAAAAAGCCCCCCCTTAAAAAAAACAAATGGCCCAGGCGATTGGGTCTCCAGGACCTGAAGTGGCTTCGGGAGGAAGGCTGCTTCAATGGGTTGGGTGCAGGGCCTGACTTCGGCCATGTGTGTTGTGGAGTTGGCTGAAATTCACCAGTTATAGTTATCTCTAGTAAATATAACTTGTGCTTTAAGGTAACTAAATAACTTGCACCCTCATGATGCACAGCTAATTACCCCACACATCACTCACCAAATGCTCTATAACATCATTGATAACATCACTGCAGCATTTGAAATAACATCATTGATGACAAGACTGTGCATGGCGAGGGCGCGAGTTATAGTTACTGGGGTTATGCGACATTGCCAAGTCAGTGTTATAATGCAGATGGATCCTTGTATGGTTATAAAAAATGAGGTTTATTAAGCTTGGTTCAGGTTACAGATAACGCCCTACCAGGAGCAGCCGCCTTGCTGCTCAGCCCATTCCTTTAACACACACTCATCCAAACACAAACACTCTCAATGACACTTCTCTATGACCTAACATACTGGCAGAGCAGCAGGGACTTGGAACTTTGGGGAGGATGCATAGTAACCAAGACAAGTCACAACACATCTTCCCCCTTATAAAAACAATAGGAAATATAAAGAAAACAAACAAAGAGTTCCATAAATATTCCTTCTCGATTAACATCAAATAAAAAGGACAACAGATGACACAATATTATCAAACAGTCCTATGAACATTAGAATACATTAATAATCACATCATGCAATTTTCAGCAGAACTTAGGAAACTAATAACACTCCTAAGCCATTCACCTCACAACATCAAGGTGCAACACACAGGCTCCTGTAACACACCCTTAACCACTCAGGAGGGACAACACTAACATAAGGGTGCAATACACATGCACCTACACTACGCCCTTAACCACTCAGGAAGGACAGCACTAACTTAAGGGTGCAATACACATGCCCCTACACTACGCCCTTAAAGAACTAGGAAGGACAACAGTAAAAATATTGATGGGTGTTTCTAAACACTTACGCCAGGACCAGGGACTTCGCACCCTCTACTGCATCCACTATGGCAGGACCAGGGACTACATACCCTCTACTGAACTTACACAACACATAGCAGGACCAGGGACCACATACATTCTACTGCACTTACACAACTCACAGCAGGACCAGGGATTACGTACCCTCTACTAATCCACACAACTAATGCAGGACCAGGAATTTCATACCCTCAACTGCATTGGGGTGTAACAACATACCCGCCTACACCCTCCACCCCTTAGGAAGGGTGGTCAACTATGAGCTTACACACTACCCCTCCACAAACCAGGGTGTAACTCACATCCCCCTTGGACACATAAACCGGGGTGTAACACACATACCGCCTACAACATATAACCCCTTAGGAAGGGTGGACACATAAACCAGTGACTCACATACCCCTTGCACACATAAACACTCATACCACCTGCAATATACAACTTGGGCTCCACACACTGCCCCTACACTCTTAACCCTTTTGGAAGGCTGGTCACATAAACCGGTAACTCACATACCCCTTGGACACATAAACTTGGGCTCAACACACTGCCCCTACACCCTTAGCCCCTTAGGAAGGGTGGACACATAAACCTGGGAAATATACTCAATACTCAACATGACACCACACAACCCACACTTCCCTTTCTGCAGACACAGCAGGACCGGGCAGAGAATTCAGCATGGCAATATCCTACCTGCACAATATAAATTGATTTAAAAAACAGTTTGGTTTTATTGTATCCTCACAATTGTGGTGTGGAGTGAAGATGATAAGGCAGAAACTCACTAAAGGTTGTCATGTTAGTCAATAAATTGTGGGTTATGATTATTATGCTTCTATGCCCCCTCTCTGTAAGACCAAGTGAGTATGTCTCACTGCAAAAAGATCAAATTAGAATTAGATGGCTAAATTATGTGGTTTTGAAGATTTCAAAAATGTCAATAAATGTGCAGAAGGAAAACCAAAAATCATTAGGCGTTGACTTATGTCAATGTATGGAACAATGTTAAGAAGTAATATTTTCAGTTAAAGGATTTGGGCATTGGGTAGTCTGTGATATGATCTGAAAGACTGAGTCACCATTTTGATGCCCCAAAGGAATAATTCTCCATGGTACTGAGGCAGGGTACCGAGGCAGGCCCAACCTGAACTATAAAACATTTCTTATTCCCTTGGATCGAATGGACCTTGCTTGTTTTCTCAGTGCAATACGGGGCTGGTTTGTGCGCCCTACCAGTTTGAAAGTTCCCCAGCCTCCACCGACTCTCTGATAACAAAAAAGTGAAGTCTACATAAACAATGTATATAAAGATGTTTGGGTGGTTTAAGAGTGAGCATGTGCGCTGCACGCGGAGGCTTTTCATCATTCACCATTGTATTCCTATGAGACTGTAATAGTTGACAGACGCAGATCAATGGCAGATCACGGCGCATTTAATACCCGCAACATTAAATTTAAAACACAGTCTGAAAGAGACAAGGCCACGTACAAAATCAGGTTCCTTTTATTGTACAATGAATATTCTATTCTCATTAGAATCTCCATAAAATGAAAGGCTTATTGCTGTATTGCTTTTGAAAGAAGAGTTATTTATTCCTTGTTCTAGAATCTGCAACGACCACGAGCTGTCATCATGGGATGTGTGCGTGGAATGTGTATGTGTGACTGGTACCTATGCAGGCAGAACACCTAACTCTAAGCTCTAAAAGCAGCCCCGTGTGCCGTGTGTGATTGCCAATATTAATACTCATGCAGAAATAAACAGGGCGTGAGAGCTGGAGGGAGGTGAAAGGGCATTCGGGCATCTTCTAAACTAGAGTTAAGGGGGTCCTTTGGAGAATGATGGCACAATAGCTCTCAAAATCCGAGCAGTCATCAATCAATCAGTGTATTATAAGCGCGCTACTCACCCGTGGGGGTCTCAAGGCGCTGATCATCACCAAAGGAACAATCTGAAATGTCTATTTTTGGTGATCGCTAGAGATGCAGGACTGGGTAAAGAGAACTGCGTTTTTTTTCTCTACACTGGATGGGCCCTTTAGAATGCAGAACGTTCACACAGGCATTAGCAGTGATCGATCTTGTTGTGTTGGGCCTCAGGCCCTCATGGTATATAAGTACAGACACGGGATAGTATGGTGCAATAACTGGCCCAGGGCACGTGCGCCCGGCCCTTTTATTAACAGGGTCACCTGACTGGTGACGCCTGCGGTGGGTGGGTGTAGAGTGTCTTACATCACAGGCTAAACACTAGAATGTATCCAGCCGGATACTACAGATCTCAAGATGCACTCTGCAAATTATCGGTAGATGTCACCCGTGAGCTCAGTTCACTTTATGCGTGTGCGGCAGTACAGATTATGGGCCTCATTTATGATGAGACTCCTTGCGCCTCCGGAACGTCACTTTTCTAGACGTTCCGTGGCGCAGAAGCCTGCGTGATATTTATCAGGTAGCACTAAGCCACTTTTTTTTGGCTTAATGCTGCCTAATAAATATCAGTCCCTTTAACACAGTGTTCTGCGTTAAAGGGGCGTGCAATAGGTGTTGCTGGGGGCGTTCCCAGCAGCATCCCTGGCCTTTTGACACTGCCCAGATTTACGAGATTTACGAGAAATTGTAAATCTGAGGTAGCGCCAAAAGCTTACGCCTCCCTAGGGGAGGCGTAAGGGAGGCACAACGAGGAGAAATATCTTTATTTCTCCTCGTTTTTCCTTTTTCTATGTGTGGAAGAAGCCTCTTGTGATTATTTTTGTACAGAAAGGTTTCCCTTCCTGTACAAAAATAATCATCTCCGCAACGCAGGCACCCTTGCACCATGGTGCAAAGGTGCCTGCGTTGGCGCATGGCAGCCCATTGTGCGCCGGCGCAGGGGAAAAGGACAGGAATGCGACGTATCTTATAGATACGGTGCATTCCTGCCCTTTTCTTTTGCCGTAGGGAAGCGCAGCAGGAAGGCCTGCCGCGCTGCCCTACGGCAAAACCTCATAAATGAGGCCCCCATATGCTTGCTGGCAGATTTTTAATGATTCTCTCTCTCCCTGTCTCGTTAAACTATTAAGAGTGTGTTGTGTATTACTACTGACTTGATTATTACTGGTCAAAAAGGAAAGGAAAATATATGAAAAACTGGAGAAAAAATATTTTTGCCTGATAGATGCGTTTCTGTGCGTGCATCTCTGCTATGGCAAAGTATGGCACTTGTTCAAAATGCATTTTAATCCCAAAAAGAATGCAGCGATCCTCACAGAGAGCTATGCCTTTTCATGCAGACTTGAATAGAATGCACCTGTGAGTCAATGCTTGCAAGCAGTGAAACATTTTATTCTGTCATCATAGTGATCGCCGCTAACAGAGTCAAAGGTTATTTGTAAAATATTAAAAGTGTGTACTGCTAGTTGTGTTTTACGTGGGTTTACATACGTAAATCTGGCGTTGAATGGAATGATGAGTAGATGGAACCACAAAACGTCCCCCTACTTCAGTGCGAATTTGTGCTTCCACGTGAAAATCTGGATTTTCGAAAACATTTTTACGCAGTTTGGGGCCTATTAGCAATAACCGGCGATAATTATCGCTAAGCGCATTTAGCGCTAGGATAATTATCGCCGGCTATCGCCGGTTTCTATCGCGGAGATAGCGTGCTATCAGCAACGCTTATCTCCAATGCGATAGAAACCCCTGCTGTCGCTGGAAAACAGTGCGATTATCGCTGGAAATCCAGCGATAATCGCACTGTGACCAGCGATAGCTTGCTGATAGGGCAAGGGGATTTAGCCATGTAATCCACCTCCCATTGGATTACATGGCTAAGTCAGGTTTGGACCAGGTGTAAAAACAAGCGCTAATAGTGTTTAGCGCTGGTTTCTTTATCGCCTTGCTGGCCTCCCTAATAGGCGATAGCGATGTTAGCGACTATTTCCAGTCGCTGCCAGGTTGGGAACGCCTACTTTGCATGTCATTAGCGATAAATATCGCTGGCATGCAAAGTGGCACCCAACCCGGTCGCTATCGCCTAAAAGCTGTCGCTAACAGCTGTTAGCGACAGCTTGCTAATAGGGCGATAAAAATATCGCCGCTTTAGCGGCAAAAGTGCCGCTAAAGCGGCGATAAAGCCCTTGATAATATGCCCCTTTGTTTTTTATATTGAGTCACGTGTGAGTTAAAACTAACAACGCTTGTATTCTAGCACAAACAGCTCGCAGGAATATCAGTACAACTTGATTTCAGAGTACCTGCAAGAAAAGGCAAAGCACAAACTGTGACGCCGAGTAAGTGTCCAGAGTGAGTGCCTGCTCGTAGGTGCATCAGAAAACTCTGTAAACTATGCAGTGCTTAATTTGTAACAAATAAGTGTCAGGATCCTCGTCAGGAGGCCACCTCAGCTTGCACCACCCATTGCCACTGCCAGCGCTCCAAGGACGTACCTATACAACTACTAACCATCACACAGCTGTAAGTGACAACTCAGACTGGTCGAGGCACCCAAAGCCAGAAGAATGGCGTGTGCGCAGGTATTAGTTGTCTTAAAGTATATTACATTAATAAACAACTGTTATTCAGGACATCTCTAAATTAAACTAACAGGGTCACCATGTGGCAGCAGTCATAAGTGCCGGTGTTGACAATTAAGTGCTGGTGCCGATCACCGGAGACCACCGACTCAAACTAAGCACTATAGGTAGGACAATAATCGTGAAACACTCAAGATTACACCCACTGAATAAATGGAGTCGGTGATTATATGTGTTTAAATCATTTTGGAATGGTAACATTGGTGGGACTTTAATAGGATTTTAAAAACCCCTCTAGTGTGACCACCTGTCTGTAATTTACACGGACGGTGACTGTCTGTAAATGAACCCTGATTTCCGTTGTCAGTTACTGATGTTTCAACAGACAGCATTTGTCCTTAGTTTTAGGCTTTCTGACGGCTAGGCGCACTTCTGTCGCAGGAGACTGCCACGAGCTTGAGCCTCTGTGGACAAAATTCATCTTTGTCACTGTCTGTGTGCTGCAGATTGGTGGGCTGACCTGGTGTAAAGTGCCGGAAAGCGGGCACAGGAACAGATGAACCGGAGAGTTGAAGTAGCAGAAGTAAGTTTATTGTTCAAAACAGCATGACCACGGGAGTGCGTCCATCCTCAACGAAGCACAGGTTGCCAATGGCTGTTGGTGGCATTGGTACTTTGTTGATGAAGAACGGCACAAGGGATGCACTTTCAAACATACACATGTTTGAGAAAGCGCACGCCAATGTGGAATACAGAACATAGAATAAAATGACAAGTAAGCATAAACATAGTGAAAGGACTGGTAAAAGAAGTCAACACCAGCATCATTACATCATCTCCCTCCCATAAAGGAAATGAAAGAACAGGTCCTGAGAAATATGGTATAAATAAAGGAAACTTAACACATATAAAAATCTCTAAACCTAGAGGGAACAGAGCAATTGTGAAATGGTCTATATACAACAGATGCAGCAGCTCGTTGAGAAGTTGATTCAATGGGGTGTGAAGAATTGGGTGAACTGACAAGAGGAGAAACATTATGAGGAACTTGACTGTTTACAGAACTGTTTGAAACTTCATCAGAAAAGGTTTCTAAAGGGAAATGTGATAAATTCAGGTTATCCTCAATAAGAGTATTCTTAGAATTGAGAATTTTAGACGCCTGTTCAGGTGACAATTTGACCACAACCCTCTTGTTCCACCAGCCCTTTTTGTTTAAAAAGAGTGATCCTTTGGCAGTTTTGATAATTTGTACTGGCAAGGAGAATTTTGAGGCACCTTTTTTTATTCTGTTTGGATTTTTCACCATGACCCAATCACCAATTTGAAAATCATGTGAAACGTTACCATATACTGAGTCAAAATGCTTTTTCTGTACATTTTGTTGAGTCAAAACATTTTTTTGCATGTTTTGTTTGTCTCGACAAGCCAAATATGACTCATCATTTTTTTTCAACACTTTTATCCAGTTAGGACACAAGTTTCCATTGGGATCTCTTTTCTTAAGAAGTCTAAAGGGAGAAATCCCTGTTGTTGAATCAGGAGTGATGATATAAGACCAAATCTTCTTTTTAAGAAAATCATCTACTGGAAGATTGCAGGCCAAAGCAGATTGTATTCCCTCTTTTATGAACCTATTCATTCTTTCAACAAGGCCGTTGGAAGAAGGGGAATACAAAGCAACTTTTAGGTGCTTTATATCATGAGACTTTAAGAAATCTTGCATTAACACAGAGGTGAAATGTGTAGCATTGTCAGTGACTATTTCTTTTGGAAAACCTTCGGAATTAAAAACTCTGCTCAAAAAATGAATCACTGACAAAGTATTGGGTGTGTTACAGAATTCAAATTCGACCCATTTTGAGAAATAGTCAATTAGCACCTTAATATAGCGTTTGTCAGGTGGAAGTAAATCAAAGGGGCCAGCAAAATCAAGAGCAAGTGTAGACCATGCATCCTCAGGAACAGGGACACAATGAAGGGGAAGTTTGGTAGTTTTCCAATGTTTATCCGAGACTAGACAAGTATGACAGTTGTCTATCCATTTTGAGACATCTTTGTCTAAGGGTGGCCACCAAAAATGCTCTTTTAATTTTCTGGAAGTAGCTCCTATGCCTAAATTACCCTCATGAGCATTCTGAAATATTTTAGAGCGAAGAGAAACAGGTGGAACTCATTGATCTCCCTGCATAAGAATGTCATTAACAATAGAGAGATCATCTGACACTTGAGCAAAGGATTTAAGTGAAGCAGGTAAGGAACGCTCTTTCGGCCAACCTGAAACCCCCATGTTCTTTACAGCCTGAAGAACACAGTCCTCTTTAGACGCCTGAATCCAGTCATTGTAAGTAAACAAGGATGGAGAACTGAACATGTCTTCAATAGAAGCGACAACTCATTCAAAGTGGTCAAATTTTGAATCAGAGCGACTGTCTTGAAAAGGTAATCTTGAAAGACAATCAACTCTGACATTGCGTCCACCAGGAATGTATTTCATTACAAAATTGTAATCATGTAATCGTGAAAGAATGCAGACCAATCTGGCAGAAGCTTTCCCAGTGCCATTTCCATTTAATAAGTGAAGTAATGGCTTATGATCAGAATATAGATCAAATTGTGTGCCCCAAATAAATGTCTTAAACTTTTCAACAGCCCAAGTACATGCAAGAGCTTCTCTTTCTATTGTACTGTAATTAGATTCTGACAGAGATAGTGCTCTTGAAGCAAAGCCTATCGTGTGTTCCTTTCCACCAGTCCATTAACAAAGCACCGCTCCTAAACCAAATTGACTTGCATCTACAGAAATTGAACATTTTTGACCTGGTGTAAAAGATGACAGAGCAGGTGCCTCTGTAATCAATTTTTTGACCAGATCAAAAGCGTGGTTCACATCTTGAGCCCAGACAAAGCTTGATGTCTTTTTTAAAAGAGCATGTAAAGGTTGTACAACTTGAGCATACCCTGCAATGAACCTGGAATAATATTCTGTCATACCCAAAAATGACTTCAAGGTATCTTTGTCTTTAGGAATTGCAACTTTGGAGATAGCTTGTGTAAGAGACAATTTGAGTTTGATACCAAAGGAGGAAATGGAATGACCCAAATAATCTATTGAGTTAGAGAAAAATTTACACTTGTCTCTGCCTAGCGTAATTCCCACTTCCTTAAACTTGGTCTGTCATGTAGTTCCTATAAAACCTTGTCATAAGGTTTCTGCACATACACAGAGCTATGCACAGGATAATGGGACCCCGGAATACAGTGGTTTGCCTACCATATACCGTAGCACCCAAAAACCCCAACCCAACTAGCTTAGCATCCCATTAGCACCCAAGTACTAATGTTTGGACAACCCAGAACACGGTATCTTTATCTCAGGACTCGCAGAAGCAAGAACACTCTTTCGTCACTCACTCGTACTTGTCCACAAGGTGCGTAGGAAGAGACACTGGATAGGTTAAAATGTTTATTCCAACTTACGTGCTCTAATGTACAGTACACGTGTCAGTACTAATAGCATAATGCATATGAATAATATAAGCAGCATGGTTACAATTCCATAGAATACAAACGGGGAAAGCATTTCATAACTCAGTGGATAAATGTCTAAATAACATTACCACCCTCCCCGTGCAGTAAGATAGTTTATTATAAAAATAGAAGACCTCTGGGCTTTGACTAGCGAACCCTCATACCTCGGTCTCTAGATGCAGAACTACATCAGCAGACAATCACAGCTCTTCTCCCTGGAAAGGATTCCTCCAAGTGTGTTAAGCGCCAGTAAAAACCCCAGTATTAAAGGCACACAAAGTTTCATGTCATTTGCGCCTACTGTTATGTCTGGGTGCGCGAGACTGGCCATATCAGGAAGAACCGAAATACATTGTTATGCGACCTTGTACATGTTGTGCAGTCTGAGCCCAAATCGAACAAGAGAAAAGTTGAAAGACAGAAAGTGCAGACAGCGCAAAATAACTTGGCAAGAGCAAAGGGCGAGGGAGCCCTGGCTCAGTGTAACGTGCGCAAAGAAAAGCAGCATGGCAGCTAGTCCTAGGCCAACATAACAAGGCAGGCAACAAACCACAAGACACCCTCCCCTGGTCAGTCCGGCGTCCAAGACAGAGGGCAAAAAAAAAATATATCCAGTAGAGCACAGGGAGCGCCCAAACGGCGAGAAAACAAGTCAATCCATGAAAGTGTAAGTGCAGAAAAAAGCCATACCCTCCAAAAGGGCATCATTGGAATCGTCAAAAAACATAGATGCCATCCAATCCATGAGATCAAAGAGCAGGAATGCTCCTCAGCAGAGGGAGCATCCAAAAGCAATGCGGGACAACTTGCGTGATAAACGAAACAGCTTTGTTGTAGGAGATCCTGGGCAGCCGCCCAGATATCCCATTGCGCCAAAATCCCCAGTGCAGCCGCACGCGCCATACAGCCGGCAACGGAACAGTCCTGCTCATGGGCCTCTAAGGGACCCATCAACTGAACAAAATCCGGAACAGACAATGACGAATTGGAGAGGCAATAATCCAAGGTCCAGGTGAAAGGACAGCGGATGCAAGTCATTACAGGTTGAACGCAAGTGAAATACGCAAAGCGAAAGGAAAGAGTATATGACACACTCAGTGTCGCCAATGGCAAGACACCAAAACCAGCCAAAAGGCGCTCACGAAGCAGCTGGAGGCGTTCTGGATCGAGCAGGTCCCATCGGGGAGCAGCCATTGCGCATAAAACAAATTAATAACAGGACACCAGCCGCCAAGGCGATGATCAACGGGAAACCGCCAAAGACGCTGGAAAAAATAGAATGAATAAACGCCGGGATGACACCAAAAATAGTTTGGAAGGAGGACACCAAACCAGACCCCACGACTTTAAAAAGTGTACCAGACCCTCTGTGTTAGATGCGTTAAAAATACGATGAATTAACTCCCCAAAATGTTGGGGGAGATTAGTGTTCAAAAGGGCCTGTATTTCACTGTGGGTACTCGCCACCTGGAGAATGAATGTCTCCCGGGCGGACGTGAGCATAACTTCCTCGTTTAATAATAGTGCCTTTATTCTGCTCAGTCTATTGAAATCTGCCTCCATGGTAGGGATGGAAGGCCAAATAGAGATATCAACCTTGCCATGAGGGGGAGGAAAAAGCACATTTTTGCAGCAGACAACCCTGTGCGAAACTGTTACAATGTAAGGAATGCCAGCCTGCAGGCCACAACAGTTTTCGTTATTTAAAAGTAAATAACTACCATTGGAAAGGAGAGTGAAAGTAGGAGAAATAACAGGAGCAGGAATACCTTTCAGCACACAAGCAAGATTAGGAGCGGAAACGCTACATGAGCCATGCAATTTAATGGGTTTACAAATAAGCGAATGACCCATAGTCGAGTCGCAGTACTCCCCGTGAGAAAGACTTCCTTGCCGTCCCGAAGGCATTTATACATGAAAGGCAAGGACCAGAGTTCATGCAGGAAAGCACTGCCCAAGGGCTGGTAACGGCCCACAGGATAATGTTTCATGCACGAGTCAAATTCAAACAAGGAAAAAGGTAAAGCGATAACCCCATGAACTAGCCACACAGCAGAATCGAGTTCTGCAACAGAGAACGGCAAAGGATCCATCTTTTCGATATGTAATAGAGTGTAAGTTGCATCTTTCATGGACATAAATTGCTGTTTGTCAGTTAAGTTAAAAGGTAGAAACAAGGCAGAGGTGTTCAAAAATGCCAAGGAACTTTACCTAACTTGAGCGTTTGCAAAGTCCATGCAAACTGCATAACTGAACGCAATTGATTCTGACCATGATATAACACAGAAACATCATCTTGTACAATATCAACAACAGAGGACACAATATTCTCTAAAGTATAAATGCGAGAAGACAGGGTATTAATACTATTGTCAACAACAGCAAGCACCTTTTCCAAATTTGCTTGATCTATTTCCCGAAGACGGGAAGCAGCTTCCATTTGTGATAGCTTCCAGAGTTCATTATATGTCTCATAAATGAATCTTTTAGGTCGGGGACCACGAGGTCCCAAAACAAAGTCGGACAGATCAATATTGCCTGAAAGGAGGGACAAATGTTGTTTAACAGAATCAAGGGACGAATGTTGCAGCCATTGTTTGCATAATTTACCAACAGAATATGTAGTGACAGTACGGGAAGCAGTAAATCTCGGATCAGGCCTATCCTGTGTGTAGCTAGTACCTGAGTCGTGAAAACGCATTTGACATGCATTAGATGATATAGGCCATACCAACCAAGGTGACTGATCCAGTTCGGAAACATTAAATGAATTATTCTGTAATAGAGCCTGTAGGGTCGTCAGGGACAGGTTAAAACGTGAGCTATCATTGGGAAAACTCGACAGGGATGGAATTGAGGGCGAGTTTAATTGTTTAGTGGTAGCTAAGCCCCAACACGTAGTTTGATAGATGGAAGCATTTAGGAACATAATTTGGGTAGGGATGAGGCAAGCACGATGCAACGCCTCGGTTCCCTGTACCTGCCATGACTTGGAGCCCCAAATAGATTTCAAATCTATTGTATCCTCCCAGTACTCATAACCACCCACAGCTAGGGCACTTAAAAAGGAACCCGAATAAAGCAATTTGGTGTGTGTCAACATAATTTTCTGAGTTGATGTGGTATTAAGTCTAAAATAATAGGATGCAGGGTTCGACCGATTAAAATCAGTAAAATAGGTAAACTTATTTCGAAGAGTTTGTGAGCTACCTGGCAAGGGGTTTGGACAATGTTCCCATTGGGTGTAGTTAACAGAACTACGCAGGGCACTTGGCTTATGGAGAAAATGATTACCCCAATGTTGGTAACAATACAAATCGGCATAATTCGCAGAATTCATATATAAATCTTCAGCATTAAAAGATGCATAATATTTTAAATCGGCAAACAATGCTTCAACGGCATGCACATCCCAATCATCAGAATGAATATTATTTTGTACTACATCACCCATTGAAACACGAAGGACATTAGGTACATTAATAATTTCCGTCGGACCATGGATTTGATAGTTCACTGCATCCCATACGATGCCATCAGCAACTGGAAAAGCTGAAATGTTCACAAATGTGTGGTCACGCTTCATGATGTGAGACGAGGAATGAGGAGCCAAAGTTCCAGAAACATAGTCTACAGCAGAGCGTTCAGGTAAATAGTGACCATTGATTAGTAGAAAAAACACTGTGATAAAGCCAATGGACATGAACAGAAAAATCAAGAAAAGTACCAACCAGAGGTATGTCCAGGGTGGAATCAAAAAATTGTCTCTAAACCAGGATACAAAAAGGCTGAACTTGGATGGGACTTTTGAAGATGTGGAATCCGAATCAAAGGAATAACGAGTCGGACTCAGTGGCGTTATTGGTTGATGTGCCACCGATTCAGATGCAGGATAAGTATACTCGTCCTCGTCGATATTGGTGGAGAGTTGGGGATCAATTGTAGTTTCAGGCAAATCAACCATCTCAATTACAGCATCAGCGACCGTTCGTGTAGATGGGTCACGAACATATGTCCGATAAACGGCAGGACAAGAGACCGCTGGTGTGACACTATTCAGGATCGGCCAGGCGCTGTAGCTTGACATTTTCCACTGAGATGTATCTGTTCTCCTTGCGACCAGGAAGCGGTGGTAAGATGACTGTACGTGTTCCCTTCAAGCCCAGAACTGGAACCGGTGCACGAAAAGAGGGGCCAAATTCTTTTTGTTTTCAACCTTCTCTCGAACCAGTTCGCCAACCTTTGGAAGCCAGCCGGCTACCGGAATCTGCAACGCAGGATCTGTGGCTGAAGGCAAATGTGTAGTTGCAAGTTTGTCTCGGGCTTCTTGTAAGTCCTGTAACATAGCAGAATGGTTATCTACATCAAACTTGGCGGATTGCGCCGCGATGTCTGGACCCTCAAGGTCAGGCACAAACATTCTTATGCCAAAGAGCATTTCGTATGGGGTTCGCCCACCCAGAGGTCTTCTAGGGAGATTATTAAGTGCACGCTGAACGGTATTCAAGTGGGCCAGCCAGTTCCTGCCAGTACCTATAACTCTAGCTGTTAAGGATTGCTTTAAGTCACGGTTCATTCGTTCAACGATAGAGTTGCCCTCAGGCCTATACGGAGACGAAAATTTCACCCGCACCCCAAGCGAAGCCATAGCATCCTTGTAAGCCCTAGAGGCAAACGCTGGACCTTGGTCCGAATGGAAGGTGCCGCATGCGAAAATTCCCACAAAGACACGCAAATCCCTGATTACATTTCGAGCGTCAGCACTACGTTGTGGCCAGACCCAGAGGAACCGTGTGCACGAGTCCACTGCTACTAAGATGTATTTATAGGCAGTGTCTGATGAGAATGGACCGCAGTGATCCAAGTAAACACACCCAAAGGGTCTGTTAGCAATGCAGAGCGGGGTCTGTGGTGGGCGTGTTACCGTGGAAGGCTTAATCTGTTGACAAACATCGCAAGAAAGCACAAAAGCACGGGTGTCTTTATACAATCCACGCCACCAATAACGCTGCTGCAAGATGGAAACGGTAGCTGACACACCTGCATGAGCCGAAGCCATGCCTTCGTGTGCAGCTGATTTCAAGGCACTCCTGCGGTCCGCGTTGGGGATCAGCCGATCTCCAACGTCAGGTATTGTTACATAAGGAACCTGATCGGGACTTAATTTGTAAGAATACTTGGAAGGGAAACCTGTAGGGTAATTATCACCTTCCTTGGTTGCAGCAATAGCTGCTAGTATAACAGGGTCAATTTTAGACATGGACCTGGTAACCGCTGCTACTGAACACGTGACTACTGCTGAACGGGCAGCTTCATCTGCCAGATCGTTACCAATAGCGTGTGCGCCCACCCGCTGATGGCCTAAGGTGTGTACCACCTGTGTGAGGGGCAGACGTTGTTGTAATTCTGCCACTCGAACCCAAAGCATTTTATGCTTAATTGTGCTCCCTTTTGCGTCCTTGTAGTCATTTTTTGACCAGAAAAACAGATTGTCATTGTAAGATTGTACACAGTAAAAGGAATCACATACAATAAGAGTGGTCTCATCCTGAGAAGCGAACTCAAGTGCAAGTAGCAATGCATGCAGCTCGGCCAATTGTGCGGTACTATCTCCAAGTGTGCGAGTGTGCACTACAGAGGATTTGAACGTTCCACCCACAAAGGAACCCGCAACAATAGCACATGCAGCTGAATAAGCGTGCTTGGACCCAGTGGCCGGTTGCGCCGAACCATCGGTGTAGATCACACATTTGTAATCCTCAAGCGGTAGTAAAAACAAAGGAGGAGGATGAACGAATTCATACTGCAAAAACTCCTGAGTCTGAAGAGAAGAATCAAAAACAAAAGTGATGTCCGAAGACGTCAAGGATGTAGCCCATTGTATCCAACGGGGATGCATTGCTTTTGAGTTCGGTACACTTGCCTTTGTTACTGCCTCTAGAGCAGGACAGGACCCTTGACCTTGCCAGGTAGGTCGCTCCCCCACCACACAGCTCCGCCTGTGTTGTCTGCCCGCTGCTTCTGCAGGTAAGATCGCCCTCCGCTTGTGGCCCCGGTGCCCGCTTTGTCTGCTTGTCTCCCCTTTTCCTTTCTGTGCCCCTCGCTGCCCCACTGTCGTTGTGCCCGTGATTTTGTCTGCTCTCCCCTTGTTTTCCTTTCTGTGCCCCTCGCTGCCCCACTGTCGTTGTGCCCGTGATTTTGTCTGCTCTCCCCTTGTGTTCCTTTCTGTGCCCCTCGCTGCCCCACTGTCGTTGTGCCCGTGATTTTGTCTGCTCTCCCCTTGTTTTCCTTTCTGTGCCCCTCGCTGCCCCACTGTCGTTGTGCCCGTGATTTTGTCTGCTCTCCCCTTGTTTTCCTTTCTGTGCCCCTCGCTGCCCCACTGTCGTTGTGCCCGTGATTTTGTCTGCTCTCCCCTTGTTTTCCTTTCTGTGCCCCTCGCTGCCCCACTGTCATTGTGCCCGTGATTTTGTCTGCTCTCCCCTTGTTTTCCTTTCTGTGCCCCTCGCTGCCCCACTGTCGTTGTGCCCGTGATTTTGTCTGCTCTCCCCTTGTTTTCCTTTCTGTGCCCCTCGCTGCCCCACTGTCGTTGTGCCCGTGATTTTGTCTGCTCTCCCCTTGTTTTCCTTTCTGTGCCCCTCGCTGCCCCACTGTCGCTGTGCCCGTGATTTTGTCTGCTCTCCCCTTGTTTTCCTTTCTGTGCCCCCGCTGCCTCTCGCCATTCCCGCCGCTGCGTCCCTGCGGCCCCGCCCCCTGACTGCCCATTCGCTGCCCCTGCCTCCCGCCTCCCAGCTGCTCCTCCCTCCCACCTCCCCATAAATGGCGGCCGCTGCGCGTGAGGAGAGCGACCCTTGACCTTGCCAGGTAGGTCGCTCCCCCACCACACAGCTCCGCCTGTGTTGTCTGCCCGCTGCTTCTGCAGGTAAGATCGCCCTCCGCTTGTGGCCCCGGTGCCCGCTTTGTCTGCTTGTCTCCCCTTTTCCTTTCTGTGCCCCTCGCTGCCCCACTGTCGTTGTGCCCGTGATTTTGTCTGCTCTCCCCTTGTTTTCCTTTCTGTGCCCCTCGCTGCCCCACTGTCGTTGTGCCCGTGATTTTGTCTGCTCTCCCCTTGTTTTCCTTTCTGTGCCCCTCGCTGCCCCACTGTCGTTGTGCCCGTGATTTTGTCTGCTCTCCCCTTGTTTTCCTTTCTGTGCCCCTCGCTGCCCCACTGTCGTTGTGCCCGTGATTTTGTCTGCTCTCCCCTTGTTTTCCTTTCTGTGCCCCTCGCTGCCCCACTGTCGTTGTGCCCGTGATTTTGTCTGCTCTCCCCTTGTTTTCCTTTCTGTGCCCCTCGCTGCCCCACTGTCGTTGTGCCCGTGATTTTGTCTGCTCTCCCCTTGTTTTCCTTTCTGTGCCCCTCGCTGCCCCACTGTCGTTGTGCCCGTGATTTTGTCTGCTCTCCCCTTGTTTTCCTTTCTGTGCCCCTCGCTGCCCCACTGTCGTTGTGCCCGTGATTTTGTCTGCTCTCCCCTTGTTTTCCTTTCTGTGCCCCTCGCTGCCCCACTGTCGCTGTGCCCGTGATTTTGTCTGCTCTCCCCTTGTTTTCCTTTCTGTGCCCCCGCTGCCTCTCGCCATTCCCGCCGCTGCGTCCCTGCGGCCCCGCCCCCTGACTGCCCATTCGCTGCCCCTGCCTCCCGCCTCCCAGCTGCTCCTCCCTCCCACCTCCCCATAAATGGCGGCCGCTGCGCGGTGAGGAGAGCGACCCTTGACCTTGCCAGGTAGGTCGCTCCCCACCACACAGCTCCGCCTGTGTTGTCTGCCCGCTGCTTCTGCAGGTAAGATCGCCCTCCGCTTGTGGCCCCGGTGCCCGCTTTGTCTGCTTGTCTCCCCTTTTCCTTTCTGTGCCCCTCGCTGCCCCACTGTCGTTGTGCCCGTGATTTTGTCTGCTCTCCCCTTGTTTTCCTTTCTGT
Organism: Calotriton arnoldi; assembly: GCA_963921515.1. Taxonomy (NCBI): domain Eukaryota; kingdom Metazoa; phylum Chordata; class Amphibia; order Caudata; family Salamandridae; genus Calotriton; species Calotriton arnoldi. The sequence goes on from CAWUFW010005874.1 coordinate 565,067, forward strand.
GCCCCTCGCTGCCCCACTGTCGTTGTGCCCGTGATTTTGTCTGCTCTCCCCTTGTTTTCCTTTCTGTGCCCCTCGCTGCCCCACTGTCGTTGTGCCCGTGATTTTGTCTGCTCTCCCCTTGTTTTCCTTTCTGTGCCCCTCGCTGCCCCACTGTCGTTGTGCCCGTGATTTTGTCTGCTCTCCCCTTGTTTTCCTTTCTGTGCCCCTCGCTGCCCCACTGTCGTTGTGCCCGTGATTTTGTCTGCTCTCCCCTTGTTTTCCTTTCTGTGCCCCTCGCTGCCCCACTGTCGTTGTGCCCGTGATTTTGTCTGCTCTCCCCTTGTTTTCCTTTCTGTGCCCCTCGCTGCCCCACTGTCGTTGTGCCCGTGATTTTGTCTGCTCTCCCCTTGTTTTCCTTTCTGTGCCCCTCGCTGCCCCACTGTCGTTGTGCCCGTGATTTTGTCTGCTCTCCCCTTGTTTTCCTTTCTGTGCCCCTCGCAGCCCCACTGTCGTTGTACCCGTGATTTTGTCTGCTCTCCCCTTGTTTTCCTTTCTGTGCCCCTCGCTGCCCCACTGTCGTTGTGCCCGTGATTTTGTCTGCTCTCCCCTTGTTTTCCTTTCTGTGCCCCTCGCTGCCCCACTGTCGTTGTGCCCGTGATTTTGTCTGCTCTCCCCTTGTTTTCCTTTCTGTGCCCCTCGCTGCCCCACTGTCGTTGTGCCCGTGATTTTGTCTGCTCTCCCCTTGTTTTCCTTTCTGTGCCCCTCGCTGCCCCACTGTCGTTGTGCCCGTGATTTTGTCTGCTCTCCCCTTGTTTTCCTTTCTGTGCCCCTCGCTGCCCCACTGTCGCTGTGCCCGTGATTTTGTCTGCTCTCCCCTTGTTTTCCTTTCTGTGCCCCCGCTGCCTCTCGCCATTCCCGCCGCTGCGTCCCTGCGGCCCGCCCCCTGACTGCCCATTCGCTGCCCCTGCCTCCCGCCTCCCAGCTGCTCCTCCCTCCCACCTCCCCATAAATGGCGGCCGCTGCGCGCCGCGCCGCTGGCGCGCCGAAGGCGCGCCTAAGGCAAGCCCGTCTGCGCCCGTCCGTGCCTGGACCGCGCCCAGCGCCAGAACCCCTGGATCCCACCAACGCAACACTACTCGACGGACCTACGACGCCGCCACACTCACCGCACTCAATGCCGGCCGGAACCCTGCCTGCTACCGAGCCTCACCGAGACGCACCCACGGACCCTTCACCTGCCAAACCTGCCGATTCACCTGCCCCCGGACGTGCACCACCTCCGCCAAGTCGAGCAACAGCAGCAACCACCTGAAATGCATCCTGCTGAACACCCGCTCCGTCCACAGGCACGCCGTGGAACTCTGGGACCTGCTCGACGCAACAGCACCGGACATCGCCTTCCTCACCGAAACCTGGATGAACGCCTCCTCAGCGCCCGACATCGCCATAGCCATCCCGGACGGATACAAGATCACCCGGAGGGACCGCGTCAACCAGACGGGAGGAGGCATCGCCATCGTACACAAGAACACCATCCGCATCTCGACTAACTCCGACGAGACCTTCTCCGCCGCCGAACACCTACACTTCCAGATACACACTGACCCCAAGACCACCCTCCGAGGCACCCTCATCTACAGACCCCCGGGACCACGCACACTATTCAGCGAAGACATCGCAGACTTCATCAGCCCGCACGCCATGCCCTCCGCCGACTACATCCTCCTAGGGGACCTCAACTTCCACCTGGAGAACAGCAACGACAGAAACACCACCGCCCTGCTGGACAACCTCGCCAACCTCGGACTCAAGCAACTGGTGAACACGCCCACCCACTATGCCGGCCACACGCTTGACCCCGTCTTCTCGTCCAGCAAGCACATCTCCTTCAGCCACGCCACCGGACTCCACTGGACCGACCACAGCTGCGTCCACTTCAGCTTCAGAAAGACTGCGACCCACCACCACCAGCAACAGGCTCCCCGCCGGAGCTGGAGCAAGATCACCGCCGAGCAGCTCACCGCCTCCCTCAGCCAGAACACACCCACCAACACAACGGACCCAAACGAAGCAGCCAGCAACCTCGCCAAGTGGCTGACCGCCTGCGCCGACGACCTCGCACCACAAAAAAACCCTCCGAGCAGACCCGGAAGCAAGAAAACCCCTTGGTTCACCAACGAACTCAAGGAATCCAAGAAGAACTGCCGCACTCTCGAGAAAACCTGGCGACTCAACCAGACCACAGACAACAGGACCGCCCTCAAGCACGCCACCCGCAAACACCACCAGCTGATCCGTGCCACCAAGAAGTCGGCACTCAAAGAACGACTGGACAACAACGCCCATGACAGCAAGGAACTTTTCAGCATCGTCAAAGAGTTCTCCAACCCCAGCGCCGGAAACAACAACATCACCCCCTCGCAAGACCTCTGCAACTCACTCTCCGCGTTCTTCCACCGCAAGATCACCGACATACACAACAGCTTCGACGCACAAACAACGCACCCTACCGCCGAACCAACGCCCGCCACCACCACCCTCTGCAACTGGACCCCAATCAGCACCGAAGAGACCACCCGCACGATGAACTCCATCCACTCCGGATCACCAACCGACCCCTGCCCACACCACGTCTTCAACAAAGCCGACGCCACCATCGCACCCCATCTCCGGGACATCATCAACGCCTCCTTCCACACCGCCACCTTCCCGGAGAGCTGGAAGCACGCCGAGCTGACCGCCCTCCTGAAGAAACCAACGGCGGACCCCACCGACCTCAAGAACTACCGTCCCATCTCGCTCCTTCCGTTTCCGGCCAAAGTCATCGAGAAGACCGTCAACAGACAGCTTGCCGCCTTCCTCGAGACGAATGGATCCCTCGACCCCTCGCAGTCCGGGTTTCGGGCCAACCACAGCACCGAGACCGCCCTTATCGCAGCCACCGACGACATCAGAACCCTAACCGACAACGGGGAAACAGCTGCCCTCATCCTCTTGGACCTCTCCGCGGCGTTCGACACCGTCTGCCACCGCACCCTAGTGAAGCGCCTCAGCAACATCGGAATCCGAGAGAAAGCACTGGAATGGATCATCTCGTTCCTCGCCGGAAGAACCCAGAGAGTCCGCCTCCCCCGTTCAGATCCGAAGCCACCGAAGTCATCTGCGGCGTTCCACAAGGATCCTCACTCAGCCCAACCCTCTTCAACGTCTACATGAGCCCCCTCGCAGCCATCGCACGCCGACACAACCTCAACATCATCTCCTACGCCGACGACACCCAGCTGATCCTCTCCCTCACCAACGACCCCACCACCGCCAGAGCCAACCTACACGACGGGATGAGAGACGTCGCCGACTGGATGAGGAACAGCCGCCTTAAACTGAACTCAGACAAGACGGAAGTCCTCATCCTGGGCTCATCACCCTCCGCCTGGGACGACTCCTGGTGGCCCCCGGCCCTGGGCACCGCGCCCAAGCCAACGGACCACGCACGCAACCTGGGCTTCATCCTGGACTCCTCCCTGTCGATGACCAGACAAGTCAACGCCGTCTCATCTTCATGCTTCAACACCCTGCGCATGCTCCGCAAGATCTTCAGATGGATCCCCACTGAAACCAGGAAGACCGTCACCCAGGCACTCGTCACCAGCCGACTGGACTATGGGAACACCCTCTACGCCGGAACCACAGCCAAACTTCAAAAGAGACTCCAGCGCATCCAGAACGCCTCCGCACGACTCATCCTGGACATCCCCCGACACAGCCACATCACCGGACACCTGAAAGACCTGCACTGGCTCCCCGTCAGCAAGAGAATCACGTTCAGACTCCTCACCCACGCACACAAGGCCCTCCACGACCTGGGCCCAAAGTACCTCAACGACCGCATGACCTTCTACACGCCCACACGCCAGCTACGATCAACCAGCCACGCCCTCGCCACCGTACCACGCATCCGCAGAACCACCGCCGGAGGAAGATCCTTCTCCTACCTGGCAGCCAAGACCTGGAACTCCCTCCCCACTCACCTTCGGCGAACCCAGGACCATCTCTCCTTCAGGAAGCAGCTCAAGACCTGGCTGTTCGAGCAGTAACTTACCCCCTCCCCCAGCGCCTTGAGACCCTCCCGGGTGAGTAGCGCGCTCTATAAATGCCGTGATTGATTGATTGATTGATTGACAGGGTGTTACCACCAGAATTCGCTTTCCCTGTGCCAGTGCGCGTTCTTTTAGAATCGCCATTTGCACTGCAGTTAGAACTTTTTCAACAGATGTAAAGCGCAATTCAGCGGAAGTGTACAGATGTGACTTGTATGCGATGGGTACTGTGTCACCTTCATTAAAGGTTAAGTATGTGAATCCCACCGCCCCGGAATTATTCTAATCACCAGGTTTGTGTGGTTATCACGAGTCAAAAGATATTTAGACTCCAATAGGTCTGTCTGCAAAGACTGCAGAATTGAGGTATGCTCAGGCAGCCAGCAAGACCTTGAATAAGTAGGTTGTATCAAAGCATACAAAGGCTTGATACGCTGGGCATATTCGGGAATGTAAGTACGCCCGAAATTCAGGAAACCCAGCAAAGACTGAAGTTTCTTCAGAGTATTTGGGGGCACAAATGTGCACATTTTTCCAAGAAATGGGGGCTAAGCCCTTACCTTCGTTGTTGAGCTCATAGCCCAAGAACAGAACGGTAAATTCAGCAATGTGTGACTTAGCAAAGTTAAATTTGTAACCCTGCTCCGCAAATTCAAGAATAATGCGGTCCACACGGGACAGATGCTGATATAACTCGTCGTCTGTCAGATAGATGTCATCTACGTACGAACATGCGTCTTGATCAATGTCATTTAACAAAGAAACAACACGGGCGGCGAATATACCCGGACTATTTTGTAGCCCATGGGTAAACGCCGGAACTGGAATAATTTACCACCGGAAGTGAATGCGGTCCATTGACCACTCTCCGGGGCTAGGTTGTGCGTGTAGAAACCGTTTGAAAGGTCAAGTGTCGTTTTATATTTTTTACGAACAAGACTGTCTACAAGCGCAGAACTATGTGTATTCTGTACCGCAAAGTTCCGGCAATGGGAATTTAAATGCCGGTAATCCAAAACTAAGCGGTACGATCCATCGGGTTTAGAAACCACGAAAAGGGGATTGTTCATAGGTGATACGCATGGTTCGATTACTCCCTGATATTCCAACTGTGTCAGAATTTCGGAGACGGGGCCTTTTGCCTGCCGTTTGATGGGATATTGGGGTTGTGGCTGCGGTAGTGACCGCAAAGGTATTGCATGAGGAGGTGATTCTTCATCCCATCCCACATGGTTGCGGTATAACGCTGGTGCCAGGTACACAGCCCACTCAGCTGCAAGTGCTTCAGCTTTGTCTTTTGGGACATGCCTTGAAAAGCTTGGAAGGATTACCTCCTCTCCTTTATGTGCAGCTAAAACGAATGGGGGTGGCCAATCCACCTCTGCTAACAAAATGTCATATGAAGAGGTTAGATTTTCCCAAAAAATCCCTTTTATTTCACGCGGTATGTCACCTTCAATTTGGATGACTATGTTGTAAAGTCTGTCAGGGGGTGCCACTCTCGTGTCAGCTGTCTCTACAGTAACGAATGTTTCAGTTGCTGTCGCCTCCATATGAGGACGTAGCGCCTCCCGCACTATGGTAACTTCCGCGGCGCTGTCTAGGAGGGTCACTGCCCACGTCCAATTCTGGAGTCTCGTTCTCACGGTCTGTGGCATATTTCGCTGTTACAGCGGCAACTTTTTCTTTTGAAATTGCGGTCGAGGAAGGTGAAAGTCTTCTGCTTTCCCTCTGACTTGTTGTCGAGGTTGGTCTCGCTCCTGGGGAGCCTCTCGGCCCCTTCCTCTATCTTGCCGTCCTCCTCCACCAGCCTGTGACGACGTCTGGGCCTGTGAAGAACGAGGAGAACGGGTATCAGAGCTCTGAAACCTTTCTGGTGATTTAATTCTCGACCTATCACGTAAATCATAAGTACGTTCAGAAGAAACCGAAACTGGGGAAGCGCCTCTCGACCCCGGCTTCTTTTGTTGCTTACCCTGTTTTTTCTGTCTCCAACTCTTTTTAGTGAAGACTGGCCTATCATCTTTCTCAGATGTACTTTTTGTTTGTGTAACCTGTGTTTGCGATTGAGTTTGCAGTTTTACAAAAGGCTTGTTGCCTAGGCTGTTTCTTCCAATTGTTTTATAAGCCCGGGCTATAATTTTCGGTAATTCGCGGGGCCTGTCCAACTCTGGGACTAAAGCCAAAGCATTCGCTACTTGAAAGTTCATAGCATCACCCTTGACATTTCCAAGGATCAATTCAGCTACTACATCAAACACTCCCACTAGTCTCATCCCTAATTCCACAGCCGCTTCAGGGCCATGCTCATCCTGTACTTTTTTAATTACAGAGGGTAGAACCGTCATGGAAGGAGTACCAAAACATTTTGAATAAACTGCTGCGAATACCTTACCCCAGTTTTCACATGATGTCAAATCGGGGATTAAGTCTTTTGGCAAACTTATCGTAAGGATGCGGTGTTTATCCACTGGGGACGTATGTGGAAACACCGCTTCTATCTGATCGAACTTTTCGGCAAGCCAGTAAGGATAATCGTCCTTACTTTGTGGACGTTTGCCCATCACAGAATTTACCATGACAGGACTTATGGTCACTCCAGCTGCAACAGCTGGTTGGCCAGCGACTACAGGGGCAGCTCCATGTAGGCTACCTGTAACGTATGTCACTAAGGCTCGATGCACTCGCACCAGTTCGGTATGCATAGTGCGCAGTTCCGCAATCGGTAATGCCAGATAATTTGGATGCGGGGTATACCCGGCCAATACAGGCCAAGTGGCCCCCTGAATTGATAAGGGGCCTAAACGAACTGCGGTAGTTGGTTGTGGGAGGGCGCCATTAAACCAAACACGGTGCTGCCAAGCCGTGAGAGGCACTTCAAGATTAGTATAGGGTCGATAGGCAGCAGGAATAGCGGTGAGTTTATATTCATGAAACAGATTATCACCTGCATCCACCGCCTCAAAAGTGATCCAAGTGTAAAACACTTCAAAGTGATAAGCCGGATCGGCTTGAACCACAAAGACCAACTCGACCCCAGTATCGGGCACTCCGTATACACCTAGGTGTTCTCGGAGTGGTCCTCGGCTATGTGCAGCTATCGCCACACCAGCCATAACTAAACAATTGTAATCGACAACCTAACAGGGAGCACAAAATGGGTTTTCTATGTAACCTTTTTTAATAACTTCAAGCTTGAAAGTACCTATAAAACGTACAATAATGGAGGTATCACCGTCACTTACGCCTCCGGAAGCGTACGCGAGGGTTTTGTGGACAAGCACAAGTACTACTCAAGCGTCTCGCAGATAAGCAGCCCCACGGTGGTCGCGCCATGTCATAAGGTTTCTGCACATACACAGAGCTATGCACAGGATAATGGGACCCCGGAATACAGTGGTTTGCCTACCATATACCGTAGCACCCAAAAACCCCAACCCAACTAGCTTAGCATCCCATTAGCACCCAAGTACTAATGTTTGGACAACCCAGAACACGGTATCTTTATCTCAGGACTCGCAGAAGCAAGAACACTCTTTCGTCACTCACTCGTACTTGTCCACAAGGTGCGTAGGAAGAGACACTGGATAGGTTAAAATGTTTATTCCAACTTACGTGCTCTAATGTACAGTACACGTGTCAGTACTAATAGCATAATGCATATGAATAATATAAGCAGCATGGTTACAATTCCATAGAATACAAACGGGGAAAGCATTTCATAACTCAGTGGATAAATGTCTAAATAACATTACCACCCTCCCCGTGCAGTAAGATAGTTTATTATAAAAATAGAAGACCTCTGGGCTTTGACTAGCGAACCCTCATACCTCGGTCTCTAGATGCAGAACTACATCAGCAGACAATCACAGCTCTTCTCCCTGGAAAGGATTCCTCCAAGTGTGTTAAGCGCCAGTAAAAACCCCAGTATTAAAGGCACACAAAGTTTCATGTCATTTGCGCCTACTGTTATGTCTGGGTGCGCGAGACTGGCCATATCAGGAAGAACCGAAATACATTGTTATGCGACCTTGTACATGTTGTGCAGTCTGAGCCCAAATCGAACAAGAGAAAAGGTGAAAGACAGAAAGTGCAGACAGCGCAAAAGAACTTGGCAAGAGCAAAGGGCGAGGGAGCCCTGGCTCAGTGTAACGTGCGCAAAGAAAAGCAGCATGGCAGCTAGTCCTAGGCCAACATAACAAGGCAGGCAACAAACCACAAGACAACCTATACAGGATCTGCGCGTTTAGACAACATACACTGTAGGATTGGTGCCAGACCTATTCTGAGCACCCCCACCAGGTATGTTAGCCTGTATACCAGCTAGCTCACAATGCCACTAGAAACTCCTCTTACCAAGGAGAGAATAGTTCTTGGCAACCCTCGAACATGACAACCCTGATCCCTCAGGACAATGGAAACAGTGTACTACTTTTCGCTCAGTCACTCGTGCTTACTTAGTCTCAGAGAGATACATAGAATAAACGATAGGGACATTTTCAATAAATATTTATTGAGCAGTCATTATTCTAGTGTAAAATAGATGTGCTGTAACAATCATTAGACAGTAACAGATATAAATGACTAGAAGCACTAAGAAAGTAAAAGGATGGTAGATTTCTACCATCCTGCTATAATCATGAATACAGGCAAGTATATAAAATACATGACAATAAAATGCGTACTCCTACGATGCTACCCTAACTAGATGTACCTAAGTGTACCTAGCATGTATGTAGGTGTTAAGCCAAGAATCCCTCTAGGATAAAGTCAACCCCCAGTACCTGAAATGAGAGACTGTGGGACCCTGTCCTGGTCTTGGGTTGGACACCCCGCAAGGGATGTCAGACCACTGCGAGCTGAAGTATCTGCATGCAGGGTGCTTCAGCGTCTTGCGTCAGTGTGTCTGCATGGAAGTCCTGATCTCCTCTGTTTGTCTCAGCAAGCTGTGATGTTTTTATACCCAAAGGTCTCCACGGGGGTTTTACCTTGCTGTGCCAGTGTCGGACTTAGGATGACATCGGGAATGAACTTTATACATAGTTATTATGCAGGAGATGAGAGTCCTGCCGAGTTTCCAAGAATCCTCATGCATAATGTATGAGGCTGCTACTAGGGAAATCCAGTGTTCTGTGTGCAGTGTCATATCTAGGTAAAAGGTCAATCCCCCAAGAACCATTATGTATGTAATGTAGGGGAGAATATAGGTGAAAGTTGAGATGTTACCTGAGCCTATATTGAGGTACCCATATGGAATATAACAGGTCAGAACCTTTTTTAAAGTAAATGTGTTCATCCTTGTTTTTGAGAAAATTAATACATCATCCTGATAAGCTTGCACAGAGTCAATTCCCTTTAAGATATGGTCCATGAATTTCTGAAATACACTGGCCGCAGATGCCAAGACAAAGGGTCATCTTAAATATTTGTATGCTCCAAAGGGAGTCACAAATGTAGTCAAATCAGTAGAAAGAGAGGAAAGTGGAATCTGATGATATGCTGAATGGAGATCTAGCAATGTGAAAAACATAGAGCCACTAATACCAGTTAGGAGATCTTGTATCTTGAGAAGTGGATGGCAGTCCACTGAAATGTTCTTGTTAAGGGAGCGTAGATCTGCACATAAACTAATATTTCCGTCCTTTTTTCTGACAATCACAATCGGACTGACCCACTCTGATGATTCTGTGGGTTCAATGATTCCTCCAGAGACCATTTTGTCAAGCAACTTTCTAAGATCTTCCCTAATACTCAAAGGAATTGACCTGAGTTTGTGTGAAATAGAAAGTGCATTGAGTTTTAATTTGATGACATGTTCAAATTTAGATATTTTACCTATGGACATACTAAAGACCTCAGGGAACTCCAAAATAATCTTTTGTACATCACCATCAATGTTCTCTGAAATCATAGCAACAGACACATTGTTAATTTGTACTGGGTTGTCTGAACCAGGAACTAGTTTGAGACCCATCCTGGCTAAGTCTTGCCAACCTACGATATTTTTACCTTTTAAAGCAACATAAATTTAGTGTAGATCTTTCTACCCAGAGAAGTTACATTATAATAAAAGAAACCAAGCATATCAATTTCCTTGTCACCATATGCTTTTGGAATGATATCTGTGCATTCCTAAGAGGTGCGAGAAGACCGGTGATCTTTGACTGGAGCTCCTCAGTCTGCCATCATATCAATGTTGAGGTCACCAATAATTACCTGACAAGTGGGATCCTTGACGCGGTTAGAGAGAAGTGGTTGACAATCAGTATCAATGGAGAGAATAACTTTTTGTGGGAGACTTTGCAAAGACACATCAACATCAGTAATATTACAATCAGTGCAATCTTGGTAGAGAACATACTGACCTGAATTACTTGTTTGCTTCTGCAAACTGACTGGAAGTGACTTATCTTGTGGCAATTCACACATTTTTTGCCTAATGCAGGGCAAATAGGACTATTGCCTAGATGGGACTTTGAACCGCACCTGTAGCACATGATGTTAGTTCTTTTTGTAAAAGGATTAGAGAATTTGTTTTTAAAGGTAACAGCATTAATAGAAGAGTCGTTCTGAACTAGATTAACAGACGAAACATTATCATTAGAAATGCATTTAGAAGAAATAATAGCTCTTTCGATACTTTTAGCCATATCAATTACTTCTGATAGAGACGGATCTCTGCAATTCAATATTCGTTCTTGTATCTTTTTGTAGTAACAGCTTTAAACAAACTGATCCCTAATTTACGTGTCTAAAGAAGAACCAAAGTTACAATCACCGCCAAATTCCTTAAGGCTGAAATGTACTCCTCCACTGTTTCATTAGGGTCTTGTTTTCTTTTCATGAAATTAAATCTCTCTAAAATAACACTTGGCTGTTCGAGAAACTTCTTGTTAAGTCTTTGAATGGCGTCAGTGTAAACATTCCACCCATCACCATCACCAGCTGGAGGAAGAGAAACTGGAAGATTGTCAAAAATTTGTTGACCAGCACTACCCAAATAACTGAAGAGAATGGCCAATTTGAGTAGTCTTCAGCATCAATGGCCACAAGGTGATTCTCAAAACTGCGAAACCAAATTTTCCAAATTTCCTTTGGTTTACCAGGTGAGGGTAAGAAATGATTCAAGTGTAATATTTATTGATTAGATGACATGGCTTGAAATAGTTATTACGCAAGAACAATAGATAAACAGAAGTTGTGAAGGTGTAATTACATGAAAAAGCAAAATGAAGAAAAGTATTTTCAAATGTAACTTTTGTAGAAATAAATCTGACTTCTGTACATGAAAAGTTAAATACCTTGGATAAATGTGCTGCTCAGTATGAAAAGCGGTTGAAATAAACTGTTGCTCCGAGTGGAGATCGATCCCGTAGAAGTAAGAAGTTGCTCCGTGTGAAGCTTTGGAATATTTTAAAGATGGCCGCCTTTGCGTAGTATACGCAATGATGTCATAGATGAATTGAGGAAATAAAAGAAGATGAAGCATATTTGTACCTCACTTAGGTTGGCAGCCGTGCTTTAGGTGCCTTCAATCCAGACGGAGTTACAGGCTCACATGCGGAAGCGCGTGAAGAGAGGTTGCAGATTTGGATTTCAGCTGAAATGCCTGAAAATACCTTCTTGAGGGCGGAGACGAAATGGAGCCGTATACGAGGACGGAGGCTGGTTATGAAGGACATCTCGGCGGGGTGATCGAAGAGAGGGTTTGTTAGAAATGGGGGTGTCTAGTTGGCAGAGGTAGGTACCTTTGTCCAAATAGCGACCCTTGTTTCTAGTCAGGGTAAGGGGGAAACACACTCTAGATAACCCCTGCTCACCCCCTTGGTAGCTTGGCACGAGCAGACAGGCTTATCCTCAAGGCAATGTGTAAAGTATTTGTACCAACACTCACAGTAACGCAGTGATAACACCACGCACGGACACCACACAGGTTTAGAAAAATAAAGTATTTTTATCTAAGCTTCACAAGACCAAAACGACAAAAATCCAACATACACAATAAGAGGTTTTCAGTAGAATGTCTTTAAAAACGGATGTTGCCACAAATAAACTTGTAGACTCTGTAGTCTTTCAAAGGTGTTGAAAAAATAAACTTGTAGCCTCTGTATTTCTTTATACGAAAGAGCGATAGGGCAAAACAGTCCTTGAATGGTAGCAAGTTATGTGCCTAAACGTGGTATTACAAACACATTTCACTTCGGCACCGACGGACGATGCCCCTGCTGTTCTGCACCCTTCAATACTCTCCCATGACTGACCCAGCGGCCAGCGACAATGAAAATATGCACTCAGCAAAGGTTCCTCTTGATTCCAGGATGATCTAAAATTCAGGGGTTTCAGCTCTAATATTTATACCCCCAAATGTCTTTGTTCTCTTTGTGTAAGGGGTCCTGAACCCAGTCCAAACCAGTTCTAAGTGCACTCTGCCAGTGCTCAACTTCTTCCTTTGTCAGCGTGGGCCAGGGTCTTCAGATACACCACAGGAGGTGGAGCCAGTCTTTTGTGGAAGGCAGGCACAGCCCTAGTCAGGTACAGGTGCTACTCCTCCCACCACTCCAAATGCAGGTCGGCCTATTCAGCCCAGGGCTGACTCACCCAGACTCCTGGAGCCACCCCAGCCCCTGTCACTCCAAAGCCAGACAGTCAATCCACAACCAGGCAGAGGCACACAGAAAGGATGAACAAGAAAATAGCCACCTTCTAAAAGTGCTATTTTCAAACACAGAATCTAAAAACCATCCTTCCTAAAGGTGCGTTATTTAATTCTGAGTTCAGGATACCAGACTCCAATTTTCAATCTTACTCCTATGGGAAGATATGCTTGTAAAATGTTACAAAGCATTCCCCATTCTGTCCTATGGGCAAGACAGCCTTTCAATAGTGAAAAACGAAATTGGCAGTATTTCACTATCGGGACATGGTACACACACCAGTACATGTCCTACCTTTCACATACACTGCACCCTGCCCAGAGGGTACCTTGGGCCTTCCATAGGGGTGTCCTACGTGCAAGGAAAGGGAAGGGTAGGGCCTGGCAAGTGGGTGCACTTGCCAAGTCAACATGGCAGTTAGCCAACTGCACGCAGGCACTGTGGTGGCAGGCCTGAGACACCTTTTCAGGGCTACTCGTGTGGGTGGCACAACCAGTGATTTAAGCCCACTAGTAGCATTTGATTTACCAGCCCTGGCACACTCAGTGCACTTTACTAGGGACCTACTGGTAAAACAAATATGCCAATCATGGATAACCAATCACAATAACAATTTACACAGAGAGCATATGCACTTTAGCACTGATCAGCAGTGGTAAAGTGCCCAGAGTCCTAACGCCAACAACCACAGGTCAGGAAAAAGTAGGAGGAAGAAGCAAAAAGTTTGGGGATAACCCTGCAAAAAGGGACATTTCCAACACAACCCCCTTCCAGCCTAAAGTCAGGGTAGACCAATCGATACCTCGATGGGATTCTCTGCTTGGGACGATAGAACACGGAACCTGGCCCGAACAGCAGGGGTCTATTCCTGTTCTACACCTTCCTGAACCCAGTTGGATCTCTCTCTCTATACTCTCAGGGTCCACTAGGCTAACCCATGGGGGACCCTTCTCCTCACCTGGGGACCCCATCTGTGCAGTGCCTAAGCTCACTTTGCTCACAGATGTGTCCGCACTGGTAGACAGTACCCACCTGGCCAACACAGCGGTGTGGCCCAGTCCACCCCCAGGGTGTGACTCCAGCCCCCCTCCCAGGGGCAACTCTGTCCACCAGGACAACCAGCCACCGTGGCCACTGACAGCTGTCAGTGATGAGAGCCAGGCCTCATGCCTTTCAGGCCTCTCTAACCTCTGTGGCGTCAGAAAGTGGGGGGGGCAGTAGCCCCAGGTGCCTGGCACCTTTTCTCCACTCTCCCTCCTGCCAAGTCAGGTATGGCATCCTGACACTGGCCCACCAGCCCAGGGTCTGTACCCTCAGGCTGACCAGAGGTCACGGGCGAGGCTCTCCTCCCACTACCTCTCCTTCTGGGGTCCCGCACTCTCCTCCCAGGAGACGCGCCCTCAGAACACAACTCTCCCACCAGTTCAGGACCTCCTTCCTGCAACTGGTCTCCCAACCTAGGATCTAAAACCTCAGGTGGAACCGGGGTCAGAGGCGAGGACTCCCTCCCTCTGTACCCCCTTCCAGAGTTCTGCACCCTCCCACCTGGAGTAGTACCCCTAGAAGACAAACCGGTCAGGACACTGTCTACAGTCGTCCTTCCCTCCAGGTCAGACAATACCTGAACCTGGCTTCCCAACCCAGGGACTAAACCCTGCGGCTGAACACTTGCCTGGCACACCAGGACTTCCGGGGGCGCACACAGCTTCCCCCTGATGGTAACACATACCTCATGCGTTGCGTCACAGTCTGCCTGGCGCTGATCTCCCGACCCCTGTCCATCTGACAGTGCGTGAAGCCCCCCCACGACAGAAGTGGTGTCCCCGTGGTCACTCCTAGGAGACTCAGCCCTTATGGCTGGCCCCTGACCCACTGGTTCTCCCACTGGGGACTCACTCCCCCTCTCACCTCTCCATCTGACCTTCTGCACCCTCCACTTAGGAGCGGCACCGCCAGACACCAGAACTGCTGGAGCTCTGTTTACAGACGCTCCAGGTTCTCCTGACACTAGGAGATCCCCCCTCAAATGGCCTACTAGTACAGCCTAGGCTCCCCACCTGGTGTTCCCTTAGGGAACCCTCCAGGCCCTGAGACCGGGTTTCGGGCACCTTGGGACACAGCCCACTCTCACTCCTTCTCCGCGGAGACAGGACGTGAGTCCCTACACCCCTCCCACTACACAAGGACCTAGCTGGGCTACTCTGAACCTCCCCCATCACTCTGGGCTGGAAGCTACCTGAGCCACTCCTTTTAGGGTCACTCCCAAAAGCTTCTTCAGACCCTCTAAAATCCACCAAAAGGTCTGCCTCCAGCGCAAGCTTCCTGGAATCAGGGAACTCACACTCCACTGGGTGTTGGCATAGCTCTGGAAGACAGTGACTTAAAATATGCTCTCCAACAAATGAATCACACAGCCCCCCACAGTTGTTAACCAAGCTACCCTTTGCCTCACCCTCCAGTGCCTCACACAAGTACCCCACACCACTCTCCTGAGATTGGCAAGACAGTGTCTGACTGTCTCCGTCACTCAACCCACACTCTTCTGGGCGGTCTCTACACTCACACACCAGGACTTCTACCATGGAGGAACCCCTCTCCGTGCACCTCTCATTTAGAGGCAGTAGAGTGTCCCTCCCACCACTAGGAATATGATCCCCTATGTCAGTTTCCCAATCTACTTCAGGGACACTGCACACCACTGGAGCTACCTCATAAACCTGAACCCTCTGGTGTATGTTAATCCCCTCCCTCAAGTCAGGCGCCACATCTCTGGGTGTATGTACTCCTCCCTCAGCACTAGATAACACAATCTTGCTGCCACCATCTGAGCTGGACTCCACCTCCAACTCAGCAAAGCTCACTTCCTGAGCTACAAACATTTCCTTTTCAGCTAAGACACTCATGGCCTCAAGCCTCTGGAGCTCCACATCGAGCTCCCTCATTCTTAATCCATGTGCCAAGGTCATCTGACCTTTGATTCTCCTGCAGCTCCTCTGTGGAAAAGCTCCTACCGGAATGGTTGCTGCCAGCCCTGGAGGCTGGGTCTGCCCACAGGCAGATCCTGTGATATCAAACCATCCCCTTGCGCATCCTCATCCACATTTGCATCACCTGTCTCCTCAGCCTCTTTGGCCTCCCACCAGGCCCTTAAGGCCTTCTGCAGCTCCTCCTTCTTAGAGCTGCTCCTCATGGGACAACCAAAATGTTTGCAAAATTGTTTCAGTTGATCTACTTTGTAGGTAAACAATGCCTCAATATCAAATTCCAATTCTGCAACCTCACTTGCTGGTTTACTCTTCTGAGACATGATGCGTGGATGCTTTAAGGGTCACTCAAAAATAGAACCAAAAACAAAGCACAGTAGGTGGCTGCGTAGTGGTCTGCGCTAAACTAGTGATGTACACCAATCACTGTGGGTCAAGTACAAATACAAGTTCAAATCCTCACCGCTGACCACCAATGTTAGAAATGGGGGTCTCTAGTTGGCAGAGGTAGGTACCTTTGTCCAAATAGGGACCCTTGTTTCTAGTCAGGGTAAGGGGGAAACACACTCTAGATAACCCCTGCTCACCCCCTTGGTAGCTTGGCACGAGCAGACAGGCTTATCCTCAAGGCAATGTGTAAAGTATTTGTACCAACACTCACAGTAACGCAGTGATAACACCACAAATGGACACCACACAGGTTTAGAAAAATAAAGCATTTTTATCTAAGCTTCACAAGACCAAAACGACAAAAATCCAACATACACAATAAGAGGTTTTCAGTAGAATGTCTTTAAAAACGGATGTTGCCACAAATAAACTTGTAGACTCTGTAGTCTTTCAAAGGTGTTGAAAAAATAAACTTGTAGCCTCTGTATTTCTTTACACGAAAGAGCGATAGGGCAAAACAGTCCTTGAATGGTAGCAAGTTAGGTGCCTAAACGTGGTATTACAAAAACACTTCACTTCGACACCGACGGACGATGCCCCTGCTGTTCTGCACCCTTCAATACTCTCCCACGACTGACTCCGCGGCCAGCGACAATGAAAATATGCCCCCAAATGCGTGGCTACCAGACAAAGTGACTGAAGCAGGCCCCAGTACCGTAGGCCCCTCTGGGCAGGTACGGGTTGTTGACGCCCCAGGAGAGGAAGCTCTGCTATCGGATCACCAGCGAGGACAGCTCCCTGCAGACCCGCAACCCGCCCCAGGCAGCGCCACACGCAGCGGTTCAGAATTCCAATCTGAACGTTACCTGGGGTTTGCTCTCTCTTACTCGCTGTCGACGTCCTGCTGGGTGGCTCCGTCGGCCGTGGCAGAACAATGCAAGGGAGTCCCGGTTGCCAGGCAACGCCTCGCAGCCGCGTAGGTCACAGCGCGGTTTCCCCTCTAGCTTTAGCGAACTTGGGCGATCAACTCTGGCCGGCGATGGTGAGAAACCCTCAGTACTTGATGGTTTGGCTGCTCGGGTCAGCGGCGGTGAAAGCACTCTGTAGCTCACGGCAGACTTCTCTATGATCACAGCGCAGGCAGGGCTGGGTGCTGAACACGCACACAGCGGCGCTGCGACTCGGGCCGGCGGCAGTGAAAAGTGCTCCGTAGATCATGGCAGACTTCTTGATGATCACAGCGCAGGCAGGGCTAGGTGCTGACACACGCACACAGCAGTGCTGCGACTCGGGCCGGCGATGGTATCAGATGCACAGGACTTGAAATACTTAGAACTTCTGGGTATTACTGCAGGCTTCACAAAGGTTACACGCTGTGCCCAGACACACGCACACAGCATCGTAAAGATCTTGGAAACTTTGGTGTTCCTGAGTTTCCACAACAGGAGGCCAGCTCTCCTCAGGCCCTTGGAGATCTCCTTTTAAGCAGGGGACACAGCACACAGTAAAGTCCTCTTCCTTCCTTTGGCAGAATAGCAACTGCAGGTCAGCCCCAGAACACACAGCAAGGGCAGTCCTTCTTCTCAGTTTCTTCGGCTCTTCTCCTCAGCAAAGGTTCCTCTTGATTCCAGGATGATCTAAAATTCAGGGGTTTCAGCTCTAATATTTACACCCCCAAATGTCTTTGTTCTCTTTGTGTAAGGGGTCCTGAACCCAGTCCAAACCAGTTCTAGGTGCACTCTGGCAGTGCACAACTTCTTCCTTTGTCAGTGTGGGCCAGGGTCTTCAGACACACCACAGGAGGTGGAGCCAGTCTTTTGTGGAAGGCAGGCACAGCGCTAGTCAGGTACAGGTGCTACTCCTCCCACCACTCCAAATGCAGCCAGGCCTATTCAGCCCAGGGCTGACTCACCCAGACTCCTGGAGCCACCCCAGCCCCTGTCACTCCAAAGCCAGACAGTCAATCCACAACCAGGCAGAGGCACACAGAAAGGTTGAACAAGAAAATAGCCACCTTCTAAAAGTGCTATTTTCAAACACAGAATCTAAAAACCATCCATGCTAAAAGATGCGTTATTAAATTCTGAGTTCAGGGATACCAAACTCCAATTTTCAATCTTACTCCTATGGGAAGATATGCTTGTAAAATGTTACAAAGTATTCCCCATTCTGTCCTATGGGCAAGACAGCCTTTCAATAGTGAAAAACGAAATTGGCAGTATTTCACTATCGGGACATGGTACACACACCAGTACATGTCCTACCTTTCACATACACTGCACCCTGCCCAGAGGGTACCTTGGGCCTTCCATAGGGGTGTCCTATGTGCAAGGAAAGGGAAGGGTAGGGCCTGGCAAGTGGGTGCACTTGCCAAGTCAACATGGCAGTTAGCCAACTGCACGCAGGCACTGTGGTGGCAGGCCTGAGACACCTTTTCAGGCCTACTCGTGTGGGTGGCACAACCAGTGCTGCAAGCCCACTAGTAGCATTTGATTTACCAGCCCAGGGAACACTCAGTGCAGTTTAATAGGGACCTACTGGTAAAACAAATATGCCAATCATGGATAACCAATCACAATAACAATTTACACAGAGAGCATATGCACTTTAGTACTGATCAGCAGTGGTAAAGTGCCCAGAGTCCTAACGCCAACAACCACAGGCCAGGAAAAAGTAGGAGGAAGAAGCAAAAAGTTTGGGGATAACCCTGCAAAGAGGGCCATTTCCAACAGGGTTAAACCAGCGAAAGAGCACAAAATTGGTGATAAGTTGCTGTCAAATCACTCGTCGCCAAATATAAAGTGCCGGAAAGCAGGCACAGGAACATATGAACCGGAGAGTTGAAGTAGCAGAAGTAAGTTTATTGTTCAAAACAGCATGACCACGGGAGTGCATCCATCCCCAACGAAGCACAGGTTGCCAATGGCTGTTGGTGGCATTCGTACTTCGTTGATGAAGAACGGCACAAGGGATGCACTTTCAAACATACACATGTTTGAGAAAGCGCAAGCCAATGTGGAATAAAGAACATAGAATAAAATGACAAGTAAGCATAAACATAGTGAAAGGACTGGTAAAAGAAGTCAACATCAGCATCATTACACCTGGCCTGGACAGGATGAAACTGCCGTCAGCAGAGAGAGACCAGTGCCGGTGTGTGTGTCTGCAACCAGTGATAGTGACTTCTGGCTTCAACAGAGTGGCCCTTCAGTGCCACTTTTTTCCAGCAGAAAACTAAAGAGTGAATTGCCTTTCTTGAGGTGTTGAATCACTATGCGAAGTCTCAGAAAGTCTGTGATACAGTGTCCTGCCATCAATATGTACTTTTGTTTAGTCATTATGTGAGATTAATTTAACATGTGATCAGTGTATTTATGTAACACAGAGTACCATTCATCTGACAGAAGTTCACAAAAACACTTTCCTCTTGTGTTAAACGAGATTGAGAAAAATAAATCAGTATAGTCGGTGGCTTATTTGCACTATGTGTAACCAGGAAACCTGCGTTCAAATTCCCCGCACGTCAAAATTGTGAGAATTATATACAATTACTTTACTTCACTGTGTCTAAGTTACTTGTCACATTTTTTAGCACCTCCAAGTAATTCAGTTCAAGAAGGGCCCTGTACAAGGGGCGTGGCTAGCCAGCCAACATGGCAGACGCAAGTCCCTAACGCTCGGACTGACATCCCCCTTGAATCCGGCAAATGTATCCTGAAAAGTGAGCCATCCACGTCAAACATCAGTGGGACCAGTAAGCCAAAGACTTGCTGAAGCCGAGGAGCCCCGAATCGTGCTGCTCGGCCGCCCAGGACTGCAGCTGCTGCGGGGAGGGAAACCGGGGCCTGCGGACTGTGGGGCAGCGCGCCAGAGATCATCGGCGGGAGGCGGCTGCCCGCACTTGGACAGCGGCCCCTGTGACGGCGGAGAACAACAGAGGCGAAGAGGCGGCGGCCTCCCTGCGCGATCCCCGGTACCAAGAGCAACGATGCTGTGATCGGCAACCCAGCACATACCAGATCGCTTGACCTCCCGGGACTGCGGCTGATGCGGTGAGGAAAGCCGGGGCCTGCAGTTTTTGAGCCCGCACGCGGGCAATTATCGGCGGTGGGCGGCTGCCCGTGCTTAGACGGCGACCCCTGTGGCGGCGGAGGACAGCAAAAACGAAGAGACGGTGGCTTCCCTGCAAGATCCCCCGGTATCGAGAGAGACGAGGCCGCGTTCGGCGAAGCAACCCATACCGGGCGCCGCTCTACGGTGCTGCAGGCGGGCACTGATCTCGTTGGTGGGCGTCCTGTGACTTGCCAGACCCCTGGCGAATTATACTCCTGGCACGGCCTTGCTGATGTGGAGTGCGGGAGACCGTCGCGAGGCGAGCCGGGTTCCCACGAGGTGAGCCTGGGCTGCTGTGACAGTGCTCAGTGACCTGGCGGCCGCGAGGCCAACGTAGGTGCCGCCCTGCCCTGGAACATCCCGGTGAGTGTCGACGCATAGCGCAGGCCGCGTCGGAGAAGAGTGCGGGCGGCGGCCTGCTGCGGGGGGTGAGAACCGCGCACTGGAGGAGCTGAGGCATGAGGAGTAGGAGCGGGCGGCGGCACTTGCTGCGGGGGCCCTCGGCGGAGCTCTGACGTCGCTAGTACACTGAGGCAGTCTGTGGACAAATTGCTTAACCGGCCGAGGTGCGTGGCCTAGCAGGGACAGACTGGAGAATGTGAAAGCCCCCCAAAACCGAGACCTGGGAAGCATACAGGCATCGCGCTGACAGGGCGGACGACGAAAGCAAGGGGTTAAAAGCTAAGGGTGACCTGCCCGATATCGACGAAGGGCGGAGGTACGGGCTGAGACCTACTCGAGGGAACACACGGCGGCCTAGGAGAAGCGGATCCCCACAGACCAGACGCTCTGTCACAGCAACTATTGGGCACCAAGGAGGGAAGAGGAGGAAACGGCAGAAGTAAGTGGGCGCTGCGTGACCTCCTTCTCCCACCCAAAGCGACGCCGCGGCCAACGGGAATAGGGCCTATACAACTGGCTGCCACCGGGGACATACATGATCGCCATGATGCCCTGTAGCTAGGAAAAGCCGTAACTTAGCGCCCTGCTAAACTTACATTGACGCAACCAGATGCCCTGTCACTGAGTGGCGCCGCCGACTACCACCCTGCTGTGGGTCCAGATGCCCTGCCCTAAAGGAAGACTGCTAGTGCAGAGACCGCACATAAGATCCGCAGGCCGTAACATGCGTCCTCGTGAATAGACAGTCACACACATGGTGCGGCTGCCACTGACGGCCCCACCTGGCCACACACCCCCAGAGGCTCACACCTGTGAAGGACCCAGACGCCTGATCGGAGCCTCTGCAGGGGCGCCACGACTGGCGTAGCGGCCCCCCCCCAGCCGCTGGCCACGAATGCCCACGGCGCAACAGCTTGTGATGGGCCGGATGCGCGCCAAGATGCAGCAGGGGCCCCTGCGCGCACGTAACCTAGATCCCACGCACATAGGAGCTGAGGGGGAGATGGAGCCAACGACCACAGCCCTGGCAGCCAAGATGGACTCAGTGCTTGCAGCAGTGGAGAAAATTGGTGCCGTGTTAGAACATACCAGAACCTCCCTGGAAAC
Organism: Calotriton arnoldi; assembly: GCA_963921515.1. Taxonomy (NCBI): domain Eukaryota; kingdom Metazoa; phylum Chordata; class Amphibia; order Caudata; family Salamandridae; genus Calotriton; species Calotriton arnoldi. Next base: position 586,793 of record CAWUFW010005874.1, read on the forward strand.
CCGGATAGATAAAGTTACTTCGGACTTCACGCTGCTGCATGCAGATTACCGTAAACTGGCCGAAAAAGTCACCGCGCAAGGCCAAACACTCAAGGATCTCCAACCTGTCACTCAAAGCCACGCAGCTGCGCTACAAGACATGATAGATCGCATACACGCCCTGGAAGATAGAGCAGAGGATGCGGAAGGTCGCTCCCGCCGCAACAACATCCGCGTGGTGGGCCTGCCAGAGGGGGAGGAAGGTAGCAACCCAGACAATACACAGAGCGCTGGCTGCGCGATCTTTTGCCCGAGGGAACATTGTCAATGCAGTTTGCAGTAGAAAGAGCCCACCGTGTACCGGCGCAGAAACTCCAGCCAGGAGCTAGGCCGCGCCCGTTCATTTTCAGGATACTCAACTACAGGGACAGAGATGCGGTGCTACGCGAAACACGTAAAATGGACAGCCTCAGAGTGGGTGGTAGTCAAGTAATGCTCTTCCCAGATTACACCGCTCTAGTGCAGCGCCGCAGGAATAACTATGCGGCAGTGAAGCGCCAACTCAGAGCTCTGGAACTACCGTACTCACTGTTATTCCCTGCCCGGCTGAGAGTGGTTGTGAAAGAAGGGACCCGCTTCTTCGATTCTCCTGCGGAGACATGGGACTGGTTGGAAGAAACGGGGCGGTGGACAGGCACAAGGCCCTCGGATCCAGATGGAGGCAACCCAGCAGGCAGGAGGAACAGGCGGCGAGGACGACGAGGAATGGTGCGAAATGCGAAGCCAGGGACGGCAGCCCCGAGCCCGGAGAAAATGAGAAGGGAGAGGCAAGATGCCCTGGAAGCGGTCACAACTCTTGGATCCTCACACTCAAAAGACCACTTAGACTCTTACACAAAGGACGCATTGGTGGCTCCTCGTCACCATCAACTGAAATATCCGATGACCTCTGCCTACCAGTGGTAACGCCACAAACTGCTGATGGTATCATAGGATAACGCACTGGCACGCTGAACTCTGTCACAGGCAGCTCACGCAAGTAGACCATTGCCTGTTTACACATGTGTTCTTCCATTGTGTTGCAAATGGGGGCGGGTCTGTTGGGTTGATGGCCACACTCATTCCATTAGGTGACGATACGGAGGCCGCTATGCCCGCGCCCGGCCAAGCAACGTATATTACCACAGGGACTTGGTGCACATGAGACGTCACTAAGCTCTGAGCTTGGCTGGACTCGCACACTTATCTGGGCGACTAGCTAGATGGCACACTGTATGCATAGGAATGGGGGGGACAGCCGCAGCAGAACGTTACCTGTGCGCGTACCCCTTCAGGCAACACACTGAATTAGTTTGTACTTCTCAGTTGTTACAGAGGTTTGGACGGACATTCCGCAAAGTTCGCCCCAACTGTTATGTTGTTCTTAGTTCAATTATTGTTTTTGTTGCAGCAGACCGATACACTAGTATATGTCAATGGCCCCCGCACACCACGGCGCGCCCCACCCTTGACGCCCCCAGTGACTAAACACACCAGAAATGACACGGGCTAATGTAGTTACGTGGAACGTACGCAGCATGCACACACCCACGCGACGCTACTCTATATTTGCTTACCTCCGGAGACACTCAGTTGGAATTGCCTTATTGCAGGAAACACATATGACAGAGCCGGAACTAGACAGACTGCGCAAGCGCTGGAGGGGACAGGTGTATGGCACGGTATACTCAGCACATGCGAGGGGCACACTAATCTGGGTGAGAGCGGGCACCCCGTTCGTCTGTGCGGATGTGGTGGTAGACCCCGAAGGCAGATACACCTTAGTGCGTGGGACACTTAACGGTCAGGCAATACTACTGGGCTCGATATATGCCCCGAATGTAGACCAGCCATTGTTCCTAGCACAGTTATCATCAACGCTGACCCCTTACGCTGGGCTCCCCTGGCTGTTGGGCGGGGACTTTAACTCGGTGCTCGATGTACACATAGATAGGTCCTTCCCCCCCTCCGGAAGACATCGGCTGTGTCAAACGCGCAGGCGCTCACGGACTGGCTATCACACTGGACATTGCTAGATATATGGCGCGTCCTCCACCCCAACGAACGTATTTATTCCTACAACTCTGCACTACATGGCCTACATGTACGCCTAGATAGAGTGGTGGGCTCCCAATCCTTACTCCCACTAGTCGAGACATCGGAATACCTGGGGCGGACACACTCCGATCATAACCCTATGCGAATCCAGCTCAGTTGGGAAGCTGATCGCCCTCCCATTCCCACATGGCGCCTCCAGCCAACCGCATTAGAAGACTCCGAATTCCGCGCATCACTAGGAACGGCTGTCCTCACATATTTAGAACTCAACGAAGGAACAGCAAGCAATGCCCTGGTGGAATGGGATGCCCACAAAATAGCGGTCAGAGATCACTGTCTAGGGGCCACATGGAACATACTCAAGCAGCTAGCATTATCTCTCACCCGCCTAGAATCACAGTTACTCCAATACGAACGCGAGGGAGAGGGCAGACACTCGGGCTTCCTGGAAACCCTCCGGGCACAACACGCGGAACTCATGGAGCACTTACGATGCCACAACTACATGGCTCACACAGCTCGCACACATGCCACAGCAGATAGGGCGGGCCGCCTGCTTGCCTGGCTGCTGAAGCAGGAGAGTAATCACACCCCAATCGGAGCCATACGTACACCGGAGGGGAACCTGGTGTATACACAGCGTGAGATCCACAAGGTGATGACAGACCACTACACACAGCTATACCAGTCCAGGGGATTCTGCCCAGGTCCAGAGCTAGAGAGATTTCTAGAGCCTGTCCAGCTGCCCACAGCCTCAGAGGCACATCAGGAGACACTCAATGGTCCCCTTACCTTAGAGGAACTCGGGGAGGCGATCCAGTCTATGGCGTCTGGGAAAACTCCGGGCCGGACGGCCTACCCGCCGAATATTACAAGGCTTATCGGGAATCTCTGGTGCAGAGTTTACACACCCTTTACATCACAGCTCTGGAAGAGGACACACTGCCCCTTTCGATGCGTGAGGCATACCTGGTGTCCTTGCTGAAGCCGGACAGGGACCCCACAGCCCTGGGATCTTATGGACCCCTGGCGCTGCTTAATGCGGACTATAAGATATTCGCTAAAGTGCTGGCAGAACGGTTGGCGCTGGTAGTCCCCGAATTGGTTCACAGCGACCAAAATGGATTTGTACCCAAACGTAGCACATCACTGAACTTGCGTAGTTTTTTTAGAGTGGCGTCGGACAGTGTGCGGACGTGGCGCAGAGCGGGATGCCTTGTGTTAGACCTGGAGAAGGCCTTTGATTGCTTAGAATGGAGCTATCTAGCGGCAGTGCTATTGAGATATGAGCTGGGCCCGGGATTTCTCCAGATGGTTGGCCTCTTATACAAAAACCCCACAGTTCGGGTGCGATTGGGGCCATACATTTCTGACACTGTACCGATATGCAGAGGCACCAGGCAGGGGTGCCCACTGTCACCCCTTCTATTTGCTTTGGTGATAGAGCCCCTAGCGGCAGCGTTACGTGCGACACTGGGAGATGGAATACCCCTGGGCGACACGGTGCACCAAGTGTCGCTGTACGCAGACGACCTCCTGATCTACGTGAGGGACATAGAGCAAATACCAATCCAGCTGGCATGTACACTGCGCGACTTCGCCGCCATCTCGGGACTCAATGTAAACGCTGGCAAGTCCTGTATTTATGCATTCGGGGAGGGAAGCCGAGACCCGGGTTATACCCTAAACGGTACAGGGGTGCAATGGAGGGAGGACACCTTCCGCTACCTGGGAATCCAGATATACCGTCAGCCGACAGATCTATTCGACGGCAATCTGGGAAAGGCTCTGGCAGCAATCAAGTCACAGGTACACTTTTGGAACACGCTCCCACTAACGGTCACTGGCAGAGTGGCATTATCCAAGATGGTGATCCTCCCCCGCCTCCTGTACTACTTTGCTAATCTACCTCTATATGTTCCGGCGTCCTTCTTTGCTACACTCACTAGATTACTCAGGGACTTCCTTTGGGGGAATGCCAGGCATAGAATGGCACTAACAAAATTGTACCTGCCAACTGACCAGGGGGGTCTTGCCGCGCCTTGTTTTGAGCACTACTACTTAGCCGCAAAGCTGCAGTGGATAGCCCGTTGGCTTTCGGATAGGGGCCGAGAGGTACTGCAACCACACTACCTCCCCGCTCACTGGAACAAATAACCAGGTTCTTCCACCCGGCCACTAAAGCCGCAATGCCGACGCCGCTCCTCCTGGCGGTGGCGTACAAGTGCTACCGCCGAAGCCTTTACCTCACCAGAGCGCATACCCCTACGCACCGGCAATACCACTGGAGGGCTCCCCTAGTGGGCCTGGGGTACTCACGTTTATTGCACTCAAGGAATGGCATGACGCCGACATGCAGACCCTGGGAGATCTGTACCGGGATGGCACACTCATACCATATGAGTCCCTAGTAGAAGACGTGTGACTACCACCGGGGCGATTCCTAATGCATCGATCGCTGGTTGCGACACTAACTGCTAGATGGGGGGACATGACCACGGAACCGAGCCAACACCTCACTATACAGTACCTCCATGTCATGGGGCGGGGCAGGCATTTGGTTCGCTGGTTCGCGGCGTCACTTCGAACACACGCAGCGATCAGTCTGGATCCACTCCGCCGCAAATGGGAAACAGATCTAGGGCGACAATTGGAGGACAGGGAATGGGAAAAGATAATAAAGAGCCCAGTTCGTATACCCAGAAACATGCGATTCAGACAAATACAACTGTTCATAGTCCACAGAGCATATCTTACACCCGAGACGATCAATAGGTACTTCCACCGCACAGACGCAGTGTGTCCTCGCTGTGCAGAACCGGGAGCTGGATTGATACATATGCTGTGGGGCTGTCACCGACTACATACCTATTGGCACGCAGTCAGCGAGCAATTGCGCACATGCATAGGGCGCGACATACCCTTTGAATGGACTGCTTACCTATTACACCATTTCTGTAGAACACCGCCCACAAAAGTCACATCTAGGTTCCTTGACCTGGGATTGGTGGTCGCCAAGTGCCTTCTTACTAAGCGGTGGAAAGCACACGATCCGCCGCATATATGTGCATGGAGGTAGTCGCTTCTAGCATGGGCCAAAGCAGAGGGAATCGCCATCCAGTGGGAAGAAACGTTGGGGCTGAGAAAGGAGCCCATAGCGACTCAGTGGGAGGGATTGCTCCGGACCCTACAGCAAGCGGGGGGACACCCCTGAGGGACAGCCCGAGGGTGGGAGGCGCGAGCCCGTAGTGAGTACCGGACACCCCGCCAATAGTCAGTCATAATATCAGGCGCACGCACATATACCACTTAGCACTCAGAGTGGACATAGCCGCAGCCTATGAGTGGGGGCTACTGTCAAGTTGATGCCACGAAGTGGGGCGATGGGGGTGAGGGAGGGGGCATTGTGCGGGATAATCACACAGATATCGGTTAATGCTGCTATGGTTAGTTTTGGTTTTGATTGTTTTGACTATAACATTTGTTCAATTGCACGCGCTGAATGATCGGAAAAGACTCTGTAAAACGCACCAATGAGACCATGCAATTACTGTATTGTAACTTCTACCCTCCGTGAAATGGGTTGTTTGTTGGGGTTAACCTCGTTTTTGAACCAACGACGACATAGATATGTATGTCATGTTTAACACCCACTTAAAGTAGTGTATCTCTAATGTTGATAGACGGAGCAATGTATAGATGACTCTTAATGTGGCACATTGCCTTTCATGGATATGTAACACAAAAGTCAATAAAAACAGATTTAAACAAAAAAAATAAAAGCAGCCGCTGGAATATAAAAACAAAAAAAAAAGAAGAGCCCTGTACAAAAATCTCACTTGTATATGATTTAATAGCCTGTAATATTACACCATCTTAAAAGAAAATGTTGCCGACCTGACAATTGGTTCACTTGGTTAGCTCATAATTGTTTCTAAATTTATATTTAGAAACTCTGGGCCTGATTTATGAGGCTCCTTGTGCCGCCGGAACGTCACTTTTTGTGACATTCCGTGGCGCAGGAGCCTGCTCCATATTTACGTGGCAGCACTAAGCCACTTTTTTGGCTTAATGCTGCTTCGTAAATATGGTTCCCTTCAACGCAGTTTTCTGCATTAAAGGGGCGTACAATGGGTGTTGCTGGGGGTGTTCCCAGCAACATCCATGGCTTTTTGACACTGCCCCAGATTTACGAGAAATCATAAATCTGAGGCAGCACTAAAAACTTTAGCCTCCCCGAAGCGTGAGGGAGGCACAATGTGAAGAAATATCTTTATTTCTTCTCATTTTTCCTTTTTCTATGTGTGCTGCATTCTGTAGCACACATAGAAAGAGGAAAAAACCTCTTCTGATTATTTTTGTGAAGGAAGGTTTCCCTTCCTGCACAAAAATAATCATCCCGCAACTCAGGCATCCTTGCACCATGGCGCAAAGGTACTTGCGTAGGCGCATGGCAGCCCATTGTGCACCAGCGCTGGGGAAAAGGACAGGGATGCGCCGTATCTGATAGATATGGCTCATTCCTGCCCTTTTCTTTTACCGTAGGGCAGCGCAGCAGGAAGGCCTGCGGCGCTGCCCTACGGTAAACCTCATATATTAGGCCATCTCAGTTCAAATAAATGTCAGTGCAGTGATGTGATCTACTGTAGTAAATTGAAATACATATGTTAAAGAAACACTTTTTAAAATTGTAGAGTCATGTTCTTACACTTTGTTTGTTGCGCAATTTACATTCGATATATTTTAAGGTTTTTTCTAGTGCTTTGGCTCTGAAGTAGCCGAGTTTTCCACATTCTAGATCTGCTTTAGTACGTTAAGTCAATGGTACTTTTTCTCAGTATGAAAGCGTGGGGGGGAGAGAAATTGTTAGTGGGTCAATCATTTCAATTTCGATACGTTAAGGCACTAAAGAATCACAGACTACCAAATGAGATTAGTTGGTTTATTACAAAGCCAAAAATAGCTGAACACCTCAAGATGAGGGTGTAGAAATAAGTTGGAACAAATACAAAGCCAAATCTACCACTGAAATTAAGGCGATGCAACATGCACAAGATAATTAGTTCAAGAATCAGGATACAAAATATTAAGGAATAAACGTCCAAATTCCCCTGCATCGAAGGTTTGTAGGACTAAAGCATTAATCTGTCCCTACATTAGCACTAATGTGACATCCCTAAATAAGCGTTTTGCGGGGCAGGATCAGTTAAGGTGCCAGTGTGTGAGGTCTTCCTTAGAAGTTTCCCCACATCAGTTGGGTCAAGTAACATGAAGCTACAGAGCTCGTTCTAAGATGCTCTCTCTCTCTGCAGAGAAGAAGTGCTGGGGGCTCTTTCCCTAGTTACGTACATCAATCTTACAGGTGACTTCCCAGGATCCTTCACAGGCCACGCCATCTGGTCAGGCCACATCCTCATAGGTACTTTTCCATTGGGCAGCAATGCTCCCGAGCGGTGGTGAGATGTCCTTGATTCCCAGGCTCTCTCCGGTGAGAAAATACAACAGTTCTCCATTATCAGTATCAGCACTCAATGTATCCCCTTCTCTCCTTGCCTAACTCCTGAAACAAAGACATTATTTTAACTAACAAGGATGATTCTTCCACCTGCAACAGAAACGTGAGAAAGAACAGAATCCAACATGCACGTGAAATTCAATTATTAATTCAAATGCGAGAGCTTACAGGGAAAATGCATTTCAGGCCTACAGAATTCAGCTAACATAGGAGAATGTAACATGAACTTTACGAAGTCATATAAAAATTGAATCATGTAAGGTTAATAATTTCGCCTACATATAAAATGACATGATTAATAAGCACATTCAATAATGAAATCATTTTCATTGGCACAACATGTGCGTTCAGTTAATATTGTCTGCTAGTTACAGTCATTCTCCACGTTATTTTCTTCACGTATTCTACATTTTGGCCTAAACACATGATGGTACAAAATTATAACACGTAGGTTAACACAACAAAAGATTATGGGCCAGATGTACGACCGTGGAAATAGCGCCTTGCAAATTGCAAGTTTTTTGCGACTCGCAATTTGCGAGGCGCTATTTCCAATGTACAACAGTGTTGTTCACACTGTTAGCGATTCCCAATGGGGTCGCAAATAGAGAGGCTCATGAATAATAATGAGCCTCTCACAATTTGCGACCCCATTGGGAATGGGAGGCCCTCCCAGGTATGGTGGCCTGCTGGGCTCAGCAGACCACCATGTCTGGGACTGCTTTTAAACAAAGCAGTTTTTTTTTAATGCAGCCCATTTTCCTTAAAGGAAAACGGGATGCATTTAAAAAAGAAAAAATGAAACGTTTTCGTTGCATTTTTAAGGGCAGGTAGTGGTCCCTGCGACCACTGCCTGCCCTTAAAAATATTTTCCCCTGCATTTCCAAAGGTTCCCTTTTGCGACCCCATTACCACCCTCTTAATTTGCGAGTGTTTTGCGCCCGCAATTGCGGACACAAAACATTCTTACATAGGGTTGCGCTCGCTATTAGGAAGGGAACGCCCCGTAAAACCTATTTTGCGAGTCGCAGAAAATTGCGAGTCGCAAAATAGGGTTTGTACATTCCCCATGCTGTTTTTGCATGCGCAAACGGGTTCGCAAACCCGTTTGCGCATGCAAAAATGGTCGTACATCTGGCCCTATATGCGGATGCAGTCTACACGTGTGATTATAATGCACCCCTACAATGAAAAATTGATTTTTGCGCTACAACAGCTCTTAGGGATGGGCCAGAATAGAGTTTTGGCCTTGGCTTGACTGCTCAATCAATCAGGGGCTTGTAAAGCGTGGCTAATCACCCGCGAGGGTCTCAAGGTGATGGGGTCAGGGGGGAGGGGGGGACTGCTGTTTGGACTGGGTGGAAGATCATTTCGAAGAGGCAGGTCTTGAGGTACTTCCTGAATTGGGTCAGTGACGCTGATTGCCTGAGGTGCAGGGGCAGGGAGTTCCATGTCTTGGCGACAAGGTAGGAGAATGAGCTTCCTCCGGTTCTGGTCTTGTGGGTCCTGGGGATGGAGGCAAGGGCAAGTTGGGAGGATCGAAGTTGTCTGGTGGGTACATGGAATGTGAGGCGGTGGTTCAGGTACGCTGGTCCTATGTTGTGCAGGGCTTTGTAGTCGTGAGTGAGGAGCTTGAAAGTGACTCTCCTGTTGAGTGGGATCCAGTGGAGTTGTCGGAGGTGTTGTCTGATGTGGCTGCGGCGGGGGGGGAGGGTGTTGAGGACCAGTCTGGCAGCAGCGTTTTGGACGTACTGTAGTTTCCTGAGCTCTTTCTGGGTAACGCTGGCGTAGAGTGCGTTGCCATAGTCCAGTCTGCTGGTGATGAGTGTGTGGGTGACTGTCCTTCTGGATTTTGTGGGGATCCATCTGAAAGTCTTTCGGAGCAGGCAGAGCGTGTGGAAGCATGCAGAGGAAACTTTCTTGATTTGGCGGTCCATCGTGAGTGAAGAGTCCAAGATGATGCCAAGGTTGCGTGCTTGGTTCGTTGGGGAGGGGTGCCGAGAGCGACTTGCCACCAGAAGTCCTTCCAGGCTGACGTGGTGGGTCCCAGGATTAGAACTTTGGTCTTGTCCGAGTTGAGCTTGAGGCAGCTGACTTTCATCCATGTTGTGACGGCCTTCATTCCACTGTGGAAGCTGGTTCTGGCAGTTGAGGGTTCATTGGTGAGGGAGAGGATCAGCTGGGTGTGGTCAGCGTAGGAGAAGATGTTGAGTCGTGACTTCTGACGATATCTGCAAGGGTGGCCATGTAGATGTTGAAGAGGGTGGGGCTCAGGAAGGAGCCCTGGGGGACTCCACAGCTGATCTCCGTGGGTTTTGAGAGGAACAGGGGTAGTCTGACTTGCTTGGTCAGGCCGGTGAAGAAGGAGTGGATCCAGTCCAGAGCCCTGGCACGGATGCCGGCGTCTTGGATTCTGGTGATTTGGGTGCAGTGGGAGATGGTGTTGAAGGCGACCAAGAGGTCTAGCAGGATGAGGGCTGCTGTCTCGCCCCGGTCAAGGAGGGAACAGATGTCCTCTGTGGCAGCGAGGAGTGCAGTCTCTGTGCTGTGGTTGCTTCGGAAGCTGGAATGGGAGGCGACCAGGATGTGGTTCGCTTCGATGAATGCGGAGAGCTGGGCATTGATGGCCTTCTCTATGACCTTGGCTTGGAAGGGGAGGAGGGAGATCGGTCTGAAGTTCTTGAGGTCTGTCGGATCTGAGGATGGCTTCTTCAGCAGGGGGTTGATCTCAGCGTGTTTCCAGTCGTCGGGGTAGGTGACGGTTTCGAGGGAGCAATTGATGGTACGGCAGAGCTGGGGGGTGATGGCGGTGGCTGCTCTGTGGAAGATGTGGTACGGGTCCTACGGAGCCCCTGAGTGGATGCTCTTTATGGTCTTGAGCGTGTCTTCTGTAGTGAGCGGGGTCCAGCAGAGCACGGTCTGTTGAGGGGCGGCTTGGTTGTCTGCGATGGTGGTGGGTGTGACGGCCGGGTCTAGGGTGTCGAAGCTGTCGTAGAACTTTCTGATCTTGTGGTGGAAGAAAGTGCCGAGTTTGTTACAGAGGTCTTGGGTGGGGGAAATGTCTGCGGTCTCGCTGTTGGGCCTGGTGAACTCCTTGATGATTGTGAAGAGTTTTTTGGTGTTGTGTGCGTTGGCATTGATTCTATCTTGGATTGCCGTTTTCTTAGTGGTTTTGAGGAGAAGGTGGTGTGCGTTGATGGCGGACTTGAAGGTTACGTGAGTTTCCGGGTTTTGTTGCTCCTCCATTTCTTCTCGAGACATCTGCAGGTGCGTCTGAACTTGTGGAGGGTGGGGGTGAACCAGCTGGCCGCCTTGGATCGTTGTTTGCCATGTCTTCTCTTGAGGGGTGCCAGGGTGTCGGCGCAGTTGGAGATCCATTGGTGGAGGTTGCGTGCTGCAGTGTTGGTGTCCGTGGGTGTTGGCGGAGTGATTGTGCTGAGGGAGTTGATGAGGAGTTCTTCAGTGGCCTTGATCCAGCTGCGGCTGGGGGGGCGATGATGACGGTGGGCGTATCGAAGGCGAGGTGTACGCAGTGATGGTCGGTCCAGGAGAGTTCGGTGGTGTGGCTGTAGCCGATGTTCCTGCTGGCGGAGAAGATGTAATCGAACGTGTGTCAGGCTGTGTGGGTCGTTGCAATGACCAGATGCTTCAGTACGATGTTTGCGAGGTTCTCCAGGATGGAGGCGGTGTTGTGGTCGCTGGGGTTGTCCAGGTGGAATTTGAGGTCTCCGAGTAGGATGTAGTCGGTGGATGCGAGAGCCTGGGCTACAATGAGGTCTACAATGGAGTCGGTGAAGGGGGGCCGAGGGGCCTGTAGCCGAGGGTGCCGTGGAGGGTGGTGTTTGGGTTGGTCCATATCTGGAAGTGGAGGTGTTCCATGTTTGTTGTAGGGTCATTAGAGTACATGGTTAGTCAGAGCGTGCTTTTGTGGATGATATCGGGCGGTCGGGGTGGTCCTTTCGGGTGATCTTGTAGCCTCAGGGATGGCGATGGCGATGTCTGGTCCAGAGCAGAGGGTTGGCCCAGGTTTCCGTGAAGAAGGCGATGTCAGGAGCGGTGGCATGGAGGAGGTCCCAGATTTCCATGGCGTGTTTGTTGAGGGACTGGACGTTGAGGAGGATGCAGTTGAGGTGGACGGGTGCACTGTTGGTGGGCTGGGTGGCGAGTGGGTCTGGCGTGGCTGAAGGTGCGGTTGCAGTTCCGGCAGGCAAATGGTCCAAGAGTCTTCTTCGGTGATGCTAGGTGGCAGGCGGCGTGTCATCCCGGGTTGAGGGAGAGGAGAGTCCTGGTGTCGTAGTGGAGGGGGGTCCGAGAGGCAGGGTCCTTGGTGCTGGGTGCGATCCAGGTGCGGACGGGCGGAGACGGGCTTGCCTTTGGCACGGCTTTGGCGCGGCTGCCATTAAGTAGTGCTGCGCGGTGGCTGGGCAGCAGAGAGGCGAGAAACGCGAGAAAAGGACACTGGAGGGGGGCATGGCCACGTGGGATTGTAGCCGCAACGAGGGAGAGGGCATCGAAAATGGGAAAAACCGGAGGAAAAGCAAAGAGCCAAAATCCAGAGGAAGCACGATAAAATACAAAGGCAGAGGTAGAAAAAGAAAAATTAAAAAGAGGGACAGAAACAGTGAAAAGAGGGGCAAGAGGTCAGTCAAGCAGCATACCAGTGACGCTATACCACTGGACCACCAGGGATGAGGCGCAGGCAGGAGCCTGTGGGTGGAGGAGGGCCTCGAACTTCTGACGTCTGGGTCAGTGGCACCAGCAGCAGCAGAAGGGGACCGCAGCAGCAGCTACCAGACGGCGCTGTGGAAGGAGCAAGTCCACTAAGGATAGTGGACTGCGTAGCCACTTTAAGACATTTGCTGAGTGGGCAATTGCCCAGGGCCCGAATTTCCATGGGGCCTGGCTACTGCCAAACCCCCTCAATCAGCATCACCAAGAGCCCAATGTGCCACCAGACTATGCCATAGTGGGTGCTGCTTGTTCATATGCTGACTGTGCCTCTAATGTCCTGGCCTCTCTGCTGAGACTGCACTGCAGGTAGGCAATACTTTCTGATACTCATAGCGAGACCAACTTGTCTGATTTCTTCTTCTTTTGCTTATTTGCCCAGTTCTTATCAATGCCCCTTTTTATCAATTATTGCGGATCTCCCATCTGATCGTGACTTTATGCTGTTTTTTAATTCTCTTTCTCTGGTGGTCCGGGCTCCCCTGTCTAAGGTAAATCTAGGGTCCCTGGTGCACACTCTTATGCAGCAGTCGGACCTTCTTAGTGCTGTTAGACCTCAAACTAGTTGTGTCCACCTCACATCCTGACATGAGGTGTGAGTCTGTCTCCCACAACATCTTCTCTGCCTTGTTTCTACACATGCAATTATTGTACAGAGAGTTTAGTGTCAAGGGCTGTAATGATAAAACTGTCCCTTTCAGGCATGATGCTTTCTCAGAGCCCCTGATTTATTCTGTGCCTTATCTTGGCTAGGGAAAGTGGCACAGGGACTGACGCCCCTATCTACAGCTCTAAAGATGCCTTTGTCACTGGCACATTTCTTGGTGTCTGTTGCCACTTTTATGAAATATACAGCAACCAGCACTGCCACTGCAGGATTAAAACACAGCTTACTTTTCAACCCAGTTGTCAGTTCATGGAGCAGGCAGGAGCTACTGGGCCTCAGCCATGGAGATGGAGGCAATTTTCCACTGATGTCCTTGGGCTCTTAATACTGTTGCTCTTCAAACTTAGCCAAGTTAGGTGTTCTTCCCTAAGAAATGTCTCCACAGCAGTGAATGGCACACTGTAAGACAGATTTTGCTCAATGTTTTACACTGCTGTGGATACCACTCTCCAACCATTTCTCTTTCGAGCGATGAAAAAAATTGTATGAGTACCGCCGCATGCATAGTCGGGTGATCTTGAGAATTTTGAATTTAATTAAGTTGTTGGACCTTATCCAAAGCGCAGCAGTTAAAATTCACCCAATATCATGCTTAGCATGGTTGGGCCATCAAACGGCAGCAATTTGTTTCCATGCAGCACCTCAAGACACTCACGGGTGATTTTCTGGGCTTTCCAAATGTTTGATTGATTAATTGATTGATTATGTCACCAGAGTGGGGGGCGTGGCCAACTGCCGGACATGGCGGCTGCGACTTAGTGGAGCTCCGAACCCGGGCTCATTAATCCTGGCATTTACTGGCTGCACAAGGCATCCAAAGGCCCAGAACGGCAGGCACCGACATCGGAAGGCGGAGCGGATGGCTAGACCCGCTTTTCGGACTGCTGGTGGGGCGCTGTGGCGAGAGCCGAGGACCGGGCCCTGTGCGGGCAACAGAGAGAAGTGCGGAGATCCTCGGCCCGCGAGGCGGGGAAGCTGCCTGTAGGACGCGCCTCAACTGGGCACTAGCGGGGAGTGTGACCGGAGACCCCGGCCCGGCAGTGGGAGTGTGCCGCTCTGATCGCGGAACGATTCCGGGCGCAACATCGAAAGGCCGGAGGCGAGTGCAACAATGCCACAGTAGCGGGCCTTTGGACTGGAGACTACGCGAGGCCGCGGCTGCTGTGGGGCCTACGGCGCCTCCCTCCGGGAGCTGCGGTGAGTGCCGGCGCGCAATGAGAGAGGGCGACTGGCGCCTATGTGCCACAAAGATCCGGAGGCACACGGTGTAGGGACTCCTGCGAGTGGCTGAGGAGGCATGTACCCGGCTGGTCTACGCAGTAACTTCGAGACTGTGAGCAGGGGCCTGTAATATTGCTTAAGCTCCTGAGATGTGCTGTTGCTGCAGCTGACACAAGTGGGATGGGAAGTCCCTCCTAAAGCCAAAGGAGACACTTGCTACACCTCTAACCCCATAGCGAGGTGGCCAGGACTGGGGTGCTGCGACACAGACGCTGTTAAGGTAGTCCTGGACAGTTAACGGGTCAGCGGTGCGCACGGGCCGACAGATGTCGCTGTTGCCGGAGGACACGGACACGGAGCTGCCCCCCATACTATTCCTGCACAATAAACTTGGTTCCAGCCCCGCAGGGAGCTCTGGAGTGGTTGGCCAGCGGCATTTAGTGGTGGCGACGCAGTGGCGTCGCTGTGTCTCTCATACCCTGGTGGGGTGGTCTTATCCCGCACTCATTGGCCCGGGCAAGCTGTAATGGGCCGCAACAGGGGAAAACAGCAGGACGTTGGCCTGAGTGCAGACCCCACTCACGGCCAGGACGACCTTGGAGAGACCTCACAGACGCCTAGCTGCATACCGCCTACCCAGATGGCGGAAAATGCGGATAAACTGGATCTTATCCTGCAAGAGGTTAGAGACTCAAGGAAAGCCATAGAGCAACAAATCGGAGCCCTTACGACCGGATTCACGCTACTTAAGGCGGACCACGCGAAGCTAGCGGATAAGGTAAAGGATCACACGGTGGCGCTAGCAGATCTTTCTCCACAACAAGCTCAGAACACGACCCACATACACCAGCTCCAACAGCAGGTCGCTACATTGATGGACCGGGTGGAGGATGCGGAAGGAAGGGCAAGGAGGAATAATGTACGGGTAATTGGGCTGCCGGAAAAAAGCGAGGGAGATGATCCAGCTAGATATATGGAGCAGTGGTTCCGTGACCATGTTGCTGCGGAAGGCCTCTCTACCCAATACTGCGTGGAGCGCGCACACAGAATACCCACTGGCCGACCGAAACCAGGGGCCCCCCCTCGACCCCTCATTGTCCGGCTGCTGAACTACAGAGACCGGGATACGCTACTGCAGAAAGCCAGGGAGAGGTCTCAGATTCATTTTGAGAACAGCAGGATATCGCTTTACCCGGATTATACGCTGCTAGTCCAAAGACAGAGATCCTCCTTCATGGGAGTTAAGAAGAAACTGAGGGACCTGAATCTGAAATACGCATTGCTGTTCCTGGCCCGACTGAAAATTATTTATGGCCGGAAAACGCACTTCTTCGTCAGTCCGAGAGACGCCGAGGAATGGTTGGAGGTGACGGACCCGGTGGGGACCGGGGATAATGCTTCCCAGGGTATACAGAGCAGCTCTTCTCGAGTGGATATGTCGAGCATCCGGCGCAGCAGGAGGATACGCAGGAACTCCCGACGGACCAACCCCACGCCGCAACAAATACACCAGGGCAAGCAACAAGCGATTGAGGCAGCCGCTACTTTCAGACAGTCTACATTGATTGAGGACTCCTCCTCCTCGGACAGAACAGGGAATATATCGGACTCTGAAGGCAGCGTGGCCCTCTTCCCCACGGTGACCCTGCAGACGGCGGATGGTGTGTTTGGCTGACCGCCAAAGGAAGGTGTTGTTCATGGACCTGCCATAATGGACGTTAATATATCCTTTTTGTGGAACTATGTTATTGACGCTTTGTGTAACTATGATTGTGTTTAGTTAGCCCGGGTTTCAGTATAGATGGAGCTCGAGTTTATGCTGGAGTGCGGGTATGCACCCCGTGGACGGTGTTGGTAACGATCCCCAATTTGCGAATGCTGTTTTTGTTCAGGGCATAGTTTTGCTCACCATTTTTTGGTTTCTGGACCGGTACAGTTCTTCGACCGGACCGAGTATTGGGGAATATGGGGGGGGGAAACAGTCCTATTTTTCTGTATACCTTGGGTTGGCTGTCTAGCAGCACATGTATGTTATTGCCTGTTATACTGCTCGCCGCGTTTTTGCAATGCATCTACCCAACACATACAAGGTAATAACGTGGAATGTTCGGGGACTGGGCTCCGTGCATAAGCGTCATAGAATTCATGCTCACCTGCAGAGGCGCAAAGCACATATAGTCTATCTGCAGGAATCCCACATGGTGGAACAAGAGGCGGTGAAATTACGTAGGAAATGGAGGGGGCAAGTCTTCTCCACTTGTTGCTCTGGGTACGCACGGGGAGTCACCATCTGGGTGAGACTCGGTGTGCCATTTCTGCCCCTAGAACAAAGAATTGATCAGCAGGGACGCTATCTATTTATACGCGGGTCCCTCGATGGTCAACAGGTAGTATTAGGTAGCACATATGCGCCGAATTTTGAGCAGAACGATTTCTAGCCACACTAAACCTGGCATTGGCGGGCTGGGAGATGCATCCCTGGATAATAGGTGGGGACAATAATGCAATAATGGACGTTGACCTTGATAGGTCCCATCCCCCTTTGAACGGGACGGGGGTGATTAAGCAGGTGAAGGCTCTATGCGGTTGGGCAAAGGTATGGGCGGTACGTGATGTGTGGAGAATACGGCACCTGACGCACAGGGAATACTCTTTTTACTCCCCGGTACATATGCTACACACAAGGATAGATAGGATATTCTGCTCGAACACGATAGCGATGCAAGTCACACACGCCACATACCTAGCAAAGACCTTTTCAGATCACAACCCACTCGAGATAGAGATTACGTGGGGCAGGATACCTACTCCAGTGCCCACATGGAGGCTCTGGCCACAGTTGTTGGAGGACACGGCATTCCGGGCTACAATAGCAGACACTATTACCCATTATTTCGCTGAGAACAGTAACACAGCTTCTAACGGACTGATAGAGTGGGATGCCTTTAAGGCGGTCATACGCGGTAGGGCAATAAGTGTGACAGTGGGCGCCAGGCAGGAGGTTCAAAAATCCCTAGTGGAAACAGAACACAAGATGGACAAGTTGGAACAGGAAGCAGTACATGACAAAGAGAAGCAGGTGCCGCTTCAAGAAGTGCGTATCAGGCACGCTGAGTTGTTAGAATCCCTCTGACTCATAGACTATCGGAGGTACACGCAGCTGTGCCACTCCGAGGCGGACAAGTCCGGGACACTGTTAGCGAAGATATTGCGAGATGACCCCCCCATAATTGTGATCAATGAAGTAGTTATCCTGTCGGGCGAACTGGTGCACACCCAAAACGACATTAATGCAGCTTTCTGCCAGTATTATGCCTCATTATACAGCAAGCCTGTGGATAGGGAGGAGGATTGCACAGATGACTTTCTACAGACACTGTCCTATCCCCAAATAACAGCGGAAGCTCTGGAAGGACTGGCAGGTCCCATCACTGTAATGGAAATTAAGATAGCACTAAACGGGCTCCCGCGAAATAAAACGCCGGGACTAGACGGGTTACCTGCGGAATTTTACACTACCTTTACGGACTCACTCCTACCCAACCTAGTGCACTTATATAATACGGCGCTGAAGGAAGGGGCACTACCCCTTACCACAGCGCAGGCACTGGTGGTCTCGCTCCCGAAACCAGGTAGGGACCCTGCGGACATGGCGAGCTATCGCCCATTGTCATTACTAGCGACGGAATACAAGATACTGGGCAAAGTGTTGGCAAATAGGATTCTGCCCCTTCTGAACAAGATGATCCACATAGATCAGACAGGTTTCTTACCGGCTAGGAGCACATCTCTGAACACTAGAAGGCTGCACCACCTCATGTTGACTGCCCCGGAGCGCTATGCTCACGCGGGATGCATATCGTTAGACCTACGTCAAGCGTTTGACACATTGCAGTGGGGGTACATGTTTAAAGCGCTGACTAAGTTTGGGGCTCCCAGAGGGGTATATTAACTGGCTTAGATTGTTGTACAACGCACCTACTGCCCGCGTTCGAACGGGTGGGCATATATCGGCAGAATACCCGATATTTAGAGGGACGAGGCAAGGTTGCCCACTTTCACCACTATTGTTTATATTGGCGCTGGAGCCCCTGGCGCTACGACTACGTAGAGATACACAGGAATTGGGTATAGAGATAGGGTCTACAATACACCTTTTCTCGGCATATGCGGACTACATTGTCCTTTACATCAAAAACCTTAGGTCAGATCTGGCCCCCTTCGCGGAGATCTTTGCCACCTTTGAGCATATATCGGGATTGGCCATTAACCCAGCGAAGTCCCATGCCTTTTTCTTTCGCGAACATGACGCACCCACAGAAATTACATTTGGATCCATGTCACTAAAGGTGGCCCCGCATACGTTCAAGTACCTGGGCATTCACGTATACAGGGCCCCTGCTGACACGCTGGAAGGTAACCTTAACAGAGCAATTAGTGCCCTGCGTTCTAGCGTTGCATTTTGGACCACGCTACCACTGTCGGTGATGGGCAGAGTGGCTATAACGAAGATGGTGATTCTCCCACGATTGATTTACTATTTCACGAATCTGCCTCTACTGGTCCCTCAAACTACCTTTAAACTCTTAAACACCTTACTTATTGACCTTGTTTGGGGGAAAGACAGGAGAAGGATAAGTCTTCGAAAGCTCCAGCTAGGTACGAGAAGGGGAGGGTTAGGAGTGCCGGATCTTAGAGCGTATTACTACGCCTGTCAGTTGCAATGGTTATCTTATTGGACGGCAGGGCGTAATCTGCAAGAAATTGGGTTCACGGAGCGAGATATAAGTAATGGGGCCCTACACACACTGCTCTTACCAAGGTGCTAACCCCACTTCACCATCTTCCACCCTTACTACATATAGCTCTGCAATGTTGGAAGGCGGCGCTGTAGTACACAAGCTTGCACCCTGCGTATGCCGGCAACATCCCCTTATTGGGTATCCCACTAGCAGTCGGGAGGCTAACAAAACGTACAATAACGCCTTGGTTGGAAGAAGGAATTAGCACAGTATCTGACTTATTTAATGATGGGCAGTTACTGGATCATGACAACTTTGTTCGGGAGACGGGGGCACCAGGACACTTGTATATGGTCCATGCGGCACTAACCCATTATGTCAAAACACATTGGGCACCACAAAGACAGGAACCCACCAACCACGAACTGATTAAAGCACTATATTATATGGGTCGGGGGAGACACCTGATAAAATGGCTATATATAGGTATTCGGGCACATACAGAGATCGAACTTCTTTCATTACGCAATGCATGGGCGGAAGACATAGGAAGGGCCATCGAGGACAAGGAATGGGAGAGAATCATAGAACACCCCCGGAAAACATCCCGTAATGCCAAATTTAAGTTTATCCAAACAATGATTTTACATAAGGCATACCTCACCCCACACAGATTAGATAGGATGTTCCCGCAGACCCAACATCACTGCCCGAGATGCCACTGTGAGGGAGCTGACCTAGCCCATATGCTCTGGTCTTGCCCGCGCCTACGAGAGTTTTGGGATGCGGTTAGAGGTTACACGCAAGGAGCCACACATAGGAACATATCTAATACTATGGAAGAGTGTCTTCTGGGTCTTCATAAGCCATACACCAAATACAAAGTACAATACAGATTTGTGAACCTGTCGCTGCTACTGGCAACGCGGACAATTACAATGCGTTGGAAGTCCAAGAATCCCCCTTCAGCTCGTGCGTGGTATAATGATCTGCTCCGCTGGGGCAGTGCAGAAAGTGCTGAAATCCGGAGGGAGGAGGCTAGGGGCCTGCGTAGGAACCCGATAGCATTAGATTGGGATATTATGTTAGAAGCCCTGAAAGCACAAGACCTGGACGCTATTGCCACCCCTCAGGGCACTCAGTAGAGCCAGATGGAAGAGCAATCTATAGTAACGCCCCGAACGAGGTACATGCAAGCAAGCGTTGGGGTACCACGAACAGGATCGACATATATGTATGGGTAAATTGCAATAATAGTTAATTGTATAGTGCTGCTGTAAGCTAAGCTACCATTATGGGCCATAAGTATACAAGGTAGATTTATATGTCAACAAAGGGACTGCAGGGAGGGGGGAGGAGGGGTTTTGTTGGGGGTTCGTTCGTTTTTTAGTTTAGTAGTAGCCTGAAGCATGAAGAATTGTGGACTTCGTTAGGGACTGGAAGATGTGAGGCTTACAAATATGTGATGTGATAATTACTATGGTAAATGTAGCACACTGTAAGTGGGTATATATGATTTACAGCAAAGACATTCGTTTACTTCTGTAAAGCAAAGTAGATTCCCATGCACTTTTGTTCAAAAAGTATCACCCCACATGATTTATGTAAAATATAAGATTATGACGATAAAAGAAGTAATAAAATTTGTTTAAAAAAAAAAAAAATGTCACCAGAGTGGCATCAGGGAAACACAACTGTGTCATTTATTTTCCCTGATCCCAGAAGTCTTGCCGACGGACTTGCTGGATCGGGGACGAAGCTGAAGCAAGGGGAGATGATAGGTGATTGCTGCAACTTCCCTTCATGGCAGTGGGGAACGTTCCACCTGCAGCACTCTGCAACCTTTTTCCAGCTTTTTTATGTAAACGTTATCAGGTGACAGCAGTGGCAGCTTCTCCACTATGGCGGAGGAGCATCACCCCCCTTCCAGCAGCCTAAAAACGTGAAAAAGAAAACGATAATAAAACATGTTTATTATCGTTTTATTTTTACTTTCCGGACCATGTCTTTGGCGGCGGGGCCATCGGGGTAACAGTGACGAGGGGGAGTGGTGGGCACTAGCCTGTTATCAGTGCGCATGCTGGTTTGGCCGGCCGTCTCAGGAAGGCCAAAGCGACATGCGCACTGAAGCTGTCTGCATCTGAGCAGTGTTCCAGGGCTGGAGACAGCAGTCACTGGCTCCCTGGCTCTCAGGGAGCGCAAATTGAGGACATTCAGGCCAATTCTGATGCTGCTCTCATGCATGAGAGCAGTGTCAGGATTGGCCGCAGGGGTGTCTGGGAGCCTGTGCCTGCAGTGGAGAGGAGAAGAAGAGCGTGATGAGGCGGATGGCAGGTAAGTTCTTTTTTATTGTTTTTTATTTTGATTTTCGTCTGTCTTTCTATCCCCCCGTCCCCTTCCCTGACCTCCCCACCTCACCCGCCACTCTTCCCTGACACCAGCTGCTCCTGGGTGACAGTAGGATTGTGATGTTTTTAAGCATGGACAGGTGGCCTTTGGCCAAGGAATCCATCCTCTTAAAACCCCTGTGTGTAGGTAGCCTCACCTGTCTGCCTGAGACTTGCATGTCCTGCTGCCACCCCTGTATCATAAACTCTACTGTGGAGTAAACATTTCTTTTCAGGTGTGATTTTCTTTCTGTTTTTCAGCGGTCGTTATTTGGAGGTTTGTTAATGAAACTTTGTAGTGAAGGCTTACTTGTTTAACACAGTGCATTACCCACAAACTGTTTTTAAGTAGAAATAATGTTCTTGTTGGCACCGTGCATGCAACATATGATCACACTCACGAGTAAGGGCAGAAGCTTGCAGTTTATTTTTTAGGATGAGGCTAGTAGCACAAGTTTTATTATTAAATTAGGAAATCATGCATGTTATACTGCTCATTGGTACATGTGTTCTATATACTAAAGGTAGTCACATTTACAACATAAGTGCTCCTAGGCCCTTATTCATATGCTATGTTATTTTTTTTACTATGGAACTAGTTCTTATTCTGGCTCTTAGCATTATTAAAGTGCAAGCTTTCCATCGCAAGAGATTAATGGACACCCATCAGTCTGCTTTGATTATTGCATTTCCTCAATATAATTACTAAAAGCCATGCTGCTCTATTTGCTTTGTCAATGTGTGTGTGCAAGGGCTGATTTCTGATGTTTGTGTGTGGCTAGTTATTTCCACTGTAAGTTGGGGGATAGATTTGCTAGCAGATGAATGAGCCAGTAAAATTTCTGTAACCCTTGCCTTCAGACATCTTTGCTGACCAAAGGCTGAGCCCATGTGATATGGGAAACCAGAAGGACAGTTCTCTCTTCTTAGTCTGAAAGCTTTATTTGTAAGCTATGTGTAGACCATTGGATGACATTGCTGTCTGTGAGTTCTGTGGAGCGTAATTGATATTTTTATGTGTAAACTCAGAGATAAAGTTGCAGTAAAAAGTCAGAGCTTGAAAAATCACTGAAACCTGAGGGGAATCATAGTCTAAGCCTTTGACGCCATGGCCAGACTGGCTGTTCGGCCACACTCTGGCATTTCCCTGGTATTCTGCAGATTAGGGGGCTGCTTTCAGAGCTGAATGGTCTGCTGTAACTCAACCATCATACGCTATTCTAGGGATGGATCCTGCAGTGTTATCTTAGTTTGAACATTCTTGGCAGGGCTGATTTTGGTTTGAAGTCTGAACCTTCTTTGCATCTAATTATTAACTATAGTGATAAGTAGGGAGAGCTGTTGACTTTTATAGTAATTGTGCCTAACTCCCTAGCTCATACCGGGTTAAATGTGCAAGCCTGACTTCAGTAGGCTCCCTAGCTCATACCGGGTTCAGTTAATTCTTCACTCAAGAAGATAAAAAAAAACAAAGCAAGTAAGTGCATTTGCAGCATAATTCTGCAAAATGTTTACTAAATATCCAAAAGTTCTGAAGGGGTCTTAATAAAATATTTTAAAAATGTAGGTGTGTTGCAGGCATCCCTCACCCTCCCTAATTGGCCTGACAGATTTATTACAGGAGCAAGGTCTGCATTGCTATCATGAATACAACATCCTCCCTCACTTTATGTTTCCATAGTACACCCTTCCAAATGTATTCTTAGTAATAGTCAGATTGTATGACTGATAATATACTTTGAGGAGGTAGGGAGATAAAATCAAAGCACATACAGGTGTCACTATCATCAGTGGCGGCTCCTCCACTAAGGCGGAGGAGCGCTGCCCCACTGCACAAAAAGGAAAACTAAAATGACAATAACTTATCGTTATTGTCATTTTATTTTTCCTATTGCATGCAGTCATTGGCCTGTGTGCAGTGTGGGGTGGGGCGGGGCGGGCTGGCCAGAGCAGGGGAGGAGTGGTTTGCACTCCCAAAGAGCGGATGGACCGTTTGGTCGGCCCTCTTGGGTAGACCAAACAGTTCATGCACACTTTGCATGTTCCTACCAGGCTGCACTACACAGCCTGGTCAGGAACATGCACAAGCTCCCTGTTCCAGTCTGAGCGCCGATCCACTGTGCTCAGACCAATCACAATGCTGCATTGCAGCATTGTGATTGGCTCAGGGGAGCCTGTGTGCCGGGTGCTTCCTGCTGCCGGCCGCACTGCAGACATGAAGAAGGAAGAGGATGCAGGGAAGGCGGCGGCCAGCCGGCCGTTTTAAGGTAAGTTTTTTGGGGGTTAATTAACCCCCCTCACCACTTGCCCCTCCACCCCCGTCTGGTAGCAACCGCTACAGACCACCATGTTCTATAGAGAAACGAGCTAGACATCCTAAATACTCGTAGAGCAAATCTACAGTTGAAACAGCAGGCAGATTAGAGCAATTATACATTCTAACACCCTAGAAAGCAAAAGTGATAATATCTTAGAATGCCTTATTAATAATGATGACCCATGTTACAAATTCAAAGTCATACCGCTAAGTTCAATCTAGTACCAAGGAACCAAAATCAGCAATTTAGCTTTTGAACTCAGCATGAAATATTCCTCAAACATAAATTTCTGACATTTTCTGAAACATCGGCCTGAAGTTTCTAAAAATCCAGACATTTCAAAATGAAATAAAAAATGTTCATTTTTAAAAAATAGCACAATTTCCAAATGAAAAGCCTGTCATTTACGTAGAGGAATCACATGTACAACTCAAAACATCCAGTAGCAAGGCAGGTGAACAGCTGAACCAGCGATATTGTCAGTGTGCTGTGTGGAAAGAAAAAAACTATTGCAGTTGGACTGAGGAAGTATGATTATGCTGCCACAGTGGTGTAGCTAGCCCTTTGGCCGCCCGTGGTGGTCCCATCATATGACGCCCGCGGCCGCATTGAAGCGGGGGGGGAGTGCTGGCGAGATTCCGTCAATTGCAGCCCCACACCGGCCTCCTTGTAGACGGGGGGTGCTGGCGATTGCTGCCACAAGATGGCAGGTAGGAACGTGAGGAGGCCGCCGCTTGCTTCGCCACTGTACTGCCAGTGGACACACAAGATCTAGTGTGGTTATTTATGGTAAATGTGGATGACAGTGAAAGTGGTTAAATCAACCTGGAGGGCTTTTTTAAATTGTGAGGGTGTCCCCCAAAGAAATGAATGAGAATGATCTTCAGTTCTGAGTCCTGATGAGAACTTCGAACAATAAGGGTTCGAAACGCGTTGACAAACCTTCAACCAATGTGTGCATAAAAAAATATTGAGTGCTGGGACCTACCGTTAGATGGAATTGAATGATATCACAGCCACTCAAGTCCCAACCAGCTTGGCACCATTGCGTTGCAAGGTCCATTAATGAGGAATTTACATGCATTGCGATAGAGGGTGACAAATAGCATTTCCTCTTGGGCAGCCAAATTCAGAACTGTTCCATTTGTCTGTTGGAATGCATGTTATGTTTTGTAATGTTAGTGATTGTAATTGGATTGTAATTTGTAATTGGATTTGACTTTTGTGGGATGGGAGATATGTTTTGTAATGCATATTTGTACCATGCAATGGTAAATATTGAAATATTTTGCTATGACTAACGAATTGAAAAAAATAAATGGTGATCACTGCTATTCAATACGGCAGTCATGAATTAAAACAATGGTGTGTAGCAGCACAGTAAGTATTGGAAATTCTTGTGGTGTTTGCATTTTGAAAAAATAGCGCAATTCCCAAATGAAAAGCCCGTCATTTACAGAGGATAAACATGTACAACTGTCACAAATGAACCGATTCTGTCTTTCCCCTCTTTTTATCACCATCGGATACTAGATGTGGGAAATAACAATCTTTTGTGTGGTATTCTCCCAGATGTTTTCCTTTTGCTGAACCTATTATTGTTGGCTATAGGACTCTGCGCACTTTACTCCTGCTAACTGGTGTCAAAGTGTTTGTGCTCTCCCTTTTAACTTTGGTAAAATTGGCATATACCCAATTGGCACATTTAGTTTACTTATACACCCCTAGTATATGGTATTTCCTGTACCTAGGTCCTGTAAAATAAATGCTTCTAGTGGACTGCAGCACTCATTGTGCATCCCCTAAAGTAGCACTATAAAGCATGTCTCCAGGCCTGCCTCTGCAGCCTGGGTGGGCAATTTTAAAACCTTCATTTCAACCTGGCAAAAAAACCTTTTGGCAGGCCTAATTCTTCCTTTTTAATGCCTATAAGTCCCCCCTAAGGTAGGCTTTAAATGCCCACAGAGCAAGGTTCATAGCATCTAAAAAGTAGGGCATGTATATTTATTGTTTTGCATGCCCTGACAGTGACAAGTGGCTCCTCCACAGGAAAACATTGGGTTACACTATAACAACTTATAGTGCTTCATTTCAGTTTTGGAGCGGCAAAAAAGGTCCAAGGACTCATTTTAATAGTGAATTAAAATACAACTTAATAGTCAGTCGGATTTTATATTACTGTTTTAAAAATGACAATTTTAGAAAGTTGTCATTTTCCTGCCTAAGCCAAAAGGGGTCTTTTGCCAGTGCCCTATGTCACCTGACTGCTGATGGCTCCTCTGTGGTGTGATGTGGATTACTCCCAGACAGTGTACAAAGGGCTTGGTGTGGAAAGATGTTTTTTATTTCCTTGAGCAGGATGGCTTGGGGCTGTGTGCAGTCCCTATCTAAGCTCCAAAGGATGCCTACCCTGTTACTGGCATATGTATCTCACATCTAGGCCTGCCTCTCTTTTGCCTTGCTAGTCAGTTTGTCTCCAAACCCAGTGGGAGGGGGGAGCTGCTTCAGATCTAGTGACCACAAGAGCGGGTTTGCCCATCATCATAGCCACACCTGTGGGTGGTCACAGGGAGCTCTGACCAGGAGAAGAAAGGTTTTTCCATGATGGATATAAGTAGAGAGGGGCAATGTGGTATAGTTCACAGTAAAACACACAGGCTGTGGTGCAAAAGTGGGAAGGGCACCCCTGGGAACGTTTAGCCCATTGACTAGTGAGTGGTCAGGGGTTTCCCCCACTCACAAGCTGGCATGGACCATAACAGTGCTATACCCAGCATGCTTCTGAGAACACTCCTGGACCTGTGGAGAATTAGAAAAAGGACTGCCTTGCTTTTCAAAGAACCTAAAGGAAGACTGGACCTGTTTGTCTTGAACCTAGGACGGTAGACGTGAGTCCAAGGGTCTCTACCTGACCTCCTGTTTGAGCTACAGGGACACAAGCTTCCAGAGGTATCTCTCCCTGTAACTGCCTAGCTGACCAGTTCCAACTGGACCTGCCCTGGGCCCTGCTGCTGACCTCTTTTGGAGTGAATCCTAACCCCCAAATGGTGCCCCCCAAGTCCTGGACCCTTGGCTGATGTTAGAATGCACTTGATGTCCACACTGCAAAAGCTGGAACTCTTTGCCAACTTTCTGCCAAAAGAATCCACTGGGACCGGGATTGTCATTGAAGTTCAGCCATTGAGTAGCTGGCCTCAGCTAACTGGTTTGCCCCGGGGAAGGAGATCTGACTTCCAGAACAGTTGCTAAGTCCAAACATAGCAGGTTTGATCGGGACCGATGCTGAGCAGCAACCTGTCAACATCAAGTCCTTCCTAGGTACAACCTTCGCCTGCTTGGAGCTTTCCTGTCTTCATCGATACTGCACTAGGACCCCACTGTTCAGCAACCTACCACTGTCGAGCACTGCTTTGATTCCAGCAAGCAGCTTGCTCCTCCAGTGACTCATCAACAACCACTTTTCTCTATAAAAGTTTCTAAGTCCGGAGGTAAACTTTCCACTTGTTAGAAATGGGGTTCTCTAGTTGGCAAGGGTTCGCAACTTTGTCCAAGTAGGGACCCTTCTTCCTAGTCAAGATAAGGGAGTTACACTCCTAAAATAACCCCTGCTCACCCCCTTGGTAGTTTGGCACGAGCAGTCAGGCTTATCTTAGAGGCAGTGTGTAAAGCATTTGCACATAACCAACAGTAATACAGTGTAAGCACTACAAAAGGACACCACACCAGTTTAGAAAAATATCCAATATTTGTATATACTTAAGACAGGACCAAAAACTATAAAAATCCACAATACAGTATTTAGAAATCTTCAGTTATCAAAATAACCTTGAAAAACAGTTCCTAGAAGTCAATAGCTCCCTCTGGGGCTAGCACGGCGTCGTGAACAAACAAATCCAAACAGTTCTGGCTGACCGCGGCGTTGCGGGCCAGCTACGGTGTCGGGAAGACCCGCAAAACAGTACCTTAAGAAATGCAGGGAGTCGGCGACCTCTCGTTGAGCTTCCGAAAGCACGGCGTCCGCAGGTGTTGGTTCCGGAGGTCAGTGCAGGAGTGGTCGGGCCCTTGAAGTCACACGCGTTGCAGATCGAACTCCTCGCGGTTGAAGTCAGGAGCGCTGGTGTCGGCAGGCGTCAGGTGCTGCGGTGTAAAGTGCAGCAGTGCGGCGTGCGGTGCCCTCAGGTTGTGGTGTGAGCAGCGGCTCGGTGGCGGCGTCAGATGGCGTCGTCAGTGAGACCAGGGTGTGAAGTGATGCGGTGCTCGTCGCGGTGCTGGCAGGTCACGGTGCAAGCAGCGGCGTCATCGTTGCTGAAGCGCTGTCGTCGGCTGACGAACTGGAGTCGATGGCGCCGGCATCGGTAGGCCAAGGCTGTGGTGTGGGATGAGGGTGGTGCGTCGTGTAACTTTCCGAGCGGTGCCCTCGAACCATGGTGCAAGCAGCAGCATCGATTTTGGCGTGGAGCGTCGTCGTCGGGGATACCAAAGCGGAGTCGTGAAGCGAGGCGATGCGGAGTGCGGTGCCCACAGGTCGCGGTGCGAGCAGCGGCTCGGTGGCAGTGTCAGCAGGCGTTGTCGGTGAGACCAGGGTCGCGGTGCGGCATTGAGGCGGTGCCCTCTGCGGTGCCTTCAGGGCTCGGAGTCAGCAGCAGTGTCGTAGACGGCGTCAGGTTGGTTTTTCTTCTGTTGCAGCCTAAAACACACAGTTCCCAGTGCTGAGGACAGAAGAACTTGAAGTCTTTGCTGTTCCTGAGACTTCTTGAACAGGGGACAAGCTCTACCTCAAGCCCTTGGAGAAACTCACAAGAATAGATTGCAGAAAGTTCAGTCCAGTCCTTTCACTGCCTGCCCAAGACAGAAGCAGCCACTGCAGGCCAACACAGCAAAGCACTCAGCAAAGTGGTAGTTCCTCCTTACAGCTTCTCCAGCTCTTCTTCTTGGCAGTCTTCTTGGTCCAAAAGAGTTCTAAAGTTCAGGGGTTTGGGCCCCACTTTTTATAGCCCAAAATACTTTGTCCTCTCAGGCAGAGAGTGTCTGTGCCCAGCCAGAACCAGTTCTGCTCTCTCTGGTGTGGCTTCCTGGCAGGAGGTGGAGCCGGCATTGTCAGAGGCAGACCAGGCCCATTCAGGTGAAAGGAAATCTCCTCCCCCTACTCTAAATGCAGCCCAGGTCTATTCAGCCCTTTCCTGACCCACCTAGACTATCTGGAGCCACGGCTCCTCCCCAGCCCCTGTCATCCAAAACCCAGACAGTCAATCCACAATCCCAGCAGAGGCCTACTGGATGGCTGGGCAAGAAAATACCTACTTTCTAAAAGTGGTATTTTCAAACACAGAATGTAAAAATCACCTTCACTAAAAGATGCTTCTTTAGATTCTGAGTTCAGGCATACTAAACTTTATTTTTCTACCTAGTTCCCAGGGCCAGTTATGTTTATAAGATGTTATAAACAAACTCCACATTCTGTCATATGGGAACATGTAGCCTTGCAATAGTGAAAAACGAAATTGGCAGTAATTCCCTATCAGGACATGCCAGAGATTGTGCCAGGGATTGCCAGAATAGCAACAAGAATTCCAACTATGTTATAATGTTTTATAACTGTTGCTCAAAATGGGCTAAATGCCACTAAAACATTCTGTCATACTCGCTTACTTCTCATTGGGTCATTCAAACATAGGGCCATTTGTATAATTATTGGAAATAGCGATTACCTAATTGCGATTCCGACCGAATCGCAATTAGGTCATCACTATTCCTAATGTATGAAACTCCATGAGTTTTATTTAGCGAGTCATTGTGGGACACAAATCAACCTACCTCATGAATATTAATGAGGTAGCTCGCAATTTGCGACCCATTAGAAATCGCTAAAATCAAGGGGAAGGTGGCCTGCTGGGGTCAGCAGAACACCATGTCCGTAATTACTTTTACGTAAAGCAATAGTTTTTTTGTAAATGCAGCTCTTTTTCCTTAAAGGAAAACGTGTTGCGTTAAAAAAAAAAAAAAGTCTTTTCATTTTTTAAGAGCAGGCAGTGCTCTGTGGGACTACTGCCTGCTCTGCAAAAACATTTTTGCTCCCTTCTGGACCCCTTCCCATTTGCGAATGTGTTACCACCTACATAAAGTAGGTGGTAAAATGCAAATGCTTTGCGACCGCATTTCAGTCGCAAAACATTCTTACATACCTCTGCAATTCGGTATTAGGAAGGGTTGCCCTAAACATGCCTCTTCTTAATACCGAATTAGTATGCATTTGCAATTCCAAATTGCGATTCGGTGACATGTTACCGAACAGCAAATTGGAATTCATACATACCAAAATGCATTTTACAGGTCACAAACGTCCCGATTCTGTGAATTGGGGCATTTGCGACCGGTAAAATGCATGATACATATGGCCCGTAGTGTTTTTTAAAGCATTTTTTTAAGGTGAAATATGACTTTATCCCCATGAAGAGTATTCCAAGCTTTTGCTACAAGATACCAGAAAGAGCTGCCTCCATAACAGATCAGTTTTTAGCAAGGTATTCTCAAGTTATTGTCCGATGCTGACCAAAGAGAGCAAGGCAAAATATTCCCCAGCTCTCTATTTGGAGATACAAAAGACTTCTTTTCTCAATTGTCTGAGAAACCAAGCATAGAGCCTTAAACTGAATTGTTTTGTCCCCTGGGAGAGAATGAAGCGCCTTCCAGTAGGAGGAGACATGCCGCTGTTTTTGTGTCTTGAAAATGAGTTGTGCCGCTAAATTCAGGATTATTTACAACCACTTAATCTCAGTTTTGTTTACTCCCGAATAGAGATTGTTGCAATAATCTATCATTGGTAGAATAATAGCCTGTACTGCCAACTTCCTCTCTTCCAAGGGAAGAAAAGGGGGATTTTTAGTCAACTGCCAAAGATTAAACAAACAAGTGGAGATTAATTTATTTATTTGATTTTGAAATAAAAATGTATTGTCTTGGTAAATCTGCAGGTCCTTGTTCACTATTTGTGGGTTGGAGTAGGGTCTAAATTGGAGGGTCACTATGTGTCTGTCCGAATCTGTTTCTCTGTGTTGAGGTTGGGTCCTCTCCCTCATCAATTTGGCTGTCTCCTGCATGCAGATTTTGAAAGAAGCCCAATTCTGGCTTTAAACCTCCCCCCCTCCCTTCCCAGGTCAGATAACCAGCTGGGTATCATCAGCATACATTATGAGGTGAAATCCAAAGGAGTTTATGAGTTTGCCAGCAGAGTTACATAAATATTAAAACACCCAGGGAACAAAGATGAGCCCTATGATACTCCAGATTTAATTGGGAGTTCTTCAGACAGTGCATGTCCATTTTTACTTTCTGGTGATGATTCAAAAGATAGGAAGCTATGCATTGCAGAGCCAGGCCCCCAATACCAACCTCCCTCAATCTGGTTAGTAGAATAGTGTGATATATGTGTCGAAAGCTGCCTATAGGCCCAGCAATTTCAACGAGGCACAGGCACAGCCCCTGCATCCAAAGGCCACATCAGTTCCTCCTCTGTGTCAACGAGCACAAATTCTGTGCTGTGTCTAGGTCGAATTCCCAATTGTGAAAGCCCAGTACCAACTAGGAAACTATAAACATTTATCACATTTTAATTTGCAATCTTCTTTCAAGATGGTTCACCAGAGCCAGCAAGAATGACACGGGGCAAATATTTGATAGGATGTTTGGGTCTTCTGTGGGCCTTTTCATGATGGGTATTACTATGGCGAGTTTCCAGCTCTGCAGTAGAAATGCTGCCCTTATATAACACAGAGAAGCAAGGTCAGAGATCAATTTATACAAAACCATATGAAGAGTTTTTGCAGTGCAAGCTTCTAAAGGAGAGCCAGATTTACAAGATAGCTCTCTGGCCCATTCTGATGGAAGGTCGCCAAACTCCTCAAGCAATACAGCGTTAGGTCAATTGCTTATACCCACTTGTTTGTGCCCAGCCAATTCCTCAATTGATGGCTTATCTACACATTCTGCACATCTTATACATTTTTTCGTCAGTGTATTTCTCCATTCAAGGGGTCCAAAATATCCAAGGATAGATAGGTAGGGCTTATAAGTGAGTGAACAATTCTAAATATTTTCTTGGACAGATTTTCAGCTCTTAAAACCTGGGAAGAAAAAAATGTTTTATTTGGCTGATGGAATTCTTCCACAATTTTCTTTCCAACCGTTTGCATACTTTCTGCAAAGTGCCAACTCTAGTTTGTTGACATTTAGGATTTAGGATGTTTACAAGGGGCTATTACATCTAAGGTGGAACCAATCCAACTTTTGCAAAAGGAATCCATATCTTATATTTTGTCTCCTACCAAAGGGAAAGCAGATTGTCTCCTCTAACGCCTTGGGTAAAGTATCT
This sequence comes from Calotriton arnoldi, assembly GCA_963921515.1. NCBI lineage: Eukaryota > Metazoa > Chordata > Amphibia > Caudata > Salamandridae > Calotriton > Calotriton arnoldi. The sequence goes on from CAWUFW010005874.1 coordinate 618,815, forward strand.
TGCTTGACTTTGTGCCAGTCCCATGAAATCTTAGATTGAGAGAAGCACCTTCCATAGATTGGGATTGATGAATCAATTTCTAAACAAACTAAATACCTATTGGATCATTCTACCAGTAACAATGCTGAATATTCTTATGTGCTGATAAAATCTAATCCAAGGTATGTCTCTTCTCATGCGTAGCACAATGAAACAGATGGGCAATCCAAAGGCATCACAATTTTCCAAAGGGGATCTTTCTTCCCCCTGCAATGGGCAGTGCCCATAGGTTAAAGTCCCCTGTAACCAGTGAGTGCAAATTTTCTATGGCATGATTGAATATGAACTCCAGAAAGGCCTCCTTGAAGTAGGGGTCATGTCCCGGAGGATAATAAAGTAATAATGCATTACAGGCATACGATAGTTATATCACCACTCTAATCACCAGAATGTTGGCTGCACCAAACTCCTCTCATGATATAGTGTGAACCTTAAGCCTCTTTCTAAACACTACCAATTTTGAATCCAAGTGGGATAGTTAAAGCCACATCAGGGTCCGCAGCTTCTCGGAGACAAGTTTCTGTAAAAAATAAAAAAATCTAATCCATAATCATTAATGCTTAAGCTTAGTGTAGGAAATCTGGATCTGGTCTGGGTCGAAACGGGCAGCAGTGCTGGCACTGGTCACTGAGTGAGCTTGCCTTTCACACCCCAACTGCTTGCCCGCTGTGTATGGACACGCTCCCATTACTTTTGTGACATTGCGCACTTTCACATGCTTTGTCTCTATAGCAAAGACTAGAGTCCTAACTCAAAAAGTGAAAAGTGACAACAAATACCCCCTTCAAAAAAAAATTAAAAAACCTAGGGGCTTATTTACAAGCACCTTTCGCCGTCAATGCGTCACTTTTAAAATGGGAAAAAAGACGCGCCAGCAGTGCAAGGGGCTTGTAAATAAGCCCTTTACTCTATAATAACATAAAATGAAAAAAACATCTATTTTATGACAAATTCATTCATCAAATTAGCTTTTGTAGCCGACAGAGTAAAAGGATTCAGAATGTGCTGCACAGCCGTGCTCCTGTCCTCTTTTTAAGTTTAATAAGCTTTATTGAGATAAATAATATCATACAACATTGGGCAAAAATCAGAACAATATTTAAGGACAATTAAATTATATGGAATGAAATATGCCATGAAACATAGTAGAAAGCCGTTTACAAAATTTTGGGGATTTATAAGGAAAACAGAAAAAGGGGGAGGGAGGAAAAAGGAGGGGGAAATGAGATATATTCTACAACTAAGTATCAAATAACCATAAAATATGTAACAGAGCAAATGGAATATAGGTTGATATGTGCAATTAGGGTTACAATAATAGATATTATAGAAAAGAAAAGAGAAAAAAGGCAAAGACGTAGAGCAGAAAAATCATGGAGGCTGGAAATTTTCAGAACAATTGCGGGATATCTGAACATTGGAGAATTTATTTAAGTAAACAGTTAGTGGTAACCAAAATATATCTCTATTTCTCCGTGGATTATGACAGGATGCGAAAGCAGTATCCAACCTATGGTAGTGGCATACGTTGTTCCACCAGGATTTGACTGAGAGGTTGTTTGAGCATTTCCAATTAAGTGTAATTTGCTGAAAAACTATAGCTAACATAAGGTCGAAGAGTCTCCGCTCATGAGACAGCAACCTAAGTGACTCTGATAGACTGCCTATAAAGAGAATGGTATTTGATATGGGAGTATGGAGATTAAAAATAGTTGAGACCTTAGACCAAATTTGTGACCAAAATGAGGCTACGTGAGGACAAGAAAAAAGGGGGTGATATAAATCAGCTGATGGATGGTCACAGGACCAGCAAGTTTTGTTGTCGGAGTGTGTAAAAGTAGCAATGGAGATAGGAGTAAAAAACAATCTATGATACATAAAAAACATAGATTGAGTGGTGGATGCAGATCTGGAGATTTTTAACGATCTGATCCAGATCTTGTTCCAAAAATCAGTGCTCCACTCACAACCCAGATCCGTTTCCCATACGAGTTCGCTCCTGTCCTCTTTTAATATTTTAAAATAGAGCCCTTGCACAGGTTCTGTCTCTATATCAGAGACTAGAGAGGTAATTCGACTGCTGGTTAAAATCAAGACCAAGCAGTCTTCAAAGTGCCAATACTCCCTCCCAGTGTAGTTAAACACATTAAAAAACACACTAAAAAAGCACACTTTGTAAAAAAAAGAATTATGAATTAGTTGTACGAATTCATAAATGAATTCAGCATTCATGAACCACAGAGTAAAATAATTCAGAATGTGCTGCATGACTGCTCTCCCGTTCTCTTTTTATATTTTAAAATGGAGTCCTAGTACATAATCTGTCTCTGTTCCAGAGACTAGAGCACTAACTCAACCTTTTGTGTAATCTCAAGAGCGAGCAGACTACAAAATACCAAGTGGCAACATATATTCCCTCCCAAAACCGTTAAAAATATTAAAAGACCCTGCCCTATTAGCCTTTATGGCCTACCTTATTAGAAGGCATAGGCCAGGAAAAGGTTTATTTTGCCACGTTGAAACAGCAGTTTAAAGTTGCACTACGGGCTGCAGTGGCAGGCCTGAGATGTGTTTTAAAAGGCTACTTTAGTAGGTGGCAAAATGAGTGCTGCAGGCCAACTAGTAACACTTCGTTTACAGGTCCGGGGTACATGTAGTACTTACATACTAGCGACCTAGAAGTAGATTAAGTGCACCAATCAGATGTAAGCCAATTGGACTATGATTTAGGGAGAGAGCACAAGCACTTTATCACTGGTTAGCAGCAACAAAGTGCACAGACCTAATGCAAACAAAAAGAGGTTCAGAATAGAAGACAAAAATCTGTGGGAGATCCTGCAAAAAAGGGCAGGTCCAGCACTTAGCATATGGCTATGTGCCTCTGTTATGTCAAGGATATGCAAAATGTCACCAAGAAAGTCCAGCATTGCTCAAGAAGGGCCTATATTATGTGAGGGATAGAAAGAAATAGGCCTGGTTGAGGATGGACCCACGAATACAAACATGCACGTGCTCATATCTATTTACATATTCATATTCTCACAAGCATACATATAAACAAGCACACACACACACACACATGCAGTTCATCACCGACTGAGTCTTGACTTGCCTGTAAGGTGTTCCCCAATCATCTGGTCCTCCTCTGGCTCCATGCTGAGTACGGTAATAGCAGGATTTGTGTACCAGCAGAGACAAGCTGTTGTGATTGACAGTTTCCATGTGTCCTGCTCAGGTGCCTCGATTAATCAGCAGAATAAAGAGGGAGGATTTAGTTCTTGGCTGGTGCTTGCACTGTCCTCGGTCAGCCAAGTGAGGAGCAGTGTCAGCTGCCTTCCTAGGTATCCAGTGAACATGAGAAGAACATTGGAAATCATTATTAAAGGTGATGACCTGTAAAGATTTCTCATCCTAAATGAAAAATACCCTCAATTAGCAGCTTGAAAGAGCTAGGACTCCAACACCACAAGCTAATATGCCAGCCACTAGCCTGTAAAGACTTAATAGTCTATCTTATCCAAGTGATATGTTGGATGCTGGGAATGATACTGAAAGGCCTGTGTATTTTATGGATTAGATGTGTCATTTGTCCGAAACTTTAAGATCTGTTTAACATGAGAGATGGTCTGCAGTAAGAGACCCCAGCCTGCAAAATCTGTATAACCTGATGGTCAGCTTTGCTATATGAATCCGGTTACTGAGCAATATTTGCAATTTTAAGGGACCACTCTTCTTTTGAAACTGATGGATAAATCTGATCTTTGTGACCTGAAGGAGAAGTCGCTAAATTCAGAATTTGTAATATCTCAGTAAAGCGCCTTAACATTGATGAGGTTCAAGTGCACTATATAAATAATAAAATAAGCTATTGAGTAAGGCGCCTTCTTTTGGAAGATCTCTGAAATCTGAGGGATACCATGCTGGCGAAAAAATAAGCATGCAAGATCTCTTTAAATTCAGGGTTAGGAGGTGGCCAAGATAACAAACGTTTCTCCTGAGCTCTGTGCCTGGCCTCTCATCCAAGGGCACTGCTGCCCCACCTCGTGCTTAAAGGTGACCAACCCCACACCACAGAGCAAACTAGCCAAGCACCCGGGCCTCTGCGTCTCACAACAAAGGTAGATCAGGTTGTCATTGCAATTATATCCCTCTCAGACCATGTTCCTAGGCTCCGACATTCCAATGCTCCCCCAGCAGAAACGTTGGCGACTCAAAGATAATCTCCTTAATAGACAAGAAGTGGTAGAGTCCATACGCAGCTGTATCTCCAATTACCTGACAGAGAACCAAGGATCAGTCTCCCAAGTGGCCACACTTTGTGAAGCTCTTATGGTGGTTCCAAAGGAGGGGGGGGGTGACTTATAGCTACTGTGGTTATAATTGATGCAGAAAGGATGGTGAAGTGCTGCGAGTTTGAGTGGAGGGTGAGTGACTGCGAGAGCCAAAACAAATGCTCAGGCTCCCGTAAAATTTGGTGCCAGCTCACAACAATGCTCAGAATAAATTCTCTTGGAACAGATTAGAAAAACTATTGCTCAAAATTCATTCATACAAACATGTCAACACTTCACATTGATCACATACATGTATGAACCCAGAAAACAATTGCAGAAATACACAAAATGAACCTATGACTTATAGGTACGAAAACATTCTTATTTTATAATAAAATATCTTCTATTTTTAATAATTCATCATCATATAAAAGATCTCATTAATAAACTAAATAAAAAAATCACAAACGTATAACACAATATTGTACCGCAAATACAAATAATATTTTAAAATCTTTGAGAGACAAATGACAAGTGAAATATTAAAAACATCATAAAGTGGCTATCCCAACAAGAATCAATCAAACGTATGAGTGTCCACTATTCAATAGTTAAGTAGGACCATGAAAGTTCCTTGGGTATAACTCTCAATAAGCAAAGCGTCGACGCGTTTCGGTGGTGACAAGACAGTTTATACGACCACCTTCTTCAGGACACAGTTAATAAGTAGTCTCTCCTATTGCTGACATGATTTCATTGCACCTATCAAAAACACAAAATATTAAAAAAATATATATATATTTTACATCATTCATAATAATGTCTAAACACAGCCTAACTTTATACCTATATGGACTGTATCGACACAACAGCCAGACAACAGTTCAATGCAATAGACTGGGAGTCTATTGAATATGCTCTGCTTCGCACGGAACACAGGTATTAAACTGGGGTGGACAAGGCAGGCAAATTACTGGCATGCAAACTCAAGATAAACAGCAAAGAGACAACATAGCATCAATCACTACCCCTACAGGAGACTCAGCATGCACCATGGAAGGGATAGCAGAGGCATTTCGACTTTACTAGTCTACATTATACACTGCAGACTTGTCACTCACCGGTGCGACCTAGTGCTATCTAGATTCAATCCTGTTCGTAACAATCGAGAGAAAGATATAACAGTGCAGGTAGTCATAACAAGCATATTCTACTTATGAATCAGGAAAGCACCTGGATCCGATGGACTTACCTCCCTCTTCTATAAGACTTTCTGCCCACCATTAGGCCCCATACTGACAAAGCTCCCTAACTCTTTCACTGACACCGCAGCACTTACTCCCTCGTTGCAAGCAAAAGTAATTAGAGTCATAGTCAAACCAGGTAAAGATCCAAGGCCTTCACATCCTACCATCCCATCTCTCTCCTAAACGTGGTTGCAAAGATCTATACAAGCATCCTTGCTGAACGCTTAGCCCCTTGTATGCAAGATCTAGTGGGCCCGAACCAAACAGAATTAATTCCGGAGAAGGGGTGCCACGGTAACACAAAACACATACTTCACATTATGGACTAAACCGCACAAGCTGGAATCCCATTCTTCTTACTATCTATGGATGCAGAGAAGGCATCTGATAGAGTTCAATAGCCCTACATCTGAGCAGTCCTTGATAAGAGTGGAGTGGGACCCAGATTCCAGAAATGGGTATTTAGCTGGTACCAGAAACCTGAAGCGAGGATATGGGTGAATGGCACAACCTCTTGCCCTATCCTCATACAGTGGGGATCACGACAGGGATGCCCCTTGTCTCCCCTCCTGTTTGCCCTATATATGGAACCTCTGGCCTAGGCATTTTGAAGGAGCCCCAAGACTACTGGAGTCACGTTTGGCAGGATAGAACATAAAATTACACTCTTTGCGACAATGTGCTTTTGACACTGACAAATCCATTGGACACCTTTCCAACCCTGCTCTGAAAGCCAGAGGAATTTGGCTTGCACTCTAGGTTCAAGGTGAACATGCAGAACGTGCAGATTCTGGGCCTTCATGTCCTTAGGGACTAGCAAGCCATCATCTAAGCACTATCCCCTATCTCTTGGGCACCTGCCATATCACATACTTTGAGGTTAAACTTTGTACAACGGTAGAAGGCACAGCTAAACAGAACTATACTTACATACCCTGCACAGCCGAAAATGGCCTGAAGAGTTGGCAGATCTTGTAGCTGGGTCGTATAGCGGCTGTAAAGATGACCCTACTACCACAAATACTATACATCATGCAAACCTTCCCCCTCAGACCACCTTGGGCATGCTTCCAGCCTTACAGTTCCTGAAAGAGGACTTCATATGGAAGAAGAAACAGTCACACATGACTAAACAAAGAAATGTGCCCCTTCCGAGGGGGGAGGATTGGAGTACGCGGGCTTAAGCACTACTATACAGCTGCCCAAATACAGTACTTTGTAGAATGGCACCGTCCATCTTCTGAGAAACCTTGGGGCTTCATGGACCAATTGGTAGCAGGCCTCCATATGTGGAAAAGCCCTGGGCTACCAAAGAAACATAGGGTGTGAGGGGTATATAGCTCTCCGGCCATGCGGGCTACATTAACCACCTGGGACAGCGTTGCGATTCCGCTTTGTCTGATATCCTCACCATCCCCAATGACACCAATAATAGGCAACCCTGAGTTCCCGTTAGCTAGAGACAATGAGAACTTTGCGGCCAGGCAACATGTGAACTGTAAATGTATAGAAGAAGACCTCTATGACGACGAGGGGTTACAGTCTTTCGAGCAACTAAGCCGGTACTATGGCCTACCAGAAAAGGAACACATGAGTTATGCATAAATCTGCCACTGGGTATCCCAACTCACAGTCCGAAACTTTGAGGCACGTCCGTTGACAACATTTGAGAAATTACTTATTACCAAATCTGATGATAAATGCATGGTCTCAGACATATATAAGATGCTCCAGAAAACTCTTCCCCCATCGCGCTCAGCAGCGCAAAAATTCTTGGAACACGAACTAAGACATGCACTTACAGATAAGGAATGGGAGGAGATAGTCCACTGCACACGTACCACCGCAACCTCCACTGCTGGTAGGGATGCCATGATGAAAATCACAGATTACTGAAACTATACACTTGCCTGCGTACATACCTGGGCTCCGAACAGACTTTCTGAGTGTTGAAGGGGATGTGGCTCAATAGGAACCCTTGTTCATCTCCTCTGGCACTGTCCCAAACAGCAGAGCTACTGGACAGCAGTCCTACATAGCATTAATGACATATTTTATTTGATTTTGAAATTTATTGAGTGCAGCAATCACCTGAGGGCATCAAGGCGCTGAGGATCAGCCGTCCACACAGACAGACTAAAATTTCCAGCCTACACTATCCTGGGCCTATCCAATATGTTGACATTTCTCTTACGTTCAGACCACGGGAAGGGCGTGGCTCTGGCGGCAGCAAACCAGGCTATCCTAGCCCTGTGGGGCAAATATACTGCTCCTGAATACAATGCATGGTTCCACCGCCTTTGGTATATACTGGGGATTGAAGAATTTCAGCAATGCAAAAGGTTAAAGAAAACTTGGGGCCTATGTATCACTTTCCAAAAAGTAAGAATACCGGGAACTCACATGCCCCATGTACTTACGAGAACTTGGCCTCACCGACGTAGACAAATAGGCCATGTTACAACGCACACGATACATCGCTTGCCATTACAACGCGGTCATTACAACAACCGCGTTGTTACATTGCATACCATTACAACGTAAGTCGTTACAACGACTTACTGTAGGGGGCGCTCTGGATTTCGGAATAGTATAATTTACTATTCCAACTCCAGTCTGTACAACAGTAGGGAAGGTATTGGATTTTAAATCCAACACCTTCTGCCCCCTACAGCAAGTCGTTGTAACGACTTGTCTTGTAATGGTTTGCGATGTAACAATGCGGTCGTTGTAATGACCGCGTTGTAATGGCATGTGATGTATCGCATGCGTTGTAAACGATGTTTCCCACGTAGACTCCCCTGCTGAATGACATGGATCAACACTTTATCATGAGAAATGGCTTAGGAAAGACACACACCATGCATCAATACAATAATTAATCTTGCAGTTTAGATGATCATTTTGTGTGCAAACGGGAGGGTGGTGTGGGGGGATTCACTTGGGGAGGAGGGGGAGTGTTCCCAGGCTACGGAGGGCTTTGTTCTCCTGATTTGTTTGTTTTGTTGACACAACCATCAGTCTTCGAATGTAGGTGGTATTAGTTTGTAAATGAATAAACAGATTTAAACCTAAATTCAAAGTTAGCATACTGTCTTTGGTCTCAACCTTTCAGTTCTGCATAACCAATGGGATTGTATTTCTGTTAGGTGGCCAGCAATAAAACCTGTAAATTGTGTGATTGGAGGGATAGCACTACTCTCAGGGACTCAAGCCTGTAATATCTCTATAACGTGGGGCAGATAGTGTCAGGCTAACAGTTCCACTGCAGGAACGTCTGTACTTTGATGCTCATTAGTCTCACCCACCTTGTACTCTGAGGAGGCTAAGAAGTCACTCCCAAGAGCACTGGAGAAATGGGAATTAGGAAAGATACTAGTGGACCCAGCATGGATTCATTTCGTGCTTGAGTCCTGTAGAAAGCAAACAAATAAAATTTACGTTATAGTCTTCTGCACTAATCAATCTTAAACATTGTGTATGTTATACCTTTTAGAGTTGGGAAACACTCTGTGGCTACGTGTGCTTAGGGACACAAATGATTCGCCTGCAATATACAATATGAAAGGTTAGTCTAAGGTCTATTCTTTTGTGGTCTGATGTTGTATGCATGCAGAACATAACCCCTCAATTCCCTGGAATAATATCGATTGCAGTATGCAACACGTTAAGAAACACCAATGAAGTATGTGGTTCAAAGTCTTTTGAAAGAAGGGGAGATTGCCACTTTGCAACCGAAAAACCTAACTTTGGTTCAATAGAATCAATAATGAAACATTACCGTCTTCGTATAAATTTCCAAGTCTATACAAGCACAGATGGTGGCACTCCAGCAACAATGAGTCTGTGGAAAAAATTCAGCTGATACAACAGAGAGAACTTTCTAAAGGGGATTATAGCATAATTCAGTCTTCAAGCTGAGCGAGATACAAGCAGACTTAAAATGTCCATTGAGAAGCAGGGATTTTGAGATTAAGGGGCATATTTACAAGCCCCTATCGTCACTGGAGAGCCACTTTTTTGACGCTCGGGTGGCATAGCTCCATTTTCCATATTTACTAGGTGGTGCTAAGCCACTTAGCGTGGCTTAACACCACCTTGTAAATATGCCGTTTACGCCTTAGTCCTCTGCAGCAAAGTGGTGTGCAATGGGTGCTGCACACCACAACACCCATTGCTTTTTGATGCTGCCCCAGATTTACAAGGCAGAGGCAGCAACAAAAAATAACGCCATGGAACACCAGGTGTTAGAATGGCGAAACAAGGAGAAATTATTAATTTCTCTTCGTTTTTTGCTCTTTCCATGTGTAGAAATTGCAAATCGCCATTATTGATTGTTTATGTGCATGAAGGTGTTCCTTCCTGCACATAATCGTCCCTGCAGTGCAGACACCCTTGCAACATGGTGGCAGTGTGCCTGCGCTGGTGCTAGGTAGCTTTTTTTGCACCAGTGCTAGGGGACACACAGGGGTGCACTGTATTCTTGTGAATATGGCGCATTCCTGCATTTTAAAAATGTCAGAGCACTGTGCTGCCAAATGTGGCGCAGCTCAGTGCTCCGACAATGTTTTGTAAATATGCCTCTTAGTGCCTTGTTGCAGTAGGGTTCAAAAATCGCCGCCACATTCTTGTACATGTTGTTCTCATTTGGGATGTGATTCACATTATGTGGATGCCATCTCAGTTTAGGAAAGATACACCAGACACACCATTTTGGCCTCTGTCTTGTAAGTATAGAACATTCCTTAAATCTGCATTCAATTTCAAATATGTGTAATCAGTATTCAAGATATAAATGTTCTGAATCACTATGTGTAAGGCACAATTAATGTAAATAATGTGTATGTCCATCTGCCGAGATTGGTCCCCATGATGGATCCTCTCCTACTCAGACCACAAGTAATGCATACTATGTTGAGGTGCCTGACAGATACTTCAATTCAGATGTCTGAGCCTTTAAGATTCTATAACCTAATGTATACCCCTGCTGAGGTATCCTGAGCTTGAAGGCTTTGCGAAACTTAAAAAAGAGCTCTACTGTCATGTTCTCAGGTATGTAAGATTTGTTTAACATTGGAGCTGGCTCCTGGTAAGTCTGTAATGTATCTACAACATGAACAATAGTGGTTTTCTTAAAGGCCTGTGCCTGTAATATCTGTGTCTCTTTTCTGGCAGGTGCATATGCATATATTTTTAACCTTGGGGTTCACTTTGCTCTGAAGCCCATCTCAGGAAGATCTGTGTAACATGGGGTAGTTTCACTGATTGAAACCTGAGCCTGTGCAATTTCTAAAAATTGGGACACTACTAGGAGGCAGAATGAGCATTTAAACTCTGTAGGAAAACATTACTGTTTGTAGATCGAGCCATTATTAAAATATTTGTAACCTGAGGGACTGATATGCTGTTGTGTTTTCCCCCCAATATTATTGCAGTCACACCCAGTAGATCCCCTTAACCCTATAAAGATATGTTGCCTTTTCAGAAAAATGATCATCAGACAGGTGTCTCTCACCTCCTCTCTGGGAGTTATGCTCTGGTAGACAGTGAAGCAGCAGTGGGAGGCCGGCAAACCCTGTACCCCTACATCAGTACACACAGACATAATGTGTAGTATTGTACAGTTATATGATGATTTATTATGCAGTATTTCACTACAAATCATCAGAATATGATAATGATCACAGTAATTGTCAACAACTCAAGAGATATTATGCAAATCAGGGTCAATGTTATATAAACCTCAATCATATTTCACCACACATCCCTATCTTATTAGTTGATTTCCTACTTATTGCATCTAAATGTTGCAAGCCATCTAACAATTATGGCTGTATAGGTCTAGAAAGCTTTAATTATGCCAAGGTAATTTCTCAACATAACTAATTCTGTCAGCATTCGTAATTCAGCCCTTCAGGATGTCCCCTTAGTAACTGGTCTCTCCTCTGGTACCTTGTATAACTTTAACAAAAATTATGACTTTGTAAATCCTCTATTTAATTTGGTTTCAAAATGGTTACTTGTAAAAGGGGCCATTCTCTCTAGGAAGTTAAATGCATCTGAGATGGCCTCAGGTATGCCAGTCGATGTATGTTGACATTTTGTTTTTCATCAGGAAGCCTACATTATTTTCCTCCAGGTATATCATAAATTATATGTATTGCAGACTTGCCTATTTGTCTGTAAATCAAATATGATAACTCAATTGCATTCCTTATAGATGAATAAAACAAGCATAGACTGCAATCACTTTTATTAAATTTCCACTGTCCTGTTGATATATAAAGAAAGTGCTTGCTCATTATCTTCATAGTTTCCACCTCATTACATTCTTTGCATGTCTAGTCTTGAACCAGTACATCGTGAAAAAGCCGGCTACAATAATTGGTAAAACTATCTCAAAATTCAGATCAGCTCGCCACCATCTTTTATCAAAATGTAGCTTTATGCACACACTACTTAATTCCCTTGTAGCCTCTAGGGAAAAGAATGCAGGGGCATATTAGCAAGGGCTTCATCGCTGCTTTAGCGGCACTTTTTGCCGCTAAAGCGGCGATTTTTTTATCGCCCTATCAGCAAGCTGTCGCTAACAGGTGTTAGCGACAACTTCCAGGCGATAGCGACTGGTTTGGGTGCCGCTTTGCATGTCAGCGATATTTATCGCTAATGGCATGCAAAGGAGGCGTTCCCAACATAACAGCGACTGAAAGCAGTCGCTAACATACCTATCGCCTATTAGCAATGCCCGCGAAGCGATAGAAAAACGCGCGCTAACCACGATTAGCGCTGGATTTTTACACCTGGTAGAAACCTGACTTACCCATTATAGTCTATGGGAGGTGGATTCAATGGTTAAGTCCTCACCTGGGTATTAGCGAGATTTTCCTTAGCGATGGGAATTTATCGCTGGAATTCTCGCGTTATTGCTGGGATTCGCCGCTATCGCTGGATATTTTATCGCATTGGAGATAAACGTTGCTAATAACGTGTTATCTCCGCGATAAAATCCAGCGATAGGCAGCGATAAAAAAAAACGCGCTATGCGCGGTTTGCGATAATTATCGCAAGTTGTTGCTAATATACCCCGCAGATTGCTGGTAAAATCTAATTTATTTAGTAGCATTTGCTATTTCATTTGGACACTATAATGCTTCTCAGGCCAACCCTTCTCACTGGAGAAATAACTAAAAAATAAGTTATAATTAAAGCATGTAAGTTACAAATTACACAGCCCACTTATAAAGGCAACAAGAAGAATCTGGCTCCGTATTCTTTTCGAGCCATAAACAGACTACTAGCTTTTCTGTTTGGATGGAGTATTTGACCATTCCTTTTTATTTGTTATTTAGATATTTTTCAAAAGTTAAATGTATGAAAAAGTGACACTTATTTTTCAAAAATGACAAACAACAATACTTAACACAATAAACTAAAGACAACGTCATACACATACAACATTAATATATACATTAATTATCAACAAACCACATTTTGCATTTGCATCATAATACTAAAACAAACCACATTTTGCATTTGCATCATAATACATACGACTACAACTAATCTGTATCGCGTTTCGAGACCCAGGCGAAAAGTACCGGGACTCTCTTCAGGGCTTCATCTTAAGGAAAAATGATGCAAAAAAAGCGGCATCAGAACCTTAATGTAACTCATCAACTCCAACTCTAACGTGAACGTATTTCTCTTTAAATACCTGAAAGGACCATATGTTCTGGCCCCGTAGCTGTTTTATGAACCTGAGGACTGGACTTGCACCTCGTACCACATGCCATAAATCAGGTCTTCTATTTGCAACTAAAAAAATGAACAAATAATTCCAACCGGCACCTGTCATTTTAATTCATGTTGCATAGAGTTAAAAGTGAACTAAACCTGCACCTTAAACTTGTCCCGAATCAGTTCTAACCGGGCGTGTTTATTTTCGTTATGTTGTCTCTCCTACACAGAAAAAGACGAGGGCTTTATTAAAAGACTTCTAACCAGTGCAGCCCAAAATATAATAAACCGGTCTGCACGGTATACAATGCTCACTTACTTTATGTGGGGACTCACAACCCGTTCTTAACCCAAACAATGCCAAAAAACGCCGCAAACTGTCAGACGGGGCTGATTTTCTTGTACATCTGCAAGGTACAAATAAAGCCACATTTGTTTTGAAGGAAGGAACACTTCCAAACTGCGTAACCACAACATGCTGACAAACGGGGGGCTCACTTACTTCTTAATAATCACACTGCATATGTCCTATTGCCGGTCGATGCCACAACGCCACTGACTGTCAGCCGGGAACTTAGGGGCTTATTTACAAGCCCCTAGCGCCACTTTTGCGTCACTTTTAACATGGGAAAAGTGACGCAAAAGTAGCGCAAGGGGCTTGTAAATCTGCCCCTTAGAGTGAGGCCATTTTCAAACATTAGCGCTTGTGCTCATGGGAAATATAGTGCTTTCTTGAAGCCAATCAGATTGTGTTATGTCAGACAGTCTTTGAAGGAACTGGACTGTTGCATTGTGGGACATGTAGTATCTAATCTGCCAATACTACATTTTAGAAAGCTATGTCATACCATTCAGCCCTGTGACTGAGCTATTGAACTTCAAAATGAGGTAAGCCTCTTTCTGTAACAAGACAGTGTCAATGTCTAGCAGACGTTTAGATGTATCTAAAACACACAGCACCTTCCACCTGAAGTCCCTTTCAGTGTGGGATTTGTCAATAAAGTGTTGCACCATTGGAGTGGAAACTACCTTTTTCTTAATTCTAGATCTATGCTGCGTAATCCGTTGATTAATCTGTTGATTTGTCTTTCCAATATACAATTTTGGACAAGAACCAAGAACAGCATATACAAAATTTTTCGATTTACAGTTAGTAAATTCTGAATGACACCATTTGGTACCTTCATGTGAAAATTCAGACCTTTCAATTGTGGAGTCGCAAGCCACGCAAGTGCCACATTTATGGTGGCCCTCCACTGGTTTGAGTTGCAACTGGGACCTCAAATTGATTTTGAGTTGTGATGGAAAAATATCGGCTCTCACAATTTGCTGACCGATACTCCTGGTTTTTTTTCATTGCAAAAAGGGGTTTTTGAAATTGACAATACAAATTTTAAAGCAAATGCCAGTTCTTTAACAAAATCTGCCTAAATTTATTTGTATCAGGCCCAAATGTCGTGACACACACCAATCTTTCCAATGGTGCTTTCACTTTTTTTTGCAATAGGTCCTTGCGTGGCGTATACCATGCCCTCTTTATTGCATGCTTTAGCAATTTCTAAGGGTATCCTCGAAGGATCATTTGTTTTTGAAAAATGGCTGCATGGTGTTCAAAGTCAGATTTTCTAGAACAATTGCGTCGTATGCGCAATAGTTGACCATACGGTAAATTTTCTTTCAAACTCCGAGGATGTGCACTATTATGGTGCAAGATAGTATTTTTGTCGGTGGATTTCCTGTGTAATGTGGTTGTCAATTTATGCCCATTGGGAGCCACCTCCACATCCAAAAATGTCAACCTGGTCTTGCTTGCATTGAGGCTAAACTTTATATCCTCATGGCGAGTATTAAGCCAACCATAAAAGGTGTCTAATTCTTCTTTGGACCCACTCCATAGACACCATATGTCGTCTATGTAGTGCAACCATTGCGCTATTTGTGCTTTAAACTGGTTGTTATTGAAGACTAATCGGTCCTCGTACTGTGCCATGAAGAGGACCGCCATTTCTGGAGCAAAGGGACAACCCATGGCGGTCCCCTTCACCTGGATGAAGAATGTATCTTCAAACTTGAAATAGTTCTTTTTAATGCAACCTCTGCCAATTTTAAAATAAATGTGGTTGGTACCCTGTGGGGACGTGGTCTTTCCTCCAAATAAAATTCTATCACTTGTAGTGCTTCGTCCTGGGGTATTTGTGTATATAATGAGGTTACATCAAAAGAAACCATCAATTGTGATGAATCATCAAAATCTTGGCCTTCAATTCTGTTAATAAAATCCGTAGTGTTGTGTAAGTATGATGGCACCTCCACCAGAAAAGGCTTAAAAAATAGTCAACATATTTCGAAATTGGTTCCAACAAGGAATCACTTCCCGAAACTATGGGTCTTCCTGGGGGTCATCCAACCTTTTATGTATTTTAGGCAAAAAATAAATGACGGGGATCCTCGGGAACTTTTTGGATAGATAATCAAATTCTTTAGGTCCCAAAAATCCACCGTCCAGTCCCATTTTTAGTATTCCACTAATGCATTCTTGGATAGATCTCGTGGGATCTTCCTTTAGCTTACGGTACCACTCCTGGTTATGCACCTGACTTCTACCTTCCGATATATACATCTCTCTGGGCCAAATAACTAGGGCTCCGCCCTTGTCGGCTTGTTTGATGACTACAGAAGAGTCTTGCTTTAGACTAGTAATGGCTAACTGCTGCTTGGCAGTGATGTTTTGCTTAATGAAAGCTTTCTTCTTATGTTCTAGCTGGCTGATTCCTGACAGGACCGCCTGTTCTTAGGCCAAGATTTATTTTGGGACATTCTACGTCGGTGGAATAAATTTAGATTTATTGGAAAGCCCTGATACTTCCTTAGTATTGATATACTCTCTTCCAGAAAAAAATGCCTTTAGACGGATTTTACGACAAAACTCAATAGCCTCCAACTTGAGTTTTGTAAAATGTGTTGGTCTATTGGGAACAAATTTTAGACCCAATTCTAGAACCGCTTCCTCTTCTCTTGACAATTGCCTTTGGGATAGATTAACAATGGATGTAGACTTCACGACTTGTAAAACTGCTGTCTCGTCCTCATCTCCCATGGCTGGGGTTTGAATCCTCCTCTTTGCTTCGGTTCGCCTTTGTCTAAAAAAGTGATCTGTTTTCTAGAGGCACCCTCTCTTGGATCTGAGTCACCGGAAGAAACCTGAAGACGATGTTTCTGAAAACGTTAAAAAACGATTCCTAGAGTGTCTTTGGAAGGTCGACAAGGCTCTACGAGATTCAACTGAAGTGTAAAATTCGTCCTTTAAGAAAGGATATACTTGATCTATGTTAAAGGACTTGGTGTCTCTTTCGAACTTTGCTGTTTTAAAACTGATGGTATTATCCTTAAAGGTAAGTATTTCCTTCTCAATTTTATCCAATAAGGTCTTTGCTTCTGAAGCAGAATGTTTATCTTTTATGGCTAGAGCTAATTATTTTTATTCATCAGCTTCCTTTAGGCACAATCTTTGGGCAATTTCAATTGTGTGTACCATTAGATCACGACTGCATTTGGTGTTTATATAGCTAAAACCCTTTCTGTACTCAGGATCATCAGTAAATATCACGGGTATGTTCTTCACCTGAAGACTCCATGGAATAGTGCCAGCTCTTAAGTGCTCTAACAAAAAGTGCCCGTGCAGTTCAGTGCGAATATGTTTTTTATGCAGGCGAGTCAATTTTTCCGCCTCGTTCTATTGTTGAGCTGAAGTGCTCAACTTGACTGAAGAGAAAGGGGAAGGAGTTGATATCAAGTTCTGAAAATGTGCTTCTGAAAAAGACAGTGTCTCCTTCTCAGACATTATCTGCAGGCAAAACCTGTATTGATTTAAGCTATTTCTTAATGCTATATGGGCACCAGAGGCCTGGCGTCCAACCCACGAGGGTGAAAACCCGCTCTGAAGTGCAACAACTAGAGGGGATAGGCCCAAAGGACCGGGGCCAGGTAGGGCCATTTTAAATTAAGAACACAAGAAGAACCTGGCTCCGTCACACTTTCAGCTCGTATTCTTTTAGAGCCACAAACAGACTACTAGCTTTTCTGTTTGGATGGAGTATTTGACCATTCCTATTTATTTGTCATTTAGATATTTTGCAAAAGTTAAATGTATGAAAAAGTGACACTTATATTTCAAAAATGACAAACAACAATACTTAACACAATAAACTAAAGACAACGTCATACACATACAACATTAATATATACATTAATTATCAACAAACCACATTTTGCATTTGCATCATAATACTAAAACAAACCACATTTTGCATTTGCATCATAATACTAACTACTACAACTAATCTGTAACGCATTTCGAGACCCAGGCGAAAAGTACCGGGACTCTTTTCAGGGCTTCATCTTAATGAATGTCAGCATTTTCTAAGGAAAAATGATGCAAAAAAAGCGGCATCAGAACCTTAATGTAACTGATCAACTCCAACTCTAACGTGAACGTATTTCTCTTTAAATACCGGAAAGGACCATATGTTCTGGCCCCGTAGCTGTTTTATGAACCTGAGGACTGGACTTGCACCTCGTACCACGTGCCGTAAATCAAGTCTTCTATTTGCAACTAAAAAAATGAACAAATAATTCCAACCGGCACCTGTCATTTTAATTCATGTTGCATAGAGTTAAAAGTGAACTAAACCTGTACCTTAAATTTGTCCCGAATCAGTTCTAACCGGGCGTGTTTATTTTCGTTATGTTGTCTCTCCTACACAGAAAAAGACGAGCGTTTTATTAAAAGACTTCTAACCAGTGCAGCCCAAAATATAATAAACCGGTCTGCATGGTATACAATACTCACTTACTTTTTGTGGGGACTCACAACCCGTTCTTATCCCAAAAAATGCCAAAAAATGCCGCAAACTATCAGACGGGGCTGATTTTCTTGTACATCTGCAAGGTACAAATAAAGCCACATTTGTTTTGAAGGAAGGAACACTTCCAAACTGCGTAACCACCACATGCTGGCAAACGGGGGCTCACTTACTTCTTTATAATCACACTGCATATGTCCTATTGCCGGTCGATGCCAGGACGCCACTGACTGTCAGCCGGGAACTTAGAGTGAGGCCATTTTCAAACATTAGCGCTTGTGCTCATGGGAAATTTAGTGCTTTCATGAAGCCAATCAGATTGTGTTATGTCAGACAGTCTTTGAAGGAACTGGACTGTTGCATTGTGGGACATGTAGTATCTAATCTGCCAATACTACGTTTTAGAAAGCTCTGTCATACCATTCAGCCCTGTGACTGAGCTATTGAACTTCAAAGTGAGGTAAGCCTCTTTCTGTAACAAGACAGTGTCAATGTCTAGCAGACGTTTAGATGTATCTAAAACACACAGCACCGTCCACCTGAAGTCCCTTTCAGTATGGTATTTGTCAATAAAGTGTTGCACCATTGGAGCGGAAACTACCTTTTTCTTAATTCTAGATCTATGCTGCGTAATCCGTTGATTAATCTGTTGATTTGTCATTCCAATATACAATTTTGGACAAGAACAAAGAACAGCATATACAACATTTTTCGATTTACAGTTAGTAAATTCTGAATGACGCCATTTGGTACCTTCATGTGAAAAATCATACCCTTCAATTGTGGAGTCGCAAGCCACGCAAGTGCCACATTTATGGTGGCCCTCCACTGGTTTGAGTTGCCACTGGGACCTCAAATTGATTTTGAGTTGTGATGGAAAAATATCGGCTCTCACAATTTGCTGACCGATACTCCTGTTTTTTTTCATTGCAAAAAGGGGTTTTTGAAATTGACAATCCAAATTTTCAAGCAAATGCCAGTTCTTTAACAAAATCTGCCTAAATGTATTTGTATCAGGCCCAAACGTCGTGACACACACCAATCTTTCCAATGGTGCTTTCACTTTTTTTTGCAATAGGTCCTCGCGTGGCGTATACCATGCCCTCTTTATTGCATGCTTTAGCAATTTCTTAGGGTATCCTCGAAGGATCATTTGTTTTTGAAAAATGGCTGCATGTTGTTCAAAGTCAGATTTTCTAGAACAATTGCGTCGTATGCGCAATAGTTGACCATATGGTAAATTTTCTTTCAAACTCCGAGGATGTGCACTATTATCGTGCAAGATAGTATTTTTGTCGGTGGATTTCCTGTGTAATGTGGTTGTCAATTTATGCTCATTGGGAGCCACCTCCACATTCAAAAACGTCAACCTGCTCTTGCTTGCATTGAGGCTAAACTTTATATCCTCATGGCGAGTATTAAGCCAACTATAAAAGGTGTCTAATTCTTCTTTGGACCCACTCCATAGACACCATATGTCGTCTATGTAGCACAACCATTGCGCTATTTGCGCTTTAAACGGGTTGTTATTGAAGACAAATCGGTCCTCGTACTGTGCCATGAAGAGGACCGCCATTTCTGGAGCAAAGGGACATAGATCAGCATAGATCTAGAATTAAGAAAAAGGTAGTTTCCGCTCCAATGGTGCAACACTTTATTGACAAATCCCATACTGAAAGGGACTTCAGGTGGACGGTGCTGTGTGTTTTATATACATCTAAACATCTGCTAGACATTGACACTGTCTTGTTACAGAAAGAGGCTTACCTCATTTTGAAGTTCAATAGCTCAGTCACAGGGCTGAATGGTATGACAGAGCTTTCTAAAACGTAGTATTGGCAGATTAGATACTACATGTCCCACAATGCAACAGTCCAGTTCCTTCATAGACTGTCTGACATAACACAATCTGATTGGCTTCAAGAAAGCACTACATTTCCCATGAGCACAAGTGCTAATGTTTGAAAATGGCCTCACTCTAAGTTCCCGGCTGACAGTCAGTGTCGTCCTGGCATCGACTGGCAATAGGACATATGTAGTGTGATTATTAAGAAGTAAGTGAGCCCCCCGTTTGCCAGCATGTTGTAGTTACGCAGTTTCGAAGTGTTACTTCCTTCAAAATAAATGTGGCTTTATTTGTACCTTGCAGATGTACAAGAAAATCAGCCCCGTCGGTCAGTTTGCGGCGTTTTTTGGCATTTTTTGGGATAAGAACGGGTTGTGAGTCCCCACAAAAAGTAAGTGAGCATTGTATACCGTGCAGACCGGTTTATTATATTTTGGGCTGCACTGGTTAAAAGTCTTTTAATGAAACGCTCGTCTTTTTCTGTGTAGGAGAGACAACATAACGAAAATAAACACGACCGGTTAGAACTGATTCGGGACAAGTTTAAGGTACAGGTTTAGTTCACTTTTAACTCTATGCAACATGAATTAAAATGACAGGTGCCGGTTGGAATTATTTGTTCATTTTTTTAGTTGCAAATATAAGTCCTGATTTACGGCACGTGGTACGAGGTGCAAGTCCAGTCCTCAGGTTCATAAAACAGCTACGGGGCCAGAACATATGGTCCTTTCAGGTATTTAAAGAGAAATACGTTCACGTTAGAGTTGGAGTTGATGAGTTACATTAAGGTTCTGATGCCGCTTTTTTTGCATCATTTTTCCTTAGAAAATGCTGACATTCATTAAGATGAAGCCCTGAAGAGAGTCCCGGTACTTTTCGCCTGGGTCTCGAAACGTGTTACAGATTAGTTGTAGTCGTTAGTATTATGATGCAAATGCAAAATGTGGTTTGTTTTAGTATTATGATGCAAATGCAAAATGTGGTTTGTTGATAATTAATGTATATATTAATGTTGTATGTGTATGACGTTGTCTTTAGTTTATTGTGTTAAGTATTGTTGTTTGTCATTTTTGAAAAATAAGTGTCACTTTTTCATACATTTAACTTTTGAAAAATATCTAAATAACAAATAAAAAGGAATGGTCAAATACTCCATCCAAACAGAAAGGCTAGTAGTCTGTTTGTGGCTCTAAAAGAATACGAGCTGAAAGTGTGACGGAGCCAGGTTCTTCTTGTGCTCTTAATTTAAAACGGCCCTACCTGGCCCCGGTCCTTTGGGCCTATCCCCTCTAGTTGTTGCAATTCAGAGCGGGTTTTTGACCCGCGTGGGTTGGACGCCAGGCCTCTGGTGCCCATATAGCATTAAGAAATAGCTTAAATCAATACAGGTTTTGCCTGTAGATAATGTCTGAGAAGGAGACACTGTCTTTATCAGAAGCACATATTCAGAACTTGATATCAACTCCTTCCCCTTTCTCTTCAGTCACGTTGAGCACTTCAGCTCAACAACAGAACGAGGCGGAAAAATTGACTCGCCTGCATAAAAAACATATTCGCACTGAACTGCACGGGCACTTTTTGTTAGAGCACTTAAGAGCTGGCACTATTTCATGGGGTCTTCAGGTGAAGAACATACCCGTGATATTTACTGATGATCCTGAGTACAGAAAGGGTTTTAGCTATATAAACACCAAATGCAGTCGTGATCTAATGGTACACACAATCGAAACTGCCCAAAGATTGTGCCTAAAGGAAGCTGATGAATTAGAAAAATTAGCTCAGGCCATAAAAGATAAACATTCTGCTTCAGAAGCAAAGACCTTATTGGA
This sequence comes from Calotriton arnoldi, assembly GCA_963921515.1. Taxonomy (NCBI): domain Eukaryota; kingdom Metazoa; phylum Chordata; class Amphibia; order Caudata; family Salamandridae; genus Calotriton; species Calotriton arnoldi. Next base: position 640,649 of record CAWUFW010005874.1, read on the forward strand.
TAAAATTGAGAAGGAAATACTTACCTTTAAGGATAATACCATCAGTTTTAAAACAGCAAAGTTCGAAAGAGACACCAAGTCCTTTAACATAGATCAAGTATATCCTTTCTTAAAGGGCAAATTTTACACTTCAGTTGAATCTCGTAGAGCCCTGTCGACCTTCCAAGGACGCTCTAGGAATCATTTTTTGACGTTTTCAGAAACATCGTCTTCGGATTCTTCCGGTGACTCAGATCCAACAGAGGGTACCTCTAGAAAACAGGTCACTTTTTTAGGCAAAGGCGAACCGAAGCAAAGAGGAAGATTCAAATCCCAGGCATGGGAGATGAGGACGAGACAGCAGTTTTACAAGTCGTGAAGTCTACATCCATTGTTAATCTATCCCAAAGGCAATTGTCAAGAGAAGAGGAAGTGGTTCTAGAATTGGGTCTTAAATTTGTTCCCAATAGACCAACAGATTTTACTAAACTCAAGTTGGAGGCTATTGAGTTTTGTCGTAAAATCCGTCTAAAGGCATTTTTTTCTGGAAGAGAGTATATCAATACTAAGGAAGTATCAGGGCTTTCCAATAAATCTAAATTTATTCCACCGATGCAGAATGTCCCAAAAGAAATCTTGGCCTACGAACAGGCGGTCCTGTCAGGAATCAGCCAGCTAGAACATAAGAAGAAAGCTTTCATTAAGCAAAACATCACTGCCAAGCAGCAGTTAGCCATTACTAGTCTAAAGCAAGACTCTTCTGTAGTCATCAAACAAGCCGACAAGGGCAGAGCCTTGGGGCCATATGTATGAAAGTTTGGTTTTGCGATTCTCAAATAGCGAATTTTAGAGAATCGCTATTTGAGAATCGCAAAACGAGATGTATGTAGGATTTGCAATAAATTTTGCGAATCCTACATATTCCTTATTTGCGAATCGCAAATTGCGATTCGCAATTAAGGAATACCTCCCCATTCATTCCTATGGGCCTAGAGGCCCATAGGAATGAATGGGAAGACATTCGTAATTTGCGATTCCCAATTAGAGAATCGCAAATTGAGAATGCAATTTCAAGGGTGCCAGGGTGTCTAAAGGACACCCTGTTGCACCCTGAAATGAGCATGGGTGCAGATGTGGCGCACATACATGCCCTAAGGGCATGTATGTGCGCCACATGGCACTTTGAAAAATGCAAAAAGTGCATTTTTCAAAGGAATCGCAAATTACCACCAACCTGAAGTTGGTGGTAATTTGCGATTCCTTAAGGTCAAATTGCACTTTTTGGTGCTTCTTAAATTGCATTTAAGGAATCGCAATTTGCGATTCCTTAAATGCAATCGTCAAAATAGGGAATCGCAAATTTTGCGATTCCTTATTTTGCGAGGCAGTTTTGACTTCATACATACCTCTAAGCAAAATTGCATTCGCAAACGCCGAAATTCTGCGAATTTCGGCGTTTGCGAATGCAATTTGGCTTGATACATATGGCCCCTAGTGATTTGGCCCAGAGAGATGTTTATATCGGAAGGTAGAATCAGGTGCATAACCAGGAGTGGTACCGTAAGGTAAAGGAAGATCCCACGAGATCTATCCAAGAATGCATTACTGGAATACTAAAAATGGGACTGGACGGTGGATTTTTGGGACCTAAAGAATTTGATTATCTATCCAAAAAGTTCCCGAGGATCCCCGTCATTTATTTTTTGCCTAAAATACATAAAAGGTTGGATGACCCCCCAGAAAGACCCATAGTTTCGGGAAGTGATTCCTTGTTGGAACCAATTTCGAAATATGTTGACTTTTTTTTTAAGACTTTTCTGGTGGAGGTGCCATCATACTTACACAACACTACGGATTTTATTAACAGAATTGAAGGCCAAGATTTTGATGATTCATCACAATTGATGGTTTCTTTTGATGTAACCTCATTATAGTCCATAAAAATAGCCTAGATCCCCCAATGAGACCTATCGTTAGTTGTTTGGGTTCGCTCCTTGAACCATTGAGTAAGTACATAGACTTTTTCTTAAAGCCATTAGTGAGCGAACTTAAATCTTACATGAGGGACTCTTCGCATATCATTGGTTTGGTTGAAAATAAGCCTTTTGTGGGAGAGACTCAGGTTGGGAAATGGTGTCCGACCCACTCGGATCGGGAAAGTCCGACCGGCGGAGTAGGATGCATCCAGATGCTTCCAGATACGATTTGGTTGAACTCCCATTGACTTCAATGGGAAAATGTGTTCCTAACCGCATCAGAATTGGGCCCTCGGTCGGGAAGACACGTTCCCGATCCGATTTGGAAGGAGCAAATGCCGTTAGGAGGCCTTCCTAACCGCATCAGAATCAGGCCCTCGGTCGGGAAGCTTTTCCAACCCGCATCAGAATCGGGCCCTCAGTGTCTAGTTACTCTGGACATTGAGTCTCTCTACACAAATATACCCCAACAAGCAACTGTTGAAGTTATTGATAGGATCTTGACAAGTTCTAATTTGGAGGGAGCTAATAAAGAATTTATTGTCCAGTGTACAAATTTGGTTCTTTTTAATAAAATTTTTCTTTTTAAAGACCAATTGTATCGTCAAAAGAAGGGGACCAGCATGGGGGCTACCTGTGCCCCCAGTCTGGCCTGTTTATATGTGGGTGACTTTGAAGAACGCCACATCTACAATGAACTTGCCCCATTTTATGAAAATGTCCTTGAATGGCACCGCTTCATTGACGATGTGTTTTTTATCTGGGATGGGCCCATTGAGCTTTTATCAGAGTTTCTCATCTGGTTAAATCTAGGAGATGAGAATTTAAAGTTTTCGGCCCATCATAGTAAAGAAAGGGTAGATTATCTGGACATTACAATAAAAGCAGTGGGTGGTAAACTGGAGGTGGAATTGTTTACCAAGCCTATGGCAAAGAATACTTTACTCCACTACTCCAGTTTCCACCCTAAGGCACAGATAGACAATATTCCGTTCAGTCAATTTCTCCGGCTTAAAAGAAACTGTACAGATCTTAATGATTTTTATGAACACTCCGAAATATTGAAGAACAAACTAAAAGATAGAGGGTATCCTAAAAACTTATATCCCATTCATTTAAAAGGGCCAGGTTTTATGACCGCGATGCGATGTTGAACAAAACTAAAAAGGAACGACAGATGTCTAGAGTAATTTTTGTAAGTCAATTCAATAATTTTAGCAACAAAATAAAGAATGTGGTGAATAAACATTGGAATATTCTAAATGATCAGGAAGAATTTAAATTGGAAAAGCCGTTGTTTGCTTTTAAAAAATACCAATTTACGTAATCAGCTTGTCCACACGTATAGAGAAGAACCCAAAAATAAACAAAGGACGTTTGACAATACTGTTGCTAAAGGAAATATACGATGCAGCAACTGTCAGATGTGTGATCAATGTTTGGTGGCTAAAGAACTTACACACAATGGTAGAATAGTAAGAGCACAGAGTGTTAACAATTGCCGCAGTAAGAATGTTATTTACTTCCTGCGATGTCCTTGTGGTCTAGCCTATGTAGGCGAGACCAGTCGGGAATTAAGGATTAGGCTAGCTGAACACAAGTCAGCAATTAAAAGTAGGAAATGGAATGCTCCGTTAGTGTCCCATTTTGCTGATTGTGGACATAAAGAGACAGAGTTTGTATGGTTTATTCTTGAGAAAGTTACCATGAATAAGAGAGGGGCAACATGGAAGAAAAACGTAAGTCGAGAGAACAGTGGTATATTTCCATACTGAACACTATCAGACAAGGGTTAAATACTAGGGAAGAGTGGGAAAGACTAATCAATTAACTCTATAATGTCCTCTCATTATGCACGACAGCACTTTAGATGTTACTAATTTTATATATAATAAAAAGGGAATTTTTTTTTTTTAAAGTAGTTTGAATGGTTTAATGAAATAGTTAATATTAATTGTGATTATATATTTATCAAGTATGCTGTGAGCTGTACACTTTCGTTGTGATGAGCGATATTAGTTTGGTTCGTTCTGTATATATATAAATAGGAACCTAAAAAGGACGACTTAGTTTTAAATATTTTATACAGTTTATGCAGTAAATAATATATTTTGAATCCTGTGACGGTTTTCTTCTTTGGCAAAATATAAACATCTATATAGCCATTTAATATAGGAATATGGAGTATGTCCATACTCTAAGATGGCGTCAGAAACCAATTTGGGTAGTCCATCTTTACTTTCTAGTGCTCAGGCTTTTAGTGGAGTGTGTCCTCACTTTCCTGCACTGGGGCGGTTTTGGCGCGATTAACTAAGCAGACCGGAAAGGGTATAAAAATGCAAAGCATAGATGTTACGAATTTACCTACAAGAACGGGCGATTTGCACGAGGAACGGAGATTCTTAATCCCGGTGAGTGGAGCTACATGGATAGCAAGGGAAACATGTGGTGTAATTTGTTAACTTTTAATCGCCGCTCGCTCGAGAATTTTTCATCTTCATTATTTTAAGGTGGGTAGCTTTTATACTGAAGGGTCCAGTATGGTTGCCATTTAAAAATTTAAACGGGTACTAAGCAACCTTTTCTCTGACTATATATTAATAGGCTTATTATTCTTAAATTTAAAAAGTTAGGATATTTTATGTGAATACAATATGAGCAGCCGCTAAATGGAAGTGTGGTATGGGCTTGTTTAGGTCGGTTTTCAGTCTTTTGTTAAAGTCTGTTTTAACTTGATAAATTCAAAAAGAAAGAAACATGAGTGAGATCATGTTTCTTATATTTTAGGTGTCAAAGACTTTTTTTTTTTAAATCAAGAAGGGTGAAATTAAAGAACAGGAATTGATGTAAATCCTGGCCCCAAGAGGAGGTTTATTTTGAACTAAAACAAAGGTAATAAGTATTATAAAAATAGGAATGAAAGTATTAATCTTTAAAAAAGCTTGATTAGAGCTCATATTATGAGGTATGAGATTCCGATGATTATAATGTTCTTAATATTTTATTGTAGGATAGTACCTTTTGGATATCTCCAGCGGATGGTATATTTTCACAGACTGTGACAAGCCCGTTGTTGTGGGAGATATAGAGATATATATATAATTTTTAAAGGTACGTGGCAGTATCTTAAACACAACATGAGGAGAGAATATGTGCAATTATTAAAGTACTAAAATCGTTCTCTTAGGTCAATGTCGGCTGTTTCTTGTTTATAAACAGGATTTTTCATCCAGTGCAGTTTGGGACCTTTTGGCCATTATAAACTGGGAGAATTTCACTTCCCTATTACTCAGACCGCACGTTGAAATTACGGTGGGTGTGTAGAGTTATTCCGTTTGTGTGAATGCAATAGAGGTGTGTAAAAATGTTAAAACGGATTAATACATTTATCTCCTATTAAGCGATGTGTATGGTAGGTGAATGTGGAAAGATGGGTAATGTCTCTCGCTATTATAAATATACTCAACAGAGCTATCCCTATAGTTGGAGATATATATAGGCGAGCGTGGGTGTAAAGCAGTTCGATATTTGTTTTGAGAACTCAGTGTAAATGTGGAGTTTACAAGGAATGTTGATACAGAGCCGATAGTCCTATGTGTGTATGTTTTTTTCATGATTATTCAAATGCATTGCTTAAAATAAAGGTTAAATATGTTTATGTGCACCAAATGAATATCTTGTGATATATGTCTTGATTTTATATGTGCATATATTTATATATTATTTTTACATATAGATTGTTCAGTTCTGGATCACGTTTTCACATAAAGCCTGAAGAAGGTGGTTTGAACCAGATGATACCACCGAAACGCGTCGCTTCTTGGTCTTATTGTATATAAATTATGCATAGAATTGGTGGTGCAGTGTGTTATAAATGTTTTTGCTGCACATTTTTATTAAGTCCTGATTAAATTGTATTTGATTTTATGAAGTTGATTGATTTTACTCTCTTTTTTATCTTTTTGATCTTTATTAATCTATTGCAATTTGATTGATGAATAAACCATTCATATATGTGACTTCTGGCTACTGGTATATTCCTGTGTGTTGAGGGGTTTGAATGAAGTAGTGAGTGATAGTATGCTATGGTGGTTTCCCAAAGGGAATTCTTTTTAGACATAGTACCTCATTATATACACAAATACCCCAGGACGAAGCACTCCAAGTGATAGAATTTTATTTGGAGGAAAGACCACGTCCCCACAGGGTACCAACTACATTTATTTTAAAATTGGCAGAGGTTGCATTAAAAAAAACTATTTCAAGTTTGAAGATACATTCTTCATCCAGGTGAAGGGGACCGCCATGAGTTGTCCCTTTTGCTCCAGAAATTGCGGTCCTCTACATGGCACAGTACGAGGACCGATTTGTCTTCAATGTCCAAAGAAGAATTAGACACATTTTATGGTTGGCTTAATACTCGCCATGAGGATATAAAGTTTAGCCTCAATGCAAGCAAGACCAGGTTGACGTTTTTGGATGTGGAGGTGGCTCCCAATGAGCATAAATTGACAACCACATTCACAGGAAATCCACCGACAAAAATACTATCTTGCACGATAATAGTGCACATCCTCGGAGTTTGAAAGAAAATTTACCGTATGGTCAACTATTGCGCATACGACGCAATTGTTCTCGAAAATCTGACTTTGAACAACATGCAGCCATTTTTCAAAAACAAATGATCCTTCGAGGATACCCTAAGAAATTGCTAAAGCATGCAATAAAGAGGGCATGGTATACGCCACGCGAGGACCTATTGCAAAAAAAAGTGAAAGCACCATTGGATAGATTGGTGTGTGTCACGACGTTTGGGCCGGATACAAATAAATTTAGGCAGATTTTGTTAAAGAACTGGCATTTGCTTGAAAATTTGGATTGTCAATTTCAAAAACCCCTTTTTGCAATGAAAAAAAACAGGAGTATCGGTCAGCAAATTGTGAGAGCCGATATTTTTCCATCACAACTCAAAATCAATTTGAGGTCCCAGTGGCAACTCAAACCAGTGGAGGGCCATGCGACTCCACAATTGAAGGGTCTGAATTTTCACATGAAGGTACCAAATGGCGTCATTCAGAATTTACTAACTGTAAATCGAAAAATGTTGTATATGCTGTTCTTTGTTCTTGTCCAAAATTGTATATTGGAAAGACAAATCAACAGATTAATCAACAGATTACGCAGCATAGATCTAGAGTTAAGAAAAAAGTAGTTTTCCCTCCAATGGTGCAACACTTTATTGACAAATCCCATACTGAAAGGGACTTCAGTTGGACGGTGCTGTGTGTTTTAGATACATCTAAACGTCTGCTAGACATTGACACTGTCTTGTTACAGAAAGAGGCTTATCTCATTTTGAAGTTCAATAGCTCAGTCACAGGGCTAAATGGTATGACAGAGCTTTCTAAAACGTAGTATTGGCAGATTAGATACTACATGTCCCACAATGCAACAGTCCAGTTCCTTCAAAGACTGTCTGACATAACACAATCTGATTGGCTTCAAGAAAGCACTACATTTCCCATGAGCACAAGCGCTAATGTTTGAAAATGGCCTCACTCTAGGTTCCCGGCTGACAGTCAGTGGCGTCCTGGCATTGACCGGCAATAGGACATATGCAGTGTGATTATTAAGAAGTAAGTGAGCCCCCCGTTTCCCAGCATGTTGTGGTTACGCAGTTTGGAAGTGTTCCTTCCTTCAAAACAAATGTGGCTTTATTTGTACCTTGCAGATGTACAAGAAAATCAGCCCCGTCTGACAGTTTGCTGCGTTTTTTGGCATTTTTTGGGATAAGAACGGGTTGTGAGTCCCCACAAAAAGTAAGTGAGCATTGTATACCGTGCAGACCGGTTTATTATATTTTGGGCTGCACTGGTTAGAAGTCTTTTAATAAAACGCTCTTCTTTTTCTGTGTAGGAGAGACAACATAACGAAAATAAACACGCCCGGTTAGAACTGATTCGGGACAAGTTTAAGGTACAGGTTTAGTTCACTTTTAACTCTATGCAACATGAATTAAAATGACAGGTGCTGGTTGGAATTATTTGTTCATTTTTTTAGTTGCAAATAGAAGACCTGATTTACGGCACGTGGTACGAGGTGCAAGTCCAGTCCTCAGGTTCATAAAACAGCTACGGGGCCAGAACATATGGTCCTTTCGGGTATTTAAAGAGAAATATGTTCACGTTAGAGTTGGAGTTGATGAGTTACATTAAGGTTCTGATGCCGCTTTTTTTGCATCATTTTTCCTTAGAAAATGCTGACATTCATTAAGATGAAGCCCTGAAGAGAGTCCCGGTACTTTTCGCCTGGGTCTCGCAACGCGTTACAGATTAGTTGTAGTCGTTGGTATTATGATGCAAATGCAAAATGTGGTTTGTTTTAGTATTATGATGCAAATGCAAAATGTGGTCTGTTGATAATTAATGTATATATTAATGTTGTATGTGTATGAAGTTGTCTTTAATTTATTGTGTTAAGTATTGTTGTTTGTCATTTTTGAAAAATAAGTGTCACTTTTTCATGCATTTAACTTTTGAAAAATATCTAAATAACAAATAAAAAGGAATGGTCAAATACTCCATCCAAACAGAAAAGCTAGTAGTCTGTTTGTGGCTCTAAAAGAATACGAGCTGAAAGTGTGACGGAGCCAGGTTCTTCTTGTGTTCTTAATTTAAAACGGCCCTACCTGGCCCGGTCCTTTGGGCCTATCCCCTCTAGTTGTTGCACTTACAAGGCAAAGCCTCTATATGTGTATTTTATGACAGTCATAATTTAAGCCTAGACATGGTATCAGTTTGGGAGTGTTGACTGAATTACCAACATTCGAACCCTATTGGTGAATAAATGAGATGTGTTTTACCATAAACGCATAAGGTTCTCCTTCTTAGTAGCCCATAACTTTTTTTGCCAGCCCCATTGGGATTATGATTTAAGGGACAAAACCCACATTGCACTAATTTTGCCCAGAAACTTCACATACTATAAGCAAGTGAAAGCTCTGAGTGAAATGCCAGGAAAAACATGCAGGAATGAGCATGGTAATTTTGATCATCGCCCCACTGCTTTTCGCAGTGGAAAAAAAATGAAAAATAAAATGATAATAACTCTATGTTATTATCATTTTATTTTTCCTGCTGCAGCATCTCTGCGGGCGGATCGGGGCAGATCTTCTCTATGTAAGTGCGCATGAATGTTTGACCGGCCCTCTGGAGCCGGCCAAACATTCATGCACACTTTGCATGTTTTCCATGCAGGCTGCATTACACCCTGCATGGAGTTCTCCATGCAGGCTGCATTACAGCCTGCATGGAGAACATGCCTAGCCTCCCATTCCCTGTCTGACTGTCAAACCAGGGCGCTCAGACCAATCACAACGCTGCACTGCAGCGTTGTGATTGGCTATCGGGGACTGGGAGCTGGGTGCTTCCTGCTTCCTTTGCAGAGAAGAGGATGCAGGAGAGGCGGCAACAGGCCGGCAGGTAAGTGTTTTTTTTTTTTAAACCGCCCCCACCATCTTTCCCCCTCCCCGCCTCACTGTGGCTTCCCTGGAGCAGTCACTCCTGATTTTGATTCCTGCATGAAATTCCCCAAAATCTTATAATACATGTAATTCCTACCCACCATCCGAATTACAGGGTCCCCCAGTAGCAGTAATACCGGGAGGGGATATAACAGGTAGACCCAGTAATTTGGATGGTCTGTGGGACTAAAATCTAGTCAGCCATGTCAATAGCACAGTACCTTTTGAAACCTTTAAAATGTTGAATCCCACCAGATTAATTTGTAGTCCTGCATTATAAGGCACCTGGCACTTGCTGTTTAAAGCATGCTTGCCACTGCTTTTCTGCACTCTTAGCATGACTACATCATGGTGGTGCTGCTGTTGTGTGGACATTCATAGTTGTCAAGTATATCCATGGCAGATGTCTCACTTTAAGTCAGTTCTGACATTTTAAGAATCATTACATTGTATTCTGGGGCTTTAAATGTTGCTGTGCAGTTGGGTAAAAGGCCAGAATTAACTGAAGGTAAGATACATAACAAGGGGACACCTTGCAGCTATGAATTTTGTTAGTATGTGTCATGTTTTCACCACTCTCGCATGTGCATGGTGGCAGCACTTCTTTCACAGGTACCTGTTGCTACACCTTGCTTTGAATATTTCAAGCCTGGGGTGTTTGGCAGGTGACTTGCTATCAATACTGAGTTGTTAGAAAAGGGGGCTGATGCATCAAAGGGTTTTAACCATTCTGTGTCTGTGGGTTTATATGACAGTACATATTGGCAAACATTCTTATGAGCCAATCATTTCACTAATCAGTGAGAGAATTAAATACTGCCAAATGGCCATATTTGATTTTATTATTCCTGGATTTTGTACAGTATATAAGATAATTAGATCAGACCTAAAACACGTTGGTAAACTCTGCAACTTTAAGTGAGCCACACACAATTTGAGGAAACAAAAGGAAGAAGAAACAATATTTTAGTGACATCCCAAAAAACAAAACTCAAGCAGAATAATCTTAGACCAGTCTTTCTTGTTGCTACTTTGTATAACAAAATTACATTGTCTTGATCCCTCCAGAAAGAAGTAAAAATGACTCATTCTCACTCACTTTCCATCCTTTGAATGGCATTTAGTTTGTTGTTGTGCAGGTAACTACCAGTGATTATATATTTACAGTACTGATGAGGGTTGTTTCTCTTTCAGTGGGGATCTATCAGTTATTATAGATTTAAATCTAAAACAGTATGGCCTGTGTATACTGTTATAGCTTCCCAAGAATGCTCACTTGAGGGATAATCTTTCCAGTGAACCTTATATCCTGGTTGCCTTTGTATTGTAACTGGCAGAGGACGACACAGAAGCTGACAATAGGATCAGGAACATATGGCTTCAGGTGGGATGAATGCAAGACAAAATGATCCTTTCAAGTGTAAGACAACTTCAACCAAAATCCCCAGGATTGATCAGATGAGTCAAAAAGTCACCAGGAAGTGACCCTTTTGGCTAATAAGCCCCAAGGAGACCTCCAAAATTAGGGCATGGCCCTCTTTAGATATGCTGACATTAAAACATGGGCTACAATCTATTAAGTCTGGCTCTCCTCCCTCCTCCGAAACTCAGACTTTTAGATGACTCCGTCTTAACTGTCATTCTAAAACATCTCAATACTTCTTTGAGTGAAGGTAACATTCATCAGAATTGGAAGCACGCCCTTGTCCTACCCCTGCTAAAAAAATGATCTGGGCCCTTCCTGTTGGTCAAACTTTCTTCCAATTTCCCTTCTTCCTGTCTTTTCCAAAATCTTAGAAAAGCATGTTAATACTCAACTCTCCACATTCGTTGAGATGCACCAGCTGCTCCATCCTTCACAGTCTGGTTTCAGGGCTGCGCACAGCACAGAATCTGCTCCTCTTGGAGTCACAGAATGTCTTAGGCAACAGCTTGACTCTGGCGGCACGGCTGCTCTCATTCTGCTTGACCTAAGTGCGGCGTTTGACACAGTGTCTCATTCCATTCTGACAGGTAGACTTGAGTCTTTGGGCATAGAAGGCTTGGCCTTGAGGTGGGTGACCTCCTTCTTAAAATATCGTACCTTCCAGGTCTCCTCTGCAAATGTAAGATCTAAGACATTAGCTCTGACCTCTGGTGTCCCTCAGGGATCAATTTTGAGCCCACTGCTCTTTAACATTTATGTTCGTCCGTTAGCAGATGTAATTGAGAAGTATGGGCTTACCCTCTTTTCATTTTCTGATGGCACTCAGATCATCTTTTCGTTATCAGCTGCTCAACATCAAGATCCCTCGATGCCCTATCTGGGCTTGAGGAATATCTCCCTATGGATGAATAAAAACGTGTGGAAGCTTAACGGTGATAAAACAGAGGTCTTGGTTTTGGGAAACAACCCTGAGCTCTGGGGAGCCAGCCACTCCCTTGGGCCTCTACCAACTCTGGCAACTAGGGTCAAGATTCTCGGTGTTATTATTGATGACAAGCTCTCCCTGAAGCCACAGGTGTCCAAGGTTACTGCTACTTATTTTTCTGTTCTCAAGTGGCTGAAGAAGATCCTTTGGCTAATTCCCTTAGCAGCCCAGAGAACAGTTATTGAAACCCTGGTTATATCTAGATTGGATTATGGCAATGTGCTGTACATGGGGGCAGACAAATCCTCGATTCGCCGTTTACAGATCATTCAGAATGTGGCAGCCCGGTTACTCTTCCGACTACCAGGACAGGCCTTGGCTTCCGTCCTGCTTCACGAATTGCACTGGCTTAAGATTGCTAAGCGCACTGAATTCAAGGCTCTGTGCTATATGTTCAGTGCCAGGCATGGTCTAGCTCCCTTATACATTCAAGGTTTGGTGATGCCCTATGTGCCTATGCGTTTGCTGAGATCATCCAGCCTCTTGCTGTTCGCCATGCCCAGATTTCGTCTTGCCCGCATGAAGGGACGCTCGTTCGCTTACATGGGTCCTAAACTGTGGAACTCTCTCCCGGCCTCTCTTAGGAACTGTCACTTCTTGCTTACCTTCCATAAGAATCTGAAGACATGGCTTTTCTAGCTGCCCGCTGCAGACTCCGTTAACTGCCTCTATCCTGCACCGGGAGACCCCTCGGGGTAGCTGCGTGCATTACTTGTCCCTTATAATAATAATAATGAGTTGTTAGACTTGGCATCTTTGGTGTGGTTTCCCCTTACATTTTGCCTCTACCTCCTGTATTTTTGATGCTGTGCTGGATTTCGTTTTAGCTGGCTTAGATGCTTTGGGCACTTTGCCACTGTTGATCAGTGTCAAAGTGCAGGTGCTCCCTGTGTAAATTGTTATTGTGATTGGTTCGCCCTGATTGGCATATTTTATTTACTGGTCAGTCCCTAGTAGAGTGCACTGAGTGTGCCAGGGCTGGTAAATAAAACACTACAAGTGGGCCTGCAGCACTGATTGTGCCACCCACACGAGTAGTCCTGAAACGGTAACTCAGACCTGCCACTGCAGTGTCTGTGTGCAGCTGTTAACTGCCATGTCGACTTGGCAAGCACCCCCACTTGCCAGGCCCTAACCTTCCCTTTTCGTACATGTCAGTCACCCCTAAGGTAGGCCCAAGGTACCCCTTTGGGCAGGGTGCGGTGTATGTGAAAGGTAGGACATGCCCTGATGTGTGTGGCATGTCCTGATAGTGAATTACTGCCAATTTCGTTTTTCGCTATTGCAAGGCTACCTGTTCCCATAGTACAGAATGGGGAGTTTGTTTATAACATCTTATAAACATAACTGGCCCTGGGAACAAAGTAGGAAAATAAAGTTTAGTATGCCTGAACTCAGAATGTTAAAGTGCATCTTTTAGTGAGGGTGATTTTTACATTCTGTGTTTGAAAATACCACTTTTAGAAATTAGGTATTTTCTTGCCTAACCATCCAGTGTGCCTCTGCTAGGATGTGGAGTGACTGTCTGGGTTTGGAGTGTCAGAGGCTGGGGAGGAGCAGTGGCTCCAGAGAGCCTGATGAGTCAGGGCTTGGCTGAAAAGACCTGGGTTGCATTTAGAGTAGGGGGAGGAGATTTCCTTTCACCTGAATGGGCCAGGTCTGCTTTCCACAATGCTGTCTCCACCACCTGCCAGGAAGCTGCACCAGAGAGGACAGAACTGGTTTTGACTGGGCACAGGGCTTCTCTGCACAAAGAGAACAAAGGCATTTTGGGGTATAAGTATTGGACCTAAAACCCCTGAACTTAAGACTACTTTTGGAATCGAGAGGAACCTTTGCCAAGGCGAATAGCTGGAGAAACTGAGGGGAAGTACTGCCCTTGCTGTATGTCTGGGGTTGCCCTGCAGTTGCTGTTTCTGCCAAGGAAAGGAGAAGGACTTTGCTGTGTGCTGTGTCCCCTGCTTGAGGAAAGTCTCCAAGGGCTAAAGTAGAGCTTGCCTCCTGTTTTGAAGTCTCAGAAACACAAAGGCTTCAGCCCCAGCTCCCCTGAACTTCCTTGCTGGGGGTTCTGACCTGCCAGGAGTGCCTGTGGCTGTGTGTGGCCTCTGGAGGTTGTTTCTGCTGCTGGGATCTGGAAAGCAACGCAACAACAAGAAAATCGACGCATCGCTCTTCTTGCGACAGTTTTTCTGACGCAATGCCGTGGTGCGAGAAGAATCTCTCCGCACCCAAGCTGCTGAAACCTGTCGGCACCTGCAAGAATCGACGCATCGAGGGATCTTGGCTGAAAAATCGACGCAGTGCCGCTCGACGACGCCGCATTGTTCGCCGATGCATCCCAGATTTCCATGCATCGTCCCTGTGCAGCAAGTTTTCCCTGACACATCCCTCGCGGATCGGAGTCGTTTCAGAATCGCTTCCCCCTACAGACCGGACCGACACACCGCTCCTCTGTGTCCAGCGGAACTGTTGCATCGCATCCACGAAGGTCTCAGGAATCGTCGCATGTCTTTGTTTTTTTACGCTTCCCATCGCTGCGGCTGTTTGGCTTGGTGAATTTTGTCGCAACGACAGGTATTTTGCAAGAAAACACGCATCCATAGTTTTCTATAGACTCAGTTGCTAAAACTCTTTGAAAGTCATTTTTCTTAATACGTGTATGTTGGATTTTTGTTGTTTTGGTCTTGTTAAGTTTAGATACAGATACTTTATTTTTCTAAACTGGTGTGGTGTCCATTTGTGGTGTTATCACTGTGTGACTGTGAGAGTTGGTACAAATACTTTACACATTGCCTTTGGGATAAGCCTGTCTGCTCATGCCAAGCTACCAAGGGGGTGAGCAGGGTATCTAGAGTGTGTATCTCCTTACCCTGACTACAAGCAAGGGTCCCTATTTGGACAAAGGTACCTACCTCTGCCAACTAGAGACCCCCATTTCTCACATGAGTTATCACAAATGGAGCAAAAAATGTGGTCAAAGTTTAACTGACAATGTTGGGATAGGAAGAAAATAAGAATGCAGAAAAGCATTCTCTTCTGGCACAAATAAACCAGAGAATTTGTTCTTGATTCAACTGCATATATCTTTTCAATATGACTTTAGAATGGTGTAAGCTTTGAGAAACAAGGTAGTTTAATTCCTCTATTACCAGTCATGACCAGCGGCGACCCCTCCATTAGGGTGGAGTAGCGCCGGCCCCCCTGCCACCACCTGCATATAAAACGATAATAAAACGAGTTTGAAACCTGTTTCATTATCATGTTATTTTAATCCCCCTGGACCCGCCCCCAGGACTCTGACGAGTCTTGGGGGTGGGTCCAGGGGGATGACACTGTGGTGGGGGAGTGGTAGTGCACTCCCTTCTCTGGGCATGAGGGTTTGGCCGGCCGTCTCAGGCCGGCTAAACCCTCATGCGCAGTGAAGCTTTCTCCAGCCCCAGCTGCGTTGCTGAGGCTGGAGAAAGTAGGCACAGGCTCCCAGTCTGCCTGGGAGCGCAAAGTCCCAGCGCTCAGGCCAATACTGATGCTGACTTTCAAGCAGCATCAAGATTGGCTGCAGTGCATTCTGGGAGCATGTGCCCAGAAGATGGAAGAGCGCGATGCAGAGGAAGACGGCGGCGATCAGGTAAGTTATCCCCAGCTCCCTCCTCTGGCCCGCACCCCTGCTTTGGCAGGGGACGGGCCGCTGCTGGTCATGACACAGTTTCATAAAACCCAACTGTAATCCCTTAGTTGGAACAAAAATAGTTTGTCTTGCTGAACTACAATTCATATCTGCAAACTAGAGCATCGTTTAATTGAGATCCTCTCATTTCTCTTACAAAATACATGAAAAAAATATCTTCTAATTTCTTTGAATCCATCTGTACTTGAGCCATCTTGACTTTGTCTAAGAATGACTGACAACAACACACTTGAAAGATAATTACAGGCTAAGTATAAGTGATAGACCTGTCAGCCTTAGGATTGTCTTCCCCCAAACTTTTTGACTTCACTCCTCCGGTTTTGCTGAATTTGTTTTGGTTAGCCTTAGGATTCTGCGCATGTTACCACAGCTAACCAGTGCTAACATGCTTGTGCTCTCTCCCTATAACATGGTACAATTGGTCTACACCTAATTGGCACATTTAATTCAATTGTAAGTCCCTAGTAAAGTGGTACTACGGGCACCAAGGGCCTGTAAATTAAATGCTACTAGTGGACCTGCAGCACTAATTGTGCCACCCACTTAAGTAGCCTTTTAAAACATGTCCCAGGCATGCCATTGCATTCTGTGTGTGCAGTTCAAAACTGCCATTTCGGCCTGGCAAAATAAACCTTTTGTCAGGCCTAAATCTTTCATTTTAATACATAAAAGTCACCCACGGTTAGGCCCTAAACAGTCCAAAGGGCAGGGTGTGTTGTAATTAAAAAGTTGGACATGTACTTTTAGGTTTTAGTTATCCTGGTAGTGAAAAACTCTCAAATTAGCTTTTCACTATTGCATAGCCTACCTCTCTCATTGGTTAACATTGGATTACTTTATTAGTTTTAATAAGTGATAACTTTAATTTGGGTGCAAGTGGAAAAATCATCTTTGGTGTCTGACGAATTGTAATTTAAACCCATCTTTGATGGTAAACTCAGAGTTTAAGTAACAACTCTGAAAATGCCACTTTTAGAAAGCTGACATTTTCTGTAATGAGCTACAGGAAGACAACAAGCTCCAGAGTACCCCCTGCAACTGCCCAACTGACCTACTACAGTGGACCTGGCTGGACATGCAACAGGACCTGCCTGAGCCCTGCTGGCTTCTGCTGGAGTGAATTCCTGATCCCCAAGAGAGGTCCCTCGGGCCTTAAACCCTTGGCTTGGCAATAGTTGTGCTCCTCCTTGAAGAAAAGGAGAAATCCTGAAGTTTTAGGCTCTTGGCGATCACGAATGGGCCTGTTCACGCCAAAATCTTGCCGCCCGCGCAGATTGGCAACATGAAGCTCCGGTGAAACTGACTCTTTAACTGGTAACGCGGTGATCGCCAACGTGAATCTCCAGCAACAACCATCTGCGATGCCCAACAGGATCGCTGCGCTACTGCAATGACCTTCTAAAACGCCTAGCCTGCTCTTCATGCTCCAGCAATGACCATCCGTGAGGCTCTCCCTGCTTCCTGTTGACTTCTGCACCGCAAACTGAACTATTGGGCATTAGATGGTAGCTTTTCCAGTGGGACTAACCTGGTCCATGTATCCAGCCTGGTCTCCATCATGGTCATCCTGTAATTGTGAACTTCACCCGGTCTCGCATGACCAGATAACGGCGTGGGGTGCTTAGTGATTTTACTGATTGGATTTTTGTTGTTCTGCTATCACTTTATGTATTAAAATGTATTCTATTTTTCTAAATGTTTTGGAATTTTTCTTGTGAACTCACTTTATTGCTGTTTGTGTCCTGCATAAATACTTTACACATAAGTTAAGCCTCACTCCTTTTGTACCAAGCTACCAGAGGGTTAAGTACAGGTCAGCTTAGTGACTTTTTGTGGTTCACCCTGACAAGGATTGTGGCTGTTGCATGTTTGGGGATTTGCCCCTCTCCACCAATAACACATTTCCTCACAAGAAGAAAGCTGCGTTTAGAAATATCTAATGGGTTTGAAGCACCTGCTGTAGAGTTCCCTATGAGACCAGCAATTTTCAGGCAACCATAAAATATTTCCAGATAGCTCTGGTGATTAATGTAACCTGCTGGAGGGTGATCAGAGTTTTGTCTAGTTGTAGTTTTGATCCATTATGACATAGCGCAGAGGGTTAATATGCCTGCTGCAAGGGACATCTACTGGGCAGATCACAGAGTTGTGGTTTTATGTACATGGCTGAGAAAATTACTGATTTTGTCAGCGCGATACTTTTGTTGCTTGCAATTATAGCTAAGTTGAAATCATAATGTATCACAGTGAGCTGTTATCGGGGAGCCGCATGCAAAATGCAAGGTATATGTTATTTTTTTCCCTGATCTTACGCTAGTCTGTTGTTGCTGTGCGGGGGTTTAATTGAGTGGTGATGGGCCCAACCACAGCCGCTGTCTTACATTTTAGATCCTGAGTTTGTGTTTCTCCAGACCAGCCACTCTTCAAATGTACTCTTTACCAGTATGGGTGGCAGGCCCGGCTCCAGGAATTTTTATTTGGGTGGGCCAAGGATGCATTCGGGTGGGCCACTGCGGGCCCGATTTGTCACTTATATGTCTAGCCAGGCCTGCTTCAGGGCCCTCCTTTATCGCTCCTTAGTCTTACAAGGGCCCAGTAAAACGCATTCTTTTCTTTCCAAATCTCTTTCTAAATGTTATCACTCTCAAAAAGTGTTTTTCCATGTAATGTCCCTTTGATGGGAAGAGGAGGTTTCTGAGGTGGGAGTATCAGGCAAGTGACACTTCTCGGGCTCTCCCTCATGACCTCCTCCTCGGACTCCCTCACTACCACCCTCCTCCAGTGCCCTTCATCTCACCGTAGCCCCTCCCCCTATAGACCTCCTCCTCAGATTCCCTCACTGCCACCCTCCTCCAGTGCCTCTCATCTCTCCATAGCCCCCCCCTATTGACCTCCTTCTCACCACAACTTCTCTCCACTCTGCTTATGTTCCCTTGCAGGTTCTGTCTCTTATAAACACACACATCTTATCCACATGCTCCCCTTCAACTCTCATCTCTCCCCCAGCCTCATAACTTCTTTCCTTGTTCTGCTTTATTTACATCCATGTCTCCCCTTCCATCCTCCCAGAGCATCTGATCTTTTCTTGTTGATTCTGTCCCTCTTAAATCCACCTATCCCTCAATGCTCTACCCTTTTTCTCATCTTTCTCTCAGACTCTGACCTTACCTTACCATGTGTACTCTGTCCCTCTTACATCCATCTCTCCCATGCCCCCAAGTTCATCCAATTTCCAACTGAGTCTATCTCTTATATCCACCTATCTCCTCAATGGAGAAATGCGACTGGAAGAGCTACTGTAAGAATAAAAGCTCCCCTTGATAGTGGCACTAGCATCCATGCCAAGAGCAGTACGCAAATTAGTATTAAAAAAAGGGAGTGAAAAACCTACTCTTGAGTAGTGACATAGATGCAGCCTCCAGATATAAGCATAGCAGATGTATTTCAGACACCTTTTCTAGCTTAAAGCAACCTTACTTTGATTTTAATTTGCGGTCTCAGGACAAAAGACGCATTTC
Organism: Calotriton arnoldi; assembly: GCA_963921515.1. Classification (NCBI taxonomy): domain Eukaryota; kingdom Metazoa; phylum Chordata; class Amphibia; order Caudata; family Salamandridae; genus Calotriton; species Calotriton arnoldi. Next base: position 659,740 of record CAWUFW010005874.1, read on the forward strand.
TGAGATTCAGGTTTTTTTTTACCTCCCTTTTAAGGCTTTTGACGGTCCATGGAAACTAACGGGCTGCACTGACAAGTCATGTAGGATGTGCAAGTTAACCGAAGAGTCCATTGAACATAAAATGTGCCTATGTCCAGCCCTACTAGACGTGCGGAACATATATTTAAAGTCAATGTTTAATGCTGAGGTCATAAGAACAATACCAGAGGCTGTATTATTGTGCTTTAAAGGCGGTTCTGTAAAAGTGGTGGGTAACCTTGAAAAGCTCTTGAGACATACGGTTAAGCTCTGGGAGAAAAATACTTAACTTTGTCTTTAATCTTTAATTTAAATGTGTTGAATTTTAATGGTGCTTTTTATCAGCATTTTGTGAAGTCTTATGTAAAGTAATTATTGTATATAGTTTTATGTAAACTTTAGACAATGAGGTATTCTCTCTCTCTCCTCAATGCTTTACACTTCACATCATCTCTCTGCCTGACTCTTAGAGTCCCCATTGATTCTGCCCCTCTTACATCCACCTCTCACTAGTCCCTCTCTCTCCCCCTCCACTTTAGTTCTCTGCTGGTTCTGTGTCTCTGACCAGCTCCCATCCATGTGCTACCCTTCACCTCTCATCTCTCACTCCAGCCTTGTACCTTGTCTCACTGTTTCTGAATCTCTTACATCCATCTGTCTTTTTTTCCTCACTGATTCTGCTTCTTTTTCACCCCTATCTCCTCCCTGCTGCACACTTCATCTCTCATCTCTCCCCAGCCTCTAATCTTTTCCCACTGATTCTGCCCCTGTAATGGCTACTTCTCCCCTCCCTCCCTACCCAGCCTCCTACCTTCTATTGGTGATCCTGACCTCTTACATCCACCTCTCACTTTCCCCTCTTACTGCTACTTAAATTTTCCTAATGCTTCTGCTCTTTTTTATATCTACTGCTCCCATTCATGCACTATCTTGCACCTTTTATTTTCTCTCCAGCCTCACGTTTTTTCACTGGTTCTGCACTCTTTAGATCCACCTCTTCCATCCATGTTCTACTCCTCATGTTTCAGCTATCCCCCATCTCTACTCTCCTCTTGCTGGTTCTGACCCTGTAACATTTACTTCTGCTCTCCATGTGCTGATCTTCGCCACTCTTCCCCCAGTCTCTTATTTTGTTTTACTTGTTCTCCTTCTTTACATCCACCTCTACCCTTCCTCTATCCCCAATCCTTTTACCAGTGCCAGCTGGTGCCTGAGGCCGCTAGAGCATCGCTGCCTAGTATCAACAGGCCAAAAAGAAGCTGCTTTAAACAGCTTTGAAAGGCAAAAAGTATAAACTCCCAATCTAACAGTCAGTTTGCGTGTTTGCTTTCGTCAGTACTATGCTCCTTTTCGCACTCTTCACACATTCACAAGCCATAGAGAAGCTGAGCATGCTTCCTGAAATGCACATCTGTGAAACACAGGAGCATGCTTGGGCGGTGATGCATTTGTAGCATTGTCACCCCAAGCCCTATCAGAAGCCATGATACAGTGGGGCTGTAGAAGAGTCAGCCCTGTTCCTATCCTGTCAGCAAACTCATGGCAGAGACACAGACTCGAGGACTGAGTGTACCAGAAGATAAGAGCTGGTACGTAGAAACCTGTCTCAGTACCAGTTGGTAAGTTGGACTGTTTCCACTGCTCGTGGATTCTCCTGTCCGTTTTGCTCACCACTGGCCAGGTTGTGTTTCCACACTAAAGCCTTAGCATGCTGTACAGGTGGTCACACATTGGGTCAGCTTTTTTAGCCTGTTATCACACTGTGTGAAAAATCTTTGAGCTGGGAATCACCTATGATCATACAGTGTCTCCTACCTGAGAAGACTGTCAAGGCATGCTGACTTTTTGATTGTCGAATAACAGAGCCTTATTGTATGTGTAAATAAAGATTTATTCTATAAGTAGTAACCATAATTGTACATTGAGTTTATTTTAAAAGCTAGGACAATGGATCAATATGGTTTGTTGGCACTATTCTCTCATGTACCTCCTGTGTTGCAGTATTTCCTGTTTCCGAGTTTGAACATAAACGTATATTTTGTGAAAAACAGTGAGAGTCCTTGGTATAAAGCAGACATATATTAATTTGATTGAACTATTTTAGACTGGCAATGTCTACCCTTGAGTAAGAACACATTTCAAGGGGTGGAAATGCTTCAATTGCAAACAAAAGTAAATGGAATAATAACTTTTTTATAAATCGCTTACTTTCACACATTTGCCACTCTGTAAACTTGTGACCTGCTGACCATTGCAATTATGGCAGAATTATTTGCAAAAAGAATTTTCACCTGAATTAGCAGTAATGTTTGCAATAAGAGTCACATGCAAATGGCGCTTGTTCCTGTTTTAGCCACTAGGAAGAGAGGAGACAACGCAGGCACAGTACACATGGGATTATAATGGTGTTCTAAAGAAAAAGTAGCTTAGAGAGCAGAATGTTGCACACTAGAGAACATTACACAATAAAGAGAGGTGATTCATGGGGGCTAATGTTGCAGGCAGGGAAGTGTGTTGATTGAAAGGGTAAAATGGAGCATATGGTAAAGTGGGGATTACAGAAAGGAAAAGACAGGAGTGCAGTTCTTACATGAGAATGAGGCACAAGAAAGTGGTGCAGACTCGTAAGAATAGGTCACACATGTGACCTCTGGACCACTTTTTATGGAAAATGGGCCAAAAATACTATCTTCTGCCATTTTTCAAAGTATTCTTGAGGAGGGTGAAACCCCAAAACCACTAGGAAGTGTGAGGCATGCCTGGCACACAACAAATTATTGAATATTTGCATTTTAAAGTTCACCAGTTTCCCTGCCTCCTACCATTTTGCATGGATTCTACCCCTCTTGCATCATTGTCTTTTTTTGTGTTCAATATCTTTATTGTTTTTAAAAGTAAGAGTTCATATAGTTGTAATAAAATGCAATACAACAGAACAACATGGTCAATAGATAAGTAAGACGTTTAACAAAAAAACATACACAAAGGTAAAATTTATGTCAGAAAATAATGAAATCACACATAGTACCGGTTCAATATGTCATATAAAGAGAGTATCTTATACTGGATTGATAGCAAAAAATTAGTTGTATTGCATAGATACCAAGAAAGTGCCAGGATAAGCGAAAGAAACAAGGAAAGGATAGAAAGAGAGAATAAAAAGCAGGAACAAGGAAAGAAAGAAAGAAAGAGAAGGGGACGATAGATAGATAGATAAATGGGTAGATAGACAGATAAATAAATAATACAGATGGATAAATGGATAGATGGGTAGATGGGGACACCTGCTACAGTATGAAAAATAAATTAAGCAATAGAGACAAAGGGATATTGGGCTACCAACCCCTGAGATGACAACTTCATATATTTATCCAGTGACCTCCAGATAGTATTGGAAATGGAAGGAGTACAGTGTCTCTCTTCAACCGAAGTATGGGCCCCACGGAGAAATGATACCCAAGCCCACCAAGTATGATAGGACAGTAGATTAAAGGATTTCCACTCAGTTAAAATAATTTTGACAGCAATTGAAATAAGAAGATCTAATAGCTGCATATCCGTATCATCCAGAGGAAGAGGGGAACATGCGGCCCATGGACCCAATAAGATCATAGGGAATGAAAGTTCCACTGGAATGTCAAAAATTAGTGATAAGTGTTTCTGAACTAAATCCCAAAAGGGTTGTAGTAACGAGCATTCAAAAAACATATGTTGGTAAGTGCCTGGGACCAAATTGCAATTCCAACAAAGATCCCCATCCCTCAGCTTCAGTTTATGTAAACGAGCAGGGGTCCAATGCAGAAGATTCATCGAAAAAATTTAGATTGCATAAGGGAAGGAGCAATCTTATTTCGTAATGAAACTTTCCCAATTAACTGCCATGACTCTTGTGTGATATGTTTAAAAATATCACTATCAAAATGATGTGACCATTTATCTTGTGTAATAGTAGCCTGTGAAGGAAGTGGCGCAGATAAAAATTTGTATATTTTCGAGGCAGTATGACCTGAACGAGACCACATAGACAGAAGTGAAATAGTAACCGAATCTGTACAGAGGGTCACTTTAGAGAGGGCAACCTTTAATTTTAAGAAATAGTAGAAATCCATATTGTTAAGATTATATTTACTGGCCAAAGAAGAAAAGGGAAGAGGATCATGACTGGAATCATAAAGATGTTTGACCAACGTAAGACCTCTATTAGCCCAGGAAGACATTGTGGCAGGATCGATATCAGTAACAATTTTAGGATTATACCATAATGAGGACCATCTCGATTTATGAATGGGGTTGGAAACCTTTTTATCTATATGTTTCAGAGCATTAATTGTGTCGGAAATAATACGGCTTGAATGAGGTAACACAAGTTTAGAGGCAGTGAGAAAAGAGGGGGTAGAGAGAGGAGAACACAACACTTGTTCAATATAAATCCACGGAGGAGTATGGTGTGAATTCGATAAAAACCAGAGAGCACCCTGAGACGATAAGAAAGCAATTTGATACAAATTCCAATCTGGAAGATTACAACCACCCAAGACAGATGGCTTCCTAAGATGTTTGTATGCAATTCTAGCACGTTTGTCACCCCATAGAAACTTTGAGGTAAGTAGGTCAATCTCACGGAAAAAGGATGAGGACAGCCTCACAGGTAGCATTGAGGATAAGAAGTTAATAATCGGCGTTATCATCATCTTGAGAGTTTGGAGCCTTCCCCACCAGGAAATATATTTCGGAGACCAAGAGGACAAAAGATCTTTAATCTTAGCTAGAATGTGAGATTCATTATAAGAAATAGTATCTACAAGGTTATTGCAAAACCAAATTCCTAAGTATTTAATTCGAGTCGATTGCCATTTAAAGCCAGCCTCACCCATATGAGAAGGGAAGCACAACGCATTAAGAGGGAACATCTCCGTTTTGTCTCTGTTCAAAGTGTACCCTGAAACGATTGAAAATTCTTTAATGGTATTAGAGATGGCAGGGATGGCAGTAGCAATGTCTTCAGAGAATATGAGAACATCGTCTGCATACGCAGCCGTTTTAAGTGTATGTGTACCAAATTGGAAACCTTTGATGTTGTCATTTGAGTTGAGTAACCGAAGGAGTGGGTCAATGGTCAATAGAAAAAGAAGGGGTGATAACGGGCAACCTTGTCTAGTTCCCTGACGAAGGTTGAAAAAGGAAGACGTAGCCCCATTAACTCTGATGTTTGCTTTAGGTTGGGAATATAGGGACATTACCATGTTTATAAAAGAATCTCCTAAATTATGAGACTGGAGTACTGCGTGTGAAAAAGGCCAAGAAACTTTATCAAAAGCCTTTTCGGCATCAAGAGCAATCGCAGCTGATGGCAAGGCAGAAAGTTTCGCTTTCTCCAATATATGGCAAAAGGTTTGGATATTATCTCTAGCAAGTCTTCCTTTTACAAAGCCAGTCTGGGAGTTATGAATAAGGCTAGGGATATGGCGCTCTAATCGCTTAGCCAGGATTTTGGCAAAAATCTTAGCCTCCATATTCAGAAGCGAGATTGGACGAAAATTTTAGGGTCAGAATGATCTTTCCCTTCTTTTGGAATCACAACAATAGTAGCCTCAGCGGCTGAACCAGAGACTTTACCCGACACTACAAAGTTATCGAGAGCGTTCTTAAGATATTTTATTATTGATGATGAAAAAGTCTTGTAGAAAGCAATAGGGTAACCATCAGGCCCTGGAGCCTTCCCAGATCGAGTCGACCTAATGGCCTGAATTATCTCTTCAGAGTCAATCGGTTGCCCCAGAGCATTCATCTCCGACTGTGAAATAGTATGTGTAGGAATCGAGGACAAGAATTTCTGACACCCAGATATGTCACATTGATCCTTAGGAGTGTACAGTTTTTCGTAAAAATCACGAAAAACTTGTAGGATTTCTTGAGTATGGAATTTCCTAGAGCCCTTAGTGTCATTAATATAAGAGATCTGAGTAGTTTTGACATTATCAGTTTGGTACTTTAAAGTGGTAGCCAACATCTTACCAGCTCTATTCTGTAAGAGTAAGCGTCTAGACTTTTGAGCATGTACACCAAGGTAAGCTCTCTTAGTAACAATGGAGTTAAAAGTATATTTCAAATTCTTGATGTCTTGCAAGAGAGACTTATCATTAGAGCCTCTATATAAAATCTCTTTACATTTGATCTCATCCCCTAAAGATTGTAATGATTTTCTGATATCACTATTCCTTTTTGACATTTTTTTGATAATATGACCCCTAATAGTGCATTTAAATGCATCCCATAACACAATTGGGGAGTTAACCGAAGACTCATTATCATTGAAGAAATTGTCAATCTCCACAGATAATTCTTTAACTTCATCCTTATCTTCCAAAATCTCTGTATTGAGACGCCAAGTACGAGGGCCTTGTTTATCCGTCAAGTTAAGAAGAGTAAAAGAGACGGCTGCATGATCGGAAACAACTATTGGGTGAATTATAGCATTACTAGTGTGTTTTAGAAGTGCAGCATCAACTAAAAGATAGTCAATACGTGAGAAACTAGAATGTGGAGAGGAAAAAAACGTGAAATCACTACCCTTCGGGTTATGTAACCTCCAAACATCAGCAAGTTGATGAGAGGAGCACATATTGAGCATTTGTTTATGTGACCTAGGAGGGCGAAATTTAAAAGCAGAATGTCTATCTAACATAGGATCTAAAGGCAAATTAAAGTCACCTCCAACAATGGTTCTAGCACTTTGAGGGATGTCAGAGAGCTTTTTGGTTATTGAACGCCAAAAGAGTTGATCATCAATGTTGGGAGCATAAATATTCATAACATATAATTTGTCTGAGCCATTGGACAAACGAGAAAGCAACCATCTGCCATCCGTATCATGTTCCGTCATGACAATGGACAGACCAGAATTTTTAGAAATCAAGGTTACAACCCCATTCTTCTTACCGGAGGCTTCAGAGCAAGCAACATCAAGAACCCACTGTTTCCTTAGAAGCAAAGCTTCCTTAAAGGCTATCTTAGTCTCTTGGAGAAGAACAACATCACCAGATAGGCTTCTGCAGTAGTCTAGTATCTTGGCCCTCTTAACAGGATGATTCAATCCACGGACATTAAGAGATACTACATTTAGACCAGACATGAGGAGGCACGCCAGCAAACAAATAATAGTATCTGATAAAGAGAAAGGGAACACTATACAACATATCGACAAGCACATGAATAGATGGACTACAAGGACAACATAACAAACAGGAGCCGAAGCAGGAGTCCCCAGGGAACAAAAGATAGAAATAGAAGAGGAAAAGGCTAGAAAGGAGAAAGGAGAGAGAAAAATGCTCCAAAGAAAAGAGAAGGAGCATAAAAACAAGCAAAACCCCACCAGGGGATGTCTGTAACAGACAATTTGCATGGGGGAAAAAACGTAGAGGAGCAACCACAGAGGCGCACACAGACATTGTGGACCGCTCAGTAATAAAATTGATATCTCATTGAGCAACAGAACATTAATGCAAAAGTAAATAATCCAGTCATAGATAACAATAATAAATATTGTGAGCACTAGACTAAGGCAATATTAAATTTAGGCATCATAAATAACCATAATGAATATTATGAATATCAAGCTAAGGCAACAATAAATAATGCATCATAAATAACAGTAATAGATATTATAAATAACAATTTAAGGCAATATTCAGTTCAATAATCAATTCAGGCCTCATAAACAGCAATAAGACATTATAAATAACTAATAAATAGTATGAATGTCAGGCTAAGACAATATCAAATTAAGATATCCTAAATAACAGTACTAGATATTATAGATAAGAGCCTAAGGCATGGTAAGTATTCATAAGTGATGTAATAATGAATAAATTAAGGCATCCTAAATAACAGAACTAGATATTATAGATAAGAGCCTAAGGCATGGTAAACAGTCATAAATAATGTAATAATTAATAAAGTGAGGTGTTAGAAATATCAATAAAAAATAATTCATGAGCTAAATATGTAGATAATAGGAGAATATATTCACATTATAAAAATGATACAAACACCAAATAGATGAATATAGGAAGAAAGGGAAACAGAGGAAGATACAAATGAGTAATAACCACACGAAAAAGATTAGATACCAGCACAGTCAGAAAAAGAAGAAAAGAGAAAGTGCAAGCTAAACGGATAAAAAGCATATAAAAGATATTGAAGAAGGTGGAAAAGACAGAACCCCAATAACATGGTAATAGGAAGAAAGAGAACCCAAAAAAAACAACTATTTAGATGTACAAATCAACAAAAATTCATCAGAACAGCAGAGGAGGATGACCGAAAATAGAAAAATAGACAGAGTTGGAGTAGGCCAGAAATGACAAGAGATGAAAAAGAGACTAAGGAGAAGAAAATAGAGACATAATAACCCTCATTATGTAATAGGACAATACCTAAACCCTGTCCACAAGACAGCAATAACTCTTAAGAAACCTGCCTAGAGGTATGAGCAATTTTAGGACCTGTGAAGAAAAAACAGATAAAATACCTGTGAAGAAAAAGTCAGTCAAGAGAGAGTAACCACAATGAACTAACAACAACACTACTGAATCTTATTATATCCGCAAGGAACACATAGGCACGATAAGGCCGTATATCATGGCAAGAGCACAGGACAAATGAATCCAGGTTAACAACATTGAGATACATTAACCATGAGACGTGCTAGGAAGCGTTCCAGAAGCCAACTGATCCATCTGTGATTCAGACTGGTTATCCAAAAAGTGGAAAGCTCTGCAGGTTCATAAAAAATCTGAGAGCGACCTCTAAAAGTTATTTTAAAACGCGAAGGACCTGCAAAGGAAAATGGAATGCTCATATCAATTAGCCTTCTTCGTAAATTCAAGAAACCTTTACGGCGAATGACAGTATCTCTAGCAAAATCCTGTGATATTGATATTCTGTGCCCCTCCCACTGTAATGATTTAATCTTCCTCATGTGAGCTAGGATTTGCTCAGAATGTTGGTGGCGCAGAGGTTTCAGAATCACTGGTCTTGGATAAGCTAACGTTTTAGGCTTAAAGGTGGGAACCCTATGAGCACGTTCTATTTCAAAGTCTTTAACAAATGAAATGTTCAAGACCGTAGGGATCCATGTAAGCAAGAAATCCAACATTGACGGAGCAGAATTCTCACAGTCCTCCGGTAGGCCAAAAATTCGAAGATTACTTCTACGGTTCCTATCTTCCTGCTCAGTCAGGTCTCTTCTCAATGAGGCCAAGGAACGCTCTAAACTTTGAGCCTGTTTAGCTTGCTTATTCGTGAAGTCTTCCACAGAACTTATTCGTGTTTCTGCATTGGAGACACGTAATGAGAGATTCTTGAGGTCATTTCGGATAGCCGCCACCTCAACCTGAAGTAAGTCTGTATTTGTTTTGGTGCTTTGTGCTATGTCATGAACTGCATTAAGTTTAGTTAGAATAGTATCTAATGCTGAAGCAGAATCCATATTGCTTCTCGCTGAAGTGTCGGGCGTGGGTGAAATCTGTTTAGACCGCTTCAGATTCCCTTTCGAATCTCTATCCTTGGGGTCACACCCATGCCCTCCGCCATTGAAGTGCCCAACAACAAAAACACCTCACAGAATGACTGTATAAATGTGGAGAAGTCGTAGAGCAGGCGAAAGTGCTGTGAAGTATATTGAAGAACACACCACTGTAAAGCACAGCAAGGGGGAGCAAGCACAGAGGAAGACTTGAGGAGAATTAAAATTCCCACACAGACAAATGAATCGCCAACAGAAAAACAAGCAACCACTGGTATCAGGAAATAGTGTGAGGTACAGACTGCTCACTCAGTCAGAGCAAATATGATCTTCAAGCGTCGCAAAGTTTAAAGTTAGCAATTTGACATGTGTAGTCCCCCCAATGAGGTAAAACCAACTGAAAGCAGGTCGCAAGTAAGTCACTCAGCACTCAATAATTGCTGCCATTTTGTGAAAAAATAGTGCCTCCTCAGCATAGCGTCTTTTAAAGAAAATCAGAGCATGACATAGTGAAGCATAAAGGATATCCACGCAATACCTCATACATGAAGGGAAAAAGGTCAGGAAAAGCCGTGATGCAGATCAATGACCTACTGAAGTGATCCGTGAAGCAGCAGGGACTTTCACTTCCGCCGCCATTTTGAAGCTTGAGCTTGAGGAGAAAGTCGCCGAAACGAAAAGAACTCCAAAAGGACTCCAAACAGCCCGAAAATGATATGCAGCCTTCCCCAGGTGTTCCGCCACTCAAATCCGCCGCTTGGTGATCGAAAAATCACCGATACAGCATGTTCCGACGAGCGGTCGCACCCGCGATCTGACGGAGCTCAGAAGGACGCGGCCATCTTGGTTGCGCGTCAAACCACGCCCCCTTGCATCATTGTCTTTTAAATGTAATGCCCTTCACCTCGTCTCTTCATCTCTCTACCAGCCTGTTTGCATGGATTCTGCCCATTACATCCATCTCTCCTCTTCCCTGTCTCCCTTTCTGCCAGCCAGGCCTTTAAACTGGCTGAACAAAATGAGTGGGTCTCTAAAAGGGGTGTGGTCTATGTAATTAAAGGTGTAGCTTAAGCAGGTAATCTAAATGCCTGTGATTCCACATAGAGTTAATCTGACTGGTACTTTGTTTCCTCTCTGGGCTTTCCATGATTGAATCAACAAATATAACACAACAACTGACATACACCTAAAAACAGCCAGGAGTATTGATTTTGTCAATGGTTGTTAGCTGTTTAGGATAAATGAGTAACAACGATAAATTATTTTACTTTCAACTTGTCACTGTTTTGACCAATGAGTACCTCCTTCACACACATTTGCACAGAATCACAACTGCAACTTGAATACTGTACTGTTGCTCTGTGTTCTCTGCAGAGAGGCCATGTATTGAATGATCATGCATTCTGAACACCTTTTTGACCCCAGGTAGGCACAGTGTGAAAGTTGTACTGCCTTCAGCCTCAACTTCAAAGCTCTCAATTGTAGCCTGTTATAAACACCTGGAGGCGACTCAGTACAAAGTGTGCACCATACAAGAGTAATATGCTGTGAAACGATACACAGAAACACACATCCTGGAAATACCTAACATTCTTAAGGAATGCAAAATTAAGTGAAACATGTGAACTACAAACAGGAACTAATTTGCTGCCATGTATTACCCTAACGTGCATTGTCAGAGACAGGAAATAGGCCCCAGCACCGAAATAAAAGTGGCCCCCATTAGTGAATTAGGCAGCTAGAAAAATGTCCCGTATTTGCAAATTAGAGCAGTTTTTAACTTGTAAAGACATGCTGAATACGATTTTGTAAGGTATGGAAGACTGCATAGATTTGAGTTTGATGCAAGCAATGTTTGTTTCAGTATCACGAAAATCAACAGTAAAAAAACGCTCATATGACCATAAAGCAGGTGAATAAACAGCCAAAAAACAGCCTACATACTGACCTGACAGATTAGACCGTCGGGCACAGCCTGATTGCCCTATAAGCCAGTCAGACCCTGCAAACGTGTTGTGCAGACACTAGACCAGTTTTTATGCAAGTCAAGTAAGGACATGACTATAGGACCAGATATGGGCCCGTTTCAATGTCCGTTCTAATTTACTGCCGGGTCTAAGACACATAAAGGCACTTGTTTATGCTGTGTCTGCTCCTCTGCCTGCACCCCTTGCCTCACTCCCATACTCACACCTATCTGCTCTTCCCCCCTCACTTTAATCCGTTTGTCTTACCCTTTTTTCTCACCTCTATGCTTCCTTTCCCAATTTTCCCTCATCCTATGTGAGCAGTTTTCCTGTGATGCGTCGTCATTCTATCCTTTGTTCTGCGCCCTGCAGGTTATCCTGCTTTTCATTCATACAGGGGCAGGGCGCACTTCACACATAAGGGCAGTTTAAGTACCTATCAAATCGCGGCCATTATCATGCAGGTGCCGCGATTAGGCTCTGAGAGAGGGACCAGCAGGGGAAATTGATAAAACAAAGAAAACCTTTAAACTCTTAGGGGGCCCCCTGGGCCTCGAAACGCTGAAGTCTTTGAAGGTGCGAGGCCCCACAGTTGCGAGCAGACGTGGGGCCCTGGGCAGCTGCCCACGCTGCCTATGCCTAGCGCCGGCCCTGACTGCCAGGGCCAAGGCTCATGTTTGGGTGGGCCTGGCCCACCTGGCCCACCCGCTAGAACCGGGCCTGATGGGTGGCATGTGGCTCCTACACCTTGTGGGCTTCTTTGTCTTGTGTAGCATTTCCTGTGCACTGATTTGCACATGTGTGATGCAGCGTCTTTGTGTAGTGTGTGAAGTGGGGTAATTTGACACTCTACACTGGCATGAGTGGTGCTATGGGGCGAATGAAATACATGTGGGAGAGGGAGGCTGTTGGAGGGTGGTGATATGAAGTCTGTGAAGAGGGAGGACAAGGGCGGTACCAGCTGAGGTTGTTGCACCAGGCACCGCCGGCACTAAAGCCAGCCCTGAATACATGTGAAAACCAAGTTTACGATCAGCATAAATTTTGACAAGCAGATGTTGAAGAAGATCAGTGACTATGATGATCCTTAAGGCGGTGCACTAGCAATGTTGGCTGTGGTTGGAAAGTAGAATGCTACCTTTGTATGGTGTGTGTGTGTCTTCACTCACATGTGCATGTGAAAGAGATTATCTTTGCCACAGGGAGGCAGCTGAGAAGTAGGTCAAGGTTGATGTGCTACAGGATGTTGATAGGTATGGGGGATGAGGATACATGCTTACCCTTAGTCTCTGCCTGTGCACAGATGGTGTCTGCTACAGTAGGTCCAGAAACCAAATTGAAATTCAATGAGTGGTCTGTTTTGTTACAAGTATTAGAATATTTGAGAGGTGGAAACTAAACATAAAGCCTTCATTAAGCAGCTTTGTGAGTTTTCTCACATTTATATTAACATACACAGTTTGGACATATTTTAAATGACATATACCTAGCATAACTTAATTGTGACTATTGTTTTGATACCTCTGCTCGTACTGCGGATCTTGGATTCAAACAACTGACTTGGCTCTTCCCCGGAATTCTCTGGGTTGTCCACCTTTTCAAAACATGTTTCCCTGCTTTGAAAGGGGTAATTCTTAAATTAAATTAAAGGTGTAACCTTGATTTCATTGATGCCTCACACAGACGCTGTTATCAGTAAGACACATTCCATTGCCCCCAATGTGAACACCAGTACTACTAAGAAAAATTAGCCCAGCATGCACCTTGCTCGTGCATATTCTGATCATTAATTAGAGAAGTAACTCCACATCATGCCCCCTGAAAAATATAAATGTCCACACACAACATATAGTAGATGCTCCACTGTTTTGCAAACAATTCGTGTTCATGCTAAATTCACAATTTACGTTTTTGAAAATTGGGAATTTTCCACTCAATAATTTGTCTGAAGTCATACCTCCCTCGGTCTGGCGTTGTTCAGTCGAGAGCAGGCAGATGACCTGGAATGAAGTGCTATAAATTATAAATACTTCCGAGCACAGATGTGTACACACCTAGATTGTGTAACTTTCCTGTAAGTTTTGTGCATTCTTTTCATTAACTCTCCATGTTCTGGTATGCCAAAAATGCTTTTAGGACCACAATTCGGCATATGGCAACATTGCAGAGGTGGACGTCTTTCCTGTTTGCAACCCACATATGCGTAATAATATGATTTATCATCTCAGAATTCAACATCCCATTTTTGTTTCATGTCTTCTACTTTTTCAGGTTGTGAACTCTTTTTAATTAGGCCTTAACCCATTAACCTACTTAATGGTAAGTTATCCTAATAACAATCATAATGATAAGCATGAAAATAATACTGATAATAAGAATGTTTTATTTTTATATGGTGCTTGCTATTATAGCCTTAAAGCCCGCTGTAACTGGCTATACCGGCCATGAAAGACCCACTCCAGCATCGGTGAGGGCTTTTAACAAGGGAGCGGCCCTTTAATGGTTAGTTCAGCCCTCTACGGGCTTTAAGGGTATTAGAACATTCCGCCACTAGAGGGCAGAATGTTCCAATTAGTAAAACAAAGGCCTCACTGAGCCTAAGGGGTTTAAATCCCCTCGGGCTCCGTGAGGCCTTGGTTCACAGCAACAGCTGTGAAATGAAAAAAACATTGGAATGTTGCTGCTCCGAGCTTCTACCAGCCATTAGAACCTTGGAGCACTCCATTTTTCTTCAATATAGCGCTCAACATTCCAATGTTCTAATATGACATATTTTAGCGCTGTTGATAATATGTGATGCTAATATTTAGTTTAATTATGCTCAATTTATTAACCTTGGTAGTATGTATCCACTTATTTGCATGGTGTGAATCTACCTAAAGGCAGCTGAGCACTAGAGAGGGTCAAAGACCAAGATACATTCATTGAGTGATTGGAGGGAAGAAAAGATCTGGGAGTGGAGCTTGGCGAATATTTCTTCAGGATGTAATCTTCTTTACGTAGGTGCGTCCTTAGCTCTTTCCTAAATTGGAACAGGAGTCAGGGTGGTCTGATGGATTTAGGGATGTTGTTCCAGATCCTGGGTGCATACATTTGGAAGGGCTGTTGCCTTGTTTTTTTTCATTTTTGCACTTCTTCGTCTACAGTCTGATGGAGTCCTGACTGCAGGTGTGCCAACAGCCACTAGTAGTCTTGCACTTGTCAGCTATGGAGAATGAAATATTAAGAGTCGGGCCTCCTGAGATAGGACCCTGTTTGTAGAAATAGAGTAAAAGCACCAATTGAGGTTTAGCACATTTGCAGTTAGTGTCTTTTTTGGTTTCAGTTAAATTGTAATAGAAAAATAAAATAAAAATAAAATTTACAATAATGTCATGCCGACATAGGGCCCTGTGACTTTCCCAGAGCAGAAGCTCCAGCTAACTACAAGTGGCCTGGTGTGTCCAGATACGGTAAACCCAGATCGGGAAACACCAGAACCCGTTTCATCAGGTCAAATGCACGTCCAGTACAACTTGGATCACTCCACTCAGGGTCTCTCGCTGCAGAGATATTGTCTGTCCAGTTCAATCACTTCCTGCACCGTAGGAAAAGCAGATCATGCTACCCCAGCATTGCCTTGCCTTGTTGAGTCATCCCACTACCCCCCAGCCTCTGCCTCAGCACCCACAGCACTCCCTCGCTGCAATTTTTCCACCTGCTTAGAGAAGGCGGTAAATAGAAGCA
The DNA here is from genome assembly GCA_963921515.1 of Calotriton arnoldi. NCBI lineage: Eukaryota > Metazoa > Chordata > Amphibia > Caudata > Salamandridae > Calotriton > Calotriton arnoldi. Next base: position 674,977 of record CAWUFW010005874.1, read on the forward strand.
GTAAGGGCTTATTGTTGGACCTGGATTCGGGAATCACATGCAGAAAAACACCTTGCATTATCAGATCTGCCTGTTATTCCCCATTCTTGGGTCAATAATTTGTACTGCACATTATTTGGTGCCAAGACACTGGCCAACCCCCCCGAACCCCACACCCCACCCTGTGAGCATCACTGCGCCAAATAACACGTATTTGTAAGAAGGCTCACAGAGGTAAATTGGTTTCATTGAATATATGTATGTGTGTGACTTACATAGTGCAAACCTAGCTACAAAAAAATTGAGTACTGTATAGAAAGGAACTTATATAATGGATAGTATAGAAGAAATGGGATGAGAGCTGTCAAGGGGAGGAAGGGGAACAACAGTAGACTGGGCTCACAGTCTTGTTTGTTGATGAAAGGAGTGAAAGAGAATGGGTAGGTGGAAGTGGGGCAGACTTTGGAAATGAAATCTCTTAAAAACACTGCGGGCAGAGTTACTAACAATTTATGCTGAGTTTGCATCACAAAAGTGATGCAAACCTACACAGACTGTGGATTTGGGATTTACTTTCCAGTGCAATAGCCTTCAAGTAACGCAAAATGGTGCTAGCTTTGCTTTGTTTTGCTTTGCTTAAAAGGGGCATGGGTGCCATAGGTGGAACAACCACCCATGGTTTTTGACACTAAGCCCTACCTACTAACACTCGTAGACAGGCCCTTGCGCCCAAAAATAATGCCTCTTTAAGACTGAGTTTAACTTCAACAAATGTTTTTCTTTCTCCAAACCTTTCCAACTTTTAGGCAATTGAGCACAATTTTAAAGTTGAGGCATTTGTACAGTGATCAAGGCCATTATTATCTCATTTGCATGAATACACCTGTAGCTTTCTGCTGTACTCTAACAAAAGGAAATGAAGCACAAACACCAGAGTCCCATATACAGAGCATTGGATCATTTATGTTACACTCTGCATCCATGCAAGACCTTTACAAACCCGGTACCTTGTTGAAGGGAGTTTTCAGGTGACTGATCACATTACAGTGACCATTGTGCAGGGCCCATCTATGATGCTTTGCTATGCTGGCATGCTCCGCTCAACCTTTCAACGGACAAGATGCATGCACTCCTATTGCCCATGCCCTTACATTGACGCTAGGAGTGGTCACCATCATGCTAACTACATTGGCAATGCCATGCATTTTCAAGGTTACCACTTGTACATTAACATGAACAAAATCGAGTGCCATGATTTTGACAATGATGACGTATAATTCTACCTCCACTCCTACATATTTCCTGGCTTGAAGCCATAGCTTGGTCAGGTCAGTTCTGGTAATGCAGATATAAAGGTTTTAACTGTTATGGTATGCAGAGGTCAATGTTGACAGTGGGATAGGGATGCATCTAGAGTACCCTTAAGTAGGTGACCTGCACATCCCTTTGTCGTGCCACCATATTTTGTTGATATAGGTGGGTATATCCTTTACAAAATGTTGCTGTGTATGAAACTTAACCCTTACTGTCATCTACAGACTAGCCAGTCGAGCTTTGTCTGCTATAAGCGCCATATTTGTTTCTGACAGCTTAGTCGCCATTATGATATCAATTATGATACCACCAACCTATTCCCATTGCGGTAGGGCACTTGATGTTTGCAGTCCCGTGCTGCTGGTTTTTTTTTCGGCCCTTCAGTAGGAAATCAATTTTTGAATTTGAAACCACATTCATTCTTCAGCAGTGCCACGGTTGCGGCTCTGTTTGTCTTTACTCTTGTGTGTGAACTTCTCTGTTTGCTATCAGACTCCTGTCTCAGTTTGTCTTTATTGTGACTTGTACACCTCATGCTCACTTTTAGTTCATGCCTTCAGCTAACTCTTTTATGTCTGCAACTTGTAAGGGGATGAGCACCTGAACCTCCGGTACCACATGCTGCTATCTCCTTATGCTCTTTTCTCTCTTCAACATTTTATCATAGCACCCAGCTATTCCTTACCACCTCCCATCATTGGCTTTTTCCCACCCTTTTTTTGTCCTTAACCCACCAACCTATCACTGTGCTCATACCTGTTCCACTGCAGTAACACTCAGTGGCGTAACGAAATTTGAGATGGCCCCCCTGCAAGGTGCATGGAGGGGCCCCCGCTCCGGATTTTATCAGGAGCTCTTGGACGAGAGTACTGTTCTGAGGGGGCCCCATTCAGCTCGGGGCCCACCGCACTGCAGGAGGTGCGGGGGCCTGTGTTACGCCCCTGGTAACACTCCTACTCCAGTTGTTGGCATGGCCTGCTTTCTTACTCCTTGTTTACATCCCGAGCAGTCTTTTCCGGTTACTACTACTTCTCACTTGTAACCGCCCATCAGACTGTTCTGCCTGCTTTCTGCCCTAGCCTCTTCACCAAATGTCCTACGACCCTTGTCTGCCTGCCTGGGAGCCCAGTGCTGCATGTCTCCCATCTCCTGTTCACCTGCCTGCCAGCCCCAGAGTTGCATGCCTCCTGGACCCTGTCTATCCACCAGTTATGTAATGCAGATTTGAGGAGTGCACTATCACCCGGAACGGTATCCTGGCGCTGAGCAGGTGTGAGTCTAGCCAAACCTAGGACTACTCTAAAAGCCAGGTCTTCATCTTCCTGCAGAATTCTAGAAGTGAGGAGAAGGCTCTTATGTGCAGCTGCTGGTCATTCCACGCTAAAAGAAAAGGTTCACAGGGGGAAAGCGTATGTGGGTTTGTGATGTAGAAGGACTGAAAAAAGGGATGGAAATTAAGTAGGTGACCAGCGAGATTGATGATGGAAGAGTTCAAAAAGGTGTGTGGAGATAATAGTTGTAGGATTACTAGTTGCGCTTCTATGGCTACAACTCTTTTAGAGAACCCAGTCCCCAACACACACATTTTTCATCCAATTTAAATCTACATTTTAAATCTACATGCATACTTACTCTGTTACAGCAAACTAGAAACCTTGCAGAAGAACTACACCTACGGAGCATACAATGAAGGGGCACACAATAGAACAACAGTTCTATACGGGATGATTGATTTGGAACCACAAAGGGGAGTAATTGTACTTGAATAGGAGGATTATTTATATCAGTGGACAATCAATTCTAGAAAATGGAAGGGTAGCTTTGGGGACTACACAATTACGCATGAGCGATCATCAAGAAAAGTTACTGCTGGTAACCATGCCATATATATGGGGAAGGCAAGCCTTGTGAGGAAACTGGCAAGCCCAACACCCCGCACAAGAAGGGACATCCTCCTAAACAACCTACCGCAAGTGCGGGAGATTCACTTACTCTTGTTCTGCTCCCCCTCAGTCTGATCCCCCCATGACGCTTAGGTTTAGCAGCAGACACAACCAGAACCTCAGTCTGATATTGGACAACATGCACCTCCGCCCTGCATTCTAGCCTGTCTGCCACTGTGTAGCATGTCTCTATCTCAGGCTATTGACACCCCAAATGAACCATCACCTGAAAATGCAACTGCTAAGTCCTTTGTCAAGGAATCTGTAGGCACTGAGAGATGGCATTCTGTGATGCTATAAAAATACCCTCATGGGGCTCGTGGTGTCCATTCGCCCCTGCAATTCCTGTTCTAACAAATTGTTAGTCATCGGAGAGTACTTTCCCTCAAGTGCAGGTATGCTGTAAATTTTGATGTATAATCATATCTTATTTTATTGGGCAACTATACGGTGTGGGGTATTAGCTGTAGGTTATTGCTGCAGATGTGGGCTTTTGGGCTCGACTAACTAGAGCCATGAGGGCAAGTCCATCTTCCTCCATGGTAATTTTCAATCACCTCTATGTCTCTCGTCTTCGTTACAGTCGTTACCTGATGAGGTGCAACAGACTTCTAAAGACAAGACACAGTACAGGAATACTAAACTCAAATCCCGCCAACCCTCAGCTGGGCGTTATATAAGTAAAGAGCATTCCCAGGCTGGTCCTGTATTCACAAGCCCTATCAAAGACCTGGAAATAGGGGAGGATGGGTGAGGCACAGTGACTGTCACGTGGGAAAAATCAGACCAAGAGTAATGAAGATTACCCATAGGTAGTCGGGCCATTACCTCTCCGCTGTTAGTAGTACGGATGGGCTCCGTCGCCCTGGAGTTTCTTTGTAGAGATTTTTTTAGGTTAACTGGACACTATTGACAGAGGCTAAGAATAAAGAATCATTGACTATCTTCTACAAGTCTAGACGGGGCATATCAACAAGCGGCAGCGATAATTATCGCTGGCCGCTCTTAGCGTGAGGAATTTTATCGCCGGCTATCGCAGATAATTATCGCCATGCTAGCGCTGTATTAACAACGCATAGCGCAATGGCGATAATTATTCCAGTGATAGCGATGTTTTCCATGGAACATCGCTGGTTTTCCGGCGATGTTCCATGGAAAACGGCGATGTCCTTGGTGATAGGGCCTGTGGTCTTAGCCACACAATCCACCCCCCATGTTAGGTATGCCTTAGTCAGGAATTTAACAGACGTTAAATTCCTGCGTTAAGGCATACTTAACGTGATTTTAAATATCGCTAACCCTCGTTGTTAATATGAGGAAGCTGGGTTAGCGATATTTACCCAAGGAGTCTGGTCAGGCACACCTCCTTTGCATCTCATTAGCGATGCGATGGGAGGCGTGCTGACAAGGGGCGCTAATGCTTGTTGATAATGCGATAATATTATCGCCGCTTTTCGCCCGAAAACGGGCTCTAAAGCGGCGATAATATTATCGCCACACCTTGTTAATATGCCCCGACGTTTTTCTTTTAATATTACCTCGGGGAATCAGAATAAAGCCAGCCTAGATGACCTATAGATCAATTTAGCTTTCTAGTGTATCGCATTGTCAAATGTGTGCAGAAAACACAAACAGGTCCCTATAAAAGGGCTCCAGGATGACCGATTCCTTTTGTACTACCAGCAGTCGAGTCCGGATGAGTAGCTACCGATGGTGAAGCATGCCACCTAGGTTGGTGGGTGAGGGTTTGCGTTCTTTCTGAACTAACACACTGAGCAAGGTAGAAATCGATTCCCCAAATCCATAGTATCTCTTTTGGGCTAGGTTCTATGTAGAAGACCTGCAAGTCACTCTCCTGAGTGGTAACAGTTAAATTTTGCCTAAAAGGTTTTTCGAATTTACCAACTTTGCAACCTTGGCACTTTGAGAAATTTGCAACATTTTGTGAACTTTGTAAAATGTTCCATGCAGAAGAATTTTCTCATAAAACAAAATTGTAAGCAAATTCTATTTCTCACACTAAAAGTCAGCCTTGGCTGAGTTTTTTTCTACGCAAAACCTACCTTTGAGGGATTTTTTTTCTTGTACAAAGGTTGCAAAGCTTGTGAAGACTTGATAAAAACTTAATGAAGTTTCCATCTTCACACATCCTCGACATCACCTGGGAGCCAGTTAAACAGCTGGGAATAGCCAACCAAATAGTATTTTACAGGATGTAAGGAAGCGTCCATACTACAATGGTGCATAATACATGGCCCATTGAGAAAAGGCGGGGCATTTTATGTGAGTAAAGACTAGTTCCAGAACACATTACATCCCTGATTCTGTTCAACATCTCGTCAACAAGAGCTCATAAACACACCTGAAGCTGGTTGCCCTTTGGATGTGGAAGGTTTTGAAATACTCGATGGAATTAATGGCTTCCAAGAAGACAAAGTCGCCCGCCTCGGATATCTGAGATGGCTAATGCTTTCCTAATGCAGCCGTACCACAGTCATGGAAATTCTGGCTCAGCGGGGAAAAACAGAAAAAAACAGGTTTCACGGTTCGAGGTGTAATGAAAAACGTGTAAATTAAAATATAAATCAGCTTTATTTCGATTAACCAGGCCAAGAATGCTTCTCCCGAAGTAAGAATGTTGCTTTACAGATTAAATTTGGCCATGAATCACCGACAGAGTGGTGGAGGGCTTTTCGGATACTTTGAAAGGATTCACATTCTTGCACTGCCTTCTAAGCAGACGGCGGCGTGCTTAGTCTACACTGAAAAATAGCGCTGGGTTACCACAGCGTACATTCCAACAGTATGGGCCATATTTACGAAATTAGTGGCGCAGGGCAGCGCAGCAAGTCACCTTGCTGCGCTGCCCGTGTCACAGGGAAAGAAAGGTCAGGAATGTGCCATATTTATCCAATAAGGCGCATTCCTGTCCTTTCCCCCTGCGCTGGTGCCATTTTGGTATCCTAGCGCCAACGCGGGCACCCTTGCACCATGGTGGAAGGGTGCCTGTGTTGTAGGCAGGATTGTTTTTGTGCAGGAAGGGGCACTTTCCTGCACTAAAACAATCTTGAGAGGCATTTCCTCTTCCTATCTGTGCTGCAGAATGCAGCACACGTAGAAAGGGGAACAAACAAGGAGAAATAAAGATATTTCTTCTCATTACGCCTCCTCCTGGGAGGCGTATCTTTTTGGCGCATTTCCAGGTTTACAAGTCCTTGTAAATCTGGGAATGTGTCAAAAACCATGGGAGTTGCGTTGAAACACCCACCGCAACGCCCATGGAACGCCTCCCTTGCGCAGAGTAAGGCAACACAGCGATTTTTGCTTCGTTGACTTACTCCAGATTTTTTAAGCCATTCAAAGCCACGCAAAGTGTCTTACTTGTCTTATTACAAGTGTCATAGGATGTAATGCACATGTAATAAGGCAGACAGCACACCCGTCACATTTGTGAGGGAGTAACCCATCCTCCAAACTCTAAATCAGACCCTTTTGTGACTTCTCTTCACACATGCTTTATCAAGCCATTGAGGGCCTCGTTTAAGGTGTGGTGGACAGAGTATAGTCCGTCAGGGGGTGGACAGAGTATAGTCCGTCAGGGGGCGGGGGACATTACCTCCACACCCTGACTGACTACCATCCACCAAATTTAGAGAGAACTACTGGCCCAGCAGTCATCTGTATACGTTAAAAGAAACTGCTGTCATGGTGGTTCTTTCAATGTACAAAACGTTTGGTGGACTGCCGCCATTGGTTTTGATTCAACGTTTTTGTTTTGCAGAACCAAACTCCCAGGATGGGGGTGGGGGGAAGAACAGGATGGGTATGACATCATTTTTTCCTGTCCCTCACCTCCAGGTTTTTCCTGGCTGTGACAGGCACGAAAAAAGGCAAATAATAGAAAGGAACCTCTCAAACCAAGGGGATAGGGTTCTTTAACCCAGACAACAGCCAGCTCTCCTCTCCTCTTTTCCATGTGCACTGGTTTCTCATTCATAGAAAGATTCAATAGTGATAGCCATCCTGCAAATATCAGAGTGAGTCTACCAATAACTTGCACTGAACATTTACCATAAATAGAGAAAACGCAAGCTCTATGCAATCTTAAGAGAATAACATGGAATGCACCGAATATTGAAAAGCTCAAATCATGGCAAAATAGCCCAGAAAGTCAGAAATTAAAGGATTTGCTGTAAAATACTATGGGGCCTCACATACTATCAATATGGTCAAAAGTGATTTAATCTCATCAGGACAGAATGTCCCATAATAACTCAAATCAACATATCATCTCCAACACTCGAGGACACAGGAAAAGATGGTTTACGCTAAATTAAATCGCAGTGCCATGAAAAAGGACCAAAATATTTCCATTGGCCTACAAATTGAGAGACTGCAAACTGAACAGAGGAAGAAATTGTAGGAAGAAAAACTCAAATACTCTGAAAATCAATGGCAAATTGTATTTGAAATATCCAAACTAAAAGAGCAAAGCAAGTTTTAGAATTTCATTAAAAAATTGGATAACTGCCATAACCCACAGTTTGAAAATGGAGTAAGCTCAGTTGAATGGGAACAGCATGTTCTTAAACTTTCTTTTGATACCAGCACTATTCCTCAGTATACAAAAGTGTAAACTTCAGACACTAAGAAAGAAACCATCACTTATTACAGAAGAGAGCAGGTAGAATACGGCCAGTTTATCAACATACAAAGCAAACAATTTGCCTGAAAGCGTTAACGATCAGGTGGAGCCCCGGGGCCTAACACAATTCCTAGCTCACTACTAAAAGTCGATCCCGACTATTGGGCAATCAGGCTAACATAGTTGTACCAAGAATCTTTTCTACTCTCTTCTGTCACAGAATCCTGGTGTAGTTCAATCCTCCAGTCACCTGCACCCTCACTGTCGATATTATGGCTTCCTTTGAAAGTATAGCCAGCACTACAGAAAATAGAGCAGAAACCAAAGCTTACACTGCCGAACAAGCCACAGAAATTTATGCATTAATAAAAGCCACTAAATCCTTCGATACCCACCAAGGATCTACCATACAGCAACTACGGCATATAGAGTTCATTATGCTTCGTGAATTGAATCAAAGACTACATGCATCGACGCTCATTCAATATCATAAACACCAACGAATCCCGAGAGGCTTGAGACTGGCCATCAAACCCCTACTCTTTCGTTTACAATTCAACAAGCAATTCATGGATAGATGGTATGCGGTGCTCAATAAGTGCTCTCTTGATCTTATTTTATTAATAGTTGAAGAATTATCAAAAACGATTACGGAACTCGAGGAGGAAATTTATAACATTCAAAAAGATCTATCTGAACGTATGGACCCAGACGAGTGGTCCAAAACTTTAGAGCAAATTAATACCAAACTGGACAGTTACGGGAATGAATTACAAGAACGTAAATTAAGAAAATTCAAACGCGATACGATTGATTATCGTCTCAACGAGGTGTACACTTGGGCTGAAATGTATTCTCAACGAAGACCCACTAAAAAACAACATACATCTTCTGAAGAAAGTGTGGTATCCGATCGAGATTTATTACCCACAAGACCACCCCTGAACATAGAAGCTACAGATGAACCATCAACAAGTAGATATGATAGTGGTGATACTTCTCAAAAACGTCCTGCAAGTACCACGGAATCTTTTTTATCCAAAAGCCAGCAACCAACACAACCTCCCGATCATTTAGAAAGAGGACCAAAACAAGGAGAGGCAAAAGACAAAACCAAAGAAAAGTCACGTCAAAATCTACGGAGTCAAAAGACATTGTCATAAACATTTCGTCTGAAAGTTTAACACGAAAACAACTACAAGTTCTTAATAAAGGAACCTCTTTTGTTGCCACGTATAATACCAATCTGGCTGAAACGGAAATCTCTTTCTATAGATTTATGCGCAACATCAAACGACGAAATTGTTTTGATAATGTGATTGCTGATAGTCAAATTTCGGAACCTCATGAATACATTGAATTTAAAACCAAAAGCACGTTTACTGCACCTGTATCACACAAAACGATAGACCTATTTGAAGTATTGGTTTTACAAGATTTGCGTAAACTAGAGTTTAAACCCCCCAAGAAGTCCAATCTCTCCATAACCGAAAGAAGAATCTTACAACAATTGTCCAAGAAAGAGGAACTTACATTTCAACGGGCTGACAAAGGTGGTGCCCTGATTATTATGGACACCTCTTATTATCAACACAAAGTCAGAGATCATCTCACAGATGAATCTACTTACCTCAAACTTGAGCATGATCCCACCAATGAAATCGCACATACCCTTGACAAAATTTTGCAACATGCCATTGATATGGATTGGATTTCCATAAAAACCAAACATTTCTTGACTAAACAATTCCCGAAACGTCCACATTTATACATGTTGCCTAAAATTCATAAGCATCCCACTGATCCTCCCTTCAGACCGATAGTCTCGGGTGTAGGATCAATATTTGAACCACTTGGAAAATACATAGATCAATTTCTTCAAAAATTCGTGAACACTTGGAAAACCAACATACGAGACACCACCGACTTCCTTAACCAACTACAAAATTTAGACACCACCAATAGTTCTAACTGGGTGCTATGCACCATTGACGTTACCTCCCTGTACACGTCAATTCCGTTAAAGGAAGGAATTGAAGCAGTAGGATGGGCTTTATTAAAGCAGCAAAACATTGGAGCACACATGGTGTTTGTGTTGGAACTATTATTATTTTGTTTACAGCACAGTTACTTTCGATGGGAAGATGAGTTTTATCTACAGATAAGCGGAACCAGCATGGGTTTTGGGGGGGCGCCCACCTACGCTAACATTTTCATGGCTGCCTTTGAAGAAGAGCATATTCTGCAAAACACTGAATGGAACAAACATCTCGTAATGTACCGTAGGTTCATTGATGACATTTTTTTAATCTGGTAATTCACCATTGAAGCACTGGAGGATAAGATCAGAGTACTGAATACTAAAAATTCTAGAATCAAATTTACGCATCACATCAGCACTGAAGAATTGTTTTTTTTAGATGTACTAGTCACTAAGGATGATCAAGCTATTCATACCAAAACATTTGTAAAATCTACAGACCGTAACAACACTTTGTTATACCAGAGCTTTCATTCTCCACAACTGATTCAAAATTTGCCATTTTCCCAAATGCTCCGTATCAAAAGGATCTCTTCTACTTCATAAGCTTTGAGTCATGATATTGATCGCATAAAAACCAGATTTTTGAACCGTGGATACCCCAAAGAATGCATTACCAAAGCAGAAGCACGAGTAGCACTCATTCAGCGCAAGGATTTACTCATCAGTAAACCAAAAAAACTTTCCACTAACCGTTGTGTCTTTGTCTCTAAATTTTCGACAAGATCAGTAAGCATCAAGAAAATCATCATTAAACGATGGGAACTTCTACAAAATGAGGGTGATTTCAATAACGTATTTAGAGACCAACCTATATTTGCATATATACGTAGCCTCAACTTGAAAGAACTGTTGTCATCAAAGAAAATCACAGAAACAACTCGCAATCTAGGCATGAGATAGTGCAATAATTGCACACATTGCAATAACGTGATGCAACAAAATTTTGTAACCCATCCCAGAACCGGCGAAAAAACACAACTACGTTTCACTGCAGATTGTAACTCGACTCACGTAGTGTATTGCATCAAATGTCCATGCGGACTAATGTACATAGGAAAAACCGAAAGGAAGATCAAAATTAGAATTGGGGAACACAAAAGCATGATACAGACTAAGAACACCAATTCTAACTTAGCTGTACATTGGCTACAACACCAACTCAACATCACCCAAGTGCGATTTCTAGTGCTTGAAAAAATCATAATGAAAGAAGGTAGGAATTTGAGCCAGTTCCTGTCTCAACGAGAAGTTATGTGGATTAAGAAATACCAAACCATGGAACCAACGGGACTCAATGACAAATTGGATTTAAGTTGTTTCCTGTAATTCATCTCTAGCTACAATAGATTCTCTAGATCCTCATTACTTTACGATTTATTCCATTCACACCAATAAGTTTTACATTTAGCTTCCTGAGTATGCCATCACACGAGACCAGTTTCATGTATGTTTTACCACTCTATCACTTCGAACATACACTAATTGTCAGTGATATGCATATCAGATTTCAATGTAATTGAGAGATCAGGTTGCTCTATTGTAAAATGTTCATTGCATTATTGAAAAGTAATTCTAATGAATAACTATATGTTTACTTTGAATGGGTTACTAGAGAAACTAGTATCATGATAACCCAGTTGATCAGTTTTAGTATTTATCTGTCATTGCACATGTATACACACCCCGGTTATCTCCCTCACCATCTTTTCTATTTTTTCACCATCTTTCATTATTCTTCACTACGGGTGTACTTTTTCAAACATTGTGTCGGGTATTATTTTTTTGAGTATTTCATTTATTTACTTATTTCGTTTCACCTTCATTGTCAGTGAGGGAACCTTTTTCGAGTACAGTAGCTATTCTTTGAGCGTAAGCAGTCTTCAATACAAGTACATCTTTAAGATGTCTGCCGTGTTTAGGGAGATTAGTTGCTCGGCGCGCTCTTTTGCACGTGACCGGGTCTTTTCTCTATTTCTATCATTCCGTCTTACGTCTGTGTTTCAGTTCCAGACCAGCATGGAAGTCCTCGCGTTAGTGCGCCGTGAACTAGCAGCGTTTATGCAGGTCAGTGTTTGTTACGGCATTTTCAGAAAAGAGTAAGCTTTTATCTCACCTGAGATTCTTACCGTTACCCATATTTTTTAGGTGACTGATCTTCCTTGTCGCATGATTACCAGCTTTAGCACTCCTCAGTACATTCAGGTATTTTTCAGATTCAGTTTCTCTTCACCCATTTTTCTCTCGTTTCCGTTCTATCCGCGCTTTTACGTTTTTCACCTATGATGATTTTTTAATCAATGCACGCTTTAACTGTTTCAGATGCGTGCTAATTATCGCAGAGTCCTCTCATTTCATCTGCTCAGTGAAGCTTTTTGCATTTCAGTTTTTCAGGTTGGTTTTAGCTGTATTGTATTTCCGCAGTTTTGCGGGGTATTCAATATTCAATGCACTTGTTTTGGCTTCTTTCTTTTAGCGGTTCCATTTATGCACCTTTAGATAATTCCTGAGCGTTATTCACGTTTTTCTCTCACTTGTACTCTATCCATAGTTCACATTTGTGGTAGCTATTTTGATTCTGGGGTTTTCTATCTATTTCACTACCGGTATGCATGACACACAGAGTTTCAAGGTACAACACAGATATGTAGCTCCTATGGGCACCGTTGGATAGTGTTGGCTTAATTGAAATATACACAAATGATGTATTAATGTATATTGCCTGATTTATTAGTAATTCACTATGTGATATGATTTCACTTACATTTTAGTGGCCCCTAAGGAAGGGACAGAAGGTCCCGAAATGCATCGGGCCGAATGTCACCAATCGCTTTGTTTACGCTATGATGTTAATAATGTCACCACGTGTCATTAAGTAGCTATAATTGTTATGATGTAATAACAATTCAACTATGAAGTAATGTTAAAAAATCATCACAGTTTCAAAAATGTGCAAATTGGAATGCTCATATGAAGTAAATGATCAATTATTGAAAGATGACTGTGAGATGACTACGTTCTTGGTTCATTTTTCTACAACTGTTTAACTTGAGAATGTAGTTTTGTTAATACGTACAACAGGTCTTTATGCTGTGCGCCCGGTTTATTCAATACATTTTGTCTTGAATTTACTACTACTAATTAATGATCCTAGGGATTGGCAGCCCTCTGACACCGTGCAGCACGCACAAGTTGGATCAACTTGTTTAATATCAGTTCTTTTTACTACTACAAGCAATTGTGTACCAAGGTGTGCAAGTGACTACCCGTGATTTGTAGTTCAATCCTCTGCCATATGTTTAAAAGAGGCAATCACTCAGATCCATTTTGTTATTGGTTAATAGCACTACTGGATGTAGAAGATAAAGCTTATGCAAGAAACCTACTTAAAGAACTCAAAGCCTGAACAGAGGAAAAACAAATCATTACATTTTTCCAAACTAGATTTAGACCTGAAGTAGTGCACCTGACAACCTTATGGCACAACAGGCAATCACACAAAAAAGACATTCCCCTTTTTGCTGCTACATTGATTACTCTGCCTCCTATGACAAAGTAGACAGACAAATCTTTTGGAAAGAATTATCTGCTAGGGGAAGAACATCCGCTCTATTGAGAGGTTATGTAATTATATTCTGACACCTAGATACATTTTAAAATCAGCAAGAATATAGCATCTCTAAAAGAATAGTCACACATAGAGGCCTCAAACAGGGATGTTTCCTGGCCCCTGTAACCTTCAACCTTTCCACAGCTGACATCGGAGAAACATTAGGCAAAGCAAGATCATTCCTACCTAGAATAAAGAACCAACGTATCAGTATGCTGATTACATTTTTTATTGGATCAAACTTAAATTGGCCTGCTGAGAGCCTTAAACAAGATACTTGAGTTCACCCTTGAAAATACATTAGAACTCAATGAACAGAAATCCAAGATAATGATCTTTGGGCACTATGCAAGCAAGTCCAAGAAATTATGGCATTCTGGGCCAGTGATCCTGTGCTATACCGCAGCGTACAATTATTTGGGCACATGGCTAATGGAATATGGGACACCAAGACTTCATCTACAAACATAAAACATAGAGTTGCCACCCTTACCATAGGCTTATATAGAGTTCAGGCCAAATTACATAATCCAACAGTGGATCCATCTTAAAGGTAAAATCAGCAAAACTCTTGCCAGAACTATCTTACAGTCATCAAGGATTCCCTGGCAGAATTGCTTCCACTTTGGATCCAATGCAACACCGACAGAAAGCTATCTTATTTGCCAAAGCGTGCCACAAGGGCACAATTGCTTCTCAAGTTGACCTTCTCAGACAAGACTATGAATTCAAATCTGACTTCCCAAAGTACTGTTACTTAGGGTCTGATTTATGTTTAAGTGGTTGGCCTGCCATTCCGCCATGGGGACAGAGTAAATTACTCTGTCCCCAAGGTGGGGAGGCCACCCACCAAATTTATAAATGATCGCCAAGCAGGCGGTCATTTATAAAGGCTTTGTCAGGAAACGCCATCACTTCGGTTCCTGTCAATGCATTGTACTGTTTGCTGCAGAGCTGCGTCAGAAGGACGCTGCTCTGCAGCAAAAAGTATTCTTTTTTTCTATTTAAAAAGAAAATCCCAAAAGAGGATATTGTTTTTGAAAAGAAAAAAGTAATGTCCCCTCACCATGGGAGACTTCTTCCATGGCGAGGAGAGCAATACAATGGTTTCACTGTTCCTTACCATCAGGTTTTACCTGGCGGTAAAGATGAGTAAAAAATGACTACATGACTGCCCATCCAGATTGGGCAGACAGAAATGTTGCCATTACTCTAATAGCTCTCACTGCCCAGGGCTGTCAGAGAAGTTTAGCCTTGGCAAAGACAGAATAGCCTCCACCATGGCCAAACTTAAGTTCCGCCCGCAATTAAATTTGGAGGGCAGACTACAATATTGGCGGGGACGGAACTCCTTCGCTGTTGGTGACAGAATACCCTCTCAGCCAATATATAATTCTGGCCCTTAATCATCAGTTCAAAGAAGGACAGTCTGAAACAAAAGCAATTCATGGTCCTAATATCAATCAATCAATAGCATTTGTATATCGCAGTACTGTCACCACCAGGGTATCTGGGCGCCGTGAGTGCAACGTCTCTGTCGGAGAGCCAGGTCTTGAGTTTTTTCCTGAAGTCTGCCACTGAGGGTGCTGTTCAAAGATGGAGGGGTAGGTCATTCCAGGCCTCGTGGCATAGTAGGAGAAGATACTGAGGTGGTAATCTGTCAAGCGAGAATCTTAAAAACACCCCACTTTCAACATTTTCCAGGATATCATCAAGTGAGCCAAGTGGACAAGCTCAACCATCACCTGGGTTGTTTGAGAGGGAAAGGACTACTCCCTCTCAAGAAAAGATTGAAAATTGAATCAAATGGTGCATTTTAAAGTCCAATTATCAAGGAATTTTGTCGGAAACTGCATCGGGCTGTCCTGACTGGTCACTAATGAAATTCAAAATCAAGGATTGCACTATGGTTGAACTTCACTGACTAAGTATGCTCAGTATCCAGGAAAGCGTTGAAGAAAAGGAGTGTAATTGTGCATTTCACAGCGCAATTTCTAAATAAAATGGCTAAAAGCCATGGAATCTTTTGGAGGAAAATTTGTGTAATATTCCAGTACTTCCAGGATGTGCCAGACAAGTCTTCTCCTACTCTGGTGTATTGGGGGTATGTCAGCCAAAATAATTAAGGGAACAAATGGTTAAAAACAATGTGTCAGCCCAATTTTCATAAACATTTTCAAAAAAGCCATTGGGTTAACATGCAGTTCAGGCAATATGGTCATTAAATTTGAATTAGCCTATCATGCTCAAGGTTTTTACTGGATATTTCTTCAGTGGTAGCTCCTGACTCATTCCTCCTCCCCCGCAAGTATATTCATAATCTTATATCATGACTGAATAGTATAATTATGTTATATAGATCTCACACTGTCAGTCAGTGGATGGTAGAACAATTCCGTAGGGTAAACTGATCTCACAGTCTCAAATGATAGATCCCCTGCTCAGGTTACTGGGTACTTTCTGGTTCCGATAGGAGACAGATCTGTAAGGTTAAATAAATAGTAGAGACTTTGACCTCAGACAGCAGAATTCTTCCTAATATCCAGTTTTTTTTGTTGTAGATTGTTAGACCTGGCACCATTGGCGTGGGTCTCCCTTCCATTTTTTCGCTGTTGCCTCCTATGTTTTTGCTGGTCTAGATGCTTTGGGCACTTTGCCACTGCTGTTCAGTGCCAAAGTGCAAGTGCTCCCTATTGTAAATTGTTGTAATGGATTAGTGACTCCCTGATTGGCTTATTTGATTTACTTGTCAGACCCTAGTACAGTGCACCATGAGTGCCCAGGGCCTGTAAATCAAATGCTGCTGGTGGGCTTGCAGCACTGATTGTGCCACCCACAGAAGCAGCTTGTAAAATATGGCTCAGGCCTGCCATTGCGGAGCCTGTGTGCAGTCTGGGACTGCCATGTCGACTTGGCAAGTGCACACACTTGCCAGTCCCTAAACCTTCCCTTTTCTGCATGTTAGTCACCCCTAAGGTAGGCCCAAGGTAACCCTGTGGGCAGGGTGCATTGTATGTGAAAGGTAGGACATGCCCTGATGTGTGTGGCATGTCCTGATAGTTAAATACTGCCAATTTAGTTTTTCACTATTGCAAGGCTATCTGTTCCCATAGGCCAGAATGGGCAGCTTGATTATAACATCTTATAAGCATAACTGACCCAAGGAACAAGATAGGAAAATAAAGTTTAGTATGCCTGAACTCAGAATGTTAAAGTGCATCTTTTAGTGTGGGTGATTTTAACATTCTGTGTTTCAAAATACCACTTTTAGAAAGTAGGTATTTTCTTGCCTAAACATCCAGTATGCCTCTACTAGGTTTGTGTATTACATGTTTGGTTTGTGAGTGACAGGGGGCTGGAGAGGGCTTTGGCTCCAGCAGTCTGATGAGTCAGAGCTGGGCTGAATAGGACCTGGGTTGAATAGAGAGTAGGGGGAGGAGATTTCCTTTCACTTGCCTGAGCCTACATTGAATAGAGAGTAGGGGGAGGAGATTTCTTTTCAGCTACCTGGGCCAGGTCTGCTTTCAACAATGCTGTCTCCACCTCCTGCCAGGAAGCTGCACCAGGGAGGACAGAACTGGTTTGGGCTGGGTACAGACACTCTCTGCCTTCAGAGAACAAAGGATTTTGGAGTATAAATATTGGGGCCCAGACCCCAGAACTTTAGATCACTTCTGGGAATCAAGACGAACCTTTGCAAAGGAGAGAAACCAAGGAAGCTGAAAGAGGAGACTGCCCCTGCGCTGGTGACTGTTTGGGGTTGGCCTGCAGTGGTTACTTATTGCCAAGGAAAGGAGAAAAGGAACTTTGTGTGTACTTTAATCATCTTGAGGAAGATCTCCAAGGGCTTGAAGTTGAGCTTGCCTCCTGTTCTGAAGTCTCAGGTTCACAAAGACTTCACCTCCAGCTCCCCCCTGTTGTTTTGGGCCCTCTAGAGACTGCATGTCGCTGGGATCTGGAAGCGCGACGCAACGAGGAAGAAGCGTGTCGCCGCCGCAGCTGTTGCCGTCGCATCACCGAAGAAGCGTTCCGCTGCCGCAGCTGTTTGCCGTCGCATCACCGAAGAAGCGTGCCGCCGCCACAGAGGTTGCCATCGCATCACCGGAAAAGCACGTCGCAAGGCCTGTCATGGCTCAAGAAACCACTGATTTCGCCGCACGGCCATCGGGCGTGCACGCATCGCATCCAAGTTTCGCATCGCAACAAAGACGCCATTTTGTCGCATCGCACTGGATCATCGCATCGAGGCGCCATCTTGTCGCATCGTAGCCGGAACGCAGTAAGAAACAGACGCTTCGCTTCCTCTCCGGTAAGGAACAGACGCATCGCCTCCCCTGCGCTGCAGTAAGGAGCAGGTCCGCCGCCTCCCCCGAAGCGAGGAACTGACGCATCGCCTTCCCTGCGACCCTTTTGTTTATATTGCGTTATGCATTCAAGGTACTTTGAGAGTAAAGTGTAGCATTTACCATCTACATTGAACTAAGCTATTTCTACCATTTGAAAGTCATATTTTTTTACTGTATTGTGGATTTTTGTCGTTTGGTCTTGTGGTAAATCTAGATAAAGATTACTTATTTTTCTAAACTGGTGTGGTGTCCACTTGTAGTGTTTTCACTGTATTACTGTATGTGTTCACAAATGCTTTACACACTGCCTCTGAGATAAGCCTATCTGCTCGTGCTAAGCTACCAAGGCGGTGAGCAGGGGTTATTGTAGGAGTGTAGCCCCTTACCCTGATAGAAGCAAGGGCCCCTACTTGGTCAAAGGTACCTACCTCTGCCAACTAGAGACCCCCATTTCTAACATAGATGATCAAATGCGTCCACTTGCATCACAAAATAACATCCATGAAAGTGCCAGGCTTGAGGCTCCAGCTCCAGCTCCAGCAGTTCTTCCTTTGTTGAACCAAGGGGTCATTATGGCTAAAGTGAAAAAGGGATACTTCTAGAAGCCCACAGTTTCAGGAAAAAAGAGAGCAATAATTAGTCAGTTGGCATTTTCTCACAACAAACATCAAGGTGATGGAAGGAATGCTTGAAGTATCTTCCGCCTCCAATGATTACTATGGTTACATTCCAGTTAATTGTTTTTTGCCATTGTAGAGAGGCACTTACAATATGCAGATCAGTCTTGCTTCTTGCTCATTAGGAAAAATCAAGCCCAAACTGTCAGTCCAGGTCCCCTCCAGATGGAGCAAACACCAGGAGACAGAGCGCTGAAACTTTTCAGACACTCACCCCCAGTCACAGATCTGGGTTGAATCCATCATCGTTCTTTAGCTCACTTTGCCACCCCAGTTCATACCCAGCTATATGCAAATCAGTCTTGACCCTGTGCCTCATGGGAACAGTCTAGCCCGAACTGCCAAGCCAGGTCTTACCTGGACCGGAAACAAGCATCTTGGGACCGGTTTCGGGGTAACACCCCTCATTAGCCAGGATAGCTTGAATCCAGTGGCAAAGTGAGCAACGGACCTACGTCTGGCATACCCTGCCAACTTAGGGCGAACAAAGCAAACACAAGAAGATGATGGACGGAGCACTGAAGCGATGAGAACACAAGGAACTTTAGACCAGTTTCCGCCATTAGTGTTACTCCATAGAGCATCATCAGAACAAATACCAGATTAAAAGCAAGGGAGAGGGATACTGCAAAAATGGAAGTTAAAAATAAAAGGAATGTCATACAGTGAAGCCTAGTGATGTATGTGCCATCTTTAATGGTGACTTAAAACAAACTTACTTACCAGAAACTATTATGTATTTGTTTGCACACCCACACATAGTTATAGATGTCAGAAATGCACCAGTCAAAGATTTCTGCTTGAAAAACAATTGAACTGAGGAATACAAAAAGTGATGGATGGAATGCAGGAATTAATCCCAGCCTCTGGCATATATTTGGGGCCGCATCCCAGTCCATTGTTTTTTTCTTTAAAAAATCAAAGACAATCCTTCAACATATCCAGTATGTTCAAAGTCAGGGTCAAAGACACTAGTCATATTAAATTACTAAATTAGACAAAGATGGGCAGCCAAAAGTCCCACACTTATCCCAAAGTGCAAAAGTAGTTTCCTGTTATTTTTGTCAAATTGACAGGTCTTCATACGATCATTAGTACTGTTGAATCGCCAATACTAGGAGACTAAGCAATCCTGTCAGATCCTCAATAGGAGGAGACAAAGTGATTCTTAATGTCCTGGTCCTGCAAGAATTTCAAGAAACAGCTATAAGCCTGCTAAAAGAGGAAAACTTAAATAGTCCAAAAGGAGCTGTATTATTTGCCTTGATTTGCTAATTAAATCTTTGGTGTAGAATGGTGGTACTTCAGAAATCAACGAAATCCAGGTCATGATAATATAAGTGATCTTCCAAGGATGCCCAGGGATAATTGTGTTAACTTTTTTCGCTCCCATTCCTCCTCCTCTGTTCTCCTCTCCTTCTCATAGGACGAGCTACAAACCTTGGACTCACACTTCCTCGACTGTAGAGCAATCCAACTATGGCAACATAGAATCCCACTACTTCTTTCAGTCCAGACTCTCAGAAGGGAGAGTAGCAGAAACCTCACTTTACTCATGAGGTCACTGCTTACAAACTCTAACACGCTAGCATCCATATACTCCACATTCAGATTTACCCACAATGTCTGGTCTTAACTCTAGTTGAATGCAAAAGGTCTCTCCCACCCTCTTAAAAAAAAAAATCGGACTACTGCCAAAAGTTAAAAGGGGATATTGTATTCTTACAGGAAACTAAAATAAACTACCCCCAGGCCCTAAACATGAGATCCGACTGGGTGGATTATGTCACCTGCTCAGATGCGATCAAGAAAATGAGTGGTATAATTGCTTTATCCTCCAAGTGCCTAGGACTGTCACTGATTATGTCTTAAAACGATAATAATGGCAGGTGGCTCATCACCAGGCTTCAATGTAACGACACATAAACGTATGCCATAAACATATATGCCCCAAATAGAGACTCTACCGACTTCTGGAACTCTGTAGGCAAAAACTTGTCCGACCTTCCATATAACACTAACATGATTCTTGACAAAGATTTCAATCTCTCTGTTGCTTTTATAACAGACAATCAGCTGGCAAGCTTCACCCCTCCAAGTCGCACAAACAGATGCACATCTTTTGCACCACACACAAACGTAAAATGTGTGAAGACCACACAACCCTAATGGAAGATAATTCACATATTTCCATACCAAAGCTACTCTTGCATTGATTATGTACTAGTTGACTGTGCATAGTTACAGCACAATAGAACCTATCATCATCTTAGATCATGTCTTTACTCCTAACCATACAAGCTGGCCCCCACACAAAAAAAGTAATACCTGGCACATGAGCCCAATATCACTCAAAATGCAACCATTAGTCACTATTATCGAGGCAATGTGTAAAGTATTTATACAGCACTTCAAACCTTAATAAAGTGAAAACAAAACACAAGAGAAGTCCCACACCAATTTAGTGTGGAGCAAGAGTAAAATTTAGTAAACTATTTGAGACAAAAACAACAAAAATCCAATTAGTAGGATCGGAGATATGCAATTTTAAGATTTAAGTGAAAACAGCACTTAGAAGCACAAAGTGCAAACTGTGGTTATCTGCTGCTCCAGCCCGGGAGAAAGTCACAAGTTTAGGCCGAACACGATGGAGCATAGGCCAGATACAAGGACCAGCTTAGGCCCATTGAACAAAGCACCTTAAATGCGGGTTACTAAGAATTACTCAGCCCCGCATCGAAGATGTGTTGCACAGCGGCAGCTGCGAGGTCCTGCCTCAAGGATATGTCACGCAGCAGCGGTTCCGAGGAGCCGCAGGGCTTCGATGCGAGGTCCTGAGTCAATGATGCGTTGTGCAGTGGTGGTTTCGAGGAGCTGCGGGGCTGCAATGTGAGGTCCTGCATCAGGCTGGAATGCAAGGTTCTGTGTTGGGCAGCAGTGGTTCCAAGAAGATGCAGGGCTGCGATACGAGGTCCTGGTCGAGGATGTCTCGTACAGTGGTGGTTCCGAGGAGCTGTGGGGCTGCAATGCAAGATCCTGGGCCAAGGAGGCATCGAAGATATATCTCACTGAGTCGGTTCTGATGCGAGGCGAAGCCATGCTGCGTCGCTACTGCTTGGACCACAGGTTGGGCTGACGGAATACTTTCAGGCCTACTTCCAAGGGGGGTGGCACCACTTGGGGGCAAGACTCACAGCAGACACAGACCAGGTGCTAGGTTCAAAGTGGTTGGAGCCTTTTCTGTCCCTGAGGCTCTGATCAGGAGGCCAGCCAACTAACCCTTGGTTCTAGTGGCCCTGGGTTCAAGGTGCAGCCCAGTCCTTCTCACTCAGGCAGCAGGGCAGCAGAGTAGCAGTCCTTCTTGCTGAGCAGCAAAGCAGTCCTTCTGAGTCTTCCAAAGGTCTGGAGGTGTATTGAAGAGTTGGGTCCAAGGTTCCAATATTTATACCTGGTGCACACTTTGAAATTGGAGAAGGTTCTGGTGTTTCCACTCCCAGAGTTGTTTGAACTCCTGCCCCCTGCCCTGGACCCAGATTGTCTGGGGTCACAAAAGAATAGCATCAAATCCTTTGTGAGTGTGCTCAGGCAGAGCCTTTGTGATGTGCAAGTGTGACAGGTGATAGCTCTGCCCACCATCAAATCAGAAATGGCCCATCCTGCCAACACCTATTCCCCCTTTGTCTCGCTGTCTGGGAGTGATATACAAAGACCAAATGCGAAGTACACCTAGTAATGTGACCTAGGATACATACTGCAGGCACCAAATGGTTAGGACAAGAAAATGAATTTGTAAAAATAGCATTTTCAGAACTGTGACTTAAAATCCTACTTTACCATTAAAGAGGGTTTAAATTACAATTCTTTAGACACCAAACTGGACATTTCTATCTGCTCCCAATTGAAACTTATCAATTATTAAATGTAATAAGGGAACTTAATGTTAAGCTATGGGAGAGATGGGCCTTGCAGTAGTGAAAAACAAATGTAAGAGTGTTTCACTACCAAGAAATGTAAAACTTAAAAGTACATGTCCAATTTTTTTAATAAACTACACCCTGCCCTCTGGGCTGTGTAGGACCTACCCTAGAGGTGACATATGTATTGAAAAGGGAGCTTTGGGTCAGGCAAAAGGTGTATCCTGCCAGGTTGAAGTGGTGGTTTAAAACTTCACACACAGACTGCAATGGCAGGCCTGTGAAAATATAAAGGGCTACTTAAGTGGGTGGCACGATGAGCGCTGCAGTCCCATTAGTAGCATTTAATTTACAAGCCCTGGGTACATGTAGTACAACTTTACATTGGATTTACTAGTAAATTAAATGTGCTAATTGTGTGTAAGCCGATTTCACTGTATTTAAAGGAAAATGCACAATTACTCTAGCACTGGTTAGCAGTGGTAAAGTGCGCAGAGTGCTAAAAGCCAATATAAACAGGTTCAGAAAACAGGAGTGTAAAGGCAAAAAGGTTTGGGGATGATTCTGCAGAAAGGTCCAAGTCCAATACAACCCCCCCGGCAGCAAAAAGCAAGTGTAGACTAATCATACCTTGGTAGGTTCCCTGCTTAGGCTATAGAACATGGACAAAGGCCCTGTTATGCAGAGGCACATGTGTGTTCTACACCTATCTGAGCTCAGTTTGATCCCTCCATCTACACTCCCCTGAACACTTAGACTGACCCATGGGGAACCATCCCCCTCACTTGTGGACCCCTTCTGTGCAGCACCTAACCTTAACTTGCTTACTGATGCATCCCAAAAGGCAGACAGTACCGCCATGGCGAACAAAGTGAGGTGACCCATTCCACCCCTTGGATTAGGCTTCTGTCCCCAACCCAAGGATAACTCTGTCCATAAGGACAGTAACCAACATAGACCACTGACAGCTGTCAGTTTCAGGTGTCATTATAGGGCTATCCACTGCCATGTGGAAGCTCCAAGCTGGGACATTGGGCACGCCTCTCTTCCAGTTTTGGGGTGGTAAGGAGTTACCTATGGGCTCCTGAGGTTTCTCTGACCTCTGAGGATTCTCGGAGTGAGGGGCAAGAGCCCTGGGTGTTAGGCCCCCTACTTCCACTCTAGCTCCCAACTGTTCAAGGGTGGTATTCTGAGACTGGCTTTTCAACCCAGGGTCTGTACCCTGAGGCTGAACTGGGGACAGGGGTGAGTCCTCTCTCACCCTGCCCCTCCATCTAGACTCCTGTACCCTCCATATGGGAGCAGTACCCCCAGAAAACTAAACTGTCAGTGTGCCAGCTCTCCTGACACTGGGGAAACTCATTCACCAAATGCAGTCTATGGGCATCTGGGGACTAACTATGACCCTTTTCTGGGTCACCTACCCACCCCACGAATACCAGGGCCATGGGGCGGAAAAAGTCCTGCCCTTGGGCCTGAGTTACCCCACACACACCTGGCCAGTGTACTGCTCTTTGGAAACCAGCCTATCCACTGGGATGGTATGTCTGGCCCCGGTGTCCCTCAAAGCAGTGACAGGGATCACATAAACGTTCACCTGGTGGGAGTGATGACGTTCACCTGGTGGGAGTGATGTCTTCCACCTTTAGGGATCACAAGCTCACCTTCTGAGTCTACTTTCCAGCTAAGGGAGATCATGGCATAGTCTTTGACCTGCCCCTGGGGACTATTTACCCCTACGGCCAAATTGGCCACCTCTGTAGAAGTCCCACCAGTGGGTGGTTGCTTAGGGCAGACAGAGTCCCCCCCCACTTGTGTCCTAACTCAGAACAGTCAAAGCACCAGGATTGGCAATGGGGTGCCCTGGGCCACCGCCAAGCAGGCCCGCCTCCCTGTTACTCAGAAGGGGCATGGAAACCCTTTCACCCACCATATTCTGGGATTTGTCTGTGTTTTACTTGGCCTCCCTCTTACTCTGCTGGGGGGAACCTGAACCACCCTTCTTGGGGTCACTTCCAACTACCTTCTTGGACATTCTGGTACAGTTCCCAAGGTCCACCTCCTAAGCAAGCTCTCGTGGGCTTGGTGAGCTTACTATCTACTAGGTGTTGGCTTAGCTCTAGAAAACAATTACTGAACAGGCGCTCTCTTAAGAACAGAATGTACTGCCTATTGTTTTGTTTTAGCTGACAGCCCTACAATCAACCATCCAGTGCTTTGCAAAAGTAATCCACAAAATCCTCTAGGACTGCTAGGGCAGCTTCTGGTTGTCCCTAAATTTCTGATGGTACTTCTCTGGAGTAAGGCGATTTTCCCTGATAAGGGTGTCCTTCATGGGGGGGGGATATTACAGCCCTTCGGAACTGCCGCTGGGTGACACGCCCACAACACAGGATCTCACATGGTAGCCCCACAGCTACTTGGAACTGCAGCTGCGCAATGCATCATCAACGCAGGACCTCGTAGTAGTCGCTGTGCAACGCATCCTCGACACAAGACCTCGCAACGCTCCACAACCCGATTTAAGGTACTTTGTTCAGCTGGCCTTACCTGGTCTCTGTATCTAGCCCGCGTTTCATCGCGGTTGACCTGAACTTATGACTTTGTCCCAGTCCGGCATGACCATGGAGACACAGTTGCCACTTTGTGCATTCAAGCACTATTTTCACAGAACTTTTAAAATTGTATATCTCCAGTTCTACTAATTGGATTTTTGTCATTTTGGTCTCAAATACTTAATTACATTTGACTCTATTTTTCTAAATTGGTTTGGAATTTTTCTTGTGTTGTGTTTTCACTTTACTACTGTTTGAAGTGCTGAATAAATACTTTACACATTGCTTCTAATTTAAGCCTGATTGCTTATGCGCCAAGCTTTCACAGGGTTAAAAACAGGTAAATTTAAGGTTTGTTTGCATTTCTCCCTGACAAGAATTGTGGTTGCTGCTTGAGTAGGGTTTCACCCCAACTCAACCAGTAACCCAATTTCCTACAATGGGTTTTGCTGCGCGCTCCCTTGTGTTTTACTCTTCCTGCTAGTTTCCACTTTTTTTCTGTGTTGCTCTCTCTCTCTTGTGCGCTGCCTTTTCCCTCCATTTTCCCTTCTTCCCAACTCAGCTTTATTTGTATTTGTATTTAATCCTCCAGCACATTTCCTATTACTTTCCCACCATCTCCTCTATTGGTCGCCCACTCCTTGCTGTCATTTTAATTCTTTTTGCATTTCTTAGAGGGCTCTGCAGCTCCAATTGTCTGCCTGGCCTCTCCACTTGCTGAAATGAGCTTTATCCAATTGAAAAGGTATTTTTATTTACCACCCTAAGAGGCATCTGCCATCTTGGATTTTGTTTTGTTTGTCCTCATTCTGCCAACTATCTTGCTAGGGTCACTCTCACTCCTCTAACACCATGAGGGGAGGAACCAAAGAGGGAGGAAGAGTAGTACCCCACAAGAATACTGCTGTTTTCCACTTCCATCTCCTTCGCATACGAAGACCACAGAGGAATAGGAGAGGCCAGGACCGACAGCATATTTGGCTTAATCATTGGACCCACTTGCCTTCTCTCTCCACTCTATCAATGGAGCCCAGATCTTATCTTTGCTCCTTGGATCACAGGCCATATCAGACTCACTTGTATAGATTATACTCTTAAGACACTCGGTAAAAGATGGAGGACTTTCAGATTTCCATAGCCTACAGATCTCACGCCTTGCCAACAAGATCAAATAAAACATAAACTTGAGACTAACTGTGTTAAGCTGTTCTTCTTCTCCTTGGTTTAGTCCAAAGAATATGAGGCGAGGGCTTACCTTGATCTGTTTACCCAGTGTTTCCCCAAGGAAATCACAAACCGAGGTCCAGTAAGATGCAACTTTTGAGCATTGCAAAAACAAATGCAAATCATCCGCCGCTGCAAGCATGCACCTTGGGCAGTTATAAATATTGCCTGTAACCTTTGATAGCTTCGCTGGGGACCAATAGACTCTAGCTCACTAAGTTAGAGCCCATTTTAAGATCTGCCCAATACCATATGCCCCCCAACTTTAAAGGCTGGCTAAGTTGATCTCGCAAACATTCTGGGGTACCCGGGGATTCCCAGATCGGAGCCTGCGATGAAAAATATGGAACTCCTAATCTTTTCCGTACATACACCCAAGTTCTTAGAGCGGACCTTAGAATCTTCAGCCTCACCTTTTTGAAAAATTTTGGATCACCATATTTAAAAAGAAAGTGATGCTGACCATGGGGGACATCAATCAACATGGCCTCAAAGAGTAAGCCCATAGATGTACTATCCGTCTTATTTGCGAGCATGCGGATATTCTTGAAGTGGAAAGCATAACAGTAAACAAGTAGATCTGGTAACGCCAATCCTCCTGCCTCTAACCTCCTTCTCAACTTTTTCCAGGCTATCCTAGGCCCCTTTGACGCCCAGATAAAGCTACTTATTTTCCCCTGGAGTTTAGCTATATCCTTCTTCTGGAACGTTAAAGGGATAGTATTAAAAAGAAAGGTAATTTTCGGGAGAATGATCATTTTTATAAGATTTACCCGACCATAGATGTTTAAAGGTAGATTCGCCCATTTTAACAATAAACCCGCTATCTCCTGACTGACTTTGCTCCAATTCACTTTAGGAATATCATCTAGATTCTGAGTAATCAATACCCCAAGATAACGCAATTTAGTCTTGACCCCCTGACTCTTCATACTCTGATTCCATTCCATTATTTCAGTTTTTTCTGTATTCACTTTATACCCTGAAATTAGGCCAAAACTCTCCGCCTTCCTCATCAGATTGGGGATTACATCCTGCGGGTTACTAGTGTATAAAATCAAGTCATCTGCATATAAAGCCAGCTTAACTTCAAACCCTGAGGATTTGAAGGGAAAAATAGTGGAACCTGCTCTGATCAAATTAGCAAAAGGCTCTATATACAGATTAAAGAGAAGCGGGGACAGGGGACAGCCTTGTCTTGTTCCTCTTGAGATGTTAAACCAATTTGACAGTTCTCCATTTACCAACACCTTGGCCCTAGGACAATGATAGAGGTTTTGCACGGCCCTTACCATATTCTGCGGAAAGCCAAAACTACTTAGGGGCCGATTCCGATCTCGGCCGGTAGGGCACCGAATCGGATTCGGCTTAACCGGATCCGATTCGGAGCCCTCTTTCCCGACCGATTCGTACGTGCGTCCGGGTACGATGCGAGCGCACGCGAAATCGCCTACCGACTCGTACGCGGGTCCGACCCGCTCTGACCGACTCGCACGGACACTGTTCGCACCGCGCAATGGAGACGTTCCCCGGCCGGGCAAGTACGATGTATGCCTCGAGCAGTCCGACCGACTCGCGCCGTCCGGCTCGAAAGAGCAGTCGGAGCCGGACTTTGGGGGTCCGTGTCGGACCCCCCTGTACGCGTAGCCGCGGGAGTCGCACACAGGGGGAACCCATGAATCACCCCTACCTGTGCATGTACGGCGCGATTCGCATCAACGCGTACCCACTGTAGGGGGCGCCCTTGTTCGCCTCGCACCCATTGAGTCAATGGGAGCCCGCGTACGCGTTGTACGACCGGCTCCCATTGACTTCAATGGGAGCCCGACCGAATCGAGTCCGATAGCATGCGTTCGCATCGTACTCGTTCGGTCGGGCTGCTAGAGTCCGATTCGGTCGGAAATCTCTCCGGGTCCGGCTCGGTCGGAGTGATTTCCGGCCTGAATCGGAATCGGCCCCTTAGTGTCTCCCACATATATCCCCAATGCACCTGATCAAATGCTTTAGCTGCATCTACTGCAACCACCGTTAATGGTAATTTCCATGCCTCTGCTATATCTATAACCCCCATCATCTGAAATGTAAGTTAATTTAACTGCCTCCCTGGTATGAAACCTCTTTGGTCAACATGAATGACCCCTTTAATAACCTTAGCTACCCGAGTTGCTATAATTCCAGAGAAAATCTTACAATCTGTATTTAGGAGAGATACTGGTCTATAGGAGTCCATTTTCTACGGATCCTTATTTGGTTTTAAAATTAAAGTAACCGTAGCGTCTGACCAAGAGCTAGGGACAATTTCCCCATCTATATACATTTTGTTAAACAGGGCTTTCAAAACTGGGACCACTATATCCATAATGCAAGAAAAAACATCAATTGGAAGACCATCTGGTCCAGTTGCCTTTCCCCTTACCATTTTGCTACACTGTGCCCTGATCTCTTCATCTGTGATCGCTCCCTCTAAGACTCTCTTCTGTTCATTCGTTAATTGTGGAAGTGTAGTCATTCTTAACCAATCCTTTATACCCTCCAAACCAGGTTGTATATCATCACTATAAAGCTTCCTCATAAAACTTCGTGCTTCTTCGCAGATATCCGCATTGGCATATAACACTTCTCCTGACTCCCTACTAATTAAGTCCCGTATTGTGTTTTTAGCCCTATCTGCTTTAGCTTTCCAGGCCAGCAACAAGCTAGATTTCTCTCCATAGGCAAAATGTTGAAGCTTGCTCACTTTCCACCTATCCAGTAGCTTTTTATCTAACTTTGCCTGAAATTCTGCCTGCAACCTCTCCAGTTCTTTGCTCAAAATAGGCACACTATCTAAGCCATCCATCGAGGCCTTCTGTAAGTCTCCTTCTTTTACCTTAATCACTCTGATTCTGTTCTCATCTTCCTGCTTAGCTACCCGCCTCTTTCCTACCATTACAGACCTTAAAACCCCCCTTAGATATGATTTAAAAGCATCCCAAACTATTTGCATTTTTGCCAACCCATTATTTCCCCCAAATTCCGGACCACTCCCTCATCCAATAATATAGTCCTATCCAGCGTCCACCGTCTCTGACCCTCTTTTTGATAAAATCTCAGAGACATGGCCACTATAGAATGGTCTGACAAATTTGCTGGAATATGAATTACCGCCTCCACATCTGCATACAACTTCTGATCCACCAAAAAATAGTCTATACGGGAATAATGCCTGTACTTTTTACTATAGAAGGTGAAGTCCCTAACTTCCCCCATTTTGTTACGCCAGATATCAATCAAGTCAAATTCCCTGATCATACTCTTCAATTTAGCAAACGTTTTTGGAGGGCTACTATATTTGACTTTCGATGTTCGGTCTAACTCCTCATTCAAAACCAAATTGAAATCCCCTCCTAATACTATCGGGGTCGTTGTCTCCAATAAACAAGATTCAAGCTTTACTTGGGCCTCTGGGTTGTCATTGTTTGGCCCATAATATACTGCACACACCAATGGTCTACCTTAAATTAATAAAGTGGCCACTAACCAACTACCAGAGAGGTCAGATTCATATTTGACTAACCCTATTCCAGAGTTGCTTCTGATAATAATGGCCACTCCTCTAGTGCTCCCTCTCTGATCTGAACACAGTACCTCCTGGACCCAACGTAACTTACTGAAACATTGTCTACACTCGCTCCTTTCCAGATGGGTTTCTTGCAGCAGTATAATTTGTGCCTCACTATTCTTTAGAAATTCTTAAACCCGGGACACCTTCTTCCCAATTCTCAACCCGTTCACATTCCATGTTAAGAAATTAACTATATTCGGCTTATCCATACTTGTTTTCTCAAACTCTATTTCTATTATACCGCTTCATCATCTTTAACATCCTTTGTATTGAACCTTGATTTCCCCTTCTCATTTCTATATTTGAATCCAATCATACCCTTCATCCCTTCAAAAAATAGGACAATGAGGACTATTTTTTTTTCTTTTTTCCCAATGCACCCCACACCCAGTGCCCCTCTTCCCCCCTCCCCCCCCCCCCCCCAGGAATCCCCCTTTTTACACCCTGGGCGATACAATCCGCCCTTCGTGACCCCCCATCCCAAAGAGAGAGAAGTACTGAAATTGTATAAAGAAAAGAAGAAAGAAACCATAGAGAGAACAGCCTAACAATTCATAACAGGTTTAGATTTAACACCTATTCTTTATGTACCAGTAATAAACCTCTGCTCATATCACCTAATCTAAAGACTCAAACCCTCCATCTGTATTAAGAAGGTATCCACTTACTCTGGGTTACTTATATTATACATCTTATTTCTCCACATTATCTTTAACATTGCAGGGAACTTCATCTGAACCTGGGGCCCCTTACTGCGCAATTCATTCATCCTGGTACCCAGCTCCAACTGCCTCTGAGCTGTCCTTTTGCCTAGATCTGATCTTATTTGATGGGTAAAGTCTTCATATCCCAAAGAACCTTCCTTCAATGCACGCCCCAGCACCAGCTCCTTCACGGCATATGTAAGGAAGTTTAGCAGAATCTTTCTGGGAGTTTTTCTGGCCGGACTCAGCTTAAATGGGTCCCTGTGTACTCTCTGGATCTCCTTTTCCAGATCGAGATCTGGTCTATCCTTCAGGATTTCTTCCCTCAGTAGTTTGCACATCAAAGCCTTAATGTCCCCTTTCTCTGTTCCTTCCGGAATTTTAAAGACTCTCAGATTATTCCATCTAGACTGCGTTTCCAACCATTCCACATCTTCCTGCAACGATCTATTCTGAGCTTTTAGCATCTCTATATCTTTAGAGCTCTCCGACACTGCTGCTGACAGTGCCTTCACCTCTCCTTCCAAAATTCCAGTTCGTTGCGCGATAACATCAAATTTCTCCTCCAGTATCCCGCATTTATCTTGGATCCCTTTTTGGTTAGTCTCAGATATCTCAAATTTCATAAAGATATCCTGCCTCAGGCTCAGAAACATCTTTTCCACCTGATTTTCGGCTCCTCCTGCGGCTTGCATATTATCATCACTTTGCCTTGGATTCTCAGTTTCAGAGATGCTGCTATCTCCTCTGGGTGACCTTGTACTTAGAGTTGAAATAAGACTGGGGCTTACCTCCTGACTCAAATTTTCACTCTGCTCATCCCCATCTTGTAAGCTCTCTGCCAGCGGAGAAAAACGATTTTCCAGAGGCAGCGGAGCTGGCTGCGTCGGTGGGGTAGCCTTATCCCCCTGGGAAGTTGCCACCTGTTCCATTATCTTAAAGTAGGACCTGAGAGAAGGTGGGGGCTCTGCCATCTTGGATTGATAAATAAAAAATAAACTAAATGACGCCTGCCTTCTTCAGTAGCAATGTACGTATGTATTCATGCATGTGCGCATGTGTCATCATGCATGCGCATGCCTATTGATTGACGCAGGTGCCAGTAGAGTTTTGCATGCATAGCTTCATGCCACATTATTTCTTTTCTTTTTATCTTGCTGATTCTGCACAACATTGGCAAAAACCATTTTTCTTTTTACTGATGCTGTACAGCATTGTCAAAAAGCACTGGCAAAGCCAATAGACCTATTAGCTATGCCAATGCTTGTTCATATATTGCTTTCTCCGTGGAGAAATCCCTCTTCCTACAATACTACATATTTTGAATGTGTTCTCTTCTCTTTCCACCAATGGAAAGGCATTTATTCCAGCTTTTGGCAGGAGTAAATCTCTGATCATTGCTGGAGTTGGATATTGGCTAAGTCGAGTTTGATAAGGCCTAAAACTTTCGAGATTTTAAGTGTTCCCAAACTTACCAGAGAAATCATATCTGGGAGAACCCACTACCTATCCTTTACTCTCTTGCACTAGTAACCCAATATGGTGTAACACTGCACACGAGTAAAATTATATACAAGTACAAGGGCCCCTTTTATAGATACCTTGCACTCTTTAAACAAACCATTATCGCAAGTCAGATTACATGCACAAATTACTTTGTGACTAGGCACTTTTTATCTAGAGCCTGTACCTGTAATGAGTCAGGGAAGATTCCCCTGATGTTGTCCAGCCACTGCTATACCTGTTCTGTCTGAGAGAAACTTGCATTATTGCTTCCGGGCGGGAACTTGCATTATTGCTTCCGGGTTGGAACTTGCATTATTGCTTCCGGTACTGTACCCCTGCGACCCAAGCTTGCCTGTTCAGTAGTTCTGAAGCTGGAATTTCTGGTCATTGCTGCTGCCTGTGCTATATATATTCCGTGTCATTGAAACACATGCGTTGAATGTTCTGTTTGTGGCTTTATTTTATATTCATGCAATTCATTTCATACGAGTTTGCTGTCCCTCTAAAATATTTTCAAAATATTGGCAAAAACTCTCAGTGGGAAGCATGCTAGTAAGGTCGCCTGTTACAAGTGCTTGCACACAACCATCATTGCTGTGTTCTATGGCACATCATTGTCTGTACTCCACTTTTTAAGATGGTAGAGGTAGCACTTCTTTTACACTAGTTCTTCGTGCTCACTCTTTACACAGAGCAAACTTCGCAATGATGGCCAAGGATAAAGGGGTTGAAGAAGGGCTCTATATGGGGACAAAAAACAATGTGACTTAAAAGCGATGGCAATGAGGATGTGACCGATGTGGCTACTAATGTTGAGTTAATTCCACAATATCTCAGAAATTTGCAAAGGTTTCCCAGGGTGTGAAAATCAGAATTTCCCTCTATTTGCCAACAATATTTTAGCTGCTGTCCCACTTTGTGCATATAGCATGTGGGGTTAGCACCGAAGCAAATACAGCAAAACTTTAAATCATCAAGCAGTGCAAACAAATGCAGCTGCACAGTTGTCATCCGGACCACTGTCTCCACTTTTCAAGCGTGAAAGATGGAACTATATTCGGCCCAAAATGAGTTTGTTCCAATTGTATTGCATTAGTTGCAAAAACAGTGCAAAATAGTTTGCTTTTACTTTATAATCTTTTAAAGTGCTAGTAATACGTTATTTAGTAATTGTGAAAATAAAAACACAAAAGGATTTTTACACAAAAAAGTGTGTTAGTGGTGTTTCTCATTCGATTCCACTCCTGTAAAAACCTTTTTGATTAATATGGATTTGGACACAACTCGCAAAGTCTCTGTAACACGGTCCTAATGTACTTAAATGACATGGTACAACGCTTATGATAATAGTCAAACAAAGAATAAGACATGTTATATTTATAGCTGCTTTTACTACTGCTTACTAAAGCTGTTTTTACTTAATAACTCTTCACTAAAACTGTCTTTGATTACCTTAAAAGTAGTTTCATGCAATTGGTTTGCTCGACAAATGTTGGCAAAAGGTTTGAATATTAAATGAAACATCAGACAGAATCTTGACAACAAGATAGTGAATGAAATGAGTGCGAAATATAATAAAGCTCTGGTTAAAGCAAATTGTAAAAATACATGCTTGTGCTTTCGATGTTAAAACAGACTTTATATATGCTTCAAAATTATCGTTGGCTTACTATCTGATAGTGAGTTACATATTATATGGACCTGTCAATACCATGTTATTGTCATTGATGTGTCAAAGCCAGTCTAAGCCAGTTTCTTGGCTTTATGGAGATACTGTGGCTTTTTTCCACATCAATAAATGCTAATGTATGCAATATTATTTCATCCATTGGCACAACATATAAACTGGAAACTCCCGCTCTAGGAGACGCCTACAAATATTTTAAAACTGTGCGCAGGGATCATTATGGAAAAAAGAAACATGCATTCATGGAAAACAAGTACCACAAAATAAAGTACTCACTAATTAAACCTCAGAATAACATGGATTGAAGTGAGAACATATAAGAATGAAATAAAACAAAAAAAGCATGTGTATCTACAGTTACACAACCACAAACGGAAAATGTTACTCAGCCTGTAAGCATCTGTTTGTGGCATGTAGTGCCGTAGATTCACTTGCACCATCCTCCTCCCTGGAAGCCGTTTGGTTGTCGCAGATAGTTTTCCTCATTATCTACTATTGCTTTCTTTTGCATTGACATCTTAATTCTTTCTAGACTCTTCCCTCCTCTACCCCTCCTTGCATCATCTCATACCTCTTTTACTATTCATATCTCCCAAACAAGCCTTTCTAAACCTTTCCCTCTGGCTCTTCCCCCTCTCCTTTACTCATCCCAAACCCCCTCCTACTGCTATGAACTACCCCCCCAAAAAAACTTCCTAGACCCTTCTCTCTTCTAACCCCCACTATACTTTTACAATCCAAATAACAGACTAATATGTCCACCGCTCAAATTAATTTCATATTTCCCTTTACTAATTCACCAATAATCCTATTTGGGTTCTGGAGTACCGCGCTACCCGCCAAAAAGCGCTTCAATGCCTCTTCCGGGGAAGTAAGCGCTATATAAATGTAATTACAATACAATACAATTAATTTGAAGAACAGAATATACAGAGGAGAAGGAAGCTATTAGAACTTTTTACTAAACATTTATTTTAAGACTAAAATAACTACTTAATAACAACGTGTATATGAAATTGAGTTATTAGTTGTACAGGATGATAGTCATGCACAAGTAGGTCCACAAGTGTATTTAGTGGGAATCAGGTACCATACTGCATCATTGACGTTTTCAGCAGAGCAGTCCAAGGCCTACTCAGGTGGTGTGGGCCTATAATCCTCAACCACTGGCATGCAACAACAATAATAGATGGTTGTCCAGTCAGTGCTTTTTCTGTTAAAAAGATATATATATACATGTTAGACCTGGCATCCTTGGCATGGTTTTCCCTGACTTTTTGCCTCTACCTCCTATGTTTTGATGCTGTGCTGGATTTCGTTTTTGCTGGCTTAGATGCTTTGGGCACTTTGCCACTGCTGATCAGTGTCAAAGTGCAAGTGCTCCCTGTGTAAATTGATATGGTGATTGGTTCTCCCTGATTGGCATATTTGTTTTACCAGTAGGTCCCTAGTAAAGTGCACTGAGTGTGCCAGGGCTGGTAAACCAAATGCTACTAGTGGGCTTGCAGCACTGATTGTGCCACCCACATGAGTAGCCCTGAAAAGAGGTCTCAGGCCTGCCACCGCAGTGCCTGTGCGCAGTTTGTTAACTGCCATGTCGACCTGGCAAGTGCACCCACTTGCCAGGTCCTACCCTTTCCTTTCCTTGCACATAGGACACCCCTATGGTAGGTACCCCCCTGGGCAGGGTGCAGTGTATTTGAAAGGTAGGACATGTACTGGTGTGTGTAACATGTCCTGATAGTGAAATACTGCCAATTTCGTTTTTCACTATTGAAAGGCTATCTTGCCATTAGGACAGAATGGGGAATGCTTTGTGACTTTTAACAAGCATATCTTCCCATAGGAGTAAGGTAGAACATTGGAGTCTGGTACCGCTGAACTCAGAATTTAATAACACATCTTTTAGTAAACATGGTTTTTAAATTATGTGTTTGAAAATAGCACTTTTAGAAAGTGGCTATTTTCTTGTTCAACCTTTCTGTGTGCCTCTGCCTGTTTGTGGATTGACTGTCTGGTTTCAGTGTGACAGAGACAGAGGATGTGCATTCCCTGTAGACAGCCTCTGGGGGGGTTTAGGTGTGCCTGGCCCTTCCTGGATGACCCAGCCCTGAGCTGAATAGACCCTGGCTGCATACAGAGTGGTGGGAGGAGATTTACCCTGCACCTGAATAGGGCCTGTCTCCCTTGCACAATGCTGTCTCCACCTCCTGTGGTCATCTTGCACCAGTAGAGGCAGAACTGGTTTGAACTGGGCTCAGAGCCCCTTGCACAAAGAGAATAAGGACATTTTGGGGTATAAGTATTAGACCTAAAACCCCTGAACTTTAGATCATTCCTGGAATTCAAGAGGAACCTTTGCCAAGGAGAAGAGCTGGAGAAACTGAGGAGAAGTACTGCCCTTGCTGTGTGTCTGGGGTTGGTCTGCAGTTGCTGTTTTTGCCAAGGAAAGGAGAAGGACTTTGCTGTGTACTGTGTCCCCTGCTTGAAGAAGATCTCCAAGGGCCTGAAGTGAGCTGGCCTCCCGTTCAGAAGTCTCAGGGACACAAAGCCTTCACCCCCAGCTCCCCTGAACTCAGCTGTTGTGAGTTCTGACCTGCCTTGAGGTGCCTGTGCCACTTTTGGGCCTCTGAGGTTGTTTCTGCTGTTGGGAGCTGGAAGGAACGCAAGAGAAGCAAGAAAATCTGTTTCCGACGCCGTCAACGATGTCGCTGTGACGCCGCGATCTGCACCGAGGCCTGGGGAGCCGCTCGTGAAGTGAACGACGCATCAACCGGCCCGCTTCGCAGCTCCGACGCCCTACGACGCCTGCCGACGCCGGTAGTGATCGGCCATGCCCGACGCCAGCGCTCGCATGGACTCTGTCATCGCCAGCGCCTACATCCTGTTATCGCGGCGCCGATAACCGCGGAGGGTGACTCTACGAACTTGCCAACGTCGCATCGTCAACAGAACCGACATCGGCCATCTTCGACGCCGTGCATCGCCACCGACTTTGTTTCCAAGGTACTGTTTGTTTGGGGGTCTGTGTGACTCAGACGCCGCGATCCTCGCGGTCGGCGCCGTACTGTGGATTTCTTGCTATCACGACGTCGCAATAGCCCCAGTTGGTGCTATGTGATTTCTACAAGCTTATTTTTGCAATATGTTTTTGAAAGTCAGTTTTCTGAATATCTGTATGTTGGAATTTTGTCGTTATGGTCTTTTTTAACTTTAGATAAAGATATTTTATTTTTCTAAACTGGTGTGGTGTCCTTTTGTGGTATTTTCACTGTATTACTGTGAGTGTTGATACAAATACTTTACACATTACCTTTTGGGATAAGCCTGTCTGCTCGTGCCAAGCTACCAAGCGGGTGAGCAGGGGTTATCTAGAGTGTGTTTCCCCCTTACCCTGACTAGAAGCAAGGGTCCCTATTTGGACAAAGGTACCTACCTCTGCCAACTAGAGACCCCCATTTCTAACAATATATATATATTACGAAGTGAGAGGATAATAAAACATCTTACCTGCCACTATTTTCTGGGTCTGTCTCTCTCTGTTCGCCGATGTGGAGGTTCGGAGAGTGCATTTGGAGGAAATATATATATATATATATATATATATCAAAGCTCCAAGGTTCCCACCAGTTTGAGACGCACTCTGACATCCACTACAGCAACCTTCATGAGGTAAAGCCGGATCGGCGGGCGGATCCAGTTTACAGCATGCCTGTCGATTCACGCCTGACGCGTTTCGTGCTCATTGCACTCTTCAGAGGCGCGACAGTCAATTTGGCATAAAGGCCACACCTCCCACTTATGATATGAGCCCTCCAATGGGCGACTCAAATGAGTCTGTGTTGGTTTGTGGGTCTTGTAGTGTGTGCCTTAGTTATGTGCCGCTGTCTGAAACATTCCAAGCCCACCAATGGGCCTCCACTCGCTCCTCCGGCTTGTCAATCCTCAATGGATGCCTCCACATTAAGACTCCGTGATTCGGAGCCCCGTGGCCCCAAATTTCCGGGTGGTGCGTCTCCCCGCGGCTGGGAGGCCGCGTTGTAAATCAAAGCTCCAAGGTTCCCACCAGTTTGAGACGCACTCTGACATCCACTACAGCAACCTTCATGAGGTAAAAGCCGGATCGGCGGGCGGATCCAGTTTACAGCATGCCTGTCGATTCACGCCTGAAGCGTTTCGTGCTCATTGCACTCTTCAGAGGCGCGACAGTCAATTTGGCATAAAGGCCACACCTCCCACTTATGATATGAGCCCTCCAATGGGCGACTCAAATGAGTCTGCGTTGGTTTGTGGGTCTTGTAGTGTGTGCCTTAGTTATGTGCCGCTGTCTGAAACATTCCAAGCCCACCAATGGGCCTCCACTCGCTCCTCCGGCTTGTCAATCCTCAATGGATGCCTCCACATTAAGACTCCGTGATTCGGAGCCCAGTGGCCCCAAATTTCCAGGTGGTGCGTCTCCCGCGGCTGTGAGGTCGCGTTGTAAATCAAAGCTCCAAGGTTCCCACCAGTTTGAGACGCACTCTGACATCCACTACAGCACCCTTCATGAGGTAAAAGCCGGATCGGCGGGCGGATCCAGTTTACAGCATGCCTGTCGATTCACGCCTGACGCGTTTCGTGCTCATTGCACTCTTCAGAGGCGCGACAGTCAATTTGGCATAAAGGCCACACCTCCCACTTATGATATGAGCCCTCCAATGGGCGACTCAAATGAGTAAACTGGATCCGCCCGCCGATCCGGCTTTTACCTCATGAAGGTTGCTGTAGTGGATGTCAGAGTGCGTCTCAAACTGGTGCGAACCTTGGAGCTTTGATTTACAACGCGGCCTCCCAGCCGCGGGAGACGCACCACCCGGAAATTTGGGGCCACGGGGCTCCGAATCACGGAGTCTTAATGTGGAGGCATCCATTGAGGATTGACAAGCCGGAGGAGCGAGTGGAGGCCCATTGGTGGGCTTGGAATGTTTCAGACAGCGGCACATAACTAAGGCACACACTACAAGACCCACAAACCAACACAGACTCATTTGAGTCACCCATTGGAGGGCTCATATCATAAGTGGGAGGTGTGGCCTTTATGCCAAATTGACTGTTGCGCCTCTGAAGAGTGCAATGAGCACGAAACGCGTCAGGCGTGAATCGACAGGCATGCTGTAAACTGGATCCGCCCGCCGATCCGGCTTTTACCTCATGATGGTTGCTGTAGTGGATGTCAGAGTGCGTCTCAAACTGGTGGGAACCTCGGAGCTTTGATTTACAACGCGGCCTCCCAGCTGCGGGAGATGCACCACCCGGAAATTTGGGGCCACGGGGCTCTGAATCACGGAGTCTTAATGTGGAGGCATCCATTGAGGATTGACAAGCTGGAGGAGCGAGTGGAGGCCCATTGGTGGGCTTGGAATGTTTCAGACAGCGGCACATAACTAAGGCACACACTACAAGACCCACAAACCAACACAGACTCATTTGAGTCGCCCATTGGAGGGCTCATATCATAAGTGGGAGGTGTGGCCTTTATGCCAAATTGACTGTCGCGCCTCTGAAGAGTGCAATGAGCACGAAACGCGTCAGGCGTGAATCGACAGGCATGCTGTAAACTGGATCCGCCCGCCGATCCGGCTTTTACCTCATGAAGGTTGCAGTAGTGGATGTCAGAGTGTGTCTCAAACTGGTGGGAACCTTGGAACTTTGATTTACAACGCGGCCTCCCAGCCGCGGGAGACGCACCACCCGGAAATTTGGGGCCACGGGGCTCCGAATCACGGAGTCTTAATGTGGAGGCATCCATTGAGGATTGACAAGCCGAGGAGCGAGTGGAGGCCCATTGGTGGGCTTGGAATGTTTCAGACAGCGGCACATAACTAAGGCACACACTACAAGACCCACAAACCAACGCAGACTCATTTGAGTCGCCCATTGGAGGGCTCATATCATAAGTGGGAGGTGTGGCCTTTATGCCAAATTGACTGTCGCACCTCTAAAGAGTGCAATGAGCACGAAATGCGTCAGGCGTGAATCGACAGGCATGCTGTAAACTGGATCCGCCCGCCGATCCGGCTTTCACCTCATGAAGGTTGCTGTAGTGGATGTCAGAGTGCGTCTCAAACTGGTGGGAACCTTGGAGATTTGATATTATATATATATATATATATATATATATATATATATATATATATATATATATATATATATATACACACATCCTCAAAGTCAACAATGAAATGCCGGACTCTTAACGGGTGCTTCCATTCCGTGATAGTGGTAACACGTCGATAATTTCAAAACTATAGAAAACATGGAGCACCCTGCGGTTTCTTTCCATCCAATTTATTGTGCCACAGACGCGTTTCAGCAACAGTTGCCTTTTTCAATGTGATTGCGCAAAAAGAAATGATCATCTGACCGATCTTTAAATGAATGTCAGAAAACGAACTCTTAGTTCATCCCGGAACATTTCAACCATCATGCCGCCATCATTGCGTATGTTCCAAATGATGTTTTCCCTTGATTAGTGATATGGGTCACTAGATTATAAACAGTTTCCTTGCGCAAAATGGCTCAATGGTCACAGTTCATTTAAACAGTCAGTTTCAAACTGGATGTAGCGCCCTTCGTTTGCCGCAATCGCCCTTTATCAGACATCACAAACCTCAAAGTGCCGGTTAAGTAACGAAGACTTTCACATTAATAGTGATGTTTGACCTTGTGTCAGCAAACACAAGGAGATGATTGACAGAACACTGAAACAGGCTAGCTTGTTCGTGCTGGACTGTTCCCATGAGGCACAGGGTCAAGACTGATTTGCATATAGCTGGGTCTGAACTGGGGTGGCAAAGTGAGCTAAAGAACGATGATGGATTCAACCCGGATCTGTGACGGGGGTGAGTGTCTGAAAAGTTTTAGCGCTCCGTCCATCATCTCCTTGTGTTTGCTTTGTTTGCCCTAAGTTGGCAAGTTGTGCCCAGACGTGGGTCCCTTGCTCACTTTGCCACTGGATTCAAGCTAGCCTGGCTGATGAGGGGTGTTACCCCGCCACCGGTCCCAGGATGCTTGTTTCCGGTCCAGGGAAGATCTGGCTTGGCAGTTCGTGCTGGACTGTTCCCATGAGGCACAGGGTCAAGACTGATTTGCAAATAGCTGGGTCTGCATTGGGGTGGTGAAGTGAGCTAAAGAGTGAGTGTCTGAAAAGTTTCAGCGCTCCGTCCATCACCTCCTTGTGTTTGCTATCTTTGTGCAGCTACCAGGCTGCACACAACGGTAATCTCTCCCGCACAGTCCGCCCATATGTGTGTGTTAGACCTGGCTTTTTCAGCAGGTTTATCCCCAGACCTTTTGCTTTTTGGCCTTCTATTTCTGACCTGTTTTTGTTGGTTTTATGACCCTGGGCACTTTACCACTGCTGATCAGTGCTAAAGTGCATATGCTCTCCCTGTAAATTGTTATGATGGATTGGTGTTTCCATGATTGGTTATTTGATTTACTACTAACTGGCCCATGCATCAAGCAAAATACCCCTCGCTAAATTTCCGAATCGTTAAAATAGGCCGTTACCAAGCGCAAAACAACATATTCCAATGCATCAAGCCCAATAGCGAAAAAACTACATAATCGCAAAAAAAGCCCGCGGTAATTTACCGAATCGCAAATTAGCGATTCGAAAATAGCGAAATCATCATTCGTGCGTGCCAATAGCGATTAGCAAATAAAGAATCGCAAAGGAATGCATCAAAACTGCAAAATACCGAATTTCAACTAAATCGCTAATTAGCATGAGCAGAATAAGGGGAATCTCAACCAGGAGGTAAAGTTGATGAAACACAAATAAATAATTTATTTTTTAAATCTCACAGGTGTAAACTATCTGAAACCCTTCAAAATGCCACTGAAGACCCCGTTTGTTTTTCAAAATGGCAGCCCTCTATGTGCTTGCAAGGAGGATGAGAATAAATGCTGCAGCACAGCGCAGGAGGAGGATCCAGGAGAGGGTATTCAGAGTGCGCATGACATTGCTGGGCCAAAATGAAGAGGAAGTATATGACAAATACCGTCTGAATCGTGCCATGATAATGTGCCTAATTGCTGACCTGGAACCACTACTGCAGCACCAGACCCGTAGGACAAATGCCATTCCTGCGCACGTCCAGGTCCTATGCAGCCTGCACCTACTGGCGTCCGGGAGTTTCCAGGGTGTCGTAGCGGTAGCCGGAGGCGTCTCACAAAGTGCACTTTCACGCTTCTTCCGTAAATTCATTGATGCCATGCTGACAATGATACATACCCACATCACCTTCCCCACAACCCCACAGCAGTTGAACCAGACCAAACTGGAGTTCTACCAGGTGGCACAATTCCCCCATGTCCTAGGATGCATTGACTGCACGCATGTCCCCATCTGTCCCCCTCAGCCAACGAGTACATATTCCGTAACAGGAAGTCCTATCACTCGATCAACGTCCAGGTAGTGTGCAATGCCAAGCACATAATCACGGACATAGTGGCACAGTTTCCAGGGAGCACACACGACTCATATATATTCCGGCACAGTGGCATCCACAGGCGTCTGCTCAACTGTGAATTTGGAGAGGGACACCTACTTGGTACCTACATATACCTATTTGTTACATCATTATCCCATATGTAATTGCATTACTGCGGCTAACCCTTTGCTCCCACCCTGTAGGTGACAGCATACGCCTTGTGGGAATATATCCTGACCCCCTACCTCAACCCAGCAACACCACAGGAACAGCACTACAACGCGGCACATATTAGCACAAGAAATGTGGTCGAGAGAACATTTGGGATCCTGAAAAGTCGCTTCCGGATCCTACATAAGACTGGTGGTGCATTGCAATACAACCCCGAGACCTGCTGCAGGATTGTAGCAGTATGTGCCATGCTGCACAACATTGCAACCAGAAGGGGGATTCCCATCGAGATGGACGGAAATGACAACGATCGGGATGACCAACCACCCGCACAACACCGACAGACACACGTGCCAAACACAGCTGAAGGTCATAGGAGGCGGACATACATCACACAACATCACTTCTGAGCCTGGTAAGAATGAGCCATCACACAATATCTTTGAATGCTAATGTTTTATTCACATAAGCACATGTCAAAGTAAATATTAATGTTAAGGAAACATGACGATGATTGCATTGGTTGATGAAATGAAATCTAATCATTAACAGCACGGGAGTGCAATCACAATATTAAAGTGGAACATGGTTACACCACCATGGACAAAGAGGCAGAATTGCATGTCTAGCGCCTCTTGCCACGTACCCCCAGCCTCCTGTCGCATGGCTCCTCGACATCACCCTGATGTGTGCCTGTGGCTGTTGAGCTGCGCGAACTGCGCCTTCTGCTAGTGGTCTCCGGCACAGACACGCTACTCATGCTCAATGCCTCCTCACTACCCTCCTCCTCTTCCAAGTTGCTGGCACTCACTGTCCCAGACTGTAGATGTTCCACAGCAGTGGTCACTTGGCCTAAGGCCTTAGCAACATCCCCGCAGAAATGTCCCAGGTCAATCTGCAGTGACACGGAGCGGCGTGACAGGACAGCAGTGCTGTTGCAGAGCTTGGTGATGGCCCTAGTATTTGCAGAAAGACGAAGCAAGCCCTGCCGATGCCTCCTGCGCTTAGTGCGTTGTCCTGCTATGAAGGCACGGGTGAGCTCCTGTAGGCTCTTGTTTATTTGCTGATTCCCTCTGCAACAACTGTCGTTAGGTGACGCACACAGTCTGACATCGTGCTCATGTTTTTGGCCAGCTTGGAGATCTGCAGGTTTATTGTGCCCATATGTCTCCCCTGCAGGCGCTGAACACGTAGCATCTGCGACTCAACCCCAGCATAGACATTCGGAGCCTGTCCTGAATCTGACGCAATACTGCTCCTGGACCTGCGCTGTTGTCTGACTCGGCCACGTGCTGGTGTCGGAGCTGCTGAAGGGAAACGTGTCTGGCTGGGGACTGTTGTGGGTGCTGGTG
Organism: Calotriton arnoldi; assembly: GCA_963921515.1. Lineage (NCBI taxonomy): Eukaryota > Metazoa > Chordata > Amphibia > Caudata > Salamandridae > Calotriton > Calotriton arnoldi. The sequence continues at coordinate 718,726 of CAWUFW010005874.1, forward strand.
TCGGCTCAGTTTCCATTTCCTGCAGTGCGGGTACAGGTGCCCTGCGTTTTGGTGGTGGTGGTGGTGGAGGTGGTGGTTGTGGGGATTGAGGGTCCAGCGGAGTCTCTCCATCCGTCTCTGCCGGTGTCTCAGAAATGATGAGGCGCTCACTGTCATCTGAGTCCACCGGAGATGCATCTGTGTGTGGAACAGTGCATTGTTATATTAGTTTGTTCCTCTATCTGTTTATCATTTAGCCTATTGTACACATTATAAATCACAGATTTAAACACACTGTCGGACATGTACTGCTGGTGTCTTTTCTTGCGCATTGCCGATTATCCATGCACACTTGTCTAACATGACTACAACTCCCATGATGCTATTCGTATGTGAGGGTATATGTGTAATGGACTTCTTCCTGCACACTGTGATTTGCCTGGGGGATGTGCATGGGTATACAATACGCAGCGTATTAGCGCAGGCATGCTTCTTACCTTGTTGTGTGGTTGCTGTGCCAGAAGTGTCCATTTGGGTGACTCCCACAACTGCCTCAGGCTCAATCGTCCCCTCAACGAGGTCCTCCAGGGCTGTGTTGGCAGGTACTTTGGATGGTCCCCCTCCTGTGCCAGCTGCTTCCTTCACCCTTTCTGCTATGCGCTCCTTGGCATGTTTCCTGAGGTCGTACCACCTTTTCTTTAGTTCATCAATGCTGCGGTGTGTGACTCCCACAGCATTTACCTTCTCCTTAATGCGCAGCCATATTTTGCGCTTCTCAGCTTCTGGCACCTTCAGGGACAACTTGCCAAACAGTTTGTCATGGCTGCTGCTCACCCCCTCTATCAGGTGTTCCAGTTCCCTCTCTGAGAACTTTCTCTTCCTCTTCCTGGGCGTGGCAGTTGTCTTAGGAGCATTTTTGTCCATCCTGGCTAGGTGTGGTGTAGCTGGATTGTGAGGGTGAAGTCTCTCAGCCTCGCCTTCAGTCCTCTGCCTCCTCCTCTGAGCTCCTCAGGGCACTGAATGAAGCATGGGCTGGATGACTTCCTGGTTGTGATGTCATCAGCCTGCTTCCTGCGCCTCCCGTTTTTTGCGAATTCGCTAATACCGATTTCGGTAATACCGATTTCGGTAACACCGAATTTGGTAATACCGATTTCGGTATTAGCTAATTTATCTTTTTGCGATTCGCAATCGTGTATTCGGTCTTTTTTAGCGATTTTTTTGCGAATCGCTATTTATTACCGAATATGTACATGCATCCCGATGGGCGAGTCATTATTTGCGATTCCTTATTTTTCGCTAATAAGGAATCGCTTTACCGAATTTTGATGCATGTGCCCCTTAGTCCCTAGTACAGTGCACTGTGTGTGCCCAGTGCCTGTAAATGAAATACTGCTAGTGGGCCTGCAGCACTGATTATGCCACCCACACAAGCAATCTTTCAAAGGTAACTCAGACCTGCCACTGCAGTGTCTGTGCGCAGTTGTGACTGCCAAGTTGACCTGGCAAGTGCACCCTCTTGCCAGGCCATAACCTTCCATTTTATTACATGTAAGTCATCCCTAAGGTAGGCCCAAGGCACCCCTGTGGGCAGGGTGTAGTGTATGTGAAAGGTAGGACATGCCCTGATGTGTGTGGCATGCCCTGATAGTGAAATACTGGCAATTTCATTTTTAACTATTGTAAGGCTATCTGTCCGATAGGATAGAATGGGGAGTTTGCTCATAACATCTTATGAGTATTACTGCCCATGGGAACAAGATAGGAAAACAAAGTGTGATATGCCTGAACTCAGAATGTTAAGATGCATCTTTTAGTGAGGGTAATTTTTACATACTGGGTTTGAAAATACCACTTTTAGAAAGTGGGTATTTTCTTGCCTAACCATCCAGTGTGCCTCTGCTAGGTTGTGTATTGACTGTCTGGCTTTGGAGTGACAGGGGCTACTGTCTGGCTTTGGAGTGACAGGGGCTGGGGATGTGCATTCTGTTAAGACAGCCACTTGGGGGGGGGGGTGTGCTGCCTTTCCACGTTGAGTGAGGGCTGGGCTGAAAAGACCTGGGCTGCATTCATAGTAGGGGGAGGAGATTTCTTTCACACCTGCATGGGCCTGGTCTGCCTTGGACAATGCTGTCTCCACCTCCTGCCAGGAAGCTGCACCAGAGAGGAGAGAACTGGTTTTGGCTGGGCAAAGAGTTTCTCTGCCACAGAGAACAAAGGATTTTGTATTATAAAAAGAGGGGCCCAGACCCCAGACTTTTAGATCACTTCTGGGCAGCAAGAGGAACCTTTGCCAAGGAGAAGAGCTGGAGAAACTGAGGAGGAATAGTGCCCCTGTGCTGTTTGCCGTCTGGGGTTGGCCTGCAGTGGCTACTTTCTGCCAAGGAAAGGAGAAGGACTTTGCTGTGTGCTGTGTCCCCTGCTTGAGGAATATCTCCAAGGGCTTGAAACAGAGCTTGCCTCCTGTTCTGAAGTCTCAGGGACACAAAGACTTCACTCCCTGTCCCCCCTGAACTCCTTTGCTGGGAGTTCTGACCTGCTGAGAGGTGCCTGCCAGTTTTACGGACCTCTGGAGGTTGTTTTGGGCCTGGAAACTGCAAGAACTGTGAAAATCAACGCATTGCCTGTTTCCAACGCATCACAGCGGTGCAAGAAGAATTTTCAGACGCATCGCTGCCGCCGAAGAATCGACGCAGCGCCTGCTCGCGGCTGAAGTGTCTGCCGTACGACGAATCCTGTGCACCGATATCCGACGTCCGAGCTCACCGCACTGATTCTGATGCAGGCCTGTTGGGGAAGAACCATCTCATCGAGAGGGCTCGACTGAAATCATTGCAGCGTATCCCGGGTCTTCACGTATCGCATCGTACCGGATTGTCACGCATCGCATCGAAGCGTCAAGTCTGTCTCATCGTTGGGGGATGCAGTAAGAAATCGATGCATCACCTCCCCATGCAGTAAGAAACCGACGCATCACCTCCTGTTCGGTAAGGTACCAATGCATCACCTCCCCTGCGCAGCAGTAAGGAACCAATGCATCACCTCCTCCCGAGCAAGGAACAGAGGCATTACTTTCCCTGAGTGTAAGGAACCGACACATCATCTTCCCTGCGACCCTTTTTGCTTGCATTTTCCGACGCGTCCAAGGTACTTTGTGTAAAAGTGTTGCATCCCACATTTTCTTGGAACAGAATAGTTTCTACCTTTTAAGAATCATATTTTTAGTACTGTATTGTGGATTTTTGTTGTTTTGGTCTTGTTTTGGTTTAGATAAAGATTACTTATTTTTCTAAACTGGTGTGGTGTCCATATGTAGTGTTTTCACTATGTTACTGTATGTGTATGGTACACATGCTTTACACATTGCCTCTGAGATAAGCCTGTCTGCTTGTGCCAAGCTACCAAGGGGGTGAGCAGTGGTTATTTTAGAAGTGTATACCCTTTACCCTGACTAGGAAGAAGGGTCCCTACTTGGACAAAGGTGCAAACTGTTGCCAACTAGAGACCCCCATTTCTAACAGTGTGCACATGTGTTCACGTGCAACCAGCCTAGTGCCCTTTGCCCTAGTTGGACAGCAGTAGCCTTATCTTTAAAGGCGTACACTGGCAGTAAACACATGTAGTTCAATTATCATGCAGTTACCATGAGAAAGACTGGAGAAGTGAGACTCGCCTACAGTAAAGGTCCAAAAGCCGGGAGATCAAAAGCAAAAAATCTCAGTGGAGTAAATGGACAGAACCCATTTGAAACAATGTGCCTTAGTAACGCACATCTTCACCCTAAGGGACATGTTGGTGCTGAATAACAAATGTTTATTGTTATCTAACTCAATGGTACTCATTGTGTCATCCATTTTGACTCAAACATTTGACCATGAGATGGCAGGCAGATTCATAGAGTTGAGTCATTAGTCCATGGAGCACGGCAGGTTTAAAGGATGAATGAACTAGGTTTTCGATATACACTAGTCCAGTACAGCATCCTGCTTATATTCTACCTCCATCCATAGGTGCCAGTTGCCCGGGCCTGTGTCACATGGAACTCCGATTTGACCCTTGACTACATTAGTGGTACAGGCTCTTACAGAGTCTCTCTTATAGATCTGGCATAGATATGCCACAAACAATTCAAGATGAGACCAGCCTGTTACTGGTTATAGATACATTAGCCCCAGCTGGATATGGGGTGATATCTTTGAGGACTTGTCAGTAGGTACAATGATGTCTTCCTTTACCTGTGGGGATTCACCTAGACTCAGCTGGCACTCTGGTAGAAGTAAATCTGCAACAACAACGTAGGTCTATTGGCTACTTTTACTGCTGTAGTGGACAGCATGATATGTCACTTTCTGCCTATCAGCATAGTCTAGGCAGGAAAGTACCAACTTTGAAGCTGAAACGCTTTCTGGTTATTCTTATTGTTGTTGGTTATATGTTTTTTCCACCAGACGGGTAGCAACGCGGTTGAACAGAGAAGGGTACAGAAAGCTAACAAGTGCCCCCAGCAGCGGGGGGTGTTAGATGACTGCAGCCCCCAACATCAATAAGAACATCTAGAAAGCTTTTCAGCTTCAACTTTGGTTTATGCCCCACTAGTTTTTTTCGGATCCTGACTTCACTTGATTTGGAGGTGGAAGGAGGACCTAAAATACTTGAGTCCCTAACTGCAAAATAGGGGGAGGAAACAGTTGTTCAAAGCTTCATTCTTTCATTTGAACTAAACAAACTGAGGACTTCACTTTGGTGGGAGGTCTCTGTATATGTTTTCCTACCTGCGGTTCATATCTGTTATGGTGGGTTTGAACCTGCAATATAAGAAAGACAATTGCTTGCTCATGCTGGATTTTTTTTTTTTTATTGGAATTCTTATGTGGGAAATATTTTTGTTGCAATGAAGAAGGTGGTCACAAATCGCTTTATGCACCGAAACGCGTCAACGCTTATATTGTGCTAAGTTTGAGGAACAGATGAGCATAATAGAACAGGAGTTGTTCGCTACCATGTGCTTTTGTGAGTGATTCCTACAAACTACCTCAAATCAATGACGGATGTAATTGTCTTCTCTCTTCTCTTATCTCTCCCTCTCTTTTTTAACTTCTTTTTTATCTTGTTTCTAATTATTGATTCTGTATATTCACTATGTATTTTTAAAGGAAATTTGTGGTTATTCATTTTGTGTGTTGGAATTTTAGCCTGTTAAATGTCCTTTACAAATATCCTTGTAATGATATATTGATACATGATATATTGATTATTTTTATTAAAGTCTTGAGATATAAACATTTAGTAAGTTTTGTAGCATCGGACTCATTCAGGGTTGGGTTATGAGTGTCAGACGTATGAATATTGGATGTGGGTGTATGGATGCTGAGCTGGTGTACAGGTAAGATTAGTGGTTATAAAGGGAAACATTTATGACTTAACAGTCTTTCACTGAGCCCTGTCCCTCGGGATTGTAGGATCCCTCTCATTGTATTCACTTACTAAAGAAACCTGACTCCAAATAAAAAGTAAGATGCTTGCTGTGATTGGGAGTAGAGATGATCAAAGTACTCTGATGCAACAGAGGGTTGAGGACTTTGTTTGGGATCTTATTAACCATTTACATGCCTCTTACCACTGCTGATCCAGCCCATAAACTATGACTGTCAGACCATGACTCGTTCAAATACATTAACATTTACTGGAATTATAAAACATAGGGCATCTTAAGGTTAAGCACACCACTACTCCATGGAGACTTCGATTTATACCTGGTCCAGCCTTTTCAACTTTGTAAAGCTGATTTTCATAAAGAGAGGCTGTTGTGCGAATGCAAGACCACACATCAGCATCCAGCCACTGCAGTGCAATAAGATCTCTAGATGGTTTGAAAACGGGACACCCTCTAAACATGACGTTCCAGAAGCCCACCAATTGCACAATACATGATGTATTGCCACATCTCCCCAGCTTTTTTCTTTGTGAAGTTAGCATGCTTAAGAATACAGATGAATGGAGATTCATAAAGCATTGTAGTGCTAGATTGAGTCTGTGACTCCTGTCAAGCCCCTTCCACCTTAGACATCTTCATGCCCCCATCATGGCCTATGGTAATATTGCCACCACCTACTCACATCGTGCCCACTGACATCAGTCTCACTCTCTTGATAGCACACACATTGTAAAAAGAGTAATTTTAATCCCACATATTTGATACACACAAATTTGTTGTGGAAGATCACACCTCCCAACAATTATGCCCCCTCCTCCCAAAATTAGTTGACATACTGTACTATTTACGTGTAAATTAATCGGTTGTATATCCAAAAATTGAGGACAAAAATATCAATTTACCAAAATATTGTGGCAAAATTATCTTCTACGTCATTGTCTACATACCTTGAAGATATGTAGACTGTCAAAATACATATATGTGAAGTTAAGTAAGTCTATACATACTGATATTCAATGAAAGAACCAAAGGCTAAACCTCTGTTATATTTAGGAAAGCTATATGTATTCTATACAAACCATAATTAAAATACACAAAATTAGAAATTGTTCAGTTATAGTTATACATTTAGAAGTTACACACCATCTTTAAATGTATATAACTTTATTTATTTTCTAGCTACAAACAAAAGAACACAAAAATGTAAATTTCTAAACTAATACTTATGCCTTTAATGTAAACAACACTTTCAAATTTTTATAAGCTGTGCACCTCCATATACAGTGATTTCAGAACTCGGCAGGCACACTAAGGGGCATATTCTCAAGCCCTGGCGATAGTTATCGCTAAGGCCAGTTAGCGGCAGTATTTTTATCGCCGCCTACCCCTGAAAATTATCGCCATGTTAACGGCTTATTACCAAGCCGTCGCTACATTGAGATATTTCCAGGGAACGGCGGTGAGAACTGCCGCTAACATTAGCGCAATGGCGATATGGAAACCAGCGTTAGCATGCGAAAACCAGCGATAGGCCCATTAGCGATAAAAAAAACTCACGTTAGTCAGCCCAACGTGCGCTTTCTTGCCTCTAATGCAATAAATAGCCCATCAGTGACCCCGTAATAGGAAATAGGCATTAAGAACAACAATATGCAGAATGGAGCAGCCAGGGCCAAGTGTAGCACACATCAACAACCCCTGCAAGCCAGCCAACAACCAGGATGACCAGGATGAGAACCTGGATGCCTCGCTGGACCTGCGTCTGGAGCCTGGATGCCTCGCTGGGTCTGCGGCTGGAGCCTGGATGCCTCGCTGGACCAGCTTCTAGAGCCTGGATGCCTCGCTGGACCTGCGTCTGGAGCCTGGAGTGTGATGCGGAGGAGCTGTGGAGTAGCTGAGCCGTGGTGGTAGACATTGATGCGCGGCAATCGCCCGTACCTGGTGGTGAAGTCTGGCAGGTCGCATGGAGACACGTTGCTGACCTGTGTGAGAAGCCCGCCATGAGCCCCTTGGAGCTGTGAATGGCAGAGGCGCTCCAGCGCACCAACGTAGGGAGGTCTGCATCGCATACTTTGATCCACCACTACACCGCGGTGCACGGAGGGGATTACCAACGCTGTGCGGCACCTCTCTGCATCACAGTCCGGATGATCTTGGCCTGGCCGTACGCCGTGGAGGGTGAGGCCCCTATGCTATGTCGAACTTGTGTGGCGTGAGCACTGCAACCTCACGCCTAAGGGGGCCCTGCTGCATCAACTGTATCGTGAGGTCCACAAGCGGACTAAGCAGCGACTGCTGTACCCAGCCTAGTGAAATCACACCTGGCTGAGGCTCCTGCTGGCTGAGTCACAGATTTGGAAAGAGTGCAGTGGATTGCGCCACGCTGTCAACGTCCAGGTAAGGAGAAGGTGGGACGCGTAGCGCAGGAGGGCCGGGGGGCGAGTCGCTAAGGACTATCACACGTAGATGACGCACCCCCAGTGGAGGCTCCACCGCTATGGCGGAAGAGCGTTGGCCCTCTGCCTCAAGCAGTGCAGAGGAGGAACAATCATCACATGATGATGACTCAATCAATCAGGGGAATTGTAAGCGCGCTACTCACCCGTGAGGGTCTCAAGGCGCTGAGGGGTGGGGGGGTGTCCGCAGATCTGTTAGCCGAGGAGCCAGGTCTTGAGGGTCTTCCTGAAGGCGTACAGGGAGGGGGTGCGTCTGACGTCTGCCGGTAGCCCGTTCCAGGTCTTGGCTGCAATGTGGGAGAAGGATCTTCCACCTGCTCTGGCTCTGTGGATGCGCGGGGTTTTGGCCAGTGCGAGGTTGGAAGATCGGAGGTATCTGTTGGGGATGTGGAAGTTGATACTGTCATTGAGGCATTTGGGGCTGTTGATGCGTAGGCATTTGTAGGCGTGAGTGAGGATTTTGAAGGTGACTCTTGTTCCCACGGGGAGCCAGTGGAGTCTTCGTAGGTGTTTGTTGATGTGTTTGTGCCGGGGGATGCCGAGGACGAGTCTGGCGGTGGTGTACTGTAATGTCTGGAGTGTGCGGAGTATGGACTTGTAAATGCCGGCGTAGAGTGTGTTTCCATAGTCCTGTCTGCTGGTGATGAGTACATGGGTGACTGTCTCCCTTGACTCCGGGGGGATCCATTAGAAGGACTTGCGGAGGATGCGGAGGGTGTTGAAGCAGCTGGAGGTGACGGCCTAGACCTGTCGGTTCATGGTGAGGGATGAGTCGAGTATGATGCAGAGGTGTGTGGTGTGGTCTGAGGGGGTAGGTGGGCTTCCGAGGGCGGTGGGCCACCAGGTGTTGTCCCATGCTGAAGGGGTGGTTCCAAGAACGAGGACTTCTGTCTTCTCGGCGTTGAGCTTCAGGCAGCTGTTGGTCATCCAGACTGCGACGTCTTGCATTCCTTTCTGGAAGTTGAGTCTGGCGGTGGTGGGGTCTTTGGTGAGTGAGAGGATGAGCTGAGTGTCATCAGCGTAGGATACGATGTTGAGGCTGTGTTGTCGGACGATGGCGGCGAGGGGGGCCATGTAGGTGTTGAAGAGGGTCGGGCTCAGAGATGACCCCTGTGGGACTCTGCAGGTGTTTCACGTGGGATAGGAGAGGAAGGGTGGCAGTCTGATCCTTGGGCTTCTTCCGGTGAGGAATGATTGGAACAAATCTAGGTCTGTTCCTTGTATACCGGCGTCATGTAGTCTGGCAACTATTGTGCCATGGGAGACGGTGTCGATGGCCACTGAAAGGTCGAGTAGGATGAGGGATGCGGAGTGGCCTTGTTCCAGGAGGGTGCAGATGTCGTCTGTGCCGGCAAGTAGGGTGGTTTCGGTGCTGTGATTGCTTCGGAATCCAGATTGGGATGGGTCGAGGATGGCGTTATCTTCAATGAATCCTGTCAGTTCCCTGTTGACTGTTTACTCTGCAACTTTGGCCGCGAAGGGGAGGAGCGAGATGGGCCGGTAGTTCTTGAGGTTGGTGGGATCAGCTGTGGGATTTTTGAGCATGTGCCTGACTTCTGTGTGCTTCCAGTCCTCTGGGTAGGTGCCTGTTTTGAAGGTGGTGTTGATGGTGCGTTGTAGTTCGGGTGCGATGGCGGCCGTGGCTCTGTGGTAGATGTGAGGAGGGCAGGGGTCGGTGGTGGCCCCCGAGTGGATGCCTTTCCTGGTCGAGGTGGTGTCTTCGGCTGTGACCGGCGTCCAGGTGGAGATGGTGGGCTGGCTGGTGTGTCCGGGGGCCGGGGGGTCTGTAGACGAGGGTTCCTCGGAGTGTGGAGTTGTGGCTGGTCTGGATCTGAAGTGCAGGTGTTCGGCGGATGGGAATGTTTCGCAGGAGGTGGAGAGGCGGAGGATGCTCTTGTGGGCGATGTCGAGGCCCACTCCCGGGTGGTTGGGGTGGTCCTTCCTCTGGATCTTGTATCCGTCCGGGATGGTGGTGTGGATGTCGGGGGCAGAGGAGGCGTAGGTCCAGGTCTCCGTGAAGAAGGCTATGTCGGGCGAGAGAGAGTCGAGTAGGTTCAAGTTTCCAGGCCGTGTTTGTGCACGGAGTGCACTTTGAGGAGGATGCATCTTAGGGTGTCGCCGGGGCTGGCGTCGGCTGGGTTGGAGTCCGGGGTGGTGGTTAAGGTCTGGTGGCAGTGGAGGCAGGAGAACTGGCCGTGGGTCGTGTTTGGCGAAGCATGTTGGCAGTCTCTGATTTTTCCTGGGTTGAGTGCGTGGAGGGTGGTTGTGCTGTAGCAGTGGGTGGCTCGAGATCCAGGTTTCCTGGCGCTGGTCGCGGTCGGGTCACGGACAGGCGCAGACGGCCTTGCCTTTGGCGCGCCTTTGGGGCGCCAGCCGCACACGTCCAATGTGCAACCGCGCAGCGGCCGCCATTAAGTGGGGGAGGGGGGAGGGACGCTCATCTGGGAGGTGGGAACGGATGAGGACAAGGGTGCGGAGCCAAAGGGGCAGCAGCGGGGGGGAGCGGGAAGCACAGGCTCAGAGAAGCCAAAAAATAATATTCAAAAGTGAAGAAAAAGGGATGACTAACTGATGTAATCATGCTATGTATCCTCAGTGGGTGGGAGTGTGGGTAGGACTGCTCCAAACACGGAGCAGGGCATGGGCGGATTGGCATGCCCACTCAAGTGTGCAATGACTGTTTGCTCGGCCCACTCAGGCTGCCCAAAGCAGTCATGCGCACCACCCTGTGCGCAATGCAGGCTGCCATTACAGCCTGCATGGAGAACAAGGTCTAGCAAAACTACAGAGGGTCCAAAATGCGGCCGCACGGCTGGTACTTAGCCTCCCTAGAAGGTCTAACACTAAGAAAGCACTGGAAGCTTTGCATTGGCTACTAGTGGAGAAAAGAGTGTCCTTCAAGGCAATGTGCTACTGCCACCGTATCTTACTAAACAAAGGCCCGAAGTATCTCCATTCATTAATAACCAAGTACATCCCTGGCCGCAGTCTAAGATCTTCAGAGCTGGCATTGGCTACGGTGCCTAGAATATTTAGAGCTAGAATGGGCGAGCGCTCTTTTAGATATAAGGCAGCAAAAATGTGGAACAGGTTGCCTATTGAACTCCGAGTAGAGCCATGCGAAAAAGATTTCGTAGGCAACTGAAAACATGGCTATATGTGAAGTCCGATGGGTCTTAGGGGTCGTAGTACCTCTACCACTGTAGTCCGCTTGTCTCACACGCCCTTTCTCTCCTATTGAGCGTCTTAGCGCGGGGACACACCGGTGGTGTAACCATGCGCTCTACAAATGCTTAAACTAAGCTAAACTATGCCCACCCCTCCGGCCCCGGGCTGCATGACTTGTCCCGTTGCCATTTACCATTCCCACCGCCGCATCGCAGCGTTGGGATTGACTCAGGGGAGGGAGCCTGGCTGCCTACTTCCTTTTCCTGGAAGCAGACGCAGGAGAGCAGGAGCTACAAAGACACGGGACCCGGCTTCGTGGTAAGACTTCCCTCATTTGAATTGTTACCACACCCGCTCACACACACATCCCCGCGTCCATGCCCCATCCAGTGTTCTTACCGGCGTTTACCACCTCACAGCTGTCCAGCCCCCCACAGCACTTCTCAATGGTGGACGCTGTGCGCCCATGCACAGCGGGAGTACCACTCGTGTGCCAAAGGCACATACGTAGTTGCGAAGCATGCCATAACATCGCATTCCATTCCAATGCATACTGATATTAGGCACATTGCAACAGTAGAGTAGGTGTTGCATAGCGAAGACATGAAGATCATTATTCACACTTCAGTGAGTGAAACCCAAAACTAACCTTTGCACCCCAAACCCAAAGCTGAACCCTGGAATTCATTTTTGAGCACCCAAAACACACCCAAAAATCTGATTTTGAGCCAAATGCACACCCCAATTTTCATATTTTACCCCACAACACACCCCAATTTTCATATTTTGCCCCACAACACACCACAATTTTCATATTTTACACGACCATAACACACCCCAATTTTCATATATTACATCCGAAACCCATACCCACCCGTAAACTTAAAATTACCCCATTACTGACATCTCAATGCGTTGTCATCAAAAGCGATGTAAATGCACCTGCGTTGTGGGAGTTGCGTTGTTCACGATGTACTGACTGCGTTGTTATGGTTGTCTCCTGTGCCAAGGGCAACCCATAGGCTACACCGTTTGCATCCTTCTGCCCCGGGACAGCGCTCAGCACCAAGGAGCATTCCTCTTGGACACTCCACCGCTACAGCGCCAGCACCCTCCTTGCCATCAACCCTGGACGCCACCTCGCCTGCCAGGACCAACCTCTGCTCCGGACCGGACATCGCCATCGCCATCACTGACGGCTGCAGTATCACCCGCAAGGAGCACCCCGACCGTCAAGGAGAAGGCATACACAGAAGCACACTCCGACTGACCACGCACTCTAATGACCCAAGGGTGACCATGAACCACCTCAACTCCCAGATCCGGAACAAGCCCAAGAACATCCTCTGCGGCACCTTCATGTGCAGGCCCCACGGGCCATGGCCCCCCATTCTCCAATACCATTGTAGGCCTCATTGCACCCCTGGGTCTCCCATCCACCGACGACATCCTACTCAGTGAACTCAAGTTCCACCTGGACTACCCCAGTGATCAGGACACCAACCACTCATGGGGAAGGTCCCCTACATCAGACGCAAGCAGCAAGTCACCGCAACAAGCCACATAGCAGGACACACGGTCGAGCACGTCACCTCCGCCAGCGGGAACTTCTACTGCAGCCACGACACCGGATTCTCCTGGACTGACCATCATTCGTCACGTCACGTCTTGCCCACCCGATGCCACCGCCATCATCGCACCCCCTTGCAGCTTGATCAAGGCCACCGAAGGACGTCTCGTCAACTCCCCCCGCACCAACACTCCGCCAATGCTTCCAGACGATGACACCGCAGCACGCAACCACCACCGATAGATCTCCAACAGCGCCCACATTCGGGCACCCCTCATGAACGGCACTGCGTCAGTACCTTCTGCCTGCCTGATGGCAGGCGTGAGGGTGACGCAGTGCCACTGGGATAGGCTGGCCTCATGCATTGATGGAGTTGCATCATGGTTGTGACACGACTGCAGCAATGCGTGACTTTAGCGCAGACAGATACGTCAGGATTCCTGACGTATCTGTCATTACTTGCATCATGGAGCGCTGTCCAGTGAATACAGTGCATCCATGCTGTCGCAAGGAGGGCGTAGTGTGAAGTGTTGCAACGCTGTCTTGTCGCAGCGTAGCAACACTTTTCATGACTGGGGCCCAGGAATGCGGACTATCTTATTGATGGTGCGCATTCCTGCACTGTAGTTTTGTCGCTGGGCAGCGCTGCAACGTTACTTGCAGCGCTGTCCAGCACCAGAACCTGCTGTGATGTGGCCACAAGTTTCATCCCCATTTTTAAGACCAGCTTTTTGCTGGTCTTAAGTTCCAGCAGCTAACAGGCCTTAGCGTGTGTTTTTTAATCGCATCGCCGGTCCGGGCGATCGTTGAGAATATCGCGAAGTGGGGTTAGCGTGCGTTTTAGTACGGGAACGCCTACACTGCATATGATTAGCGTTAGTTGTCGCTAACATCGCTGGCGATGTTAATAGCGGCTGCTATCGCCTGAAAGCTGTCGCTAACGGCTGTTAGCGACAGCTTGAGAATAGGGCGATAACAATATCGCCGCATTAGCGGCAGAAAAGTGCCGCTAACGTGGCGATAACTGCTTCAGAATATGCCCCTAAGTTCACTATAACATGCACCGGGTCCCCATGCACTGCATATATCCTTTATATTTGATCAGTTATGCCATCTAAAATAATATTATTTAAAACAATAATTATGATATCGCAAATCATATTTTTTGTGAGAACACAGTGCATGGTAGAGTGACGTGTAGATTTACTTAAGTGTAAAGTTATCTTTGTGAATAGCCCATTCAAATTCAAACTAAGCAAAAACCGGAAGGAGGAATGAAAAAAGGAAAGACATAAGAAAAACTTGAAGAAGTAACATTTTGTTAATGTAAAGTAGTGGAGATACGGAAATAGATCATCATCGCGTACAGGGTTCAAAGTGCAGGGTTCAAAGTGCACAAAAGTCAGAGCCAATGAAGCCTAGCAATGGACTAAGAAGCGCAAGGCTCCATTTGACGCCGAAAGGCTGAATTTTATTTGGATGACCTCATGGGGTGGGGCACGAGGACACTTCTTGATATTAGAAACCTTATCCCGGGGGAGTTTGGGATGTGGTTGGCTGAGCGCAATATCTATGACCTCATCCGCTGCCACTCCACTGAGTGCGCGCAAAAGCACATACCCCACGGCTCTCATCTTCATCACACCTACGTAACTAGCAGTAATAAAGAAAAGAAAATCAAATCCTTAACATTCACATAAACTACGTATTCTTTGTTCAGGAGGGATATTCAAAGATGCAGTAACGCGATAGAAAGCAGATATTGCAATGTTCTTGGGTGGTGCTATTGCCAAGAAAACCAATAACATGCCCATTGTAGTTAAAGAATGAGAATGGCTGTTTATTACTGAAAGGGTGAGATACGAAATTATGGTTTCATGAAGGATATTTTCATTCAGCAGGTGACAGATGTGCTCTGATTTACAACTAGCTTGTGCAGTTCTGCAAAACACAAATTTACGCATATATTGCAAAGATACCCCATTGCCCTCGTCGAGAACATTTGCTATCATATGTTTCCTCCGCACTTGTGGATATTTCCATGTGGAGCATCCTGGAAAAGATGTAATATCATTTAATTGTATTTCTCCTAACATTTCACACATTTCCATGTGTGCTTCTCTGTAAAACACATATGCGATGTGGGAAATGTTTTTAAGTGTGTCTAGACATCGTCAGTTATTCTGCAATGGTACCCTGCCAGTACAAAATCTATACTAGACATCACACACACACCTTTGCACTATGATGCAACGGTGTGCGTGTGGCACTAGGTAGCCTGAAAGAGTGCTAACACTGGGGAAGAGCATCAGCTCTGTATCTTAGTAGCCATGGTGTTGCCCTGCTCTGTCCATTTAATGTAATGTATTTAAATTAATATATTTAAATTCATTATTACTTAATTCAATTTTATTTCCAGGATGCTAAGAACTGGGTTTCTGTAGTAATATTAGCCACAGACAGGAAGTTTATTTTTGTACTCATACATTTGCTCTAAAATTAAACATCCTAAGACGTGAGCGTCTGGAAACCTATGGACTTTGATTAGGGTAGCCAGAGTAGCAGCTGCTGTCCCTGGTTTCCCGTTTGATACCATTGGCATTGCCCTTGCTACCCAAGTCTCAAGAGTCACTTTTGTACTTGCTGCAGTTTCTACTTTGTGTCCTACCCTAGCCCAGCAGCAGAACATAGGGAGGGAGGCTGGCATGGGATAAAAGGTCAACCATGTGATGTTATCAGTTGTCACAGGTTGGATGATGTTTCTTCCGGTATCCCTGACATTTTGTTGAATCAACATCTATTTTCAAACCGCTTATCATTCATGGGAGTTTGATTACTTGGCCCTTTGTCAAGTCAACCCTTTTGAGCAGGACAAAAAGTGCAGAGATGGAGAGTTATGACTTCTCAGAGGATGGCAAAAAGTCTTACCGGCTCTGCTTCTCTGCCAATCTTTCAAGCACACCTATCTCTCAAATTGTGGCCTAAACTGCTTCCTCTATTTTCCTCCTCTGGCCTTTGATTGGTTCGGTGGCTCTTTTCCCATATTTCCTTCATTGTGAAGTGTTTTTGCAGGAAAAAATACCTTGTTTTTGCTATTAAATTGATCACTTGTAGAACAGCAAGTAAGAGGTGTCGCATCATTGGAGACATACAGCATATGGTGTTTGCATTGTGATATTGGCTGCAGAGCAAAATAATCCATGTTAAGTATGTCCGAACTCTGTGCATCTGTGCTAATCTGTACCATACACAGTAGGTCACATCCTTAACAACGCAAAACAGAGACCTGTTGCCCTTGGTTACCGACTTTTGCATCTTCATCTCCTTTTGTGGCGGAAGGAAAAGCAATCAGGCGTCTAATAAAGAGAAGAAAGAAACCCTCCTAAAAACCTCAAAGAGTTTCTGACAGGCCTTCCCATGAATCACCTACCTGCGAACAATCTGCAGGTCATCAGCGCTAGCTCATATCTGGGTGCTGCTGTTTTTCAGTATTTCTCACTCTTTCCTCTCCATTTCCCTGAAAATAATATGTCAACTTACTTATCTTGCCAAGATCTGCTTATTTTGAGTCACATCTGTTAGCCAGAAACAGGACACAAATCAGCATTCTATCAAGATGAGAGCCTTTAGTGATTGGAAAAACGAGATCATCAGACTGAAAGAGAACAAACGAATGCGACATACACCCTCTCCTTTTTAGAAATCAGACTTAATAAAGGCTGACAGTGATCCTTACGTAGTTGGAGACACAATGGCCACCCTCACAGACGCATCACTCAAAAAGTCATACTAAGTTGCCTGTGGCCAACACCGGCTGCTTTGAATGATGTGCACATCTGATCTTTGGGACGACCAGCCCATCTGACGTCATCTGCCTCTAAACTAAAAGCATAAGGAAGAGAGCGCCAGATAATGTAGCCTTATCCATGTACTTTTAGGTACTGCTCGGTATCCAAGCTCTGAAATTAAATACAAGAGAATAAATAACTGCAGCAAGTACATTGCCCCTTTGCTATTCTAAAAAAACAACTCAATAGTCTTGCCACTGATCTTTGTCTTATGAGTTTTATTGTGCTTTTAAAAAATGAAAAGATACAGGGATACATAATGATGTGCTAATCTCCAGGTGACTCCCTTTTGGCCAACTCGATTCTGGCTCTGAGACTATGGGGCTTATTTACAAATCCCTTGCACAGCCGGTACGTCTCTATTTCCCATATTAAAAGTGATGCACCCGTGGCACAAAGGGCTTGTAAATAAACCCCTATATGTTTCTATCTGTAAAGCCTTAACTATTGTTTCCAGCTCATTGCTACTTCTTACCACAGCAAGACTGCTTCTTCCTATATCCTGTACATAACAACAGGGGTCCAATTGGAGAGATCAGCAAAAAGGACAAAGCTAAATAAATTAACTTCACCTACTTTATTTTATACGAAAACACCCTCTTCTCACTCAGAAGAAAGAGGTGAAATATGACTTCTATCCACCAAGGATGGATCCATTACAGCAGTCCTTAATAACCCTGCCGGAACAGAAAGAGGAGTACAGATTGTTAGGGTGAACGGCGGAAATAAAGAAGCAGAGAGAGGCATAAATCCACAGGAAGGACAAGATAAGTCCTATAGTCCATCACAAACCTTAAATCTGCCCCCTGAAGCAACCCCGTACACGGTAGTTCTGGCAAACGTCCCTCCCTTAACTAATAACGTTTTTGAACATTGGTTGACTTTAAGGAATAAGTCCCTTCATTTTTTAACTAAGAGGACTGGCTTAAAAGAGCCCCTTTTTTCAGATTTTAAAATGGTACGAAGGATCGGGTGGGTCGGTCCTTCTGCCAAATCATTGTGCGGAGACTGTGTTGTACTAACCTTTAAGTCACCGTTTTTGGTGCACACAATTACTAGAGAGGGGCAATAGTGGGCCTTCCAATCCCAATGACATACATATACTACCACTGGGATACTTTTATCGACCCTCTAACTCTTCGAACCATCAGGGTTTTATGTCCGAGGGAGTCAATCACTTGAGAACTAGGCAGTCTAGATATCCCATCCCAGTATATAATCGTTTTGACGCCCTGAATTCTTTGGAAGACATTGATTGACTGGACCCTAGGAAACTTGCAATATATAACCGCGCAATCTGTTGGCCTGATTGCGGTGGTAATTCTGGGTTGACGCTAAGGAGTAATGATGGTATTGTCTCTGAAGACTATGCTAGAAGTGATAGAGAAGTGGTTCGAGGGGCTAAGGACCTGGATATGGAGACTCAGGCTGATCCCCATGATATCCTAAATGTCTCTTTTCCATCTAGAGACTTAAACGTGGATCTTGCCGATAGTAATAGTAATGAGGTACGAGGGCCTATAGGTTCAAAGAACGAGGCTCAGTTCGAATCTAAGGGGGTTTTAATTGCCCCCTCTCCATCCAGACATGCAAATGACGATTTACCAGGGAGAGTAATACTTCCTCACAACCGCCCTATTGATGTTAAACCTCCTCTTTGCAATATTGCCTCATGGAATATTGCTGGGACTCGATCTAAGTTAAACACCCAATTGTGGTGGGAATTTATTCTTCAATTTGAGGTCCTGTGCTTCCAGGAGACATGGTCCAAGGAAGCGATCCATCTGAATGGGTATAGGACCTACCATACCCCAGCAGTTGATGGTCGGAGAGGCAGGGCTAAGGGTGGTTTATGCACGTATATATCGAGTAGCATGAACATAAAGGAAATAATGATGCTTGCCAGTGATGACTATTACCAACTAGTTAGACTGGATCTAGATACAACATGTTCCATAGTTTTGGTCAACTTTTACAATAACATTCCCCCTGGGAAAGTGGGAACTGTTGTTAAAAACATGTCACAATCGTTGAGATTAGTGGGTAAAAGCAAAACAAAAGACATAGGGGCCGATTCCGATTTCGGCCGGAAGGGCACCGAACGATGGCCGGAGCCCTTCCGACCGAATCGGAACGTGCCGGCCGGATTCCTTTCCGACCGAGCCATTCCGATGGGCTAGGTCGGAAAGGAATCCGACTAGGATTTCCGGATTGCTTCCGACGGGCTCAGAGAGCCCGTCCGCCGTCCGGAAATCCTTCAGTACTCCCCCCGCCGCCTCTTCACGACCGAGGGAGTACGATGGCAGTTTTTCACTGCCTTTTCGTGCCGGTCTTTCCGGCACGAAAAGGCAGTCAGAAACTGTCTTTGTGGGCCCCCAGTAGGGCCCCCATGGGTGCGAGGCTGCCGAATGGCGGCCTGGGGGCACCTATGGTGCCCCTCTGTTGATCCCTGCACCCGGTGGCAGGCACCTTGGGGTGCCGGCCACAGGGTGCAGGGATGAACTGCACCCCTGGTTTTCACCTGAGTCCGTCCGACATCGGAATCGGCCCCATAATGTTAATACTGGCAGGGGATTTCAATTGTATGCTATGCGAGAATGCTGGGGACAATTTATGTGGAGCTTTAACAGAAGAAGGAACATGCTCGTCTCATTTTAGGCATACTGCTTTGGGAGAGCAGCTAAATGAACTTATTTTTAGTTTTGATTTGGGATTTGCAAATGAACTATGCCCAATATCAGCCCCTTTGCTTTGGACATTCAACGGCAGGGGACTCTGTTCCACCATAGACTATGGGGCCGATTCCGATCTCGGCCGGTAGGGCTCCGAATCGGATTCGGCTTTACCGAATAATAAAAATATATTTACCTTCCAACATTTTCCCCTATAAACGTCACCTCCAATAGTGTAAAATATTAATGAATCAACATAATTAATTAACATATAATTAATTAGCTAATTACAATTAACAATCAAATTAATAATCATCATATCTAAATTAAATAACACAATTAACACTATAAAATAACTTTGAATAAATAATATTTAAAAATTATTAAAATTTGAATTAAATTTAACTTAATTCCCACCCTACTCCCCTATCAACACTCAACACGCTACTAAAAAAATGTACATAATTAACATATTAATAAATTAATTTCTAATAATTAATTACTAATTAATTACTTATTAATAAAAAAATTAACAATTTACATAATTATCAATTAATTAAAAAAGATTATTATTCACTTTTTATATATTTAATAATAAATTAATTAACTTAATTAACAATAGTAATTATTAAACAATACATTATTAATTAATTAATTATTAATTTTTATAATGTAAATTAAATTACTTCCCACCCTATTCCCCTATAAACCCACAACCCGCTACGGAACTAATATACGCAAAAATTAATTCACATAAAATTCATTACCTTAAAAAAATTGTAACATACATTAAAAAAATATTATATATTTTTAACACATATAGTAACATATAAAACAATAAAAATAATTCGATATAATAAAATTCGATATAATGACATTCGATATTACTTACCTATATGTCGATATTTTTTCCAACTATATTATGGGGCCGATTCCGATCTCGGTCGGAGGCGCACCCAATACCATTCGGTCGGGAAAAAAGCCATGCGAAAGCCTGTTTCCCGACCGATCCGTACAGTACACCGAACGAGCAAGTACGATGCGCACAACAGCAAAAAATCCGGCCGAGCCGTACTCACCCAAACCAGGTCCTGTTCTCCGACCGAGGCGAATCCGGAAACGCCGAATCGAGTCGCACGGAAGGGAAAATGCAGCCCCGTCCGGCCGGACAAGTACGATGCGCTTTCCGTACGCTCCGAACCCGTCGCTACGCACGGCACGTCAAAGCATCCGGGAGAGGCGCACATAAGCTCCGATTCGCGCCACAACATGATCCACGGCTCCGAGACGAACACGGCACCCACGAGGACGACGCGAAGCGACGAGGACGAGGCGAAGCGACGAGGACGACGCCAAGCAACGAGAAGGACGAACGACACGAACCAACCATGAATCCCTTCGTCCCGATCATACCAATATTCTACATTTACTACCGGAACAGGCACGGACGCGTACGGCGCAGAAGGTAAGCCAGACACCAACCACAAAACACATACAACACGTACACGACACATCACACACACACACGGGGATGCTGAATATACTTACACCAGCAACAGCAGCACCATAGGGGCGGGATGCCCATCACCAATGCCACATATGCACACAGGGGCCTGAATGCGCACCACCACCCCTACCCAGGGGGGCTGGATGCCTACCACTACTACCACCCTTAGCCAGGGGGGCTGGATGCCTACCACTACTAGCACCCTCACCCAGGGGGGCTGGATGCCTACCACCACTACCACCCTCACCCAGGGGGCAGGATGCCTACCACTACTACCACCCTCACCCAGGGGGCTGGATGCCTACCACTACTACCACCCTCACCCAGGGGGGCTGGATGCCTACCACTACTACCACCCTTAGCCAGGGGGGCTGGATGCCTACCACTACTAGCACCCTCACCCAGGGGGGCTGGATGCCTACCACCACTACCACCCTCACCCAGGGGGGCAGGATGCCTACCACTACTACCACCCTCACCCAGGGGGGCTGGATGCCTACCACTACTACCACCCTCACCCAGGGGGGCTGGATGCCTACCACTACTACCACCCTTAGCCAGGGGGCTGGATGCCTACCACTACTAGCACCCTCACCCAGGGGGGCTGGATGCCTACCACCACTACCACCCTCACCCAGGGGGGCAGGATGCCTACCACTACTACCACCCTCACCCAGGGGGCTGGATGCCTACCACTACTACCACCCTCACCCAGGGGGGCTGGATGCCTACCACTACTACCACCCTCACCCAGGGGGGCTGGATGCCTACCACTACTACCACCCTTAGCCAGGGGGGCTGGATGCCTACCACTACTAGCACCCTCACCCAGGGGGCTGGATGCCTACCACCACTACCACCCTCACCCAGGGGGGCAGGATGCCTACCACTACTACCACCCTCACCCAGGGGGCTGGATGCCTACCACTACTACCACCCTCACCCAGGGGGGCTGGATGCCTACCACTACTACCACCCTTAGCCAGGGGGGCTGGATGCCTACCACTACTACCATCCTTAGCCAGGGGGGCTGGATGCCTACCACTACTACCACCCTCACCCAGGGGGGCTGGATGCCTACCACCACTACCACCCTCACCCAGGGGGGCAGGATGCCTACCACTACTACCACCCTTAGCCAGGGGGGCTGGATGCCTACCACTACTACCACCCTCACCCAGGGGGGCTGGATGCCTACCACCACTACCACAATCACCTAGGGGGGGCAGGATGCCTACCACTACTACCACCCTTAGCCAGGGGGGGCTGGATGCCTACCACTACTACCACCCTTAGCCAGGGGGGGGTGGATGCCTACCACTACTACCACCCTTAGCCAGGGGGGCTGGATGCCTACCACTACTACCACCCTTAGCCAGGGGGGCTGGATGCCTACCACTACTAGCACCCTCACCCAGGGGGGCTGGATGCCTACCACCACTACCACCCTCACCCAGGGGGGCAGGATGCCTACCACTACTACCACCCTTAGCCAGGGGGGCTGGATGCCTACCACTACTACCACCCTTAGCCAGGGGGGCTGGATGCCTACCACTACTACCACCCTTAGCCAGGGGGGCTGGATGCCTACCACTACTAGCACCCTCACCCAGGGGGGCTGGATGCCTACCACCACTACCACCCTCACCCAGGGGGGCTGGGTGCCTACCACTACTACCACCCTTAGCCAGGGGGGCTGGATGCCTACCACTACTACCACCCTTAGCCAGGGGGGCTGGATGCCTACCACTACTACCACCCTTAGCCAGGGGGGCTGGATGCCTACCACTACTAGCACCCTCACCCAGGGGGCTGGATGCCTACCACCACTACCACCCTCACCCAGGGGGGCTGGATGACTACCACCACTACCACACTCACCCAGGGGGGGCAGGATAACTACCACTACTACCACCCTTAGCCAGGGGGGGCTGGATGCCTACCACTACTACCACCCTTAGCCAGGGGGGGCTGGATGCCTACCACTTCTACCACCCTTAGCAAGGGGGGGCTGGATGCCTACCACTACTAACACCCTCACCCAGGGGGGCTGGATGCCTACCACCACTACCACCCTCACCCAGGGGGGCAGGATGCCTACCACTACTACCACCCTCACCCAGGGGGGCTGGATGCCTACCACTACTACCACCCTCACCCAGGGGGGCTGGATGCCTACCACTACTACCACCCTTAGCCAGGGGGGCTGGATGCCTACCACTACTACCACCCTCACCCAGGGGGGCTGGATGCCTACCACCACTACCACCCTCACCCAGGGGGGCAGGATGCCTACCACTACTACCACCCTCACCCAGGGGGGCTGGATGCCTACCACTACTACCAACCTTAGCCAGGGGGGCTGGATGCCTACCACTACTACCACCCTTAGCCAGGGGGGCTGGATGCCTAACACTACTACCACCCTCACCCAGGGGGCTGGATGCCTACCACCACTACCACCCTCACCCGGGGGGCAGGATGCCTACCACGACTACCACCCTCACCCAGGGGGGCTGGATGCCTACCACTACTACCACCCCCACTCATAGGATGGACAATGCATGACACAACCAGCACACCACAACCTAGGGAATGCAAGATAAAGACATCCCCCCACCACCATGACAAGCGTGTGTAGGCTGTGTCAAATGCCTACAACACCGAACATGACTTTGAACATACAATGTGACCCCCTAGCACATGTGCCACACATATATGTGTGTGGCACCCACAATGCAAGCAGCCCATGACCATTGTGGCAATGGGGCCTAAACCCCCATCATCACAGTGACCAAAAGGTAAGTGTGGGGTCCATAGCTGAAGCACATTTTGACCATTGTGGCAATGGGGTCTAAACCCCCATCATCACAGTGACCAAAAGGCAAGTGTGGGGTCCATAGCTGAAGCACATTTTGACCATTGTGGCAATGGGGTCTAAACTCCCATCATCACAGTGACCAAAAGGCAAGTGTGGGGTCCATAGCTGAAGCACATTTTGACCATTGTGGCAATGGGGTCTAAACCCCCATCATCACAGTGACCAAAAGGCAAGTGTGGGGTCCATAGCTGAAGCACATTTTGACCATTGTGGCAATGGGGTCTAAACCCCCATCATCACAGTGACCAAAAGGGAAGTGTGGGGTCCATAGCTGAAGCACATTTTGACCATTGTGGCAATGGGGTCTAAACCCCCATCATCACAGTGACCAAAAGGGAAGTGTGGGGTCCATAGCTGAAGCACATTTTGACCATTGTGGCAATGGGGTCTAAACCCCCATCATCACAGTGACCAAAAGGTAAGTGTTGACAAAGAAAGAGCTGCAACTGCCAAACTGCATGGATCATTCCTGGTCACAGAACCAAAAACTCATCTGTGGCAAAGTAGTGTATGTGTCCCATTGCAACATAAATTGGGTGAGCCAAATACTGCAGTGCAAATGAGACATTCCTTTGGCCATGTGCAGACAAACAACACCCATGGTGGCTGACACCGTCAACATTCATCAATGACACAATGACAGAAGTGACCATCAGAATGCAGAACCACATATTTGCACCAATGGGCACACAAATGCAGATATCCTGTGGAGGCAGCAGATGTGAGGTGAACAGATACCATACCATGGCAGCAATGGGACACACAAACCATGATCACTGTGCTGACCGATGACCTAGGAGTCCCAGGGACAGCAGGGGAAACACACCAAACAACATACAGCCAATGGCACACCCAAGATATGCCAATGCAGTGGTGCAGATGCACAAACACAAACAGGCAGACCAACACTGTCATCATACACAGCAGGTGAGGGGGGTGCCAGTGTCCCCAGGTAACCACACAACACATGAGGAGAGCTGAATACCAATCATACAGATGTGCATACACTGCCACACTAAGGTAACTCATGGATCCAAATCCCCTATGTGGGCAAGCAGGCATTGTCAGATGAGAGGGAGCACAAAACACACATGTCACACAGGAACGTAGGAACAACAACTGACACAGCAAGACACAGACACACCACAGCACCACCCCCAGGGCCCCCACAATGTGGTGACCCTTGGCTGCATAAAAATCCCACTCTGATGACAAAGCTGAATGTGGTTCACACTGTGAACCACAGTCATGTGTCCTGAGCAACAAACTACCATCACACCGACACAAGCACAAATCAATCAGCATGGCCAGTAAGCCAAGGCCAACATGGAGGCAGGGGTCTAGCTGGGCAACAACTCCCATCTGCACACACTCAAGACCACACCCCTCGACCTCCAACAATGTGCAGCAGTGAAGTACACATGCACTGGTGACATTGCACATGCACCCATGACTATTCCAGGGTGGTGGGTGGGAACCAAGGTGCAGAAACACATCACACATGGCCACTCAACAAGACTCCTGAATGTCTGACACACTGCACACTACGCTGTACATGGACATGACGGCGATACCACACCAACCAATGGGATCCCAGCCACAGTCACACACCAATGAAGAAGCCAAGGTCACCCACAAAGAACACACATAGACAACAACCAACATCGCAGCCCGGACCCTGAGGAGTGCCAGCAGTCACACACACAACGTGTCACAATAACTTAAAGATAACACGAACTGAAAATCACATGACAGGGGCAAACAACAAGTGCCAAGGGGAAACCTGACTGTGACCCATCTGCGTCTGCACACAAACTCAGCCCTGACAGCAAACACACCTATGGGTGACACCCTGATGACCAGTAATGTGCCATGCACCCACATCACAGAGAACACAGGGAGAAGACTTTGGGGGAACATAGCTCAAGTCAGCAAGCATCACAAACAGGTACAACACTAGGGATCACAGCATGCGCAGATAAATGGAAGTGAACACACAGACATGCACATACAACACACACCTTGGGCGCAGGCAATGTCACACGTGTACACACTGCCATGAGGGGACTCCACTCCTGTGTGAGGAAAGCTGTGCCATATGTTGCCTCAGTAGGGCCCCATCATGTCAGCTGAGCACTTGGTCACACAATCAACAATTAGCACCAAATGAGGGCTCCCGTCACATCAGCCTGGTCATGGATGTGCCAACGGAATCATCAGCACAGATCCAACACACTTGTATAGCAATGTTGCACTGACTACACGGATGAGTCCTTCCCCATTGATGCCCAAACCTGCATGTCCAGTGGAGATGGCAACACGGTCAGGGAAGTAGACAAATCCAACAATGGCAGGCACAACAGATGTGCAGGGGTGGAAGCCACAGATATGAAATTGCTAATGTAAGTAGGAAATCCCATTGCCAAATACTGAACACATGACACCCTCAGATGCTGCTATGGATGACATGGATACACCACATGATAGGACACATTCCCCCTGGACCACATGGGTTCCTGCACAGTAACACTTCATAATCATGAGACCAGATATCACCATCACTGCAGCAAGGGCATGGTTAGCAGCACCAACAACATGTACATCTGAAGCATGAGCACTAGAGAAAAGAAAGTTGCTTTATTCAGCATATGTGTTGAATGAAAACGACGTCCAGAAAAAAAGAGCAAAGGCCAATGGCCAGTCCATTGTCAAAGTTCAAACAGGGTGACACTGGCAGATGTCACCCTACGCATGCCTGCACAAAACCAGGGACAATCCACTAGGAGGGGCAACCGGGGGGCAGGCCAGGCACCGCAGGGACAGGATCAGGGCTCACCAGGGGGAGTCAGGGAAGGGGTGGTGGGTGCTGGAGAGACACTGACAACTGCAGTGGAGGTGTCTGACATGGTGTGTGCCGGCACAACTGGGGGGCATGACTCAGATGTCGTGGGTGCCGGCACAACTGCAGTGGACCCTGCAGATGGAGTGGACAGGTCCGCCACTGCAGTGCCCAAGTCAGACAGGGCGGTAGTGGACTCCACTGCAGTGCCTACCTCCAGGGGAGGAGAATGGGGAACAGGCAAGGTGGGTTGGACAGAGGGGGAGGACACCCTCACCACATCAGTGGCACAGACAAGCGCAGCGGGGGTGTGGTGCTGGGAGAGCAAGTGGCAGGGGGAGAAGGCCGGAGCCTCTTGGGGATGGTATATCTGTGGGTGGGGGAACCTGGGGCAGGGTGTGGTGGGGGCACCTGTGGAGTGGGGGCCTGAGGGATGGAGGAAGGAGACCTGGTGCTTGAGCTGCAGGGCGGTGGCGGGGTCTTGCTCTTAGGACTCCGGGGGGACTTGCGGGTGGGGGCCTCAGTCCGTCTGCGCCTGGGGGAGGGTGTCCGGGGGCGAGGGGCACTCTGCTCCGTGTGGGTGTGCTTCCTCTTCCCCCGGGATGCTGGAGCAGCTTCATCGGTGGGGAAGAGGCCGAGGTCACAGAGGAAGAGCTGCTGTGACTTTGGGGTTGCAGGTGAGGCAAGGGAGGGTGCTTTGGAGGGAGAGGGAACTGAGGACTGCGCAGTGCATGTGGATGCGTGTGTGTGTTCCAGGGCCCCATCCCCTGTGAGTCTGGCTTCAGTCCCCTGAATGTGCGTGCGTGTGCGTTTTGTCATTGGCGTGTGTGTCAGTGTGCTGGATGTGTGTGTGCTGGTGTGTGCCTGTGCCGGTGTGTGTGTGCTTGGGATGGGTAAGGTGCTGGGGAGTGTGGATGGAGCAGAGGCAGGAGGGGTGAGGGACCATTTGAGGAGGGACACTGCTGCCGTCAGGGAGGAGTCCATGGACCTATTGCCCCTCTGTAGGTCAGACATGCCCGATGAGATGCCCTCCATGAACGACACCAGCTGAGTCAACAGCGCGGTGTGCGCATGGAGGACACTCAGCATGGCTGTCTGGCCTACATGGAGCTGGCGAAGGAGGTACACAGACTCCTCACTCAGGGCAGCAGGGGACACAGGGGCAGGGGGTGCGGTGCCTGGCCCAAAGGAGACACGCTCCCGGACATGGGAGCCTCCACGGACCTGGGGAATGGGAGCCGATGGGAGGGCGGTGGTGGTGCTGGTGGTGGCGGGGACAGCAACACTAGCTGGGGTGTGGTGGCTGCTGACACCCGCCTCCACAAGGGAGTCATCCTCCGAGTTGCTCTGGTCCTCAGCTGAGGTGGATGCTGCTGAGGACTCCTCGGTGTGGCTCCCCTCGCCCTCCGTGCCACTGGGTCCCTCCGACCACTCCTCGGCTGCTGACCCAGTCTGGCTCTCTGGCTCCTCCTGGTCCGTGGAGCTGTCCCCTTCCGTGGCCGTGGATGTATCTGCAAACAATGGGGAAACAGACAGACATCAGTCACCTGCACAAAACGCACACACCACTGTGAGCACAGCACATCACAGAGCAAGCCCTGGCATCATTAGTTGTACATTGCTAAAAGTACCCTAACTGAACAGGAGAAGCCAATTGTCAGTCTGATGCCAAGCATGGCACTCACATCCCACATGGCCTTGCACCCATCTGTCTGGTGTCTGTTGGATTGCAACACCCCAGTGTGGACACATGCACCAAGTACACAGTAGTTGGACAGTGCAGAGGACACGGTGTGGACACATCACAGCTCTTGCCACTGAGTCAGTACAGGTTTCCGGATGAAAGGGATGCCCAGAGTCAAATAGGAAATGCATGTGATGCATACCAGCGACAGACACCATGATGCACCCATGTCCTGATAGCCAGCGCCACTATGGTGTGCATGTAGCACATGTCACTCCCCTGCAGGCTCACCAATCAGTAGACACATGCCATGGCGGAGGCATGACTGCAAAGTCATACATCACTGTCTCAGTGATGTATGACTTTGCAGCCAGACAACAACACTCTGCACTGTGTCACAATAGTAGGTCATGGGGAATGCAAGTCCTGGAGCTGCACAAGTGCACATGTACATCCCCCCCACAACACATCCTCTCAACCCTCATCTGTCCAGGTCATACCTATTGGACATATGGGAGACCTGTGACACTACCCTCTGAACCTGAGCCCCTCACACTCTGCTGTGAATGGGGAACAGCTGCCTGAACTTCACATTCACATGCCCCAGTCTGCATGGGCAGCTGATCAGACACCTATGTGACACACAAGTATCGTCTCCTATGGTCACATCTCCAGTGGCATGCTGAGCCCCTACCAAGAAACTCCACAGCAGTCCTGGCGACTAATCCACAGCACACTGACACAGAGGCAGACACCTGAGGGGTCAAATCACTGCGCACAATGTGTCAGCTGATACACGGGAGTGGGAGTACAGAGTGTATTGTATGGCCTGGAGTAGGCATGACTGTCCAGCCCCACATGAATGAGGGATGAGCCCTGGACTGTAGGCAGCTGGCTAAGTATGTGTGACACACGTCATATACATACTCCTGGGGCCCAAACATTGTTCCCACCCGCAGCATGGGTGTGTGCCAGATACCCCAGCCACATGTGGTGGATCAGCTCAGCAATTGGACCACAGTTCAAAGTAACACGCTGAATACATGTCAGAATACAGGCATTGTGTAAGCAATGGACCCACCCATGATGCCCACCACAGAGTCAGGGAAACAGATGCTGTCTCCCACCTTGAGTCAAGCAAACTGCAAGGACACAGTCCTAAGTGACAGAATTCCCTGCATGTAAGGGCCACACCTGGGTATCAGATGAGGAGTGGGCAGTGCACAATAGAGGGACATGGCTCCTGGACAACATGACTGCTGTACTGTGGCAGTTTAACCAGGCCCGAGGAGGGCACATAGCATGTTAGACAGAGTTCACAGTGCAGTCTTTGACTCACCCCCTCCTTGCTGCTCTCTGGCCTTCAGCTGCCCATCCAGGTCTGGAAAGACCACCGCCAGGATCCTGAGCATGTGGGGGGTCAGGGTCCGTGTTCCGCCCCTCCTGCGAGGAGGCGACAGCTTCAGCTGGACCCGTGCAATCCTCCGGGTCCAGCCCCGAAGGTCCTGCCACCTCTTTTGGCAGTTGCGGATCCGGCGCTTGTAGACCCCCACGGACCGGACAGCCCGGACGATGTCCTTCCAGATCTCCTGCTTCCGATGGGCAGAAGCCTGTCAGGATGACAAAGTGATAATGCCATTACTACACATGCAACATATCCGTGCATGACACAGTTGCATATACATGTCGCAATCACAGGGGCACATGGTGTACACAGGCAGTGCACGGCTGCCCATGGACAGTTTTCCAGAAGTCACTACATGGTATCATTGCATGGGGAGTAAAACCCTGTTCAGAAGCACTGTCACTGCACCATACCTGTCCAGTGCAAGTCACTACACACTATGGGGGGTGACAACTACTCAGTGAGCCTGCTAGCCAGTGGCGTGCAGACTCTCAGCCTTGCTAGTCAGACAAAATGCACATTCAGAAAGGCAGTGCACAGGACACTCACCTGCTCCCCTGGTGTCCCATACAGCTTGCTGTACTGTGGAAGTAGGCTGTCCAGCAGGGCCTGGTTCTCTTCAAGGCTGAAGGCTGGGGCTCTCTCCACAGTACGTGCCATTGCAGGGTCCAGAGGGGCAGAGACAGCAGCAGTGCAGTGGCAGATGTCGTCCTGGAGCATGTAGTGCAGGCAAGTGGGCTCTCAGGGGAACAGCCAGCAATATATATGTGCTGGAGAGGCAGATACTGTCCCTTGTGTCCAAAGTGATAGGTCCAAGTCGTTTGCATCTTCTGAATCTGGCCAATCCATGGAATAGCAGCACCAAAACACGCCCACAGCATCCTTCAAATCTTCAACTTCATGACATACATGATTTTGCAACATTGTTGTGGGTGACCAACTGATTTTCCAGCAACCGACTCGTTCGAAATTCGAAAACGCGTCCGTTGCCAGGCAAGCCCATTGTCAATGGGTGCGCACCGATCGGTCCATTGCAGTTCAACGCGCACAGGGGTACAACGCGTACCCGCACACATTGAAAGCAATGGGCCGGCCGGAGGCACCGATCGGTCCATTGCAGTTCAACGCGCACAGGGGTACAACGCGTACCCGCACACATTGAAAGCAATGGGCCGGCCGGAGGCACCGATCGGTCCATTGCAGTTCAACGCGCACAGGGGTACAACGCGTACCCGCACACATTGAAAGCAATGGGCCGGCCGGAGGCACCGATCGGTCCATTGCAGTTCAACGCGCACAGGGGTACAACGCGTACCCGCACACATTGAAAGCAATGGGCCGGCCGGAGGCACCGATCGGTCCATTGCAGTTCAACGCGCACAGGGGTACAACGCGTACCCGCACACATTGAAAGCAATGGGCCGGCCGGAGGCACCGATCGGTCCATTGCAGTTCAACGCGCACAGGGGTACAACGCGTACCCGCACACATTGAAAGCAATGGGCCGGCCGGAGGCACCGATCGGTCCATTGCAGTTCAACGCGCACAGGGGTACAACGCGTACCCGCACACATTGAAAGCAATGGGCCGGCCGGAGGCACCGATCGGTCCATTGCAGTTCAACGCGCACAGGGGTACAACGCGTACCCCCACACATTGAAAGCAATGGGCCGGCCGGAGGCACCGATCGGTCCATTGCAGTTCAACGCGCACAGGGGTACAACGCGTACCCCCACACATTGAAAGCAATGGGCCGGCCGGAGGCACCGATCGGTCCATTGCAGTACAACGCATCACTGTACATGTGACTGGCATATGTCAGCATGCCTGTCTCAGATGGACATATGCCAGCCACAGATAGCTCCCAGGGAGTGAGGGGCACACCTACATCACGACAGCCTGTCCAAACCTTATCATAAGGCATGTAAGGCTGCATTTCCTATTGTGTGTATGTTGGTGTACATGTTGTCCTGTGGGTGTCACCTGTGGGCAGCCACCCCCAGGCTGTGCACGTGTTCATGGGGACAGGATCCTGGGTGTTACGTGTACGTGACCACTGTGATGTGCAACTGTTCATATCTGTGCATGTGCCATGGTCACATTTCACAGTGGTGTTTGTGTATGTCATGTCACATACCCCGTGAGTCCCATGTGGGACGGTATGTTTGAGCCAGGGTGTCCCAGTGGCACAATAGTGATGGACCTCCACAGTCTTTGTGCATGTAGTGTTTACAATGTCTCTGATTTCATGTGCACAATGGGAGACAGTCTCCACATCCACGTTGTGTGTGCATGGACTCTGATGTTGTGCGTGTGTGTCACAGACGTCCATGTCTGTCCTGCCGTGGCAAGTGGGGCCACTACCTGTGGGGGTCATGTTTGTTTTGCTGTGGTGTACACATGATACTCCATGTGATGCCAGTGTCCATGTGGCATTACAGGGTCCCTGGGAATGTACCTGTCGTTGAGCTGTGGTGCCTGGGGCACATCTGTCCTCACATGTCACTGTGGGGGGTGATTGTGACACGGCAGCAGGAGATGGGAACTGTGACACGGCATCATGATATCCAATGGGCCAACCTGGGACAAATTGATGCCACCTGTAGGACCGTGTTGACAGATGTTGGCCATGTATGTACCATACATGTTCTTCCGGTACTGCACACTTCATGTAGTTGTGCCTCATAATGATGTATGTTGGGATCTTGAGTGTGTTCAATGCCGCATATGTGGGGTGACTGACAATCTTGCTTACTTCTCCTCTGCACTGCAGGGCTCCTGCTGTCCATCGGCCATTCCCAGACCTGGCAACGATGGTGGAACGGGACAGCATCCGACGGTACCGCTTCACCAGGCAGCTGATTGAGGATTTGGCAGTGCAGTTGGCCCCACATTTGCAGCCTGGCCGGCCGTATCCTACAGCGCTGACCCCCAAGGTGAAGGTGATGGCAGCCCTACACTTCTTTGCCACTGGTACCTTCCAACATACTGTGGCGACTGCTGGTGGGATGTCACAGACCATGTTCAGCCGTGTGCTCCGCGATGTTTTGGCGGCAATGTTGCTCTTCCTAAACCGGTACATCTATTTCCCTAGACTGCGACGACTCACTGACGTGAAGAGTGACTTTTATGCCCTGGGGAGGATGCCGCATGTAATTGGCTCCATTGATGGGACACATGTGGCTTTGGTACCACCACAGGCCCAGGAGCAGGCCTACAGGAACCGCAAGCACTACCACTCGGTCAATGCACTGGTGGTGTGTCTTGCAGACATGACCATCACACACGTGTGTGCCCGTTTCCCTGGTTCAGCACACGATGCCTTTGTGATGAGGAGTAGTCGCATCCCCAGGATGATGGCACAGATGCAGAACCAGCGTGCCTGGCTTGTCGGTGTGTACTGACTTTGTGCCATTGTGTGTGATCTGATCTGTAGTATTCCGCCCACTTTTCCAAGTCAGCTAATGTGCACTTGTCTGTCCGTAGGTGACTCGGGATACCCCAACATGCCGTGGTTGCTGACACCCCTCAGGAACCCTGTGACACCTGCCCAGATGCGCTACAATGAGGCACATGGTCGGACCAGGAGAGTGATTGAGCGGACCTTTGGTCTCCTGAAGAGCCGCTTCCGCTGCCTGGACAAGACCGGAGGGTCCCTCCCATATGCCCCTGCGAAAGTGTGCAAGATTATCATCGTCTGCTGCATGCTCCACAACCTGGCAGTGCGGAAGGAGTTGCCTCTCATCCAGGATGACAATGACCAACATCCGCCACCTGTGGAGGATCCTGGCCTGGACCACGATGCCAGTGACGATGATGATGATGATGATGGTGATGGTGATGTCCGCACACAGCTCATCACCAACTTCTTTAGCTGAATGTGAGTATCCTGAGGTGTCATGTCAATGATGTGAGTTGGCATGATGTGTGGGTGGTGCTCTGGTGCTGTTGGAGTGTGTCCATGGGCTACTTGACTGGATGTGTGTTGCGATGTGTGGTGACAGGTGGGCTGTACTCCCCAACAGTGTTGACATGCTAACTTGGTTCTGGGTGGGTATCTTGTAACATGTATTGTGCATGAGTTTTGCTGTTCTGTCCTGTACTCCATTGCTTTTGACTGTGTGTCATTTCTGTCCTTCACAGGGTACTTTCAGATTCGTTTGGTCAACTGTGTCCACCGACGACGTGATTGCACATCCAGGCTGGTAGCTGTTGTGTCCCTACAGGTGATGTGCGCCACACCCATGGACTTCCTTCCGTCTACAGTTGTTGACTGTGTGCCCGCTACCAGGTGGGGTTACCTTGCATCTGTAGTGGTTACGGCATGTTGCAACTGTGTAATAAACCTGTGCTTCACTTTGTGATGTGCGTTGTCTGTGGTCACACATTTGACTGCCATTTGCTTACTGCACCTGTGGGCTACTTGACTACAACTGGGAATGGGTGTGGTGTCTGTGCATTGCACCGTCTTCCCTGGCAACATCAGTGTAGGCAATGAGTCAGATGGCCTAGGTGTGTATGTGTCGTGTAGCCCTGGTGGTGTGTCTCCCTCATGTGTGTCACGTTGCCTGTACTCACATGCCTGTGTTGTCCTTGCTGTTGCAGTTCGCATACACAGTGTAATTTTGCAGTTCATCATCCCCATAACAGCACCCACGTTGGAATCACGACAGAGGCAAGTATGGTGTATTAGTGTGTTTATTGTGATACATTTGTGTTAATAGTGCATAGGATGGGTTGTGCTGTACATGAATCTTGCAATCCCAAGTTCCTAGGTGAATTGAAAGTCCGGGTAGACAGGATCCCCAGTATCGGGGCCACAGTTGTCTGACACATTGGTCCAACTTGTACTCCCCATGCAATGTGTGGGAGTAGTGTTGCCGTCAACAGGGTGAACAGTCTGTGCACAAAGGCGAACATCCAGAACAGGTTCAGGCTTCCTGGGAGTTGCGCTTGGCCATCGGCCTCTCACTTTTCCCTCCTCGGACGACCCCTCTTCTTGGGGGGGGCCCTCAAGTGCAGGCTGCTGCGGTGCAGGGGACTCTCCGCCAGAGTCCTCCTCCCTCCCTGTGGCAGTTGCAGTTTGTTCGTCACCAGATGTTGTTGGCACACAGGGAGGTGTGGACTGGTTGCTGTTCATCTGGCGGAGGCATTGTAAAATGTCCCTGTGCACCGCCGTCATCTCATGCAGTGCATCCCACTTGGACTCCACGCGGGACATGTGTGAGTCCACACGGGACATGTGTGACTCCACGTGGGACATGTGGGAGTCCAAGCGGGCATGATGGGCAGCCTGCTGCTGTTTAATGTCTCTGAGGAGCCCCACTACCTGGCTGAGCTCTCCGGTGCTGGACTGGTACGCATCAGCTATGCGTACCAGTTGTGGGTCGTCATGCACACCAGCAACGTCTGCAAGCAGCGACCTCTGTCTCCCACCCCTCCCACCACCCCTGCTGACATGTGCAGTGTGTGCAGTGGCACGCACAGATAACCCTGGTCCACCTTGGGGTTGGTGGTGGTGGTGGTGTCCATGGCCCCAGGTTGGTCCAGGGTCACTGTGCTGGTGTTGCTCCTTATTCTGTCCATGTCGGCAGGGATGGTATTCGTGGTGACAGTCGTTGTAGGGGTGGGTGCAGGGGGTGCAGCTGGTGGTCCTGCTGGTGCTGCAGCTGGTGGTCCTGCTGGTGCTGCATGTTGACTTGCACCGGATGTGCCAGGTTGTTCTTCATCGTCCGAGGAGGACAGAGGCTGTACGACGCCAGTGAGCTCGGCATCCTCTTGAGCCTGGGACTGGGACTCCTCAGCGTCTGCTGCTGTGTCCCCATCATCACCTGTTTTTGGGAGACACAAACAATGTATGTCATGTTTCTGCAGGCATCAATGGTTGACACACATGACAGTTGTGACTGTGCCTCTGGGTGCGGGCCTGTACATTGCATTGTCCTAAGTCGTCACAGTCAGGGGTTGATATTGGTGTGGCACATTGTCCTGCATTATTTGGGCATTTCTATGTATTTTCTGGGGTGTGAACATGGTCTGCATTGCTTGTGTTTGGTTGACAGCCGGACCTCCTTCCCACCCACCCAGCCAGTCAGTTATCCCACCATGGAACGTGCTTGCATTGCAGGGAGTGTAAGTTGTCTCTCAGGATGTCAGTCAGTGGTGTCCTGCTGTTTGTTGGTGCACAGTTGGCAGCAGGGCCTTGTGCTCCCCACAGCAGTAGCCAGTGTCAGCCATCTTGTGAGTCCTTCTCCACTCCCTGTGATGTGAGCATGGTTCAGGGTGGTGTTGATGGGCCAGTTGTGAGGCTGAGCAATGTCTGTGAC
Source organism: Calotriton arnoldi (assembly GCA_963921515.1). NCBI lineage: Eukaryota > Metazoa > Chordata > Amphibia > Caudata > Salamandridae > Calotriton > Calotriton arnoldi. The sequence goes on from CAWUFW010005874.1 coordinate 754,495, forward strand.
TACGACTCCCATCATGCTATTGCCTCCACCCCCTTCCCAGCATGCCCATGCTTCCTTCCTTTTGACTCTGCTTCCCTGTGGGGTGGGCTGGCTGTGCTGACAGGATGGCTGGGAGTGTTGTCCTGGCAGTTGTTTGGCTAAGAGTCCCAAGAGTGTCCCTGTGCTTCACACAACATAACCCAGGGTGGTGGTGCTTTGTGGGATCTTGTGTTAGGATGGAGGGCATTGCATTCTACCAGGTGGGTACTGTGGAGTTTGTGTTGGGGGGTGTGAGGGGAGGTGCTGGTGACTATAGTCAGTGCTGCAAGTCCCCCTTCCCACCCAGCCAGCCAGATATCCCACCATGGAACGTGCTTGCATTGCAGGGAGTGTAAGTTGTCTCTCAGGATGTCAGTCAGTGGTGTCCTGCTGTTTGTTGGTGCACAGTTGGCAGCAGGGCCTTGTGCTCCCCACAGCAGTAGCCAGTGTCAGCCATCTTGTGAGTCCTTCTCCACTCCCTGTGATGTGAGCATGGTTCAGGGTGGTGTTGATGGGCCAGTTGTGAGGCTGAGCAATGTCTGTGACTACGACTCCCATCATGCTATTGCCTCCACCCCCTTCCCAGCATGCCCATGCTTCCTTCCTTTTGACTCTGCTTCCCTGTGGGGTGGGCTGGCTGTGCTGACAGGATGGCTGGGAGTGTTGTCCTGGCAGTTGTTTGGCTAAGAGTCCCAAGAGTGTCCCTGTGCTTCACACAACATAACCCAGGGTGGTGGTGCTTTGTGGGATCTTGTGTTAGGATGGAGGGCATTGCATTCTACCAGGTGGGTACTGTGGAGTTTGTGTTGGGGGGGTGTGAGGGGAGGTGCTGGTGACTATAGTCAGTGCTGCAAGTCCCCCTTCCCACCCAGCCAGCCAGATATCCCACCATGGAACGTGCTTGCATTGCAGGGAGTGTAAGTTGTCTCTCAGGATGTCAGTCAGTGGTGTCCTGCTGTTTGTTGGTGCACAGTTGGCAGCAGGGCCTTGTGCTCCCCACAGCAGTAGCCAGTGTCAGCCATCTTGTGAGTCCTTCTCCACTCCCTGTGATGTGAGCATGGTTCAGGGTGGTGTTGATGGGCCAGTTGTGAGGCTGAGCAATGTCTGTGACTACGACTCCCATCATGCTATTGCCTCCACCCCCTTCCCAGCATGCCCATGCTTCCTTCCTTTTGACTCTGCTTCCCTGTGGGGTGGGCTGGCTGTGCTGACATGATGGCTGGGAGTGTTGTCCTGGCAGTTGTTTGGCTAAGAGTCCCAAGAGTGTCCCTGTGCTTCACACAACATAACCCAGGGTGGTGGTGCTTTGTGGGATCTTGTGTTAGGATGGGGGCATTGCATTCTACCAGGTGGGTACTGTGGAGTTTGTGTTGGGGTGTGTGTGAGGGGAGGTGCTTGTGACTATGGTTAGTGCTGCAAGTCCTCCTTCCCACCCAGCCAGCCAGTCAGTTATCCCACCATGGACTGTGCTTGCATTGCAGGGAGTGGAAGTTGTCTCTCAGGATGTCAGTCAGTGGTGTCCTGCTGTTTGTTGGTGCACAGTTGCCAGCAGGGCCTTGTGCTCCCCACAGCAGTAGCCAGTGTCAGCCATCTTGTGAGTCCTTCTCCACTCCCTGTGATGTGCGCATGGTTCATGGTGGTGTTGATGGGACAGTTGTGGGGGGGCAATATGTGTGACTGCGACTCCCATGATGCTATTGGCTACACAGACTTGGCCAGCATACACAGAATTCCTTCCTTTGAGTGGTCTTCACTGTGTGTTGGTGTTGTTGTGGTGGCTACATGTCTGGATGTGTTTGTTAGTTCTATTTGTGCCACTGCCTAGCTGTAGTTGTAGTTGTGTTTGTACATGTGATGGCACGGTTGGATGTAACTTTTTTGATGGCATGTGTTGTGTTTATCTGACTGACATACACATTTTGGGATGATTCTGTTCTGGTTGCTGTGTAATTGCTATGAGTGCATGGTTTGACTCTCCCCTTGACAGTGATGTGTGTGTGTTTTGTGTCAGAATATTGTGTACATTTGTTGTGTACTCACCAGGCTCTGGGATGTTCTCTAGTCCATATACGCTCACTGGCGGAAGGATGGCCCGCACCTTCTCCTCCCAGGGCCGGAGGTATACTGGCTTGGCAGGAGGGCCACTGCCGGTGTATTGGCTGATGAGGTAGTCTTTCTTGAGCAGCTCCCGGACCCTCCTGCGCACGTCATACCACCTGTTCTGGATGTCGGTCTTTGTGCGCAGACATGGTGATTGTGCGTTCACCCTGTTGATGATCCTCTCCCACATCTTGGTTTTCTGGGAGATGGGGGTCTGTTGGACCAGTGCGCCAAACAGCTGTGGCTCTACCCTGAGGATCTCGTCTACCAGGACTTCCAATTCACAATCTAGGAACTTGTGATTCTTCTTGGGGGGCATGGTGATGGGTGGTGATGGTGAGTGATGTGTGTGTTGGTGTGCAGGTGAGGGTGTGTGAGTGTGTGTTTTGCTGGGTGTATGTGAGGTAGGTATTTGTTGGTGTGCTGATGGTGTGTGGCTTGTGTGAGGGATGAGCTGTGGGTGTGTGGTTGCTTTCTCTTGGGTGCTGGCAGTGGAATGGCATTTGCAAAGGCTCATGGTAGTGATTTGTGTCCTTTATATAGGTGGAGTTGTGGGTGTGTCTTTGTTCTCTGTCCCCACCCCCCCAGTATTTATTGGCTTGGTAATTGCTTGTTTGGCCTTTTTTGTGGTGATTTTTCCTTTGTGCTGTTTGTGTATGTTGGAAACGTTCTTGTGACCGAGTCGGACCCTGCATTGGTCTCGTACGGTGTTCTCCGTTTCGTTCACGCTGTGTTTGTGCAGTTTTCTATGCTGCGTACGCGTCGGTCGCGGTGTATTGTGTTGCTTCGGCTCGGTTTTGTATGCGTGTCGGTCGTACGGCTTGTCCTCCGTCCGACTCGCTCGTGGTTTTCGCGCCTTGCATCGTACTTGGCGGTTTGGAGTTAGCGTGTACGTTTCGGTCGGATTTGTTCCGGGTGCGTGTCGGTCGGTTGGATTCGCGTTTTTTTCCGGCCGGATTGCTGTTTTCCGTGCGGCTCGGTCGGTCGACTTGGTTTCCTTACGTGTCGGTCGGATTTTTCGCGCCTTGCATCGTACTTGGCGTGTCGGGCGCCACGGGTACGTGTCGGTCGGTATTTTTTCCGGATCCGAGTCGGTCGGTGCTTTTTCCGGCCCGAATCGGAATCGACCCCTATGTCTTTTCTATATTCTGTCCTCTCGATATTTTGTATTCGATATTTTGTCCTTTCGATATTAAAACTTCGATATTGAGTCTCCACACCATTAGAATGTCATCTGAGATTTTAAAACCCACAGTCCTGCGTAATCAGTTGGTCTTAACTACTTTTAATATTCAACCCTATTTAATTTTTGTACATGGTGCATATGATAGATTTTTATTAACTCGTTTCAGGCTGGGGGTAGCGTAGCAGCAGTATACTAAACAAATGCTTTGTTAAAGCAATTTTCTATGCTAAAAAGCATATAACAAATTCACAAAAGTGAACTTTGACAATGAAAATATCAAGCAATGAGAGGTGATGATTTTGGGTTCCCCCTAACCTAGGGGAGGACCAAGCAGATGCCTTGAACACAAAAAGCATATCATGTGAACGATTCAGTGGTGGTCCCTTCCTCCTAGGACCACCCCAAGCACAGTTATGGGCAAAAATACAATCCCAACCAAAGGCCCTGCAAAGCATTATGGGACGAGATTAGCAGTGGGCAGTGAATATTATAGTGTTCAATATCAAAATAATTCTACAAGAGCTGCAGTTCCACTAGTCATTACTAGATGTCCTCACGAGTCAAATGCAAAAGCATTGAAACCCTTTCATGAAGCTTTTGCATTTGACTCGTGAGGGACATCTAGTAACGACTAGTGGAACTGCAGCTCTTTGTAGAATTATTTTGATATTGGATACTATAATATTCACTGCCCACTGCTAATCTCGTCCCATAATGCTTTGTAGGGCCTTTGGTTGGGATTGTATTTTTGCCAATAACTGTGCTTGGGGTGGTCCTAAGAGGATGGGACCACCACTGAATCGTTCAAAAGATGTGCTTTTTGTTTTCAAGGCATCTGCTTGGTTCTCTCCCTAGGTTAGGGAGGATACCAAAATCATCACCTCTCTCACTGCTTGTTAATTTATTGATTTCATTTTTGTGAAATGCTATATGCATTTTAGCATATAAAGACAGAGATACTTATTTTATCTTAACTTGCACTGGGCAAGATGCCTTTGGCAATTATTGTACAGTGCAGTCAAGCACACAGCTACGCACTATGGGCCTGATTCACAGAACTAACTTACATCAAAAACTTAAAGTTAGTACCTTTTGGTATTCACAGAATACACTTACTCATTTTGGTATTCACAGAATTAACTTACTCATTTCGGTATTCACAGAAGTTAGTAGTCCTAACTTTAGGACTCCTAAATGCCTTCTGTGAATACCGAAAGTCTTAAAGTTAGGATTTTTCTCAGTTTAGGAGTAGTAAAGTTAGGACTCCTAACTTTAGGACTCCTAAATGCCTTCTGTGAATACCGAAAGTCTTAAAGTTAGGATTTTTCTCATTTTAGGAGTTGTAAAGTTAGGACTACTAACTTTAGGACTCCTAAATGCCTTCTGTGAATACCGAAAGTCTTAAAGTTAGGATTTTTCTCAGTTTAGGAGTAGTAAAGTTAGGACTCCTAACTTTAGGACTCCTAAATGCCTTCTGTGAATACCGAAAGTCTTAAAGTTAGGATTTTTCTCATTTTAGGAGTTGTAAAGTTAGGACTACTAACTTTAGGACTCCTAAATGCCTTCTGTGAATACCGAAAGTCTTACAGTTAGGATTTTTCTCAGTTTAGGAGTAGTAAAGTTAGGACTCCTAACTTTAGGACTCCTAAATGCCTTCTGTGAATACCGAAAGTCTTAAAGTTAGGATTTTTCTCATTTTAGGAGTTGTAAAGTTAGGACTACTAACTTTAGGACTCCTAAATGCCTTCTGTGAATACCGAAAGTCTTAAAGTTAGGATTTTTCTCAGTTTAGGAGTAGTAAAGTTAGGAGTCTTAACTTTACTACTCCTAAACTGAGAAAAATCCTAACTTTAAGACTTTCGGTATTCACAGAAGGCATTTAGGAGTCCTAAAGTTAAGACTACTAACTTCTGTGAATACCGAAATGAGTAAGTTCATTCTGTGAATACCAAAATGAGTAAGTGTATTCTGTGAATACCAAAAGGTACTAACTTTACGTTTTTGACGTAAGTTAGTTCTGTGAATCAGGCCCTATGCAATTTGCATAGCTACGTGTAGTTCAAAATGTACTTCACGCAGCTACGTGAAGTGCTACTACGCAAACTACGCCCAGGGTTAGATAATATCTCCTCACAATCCACGATTCATGTCATTCTTTTTTGTAGGTTTTATTCCGCTGCTAGGAACTTGCTCTTAGTACCTATCTTGAAACAGTTTGGGCGACGGCAATGCCGTCCTGCCCTTTTGGCTTTACAATGTTTAGATAATGAGCATAGTGTTTTTAGGATAACAATTTTCTTGGAAAAAACTCTGAGCCTAAGGAAACATATGCGCACTTAACTGTTTTTAATGAGATGAGGGCTTTTTGTAAGTTTAATACTGTTTTTAACATAATCATGAAATTATTAATGTATCACTCATGTGAATTTCTTTTTAATGTAAGAAATGTTTGTATGTATATTGTAATTTTGTGCTTTTATGATTGTTTGTCTATTCAATCGAATAAAGCCTTCTTTGATTGATTGACTGACTTCTATCAATACGGGTATGGGAGAGTGTATATAACAATATCAACTCTTATCACACACATAGAAATCAATGCATGAATTTTTTCATATGAAAACTGACAGCATAAATACATTATTTACTCATGGTCGCTCCCAAAAAAAAAATGAGAGAAAAAAGGTGCTCAAGAAGAGTACCCGTGTGTGGAATTTCAACAGAGAAGGAAGAAGCAAATAGATCTTTTACACATATCATAGTGATTACAGAGATGCCTGTCCGTTACATTTATTATACAGCATAAATGTATTCTCATTGATACAGGGTACTTGTTTCAGGCATAACTGCCCCTTTTGTTGACCAAATATCCAATCCAGGCACTGTAAAGTGTCGATGTTTTGACCCGGCGAAAGGAAGAAGGGCCAATCTAAGCCTCACCAGAGAAAGAAATCAAGGCCCTTATGTGTACTGGCCTTGGATAAAGAGCATGTTCCTGGCGATTAGCCCAATGAGTCTACGTGCAATTGCAGGGAAGACGGATGTCTCTTAATGTAAAAATTCCCCGAGCTCTCCGTCTCCTGCCAAGTATTATTCTGACTGAATAGGACACAGCTCTTCCTATATCCTGGCTGTCAGCTACTAAGGGAGCTGTCTGGTTTCTGGCCATAAGGGCTGTATTACACTAAGGGGCCGATTCTGATGCGGGTTGGAAAAGCTTCCCGACCGAATCGGTTGGGAAATGGTGTCCGACCCACTCGGATCGGGAAAGTCCGACCGGCGGAGTAGGATGCATCCGGATGCTTCCAGATACGATTTGGTTGAACTCCCATTGACTTCAATGGGAACATTTGTTCCTAACCGCATCAGAATTGGGCCCTCGGTCGGGAAGACACGTTCACGATCCGATTTGGAAGGAGCAAATGCCGTTAGGAGGCCTTCCTAACCGCATCAGAATCAGGCCCTCGGTCGGGAAGCTTTTCCAACCCGCATCAGAATCGGGCCCTAAGTGCTCCAGGGCCACAATAGGCATGTGCTCGTGTTTCTGTGCCCCCCAGGCACTTTGGTATTTTTGAAGAGGTCACAGATGCTTTCAAGGCACCCTCTCAAATACAGATTACACCGGAACTACATGTGTGCTGGCATAATGTCAAGAGGGCATTCCTCGATTTGCATGGGGGCCTGGCTCCATACAAGTTACATTTTTGCCTCAGCACTTGTGCCATATTAAAGACATGGGCACAGAGACAAGCAAAGTGCACTGCACTTGCACTGGGAATAGCACATTTGCTGTCATATGGCACACTTTCTCAGTCTGTGCCTGGGGATCAGATTTAAGTGTGCATGAGACAAACAGTTAGACTGTGTGCCATTATCAGGGCCAATTGGATTTGCAGCAAACAACTGTGAATTGTCCATTAGAGCACATTTTGAGGAGTCCTACCAATAAAATGCAGCAGCTGCCACTACAACTGGTAATCTGAGTTCAAGCAATAAGATTAGTCAACATTCTGGGTCAGACGATACCTCACATATGCACAAAAGACTACAAAGGGTATTAAAGAGACTGTACATGGAGCATGAAACTGAACCTGATAATCAGAATCTGTTCCTGGAATATGATTGAGCATTTGTGAATTTGATATTGTTTACGAGCATCAATAGATTGTATATGGCATGTGACAATTGTACTACTGAATATCAACACCCAGAATAAGGTGGTACATGAATATCGAGGACAGAATATTGAGGGACAAAATGTAAAAGGTAAGTGCATATAGGGAAGTATAGATGTACTATTCCTTACTCCATAAACTGACAGAGACTTCTTGCTGCACATTCTTTACCTTAAAATTATCCCCGGGTGTTCGGCTGGATCCAGAAATGTTTGGTGAGCAGTAACAGTGCGCGCTGGTAGGCGGCATCGTTCGGCTCTGCGTGGCGTCGTCTGTGCATGAAATAACATTCATGGTGCCTATCTAGGCACCACCCAGGCATGCTGATGTCAGTTCTTTTCTTTCCACGCCAGCCATCACAGATCCAGGAAGACCTACCCCTTAGTCGCTGTTTGACTAGGTTATTTTGAAGTTTTGTCACAGTCTTTTTTGAGGTTTACCTCCTGATGTAGCAGGGGTGTCTTCGAAGAAGGCCTATTTCAAGCCCTGCTGTCAGTGATGGATCCACACTTTGTGTGCCTCTGGTGCCTCGAGCAGGACCACAACCTGAAGGCCTGCCCTGACCGCCAGCCATGCACCCAAAGGCCTTGAGGGAGTGACCCTCAAGCTTATAGTGGCTCAACATGCGATGCTGCGATGATTGAGATCCTGGTCGAGAGGAAGTTTCTGAGAGCAGTTGCGGAGTCCGAGGTCGTCGTTGCACTCCAATTCGTCAAGCCATTTGGGTAAGTCAAAGTCCCACAAGAAGATAAAGAAGTCGAAGCGTGCTATGACTTCACCTCATCCGTCTGCCGATGAGACGGAGCATCGCCACTCGAGGCCTGGTTATACAGTTGACCCAGCACCTGGGTCAGTTCCGCACCTCGCCGACTTTCCAAGAGTGACCCCCGCCCAGTTAAAATAATTTTATGAGGACATGCACCTCATATGTGGGTGGCCCATTCCCTCTGGCGTGCCTTCGGGCCCCACAGGTTCTGGAGGGCTCTCTGCTGGATCCATGCTGGCGGCTCCGCTGCCAGTTGGGCCCCTGGGATCCATAGATGGATATGGATCGCACACTTTCTCCACCTAAAGTGGCTACAGAGGAGGGAGCTTCCTTTGCAATGATGGTGCAGAGGGCAGCTGAAGTCCTGGACCCTAGCTTGCCCTCAGTGACAAAAGCATTGAAACCCTTTCATGAAGCTGCAGTTCCACTAGTCGTTACTAGGTGTCCCTCACGAGTCAAATGCAAAAGCATTGAAACCCTGAGCTGAGAGCTAATACTATAAATTCTACAAAGAGCTGAACTGCAGCTTCATGAAAGGGTTTCAATGCTTTTGCATTTGGCTCGTGAGGGACATCTAGTAACGACTAGTGGAACTGCAGCTTGATGTAATAATTTCAATGCTTTTGCATTTGACTCTTGAGGGACACCTAGTAACGACGAGTTGAACTGCAGCTCTTTGTAGAATTATTTTGATATTGGATACTATAATATTCACTGCCCACTGCTAATCTCGTCCCATAATGCTTTGCAGGGCCTTTGGTTGGGATTGTATTTTTGCCCATAACTGTGCTTGGGGTGGTCCTAAGAGGATGGGACCACCACCGAATCGTTCAGCAAGATGTGGTCTTTGTTTTCAAGGCATCTGCTTGGTTTTCTCCCTAGGTTAGGGAGGATCTCAAAATCATCACGTCTCTCACTGCTTGCTAAGTTTTCATTTTCACTTTTGTGAAAGGACTATATGCATTTTAGCATGTAAAGATAGAGATACTTGTTATTTTATCTAAAGTATATGAGGTCTTTGTTAATTAAGCGGGAAGCGCCGCAGCTTCCAAACCTTCTTAGTTTGCCTGTTTACTATCATGGGCACCCAGTGAGAGACAGGATTTGCCATCACCTGACGGTCCATAACATCAGACAGATGGATTTTGCACATTGTCTGGAGGGTCCACTTCCTCTCCTTCCATTTGTATCATCAACTATCAAAATATATCTTTTGTATTTTCATATTATATTGTTTTTGAGAATGATGAGGAGTGTATGTATGTACGTATGAGTGAGAGTATGTCTGATGAATGTTTCTTTTATACTTGAAGTTTGAATATAAGTCTATATCATTGTTCATTGATTAAACATATTTTTCTAGTTTTGGTATAATAAGAACAATCAGTTGTGTTGTGTTCTTCTGTGCCCCAAATTTGACTGTATATTTACTTGCTAGACTGTATTTGACTGAATATTTACTTACTAGATTTATTTTGAAACTTTGTTATTATCCCTGCCCTTGGCAAGCCATTTCTTTGCAGAGGACCCCTTTTGTTTTCAAAATAAAGGTTCTCTGAATGCCACAGCGGATAAACTCAGCCAAAGGTGCCAGGTGGATCATGAATGGCATCTCCATCCGGAGGTGGTGCAAGGTCTCTTTCAGCAGTGGAGAGAGCCTTGCTTAGATCTGTTCACCACTGATGAGAAGACACAATCTTAGCAGTTCGGTGGGCTGGAGTTTCCAAGGCGTTAGATCGGGGAGTTCCGGTCTTGGACACCTGCCGGGGAGCAATGTTGGATTCCCTGCACACATTTATCAAACATTATTGTCTGGACAGTCAGGTTCATAGGAATGGGCACTTTGCCCGTTCTGTTCTGCAGGACTTCCTTGTGGGAAATTGGTCCATAGACCCACCTCCGGGACGTATTGCTTGGGTATCTATTCTAAGGGAAGGAATCGGCGGCTAGAAGTCTCTATCAGATGAGCAAGTTACTTATCTTCGGTAACGCCTTATCTGATAGAGACTCTATCTAGCCACAGATTCCTTACCGACCCACCCATCCTCCTCGCTCTGCGAATGGATTTCTAGGGACATGGCTTTCGGGGCCCTAGTTTTCCACATCAGTGGTCAGTGTACTTTAAGACTCTGTGCTTCTGGCAGGGAAAGTCGCAAAAAGTAACTGACGTCAGGGCACCTGGGTGGCACCTATATAGGCACCACGAACATCATTTCTGGCAAAGGCAACGCCAACAACGCCACACGGTGCCGAAAGAATCCACCCCCTTGTGCACACGGGTGCTGCTCACAAAAAATGTACAGATCCAGTCTGACCCCTGGGGATAATACTAAGGTAAGGAATCAGCAGTTAGATAAAGTCTCTACCAGATAAGGCATTATCGAAGGTAAGTAACTTGTTCTTTATGTACCTTGAAGATATATGTACCGCCTTGGTACATATATGTGGAGTTAGATATAGAGAATGTAGACTTACGTGTCAATATTTTCTTTCTTGATATTTTTCCTCCATAATCTGTACCATTGATTTCTGGGATCCTTATTCAGAGTGCACACCGCATGTGACAAAGAACCTGACATACAGAAGCAGCTCTTGGCCTATAATAGTTGATCTTTGGCATTTAAGAATAGAGGTGTACGAGACTGTGTATGAATTTTAAGGATGCTCATGCTCACAAGAAGCAGTCCCTGTCATGTAATGTTCCAACACTCGCATGAGACTTCGTAACAAAACGATTTAATTTTTAATTAAAAGTTGGTATTTGGAAGAAGGTGAATATGTTTTCAGAAAAGCATGCTTAGATTTTTTATTAGTTATTTATTTTGAAGTTTTATATAGCACGCACTAGAGCCACCAGGGTAGCAGAGCACTCTACATAGGAACAAGAAAGACAAAAGCAAAGGTGTAGCTGTCCAGAGTTAACACACCAAGAAAAAGAGAAAAAACATGATTGTTCTATAGAGTAAAATGTGGGTGCACGGGGATGGTAATCCTCAGATAGTAGTAGAAGGAGAAAAAAAATCCTTAAAAAGCTGTGATAAGATTAGTAGTGAGACGAGTAGTGAGGCGTATATTCAGAGGTCCTCATGTAAGTCAAGAAAATAGAGTTACAGAATCTCTAATCTTACATCAATGAGGGATGGAAGGCATGGAAATGTTGAAAAAGAAGATCTTTAAGCTCTCTCTTGAAATTGACAAAGGAGGTATATATCCTGATGGACGTAGTGACAGCGGTTAATTTGTGAAGGTGGGTGCTGGTGGCCCCCACTGGCACTTATTTTAAGGGATCAGTTCCTTCCCCGTGGGTCCAGCCGATGGAATACTTTCCTGTACAGCAACACAGTATTCTGCCTGACCATGTTCTTCTTTCCTCATGAAGGTGCCCAGATATTTAGCATGGCATCACTTCCGCCCATGTTCGGCTGTCAGTAATGATGCATGTCATCTGAAAGTACCATGTGACCAGGGGAGGCTGCAGTGCGGCACATGTGCAGTTTGCACCAGTACCCCATGTGCTGCGGTGGCGGCTGGAGCCTATTCCATGTGTGCCATTTCGCGCCAGTCTGTATTCCTGCCCTCCGGAGCCAACCTTCTCCTTCCAAGCTCTTTCTGACTGATTGCATCACCTATGGGTCCTTGAGATTGTTTTTGTCAGACTGACAATCAGAAGCCAGCACTCCCTTCCCCAACCCTCAGACTGGGCAAGTGTACTTCTGCTACCTCCAGTACTGTGGCTTCCCTTTCTGGTGAGTCTCAGTATGTTGTGAACGTTCACCTACCTGATTTAGATTACAACTGGAATTTCGTCACTGCTTTGTCAATTGATCAAATCATATTTAGTTTGCAGTCGGTGCGTTTTTTTACTTTAAAAGTTTTGACTGCTCATTGTCAATCAGACTGATTGAGAAGGGGCAGTCATAATGTTTACAATTAAAAAATCCATTGACTACAACATAGTTATGAAATTGTTCAAGACATTTTAACACAGGTGACATACTGATCATCTACCTCCTGGTGCATTCCATGCTTTATCTAAATGATTGTTTGCACAGAAGCCTCCGTGTCACGTCTCTTGGAGCTTAGTTTGAAAGTACCTTTCTCCTCATTGGATTCTTGGTCTGCCTTTATGTGCTGCCCATTGTTGGTAATTTACAGTGCTTTGTGTTGTGTTATGAGTGCTGCCCAGCCTGTCATGCCTCTGATACAGCAATAGTGACAAACTTCCGTCTGAAAGCAAGGTTTCCTTAGGGAGTAAGAAACCGAAAACAGCTGTCCTCTATCACAATTAATGAGAATGGGACGAGGATGGTAAAGTTTGAAAAAGCCAGTTCTACCTGCAACTCACACGTGGAATGCTGCAGTATGTGCTGAAGCTTCTGAACTACCTTGGGGTTGTTTTCTCCTCAGGTGAACAGTGGACATTGTTACTGGGACTTATTTTTATTTTGGAAGAGTTGAAAACACAGAATCAAACTTAACTCTGCACTTGAGTCAATCTCAAATATACGAAAAAAGTGATAGGTGGAATGCTTGAAATAATCTCAGTCATTGGTAATTACACCCGCATCCTAGTCCATCATTATTTTTAACATCATGGCAATTCAGTTTGGACCCAGTCATATACAAATCAGTCTGACCATGCTCCAGTAGGAGTAGTCCAGCCCGAGGCACCAGGCCAGGTCCTCTTTTTGATTGTTGAGTTCATTCGTTTTCTTAAAAAATCATTTTATTGATTTCTACATTAAAAACAGTTGCATGATATAACAACACATGCGTTTAGAATGCATGCCTTTCCCACGCAATGTCTTTACCACACATCTCTTTACCACAAATATATCTTTACCATGCATGCCCTTACAATGAATGCACATATATATATATATATATATATATATATATATATATATATATATATATATATATATATTTATATAATCACAACTCAGTGACAGTAGTTGCTATAAAAAGGTCCCACACAGCAGTTTGATGGAGATAAAGAATAAATTACATAAGGAATTGGCATGTTGGAGAGGTTTGGGGTTATTATCACAAGGAGAGTATCAATTTCTAAAAATATACAATCCTGTAACGCCAATCCTGTATCTAATCCCCAAAGTGCACAAAAATAAAGAGAATCCACCCAGAAGACCGATCATCTCTGCCATCTGAAGCCTTTTTGAAACAACTTCAACTTATTTACACTACTTCCTACAGGAATTTGTTACTAAACTCCCAGCATATGTACAGGACACTCGAGACTTTTTGAACAAAATTGAGACATTGCCTTGGAAAGACACGTATTTATTGATCACACTTGATGTTGTATCATTATATACAAGTATTGAACATGAGGCAGGTATAAATGCCATGCGTTATTTTTTAGACCAACATCATATTTCCTACCACCAGCACTCCAGGATGCTGATTGAAATGGGTAGAATCTGCCTAGAAAATAACTGTTTCTTATTTGAAAATGATACGTACAAACAGATTTGCGGGACGGCAATGGGCACCTGCTTCGCCCCCAGCTATGCTAATTTGCATATGGGCTGGTGGGAGGAGCAGGTGCTCAGAGTCGATCATGTGGAAGAATGGAATGAAAATGTGGTCATGTGGAAAAGGTTCATAGATGACCTTTTTGTGGTCTGGAAAGGTTCAGTGGAGTCTGCTAAAGATTTTATTGTGCGGTTGAATGATAATTCTTTAAACTTAAAATTCACGGATACAATCGATAAGACATCAGTGACATACCTAGATCTTGAGGTCTATGTGAAAAACAACTCATTACATACACGCACCTACAGAAAAATAACAGCAGGAAACTCAATTCTCCATGCGAGCAGTTTTCACCCCACTAGATTGAAAATGAGCATACCATATGCCGAGCATCTAAGAATGAAAAGAAATTGTAGCGAAAGAGAGGCATTAGAGGAAGTTCAAACAAATTTGACAAAAAGATTCAAGGAGAGGGGTTATAAAGACCAAGTCCTGAGACAAGCGTCACAAAAAGTCAGTAACATTTAAAGAGAAGTTTTATTAAACCCAAAAGAAGGAAAAAGAGAAGAAACTAGAAAACAGGACAAAGAGGCAATAAGACTCATTACCGGATACAGTGCCTACCACACAAAAGTGAGAGATTGTGTGAGTAGGCACTAGCATCTAATCAGGAGTGACCCGATGTTGGGTGCACTAGTCAAACGGAGGCCCCAAGTAACGTTTAAAAGAGGAAGATCTATGAGGCAAGAGCTGGTGGACAGTAGTCCAGAATTGATTAAATCTGATAGTTGGTTGAAGGCAAACCCGGGCTTCTACAAATGTCAAAAATGCAAAGCTTGCACAATTGCAAAACCCTGGAAGATCAGAAGTTTTTTAAATTGCGAAGTGATCATGTGGTATATATTTTAAAATGCTCCTGCCAAAAACTGTATGTAGGAAGCACTATCCACATGGTCCATGTTCGCATTTTACAGCATATGCGAGCAATAAAAAACAATGATAAAACTTATCCGGTGGCTTGCCATATGAATGAGTTTCACAAAGGCAACTTACAGGATCTAACCTATTTTGCAATAGATCAAGTACCCAAAATGAGAAGGGGTGGAAACAGAGAGAGGAGGTTAAGGCAATTGGAGTCTAAATATATTATAATGTTCAACACCAGGATTCCGTCTGGCATGAATACAGACGAAGATTTACATGTGCATCTAAGCCATTCGCAGTATACAATGAAAAAGCTGATTTTAATTGCGTCCCGTGGAATTCAAAATTAATAATTAAATTTGAATGAATTATTTGCCGTGTTGAAAGAAAAGAGATAGTTGTACGTATCTAGTTGTTAATATGAAGGAATATTGACATATTGTGATTGAATTATTTGGATTTATGGATACCATTGCACCAGCACTTTCTTGAGTAATCAAAGAAAAAATAGATTGGTACTGATTACTTATTATGAGTGATCTACGGTTAAAAAGCACTTGCACTTTGGCAAATTTTGCACTACAATGTTATTTATTGTACTGTATTATCTATATTTGCACATTGCATTTTGCACATTGCACTAGCACTTTAAAATTAACCGTACTGTTTAGAGTATCCATCCATAGATTGGTACACATAAGAAAGTTGTTTTTTCAGTTTTATTGATTACGGACAAATCATGCCCAATACAGAGAGAATTAAATAATTGGTGCATGGAAGATTGAAATTTTACCCAAGTTAGACACATTTTTAATACAAATTTTTTATATGAATTTTTGACAGAATTTTAGAACATAACATGACATCTATTTAAGCTAGAGTATCTTTTAGAAGTTTGAAATATCAAAGTATGTATGAATTAATACATGAGAAAATCTTGTAAATTTCTGTAAAATGAGCTTGAGCAATATGTTTCAGATTAAGACACTTGTCAGAAAAAACTTGGTAAATGAATTGCAACAGAAGTTAAAAAAACTTACTTTCTTGCTTAAATCCATTTTAATTTCAAACATATCTATTTATAATTTTTGTGTAAACAGAACATTTGTTGATATGGGAAATATATCCATATGCATTTGAGTACAACATGAATTTAAAATGTTTTAAAGGCTAAACACGACGAAGTACTGTTGGATTAAGAATAGAATACGTAACATGATGGGGTCTGTTTTCCATTGCAGTGGAAATACTGACCCACGTGACCGGGATGAATGATTTTAAAAAAACAAGGAAATGGCAATAGCGTTGTTGGTGTGAGCAAGCCAGTGGATACAGGCGAAACGCGTTACCAAGACCGTAATAAAAAGAATCTTTCTTTTTGAATATAACCGGAGTCCTCGTGTTGGTGTCCAGGGACCGGACGGAAACTGGAGTTGGTGGTTATATATATATATATATATATATACACACACACACACATATATATACACACACACACATATATATATATATATATGTATATATATGTATATATATATATACATACATATATATATATATACATACATATATATATATAAATATATATACATACATACATACATACATATATATACATACATACATATATATATATATCCACATTCCTCGTCTCGTGCACACTTCCCATGAATCAGGATAAAGACGAAGCAGACCCAGATTGCTGGTGCTGTTATTTTATTTCGCTTTGGGCCCTGCACCAACCGTCATTACGCGTTTCGGCCTTCCAAAGGCCTTGATCACATGACGCGCTTGTTCATTGTTTACTTCTATTTAAAGTGACAGCGCATAGTAACCAGTGACTAAACTTATAATAGACATAGAAGAGTCTGATTCAACAACAGCTCTAATCACTGCATATAACATGAAATTTAACTAATGTTCATTTCATTTTAAACAGTTCGATAAAATATCAATAAATATACATCTATAAAATATAAATATTTAAATAGGTGCAAAACTGTTAAAAACATGTCAATGCAAAACGAGAATTGATAGTAAAGTACGGGGTAAAATACATACTAAAAAGTTCTTACAATAAAAACCTTTTATAAGTACATATTCCCAAATGTACTAAAAAATCCCAATTTGTTAATCATGCTCGATGTTTAAGTTACTTACGCCCAAGTGGGCCTTTTTCGACCCTCACTGTCTAATCATAAAAAAAAGTGCAAGTGCTAGTAACATAAAGTGCCACCAAACGGTATGAATGTGCAAAAATACAAGTAGTAAATAAATAATGATAAAAACAATTGCAGAGGCAGCTGTTAAAACTATAGACATGTTTGTGCAAAAATCAGACACTAGAGGCAAGTATAAAAATCTTCACTAGAATTAAGACAATGAGGTGTTTTACAATCCAATTCTAGTATATACCTTGTCTCAAGTTGTCTAAGGAGAGCCTCTCGGTCACCCCCTCGTCTCAATGGGGGGACTGTGTCCACTACATAGTACTTGAGGACACTGACATCTTTCTCATGGTGCTCTCCAAAATGCTTAGCTACAGCTATATATATATTTAACTTAAAAATATATATATTTTTTTTATTGGGGGAAACCTTCCCAAAAAAATAATTTACATTTAAATGCTACAAATACCCTTACCACCCAATACCCTTACCCACCCCTAAGCCCTAAAAACACCCATACCACCCTATGCCCTTACCCACCCCTAAACCCTAAAACCACCCTTACAACCAATACCCTCACCCACCCCTAAGCCCTAAAAACACCCATACAACCCTATGCCT
The DNA here is from genome assembly GCA_963921515.1 of Calotriton arnoldi. Lineage (NCBI taxonomy): Eukaryota > Metazoa > Chordata > Amphibia > Caudata > Salamandridae > Calotriton > Calotriton arnoldi. The sequence continues at coordinate 771,949 of CAWUFW010005874.1, forward strand.
TTCCCCACCGTAAACCCTAAAACAAAACATACCACCCAATACCCTCACCCACCCCTAAACCCTAAAAACACCCATTCCACCTTATGCCCCTACTCACGCCTAAACCAGTAGCGGTCGGTGGTGGGAGTGCTGCCGGGTGCTGACGTGGGGCGGGGGAGGGGCAGGGTGGGGGGTAGTAAACTACGGATTATGGGCGATTACAGGTAAGTACACATATAAAAAAATACAACGAATTTCGTTTCTCGCGCTGCATCGCCAAATGTGATGCAGCGCGAGAAACGAAATTCGTTTTATTTATTTATATGTGTACTTACCTGTAATCGCCCGTAATCCGTAGTTTACTACCCCCACCCTGCCCCTCCCCCGCCCCACGTCAGCGCCCGGCGGCACTCCCACCACCGACTGCTACTGGCCTAAACCCTAAAAACACCCTTACCACCCTACACCCTTATCCACCCCTAAGCCTCAAAACACCTGTAACACCCTATACTCCTACTATAGTAATGGTGGTGGCAAACAAAGACTCCACAACACAATGTGTTGTCTGGAGTATAGGTTTCTTTATTCCACAAACAGAGACCCAGTCCAGGAACCACAGGCTACTGGCTTCACCTGACAGTTTCAGAACCCACCCAATGTTCTAAAAGAATACAATGACATATGCACGCTTAAAGTTCTACATAATAAACATATTGTAATCACAAACCCCAATACTACATTACCCTCTTCCTTACACAAGCAACCCTTACAAAGACTAAACCCCAACAAAATAGAACATTTAGGATAACTCATAATCCTGCATTTTAGCACGTAATCGAACAGTTTGTGAACTGTAAGTTTTAACAAGCCTTACTCGTCTTCACCACTTTGACTGGCAATGAAAATTTTGAATCTACTTTCGCCACTCTAAAAGGTTTCTTAATCAAAACCGAATCGTTCACATTAATTTCAAAGATTTCCACATTATTCCTGCAATCATAGTGTTGTTTTTGTATATTTTGCTTCCACATCACTCTCTCTCTCTCATAGACCTTTCTTTACCATTTTCTCCAAATTCCTCCCCACTATTCGAATTGGGATTTTGTGAAATAGCTTTTTGTAAACACACTGGTATTAATTTGGTTCTAGCCTCTCTTCCTCATAACAACTTGAAAGGTGAAATAGCTGTAGTAGAATGAGGAGTTAAGTATGCCTATACTTTTTCTTCTACAAATGTGGACATATCAATATTAGCAGAAAGAGCTGTTTGAATACCTTTCTTCAACGTGCGGTTAGCCCTTTCTACCAAGCCATTGGAATATCAGCCCTGGAAATCTATAACATCAAGGTATTAGGAGGGGCACTCTATGGAGCTGAGCTGTGGGGCCCTGGTATCACAAACTGCTTGTCTGTAATTGAAAACCGCTTCCTTAGAACTTTGGTGGATTTACCTTCAAGTACCCTGTTGGTGCCTCTTTACCTGGACCTTGCACACAGACAGCTAGTACACAAACTAAGCTACAAACTTTTGATGTTTTGGCATAGGTTATGGTCAGTGGATGAGCTTGGCCCTTACCGGGAGCCTTTAATTGAGCTCCTGAGGTTACCATCGATAGCCTCGATCCCCTGGTTCAGATCAGTAAGAGAGCTACTGGGGAGCCTGGGAATGGAGGGTTTCTGGACAAACCTGGAAAGCCTAGTCACCACTTCAAGAATAAAGCTGAAAGCAAGGTTTTGGGAAGTCATATTAAAAAAAGAACTGGTAAAAACTGAGGGTCGCTTAACTTCAGAATTTTTAGATTTTAAATCTGTTTACTGCTTTGAGGACACAATAGATTAAATTGTTCCGCCAATGGCACGTAAACTATTTTTCCAGTTTCGCTATAAGACCCTTCCCACAAAACAGTTTTGTTCAAAGTGGTGTAATGATGTTCCTAATGACGACTGCTGTCCCGCGTTCAACACCAGTTCAGAAACAATTGTACATTTGTTATTCTTTTGTCCCCACTATAAATCTTCAAGGAAAAAATGGATAATCCCATTGTGTAAACTAGTCAGTCCGGGCCACTACCTCGAGGTGCTAAGAATTTTGATGACTGATACTCGCAGAGTAGTGGTTTTTGGCCTGTCTAGATACTGGCATGCACTTTGGATTAGGCGCACTAAATGCACTTTATAATATATTACATTTTTAGTCCCTGTAATTTTTATCATATTTTTATGACAATTATGTTATTTAAGATTATCTTACCTCCGCATTTTATTTGTATTGTGCTGTGTACTTTTATAATCTTCTATGATCAAAATAAAGTTGATGAAATGAATATCAACTGTATAAGGCAACCTGTAAATGCTCTACGTCCAACCTGGTCATAAAATCCTTCATTTCATTCGGCACAGAATGCAAACCATTTTCTGTTACTATGTTCTGTGGAAAACCCTGAATGAGAAACACTTTTTCTAAGAAATTAATTGCAGTCTTCGTATTGGGAGACTCTAAGAAAGAGTAGTAAAACCACTTAGAAAAGTAGTCAATTAATACAATGAACATTTCTTGTCAGCTGGCAGTAAACTGAAAGGACCAGAGTAGTCCAAAGCAACTTTCTCCAAAGGGCCAGTGGGCAGCAGCCACCAGAAACAAAGGTTGTCAGCTGTTTTCAGTCTTTGTCAGAAACTATACGCTGAGGGAAATCCCATTGAAAACAGATAATTTTTTGCCCATACTGGCCCACCAAAAGAACTGTTGTAGTCTTTTACAAGTATCCGAAATTCCCAGATGAATATCATGTGCCAAACTGTCTATACGTTCACGTAACTTGCAAGGAGTCACAAACAAACCATTCCTTAAACGGATGGGGTTCTCACATACCACCTGATGGAGCAAGGACTCACAATGAGACTTGCTCGGAAGCAATCCTCTCACAGTATTAATTAATTTGTATTAAAACCATGTAATGTCTTATGAATAACATGCAACACAAACATATTTATCTAGAAGATGCTTGCCTATGTGTTTTCCGCTAATAAGTAATCCTTGTCTAATCCAAAATGGCCGCTAAAACGCGGGAACTCTACTGCGCATGTGTCAACCATGTCACGTGGTATGACGTCTTTCTTTGCTTGGAGGGAATCTTTTGCTTCTGCGCAGTGTATGCTAAAATGGCCGCTTTAATGTTCTCACATGCTAAAGCTTACGCATTGCTGCAATTAATAATGTGGGATTCTAACGCTACTAATGCGGGATAGACATTTATAATTAAATGGGACTAGGGTAGAAGTAGGAGGTATACAGTGAAAACATTTATTTTTGATTTTAATATGTTTCTTCTTTCATTTTCTATTTAGTTCGTAAAATGGGCCTGGGTTGACTGAACGGCAGCTCAAGAACCATGTGACATGCGCATGCGCCCTGAAAACTAACAAAGGAAAGCGATGAAGTCAACTTGGAAGATGTCCAAGGACATGACCCGCTGATCACCTTCACAGTTCAACCGAAATGTCCTACAAATTGATACATTTTGTATACACTTTGTATTAAAATTGTTTGAAACGGGTGGGAAATAAAGCAAATGTATTAATTGAGAGGGGCGGTATTTTTAAAACAATGGGCTTAAGAAAATTGAACTAAATTGACATGGTGTGAGGATCAACCCCCTGTCCCTGTCCAATCAGAATTAGTGGGCCCATAATTTTGAAACATTAATGGGAGGTACCTGGGTGTAGAAGAGTATAATAGATATAGTATTAACTAATTAGTTAGCATTAGGAGAACAGACGGACATAGATGCTGTAGCCGAGAACCGATGCTATTGCCGAACAAAGCAGACCAACCTGCTGTCCAAAGAAGTCCTGAGGTGGGGGCGGCGGACTCTAATAGAGGAAGACGCGGAAGAACCGAGGAGGAACGAAGTGTCAGAGAGGGGAACGACGCAGGCGTCGTTGGTAGAGAGGTCATCTAACCTGTCCTGAACCTGGTCCAGAGGTCTTGGTCTTCATCTTTCTTGGGACCCTTTCCAACTCCTTGGCCAAGGGGTTTGGTTTTCACACCTTTAGGTAACTATAAATGCGTAATTTTAGTTGTACTGTTGTCTCTATCTTCTCCTTTCTGAGGGACCGTCAATTGTGATAAATAGGTGACTATAAAGTGTGCTTCCTCCTTGATATGCGATTAAGTGCCATGTGGCTTGTATTTTACTCTGCTAAATAATTTTAGATAAACATTTTTAAAACTTCCTGAGTCAGTGGTTATTTCAGGTGTTTGATGAAATTATGTTTTGTATAATCTCATTTTAACCCCAGTTTCAGAGGTCCATTGGTAAGTCATTACTCTTCAATCAGAAAAGGTAATTGGTAGCAGGGATTTGATAAAGAGTACAACTGATTCCCACCAGCGGTGATTACTAGTTAGTGTGAATGAATGGGCCCAGGTGAGTATTCAGTGTATGAATGCTTGTTACTAGTGACCCGCTGGATCAGTTTTCTGGCTATCAGAGGATGGTTATACTTTGTTAACTGGGTAATGAGAAATTTATTTTTATGAACTAACATCCTTTTTAAAAGTTTTGTTTTATGTTGTCTAGAAATCCCCGGGGAAATTGAATAGCGGATGGTAAGTGGAAACCATACTGCAGTGAGGTTATCTGTCAGGCAGAATTAGTACTGAAAAGTTAAGCAGGACTATCAGTACTTGTTAGGGACTCTGGGGTCGATTCCGATCTCGGCCGGAAGCGCACCTAACAGTATTCGTCCGGAAAAAAACCAAGCCGAACGCGTGTTTCCCGACCGATTCGAACAGTCGTCCGAACGAACAAGTACGATGCGCATAACAGCCCAGATTCCGAGCGAGCCGTACTCACCAATTCCAGCTCCTGTTCCCCGCCCGAGCCGGATCCGTAAACGCCGAATCGAGTCGCACGGAAGCAAATACACAGCAACTTCCGGCCGGACGAGTACGATGCGCCTTCCGTACGCGCCGAACCCGTCGCTACGTCCGGCACGTTTGAGCATCCGGGAGAGCTGTACATAAGCTCCGATTCGCGCCACAAGACGATCCACGGCGACGAGACGAACAAGCCAGCGACGAGTACGAGTCGAAGCCACGAGAAACCCGAACGAGACGACCCAACCATGAATCCCATCGTGCAGGTCCTACCAATACTCTACATCTATTACCGGGACCGGTACGGACGCGTACGGCGCAGACGGTAAGTCAAACACCCACAACACAAACAAACGACACGTACCCGACATATGTCACACACACATAGGGATGCAGAAATGACGTACACTAGCAACAGCACAACCATAGGGGCGGGATGGCTTTCACCAATGCCATACACACCCATAGGGGGATGGATGCCTACCACCAACACCACCCCTACTCATGGGGGCCTGGATGCCTGTCACTACTACCATCCCCACTCATAGGGGGATGGATGCCTACCACTACCACCACCCATACTCATGGGGGCCTGGATGCCTGTCACTACTACCATCCCCACTCATAGGGGGATGGATGCCTGCCACTACTACCATCCCCACTCATAGGGGGATGGATGCCTGCCACTACTACCATCCCCACTCATAGGGTGATGGATGCCTACCACTACCACCACCCCTACTCATGGGGGCCTGGATGCCTGTCACTACTACCATCCCCACTCATAGGGGGATGGATGCCTGCCACCACTACCATCCCCACTCATAGGGGGATGGATGCCTACCACTACCACCACCCCTACTCATGGGGGCCTGGATGCCTGTCACTACTACCATCCACACTCATAGGGGGATGGATGCCTACCACTACCACCACCCCTACTCATGGGGGCCTGGATGCCTGTCACTACTACCATCCCCACTCATAGGGGGATGGATGCCTGCCACTACTACCATCCCCACTCATAGGGGGATGGATGCCTACCACTACCACCACCCCTACTCATGGGGGCCTGAAAGCCTGTCACTACTACCATCCCCACTCATAGGGGGAAGGATGCCTGCCACTACTACCATCCCCACTCATAGGGGGATGGATGCCTGCCACTACCACCACCCCTACTCATGGGGGCCTGGATGCCTGTCACTACTACCATCCCCACTCATAGGGGGATGGATGCCTGCCACTACTACCATCCCCACTCATAGGGGGATGGATGCCTACCACTACCATCACCCCTACTCATGGGGGCCTGGATGCCTGTCACTACTACCATCCCCACTCATAGGGGGATGGGTGCCTGCCACTACTACCATCCCCACTCATAGGGGGATGGATGCCTACCACTACCACCACCCCTACCCATGGGGGCCTGGATGCCTGTCACTACTACCATCCCCACTCATAGGGGGATGGATGCCTGCCACTACTACCATCCCGACTCATAGGGGGATGGATGCCTGCCACTACTTCCATCCCCACTCATAGGGGGGTGGATGCCTACCTCTACCACCACCCCTACTCATTGGGGCCTGGATGCCTTTCACTACTACCATCCCCACTCATAGGGGGATGGATGCCTACCACTACCACCACCCCATCTCATTGGGGCCTGGATGCCTGTCACTACTACCATCCCCACTCATAGGGGGATGGATGCCTGCCACTACTACCATCCCCACTCATAGGGTGATGGATGCCTACCACTACCACCACCCCTACTCATGGGGGCCTGGATGCCTGCCACTACTACCATCCCCACTCATAGGGGGATGGATGCCTACCACTACCACCACCCCTACTCATGGGGGCCTGGATGCCTGTCACTACTACCATCCCCACTCATAGGGGGGTGGATGCCTGCCACTACTACCATCCCCACTCATAGGGTGATGGATGCCTACCACTACCACCACCCCTACTCATGGGGGCCTGGATGCCTGTCACTACTACCATCCCCACTCATAGGGGGATGGATGCCTGCCACCACTACCATCCCCACTCATAGGGTGATGGATGCCTACCACTACCACCACCCCTACTCATGGGGGCCTGGATGCCTGCCACTACTTCCATCCCCACTCATAGGGGGATGGATGCCTACCACTACCACCACCCCTACTCATGGGGGCCTGGATGCCTGTCACTACTACCATCCCCACTCATAGGGGGATGGATGCCTGCCACTACTACCATCCCCACTCATAGGGTGATGGATGCCTACCACTACCACCACCCCTACTCATGGGGGCTTGGATGCCTGTCACTACTACCATCCCCACTCATAAGGGGATGGATGCCTGCCACTACTACCATCCCCACTCATAGGGGATGGATGCCTGCCACTACTACCATCCCCACTCATAGGGGGATGGATGCCTACCACTACCACCACCCCTACTCATGGGGGCCTGGATGCCTGTCACTACTACCATCCCCACTCATAGGGGGATGGATGCCTGCCACTACTACCATCCCCACTCATAGGGCGATGGATGCCTGCCACTACCACCACCCCTACTAATGGGGGCCTGGATGCCTGTCACTACTACCATCCCCACTCATAGGGGGATGGATGCCTGCCACTACTACCATCCCCACTCATAGGGGGATGGATGCCTACCACTACCACGACCCCTACTCATGGGGGCCTGGATGCCTGTCACTACTACCATCCCCACTCATAGGGGGATGGATGCCTGCCACTACTACCATCCCCACTCATAGGGGGATGGATGCCTGCCACTACTACCATCCCCACTCATAGGGGGATGGATGCCTACCACTACCACCACCCCTACTAATGGGGGCCTGGATGCCTACCACCCACACAACCCCTACTCATGGGACGGGTAATGCATGACACAACCAGCATACTCCAACATAAGGAATGTCTGAAAAATACATCCCCCCGACACTAAGACAAGCGTGTGTAGTCTGTGTCAAATGCCTACAACACTGAACATGACATTGAACATACAATGTGAGCCCCTATCACATGTGTCACACATAAATGTGTGTGGCCTCCACAATGCAAGCAGACCATGACCACTGTGGCAATGGGGTCTAACACCCCATCATCACAGTGACCAAAAGGTAAGTGTGGGGTCCATAGCTGAAGCACATTTTGAACATTGTGGCAATGGGGTCTAAAGCCCCATCACCACAGTGACCAAAATGTAAGTGTGGGGTCCATAGCTGAAGCACATTTTGAACATTGTGGCAATGGGGTCTAAAGCCCCATCACCACAGTGACCAAAATGTAAGTGTGGGGTCCATAGCTGAAGCACATTTTGAACATTGTGGCAATGGGGTCTAAAGCCCCATCACCACAGTGACCAAAAGGTAAGTGTGGGGTCCATAGCTGAAGCACATTTTGAACATTGTGGCAATGGGGTCTAAAACCCCATCACCACAGTGACCAAAATGTAAGTGTGGGGTCCATAGCTGAAGCACATTTTGAACATTGTGGCAAAGGGGTCTAAAGCCCCATCACCACAGTGACCAAAAGGTAAGTGTGGGTCCATAGCTGAAGCACATTTTGAACATTGTGGCAATGGGGTCTAAAGCCCCATCACCACAGTGACCAAAAGGTAAGTGTTGTCATGGGAAAAGCTGCAACTGCCAAACAGCACGGATGATTCCTGGTCACACAACAACAAACACATCAGTGGCATAGTAGTGCTTGTGTCCCATAGCAACATAGATTGGGTGAGGCAAACAGTGCAGTGCCAATAAAACATAGCTTTGGCCATGTGCAGACAAACATCACCCATGGGGGCTCACATTGTCAACATTCACGAATAAGACAATGACAGAAGTGACCATCATAATGCAGACACACATATCTGCACCAATGGACACACAAATGTAGATATCCTGTGGAGACTGTAGATGTGAGGTGAACAAATACCATACCATGGCAGCAATGGGACATACAAACCATGATCATTGTGCTGACTGATGACCTAGGAGTCCCAGGGACAGCAGGGGAAAGCCACCAAACAACATACAGCCAATGGCACACTAAAGAAATGCCAATGCAGTGGTGCAAATGCACAAAAAAAACAGGCAGACTCACACTGCATATCAAACACAACAGGTGATGGGGGGGGTGCCAGTGTCCCCAGGCAACCACACAACACATGAGGAGGCCTGAATCCCTATTAGACAGATGTCAATACAGTGCCACACAAAAGTAACTAATGGATCGGATTCCCCTATGTGGGCAATCAGGCATTGTTAGATGAGAGGGAGCCCAAATTACACATGTCACACAAGCTTGTAGGAACAGCAACTAACACAGCAAGAGACAGACCCACCACAGCACTACCCCCAGGGACCCCACATTGTGGTGACACTGGCCTGCATGATAATCCCACTGTGATGACAAAGCTAGATGTTGTTCACACTGTGAACCACAGTCATGTGTCCTGAGCAACAAACTACCATCACACCTACACAAGCACAAATCAATCAGCACGGCCTGTCAGCCAAGGCCAACATGGAGGTAGGGGTCTAGCCGTGCAACAACTCTCATTTGCATACACTCAACACCACACACCTTGATCTCCACCAATGTGCAGCAGTGAAGCTCACATGGACTGGTGACATTGCACATGCACCCATGACAATCCCAGGGGTGGTGGGGGAACTAAAGTGGAGATACCCATCACACATGGCCAGTCAACAAGACTTGTGAATGTCTGACACACTGCACAGTACGCTGTACATGGGCATGACGTCAAATCCACACCAACCAATGGGATCCCGGCCACAGTCACACACCAATGAAGAAGCCAAGGTCACCCACAAAGAACACACATAGACAACTTCCAACATTGCAGCTCTGACCCTGAGGAGTGGCAGCAGTCACCCACACAACGTGTCACAATCACTGAAAGCTAACACAAACTATAAATTACATGACTTGTGTAACCAACAAGTGCCAAGGGGAATCCTGACTGTGTCTTATCTGCGTTTGCCCACAAACTCAGCCCTGACAGCAAACACACCTATGGATGACACCCTGATGACCAGTAATGTGCCATGCACCCACATCACAGAGAACCCAGGGCGAAGATTTGGGGGAAACATTGCTCAACTCAGCAAGCATCACAAACAGGAACATTACTAGGGACCCCAGCCTGCGTAGCAAAATGGAAGTGAACACACACAGACATGCTCACACAACACACACCTTGGGCTCAGGCAATGTCACGGAATTACACACTGCCATGAGGGGACTCCACTCCTGTGTAAGGAAAGCTGTGCCATACGTTGTCTCTGCAGGGCTCTATCATGTCAGCAGAACACTTGGTCACTCAGTCAACAATTAGCACAAAATGAAGGCCCTCGTCACATCAGCCTGGTCATGGCAGTGTCACCGAAATCATCTGCACAGATCAAATACACATGTATAGAAAGTTGCACTGATACCACAGATGAGACCTTCCCCATTGATGCCCAAACTTGCATGTCCAATGGAGATGGTCACACGGTCAGGGAAATAGACAAATTGAACAATGGCAAGCACATCTGATGTGCAGGGGTGTAAGCCACAGATGTGATATTGCAAAAACATGTAGGGAATCCCATTGGCAAATATTGAAAACATGACACCCTCATATTGCTGCAAAGGATGACATGGCTACACACCAGGATAGGACACATTCCCCCTGGACCACATGGGGTCCTGCACAGTAACACTTCATTTACCTGATATCAAAAATCACCATCACTGCAGCAAAGGCATGGTTAGCATCATCAACATCATGTACATCTGAAGCAAAACCACTAGAGAACTGAAAGTAGCTTTATTCAGCATATGTGAGTTGAAAATAGAAAGTCCTGACAAAACACAAAGGCCAATGGCCAGTCCATCACTAAAGTCCAAACAGGGTGACAGTGGCAGATGTCACCCTTTGCTTGCCTGCACTGCTACGGACCAGGGACATTCCCCTCGGAGGGGCATACGGGGGGCAGGCCAGGCACCGCAGGGACAGGATCAGGGATCACCAGAAGGAGGCAGGGAAGGGGTGGCTGGTGCTGGAGAGTCACTGACAACTGCAGTGGAGGTGTCTGACATGGTGTGTGCCAGCACAACTGGGGGCATGAGTCAGATGGTGTGGGTGCCGGCACAACTCCAGTGGGCTGGCCAGATGGAGTGGATAGGTTCCCCACTGCAGTGCCCAAGTCAGACGGGGTGGTAGTGGACTCCACTGCAGTGCCCATCTCCAGGGGAGTAGAATGGGGTTCAGGTAAGGTGGGCAGGACAGAGGGGGAGGACACGGTCTCCACACCAGTGGCACAAACATGTGCAGCGGGGGGTGGGGCTGGAAGAGCAAGTGGTAGGTGGAGAAGGCCGCATCATTTTGGGGATGGTGTATCTGTGGGTGAGGGAACCTGGGGCAGGGTGTGGTGGGGGAACCTGTGCTGTGGGGGCCTGAGGGATGGAGGAAGGAGACTGTGTGGTTGACCTGCAGGGCGGTGGCGGGGTCTTGCTCTTCTGGGCCCGGGGGGACTTGCGGGTGGGGGCCTCAGTTTGTCTGCGCCTGGGGGAGGGTGTCCGGGGGTGAGGGGCACTCCCCTCTGTGTGGGTGGACTTCCTCTTCCCCCTGTATGCTGGATCAGCGGGATCGGAGGGGAAGAGGCCGAGGTCACAGAGGAAGAGCTGCTTATTAGGTGGGGTTGCAGGTGAGGCAAGGGAAGGGGTCTTGGAGGGAGAGGATTTGGAGGACTGCGGAGTGACTGTGGATGCCTGTGTGTGTGTCTGTTCCCCATCCCCTGTGGGTGTGGTATCAGTCCCCTGAGGATGCTTGTGTGCACGTTTTGCCTTTGTTTTGGGTGTTTCTGTGCTGCTCGTGTCTGTGTGTTTGGGTGTTTGTGCAGGTGTGCATGTGCTTGGGACAGGTAGGGTGCCAGGAAGTGTGGATGGGGCAGAGGTAGGAGGGGTGAGGGACTGTTGGAGGAGGGACACTGCTGCCGTCAGGGAGGAGTCCATGGACTTATTGCTCCTCTGTAGGGCAGACATGCCCGTCGAGATGCCCTCCATGAACGACACCAGCTGTGTCAACAGAGTGGTGTGTGCATGGAGGACACTCAGCATTGCTGTCTGCCCTACATGGAGCTGGCGAAGTAGGTACACAGACTCCTCACTCAGGGCAGCAGGGGACACAGGGGCAGGGGGTGCGGTGCCTGGCACGAAGGAGACACGCTCCCGAACACGGGAGCCTCCACGGACCTCTGGAATGGGAGCCAATGGGAGGGCGGTGGTGGTGGTGGTGGTGGGGCCAGCCATACTAGCTGGGGTGTGGTGGCTGCTGACACCCGCCTCCACACAGGAGTCATCATCCGAGCTGCTGTGGTCCTCAGCTGAGGTGGATGGTGCTGAGGACTCCTCGGTGTGGCTCCCCTCGCCCTCCGTGCCACTGGGTCCCTCCGACCACTCATCGGCTGCTGACCCAGTCTGGCTCTGCAGCTCATCCTGGTCCGTGGAGCTGTCCCCTCCTGTGGCCGTGGATGTATCTGCAAACAATTAGGGAAACAGACAAGCATTAGTCACCTGCACTGACCGCACACACCACAGTAAGTACAGCACATTACAGAGCAAGCCCTGGCATCCTTAGTTGAACATTGCCAAAAGTGCTCACACAGATTAGGAGAAGCCAATTGTCAGTCTGATGGTCAACCATGGCACTCACACCCCTCCTGCCCTTGCACCCATCTGTCTGGTGCCTGTCGGATGGTAATACCCCAGTGTGGACACATGCACCACCTACACAGTTGTTGGACATTGCAGAGAACACGGTGAAGTATGTGAACATGCACACATCACACCTCTTGCCACTGAGTCAGTACAGGTGTCCGGATAAAGGGATGGCCAGAGTCTAATTAGAAATGCATGTGATGCATACCAGCACCAGACACCATGATGCACCCATGTCCGGATAGTCAATGCCACGATGGGGTGCATGTTGCACATGTCACTCCCCTGCAGGATCACTCTTAGGAAGTTTAATGCCATGCCACAGGCATGCCTGCAAAGTCATACATCACTGTCTCCAGTCACATGGGCATGGCAGCCAGCCAACAACAGTCTGCACTGTGTCACAATCCTAGGTCATGGGGAATGCAAGTTCTGTAGCTGACAAGTGCACATGTCCATCCCCCACAAACCACATCATCTGAACTCTTATTTGTCCACGTCATACCAATTGGACATATGGGAGACATGAAACACAACTCTCTGAACCTGAGCACCTCACAGTCTGCTGTGAATGAAAAACAGCTGCCTGAAATTCACAGTCGCATACACCTGTCTGCACAGTCAAGTGATCAAACACCTATAAGTCACAGAAGTATCGTCTCTCATGGTCACATCTCAGATGGCATGCTGAGCCCTAACCGATAAACACCCCAGTAGTCCTGACAACGAAGCCACAGCACAATGACACAGAGGCAGACACCTGAGGGAACATTTCACTTAGCACAACATGTCAGCTGATACACGGGAGTGGGAGTACAGAGTGTATTGTATGCCCTGGAGTAGGCATGACTGTCCTGCTCCACCTGAAAGAGGGATGAGCCCTTGATAGTAGGCAGGTGGCTAAGCATGTGTGACACACTTGATATACATACTCCTGAGGCCCAAACATTGTTCCCACCCGCAGCATGGGGGTGTGCCAAATACCCCAGGCACATGTGGTGAGTCAGATCAGCAAGTGGAACACATATCAAAGTTACACGCAGATTACATGTCAGAACTTAGGCATTGTGTAAGCAATTGACCCACCCATGAAGCCCACAACAAAGTCACGGGAACAAATGCTGTCCCCCACCTTGAGCGAAGCAAAATGCAAGGACACAGTACCCAAGTGACACAATTTCCTGACTGTAAGGGACACACCTGGGTATCAGATGAGGAGTGGGCATGTCACAATTGAGGGACATGGGTCCTGGACCACAAGACTGATGTACTGTGGAAGTTTAACCAGGCCAGAGGAGGGCACATAGCATGTCAGACAAAGTTCACAGTGCAGTCATGGACTCACCCCCTCCTTGCTGCTGTCTGGCCTTCAGCTGCCCATCCAGGTCAGGGAAGACCACCGCCAGGATCCGGAGCATGTGGGGGGTCAAGGTCCAGTGTCCGCCCCTCCTGCAAGGAGGCGACAGCTTCAGCTGGACCCTTGCGATCCTCCGGGTCCAGCCCCGAAGGTCCTGCCACCTCTTCTGGCAGTTGCGGATCCGTCGCTTGTAGACCCCCACGGATCTTACTGCCCGGGCGATGGTCAGCCAGATTTCCTGCTTCTGATGGGCATCAACCTGTGAGGATGACAAAGTGAAAAGGCCATTACTACACATGCAACATATACGTGCATCACACAGTTGGATATACATGTCTCACTCACAGGGGCATATGATGTACACAGGCAGTGCAACGATGGCTATGAACAGTTTGCCAGCAGTTACTACATGGTATCATTGCCTGGGAAGTAAACCTTGTTGGAATGCACTGTTACTGCACTGTACCTGTTCAGTGCATGTAACTACACACTTTGGGGGGTGAGAACTACTCAGTGAGCATGCTAGCCAGTGGTGTGTACACTGTAAGTCTTGCTAGTCAGACAACATGCACATTTAGTAAGGCAGTGGACAGCACACTCACCTGGTTTCCCATACAGCTTGCTGTACTGTGGAAGGAGGCTGTCCAGCAGGGCCTGGTTTTCCTCAGTGCTGAATGCTGGGGCTCTCTCCACAGTACGTGCCATTGCAGTAGCCAGAGGATGCAGAGACAGCAGCAGTGTTGGTGGCAGATGTCGTCCTGGAGCATGTAGTGCAGGCAAGTGAGCTCTCAGGGGAACAGCCAGCATTATATGTGTGCTGCAGAGGCAGATACTGTCCCATGTGTCCAAAGTGATAGGTCAAAGTCGTTTGCATCTTCTGAATCTGGCCAATCCATGGAATAGCAGCACTAATACACGCCCACAGCATCCTTCAAAAGTTCAACTTCATGACACCCATGAATTTGCAACATTGTTGTGGCTGGCCAACTGAATCCACTGCATCAGACTCGTTGAAGCTTCGAAAACGCGTCCGTTGCCATGCCAGGCCCTAGCCAATGCGTGCGCGCCGATCGGTCCATTGCTGTACAACGCATATTCCGGGAAACAACGTGTACCCGCTCACATCATATGCAATGGCCAATGCGTGCGCACCGATCGGTCCATTGCTGTACAACGCGTACCAGCTCACATCAAATGCAATGGCCAATGCGCGCGCACCGATCGGTCCATTGCTGTACAACGCGTATTCCGGGAAACAACGCGTACCCGCTCACATCATATGCAATGGCCAATGCGTGCGCACCGATCGGTCCATTTCTGTACAACGCGTACCCGCTCACATCAAATGAAATGGCCAATGCGTGCGCACCGATCGGTCCATTGCTGTACAACGCGTACCCGCTCACATCAAATGCAATGGCCAATGCGTGCGCACCGATCGGTCCATTGCTGTACAATGCGTATTCCGGGAAACAACGCGTACCTGCTCACATCATATGCAATGGCCAATGCGTGCGCACCGATCGGTCCATTGCTGTACCACGCGTACCCGCTCACATCAAATGCAATTGCCAATGCATGCGCACCGATCGGTCCATTGCTGTACAACGCGTATTCCGGGAAACAACGCGTACCCGCTCACATCATATGCAATGGCCAATGCGTGCGCACCGATCGGTCCATTGCTGTACCACGCGTACCCGCTCACATCAAATGCAATGGCCAATGCGTGCGCACCGATCGGTCCATTGCTGTACAACGTGTATTCCGGGAAACAACACATACCCGCTCACATCATATGCAATGGCCAATGCGTGCGCACCGATCGGTCCATTGCTGTACAACGCGTACCCGCTCACATCAAATGCAATGGCCAATGCGTGCGCACCGATCGGTCCTTTGCTGTACAACGCGTATTCCGGGAAACAACGCGTACCCGCTCACATCATATGCAATGGCCAATGCGTGCGCACCGATCGGTCCATTGCTGTACAACGCGACCCTGTACAGGTCACTCGCATATGTCACCATGCTTGTCACTGGTGAACGTATGCCAGCCACATATACTTGCCAGGGACTCAGGGGCACACCTACAACACCACAGCCTGTCCACACTGTATCCTAAGGCATGTAAGGCTGCATTACCTTTTCTGAGTATGGGGGTCAACATGTGGTTTTTGGGGTGGCACTTGGGGGCAGCCACTCCCAGGCTGTGCACGTGTTCATGGGGACAGGATCCTTTGTGTGTTGTGCACATGACCACTGTGATGTGCAACTGTTCATTTCAGAGCTTGTGGCATGGTCACATTTCCAGGTTGTGTATGTGTATGTCATGTCACATACCCCCAGGGTCCCATGTGGGAAGGTATGTACGTCACAGGGTGACCCATTGCCACAATAGTGATGGCCCTCCACAGTCTGTGTGCATGTTGTGTTTCCGATGTCTCTGATTCCATGTGCACAATGGGAGACAGTCTCCACATCCATGTTGTTTATGCATGGACTTTGATGTTGTGCGTGTGTGTGTCACAGACGTCCATGTCTGTCCTGCGGAGGCAACAGAGGCCACTACCTGTGGGAGTCATGTTTGTTTTTCTGACGTGTACATGATACGCCATGTCATGCCAGTGTCCATGTGGCAATACAGGGTCCCTGGGAATCTACCTGTCAATGAGCTGTGATGCGTGTGGTGCATCTGTCCAGACATGTCACTGTGGTGTGTGTTTGGAACGTGACAGCAGTAAATGGGTACTGTGACACAGCCTATTGATTTCCCATTGCACAACCTGGAACTTGTTGTCAACACATGTTGAACTGTGATGTTAGATGTTGGCCATGTAGATGCCATATCTGTCCATACAGAACGGCACACACATCAGGTACTTGTGTCTCGTAATGATGTATCATGTGATATTGAGTATGGTCAATGCCACATATGTGGGGTGACTGACAATCTTTCTTTCTTCACCTATGCACTGCAGGGTACCAGCTGTACATAGACCATTCCCTGACCTTGCAACGATGGTGGAACGTGACTGCATCCGACGGTACCGCTTCACCAGGCAGCTGATTGAGGATTTGGCAGTGCGCTTGGCCCCACATTTGCAACCTGGCCGGCCGTACCTTACAGCGCTGACCCCCAAGGTGAAGGTGATGGCAGCCCTACACTTCTTTGCGACCGGTACCTTTCAACACACTGTGGCGTCTGCTGGTGGGATGTCACAGACTATGTTCAGCCGTGTGCTACGCGATGTTTTGGAAGCAATGTTGAGATGCCTGAACCAGTACATCTATTTCCCTAAACGTCAACAACTCACTGACGTCAAGAGTGACTTCTATGCCCTGGGGAGGATGCCACATGTCATTGGCTCCATTGATGGGACACATGTGGCTTTGGTACCACCACAGGCACATGAGCAGGCATACAGGAACAGGAAACATTATCATTCGATCAATGCTTTGGTGGTATGTCTTGCAGATATGAGCATCTCACATGTGTGTGCCCGTTTCCCTGGTTGGGCACACGATGCATACGTGATGAGGAGTAGTCGCATCCCGAGGATGATGTCACAGATGCAGAACCAGCGTGCCTGGCTTGTTGGTGTGTACTGACTTTGTACCATTGTGTGTGTTCTGCTATGTTGTATTCCGCCCTCTTTTCCAACTCAGCTAATGTGCAATTGTCTGTCTGTAGGTGACTCCGGATACCCCAACATGCCGTGGTTGCTGACACCCCTCAGGAACCCTGTGACACCAGCCCAGATGCGCTACAATGAGGCACATGGTCGGACCAGGAGAGTGATCGAGCGAACATTTGGTCTCCTGAAGAGCCGCTTCCGCTGCCTGGACAAGACAGGAGGGGCCCTCCCATATGCCCCAGCAAAGGTGTGCAAGATTGTCATCGTCTGCTGCATGCTACACAACCTGGCAGTGCGGAAGGAGTTGCCTCTCATCCTGGATGACGATGACCAACATCCGCCACCTGTGGAGGATCCTGGCCTGGGCCACGATGCCAGTGATGATGATGATGATGATGATGTCCGCACACAGCTCATCACCAACTTCTTCAGCTGAATGTGAGTATCCAGAGAGTTGTCATGTCAATGATGTGAGTTTGCATGATATGTGTGGGTGGTGCTCTGGTGCTGTTTGAGTGTGGCCATGTGCTACTTGACTGGATGCGTGCAGTGATGTGTCCTTACAGGTAGTCTGTACTCCCCAACAGTGTTGACATGCTAACTTGATTTTGTGTAGGTATCTTGTGACATGTATTGGGCATGAGTATTGCAGTTCTGTCCTGTTCTTCAGTGCTTTTGACTGTGTGTCATGTCTGTCCTTCACAGGGTGCTTACAGAGTTGTTTGGTCAACTTGGATCCCCCGACACCATGATTCAGCTTTCAGGGTGGCAGCAGTCGTTTTCCTACAGGTGATGTGCCACACACCCCTGGACTTTATATCTTCTGCACTTTTTGACTGTGTGGCCACTGCCACGTGGGATTACCTTGCATTTGTAGTGAAAACAACATGTTACAAATGTGTAATAAACCTGTGCTTCACTTTGGGATGTGCGTTGTCTGTGGTCACACATCTGACTGACATTTGCTTACTGCACCTGTGGGCTAGTTAACACAGACTCTGAATAGGTGTGCTGTCTGTGCATTCCACTGTATTTCCTGGCAACATCAGTGTAGGCGATGAGTCCGATGGCCCTGGTGTCTATGTGTTGTGTAGCCCTAGTGGTGTGTCTCCCTCATATGTGTCACGTCGCCATGACTCACATGCCGGTGTTGAACTTGCTGTGGCAGTTAGCATGCACGGGTGTCATTTAGCAGATCATCATCTCCATGACAAAAACAACGTTGGAATCACAACAGAGGCAAGTATGGTGTATTAGTGAGTTTATTACATACATGTGGGAGGATAGTGCACAGAATGGTGGGTGCTGTACATTGGTATTGTAATCCAAAGTTCCCAGATGAGTTGGAAGTCTTGGTAGCAGAAATGTCCAGAGTAAAGTCCACAGTCATCTGATACATTAGTCCCACTTAAACTCCCCATGTTCATGTGGGAGAGTTGTGTTGCATTCGATAGGGTGAACAGTTTGCACACAAAGGAGAATTTCCAGAACAGGTGTTGGGTTCCTGGGGGATGTACCTGGCCATCGGCCTCTCAGTTGTCCTTCCTCGGACGACCCCTCTTCTTTCTGGGGGACCCTCACGTGCAGGCCGCTGCGGTGCAGAGGACTCTCCACCAGAGTCATCCTCCCTCCCTGTGGCAGTTGCAGTTGTTGGGGCACCAGATGTTGTGGGCACACAGGGAGGTGTGGACATGTTGGTGCTAATCTGGCGGAGGCATGTCAATATGTCCCTCTGCACCGCTGTCAGTTCTTCCAATGTGTCCCACTTGGACTCCATGCCAGACATGTGTGTCTCCACACGGGACATGTGTGTCTCCACACGGGACATGTGGGAGTCCAAGCAGGCATGATGGGCAGCCTGCTGCTGTTGAATGTCCTTGAGGATCCCCACTACCTGGCTGACCTCTCCGGTGCTATTCTGGTACGCCTCAGCAATGCGTGCCAGTTGTGGGTCATCATGCAGTCCAGACCCCTCTGAAAACAGCGACCTCTGCCTACCACCACCCCTGGACACACGTGCGGGAGCTGCCGTGGCACGCACAGGTGACCCTCGGCCCACTTGGGGGTTGGTACTGGGGTTGTTGTCCGTTGCTTCACGGTGGGCTGTGGTCCCTGTGCTGTTGTCATTGAGTGTCCTTGGTCTGTCTGTGTCGGCGGGGGTGGTCTGTGTGTTGGCAGATGTTGGAGGAATGGGTGCAGGGGGTGCAGATAGTGGTCCTGCTGGTGCTGCATGATGACTCCCACCGGAGGTGCCAGGTTGGTCTTCGCCATCCGATGAGGGCAGAGGCTGTTCCACACCAGAGAGATCAGGGTCCCACAGAGCCTGGGACAGGGACTCCTCCTCATCTGCTGCTGTGTCCCCATCATCACCTGTTTTTGGAAGAGACACACAATGTATGTTATGTTTCTGCAGGCATCACTGGTTCAAACACATGACAGTTGTGACTGTACCTCTGGATGCGGGCCTGTACATTGCATTGTTCTAAGTTGTCACAGTCAGAGGTTGATATTGGTGTGGCTCATTGTCCTGCCAACCTGATGCATTTCTATGTGGATGTTGAGGTGTGTGCATGACCAGCATTGGTGGTATTTGGTTGACATCCGGACCTCCTTCTCCCCCCAGCCCAGTTGTCCTACCATGAAGCGTGCTTCCATTGCAGGGAGTGCAAGTTGTCTTTCAAGATGTCAGTCAGTGGTGTCCTGCTGTTGGTTGTTGCACAGTTCCCAGCAGGGCCTTGTGCTCCCCACAGCAGTACCCAGTTTCAGCCATCTTGTCAGTTCGTTTCCACTCCCTGTGATGTGAGCATGGTTCAGAGTGGTGTTGATGGGCCAATTGTGAGGGTGACCAATATCTGTGACTACAACTCCCATCATGCTATTGCCTACACCCCCCTTCCCAGCATGCCCATACTTCCTTCCTTTTGAGTGGACTTCACTGTGTGTGAGTGTGACAGCAATGGCAAGTTGGCTGACAGTGGTGTCCTGCTGTTTGTTGGTGCACAGTTCCCCACAGGGCCTTGTGCTCCCCACAGCTGAGGCCAGTGTCAGACATCTTTGAAGTGGCTTTTCACTCCCTGTGAGGTGTGCATGCTTCAGTGTGAGCTTGCTGGGCCATGCGGGTGGGGGCTGTTGAGCTGTGACTACCAATCCCATCATGCTATTGCCTACACCCCCCTTCCCAGCATGCCCATACTTCCTTCCTTTTGACTCTGCTTCCCTGTAGGGTAGTGTGCCTGTGCTGACAGGATGGCTGAGAGTGTTGTCCTGGCGTTTGTTTGGCTACAAGTCCCAAAGTGTCCCTGTGCTTCACACGGCATAACCCAGTGTGGTTGTTCTTTGTGGAATATTTAATTAGAGTGTGAGGCATTGCATTCTCCCAGGTGAGTTGTGTGGAGTTTGTGTTAAGGGGATGTGTGAGAAAAGCTGGTGGTGACTATGGTCAGAGCTGTCAGTCCTCCTTCCCACCCAGCCAGATATCCCACCATGGAACGTGCTTCCATTGCAGGGAGTGCAAGTTGTCTTTCAAGATGTCAGTCAGTGGTGTCCTGCTGTTGGTTGTTGCACAGTTCCCAGCAGGGCCTTGTGCTCCCCACAGCAGTACCCAGTTTCAGCCATCTTGTCAGTTCTTTTCCACTCCCTGTGATGTGAGCATGGTTCAGAGTGGTGTTGATGGGCCAATTGTGAGGGTGAGCAATATCTGTGACTACAACTCCCATCATGCTATTGCCTACACCCCCCTTCCCAGCATGCCCATACTTCCTTCCTTTTGAGTGGACTTCACTGTGTGTGAGTGTGACAGCAATGGCAAGATGGCTGACAGTGGTGTCCTGCTGTTTGTTGGTGTACAGTTCCCCGCAGGGCCTTGTGCTCCCCACAGCTGAGGCCAGTGTCAGACATCTTTGAATTGGCTTTTCACTCCCTGTGAGGTGTGCATGCTTCAGTGTGAGCTTGCTGGGCCATGCGGGTGGGGGATGTTGAGCTGTGACTACCACTCCCATCATGCTATTGCCTACACCCCCCTTCCCAGCATGCCCATACTTCCTTCCTTTTGACTCTGCTTCCCTGTAGGGTAGTGTGCCTGTGCTGACTAGGGGTGGGCGGCAAATTCCGTTCCGCTCGCGGAACTTGCGAAATTTCGGCATTTCCGCGTTCCGCGCGGAACGCGGAAATGTCGAAACTTCCGCGATCCGCGGCGGAACGGAATTCGGGTGCATGAAGCACTTACAGATATAAATAAAGCAGGTGCCCGAGTTGAAGCTGTAGGGTCAGACTGTGCAACAAGTAGAACTGTTCACAGGAGTTTCATCATTTAATGGCCGCTGTTCAGTGTAGCCTGAGGCATCATGTTCTGCGCAAGGATGAAGAGAGGGAATAAAAAATAAGGAATTAGGGAACGAAGGAGTAAAGGAATAAGGGAAGAAAGGTTGGGCGGAAAAAGATATACAATGTAGCAAACTAAAAAAGAAGTAAGCGCACTTCCTATCTTAAAAAATGAACCAGGCCTCTATCAGTATTTGGTTCCTTCTCCGGAAGTAGCTCGGTTCATGATGTCAGGACTCTGCCGAGGGCCTGACTAGTCTGTTCACGGCTTTCTATAAAATATTTTCGTTGGGTTTTCAGTAGCAAGAATTATCAAGCCGTGTGTCCTGCATTGAAGGCAGCTCTTAACATGCAACAAATAGACTGCCGCCGAGAGAGGGGTTGAAGGGCCTCATGCTGCATTTTACCTCACTGTAATGCGAGAACGGTTGCATATCTGTGATGCTTGAACTCACTAGCTTCCTATAATGCGGCGTATGGGGGTGGTTAACATGTTTCGAAGTGCTTGGAAGACTGAGAGATATGGAAACTAACACTCACGGACATGAATTGGGCCGGATAATGGCACGTGAGTTTGCGCAGAACCTTGAATTACAATTCAGGGGTCTGGTTACATAGATTTGAACACATGCAGACAATTTTACAGCGCCATTTCCACTGACCACACAGTGCAAAAGCACACAGAGACCAATGCGGTCGTCATTTTGAGCCGGTTGGCCACTGGAAGTGTTCGGTACAAAAATAAGCATTAACAAAACCAAGAGGCCTGCTGTTGGCTGCTGATCTTTTGACCTTGCCAATATTTACTTTGTTGTGAGCTTTTGTATAAAGCCACGCATTGTATAAAAAGAAAAGTTGTCCAAAAGCAAAAATAGAAATATCATTTTATGTGAAGGCGCACAGTTCACCTCTAGTCCTCTGGCACAGAAGGAGACTACTTGTGCGGATGTGCACATTGTGCAAGAGCCCAATGCCATCACTCACAGCCAGGTGAGCCAGTGGTGAAAGTGGGCTATCCCTGTGCCCCATGCTGTATGCCATGGTGGGCTGAAGCAATATATGTATGACGCAGGTGTTACTCCGCCTTTCCCTATGAATTGGGGAGGCTAGATAGACTCACCCCTGGCGTAGAGCCGGCTACTTCCTGGAAACAACCACTAGAGTAGTGTTTTTGTAGCACATCCGCACTTCATCCCAGGAGACAGCCAGAGGATGTGCTGAGCTTGAAATACAGTGGTAACATGACTAGCCACACCTACATAGTTGCTGATAATGTCACTGTCCTGCAGCATGCTGAAAAGGCTGAAAACTTGCTTATTTTAAACCAGTAACGCAACTAACCAGTTGTTAGACCCTTTACTACTGATTTGCTTCCTTTTAGCTGAAGCTGTGATGTAAAGCACCAAGAGCGTTTGCACAGGTCTGCCGCACAAATGCTTTTACGTAATATACTTACCAAGAATATTGCTAGCTTTGATCAGTGCTCAATATATATATATATAGTCGTCAGCTGCTTACACGGTTTCACTACGAGCAGAATACCAGCAGCAAAAGTGGACGGAGCTGAATCCTACAGGGTAGTTATCACTACCTCGAGGAATCACAGACTGTAAGGGATGTCTTAGTCATTCCCACTACAATATGTAGCATTAATATATTTTGCTACCATCAATCAGCCAACTTTCTGCCGCTGAGATCCTGCTCTGACCCTTTATAAACAAGAGGCATGAGAACAGGCTAGTAGCCCTGCCCGTTTGGCCCCGCCCCACATACACTCGCGGTATGCAACATCTTCCCGCCCTTTCCCCACTATGATGGACAGCTTAATCAAAGGACCCTGGCGCTTTCGGCGCGGTGGCAAAGTTACAGACACACAGGTCACTGGAGACAATTCTTCTGGTCCTTTACGCAGCTGTAGTGTAGGAAAGGCACTATACATTTTCCCAACGAGGTAGCACTTACTGATTAGCCAGTAGAAAGTACTCCAGTTGAGTAGAGGTATTGCACAAAACGGACTCATCTTCTTGGATAAATATGCAGGGCAGGATTCATTCTGGCACGATGCTCCTGTCACAAAAATTAAACCTCAACAGGAAGCACTTACAGATATAAACGGGCGCAGCAAAATCTCCGCGAGCACGCGAAATTCCGCGTGCTCGCGGAGATTTTGCCATTTCGCGGAATTTTGCGGAACGCAACTCCGCAAATTCCGCCCACCCCTGGTGCTGACAGGATGGCTGAGAGTGTTGTCCTGGCGTTTCTTTGGCTACAAGTCCCAAAAGTGTCCCTGTGCTTCACACGGCATAACCCAGTGTGGTTGTTCTTTATGGAATATTTAATTAGAGTGTGAGGCATTGCATTCTCCCAGGTGAGTTGTGTGGAGTTTGTGTTAAGGGGATGTGTGAGAAAAGCTGGTGGTGACTATGGTCAGAGCTGTCAGTCCTCCTTCCCACCCAGCCAGATATCCCACCATGGAACGTGCTTCCATTGCAGGGAGTGCAAGTTGTCTTTCAAGATGTCAGTCAGTGGTGTCCTGCTGTTGGTTGTTGCACAGTTCCCAGCAGGGCCTTGTGCTCCCCACAGCAGTACCCAGTTTCAGCCATCTTGTCAGTTCTTTTCCACTCCCTGTGATGTGAGCATGGTTCAGAGTGGTGTTGATGGGCCAATTGTGAGGGTGACCAATATCTGTGACTACAACTCCCATCATGCTATTGCCTACACCCCCTTCCCAGCATGCCCATACTTCCTTCCTTTTGAGTTGACTTCACTGTGTGTGAGTGTGACAGCAATGGCAAGATGGCTGACAGTGGTGTCCTGCTGTTTGTTGGTGTACAGTTCCCCGCAGGGCCTTGTGCTCCCCACAGCTGAGACCAGTGTCAGACATCTTTGAATTGGCTTTTCACTCCCTGTGAGGTGTGCATGCTTCAGTGTGAGCTTGCTGGGCCATGCGGGTGGGGGATGTTGAGCTGTGACTACCACTCCCATCATGCTATTGCCTACACCCCCCTTCCCAGCATGCCCATACTTCCTTCCTTTTGACTCTGCTTCCCTGTAGGGTAGTGTGCCTGTGCTGACAGGATGGCTGAGAGTGTTGTCCTGGCGTTTCTTTGGCTACAAGTCCCAAAAGTGTCCCTGTGCTTCACACGGCATAACCCAGTGTGGTTGTTCTTTATGGAATATTTAATTAGAGTGTGAGGCATTGCATTCTCCCAGGTGAGCTGTGTGGAGTTTGTGTTAAGGGGTGTGTGAGAAAAGCTGGTGGTGACTATGGTCAGAGCTGTCAGTCCTCCTTCCCACCCAGCCAGATATCCCACCATGGAACGTGCTTCCATTGCAGGGAGTGCAAGTTGTCTTTCAAGATGTCAGTCAGTGGTGTCCTGCTGTTGGTTGTTGCACAGTTCCCAGCAGGGCCTTGTGCTCCCACAGCAGTACCCAGTTTCAGCCATCTTGTCAGTTCTTTTCCACTCCCTGTGATGTGAGCATGGTTCAGAGTGGTGTTGATGGGCCAATTGTGAGGGTGACCAACATCTGTGACTACAACTCCCATCATGCTATTGCCTACACCCCCTTCCCAGCATGCCCATACTTCCTTCCTTTTGAGTGGACTTCACTGTGTGTGAGTGTGACAGCAATGGCAAGATGGCTGACAGTGGTGTCCTGCTGTTTGTTGGTGCACAGTTCCCAGCAGGGCCTTGTGCTCCCCACAGCAGTACCCAGTGTCAGCCATCTTGTCATTTCTTTTCCACTCCCTGTGATGTGAGCATGGTTCAGGGTGGTGTTGATGGGCCAATTGTGAGGGTGACCAATATCTGTGACTACAACTCCCATCATGCTATTGGCTACACTGACTTCACCAGCATACACAGAATTCATTCCTTTCAGTGAGCTTCCCTGTGAGGTGGTGTTCTAGTGGTGGCAAAATATCTAACTGTGTTTGTTGGTTATATGTGTGCCACTGCCTTGCTGTATTTGTAGTTAGGTTTGTACATATCATGACACAGTTACATATCACTATGAGATGGCATGTATTGTGTTTATCTGACTGACAGACAAATCTTGGGATGATTATCTTTTGGTTGCTGTGGATTTGCTAAGGGTGCATGGTTTGACTATCCCCTTGACAGTGATGTGTGTGTATTGTCACACAATATTGGGTATATTAGTTGTGTACTCACCAGGCTCTGGGATGTTTGTTAGTCCATATACGCTCATTGGTGGTAGGATGGCCCGCACCTTCTCCTCCCAGGGCCTGAGGTATAGTGGTTTGGCAGGAGGGCCACTGCCGGTGCGCTGACTCAAGATGTAATCCTTCTTTAGTAGGTCCCTGACCCTCCTGCGCACATCATACCACCTGTTCTGGATGTCTTCCTTTGTGCGCAAACATGGTGATTGTGCGTTCACCCTGTCGATGATCCTCTCCCACATCTTGGTTTTCTGCGATATGGGGGTCTGTTGGACCAATGTACCAAACAACTGTGGCTCTACCCTGAGGATCTCATCTACCAGGACTTCCAATTCACTGTCTAGGAACTTTGGATTCTTCTTTGGGGGCATGGTGATGGGTGGTGGTGGTGATTGATGTGTGTGTGTGTGCAAGTGAGGGTGTGTGAGTGTAGGTTTTGCTGGGTGTATGTGAGGGTGCTATTTGTTGAGGTGCTAATGGTGTGTGGCTTGTGTGATGGATGAGCTGTGAGTGTGTCTGTGGTTGCTGTCTGATGGTGTTCTGTGCTGGCAGGTCAGTTGAATTTGCAAAGGATCATGGTAGGGATTTGTGGCCTTTATATAGGTGGAGTTGGGGGTGTGTCCTTGTTCCATGTTTTTTTTCCCCTGTATTTATTGACTTTGTCATTGCTTGTTTGGCCCTTTTTTTGTATTTTTTCCTTTGTAGTTTTTGTGCATGTAGGAGACGTTCTTCTGACCGAGTAGGACGCTGCAGTTGTCTCGTGCGAGCTTCTCCGAGTCGTTCACGCTGTGTTTCTGCTAGGTTTATTGTGCGGCGTACGCGTCGGTCGCGGAGTATTTGCTTGCTTCGGCTGGCTTTTGTATGCGTGTCGGTCGTACGGCTTGAGCTCCGTGCGACTCGGTCTGGTTTTCCACGCATTATATCGTACTGCGCGAGTCGGAGTTCGCGGGTACGTTTCGTTCGGGTTCATTCCTGGTGCGTGTCGGTTGGTTCGATTTGCGTGGTTTCCCGGCCGGATAGCTTGTTTCCGTCCGGTTCGGTCGTTCGGCTTGTGTTCCGTACGAGTCGGTCGTGATTCACATGCATTTCATCGTACTACCCAGGTCGGGCAGCGCCGGTACGTGTCGGTCGGACTATATTCCCGTACCGAGTCGGTCGGTATGTTTTCCGGCCCGAATCGGAATCGGCCCCTCTGTGTGTGTATGAGTGACAGCAAAAGAATACGCTGGTGAAATTTTGATGTTATATCACCTAGAAAGGGTAACATTGAAGGAGTAGCAGGTATTTCTGAAGCTTACGTGAAGAGTAAACGGAAGGGTTTTACTCGTAGTGTATGTCTAGTAAACGGAAGGGTTTTACTAAGTGTGAGGAAATCTATCCTTTTCAATTTAGGGAAACTGACACGATAGCGAATGTTTTATGTTGTTACTGAATTTTAATGAAAAGTGTTGAAGAATTAAAGTTTGCGTACGATTTTTGTAAAGGGAGGGTCAGCAGCCGGAGTAGAAGCTGACGTCACAAGTGCCGCGCTGAGATTGGCTGAAACAGCGGGCGTGGAACGAATCTTGTAAAGGAGGGGTCAGTAGTCAGGAGTAATACTGACGTCACAGGTGCCGCGCTTGGATTGGTCGGCACAGCGAGGGACAGAGAAGCGCAGATTGTAAAGGAGGGGTTGTCAGATAGAGTGAATAGACGTCACAGAAAAACCGCGCTAGGATTGGTTCCGAGACAATTGTTAGCTGGAATTTGATTGGTTGTCAGAATAAAAGTCGAAATATTAGTGGACAGTGGAAATTGTATGTGGAAACACGATCCGACTTTGATAGGAACACGTCCAGACAGGAGATTTTTAGGTTTTGCAGAATATAATTCAATACATAGATATTTACCCAAAATGTACGGAGAAAAGAGAAAATTGTCATTCTTACAAAAGATTAAGAATTATTTTAAGAAGGATAAGCCAATCAAAACTAGGGAAGGAATTATCATTCCACCAGCAAAAACGCCAGCCTCATTCATGATGATGGAGAGGGGTTATCATATTTGCGTATGGTTAGAAAATTGGATAGAATATACAAAAGATGATGGAGTATTAGCTTTCCCAGAGAATGGTACTTTCAATGAGAGAATTCTTCAAAATTTAAGAATGAGAATGAACGAATTAGAACCCAGACCAAGATTAACGCAGTACGAAGCTCTAGAAGAATGGGAGACAGAAGCATTTGAACGTGATAGACCCAGGAGCAATAGGGGCTATAGGGGATTTTTCCCTAGATAGCAGAATGGGACAAGAGAAAGTCAGATGAAACAGTGGAGACGAGCAATGATTAGTGAAGGTTTGTACCCAGTATTCATGGCTGATGAACAGCTAGGGAGCAAATGCAAAGAAAAGACCAGACATATGACAGGGTTTGGAGAATCCGAAGATGAATTCATGGAAGAAATATTAAAGAACCCTCCACCATACCAGGAAGAATTGGGTGGATGTTCCCCAAGCGCACCTGTTTTGAGAACACCGTTAGTACCTCGAGTACTGCATAATCCACCAGTTAATAGAGTACTTCAGGATAAGGAAAAAGAGGCTTTAGATAGAAATAGAGCAGAGTTAATACAGAAAATAACATAGTTAAATGTACATCCTGATTCCCTGACTATACCTGTAACCATTGGTCCCGTGGTTCCTTTATATGGCGACAAAGTAAATTGCCTGAAACCTCTAGCTATGACTACACCTGTGGATATTCCTAAACATGAAGCTGTAATAATTGATGAACATATCAGTGACTGTGAATCTATGTTTTCACTAATGGATTTGCCTATTCGAGAATCTGCAAATAGCACCCCCAGAAGAACAACACCTGGTTGCTCAAAGGATGTAAATATAATAACATCTTCAGGAACTAAAAGTGCAACCGTAGTAACTCCGGTAGACTTAGAAAGATGGGCACAGGGAATAGACAGACAGAGTTCACCCCCAAAGATATTGGACATTTATAAATTAAAAGTCAAATTAGAAGAAATGATAGCAGGCAACGTAGGAGTAGATCGTTTAAATACCTACAGTGAAGAAGAACTATTGTTCGTATGTAGGAGCATAACCAGAAATGCAAAAATATTCCATGAAAAGTTAACGGATTTGGCTTCAGAGATGGGAATTGAAATAAGGAAGTCAAAAGTGTTGCAGAGACCATATAGAGCAGAATTTACTGACAAAGACTTAGAAAATATGAATACATCTGGTAGAAAATTACAAATTAAAGAATTAATGACAGTCTTACAGAAATGGGGAGAATTGGATAGATGGAAAACTAGATGGTCAAAGAAAAAGGAAGACGCACGTTCAAACAGAATGACATCTGAGTATTTATTGAAGGAAACAGGAAAGGTAGAACAGATGTATCCAATGCGAGAGGTTCCAGGAGGAGGCTATGTCCATGTCCCATGGAGTAGGCAAGACATTTTGTCATTTACAAATGATTTTCCAAAGTTGAGAGAAAAACCAATTGAATGGTACAAGCAGGTTGAGAGGTTTGTGAAGGTTTCAAAGGTTTTGTTGAAGGATCTAGATGGTTTATTTGACATAGTGGTACCTGCCGATTTATGGACAGACTGTAAAATTACAATCGACTGGCCTAGTGAAGAATATCCTAGGGATCCAAAGACAGGTGCTCCATCAAATGATGTGATGAAGAAGTATCACCAGGTAATAACTTATTTGAAAGGGAAAATACCACCAAAAGAAACAGATTGGGTGAAAATAGACAGAACAACCCAAGAAGCAAATGAATCAGTACATGCCTACTATGAACGTCTATTACAGGTGTTTAAACAGTATAGTGGGTTTGAAGATATTGGAGACAAAAATATGAGTCAGTTTGTCTATCGATTTGTTTATGGTCTAAAACCAGATATTTGTCAAATGATTAAGCAACATATGTTATGTTGGCAAGGACAGCCTATTGATGAGATTTTGAAATATGCTAAATATTGTGGGGATGTCATTGAAGATAGGCACAAGAAATTACAAGAAAAGGTGATGTGGGCTCAAGTGAAAATGGCTGAGCGACAGGGAATTAATTTAGATAATCCAACAGAAAGTCAGGGAAAAGAATCTGGATCGAATGGTGACACAGGAAATGGTGGAAAGGTAAGAGGACGAATGAGTAGAGAAGAGGCTAAAAAGAAATTTCCTTGTCATGGATGCGGAAAGTTGGGACATTGGAAGAACGAATGTAAAAAGATTCAAAATAATAATGGCCCAAATCATAATTTAAATCCACAGACGCATAACAACTCACAGCAGGGTGTAAATCCTCAGAGTCAGTTGCCACCTGCCCCTATACAGGGTAATGTAAGCAGAGCAAAGCACGGTACAGACATCGGATATCAAGGAGGAAGTGGTAAGAATGAATATGTAACTTCAAAGTTTCTTTTACAGGATGATTTTAATCCATATGATTATCAATGACGTTGCCTAAGAGAGGGGGAGAAGGAGTGCGTACTTGGCGCATCCTTACCGGTAGATCAGCCAGGTCCATATGTTGAAGGGAAAGTAAAAGGTAATGATATCACCT
This sequence comes from Calotriton arnoldi, assembly GCA_963921515.1. NCBI lineage: Eukaryota > Metazoa > Chordata > Amphibia > Caudata > Salamandridae > Calotriton > Calotriton arnoldi. The sequence continues at coordinate 802,647 of CAWUFW010005874.1, forward strand.
TTCTTTTGGACACTGGTGCTACCCGTTCTACTGTAAGAACAGCAGACATCCCAGACCTACCTCTCTCTGGAGAAGCTATCCAAGTGGTAGGTGTAGCCAATCGAAAGATTAGAACACCCCTTACAGAACCCATGGAAGTAAGAATTGGAAACTTCCGAGAAATGCACCAATTTGTGGTGTGTGATTCCAGTCCAGTAAATTTACTGGGCAGAAACTTACTGTGCAAAATGAATTGCACTATTTTCTGCACACCGGATGGCGTTGCAATACAGACCCCGGATGAAGATCATGTTTACAAATTCATGATGGCCAAACAAGGTACAGAGGTACATGAAATGTTCTCCTTGATAACAAAAGATGAATTACCAGAAGAGTTAAGAACTACAGTGAGCTCAAAGGTATGGGATTTTACTGGAAAAGAAGTAGGTCTGATGGCAAATATAGACCCAGTGAAGATCACTGTAAAGGAAGGCGCAATTTTCCCAAATACCAGACAGTATAAAATGAGTGCTGAAGTGAAAGCAGGAGTTACTGAGGAAATTGGCAGAATGGTGAAACAAGGCATATTAAAAGAAGTTATGAGTAGCCCTTGTAATTCGCCAATCATGGGGTTGAAAAAGCCCAGTGGAAAATATAGGATCGTTCAGGATTTGCGGAAAATTAATAAAATTGTGGTACCTTGTTTTCCTGTAGTACCAAATCCTGCAGTGATCCTATACCAAATACCATGGCATGCAGAATGGTTTACAGTAATTGATTTGTGCCAAGCATTTTTCTCAATTCCATTGCACCCAGATAGTCAGTATTTGTTTTCGTTCAAATTTGAAAATCACGTTTATGTGTGGAATAGTGTTCCTCAAGGGTAAACAGAAAGTCCCTCCATCTTTAATCAGATACTGAAAAAGTGCCTAGAGAAAGTAGTAATGCCTAGGAACTCAGTCTTGGTGCAGTACATAGACGATTTGCTAATCGCATCTAGAACTTATGACGATTGTGTCACAGACTCGATTGTACTACTCAATCATTTGGCTGAGGAAGGTCACAAGGTGTCACCTGAAAAGTTACAATTTTGTATAACAGCAGTTAAATACTTGGGACACCAAATTGAAAGAGGAAAGAGAAGAATAACCTCTGAGAGAATAAAAATAATTAAGCAAATGAAAATGCCAGTAACACAAAGAGAGGTGAGAATGTTTCTTGGAATAATAGGATACTGTCGACAATGGATCATAGGGTTTTCACTACTAGCAAAGCCTTTAATTCAGTTAACCAAAAAGAAAGCAAAGGATCCAGTTGAACGGGATGATGAAAGTGCCAGTGCATTTGTAAAATTAAGAAATGCTTTGTGTGAGGCCCCTGCCCTGGGCATGCCTGACTATACAAAAGAATTCACATTATTTTGCTATGAAAGAGAAAGTTGTGCACTTTCAGTCTTAACACAAAGACACGGACTGGACAGACGTCCTATAGCATATTTTTCGGCTACATTAGACTCAGTGGCCGCAGCATTGCCAGGCTGTTTAAAAGCAGTAGCTGCTACTTGTATGAGCATTGAACAAAGTGAGTCAATAGTAATGGGACATCCTGTCAAGGTGTTCGTCCCACATGCAGTTGTAATCCTGTTGACAAGAACTAGAACTCAGCATCTCACACCTAGTCGGATGACAAGATATGAGCGAATAATTCTAGGAGCTGAAAATGTGACCATAGCTAGGTGCACAGTTGTAAATCCTGCTACACTGTTACCAGATCCATATTGCGAAGAAGTTAGGGACGACCCAGAACATGACTGTTTGCAAGTGACAGAATTGTGTACCAAACCGCGCCCTGACATACAGGAAATGCCTCTTAAGAACCCAGACAGGGAATTGTTTGTGGACGGCTCATGCCTAAGGCATGAGGATGGCAAATTGAGTGCAGCATATGCTGTATGTGAACTACCTGGAATAGTCGAAGCATCCTATTTACCAGGAGTCAAATCTGCACAAGTAGCTGAATTAATTGCTTTGATCAAAGCCTCCATAATTGGGAAAAGTCTAAAAGTAACCATATTTACAGACAGTCAATATGGGTACGGGGTTGTGCATGATTTTGGCCAACTATGGATGCAGAGGGATTTTATGACTTCTTCAGGAACCCCAATCAAAAATGGGCAGTTTGTAAAGGAATTATTGGAGGCAATACAATCACCGAAAGAATTGGCAGTGGTGAAATGTGCCACACACCAGTCAGGAGATGACTGGGTGGTAGCCGGTAACAGATAAGCAGACCTAATAGCTCAACATTGTGCCAGAAATAGACTGGCAGTAAACAGAAAAGTCGAAAGAATGGGAATCAGCTGCCAACTTATGCTATGTTCAACACCTGAAACATGGAATGATGTGAGATGATTGCAAGATGATGCTGAGGATAGTGAAAAGGATGTTTGGATGAAAATAGGGTGTACCCGAAGAATAGATAATGATGTATGGGTATATTCAGATGGCAGACCAGTTATGCCTGATTGCCTGATTTTACAAATGGCCAGAATGTATCATGGAGACACACATGTAGGGAGAGATGCCATGATTAGACATTTCAGACAAAATTGGTACAATCCAAAGTTTAGGGCTGCAGCAGAGAGTCTTTGCCAGAGGTGTTTAACTTGTCGAATGTATAATCCAGGAAGAAAAACAGTAATTGGTTTGGGAAAAATTGGAAAGGCAGAAGGCCCATTTGTGAGATTGCAGTTAGATTTAATTCAGTTACCACCATGTAAAGGACTGAAATATGTACTTGTCATAGTGTGTCTGTTTTCAAGGTGGGTGGAGGTTTACCCTACCAGGAGGAATGACAGCATAACAGTTGCAAAACTATTATTACGAGAACTCATTCCACGGTTCGGTTTCCCAGTAACTTTGGAATCAGATAGAGGAAGTCACTTTAATAACGATGAAATTTGAATAATCTGTGAAGCATTTAAAATTGAACAAAAATTGCACTGTGCGTACCGCCCAGAGGCTTCTGGAGTGGTTGAACAAATGAATGGCACAATAAAATCAAGATTGTCAAAAATGTGTGCATCCACATCGTTAGGTTGGCCAGATGCATTGCCTCTTGTCTTAATGGGACTCAGAAGCATTCCTGATAGAAATACAGGATTGAGTCCACATGAAATCATCATGGGAAGAGCAATGAGACAAGCCCATGTACCTGGAAATAAACTGCTGAACATAACTGATGATATGGTTCTAGATTATTGCAAAGGATTGGCTGACCTAGTGCGTTCTGTCTCTCATCAGGTTGGAGAAGATGCAGTATCCAGGCAGCCTGAACAAGAGCATGATCTGAACCCCGGAGATTGGGTGGTAGTGAAGCATCACACCAGAGAAACGTGTTTATCACCCAGGTGGGGCGAACCTTGTCAGGTTATATTGGTTACAAACACAGCAGTGAAATGTGCAGGTTTACCTAATTGGATTCATGTAAGCCATACCAAAAGGGTGCCAGCTCCTGAAGAAAGAGATCCTCAGTCAGCATCAATAGCTGAGGAAGCTGAAGGTTGGACAGCTGAAGAATCACAAGTGATAGATTCGGGAGTAGCTGAAGAAGTACAACCGAGCACAAGTCAGTACTGGATACCAGTGGTTGATATACCTGAAGTCTTTATCAAAACAAGGAGCAGAGCTAGATTAGAAGAAATTAGTGAGGACCAGATAGGTGAAGAAGAACAAGCTCAGGATAGGGAGGTTGAACCTATAAGAGAACCTGAGCAGGCCCAGATAGGGAAAGGAAATTGGACTCAAATTGACAGCGAAACAACACAATTTGAGCAGGGACAGACAGGTTTAGAAGAACGCGGTCAGGCTGCAGAAGTACAGAGTGCAATAAGCCCTGATCAGAACCAGTTAGGACAAGAAAATCACGTTCAGGGAGAAGAAAATCAAGAAAACATTGAACATGAAAATATCAAGCAAGAAGATGTCAATCCTGAACAGGGCCAGTTAGCAGAGAATCACATTCAGGCAACTGAAGAAACATCAATAAGACCTGAACAAGAGCAGATAGAGTGGGAAACTGAAATCGAGGACAAACAATTTGTGCCACACCTTGATAATAAAGGAGTTTTTGGAAAAGACTCGGAAGGCGAAGATACAGTGCAAACCAAGAAAGCCAGAAAAGGTGATCATTGGCCTAGTGTCATCAAAAGAGTGAAATACCATATAGTAACACGAAGTGAAGACCCAGAACAAGTAAATGAAGTAACAAGCTTATCTGGACAAACAAGTGGGACTGAAAAACGAAAAAGCAAAAGATTGAAACTCGTGAACAATAAGTTTAAAGGTCCTGATTGGACTTATATAATTCCCGAAGACTGCGAAAGTTCAGAAACAAGTGAAAGTGGTGACAAAGGAACAAGTGCAGAACTGACTTATGAAAAAGAAGTGAAACCACCTTGATAACGTTAAAAAGTTTTTGAGGAAAGAAAAAGAAAGAAAAGAAATTTTCTTAGTCAAAAATGGCTGAGGACAGAGTTTCTGGGAGACCGAAACGGAAATGTTGTAAAAGATGCTGTGCTATATGCATATGTAGTCTGGTAGTGGTGCTTATAGTGTGGTTAGTTGTGATTTTAGCAATTCCTTACCTTATGATAATGGACAAGAAGAATAACAACGATACCAAGGGAAGGATAGATAACTTGAAAAGTGATAGAGTAGAAATAGAAGCAGAAGATGAACCAGAATTTCATCACGTGGTAACAGATAATGATACTAGTTTAAATGTTTTTACTAAATTATTGTTTCAGTACGTAGATACAATGGATGTTAGTGACTGTTATGTTTGTATGAAGTTACCCGAATCAGTAGCAGAAGGTTTAACCTATCATTTGCCTTTAACTTATGGTATATCATGTAGTGTACTAACTAGTTTATTTTATAGAACAGGGAAACTTCAGTATTATTATTCAAATATAGATGTGATATTTTCAGAGGTTCCTATTCGAAAGAATCTGAACCCAGTGCTTAGTAGTCAAGATGCACAGTTTATGGGAGAGTTTTTCTTAACGATAAAGCCAATAGACATAACACATGCACATAGAAGCAATCTAACATGTTCATTACGTGAAGAAGAGAAGATATTTTTAAACTTAGTTGAAGATAGAAGACAGAATTTTCAAAAGAAGGCATCTGAGCATAAGGCTCATCTTCCACCTTGAGCTGAGACAGAGGGTATTTATACACCTGGCAAAGCTCAAACTGCTATGGCTCTAGATTTTGTTGTAAACAGGGAAAATTTGTCTTCATAGGTTAAAAACTGAATATAACAATGTTTTTATTGGCACCAGTGAATGTGAACATAATTTCTTAATTCTTGGAGGTTGGGGACTAAAAGGAGGAACAGATTCAGTCTTTCCTGGAATATATTATGTGTGTGGGAATAAGGCTTACTTTAGGCTTCCTGCACGGTGGTATGGAAGTTGTTATTTTGGAATAGTTTTTCCAAAAGTATACCACGTAAAAAGAAACACTGGGAGCAATGAAAATAATAGTGAACTAACACGTAGTAAGAGAGCTAGTTTTTCAGAAATTGTAGAGTGATATATTTGGTGCATTGATACCTTCAGTGGGAGTAATTCTGAACTCAAGGAGAATATGTAAATTGTCTACAGTGGTTGATCGTTTATCAACGGATACTGCTGGAGGATTTCTAATGATTAATGCGGAGATGGTTGCGATTAGATCTATGGTTATGCAAAATCGACTTGCTCTTGATATATTGTTAGCAAAAGAGGGTGGAGTCTGTAAATTGTTGAAAACGAAACATTGTTGCACGTATATTGCGGACAAAAGTGCAGAAATCGGAACATATATAAAGAATATTACTATACTTGAGAAGGAACTGAAACCACTGGAAGTTGATAGTGTATGGGAAAGATTGACAAATAGCATTGCGTCAATTGGTACCTGGTTTACTAATGTAGGGAAAGGACTTATAGGTCAAATAATAGTACCCTTAGTAGGGATAGCAATAACAATATTGTCAATAATGATATGGTGCAAATGTTGTAGAAAGAAGGAAACATATAGGGTGATAGGAAGGGGCAAGAAAAGGAAATTCGAAGAGTTAGAATTAGAAGACCTGAGAAGTGAAATTTACAAGAAACTGAAAGGAAAGGATAAGAATAGACAGTGTAAAAATGAAAATGTGACAGAAATATGTTAGAAGTTGGCATCTGGTTATAGGTAGTTTTGATGGCTCAGAAACGCCATCAGAGAGGGGATTGATGGAGCAAGGACTCACAATGAGACTTGCTTGGAAGCAATCCTCTCACAGTATTAATTAATTTGTATTAAAAACATGTAATGTCTTATTAATAACGTGCAACACAAACATATTTATCTAGAAGATGCTTGCCTATGTGTTTTCCGCTAATAAGTAATCCTTGTCTAATCCAAAATGGCCGCTAAAACGCGGAAACTCTACTGCGCATGTGTCAACCATGTCACGTGGTATGACGTCTTTCATTGCTTGGAGGGAATCTTTTGCTTCTGCGCAGTGTATGCTAAAATGGCCGCTTTAATGTTCTCACATGCTAAAGCTTACGTATTGCTGCAATTAATAATGTGGTATTCTAACGTTACTAATGCGGGATAGACATTTATAATTAAATGGGACTAGGGTAGAAGTAGGAGGTATACAGTGAAAACATTTATTTGTGATTTTAATATGTTTCTTCTTTCATTTTCTATTTAGTTCGTAAAATGGGCCTGGGTTGACTGAACGGCAGCTCAAGAACCATGTGACATGCGCATGCGCCCTGAAAACTAACAAAGGAAAGCGATGAAGTCAACTTGGAAGATGTCCAAGGATATGACACCCTGGTCACCTTCACAGTTCAACCGAAATGTCCTACAAATTGATACATTTTGTATACACTTTGTATTAAAATTGTTGTGAAACGGGTGGGAAATAAAGCAAATGTATTAATTGAGAGGGGCGGTATTTTTAAAACAATGGGCTTAAGAAAATTGAACTAAATTGACATGGTGTGAGGATCAACCCCCTGTCCCTGTCCAATCAGAATTAGTGGGCCCATAATTTTGAAACATTAATGGGAGGTACCTGGGTGTAGAAGAGTATAATAGATATAGAATTAACTAATTAGTTAGCATTAGGAGAACAGACGGACATAGATGCTGTAGCCGAGAACCGATGCTATTGCCGAACAAAGCAGACCGAACTGCTGTCCAAAGAAGTCCTGAGGTGGGGGCGGCGGACTCTAATAGAGGAAGACGCGGAAGAACCGAGGAGGAACGAAGTGTCAGAGAGGGGGACGACGCAGGCATCGTTGGTAGAGAGGTCATCTAACCTGTCCTGAACCTGGTCCGGAGGTCTTGGTCTTCATCTTTCTTGGGACCCTTTCCAACTCCTTGGCCAAGGGGTTTGGTTTTCACACCTTTAGGTAACTATAAATGCGTAATTTTAGTTGTACTGCTGTCTCTATCTTCTCCTTTCTGAGGGACCGTCAATTGTGATTAATAGGTGACTATAAAGTGTGCTTCCTCCTTGATATGCGATTAAGTGCCATGTGGCTTGTATTTTACTCTGCTAAATAATTTTAGATAAACATTTTTAAAACTTCCTGAGTCAGTGGTTATTTCAGGTGTTTGATGAAATTATGTTTTGTATAATCTCATTTTAACCCCAGTTATCAAAGGTCCATTGATAAGTCATTACTCTTCAATCAGAAAAGGTATTTGGTAGCAGGGATTTGATAAAGAGTACAACTGATTCCCACCAGCGGTGATTACTAGTTAGTGTGAATGAATGGGCCCAGGTGAGTATTCAGTGTATGAATGCTTGTTACTAGTGACCCGCTGGATCACACCTGAGAGGAATTTTGACAAAAACTGCACAAAAGTTCTTTCCCCCTTGTATGTATTTGACAGTCAAGTCATACTCTTGCAGTTTTGAGTGCAGTCGTACCAATCGTGCTGACGTTTTGCCTAAGCCGTTACAACTCACGAGATACACTAACGGCTTATGGTCATTGTATACGTCAAAAGATGTGCCCAAAGCCACCGTTTCTGTTAAGGGACATTCCTCCTTCTCCCTCACTGGGGATTTTCAGGTATTTTGCACCCTAGATTTGGTTGCATCCTATGGGTCACAGTGATGTCCCTCATTAGTCAAATGCTCCTAGGGCTGTTTCCCTGCTTAGATGAAGGTGCACTGTGTTTCACTCCCTCAGAGGAGGTATTTTCAGGGTCCTTTCCCTAAATTTTGCAGTGATCTCCCATTTGCGGGTTGAGATGCACATGCATATGCTTCAGCATTTAGAAAGGTTAGAGTTTTGTTGCACTCTGCGTTTTATGATGATCATCTTTGTTGGTCTGTATCGTCCTTCCTCACGGGTAAGGAGATATTGTTAGGGTCATGTTGCATTACACCCTGAACTTGCAAAAGTCCTTCCTCAGTGGTTAAGGAAATGTTCTGTTGCACTCTGTGTTTTACAATGATCCTCTTTGCTGGTTGAGATGCATCTGGTCTGTATCGTCCTCCCTCAGGGGTTGAGGAGATGTTTGTTAGGGTCATGTTTTGCTGCACACTAAACTTGCAAAAGTCCTTCCTCAGTGGTTAAGTATTGTTAGGGTCATGTTATGTTACCCGCTAAACTTGCAAAAAGTCCTTTCTCAGTGGTTAAGGGTATGCTGGCTTTCCATGTTGTATTATAGTCATCTTAGATTCTTACTTCAGTGGTTGAGGAAACATTCCTCCATGCAGTATCATGTTGTGGCTATTATTTACTCCACAGCCACATTTTTATGTGTGTGTGTGAGCCTTGCTATGTGTGAATGGGTGTGTATTTAGGCATTTTCGTTGGTTGTGATGACACTTTCACCCTTGGTTCTCCATCAGGTGAGTCCTCCCAACTCATTTTGGTGTGTGTGTTGAGGGTGTTGAGTAATTTTATTTTTCAGTTGTTTTTGTGGAAGTGGGTAAGTGTTAGGGTTTGTCTTTAGTCTGCGTTTCAGTGTCTTTGTCTTCATAACTCTGTAGGGTTACAAGGTTTCCAGTGGGAGTTCTTCTTTGGGTGTTTTCCTGTGGGTGTTCTTCTTTGGGTGTGTAACCCATCAATTGAATGTTTGTCTGCTTTCTGAAGAAGGGAGATATGTGATATCCTTCCTTATATATTTCCAAGGTGCACTATCTTGCCTTCTCTGTACCCCATGAAATCATGGAATGTGATGTGCAGGAGGTTCTGTGCTGTGTGACCAAAGCACAAAGCAGTTAAACCAGGGCTGAGATATGTGTAACACTTGCTCCTGGTGGGATCTCTGGGCCTGATTATGAGTTTGGCGGTCTTACCACGGTAACGCCGCGGTGGCGGTCACAAGAAGACCGCCGGCTCAGTGGGCTCCCGCACCCCGTATTACGATGTTCCCGATGAGCTGGTGGTGTTTTGGCGGTGGTGTCCTGACAGAGTGACGTTTTGCTGCTGGAGAGATAGCTAAGTACAACATGTGTATGTCTGAAACACATATATATGTTGTGTATGTGTCATAATGTATATGTAGGTTATGTGTACTGTATGTTCTGTTGCATGCTAAATATAACAAACTTTTACAGTGTACTATATAGGAGAAGTGATGGTGAAGCCTACCTTTGTATCCGGTAACAACGGGTTGTAGAGTGTCGTGATCTGGTGGCAGAAGCACAGGAGGGACCCGGACAATGGCGTTCGACACAGATTCCGAAGTGGGCCCCTGAAAAAAAGGTGAGTTTTCACCTCTTTTTGTGCCTTTCTGCCAACTTGCACTGTGCATGGCGGTTTCTCCCCCAGGAAGAGCTCAAAGGAAGGGCAGATCATAATCCGGACAGCGGGAACTTTGGCAGGACTTCTTCAAAGTCCTGCCTCTGGCTTTACCGCCGTTGACACGGTAGTAGGAGTCTCGGCGGTTGCGGCGGTCTTGTAGCCGAGCTCCCCCCAGGATCATAATTGGGCCGTCAGACCGTCACGGCAGCCAAAACTCGTAATCAGGCCCTCTGTCTTCTTTACTTGTACTGCTACTTGTACCAGCTTGACAAATAAAGCCTCCATGTAACGTACAAGTGTCTGTGTGTTCCTGCATCTCCTGTCCAGCCTCTAATCATCATTACAATTTGTTCAGTGAATATGTATGTAAATAAATATATATATCTTTTCAACTATTGTGTCCCCACCTATTTTAGCAGGAAGAGGACACTGTTCGTAAGAACAGTAAAAGCTCGCCTGGTCTCCTCAGTAGCAGTCAGATAACTGAGCACAGAATGGTGGGCAGCTCCTTTTATTCTATTTTTAAAAGTTAAACCTAAATTTAGATTCTAGATTTAATATTTTTTACCCAATTTTTTATTGACTGAACCTATATTTTTTACTATGCCAATACTAAAATTCGATTGTACTACTGTATGCCAGAATCAACACGTGTACACCATTTTGGTGTGGGCATTTTTCTTAAATGATATGTAATCATGTTTGAAGTTGTAATACATGATTTTGTGCCTTTTAAAAAAAAAATTTGAATTTTTAATAGATTATATTTTTAAAATGGGGAGTGAAAATAGCAGTGTAAAGACTTGTGTTGTAAAGCCAGTTTTCATTATTTAAAATTAAACTACTATGAAGTACACGTGTGGAGTAAAATCCGCAAGTCAAAGGCATGATGAGTAGGAATTCTTTTGAACTAATGTCTGATATCTCTGGGAACACCTGTCGCACATACGGCATGGGACTGAAGTACACACAGTGCTGGAATGCTTGAATTAATCTAAGCCACTATTAATTACTCAGGTCACTTCCCACTTCATAATTATTTTGCAGATCATACCAACTCAGTTTGAACGCAGTCAAATGCAAATTAGTCTTGACTCTTCTACAATAGCAGAAGTCTAGCCTGAACTACCAGGCGACTGCTTCATTGAACTGGAACACAAGTAACCCAAGAACGGTTTTGCACTGGTGGGGCTCTTCAGTCAGGTGCAGCTTGGTTCCAGTGGCACCCAAGTCTAGGCATTGCACTACGGACATTGAACTGTAATATACTGAATAAATTAGGATGAAACCAGTCCTGGGCTGCTTGTGTTCCGGTTCAGAGAAGAGCCAGCTTGGCAGTTTGGGCTTACAGTTCCTACTGGAGCAGGACCAAGTCTGATTTGGATATGGCTGGGTCTAATCTGTGGTGGCATGGTGGGCAAAAAAAGAATGGACTGGACGGCATGAGTAATTCTGAGTGGCTAAGATTAATTCAAGCATTCCATCCATCTCTTTTTTTGTACTCCTCAATGCAATGTCAGAAGTGTGATAGGTATGCCCAGATGTGGGTCGTGTGCTCACTTCTTTTAGTCTGTTTTTGTTGTTTTGGGATGTGCAATTGCAGTTTTCCATTCCTGGTCCCTAAATCAAGTATGACTAATTTATATATATTTTCTAAGGTTTTGGGGCCGAATTACAAGTTCGGCGGTCCATGGGACTGCCAAACCCATGGTGGCGGTCCCTGGACCCCCAGACTGACGGTTCACCCACCCTATTACAACTATGGCAGTGGGACTGCCACAGGACCGCCGCAACCACCAGGGATCCCTGATCCCGCAGTGGTGGCACAGCAGTGTGAGGCTGTAATATGCTGGTGGTGCCGCTTTGGCACCGCCAAGCATATTAAGAGTTTCCTCTCTGCGACCCATTCATGGCGGCAATCCCCCCATGAAAAGGGTAGCGGTGAGGAAACTAAGGGGGCCCTACTGGGCCGTCTGTTGCCTCTGTGCACGGGAGTGCATGTAGGGGGGCACATGGTGTGCCCTCCTATATTTCTGCACCCTCTGTTCCTGCACGGACAGAAATGCACAACATTGTGCATTTCTGTCTGTGCAGGAATGGGCTGCAGTGCTTCTACGGCGTGCCTTTCTAAGGCTTTTCTCTGAGCCTTAGAAAGGCCCTGCCCTGGACTGCTGCAGTACCGCCCGCAGGGATTACAACACGTAATGTGGGGCGTGCTGACTACAGCATTGCCAGTCTTGGAGCTGGGCACTGGTGTGGCGGCCTGCTCCCAGACCGCCAAACTCGTAATCAGGCCCTTAGTGTTAGGGATGATATGCTAACAGTTATTAGGTTTGCATTAATTAATTAATGTATTTTCATATGTTGTTTATGCCAACATTTGTATTTGTTATTTTAGGGTCATGCGGTATGCCTCATGGTTATTTATGTATTTTGTTTGTTTTGCTTTAGAATGTCTTAGTGTTTTTGATGATTTGGGGTTGTACATTGTTTGCTAGTGGGTTGTAAAAATTTTTTTTGCTGGGTTTACTACTTTTTGTATTACAGGTTTTTAGCTTGGATACCAAAGTTAATATTTACTTGTCCTTATTTTTTGGTATTCCTGGAGAATTTATTTATCTTTCATAAGTTTCAGGTTTTGGTTGGATTCACTAAAGCTTGTTTGCCATATTGGAGCCCGTTTTTGCTGCCGGTTGTTGTTTCCGCCACAGGGGGACCTGGGACTTCAGCACCCAAGCACCATTGCGGCCTCACGCCACCAACGTGACGCGCCAGGAGGCACTTAAATCCACCGCAGGGCTTCCGCAGCGCGGGAGCCTATTTTTGCTGCTGGTTTTTGTTGCCGCCACAGGGGGACCGGGGACTTTAGCCCCCAAGCACCATCGCGGCCTCACGCCGCCAACGCGACACGCCAGGAGGAGCTTAAATGTACCGCAGGGCTCCCGCAGCACACGACGCACGCGGGACGCGCCCAGGCAGAGCCCGGAAGAGGCTGGCCCGCCCCCCCTCTTGGCTTTTTGACTTTGGAGAAGCTTGCTGCACAGTCACCAACTCAGCTTTTAACTCCACCCAGCTTAACCACCAAACTATCAAGGTATACGGCAGGCAGAAACTGTTTCAGAGTACTTCGGGCCCGATTCACAAAAGTAATCTGAGACAAAATCCTAACTTTACGACTTTCGGTATTCACAAAAGGCATTTAGGAGTAGTAAAGTTAGGATTCCTAACTTTACTACTCCTAAACTGAGACAAAATCCTAACTTTACGACTTTCGGTATTCACAAAAGGCATTTAGAGTAGAAAAGTTATGAATCCTAACTTTACTACTCCTAAATGCCTTTTGTGAATGCCAAAAGTCGTTAGGATTTTATCTCAGATTACTTTTGTGAATTGGGCCCTTCATCTCCGGTTAGTAAAGCATGGCCTCTGGTTTTATTCTTTTTTTTCTCTTTTAATTGTTATCCAAAAATGGCATCCAGCAGTTTGCTTCCCCAATTGTTCTTCTACTTCCCCCTCTAACTAGTTGGAGTGTTGGTGGGATAGCCTTTGGGGGGCGTTTTCACTGTACCACCATCCAACCAACAATAATGGGGAAACGGACATGTTCTGGTAAACCTCAAGCTCTGCCCCAGGCACCATACCACCTACCTCAATTGACAGGATGTTGCAGAGGGCTATAGGCGTGGTGGCCACAGAAATAGAGCTCACTGAAAGACGCTTGTCATTAACTCCAAAGCTTCGTTGCTCTTCGATTGATTCATCTTGCCCCCAAACTGCCTCAGCTACCCCTGTCACCCCTGCTATTGTTACTGCTCCCCTGCTATCCCCGCGACTTGTATGTAACAAGGGTGGTGCTATACCTAAAGTTATCACACGAAAGGGGGGCATGGTAACCGGCACATCCAAGAACAGAAATTACAAACAAGCAACTAGGGTGGGGACAAAAAGAAAGAAATTCAACGATGGGCCCGCCAAAAGCACAGAGAACCTTGATGATTCGGCTTTGAACTTGGGGTGTATTGTTAGTACACAAACGGACATGGAATCCCCAGTCTGTGTGAATAATCTGATGATGGACCTACAGAGCCAGTTTAGATCTATTGTGAGGGAAGAGCTTGCTCCTCTGGCTACACGTATTGACAAACTTGTGACACTGTGGGAAAGCAGGGCTGGAAACAACAGTGAAAGTCACACCCGAGCCGTAGTGAGGGGAAACGATTTCAGTTGCCAGACAGACACACCTAGTATGACACCCATAGAAAGGCCAGCTCCACTGCATATTCAAGTCCCCACCACCATCCCGGGCTCTAGGAGTGCTAATTGTGAGGCAAGGAGTAACGAACTAGCACAACACAAGAGGGGATTAAACAAAAACAGCTTGCACATACATGGGCCCACGCCAAGCAAAGAGGGTATGGGAATGGGGGGGCATAGAGGGCATGGTTGAAGGGGACAGTATTCCTATCATAAACCTACCTCCCGCCTCATCCCCGTATGTAATCATACTGACAGGTGTACCCGAAATCAAAAGCAAAAAGACTAGCAAGGGGACTGTGTAGATATCTACTTTAAAAAAAACCCTGACCGTCCGTAGACTTTTAAGCAAGAATCATTGTAGCCAGGAACTAGCTACGGTGATCAGGCCCTTTGCGTTGGGTTATTTCTACACACCTGGTCAAATGCCACCTAAGGCCCTATAACATCTCTGAGCTGGGCATGTGGCCTCAAAACCAATGGTCTCAGGGCCAATGGCATCAACCCCCCAGACCCTTGCTATTTAACGTACCTGTAGCTAATAGATTTGGGGTCTTGGAAGAAGTAGATTGACAAGCAATGATACAAAATCCAGCTCAGGCGATTAACAGCCCCAGGGTTCCTAGGGTGATAGAAGAGTACACCATTGGCCAGTGTAGCCAGATCACCCACTATGGGCCAGGGGTAGAAGTAGAGAAGTTACTACCAGAAGCAAACCAGAAGATCAAGGATAGCGAAGGGGCATTGGAAGAGAAATCGGTCACGTGTCTGTCACAAGCAGGCAATACATTGGACTCTCTTTTATGCTCCCCGCAACACAAGTCTTGACCAGTGTACTAGGAAAAACAGTAAACCCAAGCCTCATTCCCTCAGGCAATACTATACAGCGTGGAGGGGACCCGCTAAGGCTGGCAGAGGAGTACCCTAGTGTCCATATGAGGAAAACCAAACCCCCCAAAACTCACACCTACGCAGCTAATCGAGAAAAATTTAAGGAATTAAATAAGCTGAGGGTTCTATCCTGGAACGTTGCTGGCCTGAAAAACAAGTTGAATTGCCCCGATTGGTGGATTTTTGTGGACCAATACGATGTATGTATGCTCCAGGAAACATGAGCATGGGAAGATGCATTGCGGTTGGGGTTAGCGTCATTTAATGTACCTGCTACATTGTGAGGAAGGGGCAGACCATCTGGGGGCCTTTATATGGGTGGGTATACATCTGGGTTGCATGGTTGAGCAGCTGAAACCTTCTTCCAATGATATCCAGTGCATATCACAAACTTTCCCTTCGAAGATCAGAATTGCTTTCATTAATGTCTACTCTCGGCCTGTAAATCTCAGCCAAGAATCTCTGACCATTGACCAACTGGATCTTTTAATTCCCACAATTACCCCAATATGTGGTTGGTTGTTGGTGGGGATTTTAATTGCCAATTTGAGCCCCTTATTGATCCTAATGATGCAACCCTCTGTGAAGAAAACTTGTGCTGGGCTATCCCAGAGCCACAAATTGCGCCAATTAAGGCATGGTCCCCGCTAGCACTCCAGATAAATGCACTCACACTAAACCACTCATTAAGAGCTTGTAATGGCCGCACAAAATCTGATACACCAGGGAAGTTAACATTTAACAGAGTTGGCCAATCCTCCCTGTTAGACTACATCTTAGTGGAAACCAGGATATGGAATAGGGTTGTCGATTTTACTGTCTTGCCTCGACACGACAGCGACCACAACGCCCTGATTATGGAGCTAGAGCTACCGGATGTGGAGAATTATTTGGCAGCCAGCATTCCACCAGATGATAGACTAACACTTTCTAATGATAGGAGAAGAATACGGTGGGCGACAATTCAGCACTCCCCTGAAAAGCTGGCCTCCCTATACTCAGCCATCATCCAGACTCTAACGGAAATGGGAAACACAATAAATTCAGATGGCATTTTATCCCCCCTAAACACAGTTGCAAAGCTCCACATAGTGTTGACTTCCAAACTGGCCAAAATATTTTTTCCAATAGGATCATCTAGGGGGAAAAAAAAGGCCAATCGATCTTGGTTCGATGGTCGTTGTTGAATGGCTAAGCGGGCCTTGATAGATGCCATCAAATTCAAGGACAGCTGCCAAATTAAGCAAAATAGGGCAAGGTATAGAGTTAGCATCTACCAAGCAAAAAAGACATGGGACCTGGATAGATGGGACACACTCAAAACTGCCTTATCAAATAAAGATCTGAAGACATTCTGGAGCATAGTCAGTACAGGCCTGGGCGGAAAACTACGCTACGCTCGCGTACTTTGCGCAACTACGCGCTACGCGAATTGCACATAGCACAGTGCAAAAACACCTAGCGTAGCGTAGCGGACATTTTTTGCTTGCTCGCGGTCCTCAACGTCAAGTTGGCGACCGCGAGCAAGCAAAATGACATCCCGGCGAGACTTTTTCCTCGTTCGCGATCAGCAACATCAAGTTGCCGATCGCGAGCATGGAGAATACACCTCCCGGCGAGATTCTCAACGCGGGGAGGTCAGGTTTCTCATTGCGATTGGTCGCGTATGCTCGCGACCGCTCACGATGAGGAACTACCAGTCCGCGTTGAGAAAACTGCCGCTCGAGTACAAATCTACTCGAGCGGCAGAAAACGACCGCTTGCACTGTGCAAGATGCCGTTTGCAATGATTGCACAGTGTGGACAAGCATCCGGCACTGTGCAATCATTGCGAACAGCATTTCCTACCGCACTACACAGTTCGCGTAGTGCTACGCGTAGCTCGCGTAGTGCGAACTGCACTTCGCGCAGCTACGCGTAGCGCTACTACGTGAACTACGCCCAGGGTACTATAGAGCCAAACATAGCGGCAGATGCATGGAAGGCACACTGCCAGGCTTTATACACCACCATGGCAGTAGAGGATCCCAATGTTGTACCAACAACAACTTCCCTACTGATCACTTATAAAGAGGCCCCCAAGATAACCTTGATCGAAATATCAAATGCCATAAGCAAGCTATCCCCTGGCAAAGCTCCAGGGCTTGACAAGATACCAGGGGACCTTTTCCGGGCGGAACCGAAAATATGGGGACCCTATCTATGAGTATTATTTAATGCTATTTTGCAGGGAATGGCGATACCTGCAACCTGGGCTGGTGCAGAAATTCTCCCAGTATTCAAAAAGGGCTCCCCACTTTTTTCCACAAATTACAGACTCATCAGTTTGATCGATGTAACCCAGAAAATATTTGCACGGGTACTATTGGATCGTCTCCAGGTATGGATGGATGATCATGACATCTTGAGTCCGTACCAAGCCGGATTTAGTAAAAACATCTCCACCGTTGACCAAATATATAGACTCCAACTACTATATTGGAAAACGGTGACATTAGAGGGTGGTAGTCTGTATCTAATATTTGTGGACCTAAAAATGGCTTTCGACCTGGTACCCAGGGACAAACAATGGGTTGTACTCAGTGACCGGGGGGGTCCCTACCTATCTTTGGCGCATGCTAATGAGATTGCATGAAGGCAACTATGCGCAAATTAGGTATGGGTAACATGGTAAACTCACCTCTCCATTCCCAGTTAATAGAGGAGTAAGACAGGGGTGTGTGCTTGCACCGACCCTGTTTTGCTTATTTATCAATGCATTGGTCGACCAACTCACCGCGGTGAAGGATAACGATGCCCTGAAGCTAGCACACAGGAAAGTGCCAGCAATGGTGTTTGCTGACGACATTCTTTTGCTTTCGAAGTCACCCATGGGTATCCAGAGGATCATCAATAGTTTTGATGCCTTCTGTAAAAACAGGGGGGTTGGAGATGAACACACAGAAGACTAAATTCATGGTATTTAATCCAGCCAGTATGACATGATCTAATCCCTGTTTGAACGGCATCATGCTTGAGAGGGTATCGATATTTGATTACCTAGGTGTTACCCTAACCGAAAATCTGAAATTGAAACCGCAAATGGCTAAAGCAAGTCTTAAGCTAGCTCAGACAATGGGGGGGGGGGCTGGCAAAGCTATATAGGAATTCCTCCCACAAACCAGCTGGGCCAGTAGCCGAGATATATAAAGTGAAAGCAAGAGGTGCCGCAATGTATGGGGCAGAACTATGGGGGCACTGCTTTGCAAGAAACATGATTAAGGCAGAGAACAACTTCATGAGGCAGCTGTTTGGTCTTCCCCCCAGCACTCCACTCACTCCCTTACGCTTGCATTTAGGAATCAGACCAATCGCGGATGAGATTGGTCTTAGACCTCTAGCTTTTTGGCGCCGTCTGTGGGCAACCCGAGAACTGGCTGTTTATAGGTCGGAGTTAAAGGAGGTATTGAAACTTCCGGACGCAGGAAAAATAACATGGTTCCCTTATGTTAAGGATTCATTCCGTATGTTGGGCAGATCGAGTTTATCGAGCAATCCCGAGGAAACGCGTCCTGTAATTTCAAGAACCGAACTGGTAAGGTGCTATAGGGTAGGCAAACTTGCTGAACTACAGGAGAGCTCAGCAACTGGAACCCTAACTGCCAACTTCATGAGAATTAAGGACCAGTACACATTAGAGTCTTTCCTGGATGATATTCAACCAGCTCTTACCAGGAAACTATATATCCAATTTAGATTTGGTACCCTCCCGCTGCACGCATTTTCCAATAAATGGTCTGGCGCCACCCCTTTAGGGTGTCCTGCCTGTAATTGTGAGGTAGAGTCAGAGCTTCATGTCTTTTTTTTCTACCCGGGATACAAAACAGCCAGGAAGCGCTGGCTAATCCAATTGTGCAGAAATATAGGGTCCGAACACTGTGAAGACGAAATGAGGATCCTAAAGTATGACACCAACATGCCAATTGTATATGCAGTGTCGCGATTCTTAACCTCTATGTGGTGTGCGCGCAGTTTGTCCCTGAAGTCCATCTCACAGTCCTAGGCTGATGTATTGGTTTTTTCCCTCTCATGTGGTTTTAAATTCTATTTCTTCCAAAATATTTTTAGAATTTATTTTTAGATGTTTTTAATACCATGTATGTAGTGATTTTTCACACATCTGTTTTTTAACAAGGGGCCCAAATATTTATTTAGCTGGCTGTTGGAAAGAAGCAGAGGGGTGGTGACGTTGTGGGGAGGGCGGTTAATGATGCAACTTTGTATATTTACTAACTGGTCTGCCCAGTTTATCAGGATTGTTTTAATGTTTGTAACCTGATTGCACATGCACTTTTATGGTCTATTCGATCGAAATAAAGTATATATGATGATGATATTAGAAGCACTGTTTTGTATGGTTTATTTTTTTTATTTTTTAGGGGATAATTTTAAAGGATTTTTCTCATGGATTTTACATTTATTTCCAGGATGTTAGCTTCAGAATTGTAAGTCTAATTTTCTTTCTGTTTACATTTTTTTCGGTGGGAAACATTAATTTATTGTGGTTTTTAAATATTATGTTATATGTATTTATATGTTGATATATTATGTTAGAACATGTGTATAAGTAAAAGAAAACTATTTGGTGATTTTTAAAAATGTTATGCTATTTGGAACAGTTTCAATTATGTTTAGCGTTGTCTTTTTAAAGTAGGGTTATTGTTATTACATTTAGCTGTGGTAGGTCTGCTTGTTAGTAAACAATAATACTTTGCTTGCCTGCATTGCATGCATTGCTTTGTTTGGTTTGATAGTTTTGGTTTGATGTGTGTTATGGATTGTTCAATTCTTAGTAACTTTGTTCTTTTTTGAGGTTTTCTAAAAATTGGTATAGGGTAGGGTGCTTCCTTCCATGTGTTCCTTGGAGGGAATTGTACTATCATTCCCCTGAATTATTTGTCTGCTAACCCAAATATTGTCAAAGTAATCCATTAGTGGGGCAAACTTTGTTTCATATCTCTGATAGTGGGCGAGGGGTTCTATTAATGAATCATAAATGTTTGGTGACCTCTGTTACAGAGACGCATGCTAAAGCTATAGGTTTTTTAACCGCATGTGCAAATTCTGGTTCAGTTGCATATTCTGCAATCAGTGTGAATTTTGGTAGTTGCCTCCATCTGCTCTGGTTAAAATGTTCATAACACCCCTGAATTGCTGTGTGCGGGTAAGTTTGAGTATATTGGAAATAATTGCTTGTTCAAAATCTGTTATCATTTTATGAGGATTACAGTTGTTAGTTTAGTATTTAATAAGCGTTAGCACTCCATCGTACATAGCACTTTGTGTATTAGGTAATAGTGCATACACGAATTGGACTGTATATATTATTGTGTTGGCCATGGATTGAATATATATCTGACTAAATCATGAAGAGTAAGATTTAAATGTGCCGTCCATCATCTATGTGTTGCATTGTATCAAGATTAATAAATTGTTGTTAGTAGAAAACTAATAATTCTGTTGTTATTATGGTTGTCATAGTGAAATAAATTTGCATTGTAGTTTGCAAATGTTGTGGTATGTCTATGTTTTTATATCTTCTGGGTGCTACTGGGGTTTCCTTAGCTACTGTACGTGTTCGAGTTATTAACTTTTTCAATTTTGGTATGGCAGGAAGGTATTGTTCCTGTTGGTTCTTGTGAGCTTGTCCTGTAGGACACTCCTCACTTGTATTTCTGTAATATTAGGGGGTGATTATGTTCCCTTACATTTTCTACAATGCTAATTTTAGTGGTAATCCTGCCATAGTATGTGTTTAGGTAATATTTGGTCCATTTCTCATTTTTTGACTGTTTGTTGGTGCAGTCTATTGAGAGGGAGGTATTCATTCGTTTTGTCAGTTTATTATTTATTAATGTTTTGTTTTTCTTAATGAGTTTTATTTTAGTTTTGAATGGTTTTTTTATTTTACTTATTTTCAACTTAGTTTTTTCTTGCACTTTTAATTTTTAAATTCTATGGCTTGATTTTCTTTTTCCTTATTTTCTTGTTTCTGTCTGGTTGGAGTACAATTACCTGTATATTGGAGATATAAACTGAGAACATTGGTTTAATTATTTATTTTACTAAGTATATTAGATTTTTTTACTTATGCAAAGTTATGTTTTTGTATTGCTTTCTTTGTGAGTTAAATAACATTCTTTTGAAGTGTTGCCCTCTCCTTATCTAGAGCTTCAATCCAGAAGAGTAATCCTCTCCTGCAGTGGTGGATTTTTCTGAAACATTTTGTTGCATGTTTTTGTTTGGTTTTTATGCTGTTTTTTTAGTTAGGAAAATGTTTCTATTTGTTAACTGTTTTTAAGGTTAAATGCATTTTATTTATAAACTTTGTGTATGTTAAAATATAGTGCTTATGTAATTTAAGATATTTTCTAATTAATTGTATCAATGTTTTTGTCTTCAAAATAATTCTTTTCATGGTTATTCTTATGTTAGCTTTAATGTAGCAACACTATTTCGTCTGTTTTTGTTACTGATAATATTGATTTTTTAGATATTTATTCTACTATATTTTTATTGTAGATATGTGTTTTTCTTCATTAAATATAGGTTTACTATATTAAGGTTGTTGAATTTTTTTCTTTTTGCCAATATTTTAGCATTTCAATATTGTTTTTTCTCTATATAGCGTCATAGAAGCACTCTACATACTAGTGGGACTGCTCTCACAAGGGATGCTTTTATTGAGGCCTGATGTATTTTGGGTAAGGGTAACATCAGGGAGTTGCAATAATCAAGTCACAGCAGTGCAAATAATGAATGAGTGTTTTAAAGTGTTGTGTTTGGAAAAACAGTGCAGTTTCAGAAAAACGCATACTCACATTTAGGAATTTAAGTGTTTTTTTCCAGAAAATGTTACTGTGCCGCTATATTTGGTTAATTTACTAAAAAAACGAAATTATTGAACTGAAAAAAAAACTGTGGCAATTTAGAAGAGGAGGTGCTAATGTTTGGAAACAAAGTTAGGGTATTTATCACTTGTGAAAGGAATGAGAGCTGATGATTGCTGACAGAAAGATTAGATTTTGTGTAAAAGTCATCTTAATATCTGAGACAAAATCCATACATTTCATTCATGCATTGGCAAAGCCAATAGGCTTCACTCACTGTTTTAAGAATGCTCACTCTCTCTCTAGACACACACAGACACAAAGAATTATCAACATTAAGGCAGTGTAAACAGCATTAACCCATTGATGGATTGCAATACTTTTAGTATGAATGCTGTAGAGCATGTCTGCTTCATTAGATTATGTTTTGTTAATATATAAATGTGTACTGTGCTGCTATTTTAATATTTGAGAGCTATTAGAAGGAATTCTGTGGTTTTTGAATGATAGTCTGTGAGTGGTACAAGTGCTGTCTGTAGTGTGTGACTGCTACTATGTGAGGGATTTAAGAATACTTGGTGTACTGTGTGAGTGATAGTGTATCAGTGATTTTTAAGTGCTTTTAGACTCCCCATTTGCCACACACATAATCATGTTCCCTCACCCACACATCAGATTATGTAAAATAGCATTTCTTACCTGAGATGTCTTGTTTGACTGTGCAAAACCGACACTGTACCTAGATCTGATGTATGTGCCTCTTGCGTCCTCTAATTTATCCGGTCCAAAATCGGGTCATCATTTAAGTGAGTCTGTTTTCTTTTATTCTGAGAGGCAAGACTGGGCATGCATGCTTCTGAAATCAGAAGCATGACAAACTGTGGCGATAAAGGTTTGCTGGCTAAAACATAAGGCCTGATATTGATTTTTAGATCCGTCCTTTGAAATAACTTCAGATGTTTCACCAGACTATTCAGTTAGTCAAATTTGTTTATTTTGGAAGCAGGTCCATAAAACATACAATAAAAAAGATTAAAACTTGCTTATAAATAGTTATATCATATGCAGATTAAAAACAGTGTATGTAAAAAAGTTAAAATCATTGCATCTCATTCCAAGAAATGCTTGGCATAGAAGCAGATCAGCAAGATATTGTGTACATTCACTTTAACATAGATAGGTAAACCATCAATAGAGAGGCTAAAGGGACGGGATGGAATGCTATAGTAAAATTCCTTGGGTTCTCCTTATGCACCTAATAGCTGCAAAGTAGCAACCGAGGTTTAAAGCCATCTGGATGCCTCAATCAGATCTTAATATTTGATAAGCTTCGCTATAATGTCTCGTACCTAGTGTGGTGCAAATCAGTCTTATCCAGGACCTCCTAGGTTTAGCATATATTGGGCAAAATAAAAAAAAGATGTTCTACATTCTCAATACAATTAGTACAGAATGGATAGTGTAGAGTTGTCTTCATTTTGAAATGGAATATAGAACTATCTGCATGGGTGGAATGTTATGCTTTGAATGTGAGGGGAGGTTAGAGCTGTGAAGCTGAAGTGCAAGCTGGTGGTGTTTTACTTATCTCGTACTAAATAAAGATAATACTTGAACTAAACTTTACTGGATATCATCTTTACATTGGCGACGATTTGGCGAACCCATACTGTGCAGGGGGCAGTCTACTATCACCTCCACCCCTGGATTTCTACCACTACAACTACTGTAAGTGTTTCTACAAAGCCTCTTGAAGTTTTGAGCGTGTGAAGCCTTGCTGGATGATTTTGGCAACATCTTTACCAGCGCTGAGCAGTGTAAACTGAATGGAACTGCTACTTGATTTAATTTTGACTACATTTTCGCTAGCGCTGAATGTGTGAAGGAGCGCTGTTTTATAGCTGCGATTTAGAAGTATATGGGACAAAAGAAGCAGCGTGATTAAATCCTTCGATTTCGAAGAGACTGTTATTACATTTGCTGCCGGCATTGAGCGGTGCGAACTGAATTGGCTTGCTGCCCTGCTATTTTATTAACATTTAAGTTATGCTGGCGGTGTGAGAGTGCGCTGTTTAACTTCTGCGAAGTTCAAAGGAGAGAAAGCGTTGAGAATAAATTCTTCAATGCGCTGTTTTGCCACTGTGATGTTTAAAGGAGAGAAAGCATTGAAGATAAATTCTTCAACTTCTTCAATTTTGAAAGTTTGTTAGTCACGCTCACCTTCTCGCGGACTCCTCGTGCGTTGCTGCATTCTTCACGAGCTTTTGCTCTCGCGCACTGTCGCGCACTGCCTCATCAATGTCTGACTCCAACTGCCTAATGAAAACATACGTAAACCATGTATTGCGGAGGCCATTTTAACTCTTTGGGCTGGAATTTCCTTCACTATGTTTCTGTTTCCTCTGGCGGTCATCTTAGAGTGGATTTGACTACATTTACTTCTAAACGTTTGTATCTACGTCTACAAAGAAATTCTTCACTCCTCAAATCGATCTTCTTGAACTTGAACATATTATCTTTAATAGAAACAGATGACTACCAGTTTATTATTTTGGTCGTTATTTTAATTTTTTATATTAGTTCATTATTTTGTTTAGCCTATATTTTCTTACAGGTAGCCTGTTCATACTGTTGAATCAGATTGTATTTGTGTTTAAACATTTGTTGGAGGTATTTACATGGGATTGGAATAGTTTATATTCTATGCTATTTGCATGGAGTTATCTGTGATTATGGCTGATCAAAGTTTGTCTGCACCACCTAGCTTTCTTGCTACTTCTGGTGAACCTCCTATTCCATGGAAGGAGTGGAAAAAATTGTTTCTTACTTACGTGTTAGCAACAGGAGCCGACAAGTATTGTCCGGTGCGTAGACAAGCCATATCGCTCCATCATTTAGGTGTTGAAGGGAGGCGTTTATACGAGGATCTTCCGGAAATTTCTTTAGGAATGGGGGATGGTCAGCCAAGTAATGTTTATGAAATGACATTGCAAATGCTCGAGATTTGTTTCATTACAAAAATTAACACTGTTTTAGAGAGACATACATTTTTTTGGCGTACTCAAAAGGTTGATGAAGATATTGCAACATATGTTGCTGCACTTAGGGGACTTTCACTAACATGCAAATTTGGAGAATTAGCTGATTCTCTTATCCGTGACCAAATTGTAAGGTGTACTAATAGCAAAAGAATTAGAGAGACACTTTTAATCAAAGATCCCTCACTTGAAGAAGCTATTCATATTGCACAGATTTGTGGATTAAGGAGATGGACAAATGCAATAGTTCAATGTTGACTAAGGAACATATTCCAAAGGCACCTGAAGTACATGCAGTTGTTGATGAAACCAAGAAGGCGAAATCTGTTACGAGTTTCCACTCCTCTAACAAATTTAATGAATCTGGGAACACTCCTTCTCCAACTCCTAGATTTGATACTAGAGTAGTTAAATGTTACCGTTACGGCGCTCCTGGCCATATTGCTTCTAGTACCATGTGTATGGGCAGGAATGCTACATGTCGAGCTTGTGGTATGAAAGGTCATCCTGCTAAGGTTTGTAGAACTAAAACGCAATTCACTCGGGTACAAGAGGTACATGACACTTGTGAAAGTGTGCGTGAACTAATGTTGAGTGTAGAAGTTTGCGAAAAATCAATGCATTCAAATGTCGATCCACATTTATCATTAGATGATGTTCCCAAGGAAAGCACGAACAAATTAGAGAAACCTCATTGTGTTATAAGCTTGGACAAATGTGGAATTGAAATGTTGGTGGATTCGGGGAGTTTGTATACTTTACTCTCTAGAGAAACGTTTTCCAAAAGGTGGACAGGGGAAATGTTGGTGTGGGACAAGCCCGACATTAAAGCAGCTGGGTATGGTGGAAAAATCATAGAAATTGTGGGGTTGAGATGGATGGTAATTTCCTTTAATGGTAACAAAGTTTTTGGACGTGTGTACTTGACCAAACAGGGGTCTGACCTTTTAGGGTGGCATCATCAAAAAGATCTCAATATCATTCTAAATCCCAACGCCACTGAACCAGTTAGTACTTTGGTTGTGCACAATATTGATACGTATGAGGTGATTGTGATGGAGAAGTATCTCAAGGTGTTTTCTGATCATCTGGGAAAGCTCAAACTTTTTTCTCACAGAATCATTTTGAAAAATAATTCTAAGTCAGTTTTTCACAAGGTGAGGAGTGTGCCTCATCTCATGAGAGAACCTCTTCATGAGGAACTTAAAAAACTCTTAGCGCAAGGAATAATAGAGCCCATTGAGGCCTCTGAATGGTTGGCGCCCATTGTGGTGGCACCTAAGGAAGGAGGGAAAATTCGCTTATGTGTGGACTTGCGCGACCTGAATAAAAATATTTGGGTCGATAGGCAGCCGTTACCTAATATTTCAGAGATGTTGACTGCCATGGGTGGGGGAGATGTATTTAGCGTGATCGATATGTCAGCTGCTTATCACCAAATAGATTTACATGAAGAATCTAGGCATCTCACGTCTTTTGTAACACCGCTGGGGGCATTTCGTTACTGTAGAATGCCTTTTGAATTAGCATCTGCCTCAGCGGTGTTCCAGAGAGTAATGCAACAAATTTTTGAAGGGCTGATAAATATTCTTTGCTTTCAAGATGATGTGTTAATTGTAGGAAAGGATGGTACCCATCATGATGAGGTGTTGGATGAAGTGTCTACTTTTCTGCTGGGATTCAGTCTGTGCATTGTGCAAGACCAAACAGCATTGTGCCCTGTTTTTTTCTGTGGTCGGACACTAACACCTAGACATAATAGAGAGCTCCAGCTGCTGTTTTTCGATGTGGTAGGGTGACTGTCCCTCCATGCTGACGTCCCGTAATCCCAGGCTTAGTTCTGTTTCTAAGCAGAATCCCTGGAACACCACCTGGCAGCCCTATGGAAAAATCACCAGCCCTTTTCAAAGAGATCGAGAAAAACTGCACTTAGTTCTTTTAATTTAACTATGGAGGTTTTTTTTGCTGCCAAGAATTGATTTGAAAAACTGTTGTGAAGATCTTGAGTGAACAGTAGCTGTCAATTTCTTCAGGTTATCAGTCTGCCAAGTTTAACAAAGACCCATGCAGAGAGTTGAAGAAGGCATTGCTTTCTAGTGCCCAGGATCATAAAGTATGTCAGTGTTTAAAGAAAAAGAAACATTGCTTTCATGTCAAAGCTGAATAGTATATCTAGCCCATTGGCGCATTTCTTGATTGTGAGTGTGTGGGGTGCAAGATTCCCATTGCTAAAACACAAGATTCCCTTATAGGGGATGAGTCTGCGGGATGAAAGATACCCGTTGCTAAAACGCTAGGGGCCTGATTCACAGAACTAACTTACGTCAAAAACGTAAAGTTAGTACTTTTTGGTATTCACAGAATACACTTACTCATTTTGGTATTCACAGAAGGCACTTACTTATTTCGGTATTCACAGAAGTTAGTAGTCCTAACTTTAGGACTCCTAAATGCCTTCTGTGAATACCGAAAATCTTAAAGTTAGGATTTTTCTCAGTTTAGGAGTAGTAAAGTTAGACTTTACTTCTCCTAAACTGAGAAAAATCCTAACTTAAGACTTTCGGTATTCACAGAAGGCATTTAGGAGTCCTAAAGTTAGGACTACTAACTTCTGTGAATACCAAAATGAGTAAGTGCCTTCTGTGAATACCAAAATGAGTAAGTGTATTCTGTGAATACCAAAAAGTACTAACTTTACGTTTTTGACGAAAGTTAGTTCTGTGAATCAGGCCCGACATGCCCTTACAGGGGATGGGTCTGTGGGTTGAAAGGTTTCCTTTGTTAAAACAGAAGATGCCCTTACAGTGGATGAGTGTGTGTGGTGAACGATTCCTAGTGCTAAAACACAAGACACCCTTTTGTGGGATAAGTGTGTGGGGTGAAAAATCCCCTTTTCTAAAACACAAGATTCCTTTACAGGGGAAGGATGAGTGTGTGGGGTGAAAGATTCCCTTTGCTAAAACACATGATGCGCTCTTAGGGGTTGAGTGTGTGGGGTGAAATATTCCCATTACCTAAACTCAAGATTCCCTTTCAGGGCATGAGTCTGTGGATGGAAAGATACCTGTTGCTAAAACACTAAATGCCCTTAGAGCAGATGAGTCTGTGGGGTGAAAGATTCGCATTGCTAAAAAACAAGATACCCTTTCATGAAATGGTTGTGTGGGTTGAAATATATCAGTTGCAAATGAACATTGTGTTAATATTGAAAGATTTCTATTTCTATGTTTTTATTGTTTCCTTGATCGTGTGAGTTGTTGTGTCAGTGTTTGTTGGTGTGCTGTGGCACTTAATTGTTGGCATTCTGTGTTCTACCACCTAATTATGCTCGTCTGGCCAACTGATGTAGTTTGGTGGTGGTCATAGTAGCGGCATATTTTCGTGATGTCCTTTTTACATGCATCATTCGATGATTCAGTGAAATGTTGCACAGTCTGGTGTTGTGGTCTAAGATTTTATTGTGTTTCTTAAGGTGGAAGGCTTTTCCTTTTTGTTTCAAAAGAAGGGAGATGTGTGGCATCGTGCTTGACAGGTTAACCAATGATGTCATTGAATGTCAGGGTTATGAGGGTTCCTTGGAGGGCAGTTGAGCCAGACAGACCATGGCTGAGCATCTGGTCTTGGTGGGGTCATTGATGCATCCATTCAACTCACAATAAGCCCTCTCTTAATCTACTGATGGTGTCTTCGTATTTTTACATGCCACTTGCTTCACAATGCATAGTTTTGGGCCGATATAAGCGAACAATGGGCCAACGCCTCTGGCTCTCTTGATTTTGGGTACAGCGAGAAGATCAAAGTTGTTTGACCTGAGTTTTCTAATGGTATGATAGGGGTTAATGAGGTGATGGAGAATATGCGGGCCTACTTTGTGTTTTGCACGATGAGCAATGCAAAGTGCCTTGAAGCCAATGGAGCGTGGTGAGAGCAAAGCAGGCTGATTGAGTTTTTGGAATAACTACTAGTACTAGAGCAGCGGCATTTTGGATAACTTGCAGTTTATTGATTGATGACAGAGAATGGGATGCCTTGGTAAAGAGGTTTTCCTTAATCAAGGTGCAATAGTATCAGGCCCTAAACTACTGTTCTGCGTGCATCTATAGGAAGCCATTTAAGAGTTTTCCTCTGTACTCTAGGGAGGCTGAAGCAAATGGCTGCAACCTTCTTGGGGTGTGAGGCCATTGAAAGATGATAATCCAATGTGACACTAAGACTTTTCACTTCTGGTTTGAGGGGTGGGCAATCACCTAGGGACAGGGCCAGTTAAATTGGTCCCTTAGTGATGTTTTGTTTCCAACTATCAGGACCTCCATTTTGTCCCCGTTTAACTTTAGGCAACTAGCTGTCATCCAATTTGTAACCTGCTCTAAACATAGGTTTAGTTTTTTAAATCCAGCACTTGCATTGGGTGAAAGAGAAATGATATTCTGTGTATCATCCGTATAGGATACCATGGTGAAGCCTAGAAAAAAGATGATGGCAGATAAGGGGCGGACGTACAGATTAAAAAGTGTAGGGCTATGGGAGGAGCCCTGCACCACTCCACATTTTAGCTGATGGTTTGTGGAGAGAAAAGGTCCTTCTCTGACTGGGAAGCTCTTATTATTTAGGAACAATGATAGCTATTCTAATGCGCTACCTGTGATGCCGACTTCTTAAAGTCTGCAAAGTAGAGTGGAATAGGAGACCATATCGAAGGCTGCGCTTAGGTCAAGAAGGATAAGCGCAGCTGATCCGCCCTGATCAAGGAGTGCTGTTTCCGTACTGCAACCTGGTTGGAAACCTGTTTGAGTGGGGTGTAATAAGTTGTTGACTTCCAAGAACTTCACAAGATGGCTATTTATTGCCTTCTCTAGGATTTTGCTGACACCTGAAAGCAGTGAGATAAGTCTATAATTTTCAATCAGCTCGGGATCCAGCGATGGCTTCTTTAGTAGGGGGTGTATGATAGCATGTTTCCATGCATCTGGGATGGTACAGCTGTCCAGGGAAGAGTTGTATATTGATGTCAGAGGCGAAAGAATGACATCCCCCCTTTCAGAAGGATGTTTAAGGGAGCAGGGTTAAGAGGAGAGCCTGATTTCACTGTGCTTATTATAGCTAGGATTTCCTTTTTACCCAGTTGAGGGAACATAGAGACCTCAACCTAGGTTCTATTTACTGTGGACTTTTCGTGTTCTTGACAGAGCCTCGTGGGTGAGCTTGACTTTACTCAGAAAGTGATAAGCAAGTAACTCACAAACCGCTTCGGGGGGGTGCTGCCCTTGAGGTGTCAGGTTTTATATATGAGTTGACAAGAGTATAAATTTCCTTGGAGGAATTTAAGAGCTGACTGATCCCATTCACAAAATCGTCCATCTGATGGCATGTTGGTATTTTTTAGGGGTTTAGGGGTTTTTAATACGCCTATTTACAAGTGTCGTTGTAGTTAACTCTTCACTTCCTTTCACATCTTTTGCAATCTTTCTTTAAGTCTCTTATCTCTGAGGAAAACCACTGGGTTTTGTCCTGAAATCCGGAATTCTTGCTGAATTTTAATGGGATTAGCACATCTGAAGTGGTGTTAACCCATTCTTTAAAAGCTGTATAGGATGTGGCAACATCTCTAGGTAGTACTGGGGCTCACTCACGGAAGGCTATTTCCCAGCTAGTTGTGTTCAGTTTAGACAACTGCCGGGTATTTCTTGATTGAAGATTTTAGGTATATTTTCTCCTGCTTTGGGATGGAGAAAGGAATTATAAAGTGGTCAGACCAACAGACTGGCAGGGGGACATCTGTTGTCATGCTAGAAATATTGGTAAAGATTGGAACAAGTATATGGCCCTTGTTATGTGAAGGGGACGTGATCAGTTGGGAGAGCTGAATTGCTGCCAGGTCCTGTATTACATTTACAGCAGGTGTACATGCTGTACCTTCAATTTGCGTATTTAGATCACCCAATAGTGTGAAGTTAGCTGTATGAAGACTATGAAAGGCTAGATTGTGTAGCATGGCCTGTATGAACTCTGAGGCAGGTCCTCAGGGTGGTAGATGAGCAGCCCGAGAATGTGTAGGAGTGTAAGACTTTGATTGAGAATGAAAGACTTTCACAGACCTTAATTTGGACTGGGATGCACTTACATTCAAGGTTGCTTTTAAATATAATTACGAACCCTCCCCCAATGTTATCAGCCTGTTTGTTTCTTGCAATTGAGAAGCAACGGGAAGTGCTACAACTATGTCTGGCCAGCAGTTATCTTTGAGCCATGTTTCAGTCAGAAAAAGGGCTTCTGGCTGATTATTATCTGAGAAAATGAATAATTTTAATTTATGTTTTGGGAGGGATCTGCAGTTGATTAGGAACATGTTCCACTGATATTCTGGTTTGCTTTGTGCACTACCTGGCTCATCTAGCACCTGCAATGCAGCAGGTATAAAAGTGAGATTGTATGTTGGACACTTACTAGAAAGATTTGAAGGAGTGGCGACAGGCTTCATCAGCTAAACAGTTGAGGCGTTTCATAGCAGCCAGGGAGTAATTTATCATTTCTGTAGCAGAAAGGTCAGGGGTCCTGGCCCCAGCTGGACGTGGACGGACGGAGACAGATTTGCCTTTGGTGTGCCTTTGGTGCGCCAGTGGCGTATGCATGCTCTGGCCCTCATTAAATACTGAGGCCTGGGTAGGAGACTACACTTCAAACCAAAATAGTGACAGTTTTTGGGATTGCGAGTGACTAACTGGCTCTGAACAGGGCCAGGAAGTCAGATTCTGCCTGTAAAATGCCCCCAAGCACTGATGATATCTCAAGTAATACAAATGAGCCCCCCAAACAGCATTCAATTGATGCATTCTTTAGCAATTCCGCTTTAAGAAATGTGCAAGTACCACAAGAGAGGATTTGTAATTAGCAAAGTTAGTTTAATAGCTTTAGTTTTGAGTTTTCAATTTCAAGTATTTAGGTTAAAATCACTATCAGGGGCGTGGCCAACTGTCATGGCCGATCGGACGTGATCCCGATCGGCTCGGTCCCAGGCCCCATACAAACCGGTAAAGCGAGGCATACCTGAGGCTACTTGGACGTTTTTTGAGGCAGCTCAGCACTGGGGGAAGACGAGGACCGCCTTAGATTCACCGTGGTACACCTACGACGGCAAGAGTTCGAGCTGAGAGAACTGGCGGTGCTCGGCGGGCGTCCAGAGAAAATGTCACCAGACTTTGCAGCGGACTCCGGGAGACGTGATGCATGAGCCCCTGGGACGTCTTCTGCCACACCGAGGAGCCGAGCTGGCGAAGGGACGTAGGTGAGGCGCTCCGGTTGCGGCACCGGCTCCTGGCTGCGCCTGTAAATACCGGAGGAGGCAGCGGGGGAGGAACCGGCTAGCGGAGATTCGGCTGCAAAATGGTGGGCTCGGCACGTTGCCGGGAGAACTCTCGGCGGCGACTTTGAACCCTGATTTGTGGTCGCATCGGCTCCTTGGGCTTGGGCCACACCCCCCCCACCAGCACGACGTCCACATGAAATCCATTACTGGCAGGGGCACCGGGGGCCCGAAAGTCCGGCTCTTCGAGATTGACGGGAGGCGAGCTATGGGGGCACCAAATCAATATCCCTCATAAGGCAAGTGCGGCAAAAGGGTTCGCAGGCACCAGGCAGGAGGACACAAGCGCTTCAGAAGCAATTACTGGGAGGAAAGTCCAGGGGCCCCCACTACGATGAATCACTTGATGCCTGACCCTAACATGGCCGACGAGCAGTGAGCAGCAAGTCCCTAAAGGAACTCCAGCAGCACTTTGGGGGACACCGGGCGGGTCCCTCTGCTTGTACTTCAAAGGAAAGGAGGCCCGGGAGCCTTATCAAGCCGGGGAGCTGGGCAAAAGCACTTTGGGGACATAGTGGGCTGACCACGTGACAACAAGGCTGGTGGTCGGAGTGGCCCCTTACATGGGAAAAGAGGCGGTCCGGGGCTCCCCTGCTAACACAGTCGTCCTGCACTGGATCTGAAGGTCAGAAGGGGTGGTCAGGTGCTGACCAGAGAGCAGATCCCCTTATGCCACCCAAAAAGGCCCCCAACAACAAGGTCTCCAACTACTTTGTTTCCACGAGCACCGGAGCGGCAGGCGAGGAGGCGACATCTCCAACGGGGACCATGGCGTTAACTAGAGAGGACCTCCAGTCCTCCCTGCGGGACTTCAAAAAAGAACTCCGGGCGGACATCAAGGTTGACATGGATGCTTCCTTCGAGTCATTCCGTGCAGAAATGAGAGAAAAAATGGTATCCATTCAGGCGGATGTGGACTCGGTGGGCACCAGGACGCTGGATCTTGAGGCAAAATACCAGGAGCTGGCCGATCGTCTCACGCTCTTGGAGGAAAGCTCGACAGATCTAAGTGATCAACTAAGTGCCACCCTGCTTAAGCGTGAGGACTTAGAAAATTGCTCTTGACGCGATAACATTCGAGCAAGAGGCCTAGAGGAAGATTGTGAGGGCCCAGATCTGGAGGTGTTCATGGTGGGCTTGTTCTCCTCGGTGCTGGGAGAGAAGGGCCCTGAGGTCCGGCTGGAGAGAGTCCACAGAGTTGGTCCGCGCCTGCCGGGAGAAAATCGACGGCCCCATGACGTGCTGGCGAAGTTTAGCTCGTTCAAAACCAAGGAAATGGTCCTCCAAAATGCAAGAGCCGCTGACAAGGTCACCTTCCAAAATGTTTTGTGTTCACTCTACCAGGACGTGGCACAGGCCACGCTCTTATGGCGCCAACAATTCCGCCCGATCACCGAGTTCCTGAGAGAAAAGAAAACCAGATATCGATGGACATATCCCTTTGGAATAACCTTCCAATGGGACAATAAGTATCATCATTGCACGGAGCTCAGAGAAGCTGCGGATCTTCTGGGAATCGAGCTCTCCTCCTCCCGTGACAAGGCCCCTCCACAAGATATAGAAGGCAAACGGCGGCGCAGGCGACAAGACGGAGGCCAGTGGCGGACTATGGGCCCAGGGGGTAAGAAATCCACAGAGTAAAGCTACTGCTGATGAACCCTATGCTGTACTTCACGAATCTTTGGGGACATGACGGAACCCGTACTGGTATGTTGATGCTTAGAGGCCGGATGGAGCGAAGGACTTGCATTTATCTTGACTGAGATGAGCTCGCGCCAGGCCTCGTCCCTTGGGGGCGGCCGGAAGAAGCCATGGAGAGCTGGATGGAGCGGAGGACTTACAAGCTTCGTCCCCATGGGGGGCCCAGGTACCTGTTCCCTACAAGACGACTCGGTCCCAGACCCTGTCTTTGGGACCACTTGGGTGCACGATGCCATCTGCGAGAGGAAGTGGGGACTGTCCTATCTCCGCAGCGGTAGGGGTTTCCATTTGGAGGGTGGTGGAAGCAGAGGGCTCGCATTTTTTTCTGATCGCCTGCGGTGCCGCCGGGACTCTTTGAATGGACTGTTTTCTGCAGGGGTCTTCCTCCACATGTTCACTGATAAGTAGCTGTATAGTGTTACAAAACATATGCCTTGATTTTTGCTCAGATAGGGGCTAAGGAAGCGGGAATGGTAACGTTCCTCGAGTGCATCTTGATCGGGAGATCCCCCTCTAGGAGGGGGATTCTCCACACTCGTTTTTACTGTTTGTTCTGGTTAGTTAATTTAGTTTGATGTCATGGTGCCCTTTTTATATCGTTTATGGGCCGGGGGTGGGTGGGAAGGGGCTCAGGAGCTACATTTAGGAAGTGTCCCTCGCCCGGGGGGTACAATCCCACCCAGTTAATGATGGTGGTCAGGACTATATCCTGGAATGCCCGGGGCTTGAACTCCCCTAACAAACGCCACCGCTTCTGGAAATACCTGCTGGATCACAATGTCCAAGTGGCGGCTCTTCAAGAGACGCACCTCAAAAGATCCGAGGAACACCGGTTGCGTCATAAAGCTTATCCCCTTATATTTAGATCTTCCCACTCCACAAAACAAAATGGGGTGGCGCTGATGTTTCACACGGGGGTCCCGTTCCAAGCACAGGACACCAAAACTGACAAAATTGGGAGGTTCCTTCTGGTTCGGGGAGATCTCAGGGGTCGTCCATGTACATTCGCAGTCATCTATGCACCCAACACGGGCCAGCAGGACTTTATTCTCTCCTTCCTTATGACTTTGGAGAATTTCGCTCAGGGGGATATTCTGTTACTGGGGGACTTTAATCTTGTTTGGGACCATGGGATGGACTCGACACACTCACAGAGAGCTTCGGGTGGGGTTTTTGGTACGGCACTTAAGTCACAGCTCCAGCTCATGGGGTTGGTGGATGTATGGAGAGAGGCCAATCCCACGGTCTGTGACTATTCATTCTTCTCCCACTCCCACAGAACCTACTCCCGCATTGACCACATTTTCATGAGCCAATCCTTGCTCCCCTCAATGCTGCAAACACACTTCCACCCGATTTGCCTGTCAGACCATGCCCCCCTAGAGATGTCGCTCACTTGGCCGAATCCACGCCCAAAGCACGCGCGCTGGTACTTCCCCAACTTCCTCTGCAGGTATAGACTTCTCCGTGATGACCTCCGCAAAACTATTAAGGAATTTCTTGTTCAGAACGATCCGGAGGCTACATCCCATGCAATCACCTGGGACGCTCTCAAAGCAGTAGTCCGGGGTAAATGCATCGAGTTGGCCACTACCTTGAGATCACAGCAATGCGAGGAACGCCTCAAGTTAGAACGGGACTTAGTATCCGCAGAACAGGCCCATAAGGCCAGCCCCTCGGTTCAGACAATGCGGAAAGTCATGGCCCTAAAGGGGAAACTTCAGGCCATTTATACCAACAGAGCAGAAAAAACCATCTTACGCCTACAGACCAGGGGGTATGAGGGAGGGAACAAAGTGGGGTCCTTACTAGCACGTCAACTACGGGCTAAACAGGAAAGGGAATATATCAAACTTATTGTAGATAAAGATGGCATTTCCCATAAGACAGAGGAGGGAAAGGCGCAGGCTTTTGAGAAATGTTACCGAACTCTTTACACCTCGGAGCTCCCAGGAGCGCATGGCCATGCGGAGTATTTAGATCCCTTGGACCTCCCTCAAGTCGCTGCCAGTTCCAATGATGACTTGGCACAACCCATGACCATGGAGGAAGTGCAGAAGGCGATTGACTCACTTAAACTCCAGAAAGCGCCAGGGCCGGACGGTTTTTCAGCTCATTTTTATCGCACCTTCGCGCCGGAACTTGTCCCCTTCTTAACTCTTCTCTTTAATGTCATTGCCTCTACGCAACAAGTTACCCCCTCCATGGGTGAGGCGATTGTGGCAGTGATTCCTAAGCCAGGTAAGGACCCCACAGCCTGCTCTTCTTATCGCCCGATAGATCTCCTAAACCTTGATGCTAAAATTTACTCCAAAATTCTGGCCACCCGTCTCGAATCAATACTTCCTGGTCTTATAGACCCAGACCAATCGAGATTTATTAAGGGTCGACAGACCCATGATAATTTGCGTCGCATAATCCATTTAATTGAAAAGGCCCAGAAGAAAAACATTCCAGCAGCGCTTCTCTCGCTAGATGCGGAGAAAGCCTTTGATCGCGTGGAATGGTCTTTTTTGTTTAAAGTGCTTCAGTGCTTTGGCTTCAACGAGGCCTTTATAGGGATGGTTCGAGCCAATTATCACTTTCCTAGCTCCCGGGTCCTGGTCAATGGAGTTGCTTCCCTTCCTTTTAACCTGGCCCCCGGGATGAGACAGGGTTGCCCACTATCCCCCCTCCTTTTCGCCTTGAGCATAGAGCCCCTGGCCCACAGGATCAGGGGGAACCCGGACATTCGGGGGATACGTTTTGGCACAGACGATCATAAGATTTCGCTTTTTGCCGATGACGTGCTTCTCCCAATCTCAGAACCCATGATCTCCCTGCCGGCTATTCAAGAAGAACTGGCGATGTTCGAGCGTATTGCAGGATTTAAGATTAATCTCACTAAGTCCTTCTTACTGAATTTGACCCTACCCAAAGAAGAGTGGAGGTGGGTGGGAGAGGCGTCGCCTTTTTGCTGCACCACTAAGGAGATCACCTATCTGGGAGTTAAGCCACCCCCTGTATACGAGATCTCTATAAAGCTAACTTCCCTCCCCTTCTCCGCCAGCTAAAAACTAATCTAGGTAAATGGAGCGTGGCATACATCACCTGGTTGGGCAGGATCAATGCCATCAAGATGAATGTTCTCCCCCGCTTGCTTTACCTCTTTCAGGGGTTGCCTGTACCGGTGGAGGACGGTCTCTTCAGGGAGCTCCGACACATGATTACTAAATTTATCTGGCAGGGGAAGAGGGCGCGCCTGCCCTATGGCCTGCTCACGAGACCGCGCAAAGAGGGGGGGCCTGGCGTTACCGGACTTCCAAGCATATTATCGGGCGGCTCAATTGCGGGTAATCACGGAATGGTCGCTGCGAGCCTCGGAGAAGCATTGGCTTCACATAGACAGACAGGTAACGAGGCGCACCAACTGGGATCTCTTATGGAAGCCAAAACAGGCTAGACCACTCAACGCTTACATTAGCACGCCCACTTCTACCACTTTAAGGGTTTGGGATGTCCTTACTAAAAGGTTACACCTTACGACCTTCCCCTCCCCCTACACACCTATCCATTTTACTGCTGCGTTCCCCCCTGCACTTCAGGAGGGACCTTTGGAGGCTTGAAGGGAGGGAGGGTGTCACATGATTACTCATCTATTTGACAACGGTGAACTCCTCACCTTTCAAGAATGCAAGACACAATTCGCACTGACTGCCAAAGAAGAATATCACTACTTGCAGCTGAAGCATTGGGTTCAGCAACCCCTGGTGCGGCTGGCCGCTACCAGGGATCTGTTCCCCATTGAGAAGTTTGCCCAGTCTGGGTCCACCTCCAAGGGATGCATCTCCTTCTTATATGCTCTTATACAAGCTCTGAGCCCCAGAACGACCCCGCGTTTTAAACGCCTCTGGGACGCACTTTTGGATTCCCCCTTAGAGGACAAGCAATGGGAACATGTCAGTAGGGATATAGTGAAATACAATCGCTCCATGTTTCTAAGGGAGGCGCATTATAAGCTTATGTACGATTGGTACCTTTACCCTCAGAAACTCCACAAGATATTCCCCACTGCGTCGGACAGGTGCTGGCGGGGTTGTGGCTTGCTAGGCGACTTACGACACATCTGGTGGGACTGTCCCTCCATACAACCTTTCTGGAGGGAAATCTTATCCCAAATTAAACTTATCCTGGGCTATCCTATTCCCAGCTCTCTGGAACACTCGTTGTTGGGGGTACGGAATCCTTCCTTGAAACGCCAAACACAGAGTGATAGGTCTGTCATGTGGCTTTGTCTGGGGGCAGCCAAAATGGCAGTGGCTGCTGCATGGAAAAAACAAGAAGCACCATCTCTAACCCAATGGCATGCGAGGTTGTGGAGGGCGCTGGCATTGGAGCGCATGGCTGACATTGTATACAATGCCAGAAAAGGCTTCGACTATATTTGGTCTCCGTTGGTGAGCTACCTTTCGGAGGGGCTCCCACTGACGGCCTGCGCCCCACGACTTAGGGCCCTCAACTTGTTCCATATCTAATCACACCGCAGCTATGGGGGCACTGTGCAGTGCAAAAGCCACCCGAGTAATGGACCCAGTAATCCCACCCTCATGATCACATTATTATAATTTGCACCATGACATCATAGTTTTGTTCATTTTTTTAGTTATGTTTAAGTTTCCTTTTCCGGTTACTCTCTTAAGAGAGTTGATTGACGTTCATAAGAGATGGACTGATTGCAACATGCTGTGATTGTGCTGTTTTTTTTAAAAAGCTTATTCGCCACAGACCTAGTGAAGAAGCTGTAACCTACATGTGAAATCTGTAACTCTGGGCTGCTTTTTCTCTTGACTAATGTTGCATATGTCATGCTTTCTGTTTCAATCTCAAAGAAAATTCTAATAAAAAGAATTTGAAATAAAATCACTATCAGTACATATTCATCATGAAAACACTTAGGGCTTTATTTACAAGAGGCCTGCGCTGCCACAGTGTCACTTATAATGACGCTCCGGTGGCACAAGCCTCTCAATCATGTCTGAGGCCACGGAAAGCCACCCTGCATGGCTTTTCATGGCCTCATAGATATGGTGTGTGGCAACGGAGCGCAAGTCGCTGCGTTGCCTCACACTATGATGGGGAGGCATGCCATGGGCGTTACATGAGTGTGCCCAAGTGACACCCATTGCATTTGACACATTCCCAGATTCATAAGCTCCTGTTAACCTGGAAATGCATCAGAAACCGACGCCTCACCAGGGGAGGCACAATGAGGAGAAATCGCCTCCATTGATTGTTTTTGTGCAGGAAGGTGTCCCTACGTACAAATGTCATCACTGTCTTCATCCATGGGGCGACAAGGCTATCTACTTATCCATAACATCACTAATCTATACGCACATCACAAGGCTGCTTTCTATTATAAAAGATGAGCGTCCCGATAGATTGGCAGAGGAAGCACTTCCGGTAATGGGGTTGGTTCGTCCCTTGGGCGAATTCTTGGCTTTACACCTACACCCACTCTAGGTACACTTAGAGTAGGGTTTGCATAGTAGGAGTACGCTCGCTTACTGCCTTGTTTCATATGCCTGCATATATACATTGTTTCAGCACCATGGTAGAACTATATCTACCTTTTTCGCTTTTGGTGTTTGTAATCACATTTCTCTGCTTCTGTCTACTAATCATTGCAGCACACGTATTTTATGCAAGAATAACGTTGGTTCAATAAATATTATTG
Source organism: Calotriton arnoldi (assembly GCA_963921515.1). Classification (NCBI taxonomy): domain Eukaryota; kingdom Metazoa; phylum Chordata; class Amphibia; order Caudata; family Salamandridae; genus Calotriton; species Calotriton arnoldi. Next base: position 842,272 of record CAWUFW010005874.1, read on the forward strand.
AAAACATCCTACTGTGTATTCTCTGCATATTTCTTTGAGAATAAGTGAGCACGAATGATTGAGCGAAAAGTTCTGTACTGTTTACACAATCCCTGAGGTGTCATCGTTGTCATGTTCAGTGGTTGCCAGAAACCATTCGCTCCCTGATAAGTTATGTGGGCTTAAGGTGGCACTGTGAGCTAGCTGGTCTATAGGCCAACATATCCTGCGGGGTTGTCCGGAATCAGTCTTGGCACCAAGCCCCTAGTTTATGTTGCCAAACAATGCGCAGATCCACCGGATTAGTAGGAACTACACAACACTATCCTCACCACTACCAATACTACCACCACCATCACTACTACTCCCCCCTTCAATACTACTATTTCCATCATAAATACCTTTACGGCCACCATCACCACTGCTACAACTGCCACCACCACTACAATATTTGTATGTGTTTATTTGTGCAAGATCATTGTGTTTTTGACAGAGTGTTATGTAGGTGCAAGACAATAGGTGATGTGTGCAAGACTCTGTGTGATTGCTATTACTTATTTAAGATGAGATCAGACCTATTCACTTTGCCAATGCTTGTTTCAGCTCTGAAAAATATTTTAACACCAGTCCTATATTCTAAAGAGTAACCACAGCGACCTCTCTCACACTCACAAGCAGTAACTCTTTGGAACAAAATGCCTGATTATCACATGTATGCTGCACATATGTTTCAAGACTGTATTTTCGAGCAAGACTGGGCTATGCATGCTGCATTTCTAGTAAACTTTCTCATAAAATTCCCGGTGTGTTTTATTTTACTAACATTGAATATTAGCCATATGTTCATAAAAATGGCGGGTATCTTTGTTACCTGTTTGTTCCAGGACAATCACTTTCAAGTTACAGTCGCATTTGGTACAGTTTCTTTTGCTGTTGTGCCCTTGGGGACTGTTCATGGCAAGATTTCATTTTACTACTAATAAATATCGAGAGACACTTACTTGTTTTTCATATCCGACAGGGTACATGTTCGGGTCGGTATCAACGTCACGGCTAGCATCACCAAAAAGTGAGGACAAGTTGAAACAAATTGAGTAAAGAGTATTAGGTGATCAATAAAAAATTAAACTTTTCTTTGGTACAAGATTTGTGTTCACCGAGACAACAGAATGTAAGGGACACAGCTTGATGACGTTGTGCTAAGAGGACAGACTCTATCAAAAGTTCCGGTTTACACTTCTTTTTTTTTACCCTTTATTCCCCCATGGTGCATGTAATAGTGAAGGTGCATTACATGTTGCTAATACCTCAACTATGGATGTCTCTATGTGGATTTTAACAATAAAGAAGTAGACTTGTGTGTGTGTCACGTACTATATGTGAGACTCTTTCTACGACAGGATACTAGGCCAGGATTATGCTATTATTTCCTTTTCTTTATTATGAACTCATTAACGAAGGGGGGCGTGGCTAACCGCCAAGCATGGCGGACGTGTCCTAGCCAAGCTCCGGACCGGGGCCCTGTATCCTGGCAATAATTGCGCTGCTACCGTCCCATTTGACCCTCGAAGCTGCCTGGCAGACCCCAGGCAGCCCTGTGCGACGCTCGAAGGACAAGAAAGTGGTGTGGTAGACATGGACGCTGAGCCTACAGACGGCGTCCCCGGCGTTGCGGCCCGAATCACAGGGAGGGCGGAGACCGCACTGCGCAGCTCTTTATTGGAGGCGTCCGCTGTGGTGGTAGGGGTACGGAGGAGCCGCAATAAGCTCGTAACTAAATATTAAATCGATTGGGGCTCGTCGGCACCGCCGACTCTGCCGTCGGAGGCTGGAGACACGGACCGGTGCCGACGGAGAGACCTTGCCGGACAGTACTGCGCAGGAGGAGGCCGGGCACCTACGGGTCCGACTTCCCTTAATTACACGTACCAACACAGCTTGATGCGAGTGCTGACTGGGCCAGATGTTGCGAATACCCCCCAATCATACCTGTGCAGTAACGTCTCCCTCCCACGGAGCACTGGTGCAGGTATCGTTGGTCCGGACCGGCATGAAGAAAAGCGCGCGGCAGAAGTGAGTGCGACTAAATACGCGAGGATCCAACAGGGCGCTCGAACAGCCAGAGGCGATTGGTGTACCTACGGCTTCCGGCCTGTGACCACAACTACGACTCAGGTCTGATATCGGGCCCGCTACCCGGAGAGAATAGCAGATTCCTGTCCTCCTCGGATGTGGGGTAGCGACAACAGTGAGTACTAGGCCTTTACCCGGAACTGTGTGATTGATGCTCATGTTGTAATCAGTCCAGCCCAGAGCCACAGGGCTCATTGAATTCTACGCGCCTTACCTAAGTGAACAGAGTGCCTGAGACTGGGGCTGGAGCTGGAAGCCGTACTGCCTGCATGAAGTGGTACTGAAGACTGCCTGGGCCTGAAATTAATAAAGGATAGCAGTGTTGAGCAGGGTGTGTACGGCAAGACTCGTGGAGAGACACCACATACTGCACTCCACACACTGCGCAGCACCTAAGGTACATGATGGGGCGCACAAGGGGGAAGCAAACTGACCCCCTAGCTTCGGAGGATATAAACAGTGCCTCTGATCCAGACTGTATACCGCCGACTACTGTGGATAAACAAGTTGACAAACTGGACCTGATATTGCAGGAGGTGCGCGACTCCAGACAGGCAATCGAACAACAAGTAAGAGCACTCGCAACCGGTCTCAAGCTTTTAAAGGCTGATCATAGCAAATTAGCAGATACTGTCCGAAGCCACAAGCTGCACCTCACAGAGATTATGCCACAGCACAAGACCCACTCGGAACAGATTGAACACTTGCAGCAGGAGCTCTCGGGTCTACGGGACAGAGTGGAAGACGCCGAAGGAAGGGCCCGCCGCAACAATGTGCGAATTGTGGGTCTGCCGGAACGCAGTGAGGGATCGAACCCCATCCAATATATAGAACAATGGTTCAGAGATGTGATTGCACTGGAAGGCCTCACTGAGTTCTTTAGTGTGGAGAGAGCACACAGGATACCAGCTCGACCCCCCCCCCTGGTGTTCCACCTAGGCCGATGATAGCGCGTATTCTAAATTTTAAAGATCGTGACACCTTGCTTCGCACAGCCCGCGAAAAAGCCCAATACAATTTGAGAACAAAAGAGTATCACTATACCTAGAGTTCACATTGGCGGTACCAAAAATGAGAGTATCGTTCCAGGAAGTTAAAACGCAGCTCAGAGGTCACAATATAAAATATGCTCTCCTCTTCCCGGCCAGGCTAAAAGTGATACACGACCAAAAATTCAATTTTTTCGATAGCCCGACTGAAGCGCAGGAATGGATGGAAGTCGCGTTGACGCCGGGCCCATCACAAAGTTCATCCCAGACTTCGAGGCCGAAACCACATAAAGCTCCAAAGACTGTACACGGGAAAGCAGACCGCAAGAAGTCGCCTCGAATGGATGTCACAGCAAGCCCATCCCGAGAGCAAATAATCAAGGGTCAGAAATCCGCGATAAAGGCAGCTGCAGCGCTGGATGGCCAGGATGTACACTCGACAGCGGGATCGCACAATTCATCAGAAGACACTACTGTACATTCTGACTCCGAAAGTAGCCTGGCCCTTTTTCCTTCTGTTACCCCACAGACAGTGAATGACTACTTGGGCTGAAGTAATTGGTTTGTATGTACAAGAGCCGGGGGGACCTACTGCTGGTATTTATAACTGTTTTATATTATGCATGTACTTATGGCACCGCTTGCACATAGGTTGTGTTAGGGCCCGGGCCTGGCCGGTTATGCGACTACCATGGTGAATTGCACCCTTAGGCTCCCTACTGACCATGGTTACCACCCCCCCCCCATAGCAACTGGAATTTTGACTAAATTGTTAGACCCCATAGGTTCTATTAGTATCATAGTTTGGTCCTCTGCTGTTCTGCGGGGGAACCTAGTAATGGGGATTGTTACTAGTTCAACCAGACTCACTTGCTGCTTCTCTACTTTTTGCCACCAAGACTGTATTGGGATAATTATGTCACAACAACATAACTTATATTATGGCTACTACGGGGAAATACAAGATCTTGACCTGGAATGTTAGGAGGATGGGGTCTGTACATTAGAGACATAGAATTTATGCACAGCTGAACAGACGAAAGGCCCAAATTGTTCTAATGCAGGAAACGCACCTCACACATAGCGAAGCCATTAAGTTAAGGAAAAAATGGCGGGGACAATTGTTCTGTACATCTTACTCTGTATTCACGAGGGGGGCAGCTATAGGGATCAGGAGTGGCACCCTGTTCATAGTTTCAGAACAGAAGATCGATACAAATGGCAGATATGTACTGCTCTGCAGTACACTGGATGGGGAGCCACTGGTACTTGGAAGCATATATGCCCCCAATACAGACCAGGATACATTTTTGGCGTCATTAAACATGGTACTGGTGGACTGGGAAGGCTACTCATGGGTGGTGGGAGGAGATTTTAATACGGTGCTAAATATAGACCTTGATCGTTCACAACCACCAATCTTGGGAGCTAGCAGTAAGAAGCAATCCGAAGCACTAGCGAGCTGGGTGACAGGATGGGCACTCGGGTGCGCATGGCGAGTGCACAACCCGACAAGTCGGGAGTATTCATTCTATTCCCCCACGCATATGTTGCATACACGCATCGACAGGGTGTTCTGCTCTATACCTTTACTCAAAAATGTTGCCCACGCTACTTATCTTGGGAAAACACTGTCTCACCATAACCCCTTAGAATTGACGCTGGAGTGGGGTAGGATCCCTACACCAGTACCAATATGGAGACTGCAACCAGTCGCCTTGGAGGACCCTGTCTTTCGCACTGCTCTCTCCACTGCCATAGCACATTACTTTACAGAAAACACGAACACCCCAAGTACACGCCAGGTGGAGTGGGAGGCGTTCAAGACGGTTATCCGTGGGGTGGCTATTGGTACTATGGTGGGGGTCAGGGCTATCATAGATAGAGAGCTGCGGGAACTGGAGGACCGACTGGGAGGGCTGTAAAGGACTGCAGCATTAGACAATGCAAATAAGGAAGCACATATAAAACATGCCGAACTCTTAGAACAACTGAGGACAATTGACTACCGCACCTATACTCAAAAACAGCATGCAGAGGCAGATAGGGTGGGGGCACTGCTAGCGAGGATTATATGAGACACGCCATTCCCTACCCCTATACATGAGGCACATACACCAGAGGGAATTACAGTAAATACACAATCTGGCATTAACATGGCTTTCAGAGACTATTACGAAGCATTATATGCGGCACCTGCGGAGCTACAGGAGGAGGAGCTGACCGGCTTCCTCGATGGCCTGGAGTTCCCCCAACCTACAGACGCGCAAAAAAAGGAACTTGCCGAGCCATAACAAAAGCTGAAATTCGATCAGCAATAAAAGACCTCCCACAAAACAAGACCCCAGGGCTATACGGCCTGCCTGTGAAGTTCTACGAGACTTTTTCGGCACAGTTGGTCCTCCACCTCGAAAAATTATACCACGCAGCACTGGAGACAGGTTTTTTACCCCCACTACTATACAGGCCTTGGTCACATCATTGCCGAAACCTGGCCGAGATCCAACAGACATGTCGGGCTTCCGCCCCCTTTCCCTTCTAAATACAGACTACAAAATCCTCAGTAAAATACTGGCTCGTAGATTACTTTACCACTTACCAAAAATGATACACATTGACCAGTGTGGCTTTGTCCCAGGCAGGAGTACATCACTGAATACTAGACGACTACATCAGATACTCACCTCGGTACCGGCAAGAGACGCTGAGGCAGGCTGTATCTCGCTGGACCTGCGACAGTTGTTTGATACTCTGCATTGAAACTATATGTTACGAGCCCTTTCGCTATTTGGTATACCCCAGGAAGACATAAACTGGGTCCGATTGCTGTATTCAGACCCAACGGCGCTGGCCCGTACAGGTGCCCATATTTCACGGCCCTATGCGGTGGCCAGAGGTACGAGGCAGGGGTGCCCTTTGTCCCCCCTGCTGTTCATGTTGGCGCTCAAAACACTGGCCACTGAGATACAGCGGTTGCGAAAGATAGGGGCATTAAGCTAGGGAACACGACCCATATACTCTCTGCTTACGCAGATGACATTATACTTTATTTCAACAACCTCCGGGGCCCCAATGAGCCCCTTCCCATGGTATTTAAGCTCTTTCAAACACTTTCTGGCCTAACCATAAACAAGTCTAAATCTTACGCTTATTATTTTAAGGACACTGCCCGTTTAGACCCTGTTCATTTTGGGCATTGGTCATTTCCTATCACCCCCTCCACATTTAAATATTTAGGTATACAAATCTATAGAGGACCACAGGATCTGTTGGAAGGTAACTTAGGTCGTACGATCAAGGCGCTAAAAACGCAAATCACATTCTGGACCTCACTACCACTCTCAGTAGCAGGAAGAGTGGCCATTTCTAAAATGGTTATGCTCCCTAGATTGCTTTACTTTTTTACCAATCTACCGATAATAATCCTGACGCATATATTTGAAATGCTAAACACAATGGTAACTGAGCAAATTTGGGGTAAAGGATGAAGGAGAGTGGGTCGTTCCAAACTACAGCTGGGAACGGACCGAGGAGGCTTGGGTGTTCCAGATTTCCAGGCATACTGCTATGCCAGCCAGCTCCAGTAGCTTTCTTACTGGACAGCTGGTCGCCACTTACAAGAGATAGACATGTCGCGGGCTGCTTGGGACAGGGGTGCATTACACACAGTGTTGTTGCCAAAAGTAGACCCCCGTCTTCAGCACCGCCATTACTGAAAGTAGCCATATCCTACTGGAAAAAGGCTATCCAATAAACCAAGGGAATGTGCCCATACGCTCCTAATATCCCATTGCTGGGGATTCCTACACCATCCGGGATAATTTCTAATAGGTGTCTGACCAAATGGACAGATGAAGGCGTTACTACAGTCGGAATGCTGTACACGGATAACATGTTTATGGACCATAACACGTTTGTGAGAGAGCAAGGGGTTCCTAATTCACTATATATCCTCCATGCTGGTATCAGTAGATATGTAAGAAGCATTTGGTCACCTGATGGCACGGAACCCCAAACACATGAACTCGTTCACATGTTATACTTCATGGGCAATGGGGGACACCTAACCAAATGGCTCCATAGAAGCATCCGAACGCATGCAGCAATTTCACTCCAGGAGCTTGGAGATAAATGGTCTGCAGATACTGGACGTGACATATTGGATAAGGACTGGGAGAAAATATTGGAATACCCCAAGAAAGTATCACGTAACCCTAAATTTAAGCTAATCCAATCCATGCTGGTACATAGGGCGTACTTGACCCCACATAGACTGAGCAAAATGTTCCCGAGCACAGCAGATGACTGTCCTCGCTGTCACACACAACCTGCTGGGCTACTTCACATGCTATGGACATGCCCTAGACTGATATTCTTCTGGGCGACAGTTTACAAACTCATCACTAAGGTGACACCGGGGATAGGGAAAGATACAGTGGAATACTGCATACTGGGACTATGTAAAAAGCGTAAGTCACAGGGAACGCAGGCAAGGTTCGCCAATCTGGTCTTAATATTGGCGAAGCGGGCAATCACAATGCGCTGGAAGTCTGCACAGCCCCCGGCGGCGTTAACGTGGCATAGCGAAGTGGTTCGCTGGGGGAGGGCTGAAAGTATGGAGATAAGAAGAGAAGAAAATAAAGGACTAAGGAAAAATCCGATTTCTCTGGAATGGGATGCACTGTTGGAACAATTTGTCGCTGCCGAACATTCACTGCATTAAAATGCTGTCTGCCTTGGGCATTACAAATGTATTACGACCCCAATCAATGGCAGACCCCATGGGAGCCGTACTAGAACGTAAAAAGCAAGATTGGAAGTTATATTCTAGGAAGCAGGAATCACATTGATTCTTGGTCGCTGCAATCAAGTTACGATAACACAACAGTGAGTCTGGAAGGTTGAGTGGGTGGGTCCGATAGTTGAAAATGACAGGGAGGAGGGGAGGGAATATAAATGCAATAATGTCCATTAACTGTTAATATGCTATAACTCTACGATGTATGCACTGTCTCAGCGAAGCCAATTGATGTGTTCTTATTTTGTAAAACCAATAAAATATGTTATAAAAAAAAAAACTCATTAACGAAGTGAAAATGCAAACACTGCAATAACCATCAATGTCGATTACAAAACATGTGACCAGCATAAACCAATGAACAGCATCTTAAGTGAATAAATCTCTGTATAGCCACCATCTTTCCCTCTTTCTTTCCTTTGCTATGACTGCTCAGAGAAGTCATTTCTATTGCTCTTATTTCCGTTTGCCTTACATTTTACTTTGCCTTAAGATTGTATTTATCATGTAATGCCTCTTTTTTGTTTCAGACCCCGCACCCGTAAGCTCTGCCGCGCCACGCAAGCGGAGCCCACGACTCAAGCAGTCTCATTTACAGCTTCATTTCTGCGCTGCGGACACTCAGGGTCTACCGCGTACCTTCGCTGTGGAGCTACGCGAAATCCACTCAGCGTACCTTCGCTGTGGAGCTACGCGAAATCTGATCGGAGCGCATCACATCCCAGAAAATTTCTGTGAATGAAATGTCAACCCCTTGGCGAGGGTCAGGTCTAAGGAACCTGATGGTTAATTCCTACAGATCTGCAATCCTTAAGACCCTACAATCAAGAGATTACTGAGGTACTCTCCCTTATGAGATGTTAATCAGGGCTTGAAATGTTTGAAGAGCTTGCCTGGGATGCAAATTCAGATCTTTCTAGTAAGCCGTTATCAGCCAGATTGGCTATGCTGTTGTATCTCTTGTCCTGGCACATAGTACCAGATGCGCAGGTTCATCGATCTGCATGGAACACAGTTTATTAGTTAAAATTGTAAGATTATGCAGCAGATGTTGTATTATGTGGCAAATATGGCAGAGCCATAATTATATAGAAAACATTTGCAAACCAGGATATTTTGCCATTCATGTTTGAATTGATCTTGTGGGAAAAGGAAAGAGAAGTGCTGATGACAGAAACTGCATGGCTCCGAGACAAATGGCTTCTGCTTCCACTTTTAAGAGTATTTGGGACATTCTGCGATTGGAAAAATATCCCACTTTGTGAATGTATTTTAATGTCAATAACTCATATTAAACCTTAATAAACATGTATATCCACAGGTGGACTTAAATAACGTAATAAGCTGTAACTGGTCAGTGAAATGCCAAACAAATACAAAAAATTTGAATATTTTGCGCATTCTGGCCGCACCTCTGACTCCGCCCACTGATCCCATCCTCGAGTTATTTCCGCCCTCTGATTCTCCGCCCACAGTTACCCTACTTTTTTTTCCCCACTTCGACCACTGTTCACAGCAGGAGGGGCAGCAACTGAGAGAACGTTTAAGACACCTACTCGTGACCCAACTTTTCCAGATAATTCCAAATTCTGCAGTGTGCTGCATCAAAGAGACTGAATACTGGATTACAGAATTTAGGCCTAGAGTTACTTTTCTACTGCTAATTTCCTCTATAAAACCCTTTGCAACACTGCCAATGGTCACTCTGGAACATTGGGTGAAATGTGCAATGGCTCAAGCAGGTATTCACATGGGTAGGTTTATGGCTCATTTAGTCAGGGGAGCGATGGCTACGAAATTGGTTTCGGCTTGAGTCTGTCTGGAGGATATTGAAATAAACATTAAAAAAAAAAAAAATCATTTTATTTTACTCCTTTAATGGCATTACGGGTGGCATCCAAGCGTTTTTTTTGTTGAATATTTTTTATTGCATTTCAACGTTATAAGTGTGACAGCCAACGCCAGTGGGAGGTACACAATGTACACCAACACAGCAGTGTGTATATCTACATCGATGATGAGGAGAACAGTGTTAATATTATCTCCACCGTATTTCGGTGCACATTAATAAAGTGACAACGTTTGAACATGTTCACACTACGAGCCAATGACACTTTGGGGTCGATTCCGATTCGGGCCGGAAAAAGCACCGACCGACTCGGATCCGGAAAAAATACCGACCGGCACGTACCCGTGGCGCCCGACACGCCAAGTACGATGCAAGGCGCGAAAAATCCGACCGACACGTAACGAAACCAAGTCGACCGACCGAGCCGCACGGAAAACAGCAATCCGGCCGGAAAAACACGCGAATCCAACCGACCGACACGCACCCGGAACAAATCCGACCGAAACGTACACGCTAACTCCAAACCGCTAAGTATGATGCAAGGCGCGAAAACCACGAGCGAGTCGGATGGAGGACAAGCCGTACGACCGACACGCATACAAAACCGAGCCGAAGCAACACAATACACCGCGACCGACGCGTACGCAGCATAGAAAACTGCACAAACACAGCGTGAACGAAACGGAGAACACCGTACGAGACCAATGCAGGGTCCGACTCGGTCACAAGAACGTTTCCAACATACACAAACAGCACAAAGGAAAAATCACCCAAAAAAAGGCCAAACAAGCAATTACCAAGCCAATAAATACTGGGGGGGTGGGGACAGAGAACAAAGACACACCCACAACTCCACCTATATAAAGGACACAAATCACTACCATGAGCCTTTGCAAATGCCATTCCACTGCCAGCACCCAAGAGAAAGCAACCACACACCCACAGCTCATCCCTCACACAAGCCACACACCATCAGCACACCAACAAATACCTACCTCACATACACCCAGCAAAACACACACTCACACACCCTCACCTGCACACCAACACACACATCACTCACCATCACCACCCATCACCATGCCCCCAAGAAGAATCACAAGTTCCTAGATTGTGAATTGGAAGTCCTGGTAGACGAGATCCTCAGGGTAGAGCCACAGCTGTTTGGCACATTGGTCCAACAGACCCCCATGTTGCAGAAAACCAAGATGTGGGAGAGGATCATCAACAGGGTGAACGCACAATCACCATGTCGGCGCACAAAGACCGACATCCAGAACAGGTGGTATGACGTGCGCAGGAGGGTACGGAAACTGCTGAAGCAAGACTACATCAACAGCCAACACACCGGCAGTGGCCCTCCTGCCAAGCCAATATACCTCAGGCCCTGGGAGGAGAAGGTGCGGGCCATCCTACCGCCAGTGAGCATATATGGACTAGAGGACATCCCAGAGCCTGGTGAGTACACAACAAATGTACACAATATACTGCCACAAAACACACACACATCACTGTCAAGGGAGAGTCAAACCATGCACTCATAGCAATCACACAGCAACCAGAACAGAATCATCCCAAAATGTGTATGTCAGTCAGAGAAACACAACACATGCCATCAAAAAAGTCACATCCAACTGTGCCAACACATGTACAAACACAACCACAACTACAGCTAGGCAGTGGCACAAATAGAACTAACAAACACATCCACACATGTAGCCACCACAACAACACCAACACACAGTGAAGACCACTCAAAGGAAGGAATTCTGTGTATGCTGGCCAAGTCAGTGTAGCCAATAGCATCATGGGAGTCGCAGTCACACATATTGCCCGCCCCAAAACTGTTCCATCAACACCACCATGAACCATGCGCACATCACAGGGAGTGGAGAAGGACTCACAAGATGGCTGACACTGGCTACTGCTGTGGGGAGCACAAGGCCCTGCTGCCAACTGTGCACCAACAAACAGCAGGACACCACTGACTGACATCCTGAGAGACAACTTCCACTCCCTGCAATGCAAGCACGTTCCATGGTGGGATATCTGGCTGGCTGGGTGGGAAGGGGAACTTGCAGCACTGACTATAGTCACCAGCACCTCCCCTCACACCCCCCAACACAAACTCCACAGTACCCACCTGGTAGAATGCAATGCCCTCCATCCTAACACAAGATCCCACAAAGCACCACCACCCTGGGTTATGTTGTGTGAAGCACAGGGACACTCTTGGAACTCTTAGCCAAACAACTGCCAGGACAACACTCCCAGCCATCCTGTCAGCACAGCCAGCCCACCCCACAGGGAAGCAGAGTCAAAGGAAGGAAGCATGGGCATGCTGGGAAGGGGGTGGAGGCAATAGCATGATGGGAGTCGTAGTCACAGACATTGCTCAGCCTCACAACTGGCCCATCAACACCACCCTGAACCATGCTCACATCACAGGGAGTGGAGAAGGACTCACAAGATGGCTGACACTGGCTACTGCTGTGGGGAGCACAAGGCCCTGCTGGCAACTGTGCACCAACAAACAGCAGGACACCACTGACTGACATCCTGAGAGACAACTTACACTCCCTGCAATGCAAGCACGTTCCATGGTGGGATATCTGGCTGGCTGGGTGGGAAGGGGGACTTGCAGCACTGACTATAGTCACCAGCACCTCCCCTCACACCCCCCAACACAAACTCCACAGTACCCACCTGGTAGAATGCAATGCCCTCCATCCTAACACAAGATCCCACAAAGCACCACCACCCTGGGTTATGTTGTGTGAAGCACAGGGACACTCTTGGGACTCTTAGCCAAACAACTGCCAGGACAACACTCCCAGCCATCCTGTCAGCACAGCCAGCCCACCCCACAGGGAAGCAGAGTCAAAAGGAAGGAAGCATGGGCATGCTGGGAAGGGGGTGGAGGCAATAGCATGATGGGAGTCGTAGTCACAGACATTGCTCAGCCTCACAACTGGCCCATCAACACCACCCTGAACCATGCTCACATCACAGGGAGTGGAGAAGGACTCACAAGATGGCTGACACTGGCTACTGCTGTGGGGAGCACAAGGCCCTGCTGCCAACTGTGCACCAACAAACAGCAGGACACCACTGACTGACATCCTGAGAGACAACTTACACTCCCTGCAATGCAAGCACGTTCCATGGTGGGATATCTGGCTGGCTGGGTGGGAAGGGGGACTTGCAGCACTGACTATAGTCACCAGCACCTCCCCTCACACCCCCCAACACAAACTCCACAGTACCCACCTGGTAGAATGCAATGCCCTCCATCCTAACACAAGATCCCACAAAGCACCACCACCCTGGGTTATGTTGTGTGAAGCACAGGGACACTCTTGGGACTCTTAGCCAAACAACTGCCAGGACAACACTCCCAGCCATCCTGTCAGCACAGCCAGCCCAACCCACAGGGAAGCAGAGTCAAAAGGAAGGAAGCATGGGCATGCTGGGAAGGGGGAGGAGGCAATAGCATGATGGGAGTCGTAGTCACAGCCCTACATCCCCCACCACATGGCCCAGCAAGCTCACACTCACGCATGCACATCCCACAGAGAGTGGAAAGGCCCATCAAAGATGTCTGACACTGTTGCTGTGTCGTGGGGAGCACAAGGGCATGCTGGGTACTGCACACCAACCAACAGCAGGACACCACTGTCAGCCATCTTGCCATTGCCCTCACACCCACACCCACTGAACTCCACACAAAAGCAAGTAAGTATGGGAATGCTGGCAAGTGGGGTGGAGGCAATGGCATGATGGGAGTCGTAGTCACAGACATAGCTCACCCCCACAACTGTCCCATCAACACCACCCTGAACCATGCTCACATCACAGGGAGTGGAGAAGGACTCACAAGATGGCTGACACTGGCTACTGCTGTGGGGAGCACAAGGCCCTGCTGGCAACTGTGCACCAACAAACAGCAGGACACCACTGACTGACATCCTGAGAGACAACTTCCACTCCCTGCAATGCAAGCACGTTCCATGGTGGGATATCTGGCTGGCTGGGTGGGAAGGGGGACTTGCAGCACTGACTATAGTCACCAGCACCTCCCCTCACACCCCCCCAACACAAACTCCACAGTACCCACCTGGTAGAATGCAATGCCCTCCATCCTAACACAAGATCCCACAAAGCACCACCACCCTGGGTTATGTTGTGTGAAGCACAGGGACACTCTTGGGACTCTTAGCCAAACAACTGCCAGGACAACACTCCCAGCCATCCTGTCAGCACAGCCAGCCCAACCCACAGGGAAGCAGAGTCAAAGGAAGGAAGCATGGGCATGCTGGGAAGGGGGTGGAGGCAATAGCATGATGGGAGTCGTAGTCACAGACATTGCTCAGCCTCACAACTGGCCCATCAACACCACCCTGAACCATGCTCACATCACAGGGAGTGGAGAAGGACTCACAAGATGGCTGACACTGGCTACTGCTGTGGGGAGCACAAGGCCCTGCTGCCAACTGTGCACCAACAAACAGCAGGACACCACTGACTGACATCCTGAGAGACAACTTCCACTCCCTGCAATGCAAGCACGTTCCATGGTGGGATAACTGACTGGCTGGGTGGGTGGGAAGGAGGTCCGGCTGTCAACCAAACACAAGCAATGCAGACCATGTTCACACCCCAGAAAATACATAGAAATGCCCAAATAATGCAGGACAATGTGCCACACCAATATCAACCCCTGACTGTGACGACTTAGGACAATGCAATGTACAGGCCCGCACCCAGAGGCACAGTCACAACTGTCATGTGTGTCAACCATTGATGCCTGCAGAAACATGACATACATTGTTTGTGTCTCCCAAAAACAGGTGATGATGGGGACACAGCAGCAGACGCTGAGGAGTCCCAGTCCCAGGCTCAAGAGGATGCCGAGCTCACTGGCGTCGTACAGCCTCTGTCCTCCTCGGACGATGAAGAACAACCTGGCACATCCGGTGCAAGTCAACATGCAGCACCAGCAGGACCACCAGCTGCAGCACCAGCAGGACCACCAGCTGCACCCCCTGCACCCACCCCTACAACGACTGTCACCACGAATACCATCCCTGCCGACATGGACAGAATAAGGAGCAACACCAGCACAGTGACCCTGGACCAACCTGGGGCCATGGACACCACCACCACCACCAACCCCCAAGGTGGACCAGGGTTATCTGTGCGTGCCACTGCACACACTGCACATGTCAGCAGGGGTGGTGGGAGGGGTGGGAGACAGAGGTCGCTGCTTGCAGACGTTGCTGGTGTGCATGACGACCCACAACTGGTACGCATAGCTGATGCGTACCAGTCCAGCACCGGAGAGCTCAGCCAGGTAGTGGGGCTCCTCAGAGACATTAAACAGCAGCAGGCTGCCCATCATGCCCGCTTGGACTCCCACATGTCCCACGTGGAGTCACACATGTCCCGTGTGGACTCACACATGTCCCGCGTGGAGTCCAAGTGGGATGCACTGCATGAGATGACGGCGGTGCACAGGGACATTTTACAATGCCTCCGCCAGATGAACAGCAACCAGTCCACACCTCCCTGTGTGCCAACAACATCTGGTGCCGAACAAACTGCAACTGCCACAGGGAGGGAGGAGGACTCTGGCGGAGAGTCCCCTGCACCGCAGCAGCCTGCACTTGAGGGCCCCCCAAGAAGAGGGGTCGTCCGAGGAGGGAAAAGTAAGAGGCCGATGGCCAAGCGCAACTCCCAGGAAGCCTGAACCTGTTCTGGATGTTCGCCTTTGTGCACAGACTGTTCACCCTGTTGACGGCAACACTACTCCCACACATTGCATGGGGAGTACAAGTTGGACCAATGTGTCAGACAACTGTGGCCCGATACTGGGGATCCTGTCTACCCGGACTTTCAATTCACCTAGGAACTTGGGATTGCAAGATTCATGTACAGCACAACCCATCCTATGCACTATTAACACAAATGTATCACAATAAACACAGTAATACACCATACTTGCCTCTGTCGTGATTCCAACGTGGGTGCTGTTATGGGGATGATGAACTGCAAAATTACACTGTGTATGCGAACTGCAACAGCAAGGACAACACAGGCATGTGAGTACAGGCAACGTGACACACATGAGGGAGACACACCACCAGGGCTACACGACACATACACACCTAGGCCATCTGACTCATTGCCTACACTGATGTTGCCAGGGAAGACGGTGCAATGCACAGACACCACACCCATTCCCAGTTGGAGTCAAGTAGCCCACAGGTGCAGTAAGCAAATGGCAGTCAAATGTGTGACCACAGACAACGCACATCACAAAGTGAAGCACAGGTTTATTACACAGTTGCAACATGCCGTAACCACTACAGATGCAAGGTAACCCCACCTGGTAGCGGGCACACAGTCAACAACTGTAGACGGAAGGAAGTCCATGGGTGTGGCGCACATCACCTGTAGGGACACAACAGCTACCAGCCTGGATGTGCGATCACGTCGTCGGTGGACACAGTTGACCAAACGAATCTGAAAGTACCCTGTGAAGGACAGAAATGACACACAGTCAAAAGCAATGGAGTACAGGACAGAACAGCAAAACTCATGCACAATACATGTTACAAGATACCCACCCAGAACCAAGTTAGCATGTCAACACTGTTGGGGAGTACAGCCCACCTGTCACCACACATCGCAACACACATCCAGTCAAGTAGCCCATGGACACACTCCAACAGCACCAGAGCACCACCCACACATCATGCCAACTCACATCATTGACATGACACCTCAGGATACTCACATTCAGCTAAAGAAGTTGGTGATGAGCTGTGTGCGGACATCACCATCACCATCATCATCATCGTCACTGGCATCGTGGTCCAGGCCAGGATCCTCCACAGGTGGCGGATGTTGGTCATTGTCATCCTGGATGAGAGGCAACTCCTTCCGCACTGCCAGGTTGTGGAGCATGCAGCAGACGATGATAATCTTGCACACTTTCGCAGGGGCATATGGGAGGGACCCTCCGGTCTTGTCCAGGCAGCGGAAGCGGCTCTTCAGGAGACCAAAGGTCCGCTCAATCACTCTCCTGGTCCGACCATGTGCCTCATTGTAGCGCATCTGGGCAGGTGTCACAGGGTTCCTGAGGGGTGTCAGCAACCACGGCATGTTGGGGTATCCCGAGTCACCTACGGACAGACAAGTGCACATTAGCTGACTTGGAAAAGTGGGCGGAATACTACAGATCAGATCACACACAATGGCACAAAGTCAGTACACACCGACAAGCCAGGCACGCTGGTTCTGCATCTGTGCCATCATCCTGGGGATGCGACTACTCCTCATCACAAAGGCATCGTGTGCTGAACCAGGGAAACGGGCACACACGTGTGTGATGGTCATGTCTGCAAGACACACCACCAGTGCATTGACCGAGTGGTAGTGCTTGCGGTTCCTGTAGGCCTGCTCCTGGGCCTGTGGTGGTACCAAAGCCACATGTGTCCCATCAATGGAGCCAATTACATGCGGCATCCTCCCCAGGGCATAAAAGTCACTCTTCACGTCAGTGAGTCGTCGCAGATCTAGGGAAATAGATGTACCGGTTCAGGAAGAGCAACATTGCCGCACAAAACATCGCGGAGCACACGGCTGAACATGGTCTGTGACATCCCACCAGCAGTCGCCACAGTATGTTGGAAGGTACCGGTGGCAAAGAAGTGTAGGGCTGCCATCACCTTCACCTTGGGGGTCAGCGCTGTAGGATACGGCCGGCCAGGCTGCAAATGTGGGGACAACTGCACTGCCAAATCCTCAATCAGCTGCCTGGTGAAGCGGTACCGTCGGATGCTGTCCCGTTCCACCATCGTTGCCAGGTCTGGGAATGGCCGATGGACAGCAGGAGCCCTGCAGTGCAGAGGAGAAGTAAGCAAGATTGTCAGTCACCCCACATATGCGGCATTGAACACACTCAAGATCCCAACATACATCATTATGAGGCACAACTACATGAAGTGTGCAGTACCGGAAGGACATGTATGGTACATACATGGCCAACATCTGTCAACACGGTCCTACAGGTGGCATCAATTTGTCCCAGGTTGGCCCATTGGATATCATGATGCCGTGTCACAGTTCCCATCTCCTGCTGCCGTGTCACAATCACCCCCACAGTGACATGTGAGGACAGATGTGCCCCAGGCACCACAGCTCAACGACAGGTACATTCCCAGGGACCCTGTAATGCCACATGGACACTGGCATCACATGGAGTATCATGTGTACACCACAGCAAAACAAACATGACCCCCACAGGTAGTGGCCCCACTTGCCACGGCAGGACAGACATGGACGTCTGTGACACACACGCACAACATCAGAGTCCATGCACACACAACGTGGATGTGGAGACTGTCTCCCATTGTGCACATGAAATCAGAGACATTGTAAACACTACATGCACAAAGACTGTGGAGGTCCATCACTATTGTGCCACTGGGACACCCTGGCTCAAACATACCGTCCCACATGGGACTCACGGGGTATGTGACATGACATACACAAACACCACTGTGAAATGTGACCATGGCACATGCACAGATATGAACAGTTGCACATCACAGTAGTCACGTACACGTAACACCCAGGATCCTGTCCCCATGAACACGTGCACAGCCTGGGGGTGGCTGCCCACAGGTGACACCCACAGGACAACATGTACACCAACATACACACAATAGGAAATGCAGCCTTACATGCCTTATGATAAGGTTTGGACAGGCTGTCGTGATGTAGGTGTGCCCCTCACTCCCTGGGAGCTATCTGTGGCTGGCATATGTCCATCTGAGACAGGCATGCTGACATATGCCAGTCACATGTACAGTGATGCGTTGAACAGCAATGGACCGATCGGTGCCTCCGTCCGGCCCATTGCATTCAATGTGTGCGGGTACGTGTTGTACCCCTGTGCGCGTTGTACTGCAATGGACCGATCGGTGCCTCCGGCCGGCCCATTGCATTCAATGTGTGCGGGTACGCGTTGTACCCCTATGCGCATTGTACCCCTGTGCGCGTTGAACTGCAATGGACCGATCGGTGCCTCCGGCCGGCCCATTGCTTTCAATGTGTGCGGGTACGCGTTGTACCCCTGTGCGCGTTGAACTGCAATGGACCGATCGGTGCGCACCCATTGACAATGGGCTTGCCTGGCAACGGACGCGTTTTCGAATTTCGAGCGAGTCGGTTGCTGGAAAATCAGTTGGTCACCCACAACAATGTTGCAAAATCATGTATGTCATGAAGTTGAAGATTTGAAGGATGCTGTGGGCGTGTTTTGGTGCTGCTATTCCATGGATTGGCCAGATTCAGAAGATGCAAACGACTTGGACCTATCACTTTGGACACAAGGGACAGTATCTGCCTCTCCAGCACATATATATTGCTGGCTGTTCCCCTGAGAGCCCACTTGCCTGCACTACATGCTCCAAGACGACATCTGCCACTGCACTGCTGCTGTCTCTGCCCCTCTGGACCCTGCAATGGCACGTACTGTGGAGAGAGCCCCAGCCTTCAGCCTTGAAGAGAACCAGGCCCTGCTGGACAGCCTACTTCCACAGTACAGCAAGCTGTATGGGACACCAGGGGAGCAGGTGAGTGTCCTGTGCACTGCCTTTCTGAATGTGCATTTTGTCTGACTAGCAAGGCTGAGAGTCTGCACGCCACTGGCTAGCAGGCTCACTGAGTAGTTGTCACCCCCCATAGTGTGTAGTGACTTGCACTGGACAGGTATGGTGCAGTGACAGTGCTTCTGAACAGGGTTTTACTCCCCATGCAATGATACCATGTAGTGACTTCTGGAAAACTGTCCATGGGCAGCCGTGCACTGCCTGTGTACACCATGTGCCCCTGTGATTGCGACATGTATATGCAACTGTGTCATGCACGGATATGTTGCATGTGTAGTAATGGCCTTATCACTTTGTCATCCTGACAGGCTTCTGCCCATCGGAAGCAGGAGATCTGGAAGGACATCGTCCGGGCTGTCCGGTCCGTGGGGGTCTACAAGCGCTGGATCCGCAACTGCCAAAAGAGGTGGCAGGACCTTCGGGGCTGGACCCGGAGGATTGCACGGGTCCAGCTGAAGCTGTCGCCTCCTCGCAGGAGGGGCGGAACACGGACCCAGACCCCCACATGCTCAGGATCCTGGCGGTGTTCTTTCCAGACCTGGATGGGCAGCTGAAGGCCAGAGAGCAGCAAGGAGGGGGTGAGTCAAAGACTGCACTGTGAACTCTGTCTAACATGCTATGTGCCCTCCTCAGGCCTGGTTAAACTGCCACAGTACAGCAGTCATGTTGTCCAGGAGCCATGTCCCTCTATTGTGCACTGCCCACTCCTCATCTGATACCCAGGTGTGGCCCTTACATGCAGGGAATTCTGTCACTTAGGACTGTGTCCTGGCAGTTTGCTTGACTCAAGGTGGGAGACAGCATCTGTTTCCCTGACTCTGTGGTGGGCATCATGGGTGGGTCCATTGCTTACACAATGCCTGTATTCTGACATGTATTCAGCGTGTTACTTTGATCTGTGGTCCAATTGCTGAGCTGATCCACCACATGTGGCTGGGGTATCTGGCACACACCCATGCTGCGGGTGGGAACAATGTTTGGGCCCCAGGAGTATGTATATGACGTGTGTCACACATACTTAGCCAGCTGCCTACAGTCCAGGGCTCATCCCTCATTCATGTGGGGCTGGACAGTCATGCCTACTCCAGGCCATACAATACACTCTGTACTCCCACTCCCGTGTATCAGCTGACATATTGTGCACAGTGATTTGACCCCTCAGGTGTCTGCCTCTGTGTCAGTGTGCTGTGGATTAGTCGCCAGGACTGCTGTGGAGTTTCTTGGTAGGGGCTCAGCATGCCACTGGAGATGTGACCATAGGAGACGATACTTGTGTGTCACATAGGTGTCTGATCAGCTGCCCATGCAGACTGGGGCATGTGAATGTGAAGTTCAGGCAGCTGTTCCCCATTCACTGCAGAGTGTGAGGGGCTCAGGTTCAGAGGGTAGTGTCACAGGTCTCCCATATGTCCAATAGGTATGACCTGGACAGATGAGGGTTGAGAGGATGTGTTGTGGGGGGGATGTACATGTGCACTTGTGCAGCTCCAGGACTTGCATTCCCCATGACCTACTATTGTGACACAGTGCAGAGTGTTGTTGTCTGGCTGCAAAGTCATACATCACTGAGACAGTGATGTATGACTTTGCAGTCATGCCTCCGCCATGGCATGTGTCTACTGATTGGTGAGCCTGCAGGGGAGTGACATGTGCTACATGCACACCATAGTGGCGCTGGCTATCAGGACATGGGTGCATCATGGTGTCTGTCGCTGGTATGCATCACATGCATTTCCTATTTGACTCTGGGCATCCCTTTCATCCGGAAACCTGTACTGACTCAGTGGCAAGAGCTGTGATGTGTGCATGTCCACATGCCACACCGTGTCCTCTGCACTGTCCAACTACTGTGTACTTGGTGCATGTGTCCACACTGGGGTGTTGCAATCCAACAGACACCAGACAGATGGGTGCAAGGCCATGTGGGATGTGAGTGCCATGCTTGGCATCAGACTGACAATTGGCTTCTCCTGTTCAGTTAGGGCACTTTTAGCAATGTACAACTAATGATGCCAGGGCTTGCTCTGTGATGTGCTGTGCTCACAGTGGTGTGTGCGTTTTGTGCAGGTGACTGATGTCTGTCTGTTTCCCCATTGTTTGCAGATACATCCACGGCCACGGAAGGGGACAGCTCCATGGACCAGGAGGAGCCAGAGAGCCAGACTGGGTCAGCAGCCGAGGAGTGGTCGGAGGGACCCAGTGGCACGGAGGGCGAGGGGAGCCACACCGAGGAGTCCTCAGCAGCATCCACCTCAGCTGAGGACCAGAGCAACTCGGAGGATGACTCCCTTGTGGAGGCGGGTGTCAGCAGCCACCACACCCCAGCTAGTGTTGCTGTCCCCGCCACCACCAGCACCACCACCGCCCTCCCATCGGCTCCCATTCCCCAGGTCCGTGGAGGCTCCCATGTCCGGGAGCGTGTCTCCTTTGGGCCAGGCACCGCAGCCCCTGCCCCTGTGTCCCCTGCTGCCCTGAGTGAGGAGTCTGTGTACCTCCTTCGCCAGCTCCATGTAGGCCAGACAGCCATGCTGAGTGTCCTCCATGCGCACACCGCGCTGTTGACTCAGCTGGTGTCGTTCATGGAGGGCATCTCATCTGGCATGTCTGACCTACAGAGGGGCAATAGGTCCATGGACTCCTCCCTGACGGCAGCAGTGTCCCTCCTCAAACGGTCTCTCACCCCTCCTGCCTCTGCTCCATCCACACTCCCCAGCACCTTACCCATCCCAAGCACACACACACCGGCACAGGCACACACCAGCACACACACATCCAGCACACTGACACACACGCCAATGACAAAACGCACACGCACGCACATTCAGGGGACTGAAGCCAGACTCACAGGGGATGGGGCCCTGGAACACACACACGCATCCACATGCACTGCGCAGTCCTCAGTTCCCTCTCCCTCCAAAGCACCCTCCCTTGCCTCACCTGCAACCCCAAAGTCACAGCAGCTCTTCCTCTGTGACCTCGGCCTCTTCCCCACCGATGAAGCTGCTCCAGCATCCCGGGGAAGAGGAAGCCCACCCACACGGAGCAGAGTGCCCCTCGCCCCCGGACACCCTCCCCCAGGCGCAGACGGACTGAGGCCCCCACCCGCAAGTCCCCCGGAGTCCTAAGAGCAAGACCCGGCCACCGCCCTGCAGCTCAGGCACAAGGTCTCCGTCCTCCATCCCTCAGGCCCCCACTGCACAGGTGCCCCCACCACACCCTGCCCCAGGTTCCCCCACCCACAGATATACCATCCCCAAGAGGATCAGGCCTTCTCCCCCTGCCACTTGCTCTCCCAGCACCACACCCCCGCTGCGCTTGTCTGTGCCACTGATGTGGTGAGGGTGTCCTCCCCTCTGTCCAACCCACCTTGCCTGTTCCCCATTCTCCTCCCCTGGAGGTAGGCACTGCAGTGGAGTCCACTACCGCCCTGTCTGACTTGGGCACTGCAGTGGCGGACCTGTCCACTCCATCTGCAGGGTCCACTGCAGTTGTGCCGGCCCCCACGACATCTGAGTCATGCCCCCAGTTGTGCCGGCACACACCATGTCAGACACCTCCACTGCAGTTGTCAGTGGCTCTCCAGCACCCACCACCCCTTCCCTGACTCCCCCTGGTGAGCCCTGATCCTGTCCCTGCGGTGCCTGGCCTGCCCCCGGTTGCCCCTCCTAGTGGATTGTCCCTGGTTTTGTGCAGGCATGCGTAGGGTGACATCTGCCAGTGTCACCCTGTTTGAACTTTGACAATGGACTGGCCATTGGCCTTTGCTCTTTTTTCTGGACGTCGTTTTCATTCAACACATATGCTGAATAAAGCAACTTTCTTTTCTCTAGTGCTCATGCTTCAGATGTACATGTTGTTGGTGCTGCTAACCATGCCCTTGCTGCAGTGATGGTGATATCTGGTCTCATGATTATGAAGTGTTACTGTGCAGGAACCCATGTGGTCCAGGGGAATGTGTCCTATCATGTGGTGTATCCATGTCATCCATAGCAGCATCTGAGGGTGTCATGTGTTCAGTATTTGGCAATGGGATTTCCTACTTACATTAGCAATTTCATATCTGTGGCTTCCACCCCTGCACATCTGTTGTGCCTGCCATTGTTGGATTTGTCTACTTCCTGACCGTGTTGCCATCTCCACTGGACATGCAGGTTTGGGCATCAATGGGGAAGGACTCATCCGTGTAGTCAGTGCAACATTGCTATACAAGTGTGTTGGATCTGTGCTGATGATTCCGTTGGCACATCCATGACCAGGCTGATGTGACGGGAGCCCTCATTTGGTGCTAATTGTTGATTGTGTGACCAAGTGCTCAGCTGACATGATGGGGCCCTACTGAGGCAACATATGGCACAGCTTTCCTCACACAGGAGTGGAGTCCCCTCATGGCAGTGTGTACACGTGTGACATTGCCTGCGCCCAAGGTGTGTGTTGTATGTGCATGTCTGTGTGTTCACTTCCATTTATCTGCGCATGCTGTGATCCCTAGTGTTGTACCTGTTTGTGATGCTTGCTGACTTGAGCTATGTTCCCCCAAAGTCTTCTCCCTGTGTTCTCTGTGATGTGGGTGCATGTCACATTACTGGTCATCAGGGTGTCACCCATAGGTGTGTTTGCTGTCAGGGCTGAGTTTGTGTGCAGACGCAGATGGGTCACAGTCAGGTTTCCCCTTGGCACTTGTTGTTTGCCCCTGTCATGTGATTTTCAGTTCGTGTTATCTTTAAGTTATTGTGACACGTTGTGTGTGTGACTGCTGGCACTCCTCAGGGTCCGGGCTGCGATGTTGGTTGTTGTCTATGTGTGTTCTTTGTGGGTGACCTTGGCTTCTTCATTGGTGTGTGACTGTGGCTGGGATCCCATTGGTTGGTGTGGTATCGCCGTCATGTCCATGTACAGCGTAGTGTGCAGTGTGTCAGACATTCAGGAGTCTTGTTGAGTGGCCATGTGTGATGTGTTTCTGCACCTTGGTTCCCACCCACCACCCTGGAATAGTCATGGGTGCATGTGCAATGTCACCAGTGCATGTGTACTTCACTGCTGCACATTGTTGGAGGTCGAGGGGTGTGGTCTTGAGTGTGTGCAGATGGGAGTTGTTGCCCAGCTAGACCCCTGCCTCCATGTTGGCCTTGGCTTACTGGCCATGCTGATTGATTTGTGCTTGTGTCGGTGTGATGGTAGTTTGTTGCTCAGGACACATGACTGTGGTTCACAGTGTGAACCACATTCAGCGTTTGTCATCAGAGTGGGATTATTATGCAGCCAAGGGTCACCACATTGTGGGGGCCCTGTGGGTGGTGCTGTGGTGTGTCTGTGTCTTGCTGTGTCAGTTGTTGTTCCTACGTGCCTGTGTGACATGTGTGTTTTGTGCTCCCTCTCATCTGACAATGCCTGCTTGCCCACATAGGGGATTTGGATCCATGAGTTACCTTAGTGTGGCAGTGTATGCACATCTGTATGATTGGTATTCAGCTCTCCTCATGTGTTGAGTGGTTACCTGGGGACACTGGCACCCCCCCCTCACCTGCTGTGTATGATGACAGTGTTGGTCTGCCTGTTTGTGTTTGTGCATCTGCACCACTGCATTGGCATATCTTGGGTGTGCCATTGGCTGTATGTTGTTTGGTGTGTTTCCCCTGCTGTCCCTGGGACTCCTAGGTCATCGGTCAGCACAGTGATCATGGTTTGTGTGTCCCATTGCTGCCATGGTATGGTATCTGTTCACCTCACATCTGCTGTCTCCACAGGATATCTGCATTTGTGTGCCCATTGGTGCAAATATGTGGTTCTGCATTCTGATGGTCACTTCTGTCAATGTGTCATTGATGAATGTTGACGGTGTCATCCCCCATGGGTGTTGTTTGTCTGCACATGGCCAAAGGAATGTCTCATTTGCACTGCAGTATTTGGCTCACCCAATTTATGTTGCAATGGGACACATACACTACTTTGCCACAGATGAGTTTTTGGTTCTGTGACCAGGAATGATCCATGCAGTTTGGCAGTTGCAGCTCTTTCTTTGTCAACACTTACCTTTTGGTCACTGTGATGATGGGGGTGTAGACCCCATTGCCACAATGGTCAAAATGTGCTTCAGCTATGGACCCCACACTTCCCTTTTGGTCACTGTGATGATGGGGGTTTAGACCCCATTGCCACAATGGTCAAAATGTGCTTCAGCTATGGACCCCACACTTCCCTTTTGGTCACTGTGATGATGGGGTTTAGACCCCATTGCCACAATGGTCAAAATGTGCTTCAGCTATAGACCCCACACTTGCCTTTTGGTCACTGTGATGATGGGGGTTTAGACCCCATTGCCACAATGGTCAAAATGTGCTTCAGCTATGGACCCCACACTTGCCTTTTGGTCACTGTGATGATGGGGGTTTAGACCCCATTGCCACAATGGTCAAAATGTGCTTCAGCTATGGACCCCACACTTGCCTTTTGGTCACTGTGATGATGGGGGTTTAGACCCCATTGCCACAATGGTCAAAATGTGCTTCAGCTATGGACCCCACACTTGCCTTTTGGTCACTGTGATGATGGGGGTTTAGGCCCCATTGCCACAATGGTCATGGGCTGCTTGCATTGTGGGTGCCACACACATATATGTGTGGCACATGTGCTAGGGGGTCACATTGTATGTTCAAAGTCATGTTCGGTGTTGTAGGCATTTGACACAGCCTACACACGCTTGTCATGGTGGTGGGGGGATGTCTTTATCTTGCATTCCCTAGGTTGTGGTGTGCTGGTTGTGTCATGCATTGTCCATCCTATGAGTGGGGGTGGTAGTAGTGGTAGGCATCCAGCCCCCCTGGGTGAGGGTGGTAGTCGTGGTAGGCATCCAGCCCCCTGGGTGAGGGTGGTAGTAGTGGTAGGCATCCAGCCCCCTGGCTAAGGGTGGTAGTAGTGGTAGGCATCCAGCCCCCCTGGCTAAGGGTGATAGTAGTGGTAGGCATCCAGCCCCCTGGCTAAGGGTGGTAGTAGTGGTAGGGCATCCTGCCCCCTGGGTGAGGGTGGTAGTGGTGGTAGGCATCCAGCCCCCTGGGTGAGGGTGGTAGTAGTGGTAGGCATCCAGCCCCCCTGGCTAAGGGTGGTAGTAGTGGTAGGCATCCAGCCCCCTGGCTAAGGGTGGTAGTAGTGGTAGACATCCAGCCCCCTGGGTGAGGGTGGTAGTAGTGGTAGGCATCCAGCCCCCTGGGTGAGGGTGGTAGTAGTGGTAGGCATCCTGCCCCCTGGGTGAGGGTGGTAGTGGTGGTAGGCATCCAGCCCCCTGGGTGAGGGTGCTAGTAGTGGTAGGCATCCAGCCCCCCTGGCTAAGGGTGGTAGTAGTGGTAGGCATCCAGCCCCCTGGCTAAGGGTGGTACTAGTGGTAGGCATCCAGCCCCCTGGCTAAGGGTGGTAGTAGTGGTAGGCATCCTGCCCCCTGGGTGAGGGTGGTAGTAGTGGTAGGCATCCAGCCCCCTGGGTGAGGGTGGTAGTAGTGGTAGGCATCCTGCCCCCCTGGGTGAGGGTGGTAGTGGTGGTAGGCATCCAGCCCCCCTGGGTGAGGGTGCTAGTAGTGGTAGGCATCCAGCCCCCCTGGCTAAGGGTGGTAGTAGTGGTAGGCATCCAGCCCCCCTGGCTAAGGGTGGTAGTAGTGGTAGGCATCCAGCCCCCTGGCTAAGGGTGGTAGTAGTGGTAGGCATCCTGCCCCCCTGGGTGAGGGTGGTAGTGGTGGTAGGCATCCAGCCCCCCTGGGTGAGGGTGGTAGTAGTGGTAGGCATCCAGCCCCCTGGTTAAGGGTGGTAGTAGTGGTAGGCATCCTGCCCCCCTGGGTGAGGGTGGTAGTGGTGGTAGGCATCCAGCCCCCTGGGTGAGGGTGGTAGTAGTGGTAGGCATCCAGCCCCCCTGGCTAAGGGTGGTAGTAGTGGTAGGCATCCAGCCCCCTGGCTAAGGGTGGTAGTAGTGGTAGGCATCCAGCCCCCCTGGGTGAGGGTGCTAGTAGTGGTAGGCATCCAGCCCCCTGGCTAAGGGTGGTAGTAGTGGTAGGCATCCAGCCCCCTGGGTGAGGGTGGTAGTAGTGGTAGGCATCCAGCCCCCTGGGTGAGGGTGGTAGTAGTGGTAGGCATCCAGCCCCCTGGGTGAGGGTGGTAGTAGTGGTAGGCATCCTGCCCCCTGGGTGAGGGTGGTAGTGGTGGTAGGCATCCAGCCCCCCTGGGTGAGGGTGCTAGTAGTGGTAGGCATCCAGCCCCTGGCTAAGGGTGGTAGTAGTGGTAGGCATCCAGCCCCCCTGGCTAAGGGTGGTAGTAGTGGTAGGCATCCAGCCCCCTGGCTAAGGGTGGTAGTAGTGGTAGGCATCCAGCCCCCCTGGGTGAGGGTGGTAGTAGTGGTAGGCATCCAGCCCCCTGGCTAAGGGTGGTAGTAGTGGTAGGCATCCAGCCCCCTGGCTAAGGGTGGTAGTAGTGGTAGGCATCCAGCCCCCCTGGGTAGGGGTGGTGGTGCGCATTCAGGCCCCTGTGTGCATATGTGGCATTGGTGATGGGCATCCCGCCCCTATGGTGCTGCTGTTGCTGGTGTAAGTATATTCAGCATCCCCGTGTATGTGTGTGATGTGTCGTGTACGTGTTGTATGTGTTTTGTGGTTGGTGTCTGGCTTACCTTCTGCGCCGTACGCGTCCGTGCCTGTTCCGGTAGTAAATGTAGAATATTGGTATGATCGGGACGAAGGGATTCATGGTTGGTTCGTGTCGTTCGTCCTTCTCGTTGCTTGGCGTCGTCCTCGTCGCTTCGCCTCGTCCTCGTCGCTTCGCGTCGTCCTCGTCGGTGCCGTGTTCTTCTCGGAGCCGTGGATCGTGTTGTGGCGCGAATCGGAGCTTATGTGCGCCTCTCCCGGATGCTTTGACGTGCCGTGCGTAGCGACGGGTTCGGAGCGTACGGAAAGCGCATCGTACTTGTCCGGCCGGACGGGGCTGCATTTTTCCTTCCGTGCGACTCGATTCGGCGTTTCCGGATTCGCCTCGGTCGGAGAACAGGACCTGGTTTGGGTGAGTACGGCTCGGCCGGATTTTTTGCTGTTGTGCGCATCGTACTTGCTCGTTCGGTGTACTGTACGGATCGGTCGGGAAACAGGCTTTCGCATGGCTTTTTTCCCGACCAAATGGTATTGGGTGCGCCTCCGACCGAGATCGGAATCGGCCCCTATATATCGATACAAGTATACATTTTGATACAGGCACACCGTACTGTGGTGCCGGAAGAATACATGCTAGGTATGAATGCATGCGCGGGAGGGGGGAGGGACGGTCTGTAATGTCCTAGTGCATAGGCTATGAAGAAGGAGAATCACAAGGAGGGGGGGAGCTTGCACAAGTAGAGAGCCACGAGCCAAGTCCGCCTTGTGGGTGCTGGACGTCATACTGTGGCCCTAGGAAGTCGTCAATCTGGTGTCGGTGCAGGGTAACTTCAGTTTTCATTCGATGATCCAAGTGTTGAACTAGCAGAATCCTCGCCCCTTGTCCTTTTTCTAGAATTTTCTAGGGTTAGCTTCTGAAAGTTTTCATTCTATTTGAGAATTATTCCGACCCAGTGTTAATAATAAGATGTTATTATTTACTGGTTAAAATATTGCTGGGTTAATTAATGTCTTAATAATTATAACATGTAAATTCCATGATTATATGGTATGTTTTTTCTCCCACCTTTTATTTGGTTTTGGATATGATGTTCAATATGGGGAATTGTATGCCTCTTTTTTGCTTTAGGTGACAAGGTAAAACTGGGCCATCCTAGAATTTAAGAGAAGAATTTCTGCGCCAAGGAAGAGGGAAGGATGGCAGATAGGAATTTATTGGTGTATGAGACTGTTGATAGGTCTATGTCGATCTTGTGTTTTGTAGTCTATATTTATGGTTATTGCAGCATTTTGTATTTTCCCTCTGGAAATGATCTGCTGTTTATAATAAAGCAATAAAAAAGGGAAAAATAGCATAATCCTTGCCTCTGTCCACTTGATACAATTAAAACTTACAGATTCTTAAACTAGGAAATGTTATATTCCCAGATAATGCAGGGCACAAAAGTAAATACTATATTTTGCTATTAAGTTTAAACCACCTAGAGGATAGCGTGGTTCTACTTTTTAACTCGTTTTGTATTTTTTTAAATGTTTTGGATAAAGATGAGTTTTACACTAATATAATATGATATTTTAGTTGTGATACTAGTGATTTGTTTAATGAGCTTTAGAGGAAAGCGTATCTACTGAGCTGTACCAAAAACAATATTAATAATTGATGTTATTCTGACCCGAGTGATAATCAAAAGAATTATATACTTTAGAATTTCCAACTTTCTTGGTAAAAAAAATACTGGCCATTACTAATAACGCCTTGCCCCCAATTCCTCTGCCATGTGTTTGATTAACTTACGTGTTTCTTTGATTTTGTGTCCGGCATTTACCTAGATAGCTTCCTGAAGGCCTGCCATGCAGAAACATTGGCTGTAATGGTAGAACCCTCGCTAATGTGCAGAAAGACACCCCAAAGGTGACACCCCTGGCTGAATGTCACAAAGCTGGAGCTTTGTTTATTAAGTATTAAACATTTTAAAGCCCAAAGAAAATGTACTGAGTGTGCAGATCATACTTTGTCCACATGCAGGGCCCAATTGTTTTTAATAAGTACACCGGCATCACTGCTGAATATCAGGATTGCCAAATCTCAAGGCTGTCTGGTGGTTTTTTCCCCTCATTACTCTTTCATCCACCGGTATATGCTCCCTGCCCCTATCTCGTACTCTCGTAGGTTCCCTTTCAGCCCCAAATTCTCAGTTTGCCGTGTCTTTCTCATCCTCCTTCTTTCCCTCATTGCTATTTTCTCTTTTTTCTTGTTCTGGGTCAAAGTCTGATGATTAACGAGAAGTCCTGGTCCCTGTTAGACTTCTCAGCCTTAGAGTGGTCTTCCCCAAAATTTATTTGCATCCCTCCTCCATGTTTGCTGATCTCGTTTTTTGCTGGCCATAGGACTCTGCACACTTTACCACTGCTAACCAGTGTTGATGTGCTAATACTCTCTTCTTAAAACGTGGTGGAATTGGCTTATACCCAATTCGCACATTTAATTTACTCGTAAGTCCCTAGTAAAATGGCACAACAGGTGCCCCAGGACCTGTAGATTAAATGCTCCTTGTGGACCTGCAGCACTGATTGTGCCAACCACTTAAGTTGCCCTATAAACATGCCTCAGGCCTGCCATTGCAGCCTGTATGATGAGAAAGCAAAGAAGGGGGGCGAGTCCGTATAACCCTCTACAGCCTGGGTTACTTCTCTGGAACAAGAACTATGCTAAAGGGCTCTAGCAAAATAGATATATTACGTTTAGTTGGGAGGTCAACTTATTATTTGTTGCCTCTGTAGTGCTACTGTCACCTTTAGGGATAAGTCTTAATTATTCTGATACTCTGCATTCTGTTTGAATTAGAGGGATTGCTGTACTACAGTCACAGAATCCACTGACAAAAACACATATAATTCTCAAAAGGAATTTTTTAATTGTTCAAATTTACTTTCCTACTTTACAAAGAAGTAACACTTTTGTACACAGGTGAACAGTATGACCGCAATGACGGACAAATGCACCATTAATAAGGCAACAAGAATAAACCATCTCCAGGGAGAAACACCTAATTCCCATAGACCTGCACATATGTTACACAAATGAATTGGATAAAACAATGGCTATATCATTGGTCTATAATAACAGTCAAATTCTATATGTGTTCTTCGTGGGTAGTGTTGATCCTGGAAGATATGGGTCAACGCGTTTCGGCCTTATGCGTTGTGACCTTTTCAGAGCAATGAGAAGCAATTGTCACCCTAGCGTCTGCCTGTTGTAGAATAACTATTGGGTTGAAGGCTTATCGCAATATGAAAAAAGACAGCTGCCATGCCATCCTGCTAGAGAAGTAAAGGAGAAGCTGGCGTCTAAAAGACGGGACGCTCCATTTGCTGGATCCAGAGTTGAGCAAACAGAAAAAGCCTATGTCCCAAGGGGCGGGTCAGCAGGGATGCCGGTTCTGAATACAAATTCCTTGTAAAGTAGCACCCAAGTTGCATTGATGGGGAGCAGTAGCTGGTTTGGGTCACTGACGTGGTCCGCAAACCAGCGTGTAGAGGAGCTCACTACGCAGTCAGCCTGTGTGCACAATTTAGAACTGCCATCTCGACCTTGCAAAATAAAACTTTTTTCCAGGCCCAAACCTTCCTTTTTAATTCATATAGGTCACTCCTAGGGTAGGCTCTGGACAGCCCAGAGTGCAGGGTGCAGTCTATTTAAAAAGTTGGACATGTACTTTTAAGTTTTGCATGTCCTGGTACTGAAAGACTCTTAAATTCGTTTTTCACTACTGCAAGGCCTACATCTCCCATAGATTTACATTGGAGTTACCCTATTTCATTTAATAAACTAATTTCCCAATGGGAGCAGGTGACCTGTTCATATTTGCTATCTTTGGAATTGTAAAGAAAAACCCTAATTTATGGTGAAGTCAGGCTTTTAATTACAATTTTGAAAATGGCACCTTTAGAAAGTTCTTATTTTCTTGCCTCAGTCATGACTGGGTGTAGCTCACAGTTGAGCTTTGCATATTCCTCCTAGGCAGCCACACACAATAGGGAGCGTAGGTGTGCCTGGATAGGCCATCACTCACAGGATGGAAGGAAGGAGCTGAGCACAGCCCCACTTACACTTGAATAGGCTGTGTCCTGGCTTCATACCCCCTACAGTTAGCCTGGAGCCAGGACAGGGAAGGCAGGATGCCTGGGGACTTCAAAGGGAAACCTCTAGAAGCTTCACCCCCACTTCAAAGCGCACAACTGGGTATACATTGGGACCTCAGACACCACCACGTCAGTACATTTCTGGACCTGCTGCCTTGCTGACTGGTTACCCTTTTGCATGGGGGTGAAGGACCTGACATGCATCTCTGGAACCCAAAACCCCAAAGTGACTCCAAGGGCTAGTTGGCTGGCCTCCTAACTTGAACCTCAATGACAGAAGGCTCCAACAACATTGACCCAGCACCTAGACTCTGCCATCTGTGAGTCCACCCTGCTAAATGGTGACACCCCAGTTCCACCCCAGTTATGGACCCTTCAAAGTGGGCCAAAGGTGCTCTGTCAGCCTCTGTAGATCTAACAAAACCGATGCATCTCTTCAGCTGCGCAGGTGTGTAGCTGAACGGCCAAGATGGCGGACTCACCTTGAAGGAGCTCAGACTCAGACCCCAGTAATCCACCAACATCCTGCTGTGCATTACAATGCCGAGCTGCCTGGACCCCTCCCTGCAGCCAGAACATGCCTGAGGCATCCGTGGTGAGCCCAGCTACAGGGTATACCCCCTCTACGGCGGACCCCACAGAAATCCTATGCCGAGCTGGGCCTACCTTATCAATGTGGCAAGGCCATGTCCGATTGGCGGGGCTCCATGGTGTAACTCCTGGCGGCTGCCGGAAGAAATGCCAACGAGACCTGGTGGGGTGCCTGGTTTGCTGAGAGCGAGAGGTGCCAATGCCCAGGACAGAAGAGGCCCGGCCTGATAACCTTGCTCTGGGGACTGATGGAAACCGACAGCGGCTGGTCCCGAGAGGCTTCGGAGACCTGCAGAGCTGGCAGCTGAAGGGGTGGCAGAATCCGAATGGACACCAGACTATTGGTGCTCGGTGGCGCGAGGCAGGCGTGAAGTGCCCCCCCCCACCTCTGAGCAGCTGCAGAGGAGGGCCTGATCCCAAGGCTGCGGCAATCCAGGCGGAAGACGCGGTCTACTGCTCACTTAGAGGCTCCGGAGGCTGGAAGACGGCAAGAAAGGTGGGGTTGGGGAGTGTCGACATCAGGCCCATGTTACAGCGAGCCAGATGGGTGTCGGCTGCCACTGTGCTGCGTCGGTGGCCTGCGTGAGGGCTGGCTAATTCATTGATTTAAAAAAGAAGAAATTCCTTGGGTCTGAGTCTGGTGGCCCCCCACCCCTACTGCTAGGACACTGGAGTGCGGAGCCCTCGATATACAGGCTGCTGGAGAGCCCAACAGGCTCTGTGGAGGGTGCGCTGTCCAGGCCCAGCTCTGATTTAAACTGCATACCACCACCTGCTGCGCTGAGTGATCACAGGGAGACCCCGGTGTCTCCCCCAAACGTAAGGGTCAGAAGCCTGAAGGCATAGTACAAGGCAGGGAGAGGATTTTTTTGGAGACCTCCGTGATATGTTTCGCCTGCGCCTGGGAGAGTGTGATTCTGCCTGCTGCTGCACTGTGCAGTACCAATCCCCAGAAGTTGTGGGGGACCGTGAGTTGACTGGATCCTCCTTTTGATTAACGCTATGTAGGTGCCTGAAAGCAACTCCCTTCCAATATGGTGTGAAGTGTCAAAAACTGTACCCCTATCTGAGGGTCAATTTGGACAGTGCACAGGTGGGCCCTAAGTGCGACTGCTGGCAGAGACATCATGGGGAAAGATAAGATAGCTAAAACCACGCATTTCAACAAAATTGACAATTATACCCAGATCTTCGCAACAACGGGGAGCACGGGCACATACTGGAACTGCTGAACAATCTCCAATGTCAGTCCAATCAAAGGACCCCACATTGTTTGACCTCATGGCGACCATGCAGAGCACACGCACGGAATTAGTCAATAAAATAGATTCTGTGGCTATTGATGTTACCTTGTTTCGTGCGGATTTGCGTGGAGTAGCAGACCGTGTGACTAATATAGAGGGCGCTGTGGCAGACCTGCAGGCGGAGGTTGCGTCACTATGCGAAATGGTATCCTCTCTTAAAAAATTGACTATCCACCTGGAGGATCGTGTCGAAGATGCGGAGGGTCGATCCAGGAGGAATAACCTCCGTTATGTGGTGTTTCCGGAAAAGGTAGAGGGACAGTCGGTGGATCTGTTCCTCGAGGAGTGAATCAGTGAGTTTATGCACCCACAGATGCTGTCCAAGGTCTTCGTGGTGGAATGGATGCACAGGGCACTGGCGCTGCCTCCCTGTCCTGGTGCCCCACCGAGGGCCATCATCACCTAGATGTTTAATTATAGCAACAGGAACGCAATACTACAACGCATTCGAGCGAAGGGCTCACCAAACTTCGAGGGTCACCTGATCTCAGTATTCCTGGATTATACCATGAAGATTTAAGAACAAGGGCGGACCTTTTTAGCAGTCAAGGGGAGGCTCCACAATCATAACGTCAGCTATAGCTTGATGTTCCCAGCAAAGCTCCGATTACTATACATGGGAAAGGTGCATTTCTTCACCTCAGCGGCTGAGGCATCGGATTGGGTGGACATGCTCCCGGGGCCCATCTACCAGTCCTCTGGGGACCCAGATTCACGCACCTTCATGACAAAATGCAAATCGTCAAGACAATGACGTCGAGCCACAAAACCTGTACGACTTGGCTCGCAAACTGACCATGGATGCATAGAAGTTTGCCCAGATGGAACCCTGCGTGAAATAAATGCCCAGTCAGTACCCCCAAAAATCCACTTAAATAGACGATGCAGCCTGGAATACCACTCCGATAGCACTGACGACAGCCATTCCTGACTTTATTTCAACACACCACTTTATTGTAAATGAACTGGAGGCTATGATGCGTGGCGACATGGACAGGACCACCTATGGAAATCTTCACAAATGTGACTGCTTTCATTATTTCCTAATCTAGTGGGAACTGTTAATTTACCTCTGCTGCTGTGGTGCGGGGGGGGAAGTAACACCCAGAATTTGGTCCTCAAATCCTTCGTCTAAAATTTATATATACTAGCTAGTAAGTGTAAGGGCCTCAATATGCTTTTTCTTTCTTCAAGATAATTTTATATAGAGATCCACAGCCATTACATGTCGGGACCAGGGGTCGCATGGCTGCAGCAGGGTTGCGGTAGGGAGAGGCATCTTCTTTGGGTCCTTCCTTCCTCTGGTGCCAGTTGCGGTGCACCGACTCCTAGCATTGCATACCAGTTTGTTCACGTTGTTAATTTGATATATTTGTGAATATAGAGTTGGGTATGGAGAGGGACCAGCAGTTTCCAGTTTTGCTTGGTATGAGGCAGAACGGGTTGGTGGTACTGCTCAGTGGGTGGGGGGAGTTGAGGGTTTGGGAAGTTCTTTTACTGTTTCAACACAATAGGGCGGGGGTTACTCAGGTGGACGGAAAAATGAATATGTGACGAAGCGTTACACAGAGTCCTGTCATAATAAAAACCTGACCCTACAGACGCATCAGAATGGCAGATGGGGCATTTAAATTCCTGACGTGGAATGTCAGAGGACTAGCGCAGCCCACGAAACGTCAGAGAGTGCATGCCTACTTCAAGAGATATAATATAGCAGTCGCTTTCTTACAAGAGACACATGTCTGGGTAGACTGTTTCCTGGCGTTACGTAAGTGATGGAGGGGACACCTATATGTAACTTCATACTCTGGGTTCGCACGAGGTGCCTTAATTTGGGTGGCCCTAGGGGTACTGTTTCAGCATAAAGAGCATGTAGTGGACGCGGAGGGCCATTTCGTGATCCTGTCTGGGGTATTAGACGGTCGTGAACTCTGCTGTATCTCGGTTTATGCTCCAAATGAGGATAGCCCTCAGTTCTTTACTGATGTGGTGAAAGCAGCAGTTCCATTCTTGGCTGAGGATGTACTACTTGCAGGTGACTGTAATTGTGTACTAGATCCGCAGCTGGACCGCGGACCCTCAGAGCACACACAAAACCCCACATGACGACACGACTACAAACAATGATGCAAGATTTAGGGTTAAAGGATATATGGAGGGAAAAGCACCCAAACACTAGAACTTTCTCTTGCTATAGACCAGCAGCGGGTACATATAGCAGACTAGACTATATTTTTCGAACCCCAGCCTTTGCTACCTTGACGTGCGAGGTGACATACCTGGTGAGGTATCTCTCGGATCACTCCTCCCTCCTGCTATCCCTGTCACGAGAACGACCGCGCACTGCAGTCCCACAGTGGTACCTACATGCAGAGGCACTAGAGGACCCACCATTTTTTAATATGGTCCAGACATCACTAGGACATTATTTCCATGAAAACTGGGGAAGTTCTACAACTAGGGCCCAAGACTGGGAAGCGATGAAAGTGGCACTTCGGGGAGTGTGTATGAACACGGGGTGCGGAAACAACTGATTAATGATCTAGATCGTGACAAGACTAAATTATTGGAGATCAAAAATGCGCTCCCAACACAGCCTTCCAGATTAGAGGAGTAGCGTCATTTACACAGTGCGTACTCGATGACTGGCGCAGATTAGAAAAATACACCTATGCGGTCCACAACAAAAGACTACATGCGGAGGGGGATAAGACAGGGGCTCTCTTGGCCAGACTAATGAGGCAGCAGGCTTCCCATGAACCAATTTTTGGCGATGCGGGACCCAGGGGGCACATAACATACATCACAGGCAGCCATAAATAAGCTAGCACAACAGCATCTCACTGATCTCTATGCGATGGCAGTGACAATACCAGTCTCCAGTGAGACGGACCTCCTAGCTGAACTAGAACTCCCCTGCTTGAGTCTGGAAGATAGAACCACGCTTGAGGCAGACCTGACTAAAGACGAAATCATTGAAACACCAAAAGCCAGCAAAAATGCCAGAAGGAGACGGTCTGCCCGCAGATTTTATCATAAATCTGCAGACTTAATTGTAGATGAACTGCTGGAGGTATATAATGATATAATGAGGCCTTACACGTGGGGCGCCTCCCGGGCACTATGCGGGACGCCCTGGTGATGTTAGTGCACAAGCCGGGCAAACCAATTGATGAGGTGAGGTCTTACAGACCAGTCTCGAAGCTCAATGTGCACACCAAAATAATGAGCGGCCTATTGGCCTCCCGAATTGTCCTCCACCTACGTGTGCTCATACATTAGTGTGGGTTTATTCCTAAGAGGAACACAATTTTAAACCTCCGTAGGTAATTTTACGTTCTTCATTTGTGGCCTGGAAATGCAAATCTGTAGCCAAATCGTTGTATACTGTGAACTCGCCTTGTTGCATATCTCCATCCAAACCAAAATGTTATTGTTTAAGTTTATACACCTGAGTGCCACCTGAGGGAAGGGGGATGGGGGCCGGGAAGGGAAGAGGATTCAAGTTGGTATACTCTAGACGACAAGTAATGGCATATTGATGCAAGATACATGATGTAACCAACTATTAATACTGGAAAATTAATAAAAATGTTTTTAAATAAATCTCTTCAGCTGCGCGACGCAACCAGAAGCAGAACTAACACATTGCAGCTACGGAGTGGATCGGAATGGGTGCAAAGATCCTCATTACAGTCCAACACTGCATCAGAACTGCCACTGCTTGATGCATCCTCAGCACAGGCCCTCTCATCCCTAATCGACGGCACTCCACAGTTCCTCAGAACCGACGTATCGTTCTGACTGCATGGCGCCTCTTCGACTTTGGACTTTGCATTGCAAGCTCTGGTCAACGAGTTCCTCCTAGCGATCGAAAAACGTGCTAGGGGATGCCAAATCTGGCTCACTCTCGCCAACTTACTGTTTTGGTGCGTGTGTGAGAAAAAAATCAACCATGCGCTGACTGACGGAATTTGGACAGGAATGAGAGTAATGTGGAGTCACCAAAATTCCGCCAATTCCACCGACGGAACGGAATATTTCGCCCACACCTAGGTTTTTTATTTTACAGGACTCACTCCATTGCTGGGTAATGACAATGAGTACTTTGAAGTCACCAGTTTTTGACATCAGTGGATACATGAATGCACAATTTAGTTGTGAACATGCTCACTCATATAGCTTCACCTGTCACTACCAGCCACACCAAAATGCCACTATGACAATTACTTTAAATTTTGGATTACAAAAATGTGATGTTCCTTACTCTGCTCTCCACCTGCACAACTGATATATTTTCAAAGTGCAGTTTCTAATGGCATTAGTGATTTACACATGTAAAAAGTGTTGACTGATTTTGTGGAATGTCTGTATGCAGAAATTCTGCACACCAGAGAAACTTTCCCTTACAGTGCAAAACATCTGCATGTATGCCACTTTTATCCTACAAATGCAAAAAGAACAATTGATGGACTGAATGCTGAACAGTGACATACACTCACCCCCAGTACAAACATCTGGGCCTAAATCCATCGTTTGATTTGCTCAACACACCATTCCAGTTTGGACCCAGCCATATGCAAATCACTCTTGACCCTGCTCCCCATGGGAACAGTCCAGCTGGACTGCCAGTCAGGTCCTCCCTGGACCAGAAACAAGCATTCTAGGACCGATTTTGCGGTGTAGACGTTGACGGCAAGCAGCTCTGGAGCTTTCATCGGTACAAACCAGCGTGGTCAGGCCGATTCATGAGTCGATGACGGTGGCATGACTCCTAGAGCTTTTCTGCAAAACTTTGCAGAAAGTTTGTTTCTTTGCAGATCTTGTCCTTTATTGGTTTCTTTGGGGACAATAAGTGTCCACTAGCTCAGTCCAAGGGTTAAGAGACTCTGGATTGCCTCTTGGGGGTTAGGGGGCTAGGACTCAATTTCTCACAATGCACCTCCACAGTCGAGGAAAAATCTAGTTGCACGGGTCAGCTGGGGTGATCCTCTCTCTGGGTTTGCAGGTGACTTCTTCCAGCTGTGTTGTACCTGTTGCTGATCAGGGAGTCCATTCCTTTTCCTTTGAGTCAGGCACAGTCTTTTCTTGGTGGAGCCTTGAGAGTGCAGCAGGTGCAGTCCTTTTGAGTGCAAGTGTTCTGTGGTGCAGTCCAAGGGTCCAGCAGGATAGTCCTTCTTTTGTTTCAAGCAGTGTTCTGAGGAGCTCCTGCAGCTCTCCCATATTTATTCTCCATTCTGGGCTGACAAGAGGGGGGATACCCTAACCAATGGGGTAAAGTTACCTCCCTCTGCTATGGCCACTTCTTGCGAAGTGTGGAATATTTTTGACCCAGAATGCACAGTTGTCACAAAAATCATAATGGATAAAATCTCTCTGTGGTGTGTGTGTTTCTGTGTAACCCAACCCAAAGGTATTGCTAACAGCTCACTACACTCCCCTTCCAGCCCCTCTCCTAATCTAATTAGGGGGTCTCCCATCTAACTAGGGATAAAGAAAGTGGGAGCTGGCCTGGGTCCTGTAACATCTGTTCTCCTGACTTTGAAGTCCAGCTTATCTCCCCAGCCCCTTCCTCTCCCTGGCTTCTCTAGGAAGCAAATCTCCTCCCACCAAATGGCTGTATTGTTTTTGCCTCAGGCCTCTTCACACCTACTCAGGGAGCAGCTTGGCTCAGGCTGTCAAAGGCTGACCAATCAGAAGAGGCTGCTATAGGGCTGCTTTCAGTAACCTCAGGATAATAGGTTCTAAAACTACTTTCCCATAATAGTTATAATAAATCCGATGTTGGCAAGTTGTTGGATCTATTCCAACCATTATTTTGATACTTTGAATGATAGAGCTAGCTCCCAAGCAAAGATAGACTTTATTAAGTTTAATAAAGCCTTACCATGTTAGCCTACGTGAGTAGCAGCACTACAATAGGGAAAAAAACAACTTTGGCTGCTTTTCCCTACCAGGGCATATAAAAACTTTTTTATATTGTCCCTGCTTTTCTTAACGATGCACCCTACCCTTGGGGCACGTAGGGCAGACCTTAGGGGTGACTTATAAGGCAATAGTTAAAGTATTTGTCAAACCCAGCACAGAGAAAGCAGACATTCCCCAGTCCCAAGACCTCTGTGACAACCTCCCCACCTTCTTCCACCACAAGATCAAGGAGATCTACATCAGCTTCGCAACCCAAGACCCACCCACCCTACCCGCAACCACAGCACCCAATGGATCCAGCCCCCAGCAGACCTTGACCAACCGGACTACCCTGTCCTCTGACAACACCCTCAGGATCATCCACTCCGGAGCCCCCTGAGATCCATGCCCTCACCACATCTTCAACAGAGCCGACACCTACATCGCTCCCGAACTCTGCCACAACATCAACTGCTCCATTGAGTCTGCAACTTTCCCGGAACATTGGAAGCATGCAGAGATCAACCCCCTCCAGAAGAAACCGTCTGCCGACCCGACGGACCTCAAGAACTACAGACCCATCTCTCTGCTTCCCTTCCCAGCCAAAGTCATTGACATAGCCATGAACGCCCAACTCTCCGAGTTTGCCAGAATGAAAAACATCCTGGACCTCTCCCAATCGGGCTTCAGAAGCAAACACAGCACTAAGATTGCTCTTTTCACCGCTACAGATGACATCTGCACCCTCCTTGACCGAGGCGAGACTGCAGCCCTCATCCTACTGGACCTCTCAGAACCTTCGACACCGTCTTCCACCACACCTTCTGCATAAGACTCCACGACGCCGGAATCCGTGACAAAGACCTCGAATGAATCCGCTCCTTCCTCACTGGCTGAACGCAGAGTCAGATTTCCACTGTTCAAATCAGAACCCACAGAGATCAGCTGCGGAATGCCTCAGGGATCCTCCCTGAGCTCCACCCTCTTCAACATCTATATGGCCCCGCTTGCAGCCATTGTCAGAAGCAATGGACTCAACATCGTCTCTATATGCAGACGACACCTAGCTCATTCTCTCCCTCACAGACAAACCCACAGCCACCAAGAGCAACTTCCACGATGGGAGGAAGGCAGTTGCCACCTGGATGAAGGACAGCTGCCTCAAGCTTAACTCAGAAAAGACCTAAGTCCTCATCCTGGGCTCCTCCCCTCCACCTGGGACGACTCTTGGTGGCCCACAGTGCTCGGAATCCCCCCCACACCCACTGACCACGCACAATACCTCTGCATCATACTGGACTCTTGCCCTTAATGAACCGCCAAATCAACGCTGTCATTTCTGCCTGCTTCCACAAACTCTGCCTCCTTCATAAGATCTTCAAGTGGATCCCCACTGAGTCCAGGAAAATGATCACCCATGCACTTGTCAGCAGCAGACTCAACTAAGGCAAGGCACTCTACGCCGGCACCACCCAGAAACTCCAAAAGAAACTGCAGACCATCCAGAACCCTTCCGCCAGACTCATCCTGAACATCCCATGCCGTAACCACATCACCAGCCACCTGAGAGACCTTCACTGGCTACCTGTCAACAAGAGAATCACCTTCAATCTTCTCACGCACGCCTACAAAGCCCCCCACAACGCTAGAACTGCATACCTGAACCACCGCCTCTCCTTCTACACCCCCACCAGACATCTCCGCTCCACCCAACTGGCCCTTGCCACCGTCCCATAAATCCGCAAGACCATGGCTTGAGGAAGATCCTTCTACCTCGCTGCAAAAAAATGGAACTCCCTATCTCTGCACCTCAGCCAATTACCATCACTTCCACAATTCAGGCAGGCCCTCAAGACCTGGCTTTTTGACTGAACCACAGACACAGCCCCCCTCCTCCCCCAGCGCATTGAGACCCTCACAAGTGAGTAGTCACGCTTTATGAGTCCTTGAATGATTGATTGGTTTAAAAGGTAGTTTTGGGCTTTGAAAGTACTTTCTCAAAGTTGAATTTGGACATAATTTTATTTTAAACGAAATTGTATGGCTCTGTTTAGAAACTGACAAATATGTTAAGGTGTTTATTGCTCCACTGTGTTGTCAACTGCCTATTTGACATGGACATTGTACGGTTGCATTGGAAACACACTATGCATTGTGGTAAATTGTGGATGAAAAATGTTAAATAAAGTTTAAAAAAAATAAAAAACCAGCCTGCAAAGCAGGCTTGGCTTTAAAATGACACCAGACAGAACAGCAATGCACACTAAGTGCATTATGTCCACCGGGGGTCCCTAAACCTTCATGCCCTACCATGTACTAGGGACTTAAAGATAGGTTGTCTTGCCAATTAGTATTATACCAATTTATATATACCGTTTAGATTACAGAGCACTAGCCCTGGGCAGGTTTGGCAGAGCGCAGGGCACGTTCAGAGTTCCAAAATGAGGTGGAAAGTGCAATGCAACAAGCAAGACAGGAAAGTGTTGATTTGGTACAGTTAGTTGGATGACTGAATGATGAGCAAAAAGTAATACATATGGAAGAAAAAGAGAAAATAGAGCATAGATTCCTTCACGAGAAAAAACACTGTACATGCTCATCATTTAAGCCAATATTATTATATGTCAGTGGTCAAGCTGGCACCGGGAAAAGCTTTTTAATTAAATTTCTTACTGCTTTCCTACAGAGGACTACAGACTCTAATTTGTGGTGTGTAGTAACAGCCCCTACTGGATTAGCCGCACACAACATTAAAGAAATTACTTTACATCAACATCTTATGCTGCCTGTGGAACATGACAACAAACTAGAGTACCAAAAGTTATCCGGTGAAGATTGTCATGAAGCCTCAAGAGTACTGAAGAAATTGAAACTTTTAATCATTGATGAGGTGAGCATGGTCTCAAACTTTATGTTTGCCTTTGTACTCTTGAGAATGCAACAGATGTGCTGTTAGGAGGAAAGTAATTAATTGTGTTTGGCGATCTACTACAACTTACCCACGTGAAAGGACAGCCTGTGTTCAAAAACTTTCTCCATGATGAAACTCGAAATTCATTGGGAAGTGTTGGAAACGTAAACATCTAGGTAAACGTCCAATACAAAGAACTATTTAGGAATCTGATGTTGAATACGTAAATATTCTCAAGGATATTAGACTAGGAGTTCTCACACAAGAGGGAAAAGGTTGGTTATAAATTTGACTTGTTGAGAAACTTTTTCCTACAACCTAGACAGCATCAAAGCTAATGTTTAGTTTCATTCAAGAAGAAAAATTGATTGTCTGCCTAATCCCTACACTTCAAGAGTGCCTGTTTTAACAAAGAAATACAAAAATTGTAGAAAGAAGAAATTCTGCAACTTACAGCAATAGACAAAATGGAACACCAGGGTGTGACAAAACTCATAAATGAAAAACTACAAGCAAAACTGGATTCATT
Organism: Calotriton arnoldi; assembly: GCA_963921515.1. Classification (NCBI taxonomy): domain Eukaryota; kingdom Metazoa; phylum Chordata; class Amphibia; order Caudata; family Salamandridae; genus Calotriton; species Calotriton arnoldi. The sequence goes on from CAWUFW010005874.1 coordinate 885,702, forward strand.
GGAAAAGTCTGTATCCAGAACTGTGGGATTAGAGAAATGTTTAACTGTTTGCAAGAATTGCAGAGTAATTTTGTATAGAAATGTAATTGTTGAGGAAGGATTAGTAAATGGCTCAATGGGTAAAGTGATTGATTTCATTAATTTTCCAAATAGCAACGAGGTTGAATATTTAGCAAACAAATTTGATTAGCTTGATGGTGTAGAGCAGATTGGCAGTTGCATTATATGTTTTTTGCTTGTAAAAGACTTGTATGTTCAGATGCAGCAGTTTCCAATTTCTCTAGCATACTCTGTGACTCTCCATAAATATCAAGGTTTAAGTGTAGACACAGCTTTTAGTACTATTGGTAGTACTGTATTTAAAGAAGGTATGTCATGTGTAGCGTTATCTCGAGTTAGAACATTGTCCTGTTTGTATTTGGTTGCTTTTGAATACAGCAAAGTAAGTACTGATCCAAGTTGTGTTATAGAATACAATCGGTTAAGAAGTGTATATGCTCCTCATTTAGGGAAAACTTACAAAGGATTGTACTGATGTTGAAAAGAAAGAGAACAAGGAAGCTGTTAAGAACGAAAAAATTGAAAATGAGGGAGATAATATAGGTTACCAGTTGTCAAACCCTTCTGGTGTCAACTGCTATGTAAATGTTGTTCTCAATGGACTCTTTCAATTTCCTCATCTTGTATATGCAATTCAACAGAAACCACAGAAGAGATTTTGTTGTGCACTGTGTGGTTTGTTACAACGTTTACTGGCTGATAGGACTGTAATACATTGTGTTTCAAGCATTAGAGACCTTGTAGATATATGTAGTGGATCAGTACAAATCACAGAAAACACTCAACAAGATGCACAGGAGTTTATAATGATCATCCTTGGAGTTTTAGAAGAAGAAGCAATAAGTATTGATTACTTATTTGGACTGCGTTACTCATGGAACCATGAATGTGAAGATTGCTTTTTCACGTCAAGTACACAAACAGATTCAGAGAAACCTCTTTACTTAACACTAAGGGATTTCAAAACTGTGTCTTTTGACTGATTGTTCAAAAAAGCTACTGAAAACAATACCTGGACAAATTGTCGATCAGATCTTATTTCAACATTACATGTAAGAAAAAATGGAAAATATCTTATATTAATGCTACAACAATGCAGAGCAGATGGAAGTAAACTGGAAACAGGGATTACGAATTTCAAAATAGGAAAAATGTTTATTTCTGGAAGAACTCATGAAGGACTTACTGTTAAATCTGGACACTATACTGTCCATTTAAAAAGTGACACTGTATGGATGGAATGTGTTGACAGGAACCTTAAATTCAAGCAAAAACTGCCTTTTAAGGTACCAAATCCTTCTCTTTTGTTTCTTCAACCAAAGTTCCAAGGAAGATTATTGTTAAAAAAGTGGTATAATGTATTTGTTCTAGGTGCATCATCTGTGTTTATGACATCATTTATAAGGGTGTCCATATCCCAGTGTCCTTTATATTTAGTAGTAGTACTGTACCACTATTAAAAATAAAGGAGTTATTTTTAACATATGATTGTTTAGATTAGTTGAGTAACTATAGGTAAAACAATTGATTAAATAATTGTAGTGAGTGCAATGCATACTGTCACTTATTTAGAGTGGCATACTGGGAAGTTGTGTTCTTTTTCCTATAATCTATATGATTGTTTTTTCTCCACTGTTTAAGGAGGAATCTTTATACATTGTTTATGGTGTTCAAGTATAAACGCTGAGAACAGTAAAAAAAAAAGGCATAATGCAATATTCTATTACAGTATAAGCAATTTGAACGTATACATTGCAAACATTTATTTTGTAAAATGTAATACTAACTTATAATTATGTTTTTTTCTTTTAATACAGACGAATGGCACAATCTACTAATTCTTTCTTTCTGTGTTGTTGAACAACTTACATTCTCAAGGTACACACTGAGGCAGAGAGTGATACAGCTACGGAGATATCCAGACACACTGCGATACAGTCACTCACACACCCAGTCACACACCGGTGCATGCACTCACACACACCCACTCCCTCACTCACCCATAAAGTCACTGACAAACCTCCTTACCTATACAGCTACTCACACACCCACTCACTCACCCATACAGTCACTCACATACCCACAAAACCACTCACACACCCATATAACATCTCATACACCCACTCACATACCCATACAGCCACAGACACACCCACTCACTCATAAAGTCACTCATACACTCACTCACCCATACAACCACTCACACACTCACTCACTCACTCACCCATAGAGCGACTCACATACCCTCTCACTCACCCATACATCTACCCAGACACCCAGACACCCAGTTACTCACCCATGCAGTCACTGACACACCCAGTCACTTAGCCAAACAGCCCCTCACACACCCAGTCAGACACACACAGACACTCACACACCCACTCAGACTCTCACACATCTATACACTCACTCTCACCGCTACTCACAAACCCAAAAACTCACTCACACAGCCATTCACTCACCCATATAGCCATTCACACACCCACTCACTTACCCATACAGCCACTCACACACCCACATAACCACTCACTCACCCACTCAGCCACTTACACGCAAACTCACTCACTTATACATCCAGACACATTCAGTTTTTGTTTTTTTAAACCAAGAAAGGTGGTCCTAACAAAAACCTTTTTTTTTTTTTACTTTTCTGAACTTTTTTTGTATTTTTTAACATTTTGTTATTTCTTTGGTAGTTTTTTTCACTTCAAATGGCAACTGGAAAAAATAAACTAAATTAAAAAATACTCAAAACTAGACTGACAAGTGTCATTGTAAAACATAAAAAAATAAAATGCTTGTGGTTTACGGCTGCATCTGAACTGCAGTAAGAGACTGTTCTCCAACACTCAAAACCTTTTTACAATCAGCACAAAATATCCCAATTTTTTCCAGTTCTAGTACTCTTTCTAGGAGTCATTGCTGGACCTCAGGTGGAAGGATGTCCCCGGGAGCAATTGGCATTGGAAATTAAGTAGATGGTTCAGATGCATAAGGCTAACTCTCCGCCCTTCCCAAGTGCTTTGAATGTATTGTTTTTAAGTGCTTCAGCATGCTTGTGATCCCTCAAGAATATTTTTTAGACGTTCCTCTAGAGAGGATCTTATCATACAGGTTATACTTCAAATGTTTGGCGAGTACCTTTTCTCTCCACAGGGGATATCTAAAAACTTTCAGGCTATTGACTGCTTCTTAGCAGGGCATTACTTCTCAGAAGAAGTGGCATCTCTCTCCTCTTGCTGTTCTCCATTTCCTCCAGATGCCATTTTAAAGAAAAAAAAAGAAAAACTGCCAAATAAAGTAATTTTAAGTGCAAAACTGGAGCTCTAGCAAAGATATCCTACAATTTTATCAATGACAGATAAAAAAAATGAAAACTGGGTGGGGACTTCCTTTCTAGAATCATGAAAAGTGTTTCATCCAATGAAATCCTTTTGTTCCGTAGTCACGTGGGATTCGCGAACGCCGATGTAATTACGAATTTGGGAAATTTAATAAACAGTCTTGTAACATAAATGTACTTATATTACGAAAACAATGACCTCAAACAATAATTTTATAATGTGTATATGTTTTAAATGCTCCTAAAAATCATGCTGATTTCGTGAATATCCAGGGTACTGGAATGTATGCATCAGAACTTTTCAATACGGATCCGCGAATAGAAAAAAAAAGCATCCGGGCACATCTGTTGCTAGCAAGTAAGAATATACCTCTAAATTACAAATTAGCTTAACTTCCTGGACTTGGTGAAGGTAAAGGAAGTGTGTTTTCTCAGCAATTCCACATTGAAAAATTATCTGAAATCCATGGTGGTCATGAATACATCATTGATATATCAGAATGCAATATGTAGTGACTGTGGCAAGTGGGTTCTTTCTTGTCCTCTCCTGGTGAGAGCTGAGTCCATGGTTCTCCCTTTAAATTACTGCAAGTATGCACATGTGAAAAATCACCTGCAGGCACTGCCCATGTGACACCGCCCCGTCCATCTTAGTAGTATGCAAAGGTCTTCCCGTCTTTTGCCACGATAATAGACAACTTCCAAAAAGGTCCTCCAAATTAATTTCCAGCAGATTTTAGTGACTCGTTTTTGAGGGTTAACAATATGAGGACATCGCCACCAAATAAAGAAGCACTTACTTTATTTAGTTAAGAGTAAGTACCCTTGTTTCATAGAGATTCACCTCTTTATAGTCTTGTTGTCTTCTCTATATGATGATGTTATCACAGAATTCTGGATAAAGATACAGGATGAACAATCACATTGTCAAAGCATACACAAGGTCACTTGAGACATTTCCTAGAGGTCCATTACACAGCTGTACTGTAGAATATGCACTAGACATTTACTCAACGAGGTAGTACTTACTAATTAAGCAGTAGCAAGTACTCTAGTTGGGTAGACATTTTGTGCAAAACTGTGGACTCGGGGGCGTGGCCACCAGCACAACATGGCAGTCGCACCTTAAGGGAGCTTCTGTACCCACGTTACCTATCCCATGAAAATTCACCAGAATCCGTCCAACGCCAATGTGGGGGTGCCCCTCCATGTCCTGAGGTGGCTAGACAGCCTTGGGGGATCCCCCCTCCTATCTGGAGCACTGTTTGCTTAGGCCATCTTGAGAAGGCAGCTGAAGGACGGGGCTGTGCGCGCGTGAGGGGCCTTCTCCTGGAAGGCCGGGAAAGTGCAGTGGGCTCGAATCTGCGCCGCCTGCAGGAGAATGCCCATCGACCCTGCGGAGCTGTGGAGTGAGGCGGGCGAGGGGGACAGTGAGGCCCAACCACCACAAGAGTCGGAACGGCAGAGAGCCGAGGGTGGGCGGCCTTCCCCTAAGAGGCCGTGAAAGTGCAGTGGATTCCGGCATCCGCGCCGCCTGTGAGAGAGTGCCCATTTAATCTGTGGAGCTGCGGCGTGAGGCGGAGAGTGCGACAGGGAGGCCCGACCACCACAATAGATGGTGCAGTGGAAAGCCGAGAGCGAGAGGGCCTTGGATGACGCACAGTGCGTGTGCACTGGCGCGTGGACTCCTCTCCCTCCCTGCCGGCTGCCAAGGCCTACCCGCTCCCAGAATCGTGCTAAGTGCGAGCGCCACCGGCCACAGAGCAAAATTAGCGTACCAGGCCCGCGCCCCGGGGAACAAGTCAATTGATCCTGGAGGTGAGGGGCAAGGGGGCAGAAATTTCCTGAAGCATAACTGGACTGAGAGCATAGCTGCATTGGTGGCCCGCTTCCCTCACTCTTTCTCTTCAAAGTTGATGAAGTGACTCACCCCCATGGGGGGAACAGTGGCATCTGGACCCAGGGGGGGCACAACGGAGAGCGCCCTGGGAAGCGGAGCACAGCCTGGGGGCAGTTCCATGAGGCAGCCACACCAACAGGTCGCAGGTTGGGGCCCGGTTGGGGGGTTGCATGGAAGGGTGCCCCCCCTCCTCGTTCCCTTGTTTCCTACCCTGACAGGTGGTGGCATGTGGTGTTGCAGGTGGAAATAGTTCCTTGCAGGTAGTGGAGTGGAGCCTGGACTGTATGGCGGGGGCAAGAACTTTAAAAAGTTGCAGCAAAACAAAATGGATCGCTATGCAATCCCCACCCACATAGAGAGAGACAATGACTCCGCTCTTGTCGAAAAACGCCCAGATCAGGGAGGAGAAACTCCGGAACCATCTCTCTGAGAAATTATGGCCGCCATACAAAGTATAAAGGGTACTCTTGAACCAAAACTTGACTCGGTGGTGGCCAAAATGTCACTCATAAGAGCCGAGCTCAATAAAGAAAACGACCGCCTCCGCGACACAGTGCAGACTGTTGCGGGCATTACTGAGGCCACAGCTCAGCTACAGAAACAGGACACCTCCCTACAAAAGGACAATGCAATTATGCAGGTGCACCTGGAAGACATGGAAGGCAGGTCCAGGAGCAATAACATCTGTCTAGTGGGGGTCTCGGAGCGGGCAGAAGAACCCTGTATGGACCTCTTTGTGGAAAACTTTATAACCAACGTGCTGTAGCCGAAAGGCCTCTCAAAATTTTCTCTGTTGAAAGAGCCCATAGAATCCCCATGTCAGCTCCCAAGCCCGGTACACCTCCTCGCAAAATTATTGCACGAATATTTAACCAAAGAGACAGAGACGTCATACTCCAGGTGGCGAGGCATGAAATTTCAGGGCTCAATGATCAGCCTCTACCCAGATTTTACCCTCAAGGTCCAGCAGCTACGACCGGGCTTTTTGGAGGTTAAGAAAGAGCTTAGGAAGTAAGACATTAAATACATGATGCTCTTCCCAGCCAAACTTAGAGTCATTGCAGAGGGGAAAACGTGTTTTTTCGAATCTATGTGGGCAGCCTGGTAGTGGCTGGAGGGCTGGCACCCTGCGGAGACTGGCAAGAATCAGAGAACCTCACAATCCCAACGCTGGGACAGAAAGGAGGTAAAAGTCAGCGACCAGTCAACAAGGAGTGACAAGGAGGGCCTGTGTAGGGACATCCTGCAGCTAGACCTCACCACGCCTGCAACGGGCACCTGAACTGTGCTGAGCCTGACCGGGCTCATACCCATGCCCATGGATCTGGTCCAACAAACTGGATCTGTGAGCAACTTATCCTGAGGAACTCTGGGGGGGGTTCACACAGGCATATCTTGAGAGGGTCAGGCAAGCAATGGGGTTGCAATGGCTAAGTTTCTCCCCCAGTTATAAGTTAACTACAATGTTCTCAGGGGCGACAGGTGCCTTGCTAGTTGGGGTTTGATGGGCAGTTCAAGACCACCATGCAGTGTAGCAGGGAGGGGGGGATAGTTACATTTGACCAAGGGAAGTTACAGTTCAAGTTACAGAGCAGCAACTATTACACTAGTGGTGCCGTCATCTGTGGCTCCATCAACATGTCGGGTATACCTAATATTATCCACTGCATACAGCATAACCATGATCTATAACACTCGAGCGTGTCTGAAATATCTCTCGTGGAACGTGAACGGCCTTGGGAATAAGATTAAACGCTGAATGGTCCATCAATACCTCAAAAAGCACAGCCCGGACCAGGTGCTATTACAGGAAGCACGACTGTTGGGCAACTCCTGCAGGGCTATGTCCAGAAGGGGCTACACTATGACAGCTCATGCAGGATACACCGCCGACTCATGGGGGTAGGCATTCTTATCAAGAATTCGGTCCCATTTATTCCACACAAAACCTGGGCCGAACCCCAGGGGAAGCAGGGGGCCTAGTCGGTCACTTGGGAGGGAATCCCCATCAATCTGTGTTCCGTTTATATCCCGCCCCGCCACCACCATCTCACACCACCGGGATTAGGGGAGCTAGTACTCCAGATGCCGGAAGGGGTCTTGTTTATGGGGGGGACTTTAATGCCACATTATCGCCCGAGATGGATAGACATACTCAGGCCTGCTCTGTGTACTGGGACCCCACGCTGGCCAATTTTATCACTGCGATGGGACTGACAGAAGTTTGGCGTTTACGCCATCTGACAAAGCATCAATATACTTACCTATCTGGGGTGCATCACAGCCTTTCCAGACTAGATTGTATTTTCACTCAATCCAGACATTCGACACTTATCTAGAGGGATCTCGGACCACTCACCGGTGTGGTTGGAGGTGTGAGGACAATCTACTAAACCCTGGAGACCCCAGCCCATCAGCGCTTGGCCGCTTATGGACAAGAAGCTAGTAGGTAGCCTAGACCAGGCCACCGTATCATACTTTGAACTTAACGAGGGATCGGTTGACTCCCACCTGACTCTCTTGGAAGCATACAAGGCAGTGACCCGGGGTAGGGCATACTCCTTGATCGTGGGAGGGAAAGAAAATAGAGAAGCACAACTCTTGGTGCTGGAATCTGAGATACTGGCTCGGGAGCGCCTGGAACGACAGGGGTTAGGTGACGAGAAACTACACCCCCCGCCTTAAGCAGAAGGAATACGGGGATCTGGTGGAGGAAAGGGCAAAGACATCCTATATCTTGTCCCAACTGCGCCTCTATGAATTGGGGAACAAAGCGGGGAAAATGTTGGCATGGTTAGAGAAAAGGGACCAAATGAGGGGATGGGTCTCTTAGATCACCAATGTTTCAGGGAACACCGCTGCAGACCCAGAGAGTATAGCTGAGGCATTTGCTGCTTATTATGAGCACCTATACACCTCATAAACGCTTTGCACTCCCTCCTATATAGCAGTCTTCTTGAAAAATATATCACTTTCCCAACTCATGCAGGATCATAAACAGTTTCTAGATGCAGACATACACCCACACGAAATAAGCCAGGCATTGTGCTCACTAAATTCGGGCAAGACGATGGGACCCAATGGCCTACCCATTGAACCTTACAAACGCTTGGCCTCCAAGGTAGAACCCCAGATTTAAAAAATGTGAAATGAGGCGGGAGTGGTAGGACAGCTCCCAGAGGACCAACGATTGGCAACAATAGTTGTACTGCATAAGGCCAGGAAGCCCCCTGACCAATGTAGTTCCTACCAGCCTATTTCATTTCTCAATGTAGAGATAAAATGTTTTGCCAAACTTCTGGTGAACTGGCTTTGCCAGGTGATAACCAGCCTAGTCCACCCGGACCAATCCGGCTTCATGTGAACAGGGGGACATGTCTAAATCTTCGAAGACTCTTCAGGGTCATGTCGGGTTCTAGGGATGAGACAGTGTCCACAATGGTACTACCAATGGATGACTCTATGGCATTTGACACATTAGAATGGACATATATCTTTGGGTTACTGGAACGGATGGGTTTTGACCCCAATTTCATAGGCTGGATGTGCCTACTCTATAAGGACCCAATGGCCCACGTTAAGGTTAACGGCATTGTGCCCCGTAATTACACTCTTTGCAGGGGGACAAGGCAGGAATGCCCACTTTCTCCATTGATCTTTGCCCTCACTCTGGAGCCCCTGGCGGTGTGGGTTTGACAAGATCCACTAATTCATGGCCTGCACTGGGGGGGGGGACCTTGGGCAGATCTTTATACGCTGATGACATCTTTATATGTCACGAATCCTCCCATGACGATCACTAGGCTCACCTAAGTGCTTCAAATCTTTGGCAGACACTCTGGGTATACCATTAACTGGGACATATCCCTTATACACTTGATCACAGGCCCAGTGCCCACTCTGCCCTGAGACGTCCACTTACCCATGTCCCAGGGTTGTTATGAATACCTAGGAATCCATGTCAGTATTTTTACCGTTCCAACCTAGTTCCTATCCTGGAATGTTTCGCCACAGTTGTCCAACACTGGAGGGCCCTGCAACTCTCCCTACTGGGTAGAGTGGCAATGTTTACGATGATGACACTGCCTGAAAGCTTTATGTGCTACAAAATACCCTATATCACATACCTGAGGAATTCTTCCATAAGACGGAGTCCCTTCTCTGCCTGCTTTTATGGAACACGGGCCCACTGTGCATAGCCCTCCCTAAACTGATGAGGGGGTGTACGACGGAGGGAACGGCCTCCCAGACATTCGAAAATATTACTGGGCCACACGACTGACAGTGGCCAATGTGGCGTTTGCAGCCTTGGACAACCCCGCCTTTACACAAGAGAGATTCTTGATGTGAGATTCGAGCTACCCGGGGGTGCTCTATAATTCGATCAATACCAACAGGCTTCTACCCCAGACACTCACAGTGGACCAGGTGTGGAGGACGGTGATTGCATTTCTCTGTTGGAGGAGGAAGCCTACTGAAATAACCCCACTGTGGTGAAGCGACCTCCTTAAAGAAGTGGGTAGACTACAGGGCTTCAAGAAGTGGAACCTTATAGACATATCCACTGTGGGTGACGTGTGGAAGGGAGACAATATGCTTGATTGGGCGGATCTCCGAGCCCAATACGATTTGGCACCCACAGAATCCTTTAGATACCTACAACTTATACACATACTTACAACGCACATCCCCAGAGACACTCTGGTCCTAAGGAGGCTGTCGATGAATGGATTGCAATGCAAAGTCCTGCGTCGAGGATGTGTCGCGGAGTGGCGGATCCGAGAAATCTGCAGGCTGCAATGAGAGGTTCTGCATCGGAGATGCGTCAAGCAGCGGTGGTTCCGATGCAGCTGTGAGCATATGCATTGCACTGCATCAATTCTACTAAAAAAAACACAACTGGGCTGCCAGAGCACCTTCAGGCCCAATTCCAAGGGTCCAGGACTGGGGTGGCACCACTTGGAGGGTAGGAGTCACAACAGACAGAGTCCAGGTGCTGGGTTCAAAGTGGTTGGAGCCTTTTCTGTCACTGAGGCTCTGATCAAGAGGCCAGCCAACTAGCCCTTGGAGCCACTCTGGTGATCCTGGGTTCAAGATGCAGGTCCAGTCCTTTTCACTCAGGTAGCAGGGCAGCTGAGCAACAAGGCAACAGATTAGCAGTCCTTCTTTTAGAGCAGCACAGCAGTCTTTCTGAGTCTTCCACAGGTCCAGGGGTGTACTGAAGAGTTGGGTCTGAGGGTCCGATATTTATACTTGGTGCCCACTTTGAAGTAGGAGAAGGTTCTAGAGGTTTCCACCCCCAGAGGTGCTTGGAATTTCCTGCCTTCCTGCCTTGGTCCCAGCTTGTTTGGGGTCACAAAAGAATAATGTCAAACTCTTTGTGAGTGTGCTTAGGCCGAGCCTTTGTGAGGTTCAAGTGTGTAGGTGACAGCTTGTCCACCCTATCAAGTCAGAGATGGCCCACCCTGCCAACATCTATTCCCATTTGTCTCACTCTCTGGAAGCAATACACAAAGACCAACGGCTGGCTACACCTCGCCATGTGATCCAGGTTACAGGCTGCAAGCGGCAAATGGTTAGGATAGGAAAAGCCAACTCTCTAAAAGTGGCATTTTCTAAAATGTGACTTAGAATCTGACTTTACCACTAAAGAAGGTTTTAAATTACAAATCTTTAGACACCAAACTAAATATTCCCACGTGCTCCCAATTTAAAATTAGTATTTATTAAATGTAGGAAGGTAACCCAATGGTATCCTATGGGAGAGATAGGCCTTGTAGGACATGTAAAAGTTAAAAGTACATGCCCAACTTTTTAAATACACTGCACCCTGCCCTATCGCCTGTTTAGCACCTGCTCTAGGGATGACTTATATGTATTAAAAAAGAAGGTTAAGGCCTTGCAAAAGCTTTATTTTGCCAGGTCGAATTGGCATTTTAAACTGCCCACACTGGCTGAGACATGTTTAAAAGCTATTTAAGTGGGTAGCATAAGCTGTGATGCAGGCCCACTACTAGCATTTAATTTACTGGGCCTAGGCACCTGTTGTACCACCATGCTAGGGGTTTACAATAAATTAAATGTGCCAGTTAGGTGCAAGCCAATGTTACCATGTTTAAAGGAGAGAGCACATGGGCTTTAGCACTGGTTAGCAGTGGTAAAGTGCATTGAGTCAAAAAGTCAGCAAAAATGAAGCCAGCAAAAGCAGGAAGGTGGAAGGCAAAAAGTTGGGGGAAAACCAAGCCAAGGATGTTGGGTCCAACAATTACATTTCCAGTAGACCATTCAGTTAGTGAGAAAGTAAGAAGGGGTGTATCTTAGGTTACACCACATTAAAAATAAATAGATCTATCTATCTATCTATCTATCTATGCTTGTGCAGTAGACAGAAATTGCTAAAAAAAAAAAGAGAGAAATTAAAGAAAGCAAATCATAAAATCATTTACTAAATTAAGGGGAAAGAGAAAATCATTTACTAAATTTCAAATACACGTTGAGCTGGAAACAGATCATACAAAGTGATGGCACCAGTAATCAGAGATTTGGAAAGAGCGTCGGCACATCTGCGCAATGGCTGGGTGGCCAGAATGAACTAAAAAATAAAAAGCCTTGTTGCCACATATCTATCAAAATTGTCAAAAGTTATTCAACCATGGCTGCAACTCCGCCGTGGCTGCACGTGAGGCGTAATTGCACACCCTCAAATAACAATTTATGGCCCACTCTAAAGTAAGGCTTTTTTCTGGGTTCTCTTGTGAAGAAGGAGCAGTGTGAAAGGACGGAAGGTAAAAGAAATCCCGAATAAAATGGACATTTAGGAAAAGAAGGAAATTAATTGGCATAATTTGCAAAGAATTCCCATTGGAGTTGCACTAATTATTTGCAGCTGTGGCGTGTTTGCCTAGTTACATGCAGCAGACACTATTTATATGGGAGCCTTTAGCCTATAACATGTTGTGGCTACAAAGAACAACTTAATTAGCGTAATGAACTTCCCAACCTGTGTAAATATTACAGTAAGGAGTGCGCCCATGTAGGTCGGAAGGAAGTCGGTGTTTTGCGAGCAGTAGGGTTTTGCTGTGAGATTTCACAGAGCCAACACAGGTCCCCTGCGTGCTTCATGGCGGATGAAACAGCTGAAATGCCAGCCGGATGGGCAGTTACACTGCGCGTTTATCCGAAAGTACGTTTTTGTACGCTTTTTTAATATGACAACCTTCTTTTGAATTCCCTCGATTTGCAGGTGAAAGAAGGGAGTGTAAACATCTAATTTAAATGTGTTTATTTGGCTTTTTTTCATATGCACTTGCGCCACTATGCAGTTTTTTTCAGTTTAACACAAAAGACTGAACCGTGAACCATAAGCCTATAGGCGAGCTAGAAAAGGTGGACCGTCGCTATTTTCCAGAAATCACTTTGAAGAGCAGGCTCGACTTCTGACGGGTCCACACCAGCAGCAAGCCTAAACATGGAGTGACTTTCTTCTTGGGTTTTTTCAGGATATTTTGCATTTGAAGTGAATGTGAAAAGAGCAGCCCTTGATCCTCGTGGTCCGGTTCTCCGCTCTCCTGCTGCCATTCATTCTCTGCCTGGCTTCCTGAGGAAAGTATTGCACCTCCCTGAGGAAGGTATTGCGCTTCATCCCCAGAGCCCCTGAGCCGCAGTTCGAGCCCGCGTTGGGGATTACAGTGTTTTTTTTGTTTTTGTCTGCCATTGTTTCTGTGTTTTAGCATTGTCGCTGTTGTGTTTTTTGGCCCTCATTTCTGCTCCGTTTTTTAACTATTGTTAAAGCAGCTACTTAAAAGTATCTTTTTGCGTTCGCTGATGCCGATTCTCCCACCTTTTGACGCACACCTGCTGGCTCCTCCCATCTCCCAGGACTATTTATGGAGGGCACGTGCAGCAGGCACGCCGCTGGGGCACTGCTGGTGTGCCAAAGGCAAGCCTGTCTGCCCCGTCCGCACCTGGACCGCGCCCAGCGCCAGAACCCTTGGTCCTCCTGCCATCCACCACTACACTGCCGTAGAACTCCAGGCCCTGGATCCTGGACACCACAACAACTCTGCTGTTCTGTCTCCCCACGATCAACCAAGGGACCTTTTGCCTGCGCCACTGCTCCTTCTGATTCAACACAGGGCTGCCGGCTTGCACTGGACACCACGTCTCTGCCACATGGAAGACTACAAGTCACCCAGAACAGTTCCACTGCATCCTGCTCAATGTCCACTCCCTCTGCAAACACGCCACAGAAACCGGGGACACCATCACCTTCCTGTCTCCCAATGTTGCCTTTATCATCAAAACATAGCACAACCTCGCCTCGAACCCCCATATTCCAACCGCAATACGGCTACAAAATGTTACACCGAGACTGCACCAACAAGCATGGGGGGGCATCGCCATCATCTTCAAGGACACCATCTGATTCACCGTCACCATTGATGGCCTTACACCTCTCATGGAACACCTCAACTTCAGACCGATGCCAAGACCACTCGAAGAGGCACCCTCGTCTACAGACCCCCAGGACCTCGACCGGCCTTCTGCGATGCCATGTCCAACCTTATCGCTCCCCTAGCCATCGAGTCCCACCACTACATCTTCCATGTCAAAGACCCCAACGATGCCAACTCCACCTCCCTCCTGGAGAACTTGAACAACATCGACCTCATTCAACTTGTCACCAAACCAATGCACAAAGCCAGACACACACTTGACATCATCTTCACCTCCAACGACAGAATCAATTTCAGCCACGTCACAGAACTTACCTGGACTGACCACGTCATCATACACTTCTTAATTTCCAACGCTCAATGCACCGTTGCCAAGCATCACAGCTCCTCCCACAGCAGTAGGGGTAAGGTAACCGAGACACAGTGGACACAAGCCCACAGCACCTCTCAACTGGAAACCTGGACCAGGCCGTCCACAATTTCTCCGCTAGGATCACCAAATGCACGGACAGAGTCGCCCTGCTAAACCAGCAAAAAGCAACAAAGCCTCAAAACAAGCATGCTGGTATACCCCAGAACTCAGAACCACCAAGTACAATTGCTTCCAACTGGAGAAACGTTGGAGAGCTACAACAAACCCCTCTGACAGAGCTGCTCACAAAGCTGCCCCCAACTACTACCGCTGTCGCATCAAAGAAGCCAAGAAAGCAGCCATCACAGCACGCCACATAAAGGAACTTTTCAAAATAGTCAAAGAATTCTCCAACCTGGGAGCCACGGAGAACATCATCCATCCCTCCCAAGACCTCTGCGACTCCCTCTTGGACTTTATCCACAGCTAGATCGCCACCATATACAACAATTTCGACCCCCAACCCACCTCTTTCAACCTGAAAAACCTCACTACCCAGCTCACACCAGCCAAATGATCACCACCTGGTCTCCGCTCACCACTCAGATCACCACGGCCATCATGTCTTCAATACACTCCGGGGCACCCACCGACCCCTGCCCCCACCATCTATTCAACCTCGGAACCAACCCCATCAGCACAGAACTCACCTGTATCTCCACAGCAACCTTCCCAGACAAATGGAAACATGCAGAGGTCAGACTCCTCCTAAAGAAACCCTCCGCCAACCACAGCAATCTAAAAAATTATCATTGGATCTCCCTGCTCCTTTACTCGGCCAAAGTTCTCGAGAAAGCCATCAACCTACAGCTCAAAGACTACCTGGAACAGCACCACCTTCTCGACACTTCTCAATCAGCATTCCATGCCAACCTCAGCACTGAGACCGCGCTGATCTCTGACACAGATGACATCAGAACTCTCCTCGACTGCAGAGATACTGTGGCCCTGATCCTCCTCGACCTCTCTGCTGTGTTCAACACTGTCTCCCACCACACTCTCATAATCTACAACATCGGCATACCGCAAAATGCCCTTGAGTGGATCGCCTCTTTCCTCACAGGATGCACACAGAGCATCGGACTGCCTCCCTTTACCTCCGAACCCAAGGACATCATATGTGGCGTACCCCAAGGATCATCCCTCAGTCCGACCCTGTACAACACCTACATGACCCCCCTTGCAAACGTCATCAGATCCTACGATCTCAACATAATATCCTATGCAGACAAGTCTCAACTTATCCTTTCACTCACTGAGGACCCCTCCAACACCAAAACCAACTTCTGCAATGCCATGAGCAACGTAGCCAACTGGATGAGAGACAATTGCCTAAACTCAACTCTGACAAGATGGGAGTATTGATCTTCAGAAAGAACACCTCCGTTTTGGACCACAGCTTGTGGCCAGCAGAACTCGGACTAACACCCTCACCGACAGACCACGCACGCAACCTAGGCATCATCCTCGACAGTGAAATCACCATGAAACGGCAAGATAACGCAGTCACCTCCTCCTGCTTCCACACCCTTCCCATTTCTCTCTACACTGGCTTCTCCACCCAGTTTCTCAGATGACTTCAGACCATACAGAACGCTGCAGCCAGACTCATCCTGGACCTCCCCAAATGGACCCACATTCCCTCCCACCACTGGCTCACCATCCAAAAAAGATGCCAATTCAAGATCCTCACGCATGCCTACAAAGTTCTACACGATCAAGAACCAGCCTTTATCGACCATCAACTGAGCTTTCATCCTCCCTCAAGACACCTGCGCTCCCCCTCTCATGCACATGTGCTCCCCCGCATCCGTCGCAGCCGCAGCATTGGTCATGCCTTCTCCTAAATTGCTGCCAAGACCTGGAATGACTCCTGGAATGGCTCCAGATACGAACAGCACCTTCCCTGTCGGACTTCAGGAAGAAACTCAAGACCTGGTTCTTCAACAGAGACATGGCACCCTCAGTGCCCAGATACCCATAGGGATGATAGTGCTGCACTATATAAATGCTGATTGATTGATTGATTGATTGATTGAAGTGTAACCATTGGTCCGCTTATTAGGGATGGATTTATCGTGAGAGTTTTGACGAGAAGACAGCGATGGATAATGAGGGGGTGATATAGCTCCATCACACAAGAGATACAGCAAAATATCTCATGTAGTTCCTAGAATATTCAGATGACAACACCTTTAGATTCCATTAAAATAGTCCACTGATGATAAAAGTGATGGGTGGATTGCTTGAATTCATCTCAGATTAAAGTAGTTCAGGCAGGACATTAGCATTGCTGATGTCAATTAAATAATTTGTGTCAAGTGCATCAAGGGCAGGGTATTGTGGTCAGGTGTCAGTGGTACTCTCAGGATCTGCTTCTTTGCTGCATTGAGACATAACTCGGGCCCCAGGAGCTATGTGACAAGGGAAGGCCAAATTAATTATGCGACAGGGTTGACTAAATTATGCAGCAAGAAAAGACAAATTATGCAGCATAATGCGTTACAATCCTTAAAAGTCTTATTTTGTTATCACCTCATTTCTACACATATTAATACTATCTGGGAAAATTTGGACTATATTAGTGTCAGCTTAGTACCTAAAAACAGCAATCAGCAACTGAAAGGTCATCAGTTAACCTTTGCGTAATGTCTGCCATTGAGCAAAACCATGTTTAACATTTTTTAGTCATGTTTGATCTGTTTGAGCTAGAAACTTATTGCTTGGGGTGAAATCTGCAAATTATGCTACAGATGGTGGATTATGTGTCAAATGAAGCAAATTTAGAATTAAGAGGAAAATGCTGCAGTCACAGAACTGCAAAATACTGGTGGCATTTGGCTTAACCAAATGTGAAGCATCCAGTGATCAATGTGAACTAGACATGCTGCAATTATTAAGGGGGTGATTTAGAGTTTGGTGGAAAGGGTACACTGTCACAAATGTGACTAAATACCCAGTTCGCAAAACTGATGGTACGCCTGCCCTATTTAGGGTCATTGGCTCAGTTGATGGAAAACTACCTCAGATGGCCCGACAAAGTAGAAGTAAAGCCATCACACACACTCACCCACTCTATTTCAAGAGGACAGTCTGATGGGTGTTTTTTTCTGTCCTTCACCAGCAGTAAAAAAATAATAATGATCAAAGATGGGGGATAGCAAACTGACAATGGCTCTTCACCTAACTTTTTGTACCTTGAAGGAATGCGCCAAGATAGTTGTTTCTTTCAAATTACATAGATGTCCACTGGGCCAGAAACCATCTCTAAATAGGATGGGCTACCGTGTGTCACAGTGGTGAATGTTAAGCCCGCCGCCATGCCGACAGATGGTATTCCGTCCTCCAAGGGCTAAATCAGGCCCTAAATTTCCACCAGATCACATTTGGAGTATCATGTGGACCTAGATCTCGTTGGCATATATTTAGAACTTTATTTGGTAGGTGTTGATCATTTAGGACAATTTGGACAGGTAGGTGTTCACCACAAATGGTGTTAGGGCCAGTCCCTAGTGACCATGCATATGATGGGGATTGTTTTGGACAGGAAAGTTAACAGTTTTATCTGGTGTGTGCATATTGTTAAAAAAGATGGGAATGATTGCATAGCTATGCATTAACCCCCCAAGGGTCTCAGAGCTCGGTGTCTTCACCAGACCTAGAATATCAATGTCCATCATAATTTCATAAAGAGGTTAATTTAGGAATAGCCTATGACAATTTTCAAGCCATACTAGTGCAACTTGCTCTAGGTATTATTTAATTCATCAACTGTAGAGATGAGTCTGGAAGAATATAAATGCCTGTTGTATTGTACAAATTCCCCAACAGTCCTCCCACTAGCCGTTACGCTATTTCCATCTTTCCTCTCACGTTTCAATACATAAATTTTGTGTCTCTCATATTTAAGTAGCCAAGCTAACATCCTGCCCGGGTGTTCATACTCTTTGTAATTCCTGGCTTGAGCATATTTCCCATGAGAATGTGACCTCACCATCGGCTTGTTCATGAAATCTCTTCAGGAGCCTATTTATTTTTCATAAGTAAATCACTTACTCAATCTCTGATGCTCATCCCTCCAGTTCCCTGATCTCACTCTCTGTATATTCCAATTGTGCACAGGTGGTTCTTAAAATATGAGCATGTTTAGAAATAGCTACCCCTCTTATGTTGGCTTTGAAAGCCTCCCATATAGTGGTATACTAGGTTACAGACACCAGATTCTGTTGATAAAATTCTTGAACGGCAGAATGCATGTCAGTTAAAAAAAATAAGTCGGAGAGTGACTCAGCTGGAAATCTCCGGCCGAATCTACTCAGTTTAAATCAAGGAATCGAGAACACCATCTTCACAAGGGCGTGGTCAGACAGTGTTCTGCATAAGTAGCTAATTCCTCCTATCCATGGTACTACCTCTCATGAAACAAACCAGTAATCTATATGTGACATGCTATCATGTGGTATAGAATAAAACAAATAGTCCCTCATGTCTCCATGGTGATGCCTCCACACAGCTCCCAGCACCAGCATCTTAATTATGTCACTCAGCATTTCCCTCGCCCAGGAATTCTTCACGCCTCTACTTTTAGATCTGTCCAAATCTGGGTTTAAGACCCAAATGGGATCCCCCAATACCCCCAAAGGATCAGCACAGATTGATTAACGTTAGTGCATAAAATACCTTACGGAAAAATTCACATTTGTCGTCCAGTGCATGAAATACCTTATGGGAAAATTTAGACTCATCCACATTCAGGGTGTATGTGTTAATCAAGGCTACATTTTTATTGTGGGCAGTCCCTGCTAATAGAACGTACCTGCCCTCTTAGTCCTCAATTTTGTACGTTAGTCAGAAATCAGGAGAATTTCTTATAAAAATAACGTACACCCCTGGACTATGATTTGTACGACAAAAACCTATCTATATTGTCCTTATCACCTCGCAAAGCCTACTGTGGTTTGGAGATCTACATGCGTTTCCAGAAGGAAAACAAAGTCTATCTTACGTCTGTTCAGGTGCATTAATATCTACCTCACTTTCTGATAATTATCAAGACCTCTAATATTCCCAAGATATTAATGCTAACTTTCTATTAGTGTGAGTTATTGGCCTGGTGTAGGGAAATGGTGTCCCTCTCCTTTGTGTACACAGTAATGTTCATCTGTTGTGTCCAATATATGAGTGTGTAACATATAAAAGCAACAACTTTACTCACAACCTCCCCTCTCCCTCCAACCACATTGATCTCCCAAACCATCAGTGTCAGAGTCCCCATTTCCAAACATACCCAGCATGTCGACGGGATAGTGCTGATGCACTCCACAATTGCACGGTGCCCTCCAATGTCTGCTCTCAATAATAGATGCTATTTCTCGTATGTACAGTTCATGCAGCGACATTGTCCATTTCCAGCAGCTGCGTCTGGGCCTTTTATGGCTCGCACCAGATCTGCATCCATCAGGATTTAAATAGTTATGTTTAATGGCAAAGAACATAGTATAGTCAATCTTCTTCGCTTAGTCTTTGCTCAAGATTCTGCTGTCCCTCAAGAGTGGGCAACTTCTCTGGCGGGTGAGACACGTGATCCCGGCACCTCCGGGAATTTCTTACTGAATGTTGTTGCTGCTGCAGCATCTATGAACAACTGCACTTTGCCAGCAACCTCTACCTTTAGCTTGGTGTGTTACAGCTTAGCATATTTAATGTTTTTGGACTGCAACATATGTTTTATTTCGATCAATTTGTGTCTAGCCTCCAAGACAGCAGCAGTAAAATAAGGGTATATAGACAAAGTCATACCTTGTTATTGCAGTGTGCCTTTCACTCTCACTAGTTTAAGAACTGTGTCCTGGTTCTGAGGAGCCATGCAATAGTCTGCAGTGGGTTTGCACTCGGTGAGGACTAGGGCCCAAAGTGCGACGAGCTCTCTCGATCAGAAATGTATCTGACAAGCTGGTGCATCAAAACATTTCAGCCAAGAGAGTTTCTACAAATATTCGTTGACTCAGTTTTCCCAAAATCCTAATGTTGTTGCACCTTGATCTCGCTTCATGATCTTCATTTTTTGTTGTTAAAGCTGAGAACAATTTCTCAGTTTTCTGCACTTTCTCCGTGGCTGTCATAGATTTGTCTTCCCAAATTAATGTTAGAGGTTCAACTCCATCTAGTCAAATATTATGATGTTCTATGCACTCGTGATGTGATCTAATTGCAATGTTAGTGCATCAATTTTATTGTCACTTGATTTGAGTTCCAGGAGTGTAACAGTACTGTCTCTGCCAGGGCATGATGGTCACTGATCTGCATTATCCTCCATTAGTATTGGCCATTTCACAGGCAGGGGTTATATGCTGGTTGAATAGAAGTTTGCTTTGTTTCCTGTTCACTTTGTCCATGATCTTGGCCCTGACGCTGTCCCCACCTGCACTGCAGATTCTCAAGTGGCTCCCATTACCTTTCTCACCACAGCAGAGGTTGCGTTTATTATGTGTATAGTTTAGAATTCAGACAAGTCAATCCAGTCTACACACCAATGAACTGGTGATACAGCCAACTCAGAACAAACCAAAGGTATTTAAACAATCAGGATCTCACAGTTGTTACCAGCAGTCTCGGGGTCCCCAATAGTCCAGCTGCATGCATTGAAACCTTCACTCCTGGCCGGGCAGAAATAATATTGATTATTTATAGCAGGTCTTGTGTTATCCACCTCTATGAGCTTGCCTCCGCTGGCTGTATGTGATCCACACAGAACATGCGGTCCAAATAAGAGCCACACCCATCCATCATGGTGGGCCGCGACCCGGGCATACATAACATCTGTTATGTTGCTTTCCCCGTCAGTCTGGTTGATGCCAACAATGTTCTGACCAATAGATAATGACCTGCTGTCTACAATAAGCATTGCAAACAAAAGGAGATGATGGACGGATCGCGAAACTTTTCAGACACCCACTCCCAGTCACAGATCTGGGTTGAATCCATCATTGTTCTTTAGCTCACTTCACTACCCCAGTTCAGACCCAGCCATATGCAAATCAGTCTGACCCTGTTTCTTATGGGAACAGTCCAGCCGGAACTGCCAAGCCTGGCCTTCCTTGGACAGGAAACAAGCATCCTGGGACCGGTTTCAGGGTAACACCCCATATCAGCCAGGCTAGATTGCATCCAGTGACAAAGTGAGCAAGGGACCCACGTCTGGGCATATCCTGCCAACTTAGGGCAAACAAAGCAAACACAAGGAGATGATGGACGGAGCGCTGAAACTTTTCAGACACTCACACCCAGTCACAGATCTGGGTTGAATCCATCATCGTTCTTTAACTCACTTCGCCACCTCAGTTCAGACCCAGCCATATGCAAATCAGTCTGATCCTGTTCAATGCAATAAGCATCGGCCCACAGGACTTCCCACTCCCCACTGGGATGCGGCACCTCCATAGTACACTGTGTTCTGGTCCTCTGAAGGAACTTCAAGCTGTCACGGCCACTCCTCTGACCTAAGCAGACATCCAGCAATGCAATTAGGGTGGCTCAACCCAGAAGGGAGAGCATAAGTGTGTGCCCATCTGACTCAGCGGATGAGCTGTGAAGGAGGCCTGAGGCTCGCCAGTCTCCCATGTGGTGGCCAGGCTTCCGAGGCTCTTATCCACCAGCAGGCGTTGTGGTGTACTGCTGCCTGCCACTGGTCAAACCACTTATTCTCTGCTGTCCTTCCAGTCCAGAGGCCCTTTTGCCTACCTCAACGCCTCCTGCAGACAGGTATAATGACTTCAACACTCAATTTCAGAGCAAAAGGTTGAAAGTGGACTTGGAGCTGCACATTATGTGGCTGTCTTGACTGTGGTGGGGTGAGTGTTTGATATTGATCAGCATTCTGTCCATTAATTGTTCTTTTTGCATTTGTCACCCCGAGTGGGAAGGTATGTCCAGACGTGTGTCCCGTGCTCTCCATGCCACTGGAGACAGCTAGCCTGGCTGATGAGGGGTGAAACCCGAAGCCGGACCTAGCCTGGCACTTCTGGCTGGACTGCTCCCATGGGGAACAGGGTCAAGACTGATTTGCATATGGCTGGGTTTAAACTGGAATGGCATGGGGGCAAAAAAACAATGGATTTAGGCCCGGATCTCTGTACTGGGGTGAATGTTTGACATTGATCAGAATTCTGTCCACCAATTGTTCTTTTTGCATTTTTCATCCCGAGTGGGACTGGTATGCCCAGACATGGGTCCCGTGCTCTCCATGCTACTGGAGACAAGCTAGCCTGGCTGATGAGGGGTGATGCCCCGAAGCCGTTCCCAGGATGCTTGTTTCCGGTCCAGAGAGGACCTGGCCTGGCAGTTCCGGCTGGACTGTTCCCATGGGGAACAGGGTCAAGACTTATTTGCATATGGCTGAGTTTAAACTTGAATTGCATGGGCGGCAATAAAACGATGGATTTAGGCCCAGATCTCTGTACTGGGGTGAATGTTTGACATTGATCAGAATTCTGTCCATCAATTGTTCTTTTTGCATTTGTCACCCCGAGTGGGATGGGTATGCCCAGATGTGGGTCCTGTGCTCACCATGCCATAGGAGACAAGCTAGCCTGGCTAATGAGGGTGATGCCCCGAAGTCAGTCCCAGGATGCTTGTTTCCGGTCCAGGGAGGACCTGGCCTGGCAGTTCCGGCTGGACTGTTCCCATGGGGAACAGGGTCAAAACTGATTTGCATATGGTTGGGTTTAAACTGGAATGGTATGGGAAGCAAAAAAACGATGGATTTAGGCCCAGATCTCCCTGTACTGGGGTGAATGTTTGACATTGATCAGCATTCTGTCCATCAATTGTTCTTTTTGCAGTAACCACACTCCCAACCTTAACCATTTCATATATTTAATAGTGTTGTAATTTAGTAATCTAAATCTTTCTGATTTAACCTCCTGAGACTGACTGGACGTGAAGCATTTCTTAGGTCAGAAGGTAAAATACTCCACTGACCATTAAACCACTGACCATTAACTCTCTTCAAAACGGCTTTCTGCACTTTCTGGTCAGCCTCCTGTGAGACATAGTCCTACCTTTTTGAGAATTTTTCACTTTTCGATTGGCTAACAGAGGACACTTTGGCTCACATTAACCCAAAGGGAATAGTGACATTTCGCTCATAACATTTTATACCCCTATACATTTTTCTACACGTAAGTGACTTTTCTGCATTTATTTATTTAAATTAAACTCAGTTTGGAACTTTAAGTTCTTTTTATATTCACAAATCCCATAGTAAATGTGGATAAATACAGATAAAGTTGACAAAAAATAAATATGGATAAATACAGACGTAAATGCCCCAAAAATAAATACGATAAAACCGGGAGCCTTAATTATTATTTGGTTGGTTTTTTTCATACACACCTCATGCTTATTCTTTGAGGTTTGGATTGCTGCTCAGTTCAAGGCACCAAAGAGAAGGCAAGAGTTCTGTTAGTGAAAGTGAAAAGCAGTGTGTAATCTCAGCTATGGCTTTAGCATACACTGAGTAGAGCACCAAATCTGTGTTGACCACCTGTGTCTCAACCCACTCTGGGCCCTATTTACAAAGGTTGTTTTGCTGTAAACATATGTTTACAGCCTAATATACCTCATGTATAGTTGTGGTCATTCACAAACTCCCGCCTGACCTCTTCCCACCCCGGACATGGTCAGAAAATAACCCTAGATAAGGGCTGGAGTAATTCGCCTTCCAGGATCGGAAGGAGAATGGACCACCCCAGCATTTAGGGGGGGGAGGTGCAGGAGAATTACTTTCTCTAGTGTAAAAAACATATATGCGCGACAGGGAAAAAATACAAAAATGTGCGTTTGCACAGAAAGTTCCATTGACTGTGCATGAGGTAGATTACCGAACAGGAGGAATAGGAGCACATGGGATAGTTCACATGATATTCCCATGTGCACGCCAGGAAACCTGCACCCGGCAAAGCTTTCCAGGAGGACTTCTGGATATGTTTATAAATGTAAAAAAATGTAAAAGCATGTTCAGGTGGAGATGTAACTTTCCACAAATGCTTTTACACTTTTGTTTTTTTTTACCTCTGTGTTGGTTAGTAAACCACTGCTTGAAGGATGCCTACATTCGCATGTAATCTACCTGTGCCAAAAGTTTTGGCATTGTTACATGAGGGTACAAATGTTAAAATCACATGTTCTGTACTTCCTACCCCTCTCCCCCTATCTTATTGGTATTTAGGATTGTAAGAAATACATTTGGAGTTTCACACGTGCTGCAGTGCTCCCCAAACATACTCTGCCAGGCTTGGCATGCCTGGATACGTAGCTAGACACAGTTTCTTTGGTGCTGATTATGAATTGTGTTCCCACGGTCCCCTGCCCTCCACACATCTTCCACAGAGCCGCCGCCGCCATTGCGCCCCAGCTACGACGCACCATCAATGTCACCTTCGAATCCGGCACCTTCCCAGACGACTGGAAACGTGCAGAAGTCAAGCCCCTCCTCAAGAAACCCTCTGCAGACCCGACAGACCTGAAGAACTACCGACCCATCTCTCTCCTTCTCTTCGCAGCTAAAGTCACTGAGAAGATCGTCAACGCCCAGCTGACAAACTTCATCAAAGAGAACTCCATCCTCGACCCCTCCCAATACGGATTCCGCAGCAACCACAGCACTGAGACCGCCCTCCTTGCCACCACAGACGACATCCGCATGCTCCTCGACCAAGGCCACACTGCATCCCTCATCTTACTCGACCTCTCCACAGCCTTCGACACCGTCTCCCACCACACCCTCGCAACCAGACTCCACGGCGCCGGAATACAGGGAACCACCCTCGACTGACTCCGCTCCTTCCTCGCCGGCAGAACCCAGAGGATCAGACTCCCGCCTTTCCTCTCCAAACCCACAGAGATCGACTGCGGAGTACCACAAGGATCATCGCTCAGTCCCACGCTCTTCAACATCTACATGGCCCCCCTCACCGCCATCGTCAGACAGCATGGACTCAGCATTGTATCCTATGCCGACGACACCCAGCTCATCCTCTCCCTCACGAAGGACCCCGACTCAGCTTCCAAGAAGGAATGAAAGACGTCGCAGCTTGGATGAGCTGCAGCTGTCTGAAACTCAATTCGGCGAAGACAGAATTCCTAGTCCTCAGACCCTCCCCATCCACGTGGGACAACTCCTGGTGGCCCTCTGCCCTTGGCACCCCTCCACCCCCACGGACCATGCCCGAAACCTCTGCATCATACTCAACTCCTCCCTCACCATGACCCGACAGATCAACGCTGTCGCCTCCACCTGCTTCAACACCCTCCGCAAGACCTTCAAGTGGATCCCCCCCAAAGCCAGAAAGACCGTCACCCACGCACTCATAACAAGCAGACTGGACTACGGAAATGCCCTCTACGTTGGAATCAACAAATCCCTGCTACGCAAACTCCAGACCATCCAGAACACCGCGGCCAGACTAGTCCTCGGCATCACCCAACACCTCCGAGACCTCCACTGGCTCCCCGTCGAGAAGAGAGTAACCTTCAAGCTACTCACCCACGCCTACAAATCCCTCCACAACAGCGGACCCAAATACCTCAACGAAAGAGTCTCCTTCCACGTACAAAAAAGGAACCTTCGCTCTGCCGACCTCGCCCTGGCAGGAAACCCGCGCATCCGCAGAATCAGAGAGGGTGGATGAGCCTTCTCCTACATCGCAGCCAAAGCCTGGAACAAGCCCCCCCCAGTGCCTTGAGACCCTCACGGGTGAGTAGCGCACTTTAAACCCCCTGATTGATTGATTGATTGATTGATTGATTAATTGTGTTTAAAACACTACACATTGAAGGAAGTGACCCGATTAGGGTCACCCGGGTCACTCGCGACCACCTCTCAGCCTTCCATACAAATGAAGAGTCGGTCAGACAGTAGAGAATGCAAACCAATATATTTATTCAGATACACTCGAGCAGAGCCCAGTCTGCCCAGTCTCTTAGGACTGCTGCAGAGGGACTGACATCAGCAAACATGGTGGTACATTATGTACGATTCAGAATCAATGAAGGCACGCCCACAATGGAATTTTCCAGGCAGATGCAGCTACACAAAGAAGTACAGAAGGATAAGTTTCGATCCTGAGGCCGGGCACACACTATCTACTACTCAAGGTCGCTCCGTCCGTGCCCACCGCTAGACTAGTGGGAGAAGGCCTCTATCTAGTGGGAAAAGTATGCGCTAATAAGAACAGTGTATTCATTAAGAAAAAGCAAAGGCCCAACCTTGGAGAAACGGGACTTACCATCAGCTGTTTTCTCAGGAAGAAAAAGATTAGTTTCGATCATGGTTCAAAATGGCGGCCAAACATAAAATGGTGCAGCGAATGCTAACTTACATGGAACAATACATAATCAACACAGCGAAAACGTTTTCATCCTAATAACATTAAATTGTGCAATGTTATCATTAGCTTTAAAATGGGCAGTAAAACAATATTCCTCACTTTACGTGTACATTATTGAATTTTAAAATATGATTGGGGTGAATCCCCTTGTCCTTACATGTGATGGTTTTCCTGACTATTTTGCTATTTGCTGAAATAACATTTCATTAGGACATTTTACAGATAGTGTCTGCATAAACAATATTTTCTTTTATGAAATTTGTGGACGTTTTGAAATCTTTAATTGTATAATGTAAGTTGTTAAGGGTTGCTAACCGCTCAAAGGAGCCCTGTCAGGAGCAAGAACTTTCTCATTGCCATGCAAGTTCTCAAGCACGGATTTTGGTAGCCTATTATTTCGGTTTCCAGCGACATTCCACCACCACCATCTTTTTTTTATGCTGCTGGAAGACCCAGAAAGGGATTTCTGTCAGCATGCAAATAAAAGAATATGGTTGAGAAGCGGCTGTGGAGTTTCTTTGCTATCACTCAGGGGTACAACTGCTTTTAGTAACATCTGGCAAACATATGCCCTTCACCTTAGTGTTACTTCCATGTTGGGCAGTACATTCAACTGCAGGGAATGAGGTTTGTCGAATATGTAACTACACCTTCCACAAAGTTGGGGAACTTTGTACTTCTTTGCAAAGTATTAAATTCCTACAATCCACAGGTGTATGGTGTGCCTAGGACATCCTTAATCCTAAGTGGAGTTTGTAAAAGATTTGGTAGTCTTTAGCTCTCCACTTTGTACATCATTCACTAGTGGTCCTTGCATGGGAATGAGCACTTTCTCACTGCATGCTGGGCCCCTTTTTTCCCTAATTTCTATTTTTTGAAACGTCACAAGCCCTCAAATATGCTTATGCTGCCTCCAGATTGAGATAGCTTTTTCTCTATCTGTCCCTTCACTAGCAAGCAGGTATAGTCTAGGGGTGGGCGGTATATTCTGCTCTGCCAGTGGAGTTGGCGGAGTTTTGGCCACTGTGCATTACGCTTGTGAAGTGGAGTTCCGGCAAAATTCTGGCAACCGCCATGTGGTGGAGTTTATTCTCATGCGCGGCTCGCTAACGGTAAGTTGGCGAGCAAGAGCAAGATTTAACGTCACCTAGCTCGATTTCCAGTCGCTAGGAGGGCACCTGGCAAGATTTCTCCAACACGGGCGGTCACGGAAGGCCATGTCTGTTCGTGGTCAGAAAGCTACAGCTCTAGTAGCAAGTCTACTCGAGCTGCAGCAAAATCAACTCGAGAAGCTGCACCCTCTGGCATGCCACGTGGTGCTGTTCGCGCTGATTTTTCACTCAGCACTAAATCACAGTGCGAGCAGCGTGACGTGCCTATTTCCGCTTCTTCGTGGAATTCAGCAGAATCTCTTAGAGTTTTTTTGTAACTCCGTGGAATTCCGCAGAGTGAAACTCCATAAGTTTTGCCCAAACCTTATAGTCGCAAATCACCGATTACCGTCATGCCAACTTCCAGCATCCACCACAAACAAACTAAAGGCCCATCCAGTGTAGAGAAAAATTTCTTTACCCAGTCCTGCATCTCTAACAATCAACAATAGGCATTCTAGAATGTTGTTTTGTTTGATTAGGTCTGCTTCTGTTTATTCTCAGATCTGTTGCGACATCATTCACATGATGGTCTCTTTCAAAATTCCACTACCAACATGGCCCCCAAAGTATTGTCATGTAATGCAGACCCTCCCCACACACTCTCCCTCAAATGTCAACTAATTTCGGTGTTATTCTGTGCATGCCATATCATTCATCCTTACGTTCTGCCGCTGTAGTACAAAGTTGTTCCAGATGATGACGAGTAAATTGATATAAATGTTATGAGTCTAACATTAGACCCAATTACGGGTGACAAGAATATAGCAGTCACATTTGTATTGCTTCCAGAATCAGCTAGATACAGTAGAAACATTACAATTGTCAATCCAGAGCTTTCCACACCTTGTTGTGAGCCATGCGTCAAACTGCCACAACACCCCAACTCTATATCTTGCATTCAGTGGATGGAAACCAACAGGCATGATGCCAAATGTGTTCCACGGCAAGAATGTTACAAGTGTCATGTCTTATTCATGTATATCTGTACGTTATGTATTTTTGCCATAGCAACGCATCGGTGTGTCTGAGTCTTGGATTTCTGTGAATTATATCTCTTTGCTGGATCTTTTGTGTAGGAACTGTTCAAATCAAGAAACACATGTCTATGGGAAACAGATCCTAAGCACAACTTGGCAGGATATTTCTTCTCTGCTTGAATTCCCATTGGATGGGCTTGCAGAAATTGCTAAGGTTCAGCATTATCCGATAGGTGCTACTTCAATTAAGTATTCATTTTCATTTTATACAGATTTACACATGTTCATTTCCCCGGTTTATTATTTTTATTATTGTTGAAAGAACATCGTATTCGGGTGAAAGAGGCTGTGTATGGGTCTGTTTTGCAGAGTTTTCCGGTAGGAATGGGTGGTCCGTATTTTGTGTAGTATATTAATCCATATTTATGAGAGGAAAATTATCTCTGAAATGAAAGACAGATAAACTCATGCCAAACTCTTCTGATGGACATAGTCAATCAAAAAGTCAGAAGCCATTTTTAAAAAGCACCAGTGTCTATGAACTGAGAAATGGGAAACAGCTTTGTGTCTCTTTAGTATAACATGTTCTTCAATGAGATATAACCGACGTTTTAGTGGCAAACCTCATTTGATTTGAACTTACAACTAATACTCCCATATGCTTCTTTATCTGGTAGATGGTTTGAGCATGTGTTTTGCATTCGTTTGCCTGATAAATGCATCTCATGCTTGAAAGTAGCACTTGATAAGTTACTGTTGGTTTTGACTAGATTCAGTTACATTTTTTTGGCTTGTGGGCTTTGCACTACATATGCTCAGTGGAAATATGGAGGAAATGCTGCTGCTTAATATAATATATATAACAAATTGAAGCTTTGCTTGTACGTTTGCCTCCCCAGGACTCGGAGGTCCACATTTCACTGCGCACTTTGAGGTGGGAGGCAGGGCCATCATTGGATGTTGGTGCTACAGAGCGTGCTCTCTACTCCCTCACTGCGTGGTATGCCTTCATTGTACGTTTACCTCCCCAGGGTTTGGATGTCCACATTTCACTGCGCGCTTTGAGGTGGGAGGCAGGGCCTTCATTGGATGTTGGTGCTACAGAGCACGCTCTCTACTCTCACTGTGCGGTATGCCTTCGTAGTACGTCTGCCTCCCCAGGACTCTGAGGTCCACATTTCACTGCGCGGTTTGAGGTGGGAGGCAGGGCCTTCATTGGATGTTGGTACTACAGAGCACGCTCTCTACTCCACTAGGCAGTACGCCTTCATTGTACGTTTGCTTCCCCAGGGCTTGGAGGTCCACATTTCACTGCGCACTTTGAGGTGAAAGGTGGTGCTTTTATTGGATGTTGGCGCTACACAGCGTGCTCTCTACTCCCACTGCGCGGCACGCCTTCTTTGAGTTGCCACCCCAGGGCTTGGAGGTCCACATTGCAGTGAACTCTTTGATGCGGGAGGTGGAGCTTTCATTGGACGTTTGCGCTACAAAGCGTGGTCTCTACTTCCACTGCCCGGATGCCTCCCTTGAACTTTTGCCATGCCAGGACTTGGAGGTCCATATTGCAATGTGCAATTTGAGGCGGGGTCTTCGTTGGGTGTTGGCGCTACAAAGCTTGCTCTCTGCCCAGGAGAAGACCAGGCCAAGAAGGGCCCATCTGAGCCTATCACAGCACGTAGAAAACTGGGCTGGACTACCCCCTTCAGTTTTTTTTTCCTGTGGCCTGATAGGTTACATAAGTTGTTTACTAGTGACTATGGGCAAGAGAAAAGCGTTCACAACAGTTACGGGGAAGGAATGTTTCTTCTTCCACAATTGCTAATTTGACAAGTGTGATGGGTGCAATGACTAAGATATAAGCAGTGTTGTAGAGAGGATGGTTGTCACCGAGCATATGGTATCTGATCAGCTTTGACCCCTCCTATTAGTTCTAGAGCTGATCCCATAAGTGCAAAATGTGCTGATAATTGCACGACACACCTGAATAATCTCTGTGTATTCCAAAATTCTCAGTTAATCAACTTTGCATCGCCCACTGCTCTTGTAAAATCTTCCCTTCAAAAAAAAAAGAAAAGAAACGGCCCAACTTACCAAACACACACCCAAACATGCGCCAAATATTTTACAAAGAGGGGGGGTGGTGCTAGAGAGCCAGACCGCAAGATGGCCACCATTGTGTGAGGTTCTGAGGGTCGAAGTCTTTTATCCGGCTTAAGCTGAGGCATCAGGGACTGCCCGGGTGTGTCCGTGTGGCGCTAACTGTGCTGTTGCTGGGGCACCCTAAAGTTCGAGCCTATGAGCTTCCGTGCAGCTGGTTGCCACTGGAAGAGCCCTGGGGCCTGTTCCGGGTCTACCTTGTGGGAGCGGCCTCTGCGCAGGCACTGGAGATGGAGGGGCTGTATAGTTGGTGCTGGCGGAGGCCCATTGTTGAAGAGTATTGTGGCCACATGATGCTGCCGCGCATTGGAGGTGGCGCTCCTGTCCATGCTGGCTGGAAGCCACAGGACCGCAGAGCTGCTCGCACCCAAGCTTGTGTGGGGACATATGGCTGCTGTGTGAGCTGTAGTGAGCTGTGGACCTTTGGAGGTGAGGGCCCAGAGCGGTCGCGGTGAGCGGCGATCTATCCACTGGTGCACATGTGAAAGGTAAGGTGTTTGGCATGTAGTGGCATTGCCCCCTGGGCAAGAGAACACCTGCCATTAGCGCCGGCCCTGGAGTGAGATCTAGGATTGCCTGCTAGCCTGGGGGTCTGCTGGGAGTGGTGAGCCCCATTGGAGGCTGAGTGCAGTGCCTAGAGGATTGCTTCTTGCCGTTTTGGGGCCCCTGGGGCTTTGCAAACCAGGCCGCATTAGCAACATCTTGAGAGGGAATAAGGCTCCCTGCGCCCCTGCCTGGGACCCGGAAGTGCCACCAATATCACTGAGGACTGGGAATGCGGCTGTTGGGGCCTCATGTGTTATGCTGAGGCTGCCTGATTTGGACTAATGGGAAAGGAGATTGCTGCCTCCCTGCTCTCCCTGTGTGCTTGCTTGCTGCGATCCCTGAATCCTGGGGCCTGATACTTTGCTACCCGCATGATCGCTTCCCCGGGGGTGGGGAGGGGCAAGTACTGCTGGATATACGTGAACCTGTGACTGGGAGACTGAGGCCTGTACAGTAGACGAGGCCTGCCTTTGGCCCCTGGCACCTGCAGTTTGATAGCGGCAGATTGCTATGAGGCTTGGCCCTCGCCTGTGACTCTGCCCTGCATGCCAAGAAGGATATAGGCCTGCTTGTGCCCCCCGCTTGTCTTCCCGGGGCGAGGCGGGACTGATCTCCTCACTCATCCCTGAATTGACTGTCTATTCCTACTTGTCCCACCAGACAATTTGCTCACCATTCTCTTGGTACAATAAGACTTAACGATGTGGCCCTGCTCGTGCCCCTCCATTGGCTCAAGGCCGGGGGTGAGGTGGGGCCCTAGAGGTGCTGCTGCCCTTACAGCAGCCTACTGCGTGTTCCCTGGTGTCTCCTGACTCATGCCACTTTCTATCGGTGGCAACATGGGTAAGGCAGATGCCATTCAAACATTGCAGGTAGACGAGAGCAGCAGAATTGTCTCCTGGCGATCTGCAGGCGAGTCATGGCGATGGCTCCTCTCAGGCACCAGACATTCGTACCATGTTTAGGGAGCTTAACCACAGACTTACAGCAATTGATACCCAAATCAATTGCTGGCTGACAGATTAGATTGTCTGAAAGACAAGGGTGACAAGCATGATGAATGACTCGATCACCCGGAGCGCAATACCTTGGAAGTTGAGGCCGCCACGATTCCGCCTGAGAGAAATTGCTTCAGATGGAAAAGGTTTTGCAGGTAATCCGCAGCAAGAATGAAGATCTGGAGGCTCGCTCAAGGAGAAATAATCTGTGCATAATTGGCATGCCGGAGTCAACGGAGAGGAGTCATATGGAGGTCTGTGTCAATACGATGCTCCGCACGCTGTTTGGTAACGCACTCTCAGCCATGTTCATCATAGAGCGAGCGCACAGGTCACTTGGACAGAGACCCCCCCAGGCACGCCAGCCCAACTGATAATCGCTAGACTGCTAAACAGCAAAGATCGGGACAATGTCCTGCTCCTCGCGAGGGGTCAGAGGACTCTCTACTATAAGGGTAACAAAATATCTATCTTCCTGGACTTCACTGTTGCAGTGTAGGCTACCAGGAGGGACTTTTTGCCAATCAAATGCTCCTTGCCTAAAACTGAAGCTAAATACTCTCTCATCTACCTTGCCAAGCACCGAATTCAAAATCAAGGCAAGACTCACTACTTTACAGATCCAAAGGCTACCACCAAATTTGTTAACACATGACCAAGACATTGCAGCGTCCGAACACTGCGGCCTGGAACTCAGAAATGGGTCATCTCAGTGACAATGATTAAGTGACCACACAATCCTTGCTTGAACGTTCTGGGACTGCTGAGTGATGTCATGCAGGTTAGCCCCCGTATGATCCAAATAAAGTACACTGCATTTCCGCTGGGATGCTACTGGCAGCTGTCCTCCTGATGGCAGTTGGGGGGCTGCCCGGGTGGGACCAGGCCACTCGGCTACCGCACCTCCAACCACCTGCCTGGTTTTGACTGGGAGTGGGTTGGGCGTCTGGTTTACCCCTGCAAGATGATTGCCTGGTTGTTTTACTATTTGATGTTTACCTTCGTGTTATTTCATTGGTGTGATAGTACAATTTGGCATGATTGGGAGGTCAAAGTGGGAGGTGGGAGGTAAGCTGGGATGTTGAGAAAGGTTGCAGCTCTTAGGCTGCTTAAAGTTTACCTGTCCCTTCCTTCCCTAATTACTCAGCACTACACGATTTATCCTCCATCTGGATGTCTCCTACATGTGCGGCAGGCATGCATGTCTCCACCCTTTTGGTTGCAATGCAGCAGACTAAATGCGTGGCCTGGAATATATGTGGCCTTAGGACAGGTGTAAGGTACGCCATGTGCTAGCTTACCTTCAACAACATCAGATAGATAATTGCATGCTGCAAGAGTTGCACCTCACTGATGGCATAGGGATGCAGTTTGGATTGGAGAAATCCATATTGCATATTACTCCAACTACACTCGCGGAGTAGCCATACTCATTTGCAGAGGGCTACCTTGGCTCATGCACCTGGTCCTCTATGACAAACAGGGTGGATATGTACTACTTTTGGGAATACTTCATGGACACCTTGTCAGACTAATACCTGTGTATGGCCCCAATGTAGGTGGCCTTGTTTCTTCACAGAGATATGGAGACTGGCGAGTACAATGGAACCGGGGACAGTTCTATGGGGAGGGGACTTCAATGTGGTCCTGGACCCCCAAGCTGACTGCTCTAGTTAGGTTAAGCACCCTAACCCAAATGCAGCAGAGCAGTAGCACCTGTTAATGAAGAACAACCACCTTACTGACCTATGGAGGGTACGACACACAGCTAATGCGGAAGACACATATATAGCTGCTTCACATAACACTTAGTCACGCATAGATTACTGGCTGGCAACACAGGACTTAGATACATGGACCTTGAAGGTCGGACACATCTCGCAGACTCTGTCTGGTCATGCTCCGGTGCTAGTAGAGATGCATCTGCCGGACTGTGCTCTGCGCCCTATTGCCTGGCGTCTCCAATCCGGCACTTTGTGGGATCAGGTGTATCAGGAGGGTGTTAGATCCCCCATATCAGACTATTTTAAGGAAAATGAAGGGTCAGTATCATCACATTCCACACTATGGGCTGTCTTTAAGGCTGTTATACAGGGGGTCCGCATTATGAAGCAGACGGGGTTGCTGCAAGCGCTGCACGGAGACCTGGTGTCTTGAAGATAAGATTTGCACTCTAGAGTTTCAATACTTTGAGACTAATACCTCATCCCTCCTGTCGGATATTAGAGGCAAGTTGGGGGAATGCGAGGAGGCAGCCCAGAGGGAGGCTTACTAGCTGGGCAAAGAGGATTCCGCTTGGCGTTATGGGGAGGGGTATAGGGCTGGTAAGACCATAGCCGATCTGCTGCGTAAGCCTTAAGCCAGTGACTATATAGTTGAGGTAGAAGACGTCTAGCAGTGTGAACATGTGGGAACAAAGGCTGTGCAGAGGGAAATGACTTCCTTTTTCTCCAAACTTTATGCAACTGCGCAAGATGTGCCACCTCCGGACATCATTCCCAACTTAGATTTCGTGCAGCTGTTGTGGCTAAATGAGGGCCACTGGAGGTATTTGAATTAGCCATTTACTGTAGAGGAGATTGGTCCGGTCATTAACTCACTACCAAGTGACAAGACGCCTGGGCTGGACGGCGTCACTGCTGCCTTTCACAAGGAGTATGCGGGAATCCTTTCTCTGCATCTCCTCGCAGTATATGAGGAATCCCTTGCGGCAGGTGCTCCCCCCTTCCTTGCATGAAGCGCTGATCATTACAATACTGAAGAATAACAAGGATCCCCACTGGTGTGAATCATAGCGCCCTCTATCCATGATTAACATGAATAATAAAATCCTTGCAAAACTAATTGCTGCGCGCCTGCTCTCGCTTCTTCCGCTTCTCACGTGGCTGGACCAGTTGGGTTTTGTGCCCGGAAGGTCAACAGCACACAATTTGCATGCCTTTTCCGCTCTGGTACAGACCATGGATCCTATCTCCGGGCAGCTGCTGTGTTTTTGGACGATTCTTTAGAATGGCCCTATTTGTTTGTATTGCTCTCATGCCTTGGAATGAGCCCCAGATTCTTTAAATTAATTGGTCTCCTGTGCACCCAACCTGTTGCCCGCTTACGCTTCAATGGCATAACTTCTTCTCCCTTCCCGGTGCCGAGAGGCACCCAACAAGGGTGTCCACTATCCCGCCTATTGTTCACCATTGCTATGGACCCCTTGCAGTGTGGCTCAGATAACACCACTCCCACAGGGGCTTGGCGTTTACACCTCGCCACATTTTGGTGTCTATGTACACTGACAATGTCACTCTGTATGTACAAAACCCACAGGATAACTGGGACCCATTAATACAAGAATTCACCAGATTCTTTGGCCTATCTGGTATCAATATTAACTGGGCCAAGTTGCTTCTGTTCCCTTTGACAGATGTCACTGAGGAGTTTGTCTTGGAGTATCCAATCTGCTGAGTGAGGGAATTGATGTGCTTTTTGGGTATTTCGCTAAGCAGAAATCTTGACGACCTCTGGAGAGCCAACTACGGGCACTTAATGGCATAGCTAGAGGAGGGCGTATAGGGCTGGATGAGGCTTCCGTTGTTGCTGGCTGGGCAGCTTGCCATCACTAAGATGCTGGTCCTCCCTAAAATACCTCTATTTGTTCCTTAATCTGCCTCTCCCGCTGCCGCTGTCTTTCCGCAAACAGCTCCGGTCACATCTGGTGATGCTCGAGTGGGCGGGTAGATACCCTTGCATAGTGAGGGAGATACTAATGCTACCCTTCCAGCAAGGGGGATTGGGAGCCCCAGACATGGACTTGTATTATTTTTGTGCCCAGGCGCAGTTTGTACATTACTGGCTTTTCCCCACACAATTTATGGCACAAAAGGTGCCGAAATATGACTGGGTCACACCACGACCCCTACAGATGGCAATGTATTTGACCCCTAGACGACTGTGGGCACATATAGACACAGTAGCCTGTACGATCTGGGCATGGAATGAGATAAGGCGGTGTGCCTGGGTGGACTCTCTTTTTGCTCCATCCATGCCGGTAATAGGTCATCCATCCCTCCCGATAAGACTTGACGCTGGTACCCGCACCTGACTGCGCGCTTTGAATCTGACGTTTATTGGAGCACTATACCTGGAAGGTTCTTTTGTCTTTTTTTGAAAAATATTTTTATTGAATTGTTTCTTTTTTCTTAATTCTTTATTAGACAGCAAGGAACAGCCATCGCCTGAGCACTGGGATAAAAGAAATAACCAAATAAAACAAGCAAAAATAATAACATAATAATAAATAGCAACATAATTCCTAGAGGGAGGAAAGCACATTTGACCACAGGCAAAACCTAGCCTCAAATCTGTGTGGAGCAGCCATCTCTACCAGCCAACCACAAATAGGATCCCAGATCCGACCCAACCTTTTCCTCCGATGATCATTATCAATTAGAACCATTTCCAGCCTACCTGTATATATTATTTCCCGCCACCAGATACAAGGGTCGGGTGGATCACTAGCGAGCCAGAATCGAGCGAAAATCAGCCTCGCCAGTGTGGTGAAAAAAAATAAACCCCCGCTAAAGTGGGTTTGGGTGGACTATCCGGAGAATGCCCCAACATAATGAGTTTAAAATCCACCGGCACCGCTGTATTGGAGATACTCCCTAATTTACCAAAAATGAATTGCCAAAACGGTCGAAGCACAGGGCAGGATGCAAAAACATAGACTGCATTGACACCTGCCATCCTGCACTGAATGCACTGATCTTATGGCCATAGTTTCATAATAAAAAGACGATGCAGAGTTATATACCAATTGTTAACACATTTACGATGATGAACCTTAATCCGAGAGACGTTCAATACTAAATGGGCAATCCTAATACTAGGCCCAAGATCTGTCCTGGTCACTTCTGTACTAAGCCAAGAGATCCACTTATTAGTCCCCTGCTGAAACCCATCCTCGACTAGAAAATGTGAAAATGTGCATTTCAAGTCCCCTTCCTTGAGTCTCAAAATAAAATGCTGCATCTGTAGATATCTAAAGAAAAACCTAGACGGCAGGGGAACCAACTGCTGCAAGGTGCTGAATGAAACAAAAACATACTCCTCAAAAAGTTGTCCTAAGGTCAGCAGATTAACCCTTCTCCATATCTCTCTAAACCCTTCACGAATACCGTTGGAAAAATTAGGGTTATAGCCCAGATGCATAAGCTGATTAAACATAGTAATACCTGGGAAAAATCTCTTTAAAAAACACCAAACCAGATGAAAAATTTTAAAGGTCTTAAATCGAGTATGCTTGAGGTACATTGTATCAACAATACCTGACCCAGGGACGGTCGATTCACCCGATGGGAGAAACTCTGAAAACATGCCAGCCAATGGCCAGGGCGATCATCCCAACATCAACCGAAGTCGAGTAAAAAAAGACGCCAGAAAATAAAATAAGAGGATAGGAAGCGAAACCCCCATCTTCCTTGGACTGCTGTAAAAACTGAATCTTACATCGAGATTTAATGGTAGGCACAGATAACCTCTCCCATAGTGTCTTCACTCTGGCGAAAAAGGCCACTGGAGGAAAAAGTGGAATGCAGCAAAAAAGATAAAGATACCGCATGAGGATAGTCATCTTAATAAGATTACAGTGGCCTATAATCCACAAATGCAATAGATTCCAATTACACTAAAGAAAGACCTCCACAGAATGCTGAAACAACATCCCATAATTATGCTCCAAAATATCTGGCATACTGATTGCCAGAGTGACCACAAGGTGGACTAGATTTAGAACCCACCACTGATCCTGAGCTGGCGAGGCCACATTGGATAAAATCTGAGTCTTATCAGAGTTCAGCTTATAGCCAGCAACCTCCCCAAATGATTTGGCTGCAGCTACCACTGCACTGAATCCCCCATTTGGAGCAGATGTCAAAATCGAGATATCAGCCTCAAAGATGATATACTCTCATTTTGTTTAAGGAATTGAATGAATGGCTCCATACAGAATGTAAATAACTTGAGGGATAATGGGCCGCTCTGCCGGGTACCATGAAGAATAGAGATGGAATCAGAGAAAAGACCAGCGCTGCATACCTTAGCTTTTAGGCCCTGGTACAGATGCCGAACCCTGGAAACAAAGATGGAACCTAGATCAGCGGACTTCATTACCTCACAAAGGAAGAGCTAGGAGACCAGATCAAAGGTCTTCTCTTTGTCCAAACAAATCATACCAAACGGGCTCTCTACCATCGAGGCCACCGCCAAAGCCTTGATTGCTGTGTTAACATGTGTTGTTGTCTCACGGCACCGGATAAAACCATGTACATTTGGGTCCACCAATTGCGAAATAATTCTCCTTGATTGGTCTTGTGAGAGTAAGTGTGAATTTGGAAAAAGCAAAAAAGGTCAATCAGGGATTTTTTCAACTCCAATTGGTCTCAGATTATTTATCTGGAATTTTTAGTGTAACACAAAATTAATGAATGGCACTGCACCAACTCACGTCCTAATCCTCACTGCTGATCACCAATGTGAGAAACTGGGTTGCTGTTTGAGGGGGGTGAACCCTACTCAAGCACCAACCACAATCCCTGTCAGAGTTTGGCACAAGCAGGCCCCAAATTAACCTGTGCTCAACCCTCTGGTAGGTTGCACAGGGCAGTCAGGCTTAACTTGGAGGCAATGTGTTAAGTATTTAGAATTTATGCAGCATGTCAAATAGTAATAAAGTGGAAACACAACAGAAGAAAAATCCTAATTTAGAAACATAGAGTAAATTCTAATAAAACAAGACCAAAACAACAAAAGTCCAAACAATAGAACCAGAGATATGCAGGTTTACAGATCCCACTAAATATATCGTCAAAAGCACAATGTGCCAACTGGGGACATCTGGTCACGTCGGACTGGGACAAAGTCACAAGTTCAGGCCGACTGCGATAGAGTGCGGGCTGGATACAGGGACTTAGGGGCCGATTACGATTGCGGAAGGCCCGTCACCGCCAGCCATGCGGTGGCGGTCCTTCCGCAATCGGACTGTGAAATTCCCTCCGCCACATTACGATGGCGGAGGGAATCGCACACGGACCGTGGCGGACGCAAAGACCGTCCGCCACGGGACCGCCAAAAGCAATCACACAGATTGCCTGGCGGACGAACCACATAGCCTAAAATGGTGGCGGTGCCTAGCAGGCCCCGTCCACCAAATTAGGATGCTGGCTATTGCAGGCCTTTCCATGGTGGCGATGCCGCCATGGAAAGGCTGGTGGGGATTAGTGTCGTGGGCCCGTTGTGGGCTCCCCTTGTGTTGGGCGGCGGTGAGGGTGCACTTGGGGGGTACCCATGGCACCCCCTACATTTCACAGCACTACATGGCAGGCACCGTGTGGTGCCTGCCACGTAGTGCTGTGAAATGCACAACATGGCATTTTCACATCGCGGCGGGTGCTGCTGTTAGCAGCACCCGCCGCAATGTTAAAAATCAAGATCCGACCGCCATGGTGGCGGTCGCATCCTGATCGGGTGTGCGGGACTGCCGCATGCATGGCGGATGGTCCCGGTTCCCACCAGGATGGCGGACGGACTCCAGTCCGTCCGCCATCCTAATGACCCCCTTAGTTAGGCCCACTGAACAAGGAGTACCTTAAATCCTCGTTGTGGAGTGTTGCGAGGTCCTGCACTGAAGATGCATCGTAAAGCCGAGGCAATGTGGCCGTTTCAAGGAGCTGCGGAGCTGCAATGTGAGGACTCTGTCGAGAAAGGCTTGCGATGCGAAGTCTGGCATCAAGGATGAGTTGTGCAGTTGAGGCGATACGTTGGTTCTGGAGAGCTGTGAGACTACGATGTGAGAACCTGCATCATCATCGAGGCTGCCGTCAATGACAGATTTGCGATGTGAGGGTCTGCGTTGGTGAAGCTTCACACATAGCGGTGGTTCCACTGCGGGCTGAACGGTCGATGTGGAGTCCTTGCGCTGGGAGGATCTTTGCAGCAGGGACAATGTGTTGGTTCTGCTTTGGGTTGCGCAGCAGAGGAGATGTGTTGGTACTGCTGGATCCACAGATGGGCTAGAAAAACATCGTCAGGCCCACTTCCAAGGGCCCAGGCCTGGGGTGGCGCTACTTGACAGGGTAGGACTAATGGATGGCAGAGTCCAGATGCTTTATTATAGAAAGTGCCTCGGGGCTCAGTGGGCATGTGCGCCCACTTTGTGTTCCCCTGGGGCACTTTAGTATTATAGAAGGGGCCGCAGAAACTTGTGCGGCTCCTTCAGTAATACAGATAGCGCTGGCGCACATGTAGCACCAGCGCTAGCTCAAGAGAGCGTACCTTCATTTGCATGGGAGCATAGCCCCATGCAAATGAGGGAATCACTTTGCATCTGCACTCTTGCCGCATTATGGACGTGGACGCAAAGGCAAGGAAGCTCTGAAGAGCTCATAACGAGAGCGAAACTCATGCCAGGGGTTGCTTTTATTCATTCCAGGATGGCTTAGTTGGTATTTTATTAATCTAAAGCTGCAAACTGTGCTTGGAGTGATAAAAGGCTTTTGTAATTTTACAGCTCGGTGTGGACGGGACTAACTAATACTGTGCTTAAAGACTTTGCTGAAAAAGGCAAGCACATTTATCACTTTCTAGCTCTGTTTTTGCTCTAATCCTATGCCTAAAAACGTTTCTAGAAAAACAGACATTTGAGGGGAGCAGATTCAGAGTGTTGCTGGTGTTGTATGGTGATCTGTACTGGAGCTGCTCTCCACCTAAACTTGGGAACTACCCAGAGTTCCTTGCTTCTTTTTGCATATTATAAATAAATATATATTGGAAATATATATAAATATACACATTTATATATATTTATATATATAACTATTTATGTATGTATATATTTTTATATATATCTTACATGGTGACATCATTTAATTGTTTTAACATTAGTTCCTATGAGGTGTTTTTTTATTTCTCTGCCTCCGTTACTTTCTATGGAAGTGTTGCAGTATCTTTGTGTGGCCGTGTGTGGGGCTTGACTTACTCCAAGGCTGGACTGCAGGACATTTTCACCTTTTTTTACACTTATAGGGCTGTGGTAACTTCAGAAGTGTAGTTTGTATTTAGTAATGGTCTTACTCTTTTGTGGGTGTATATTATCATGTTCCTCCCTAAACCCCTCCTCAAATTTCCCTAAACCTTTCACATTTTTTAGTTTCCCAGTTTCCAGCCACTCCACCATGTCTGTTCCAAAATTGCTAACAAAACATATCTTGAAAGCACTGCATTTGCACTTCTCTCGCCCGTACCTCATTGAAAATAACTTATCCCAGGAATAGCAAACGAGAAAGATCCAAAACAATTTCAATCACCAATTCCACATGGTAGCTTTTTCATTTGTTTCACAAAACCTTTCATACAGAATTAAAGTTTTATTTTGCATGCCACAACTGTTTGTGGAAGATTAAAAGAGGCCACAAGCCATAAATTCGTGCCCGGTTGTTTTTCAGTAGCTTTCTGCTTATTTTATACATTAAAACAACTGCTAGAAATGGTGACTTTTACCATGGATTCTTTTAGGGGCTTCCGGCTGATGTGTAGAGGCATATTATAGAACTATAATCAAACAAGCAGTCA
Organism: Calotriton arnoldi; assembly: GCA_963921515.1. Classification (NCBI taxonomy): domain Eukaryota; kingdom Metazoa; phylum Chordata; class Amphibia; order Caudata; family Salamandridae; genus Calotriton; species Calotriton arnoldi. The sequence goes on from CAWUFW010005874.1 coordinate 927,712, forward strand.
AGCAGCGAGAAGGGCTTTGCAAGATATTCTACATGCCAATTTAGCAATCCTAAACCCTCAGGGCAGATTCACAAAAGAACTCATGTGAGAAGCTGTTACTTACTCTTGTAGTACTCCTGGTTTACTCCTGGCTTTTAGGAGTAAGCCAGAAGTACTTATTCTTGCGTTACTCCTGGGGTTTAGTGCAAATCAAGAGTGCTACAAGTTTAAGGGCCTGATTTAGAGTTTGGCAGACAGATATTCAGTCACAAATCTGACGGATATCCATACGCCATATTTACAAGTGCATTAGGATATAATGTTCTTGTAATAAGGTTGATGAGATATCACATTTGTGACAGAGTACACATGCAACAAAGACGGTCACAGCAAAGTGTTTGAGAATTGGGGTCAAAGTGTGTCACACTACTACACTCTGCAGACTTAGTGATATTTCTTTCTTGTACAAAATTGAAAAGCAGAGTCAGAAAAGCCAGAGGTAAACCCCTCAAACATACATTTCCTCAATTTTTCATATACATGGCCTACCCTTCATCGGTTCCCAATAGACGTCTTCAAACCCAAGCTCAAACACAAAATTGTGATGCTAGCCTTCTATATCGAAGCATCCAATCTGCATGCAGAACCAACATTGGCATCATCAACTGAGAAATTCTTTCCCATATTCATTTATTAATTTCAGAAACCATGTAAATCACAAACCCACCTGTTTTCCAGGTCTTAATCCATGTCCCTCTGAAGCGTGCTTTTATCATGCCTTCCATATTATCCTACTGCAGGCCGTAGAGTTCTAGCCAAACGCTCTCATGTTACAAACCTACTAAACTTCAACAAAATCCTTGAAAGGAAAAGAACCAGACAGCCTTTAGTCTATGTATTTTAAATGTCACAGACCACTCCCTGACCACCAGCCAGGGTTCAAGCCCACTTGAGGAATATAAGACTTCATTTGACTATTTCAGAGAAAATGTCATAATCTCCCTTAAAGAAAACTAAAATATGAAATGTATATATTTGTAGAGGCCGACTTACACCAGAGAGCATCATGCTGCTAGGTTATGCAGGAGAGGAAACAACAGAGTGGCAAAAAGCCACAGAATCTTTGAGAGAGACCAAAATTATCATGAAAGGTGGGTTTAAGTCCTTTCCTAAACATAATGTGAAAATAAATTTGGCACTGTTCGATGGGTCTAAAATATTTAGGGAATGCCCACCTATGCCGGAAAGATGGTAATGTGGGGGAGGGGTTCAGCAAGTGGAGCTTAGTACCTTGTTCAAGAGATCTTGGCAGCATATAATGGCACAGTGAGTAGTTTAGGAGCAGTCTTGCAAAAGGCTTGATGGACCACAACCAGATCATTAAATTCTACTCTTGACCAGCAGCCAGCGCAAATCATGATGTGACTCTGATACCTATGAGGCTGGCCACCAAATGGACACCCATGTTTTGTATTCTTGATTTCGTAATTAGAGACAACCAGCTAAAGGGTGTTGCCATGGCCAAGGTGCAATAGAGTGGTAACACTGAGTAGTTGTACTTGTTAGGTCTGGAAGTGAAAAGGGAGGATTTTCCTTAGCATTTTTAGAAGCATAAAACTGCACCAACATATTTTCAGAGTTTGAACCTCCAGCGATAGATCATAGTCAAACCAAAAAAACAGGTTTTTTTACTTCCGTGGTTGGAGTAGAAAGTGTGCCAAGTAAACTCTACCAAATTCGTTGGTTCCAAGCTAAAGAGAAACCCCCAACAAGAACAAATTTCTTTTTATTCCCATTAAGCTTGACAAAATTGGCCACCATCCAGTCTTGGACTGCAGCGCTGAACGCTCAGTAAGAGATAGCATTATGGAATATTAGTAAGATTTGAGTGTCATCCATGTATGGCACGAGTTGGATCAGAATCAATTTTCTGAGTTCGTGTAGATATTTAAATGGATGGATGGGATGACAGATGCTTGTGTCAATCACACAGTTTACCTTCCACCATATGGACCAAAATGTGGGAAGTGAGGCAAAATTAGTTCTCTTTGAGAAGAAGCATATCATCCAGTCCAGTGCTAACCCTGAAAAGTCCATTCAGGGGATGGGCAACCGTATTGAAGGCTGTCAAGAGGTCCAGTACCAGGAGGTCAATAGGAGTGCCTTAACCCAAGTGGAGTGAAGGAAGTCAAGAGAAATTAATAAGGCGGTCTCGGTGCTGTGGTCTTCTCTGAAGCCGAATTGAGGCAGATCTAGCAGTCAAGTGGCTAAAGTTGTTCTATGATCTAAGGAAGGGCTGGAGGGAGGGTTATTGATGTGTAGTTTTTTATTCCGCTAGGATTCAGCACAACATTTTTAGGACCTAAAAGGCAATGTCTTTCTTATAGAGCTGACCAACATATAATAGGAAGAGTTGATTGCTGACCAGAAAAGTGAGGTCAGGGATTTTAAAGCTGTGGGAAGTATGGGTCATCTGGTGAGACTGACACTGTGAATTGATGATAGAACCTCAGGCATGGATGTAACTGGAAGCTGCCTCAGTGAGATGAAATGACAATTTCTTAAGATGTAATCCGGTTGCTAGCTAAAAGGGTATGAATGTTTGATTCCTTCATAGATTGACTTGAGCGTTTGATCGCATGCATAGTGCTTGGTGATTTGGGTTGTCTGAGGAGCAAAGCCTTCAAATTCTATAGGAAAGTGGTCAACAAAGTCACAGGAGAGATGGCACAATTATCAATTGACTTAATCTTGAATAAAAGGAAATCTAATGTGTGGCCTGCCTTAGGAGTAGGGTCAAAAATGAAATACAAGTCAATCCTGAAGACATCTTAATGAAAGCAGTGTCAAACGTGGGTTCAACATATATTTTGTAATTACCCATCATGGTCAGTTTAGAGGAAGATACTGCAAGGTAGCCTACAAGTTTTGGGGAAAGTCAAACCAGTTTTAGAATTGGAGCGGGGGAGGTTATATCAGAATGAATGGCCAAGAGGTTTTGGGTGTAAACGACATTTTGGAGGTAACAATTTCAAGAGGCAAACTAGCAATATTTATAAGCACATTAAGGTTCAGTGAAGACTTAAATATAATCACCACTCCACTTCTGGCAAAAGGATCAGAGCTTATGATATTATAATCATCGGCAAGTGTGGTGTGAAGGTCTGGGTTGGAAATATCAGATGGGCAAAATTCTGAACTTAAAGCGAATTATTATTACATGGTGAAATCTCACAATACTCCTTGGGGTTGTACTTCAAAATATTTAATACAAAATGACCAACTTGCAACTGCATTGACTGCAAGAATTTGACATTCACAGTATTGTCTAGAAAAGCATATATATGTCAATGTAAATGTACGATTCTATGTCACACTATTTACTTGAAATATAGTTTGCAAGATGATACTTTCAAGATAATATTGTTGCAAGTCAATATTATTGGGCGTTGTGACACCACACCCTGCTTAGGTGGGCTGAAGCAGTGGGTGAGAATTTCATGCATTGAGCATTCATTTCTCCTAAATCACAACTGACAAACCATAACAGGTTTAGCCAAATACTCCATGTACAGGGCATTGTTATGGCTCACTGATCCTCCATAGCACTTCTGCTGTTTATAACTAAAATGTGCCGCTTTGCTCAAAAAATGAGAATGTACCATCTGTAATTTGAGGTGTGCAGAACAGCACTTAGAATCAGTCTCCCTCTGAACAATAAGCTCATAATAATCATCTACAGCTTGGAAAAAGGGATTCTTGTAGTATGTGGCAATGATAACAGTATATCCTTGGCCTGCACTGTTAGAGACAGCACAAACACCATAAAAAGGGATAAAAGGAGGGTGGTAAGGTTGACACACACCTAACATATTCCCCCCCATATAAATGCAGTGGTTAACAATGCTGCTGCTCATACAATCCAGTCACTGAGTGGATCGTCGCAAATCACTACTTAGCACATGACTGGCTTACTGTAGAGTTAGATAAACAGCTGATCATAAAATCTTTTTGTTAGGCTACAATTATTTTGAAACCACACATCAAGTTGTATCTTGAAATGAAAAAAAAGAAACTATAACTCGCACCCCCGCCATGCACAGTATTGTCATCAATGATGTAACTTCAAATGTCATTAGTGATGTTATCAATTATGTCATTTCTTGAGTAATGTAATATGTGATGTCATAAGCAGTGCATGGTGAGGGTGCGAGATATAGTTTTTCATAAGCAGCGCATGGTGAGGGTGCGAGTTATAGTTTTTTCAGTTAACTATTGCTGGTGAATTTCAGTGTTTGTCTAAGTTTTAAACTTTACATTTTAAATGATAATTTCATCTAATGATAATGTCACTTTAACCTTTATTTTTTGCAGTGAATTTCTACAGTTTAATGTACTTTGCCATATTATCTTACCTAACTATAACACCATTTTAACCTCTGTTTCTCAGTGGATTTCTAGTTTTTTTTTTTTACATAAAGCAATGTTTTATTACCATACCTTACTATACAAAACCCGTGCCACGCACGGCAAAGTCCAGGCCCTGCTTCCACACATCCCCTGTGGGTGGCTAACCCATACCAGCCAGTGAGGGGATACTGCGTAGCTATATGTTCATACATTTTGAACCTTCATTTCTCAAAAATCTCTGAATGGATTAAATAGAATCACAAAAAGCATGCTTATCTGGATCAAGGTCTAGCTTTCAGCAAAATTTGGTATAATTCCATTCAGCCTATGGAAAATTGCATGGGGAAAATGCTTTCTTGCACTCCCTCATTTCTTCAGTCCCCACTTGATGGATCACCCTGAAACTGTCCAGGAAGGAGCTCAGGAGAATAAAACTTTTTTCTTTCAGTTTTGTGAAGATTTGGCAAAAGGTACCAAAGTGATTAGCAAATCAAAAAATCGATTTCCTACAGAAACACGGTCCTAACTCTCTTAGGGCCTTATTACGAGGTGGCGGTCCACCTGCTGCATTAGGACTGTGGCAATGGGACCACCACAGAACCTCTGCTGCTGCCAGAGATCCATGATCCCTGGTTGTGGTGCATCGTGGTGCAGTGGTCTGAGGCCCACAATATCCTGGTGGTGCCGCTGCGGCACTGCCAAGCAATTAGGAGTTTCCTCACTGCTGCACGTTTCATGGTGGTGCGACCGCCATGAAAAGTGTGGCGGTGAGGAAACAAAGGGGGCCCCTCTGCGCCATGGGGTGCATGCAGGGGGGCACATGGTGCGTCCCCTGTCTGCATGCACCCCCATGTTCTTGCACAGAACAAAATGCACATCATTGTGCATTTCGGTCCGTGCAGGAACATGCTTTGATGTTCCAACTGCAGTGCCTATTTTAAAGGCACCACCGTGGGAATTCCAAATAACAGCCCACCTGCGACTTAAAAAGTCGTAAACCGGCAGGCGCTCTGTTTTGGCGCTGTGGGAGCGGGGCGGCAGCGTAGCGGCCCCGCTCCCACGCCGCCAAGGTCATAGTAAGGCCCTAAGTTATATATATAATTTAAGCTCTGTGTCAGACTGGCCTATTGGGCAAGGCAATGAGGCAGTGTCCGATGTGCTTGTCTGACAGGTCAGTGCGCGGGCTGTTTGCGGGCTTGTTTTATGGTCTGCTGGGCCAGTTTTGACTGATGATTTCCCTGATATAGAAACAAACATTCCCTGCAGCAAGCTCAAATTCATGCAGTCTTCCATAACAAGCCAAACACCAGTAGCGGCTCGTGGGGGGAGTGCTGCGGGGCAGTGGGGCGGGGCGGGGGAGGGGCAGGGTGGGGGGTAGTAAACTATGGCATACGGCCGAACAGAGTTAAGTAACTAAATAAAGAAATAAAACGAATTACATTTCGCGCGCTGCATCGCAAATGTGACACAGCCAAGCCGCCCCGCCCGTAAACTGGAAAAATAAAATGATAATAACATAGTGTTGTTATCATTATATTTTTCCTTTATCCACTGCTCAAAATGCAGTGGGGTGAGGCTCCTACGCCTTAGCGGAGGAGCCGCCCCTGGCTCACACCCACCAATCTTACTGACAAAGCTACACCCCTGACCAACAGCCAAAGCAGCCTTTGTATTCTATTTACCATGTGATTGCAATGGCAGAGAAATCATTTCGCAATGGTTTCTCAAGACCTGCTGGTATCGGAGCCCATCATTTCCTCTCTTCCCAAAGAATGTGCTGCCACAACACAACGGGCATTGACCCTTAAGAGCTGAACAGTTTTACTGGCAGGAGCAAGAGTAAATAATTTCTAGTGCCATGTTCCTTAGCATGACAGTATGGGAGCATCATAAATCATGGGCCTGATCCAGTAAATCTCGTTTGCACAACGTTAGCTAGTCTAGTCCCATTGTTATCCCCTTCTTGCAGCTGGCAGTGGTTTAGTAACCATTTCTGAAAGTTTGTTCAGAGGTGTGACAGTTAACATCTAGCTGGAAAAGACTAAACATTGCTTTAGGGCAGTGCTTAATTTGAGCCGGTGGTTGCCAATGGGCCCACCGGCACTCATTTTAGGGCACCAACACTTATTTTTCTGCATCAAAACTTTTCTGAGAGCAAGAGATCGAAAAACAAACACAGGGGAAAGGAGGAGGAGGAGGTAAAAGACGAAAACAATGTCACCTTTATCACACAAGAGTGTGATAAAGGGGCAGTGGATTAAAGAGGCATAAGCTGGATTCAAGACTACGTATCTTTGGTATTGAGTGCACTGACATTTAATTTACTTGGCTGCCGGCTTCTGAGTAGAGCTTTGGGCACCGGCATTCATTCTTTTACAAATTAAGTCTTGCTTTAGGGTCAGGGATAAACACAGACCCAGATGTAGAAGCAATGTGATTTCCTAGGCCCAGGTCATAACAACGCATTTGAGAGAAACCTAGGAGACTGCATTTTAACATAGGAGTTGAAAGAGAGTGCCACATTCTGAGGATGAACAGAGACTGTGTTAAGGTAACAGTGCAGAGTAACAAGAGAGCACAACTATTGCCAAGATTCACGCCCAGTGGTGTTGTCTAGACCAGGAGTCTCCCAACATTTTCTGTAATACGAGCAACTTACGATCAATGAAAATAATTCTGAGCTACTAATAATATTCGTGTTGTAATAGTGACCACATCAGACAAGATTACATTAGTAACCACCTCATGCAAGACTACTAACCATGATCACCTCAGTGCATCAGACAGGGTAGACAGCAGTAATGTAAAAATACTTTGTCAATCTGGAATGCGGCACCAAGGTAATACCATTAGCAATAACTCTCCCAAGCACCACATGATTTATCACTCGAATGTAAATATATTTGTTTTATATATTTTGGGAATTCAACCATTTCTTTCCCAAACATCACCTTATGAGTTCTGAAAATATACACATTTTTGTCTTGATTACGCACTTTTCAATGTTGGTATACATATATAAATTTTTCCAAGCTTCTCATTTAGAGGGCTGGGCTGGACACAGAAGAGCTACTTACAGGTAGCTAGACTCTACTAGTACCTCCCGAGCTACTCCTTGGAGAAGCCTGGTCTTGACACTACCATAGTCGCTATCTGAACACATTGAAAGTGGTGCTGTCCAGACACATTGCCATTAACCGATTAAGGAGGAGTAAATGAGGTTTATTTGGTTCTGATACAGATGATTTTACTTTGTAAAATGCAATTGCATTATGGAGGTGGCAGGGCCACATACATAGACATGAAATCCGGTGGCACGTTCAGACCTAGCATATACATGATAACCTGCTCATTAAACGAAATATACACATGTCTAAGCATTTGTGGAAACAGAAGTGTTTTGTTAAAAATGAAATACAATCATTAAATGAAATGAAATGAAAGGTAAGTTTTTATAGAGCGCATGTATGCCGTAGCGTCTTAGCGCTTGCTACCATGGAGGGTAACCGGGAAATCAACCAGCCAGTTTAGAATGAGTGAAATAACCAGGTTTTGAGTTCTTTCCTGAACTGTAGTAGATTGTTTTGGTTTCTAAGATGCAGGGGCAGGGAATTCCATAGCCTAGGGACTAGATATCGGAAACTTCTACCACCCCACTTCAACGTCTTTACTCTCGGTACTGCGAGCAGAGACGCTGATGCCGAGCGGAGGCTTCTCTGTGGGGTATAGCGCTTAATGTGTTGGCTGATCTGGGCAGGTCCTGCCCCATACAGGGTCTTGTGTACGATACACATAGATTTAAACTGAATCCTCGCCGGAATGGGCAGCCAATGCAGTTGTTCCCGGATGACTTGACTTATAGGACTGAATTTAGGGAGTTTTAATAGTAGCCTGGCGGCAGCATTTTGCAGAGTCTGCAGCTTATGTATCACACTCTTTTTGGCTCCAAGGTGAGGAAGATGAACATGTTGTATCTATGTATAGCATGAAGTAAATTAAGCAATAGACTTCCCTGTAAGTAACACGAATATCTCAAAAGCTTTCATCAGATGCAACTACAAGGCTTCAGTTGTGTATAAACATCTCAGGAGCTTCTCTTTGCTGTAAAGAGGGATAGCATATAATACTTTGGTGACAACAGGGAAGTAAAAACATCCTCTATAATGTGCAGTAAAAGAATCCTTCCCTTTAATAATTCGCTGTATAGTGAGTTCCAAAACAAAAAGCAAAAGTTTGGGCTGCCTTCCAAGGAGTAATGACAAGGGTTTCTCCTAGTACACGGTGTCAGCCCTGAAAGAAACCAGCAAGATCACTGTCATTGAAATTATTTCCATCTCTGGTTATTTCAGTTTGAGCTAACAAAAGTCGATTTCAAGGTGATGCGCTCACCATCAGAAGGTCTCAGGACCAGTGCAGTACTGGGAAAAGGGAGGACGTGTTCCAGTTATACTGAAACCTGAGTATTTGCTGTAGTTTGCAAATATGTCCAGTGTCCTAGACACTTGCAGTACTCTCTACCATTCCTCCATCAGAAACCCTATAGTCGAGAGCAGTTCCACTACCAATGCGAATAGGACGGGGAAAAAACAGCAGCTTGTTTGGTTCCTTCTCCCAAGCAGTACCTCTCAGAAAGTGTGCCATTCACCCTGACAGTCACAGTCAAGTTTTTATATACTAAGGCAACCCAGGCCAAGAAAATTGAACTCTAAGGTTCAGAAAAATGAAATCCACTAATTGAGGCCAAACACCTTTTCAGCATTGAGGGATCATAGTGTATTTGGATTGTCCAGGGGTAGTGAGGAAAATCCAAACTGTTGCTGGCGCGTGAGTAGTTTAAAATAAGTTCACCCCTTTTAACGTACAACAATGGCCTCTAACTCCGTGCTTTGAACTTCTCCAGGTCGACTGAATCTTTGCTACCATTTTAGAATGGAGCATAAAACATTATCAAATGTCAGCACTGCTACTTACGTTCAGTCAATAATGAGAGTTTAAGTAAATTTTAAAAGTTTTGTTTATCTCTTTAAGTTTAGTTGTTTGAGTTTTATTCTCTTTATTTTAAATTCAAATTAGTTGAATCAGTTTACAGAAATATACAAAAAATATTGTTTAGCAGCAAACAGATAAATATCACAGCATGTTCCATAAAGGAATTTTACCTAAATCCCTACTTCACTCGAATAGATCCTAACCTATCAGAAACCATAAAGAGTCCTTTTGGAAAAGAGCGATAATATTAAGGAGCATTTATAAATGGCAATTAAAATTTAGTGAACTTCGCATGAAGAGTAGTTCTGGAAAACTTGATCGAGTCTTCTCCCTTACAGGAATTAGTCACAACAGTTTCTTTATACCTAAAGAAATTTCAGAAAACACCATCAGCAGGAGCTTAAAGTGTGAAGGTAAGAGATAGTCATAAAGCTCTCAGCGCATGTCTAAGGAATGGGTGGTGGAAAGCGTCTGCTAGACCCCGACCGAATTCTAGCTAAGAACACATATATTAAATACAAAAAATGAATGTATCCATTCTGTCCGGTGTCTGGTCATCATCAGCCAATAGTAAAGGGATTGTCCGATGGTCTGTCACATCCTTCTTCATTCCCATGGTAACATACGAAAGTAGCTAACAATATGTTTAAGGGAAATACTAAGCTGCAAATGCTTATGTACACTGGATTCACATTGAGTTCCCACGAGAATCCTTGTAGCTTACTCTGTCAGCTATTCAGAACACCACTGCGTGACAATGAACTAGTCTAAAGCAGAAATATTTTAGTTGCAGCTTCTACGAATCTACATCATAAGCTTAATTTTCTATGTGTACACTTATTGTTTAATAACTATTGACTAATCATCATTAAGAGCAAGCAACAGCTAAAGTCTATCCAAAGGTGATGAAAACATGTAGCCTAGGAAGGAAAGAAATCATTTGTCGACGTCAGCACATTGTACAAAAATTACATTTTCTAAAGCTAACGTGAATTATTTATTTAATAATGCACTATGCCACATTCTGCTTAAACAAGCTAAGAGCCAAAAATAAATGCAACGCAGAGGAAGAATGAATGAGGCCTAGCTTAACTTGACAATGAAAATACAATAGAAATTGATGCTTACTACAAAACAAATCAGGCTAAACACATCATAAGTTAATTTGCACATTCAGTGAAAGACACATTTTCGATTTTTTGTTTCTTTTGACAAAATTTGTGTTAATGTTTTACAAGCTAACCGCGTTATTTTAAGCTAAATGTTCTTGCTTCATCACTGTTATGAGGTAAACTTAGCCAGATTTATCTGCGGGCGTAAACCTCGAAAGATCTGTACCAAAGCATGGAGCTAGGGCAATAGTCTTTCCATCAATAATATGGCAAGCCTTCATCTGCACATGGAAGAGATAGGCGTCTGTAGGACTGGCATTGAAATTTGGGTATAAAATGTTTATGTATCGATACAATAATTGTGAAGCATTGGTCCAGTAACATAGCCCCCACAACATTCTCCCTATTAAAAAGTCAGATCAATAGGGGGCAAGGCTTGGTGTCAAGATGTTTGTAGAGCTCCACGTGTAGGACCAGGAACCTTCCCCGATGGCAGCTGATCAATAACTGTTAAAATTGCTAAGACTGTCCAATAGTCTTCCAGTTTACCATGTTTCTGCTAGTTACAATGAATATATTCAAGTTTCCTAAAAACATATTGCAATTAAGAGTCAGCGGCCTTCAAATGAGAACATTTCAGGATTTCATAATATCTTTTAAATTTGAATATCTTCTTCGCACTAGAGAAGACATTGACTCTCTCCCCTACTCATCTGGAAACTTCCTCTCTCTTGCTTAACCATGCAAGAGATTTTCTGCCTTAGTCCCTTTTTTGTAAATCCTTTTCATATTTGCTATATGATTAGTCTTTGCAGCCTATCTGATCCTATCTTTATATTCAACCTTAAGTCACTGCAGCATCTGGGCTGGCAATGCTACATGCTTCATAACAAGAAATGTCACCTCTGTGTCCCTGAGGGTTTGCAATCGATTTCCTTCCTTGCATGAGATATGCAAAGTGCTTGGGAAGAGAATGACCCCTAAGTTTATAACAATATATTCTTAACATCTCACTCCTGTCCATATATCTTTCCCCAGTAACCAGGAGTAATGGAGAATGAGCAGAAGCCCCCTGAACAGACATTCAATAGACTTCATTAAACTAAGAAGTGAGCAGGTACAAAATATAATCTGTTCTGCATGGGGTGCTATGCTCACCAGAGTGGAAGGATTATTGCCTATCTTCAACATGATGAAGTCTCCAGAGGTTTCTAAAAAGGCCTGCAGCAGTATATGTAGCAAGGTACATGGAAAACATCACTTAAATAGAGACCCTCACCCTACCTATCATTCAGTAGATCCATTACATCTCCACCCATTACCGATAGACCCCAGTGAGTCCCAGTACCAGTGTACAAATTTTAGCAACGATCTCTCACTGAAGATTTGGGAGCATCGAGAAATCAAGATGTCACCTTCTACCTAGTCTGTCTACCTCCAGATCAGGTGAATTCATTCACAATTTGTGCCTGCTTTCCTATTACTAGAGGTGAAAATCAAAATCAGATGGGAACTTCACATCTAATAACTTATTGCGCACTGTGGTAGCTGCTTCTCGTCTGGGCATCTAATCTCAATTGAGTGCAGGACACCAAGGTGCTCACAATTAAGGCTTCAAGAGACAATATTTTTTATTGCCAGTGATTACAAATCCTCCAGAGTAAATCCTTATTCAGTCTGCAGGAGATGGACTGCCTCTGTTGACTGCCACATGCTTCTTTAAATATATAATGTAAGTGGGGTGTCCTGCCCCCTCAGTGTCTTGTGGTAGCAGGACACATATTTTGTGGAGGAACAGCAGCTGGCAACTTCCCCAGTGCCTGCCTTACTAATGCAGTTCTGACCCAGATCAGCATGAAGCGAGAACACATCTTGCAGCGAATATGACACTTTACTCCGCACGCGTTTACAGCGCGTGCCATTACCTCACATTTTTTACTCCGCAACACCTTTTACAACGCAGGGCTTTACACCGCAAGTCATTACAACGCATTGTCCATTACAACGCCATTTACTATTCTAACTCCACTGGGGCGTTGTAATGGTGAATGCGTTGTAATGGCTTGCGGTGTAAAGCCCTGCGTTGTAAAAGTTGCTGCGGAGTAAAAAATGCAGGGTAATGACATGCGTTGTTAACGCAATCGGTGTAAAGGATGTTTACCCTCTGCAGCTATTGTGCAGGTGCCGGTGGGATGCTATGTCTGGTGAATAATCCAAGGGGCCAACACAAGCCCTCAATGGCCATTGGATAAAGTTGGGGTTTGCATGTGGTTGGAGTGAAGGTAATCCTAATTTTTCCTGGTCCTTAGGCAAGGCCATGGTAGGAGTTGGACGACAGAGTAGAACCTAGCCCTTGCCAAGGTTGGTTGGAATCATAGATAATAAGGCAGTCTGAACATTACCCTTGCCCCAGTCTTTAGGCAAGGGAAGAGTCAGCCACCATGACTGTCTGGTATTGCACTCTTGGATGGATGTGGAGAAGGGAATTCCATTCAGGGAAGAGGAGGTCGGGTCAGTTATAACCCTCACCAGCACTTGTTCATGCCTGGGAGGTAGTAAAGGCCAGCACAGCCCTCCATGGTCCTTTGCAAGGTCAGGGGAGGTACAGATGGTTAACAACATCACCCCTAGAATTTGGACACTGCTGGGGTAGCATGAAACTAGGGTGCACCACACGATTCACAAAAGATGCACTGGTCTGCAGTAGGCACATTATCCCTCTAAGTTATGATAAGATGATTCAAACTTGTGATAATAAATTTCACATAGGTCTGTTCAGAAACTAAATAAAGCACTTAAGCTTTCTTATCAGTAATATGCCCTTAGACTAGTAGGGTGCTCTGCAGGAGACGCTATTACCCCATGAGCTATCATAAATATCTCTTTCTAACAAATAAAGAAAGCCAGACACCTTTGCTATTACATTTTTTCTTGTTCTCAATTTAGTTGGGGTCACAGTAGCAAAGTGTAAGAACTGGTAGACTGCACATTGTTATCACTGATACCACCCGTCACGAGTCTACCATTGTCAATGCTAAACTGTATATTTTGTCATCCCCACCCCTTTTGAGTCCCACTTTTTGTGAAGTCCCTGGATACGTTTAACCATTTTCTACAAGAGGGCACTAGGCTTGCACCCAAAACACATTGAAATGAAAATGAACCTTAACTACTCTCTTGTCGGTAAATTGTGTAAGGCATATGCCATTCAGTGAGGAAGTGGTTGTGTATGATAGCTTGTGTGATTAAATCAACCAGTACTTGCCCAATAGTATTTTTGCATATGTATTGTTATTTTGAAATGCTGATCACAGGTTATCCTAGTGCACTGAATGGCCCTTCAATAACACTATGGGCCTCATTTACAAAAAAATGACGCAGAGCGGCGGCGCAAGCCATTTTGCTGCGCTGAGCTGCGTCATTTTAAAAGCACAGGGATGCGTCGTATTAACAACAATGCAGCACATCCAGTCGCGGCCCGTTCAGGTAAGCACGGTGGGGCGGTGAAGCGGGGCGGGCTGGGAGGGAAGTCGACAGATGGCGGAATAAGTTTGATTTATTTATTTAATTTGACTTATTCTGTCGTCTGTAGACGTCCCCCCCACCCTGCCCCGCCCCCAACCCGCCCCAACATGCATACCTGCACCGGCTGCCGCTGGACACATCCGTGTGCTTTCCACTGCGCTGGCGCGCAATTGGCTGCCATGCACCAGTGCAGGGACCCTTGAGTCATGTTGGAAGGGTGCCTGTGTTGCAGGGATGATTGTTTTGTGTAGGAAGGGACGCCTAACTGATGGCTTTTTCCTCTTTCTATGCATTCTGCAGAATGCAGCATGCATAGAAAGAGGAAAAAACAAGGAGAAATAAATTTATTTCTATTCTGACACATTCCCAGCTTAACAAAACTTTGTAAATCTGGGAATATGTCAGGTTCCATGGATGTTGCATGGGAACACCCACAGCAAAACCCATGGAACGCCCCTTTCACGTAGAGTAATGCGCGAAAGGGGCCTTATTTACAAGGCCATGAAAAGTCACGCAGGGTGACCTTACATGGCCTTGTAAATATGTGCAGGCACACTGCGCCGCTGGTGCGCCAAAAAAAAGTGATGCACCAGCGGCACAATGGTCTTGTAAATGAGGCCCTCTGATTTTAGTTCTGTGCAGTGCTGTTACACTTCTTTTTCCTCTTTAAGTGTGATTCAATCTATATTGCAACATTAGTGATATCAGTAGTGATTTCATGGATGTGGTTATTTGGGAAGCTTTATTTAAAATAATGTTTAGATTAAACACCGTGCATGTTGGTCGTGGGAGTGAAGGTCATGCTGGTATGTTAATTGCTGTAATGTTCAGACTTTTAGGTTTTGTATCATATCTACTATTGCTCTCCGGTCAAACTTAATTAAACTTTTTGCTTGAATAAGACACACCCAAAAATTTTTTGCTACTATACCACCTAAAGAAGATTATATAAAAGAGCGACGGACCCTTCAGAACATAACATATAAGTTAAGATAAGGTAATGGGCGGGCTCATTGGAGTGTATGGAAAGTTGTGTGATAATGTATTAAAGACCTAGATAAGGTAACAGTGTTTGTTTACAACCAGGTCTGGATATACAGTCATTTCTGTCCAAAGGCAGCCAATTAATTGATTTCTGGGATTTCAAAGATGGTTCTCCATGAAGGCCACTGCAGGCAGCTACCTTAAGGGAACAAGTACATGGGGGTATCAAACTGGAATAAACGACCACGAAAATGGCCTCGGGCAGAAGTATGAAAAAACTTCTCCATCACATAGCTTGTGCGGCACAAAAGGCCTGATTAAAAACTGGTGTGGCCAATCCTTCAGGGCGAAGGGGCCCCAGCCTACCACCTTT
Organism: Calotriton arnoldi; assembly: GCA_963921515.1. Classification (NCBI taxonomy): domain Eukaryota; kingdom Metazoa; phylum Chordata; class Amphibia; order Caudata; family Salamandridae; genus Calotriton; species Calotriton arnoldi. The sequence goes on from CAWUFW010005874.1 coordinate 943,084, forward strand.
TTGCAAACATGAAGAGTGTCTGTCAGGCTGAGCAAAGGTCAGCCTGACAGACACTCTTCATGTTCCGGTCAGGCAGCCAAGTGCTCTACATACACTAAATACCCAGGCACCAGGCTGCCTGAGTTGAACTTGTCGAGGTGAGGATTTCAAAACCAGGCGGGAATGATCTCCTCAGCCTGGCAAAGTGCTTGGAGGTCCTCCCCTTCATGACGAGGGGGTGCGTCACTGACTTGGACCTGGATGCTTCAGTTTTAAGCCCTGAGGTGCTCAGAGCTGACAGTCCATCAGTGATTCTCTTTTTTTTTTTTTTTTTTTTATTGAGCAGAGCAGGAGAGCAACAAAAACAACACATACAGAATAAATAAACAAAAAAAATCCATATGCAATAAATCAAACATAATTGTAAGCAATCAAACTTTAGACACAAATATACATATCCATGATTTCAGTTATGCAAAATAATGCAAAAATATGCAAAATACGCAAGATAACCCAAAGCCTATAATAATTACATTATTCAACCAAAGTTCCCAATACATAGGGCATCAGTTACCTATATATATAATTTCCATTGTGCAAATAGTGCAGAAATGTGCAAAATAAGCAAAATAACCAGAGACCTACACTAGTTATATTATTTGGCCTCCCAATACATCAATATAAATAGCCAGAAGGCTAAAGCTTATATTATTCGACCTGACCTCTCATTACATAAAACATTGCTTACCTAAATATGCAATTTCAAATGTGCAAATAGTGCAAAATGTGCAAAATATGCAAAATAAACAAAATAACCAGAGACCTAAGCTAGTTATATTGTTTGGCCTCCCAATACGGCGAACACTAATTACCTATATACATAATCAATATACTTTACAAAAAAAATCCCCCTTCAATGTTAAAATCTCAACTTCACATGGCAACAGGCCTAAGAGAAAAAAGTGCTTCGTGCTTCCTACAATCAATAATTCAATAAAGTGCTGGGAGATTTTTTTTTTTTTAAAGTGCTAAAAATAGCTATATTATAAATGCAGTTAATTAATACAATAATAAAAACCAAGTGCTAAAGTGCTATGTGACATACATAACTGGATCACTATCCCATAATTTCCAGATATTAGTAAATCTTTTTATTGCCCCAACTCTTTTGGCATAGGCCTCTTCATACTTTTTTATCTTTTGCATTTTATTCACCCACTTCACGTATGATGGTATATCCTCAGATCTCCAATTTTGCAGAATTAAGGAGCGGGCTATTAATGAACAAATCGCCACGTAAAACTCTTCAGCGTGAGACAAATCAGTTCTTCTTCTCGTCAAACCAAAAAGAGCCACCTCAGTTTCGGGTTCAATCTCTTTTCTAATTCCTAAGCTTATTGCCGAAAAATCTTACGCCAAAAAGCTTCAAGCTTCGGGCAAGTATAAAATATATGAAGCCAATCTCCACCATTTTGAAGCTGGCAACGAAAACATTTATTATCTACTTCGGGAAAACATCTATTAAGAGCCTTCGGAGTATAATAAGCTAGCCAACGAGATAAAAAGGACATCCTTTTAAAATTGGCTGCTCTAAGAGCCTTACTTCCTAACTGAGCAATTTGTTCCCACTCCTGTCTCGTAAAGGAGCAATTGGTTTCACGAGTTATTTTACTGAGAATTTCTTCGACCAGAGGAGATTCTCGACCTTTTCTTAGTAGAGTATACCAATTTCCCACGCCTTTAATTTATTTTTATATAATGCGTTAGCCAGAGCAGATAATGTCCCACATGTTGTCATATTATATTTATTCATAAAGTTTAATATCTGGAGATACTCCAAAAGCCCGTTGCTAAACAATTATCGGATCTCACTAAGACCTCCTGCCAAGTAATAAATTTCCCTGAGGCAAAAAGGAACCCAATTCACCTAGGCACAATCCTTCCATCTTCTACATTTAGTAGAATGGATTTGAAGCCCTAGAACCTTAGATTCCTCCAGATTAAGATAATAAAATCCACCAACCCCGGCTTGTTTGAAGAAGGTCCGAAGTCTATCAGAGAAATCCCGAATAGTCTTATAACGAGTCTTTTTGGGTAATTTCGCTGTTTTTAAAAAATAGAAACTTGCGAGCCTGACTCCTGAATCATTCTGTCATAAAAAAACCTGTCCAGCCAACCATTAGAATCTAATAATCGTGCCGAAAGATCGAGGACCGCTGCCGAATAATAAGTGCGAATATCTGGTAGCGCTAATCCCCCTTGGGTTATTTCTAACTGCAATATAGGTAACCTGACCCTAGATGCTTTTCGATTCCAAACAAATTCTCTGATCATGGACTCAATATCTTTAAAAAATGAGAATTTATTTTTAACGGTACATTAATAAATAAAAAACCAATAAGGGCAGAATTGACATTTTAATAAGTGCTACACGACCAATCAAAGTCAATGGTAAAAATATCCATCTATCCAACAAGCCCTTGATTTTATCTCTCATCGTTAAATAATTTAAATTAAATAGTTGCTCAAATCGACTAGAAACATAAATACCTAAATATCTAATAGGTTCTGTTTTTAGAGCTTGAGATTTTAAATTATCTGGTAAGAAATTGCAGTCCACATTCAAGACCAAAACCTCGGTTTTATTTTGATTAATTTTATATCCGCCTATCATTTCATATTTATTAAATTCAAGCAAGACTAGATCAAGATTTAATTTATCTGGTTGCAGGTATAAAATTATATCATCAGCGAATAACTTTATTTTCGCCATTCCTTCTATTGGTGGTTTAATTTCCGTATTCCCACGGATTCTTAATGCAAGCGGCTCAATAAAAAAGTAAACAAAATAGGGGACAATGGACATCCTTGCCTGGTGCCTCGATTTATATCAATTACCCCTACCGTATTAGCGTTGATCACCACTCGAGCTTGAGCGCCTTGGTAAATATTTTTTAACATATTAATGACCCGGATCGGGAAGCCAAATCTTTGCATCCCCAAAAAAAGAGCTTTCCAATTGACCAGGTCAAATGCCTTCTCGGCATCGACCATTGTAACTAAAGTTGGAATTGTATTGCTAGTAACATAATCAAGAGCCTGTATCAAAAATCCCGTATTCGAGGCCATTGTCCTCCCTGCCACAAAACCAGCCTGGTCCGGGTGTATTAATGTCTGAGCAATGGGAGTCAAACGCTGGGCCCATATTTTCATAAAAATTTTAAAATCAGTATTGAGCAAGCTAATCGGCCTATAGGAGTTAACATCCCTATGATTCTTTCCCTTTTAACAAAACTAACAATGATGGACTCCTTAAAACTCGGGGAACTTTACCACCCATTCTAACAACATTAAATAGTTTTGCCAAAAGGGAATCAGCTCGCTCACAAAAACCTTATAAAATTCAATTGGGAACCCGTCTGTTCCACAGGCCTTCGCACCTACTATTGATTTAATTGTATCCGCAATTTCTACTGCCACAATTTCACGTTCAAGTAAATTTTACCATTGGGTCAGATAAAATCGGAACATTAACTTCATCAAAGTATTTACGAATAAGATCTAAACCCACCACATAATTTGTAGAGTAAAGCTGAGCATAATGTTCTAAAAAAACTTGTGCTATCTCGCCCTTCTCTTTGCTGATGTTTTGTGTCTTAGGATCGATAATTTCAGAAATTAAGGCGTTTTCCTGTTTTGATCTTGTCTGCCCTGCCAACATTTTTCCCACCATCTGGCTCTCCTCATAGACTTTCTGCTGAAACGTTCTAGAACTATTAATTTCTTCAAGTAAAAAAATTCTTTAAGGGCTAGTTTTGCTTTTTCTAGCTGAATAGCAGCATCTCTACTCCCCTGTAACTGAATGTCTTTTAACCTCATAGCTTCATTAACCGCCTGTTGGAGTTGATTAATCTTTATCCGCCTTTTTCTCAACAGAGCGGCTGAGCAAGCAATTATCTGCCCCCGCATAGCCGCCTTAAACCCGCCCCAGACTGAAAAAATATCCGCTGTCTCTTCATTTATACTGAAAAACTCCTGTATCCATTTTTTAGTTTGGGTAACCCAATTAGAATCTTGCAAGAGTAGACGATCCATCTGCCACCTGGATTCAGTCTTAGTCCCCCTTCAATTTGCAACTTTATTGAAATAAGGGAATGATCTGAAAAAGGGTTAACCACTATCGTGGTATCTAGTATTTCCAAAGAGCGTGAAATAAAAAAAATCAATCCGGGAGGCCATATGAAATTGTTTAGAATAGCAAGTAAATTTCATTAATTTAGGATTAGATTTACGCCATGGATCAACTAGTAAATATTCCTGCCTTATGGCTTCCAGAACTTTCTTTGTTTGGGGTTTCAGTTCTTTTTATTTTTATTTGACGTATCTTTTTGAGATCCTGGATAAAATTAAAATCGCCACCAAGAATTATTTGTCCCAAGGTACCCCTAAGAATCTCCGCAATCTTTTCTAGAGATGTAGAATCATCTACTATCGGGCCATAATAATTCACAAAATTAAATTTTATCCCATTTAATCTAGCCTCCACCCATAACCAGCGTCCCAATGGATCTCTCCAGATCTGGCCAAATTCCCAAGGAAAGCTACGACAAAAATATATAGCAACACCCCTTTTGGCCAACCCAGCTGAAGCAAAAAAACATGCGAAAAAACCTAGGAACATACAGTTTGGGGTAGTTAGTTTTTAAATGGGTCTCCTGCAGGAATACGACTTGAGGGGAGGAGGATACTATCCACCTTATTAAGGCTCCATATTTAGATTTATTTAACATCCCATTGACGTTAATGGAAACAGTATCACAAATACTCTTCATAACAACTTATATAGCAATACACACATATGACTACTATATACATTTCTCTAAAAAAATATATAACTCCTGCTTCTGCTCTTTTATCTGCTTTAACTTCCCTCCCTTCCCCCATCCCCCAACCCACCCCATGACAACCGCCCCCTAAGATATGTGGGCTGCCCCACAATCCACATTCTCCCTCCCTAATTTAACTAAGTGGTGCCCTGGTATTGCACCTAGGGTGACCTACCCCCCCCCTTATAATGGAGCTAAAAAAAAGAAAAAAGAAAAAAGGCGGCAGAAAGAAGACCCATCCAGAATCACTTCCCTCCTGAAATTACTCTCAGCAATTCCTGGGCTTCCTCAATTCGTGTGCACATGTGGAACTTCCCTGCACAAGAACTTTTAATTTAGACTGCTGCGCAATGGAGGCTTGAGCTCCATGAGCTTTAAAAAGATATAATAATTTTACAAACTCCTTGCGTCTACGTGCTGCTGCAACAGACATATCTGAAAAAATTCTGCATTTAGTCCCATCATCTGTATCGAATTGTCTCATCTGGATAGCTTTAGTCAATATCTTCTCCTTAACACGAAAGTCCGCAAAATTGACTAAGATTGTACGAGGGAACTTCATATTAGGTGGAAGATGCGCTGGTACACGATGTGCCCGGGTCACTGTTAGATCCCCCACGAACTCTGGGATTACTTTTTGCTTAATAAATGTCTCCACCCATTGAGGCACATGGGCTCCTTCGGACCCTTCCGGGACCCCAACAATTCGCAGGTTAGCCCGACGTGAATAATTTTCAAGTTCTTCAATTTTATTTTCCAAATTTATTTTATCATGAGCAGCATTTTTTACTTGCTGAGCCATAACATTCATTTGATCCTCTAAATGGGATATCCTAGATTCTGCTTCCTGAATTCTAATGGGAAAGCTTGCCACCGCCTCTTCAATCTTCCCCAAGCGTGTATGAAGTGCCGCTATTTCAATTTCTTGAGATTTCTTCATGTCGCGAATTTCTTCAAGTATTAAGTTAAGCATAGTCTTAATGTCAATCTGACAAGTATTAATAGTTTCGCTCTGATTCTCTCCAGCAAGTTCCCCCATTCTTGGCTGTGCCCCGAGTTTGCTTTTAAGCGCGGACGACTCTGCTTGCTCTAAGCTATCGTTGCCTTGAATATTCTTTTTGAGGTAACGGGTTGAGCCTTGACCTCAATCAGAGTTGATGGAAATTCGTGTATCAGTGTCTGTCTCTGAGACTGGGCAGGTGCCTGGACAGACCCTCCAGACTGATGTACAGTTGGTGTTTTACTATCAAGGAGCGAGAGTGACTGAGCAGCCAGAGCCCGTAGACTAGTTTGAATAACAACAGGGCCACTTTGATCAGATAATAAATCTTGAGTTATAGACACTTGATTTAAACCTTCTATAGGGAAGGAAGGTGGAGGTGAAGATGGCAAAGTTGTAGACAAAAGGAGTGGAGGAAGCGGTTGGTTGAGTAGTGATGCTGTATTTACTACAAAATCGGCAGTTGGAACGCCTAATACACCTTGGGGGACTGCAGAGAAACTTGAGGGGATAAAGGTAGCAGATTATTTTTAACGAAAAGGGGAAAATCTCTGGAATTCTTTGCCTCTTGCTTTTTTTCAGGCAAAAGAATCTCTTGTCCGGTGTCTTGTTGCTTGTCTTTTCTCCCCAACTCTGCAACCTCAATTAAGCTTGTCTCGTTTAGATCCTCCACGATTAACTGATTTTCAGATATATCCGTCTCTGAACCTTCGGAGCTAGAACTTAGCTCATCACGAGACCCTTTATTCCCAGCTTTTACTACTGCCTGACTATGTTTAGCTTGAGCCAGGCGTCTCTTAGTTTTCCCAGCAGCTGCATCCAATTTGGCAGCTGCCGCTGCCAATTTCAATTGTTTCCTCATTTTGGCAGTGTCACCCCTTTAGTACAGCAGTTACAGCCTTAATTGTCTTTTGTAGTATTACTTATTCCTTATAAAAAAAAAACGTACTGGGACTTGACTTTTCCTTTGGAGAAAAAAAAAACTGCTCACCCAGAGCTGCCTCGAGGAATCTGTAAAAGCGTCTCAGCTCTTTAAATCATTAAAGGCACTCTCCTCCAGCCAAGATACACTGTATTCACACAGCAGCAGACTTCCCTTACTGCTTCGCTCCACTTCACCAACAGATCCAATCCAGCCCAGTCCGAAAAATTACAGAACACCACTACGGCTCCCGTGCTTTCCCGTGCTTTCCTTCTTAGACCAGGGGCGCCAAAAAACCAGCCGTCCGCCGTCCGCCACTCCTCACAAGCTCCTTTACGCAGAAAATAAGGCATGAAACCTCTTGCAAACCGCGATAATTTCTTGGCTAGGATCGCGTAGCTGCTGCTCTTGCCACTCCAGCGTTCTTCCTCCGAGTCAGCCGAGCTCCATTACTGAGGGGAGGAGCAATGCGTCACCTGGACTAGGTGGAGGCGGGGTTCTCCTCCATAGCCCTCAGTCCATCAGTGATTCTCGTCACAGAGTTGATTGGGGTCAGCAACTCTCACTGACCCCATCCCACTCTGTTATGAGTTATCTAATTTATAGATACTAAAGACAGTCGGAGTAAGAAAATGTATTCCGTACTCCATATGTTGCTCTCCACCTCTTTTCTCTATTAGAGTGTATGGTAAGTGCACAAATGAATAACGTGGCTGCCTCCGCGAGAAATACGCTTATGGAAAGTATTAGTTATGGCTCATATTAGAGTGCGTTTGGGAATAGTACTGTCCTACCCTGCTGCCAGAGATATGTTCTAAGATCTGCAGCAGCATCTGTTGTCATTGCTGTTATACAAATTTGAGCTGTGCAGGCCAGAGGTCTGCATTATTAGATTTACTCTGGTACACAAAACAGTGCTGTTTTCTAGCTAAGGAAGTAGCACAGCCAGATCTTTCATCGCTCTGCGATTACAAACAAGGGAGGACAGACCAATAAATCAATTGGGTTTATGCTGGTTTGGCCAGACTGATCCCATCCTGCTCCTTGTCTAGTTTTGAAGACATGTTTAGCGCTGCTGCGCATCCCTGTCAATCACCTTGTAAAGAAATGCTGGCCTCTCATATGGTGTGTGTGTGTGCTAGTACATGTGTGTGAGTTTGCATACACACGTGTGTACATATGTTAGTATATGTGTGTGTGTGTTAGAGGCCGTGTTTACAGGCAGCCATTGTTGCCAAATGATGCAAGGACACTGAAGGACAGGAATCCTTGATTCCAGACATAACAGAAATAAAGGAGAATCCTAAGAATGTAGAATAAACACACAGGCCAGAAGACTGTGTATCTTTTTCTGTGTGGTTTTACCTGATTCTTGCATGTCTGTAGCAGGTAGGGTGACCACCTGGTATGTAGACAAATTCTGGTCAGGACTGTATAAAATCAGAACAAAGGTTCAACTTTCAGGACAAACATTCAGGACAAAAGGTCAATTTTACAGACACATTTGAGGAGAATGCCAATCCCCACAACTTTATTAGTGCTTTTATTTGCTATTCTTTATATTGCACTATTTCTTCACTGTGCACTGTATGTGGTTGCCTCTAGGTATGTTACAGGGAGAATGTGCATTATGTCCTTGTTCATTTTTAATTGGAAGCCATTAATCACAGTGTAAAGGTAGTGAAGGCACGTTGAACAAAAACATCTGGATCACTTCGCCCTCCTTTAGGTCAAACCTAAAAAAAAAAAATGAGAAATTGAAAAGGAACACATAAAATAATTAGAAAAATCTCAGGAATATTGCATGATCTTCAAGCCAGGGATGTGTTAAACAGTGCACCACCATGTGCTGCACAGATCACCATTACCCGCTAGGTAGCATGCCCCCACCAGTGCCATAGTGCATCACCACACATAGCACAGTGCACAACCACCCTCAGAACAGTGTATCACCACCATCAGAACAGTGCACCATCACCAACTGTATAGTATTTGTTAGTGCTCTGGTGGAGACAGTTAGGGCGAGACCTGGCCAATGTTAGTGTTACATCAAAGAGAATTCCTCAGGCATGTAGCCTGACGTGCATGTGCTACACACACACAGGCAGGGGACCAGGATCCCGGAGAGGACTGACCCAGAAGAGGTTGTCAGAAAATGGCAATATAGTTAAAATGTAATAAAAGTACAAAACAGGCAATCCTGAGCTGTCTCCTACTGAGCAAGGGACAGTAAGCCAGCCTCTGTTGTCATGCATGAAAATGCAGCATATATGGAAAAGTGGAGCAGAGAAAACAAATATGATATGAAAAAGTTCTTCTCTTCGGGAGGGTAGTTAGAGCTGTGACTGGCAGGGTAGTGGTGGGCCTGTATAAGGCTTGCTAACAGGAGTTGAACTAAACAAACTATGCTTAGTTGCGATATCAGGCAACAAGTAAATGTTTGGGCATTTTTCTCCAAGATATCCCACAGTGTTCTGTGATGTTCCGCAGGTGTGATATACTATGTGAAATGGGGGGCAGCAGTAGGGATTATGGTGTGGACTGATAAGTGAGTTTTCTAAAAGGAGTTAATGCTCATTTAGAATAGAACATTGCACCTGGGACCTTTGGGCTATTTTTAGCAAGATAATTCAGTAGTTTTTGCCAAAGATGCATAGGCCTATTTGTACCTTGCAAATAGAGGAAGCACATCCATGCAGGGCCAACTCAGCCTTTTATACTCTCTAACACAGCAAAAATAGTGGGGCTGAGTTTTCTAATAATGTCTTGAAGCTGTTAGTGGCAAGCCTGCAAGATAAAAGTGATGGCAATGAATTATTTTCCATTTTGGTGGCACCCAGATACTTTGTTGGGACCAGTATGTTCCCTGCATGGTACACATGGGTGTTCCCCTATCCAGAGTACCCATCTGCATGTATATCAGGTATCTTGCCTTTTTATTTAGGCCCTGGCATCATGCTAATCTAACCATGTGGGTAGACGCCTAGGCCTGTCACTGACCATGAGAGTACATGAAAGTTCACGCACCAAATCACTGCACCTGAGCCTGATTCATGCTACTCCTGATTACTCTACATGGTGTAACCCAGAGACAGGGAGAACAACATGGAATGGGGGACAGAAAGGGAGTGCGGCAGATGTAGCACCTTAAAGAGACAGCACCCTGGATCACGCATGTAGTGCATTGTGTAGTATTTAGTTCAACTGTGTGATTAAAGTGCTTTTATTCTTGAAAAGATAAGCACCAAGATGGACATCAACTGTATGGTGTCGGGGCGAAGCTTTACCGCACAGCGAAATGGACGCTCGCTAGATAGGCTCCGCCGGCTGGGCCAAAAATCCAATATTATCCTGAGCCCGCTGGCCTTGAAAAATGCCAAGAAGTGGATGCCTGCACCCACAAGTGGTCGTACACCTGCATATCCCTGGCCGAGTGCTGCAAAGCCGGTGTTGCAGGTATTGCAGTGAGTGATGCGTCAGCCCTCCGGAGCCGAGAGGTGCCAGCTTACCTCATAGTGGGCCGCGGCAGTGAGCGCCGCCGCCCGCACAGCCCGCTTAGGCGGAGACCCCTGGACCCTGTCCCTGCTACCATTGACGAGTCTGCATGCCAGAGGGGAATTGCCCCGTGATAATGCCGCACCTATGATCCTGGTGAGTGGATCGGCCTCCCAGAGCCTTGCGACCCACTGAAGCGCTGCTGTGCTGGGCTAGGAAGCGAGGGCGTGGGCCTGCGAACTATGCCATTGGACCTCCGCATCAGGTCCCCGAGCTCTTCGCGCTGCTGGTGGTGCGCCCGGTTCCACCTCCCGCCCCCGCATCCATAACGGAGCTCCTGTTGGCCCATTCCTGCAGGGGCTGAAGACGACACATAGATACCTTGGGCAAGCGGGCTGAGCTGAGCCTGGCCCACCAGAAAAAAACGACACAAGTTGTTGCGCGGAGGGGCCGACGAAGATCCCTGGACACTAACCCTGATACCACTGACAAGCCTGCTTAACTGAGGGGAACTCCCCTGCGATAGTGCCGCGTCTACGATCCTGGAGAGTGGATTGGCCTCCCAGGGCCTAGCGGCCTGCTGAAGCGCTGCTGTGAGAGAGTGCGAGCCCACGAACTTCGCCATCGGGCCTCTGAATCGTACCCCTGCGCTCTCCACGCTGCTGGTGGGGTGCCTGATTCTACCTCCCACCCACTCTGCATCTAAAATTAAGCTCCTGTCAGTCTATTCCCGAAGGGGCTGAGAAAGACGCACAGATTTCACGAGATGGGCGGGCTGTGCCGGGCCTGGCCTGCGGACGAGGAGAGGACCGCGGTGACCCGCCAGAAAGACCGCACAAGACATTGCGCGGAGGGCTTAGAGACCACGAGGCCCGCCTACACCGCCCCATAGGAGGTGAGCTGCCAAAATAGACGGTGAGTGGCCCAGAAGCATTGCGGGGGGCCAGCCAACTTGGCAGCTCCCTACCAGTCAACATAAAATCCACACTCCTGTGCCTCCCGTGTGACAATACAGAGACCCCAGATATCGCCTCCCTCCCGGCTCTTAACTTTGCTGACACCCAAGCCTGTGAGACAGGTGAAGTAAAAGTGGGCCCCCCCTGGCCAAACAAACCCCAACTTTACACTGTCGTGGAGCACCAGGGCCTAAACTCCACAGAACTAAACTTGCACAGTAACCCAATAGGCCCCAAGCCTAGGCCTGCTGATAAGACGCCACAACACTTTTTCAAGCACCACCGGCAGCAGATTTGGCATGGTCACTGAGACCACGCAGCGGACCACATTCACTTAAAACTGGGCTGCTAGCCACTACAACTCCACTCGACACCAGGATCAACACAGAGCACTCCAGTGATAGCTGCACAGCACTGAAGAGACACTTCTTGGATATAATGGGCAAGCACGACACACGCCAGTCGAAACTTACGTTCGAAGGCAAATCCACCCGACAAATAGGAACAGACCAATCGCAGGAACAATCCACGGACTCACTCACGGAAGAACAGAACCAAGACCAAGACCTCAAATCCATCCTCGCAGACGTCAAATTGAGCCTCAAAACGATTGACACTAAGTTAGATTTGATGGCGCACCGCCTGGATAAAATCAACGAGAGGGTCAACAAGCACAGAGATCGTATAGACCATCTTGAAACTCGAGTCTCAGACATTGACGACACCCAGACAACCACCAAAGAGCAACTGTTGAAAATGGACAGAGTCCTAGCCGTCATCAAGGCCAAGAATGAGGACCTTGAGGCTCGCTCGAGGCGAAATAATCTCTGTATCCTAGGTGTACCAGAATCCATCGCTGGAGAATTACATAACTAACATGCTTAAAGATCTATTTAACAAATGTCTGTCACCTGTATTCATAGTCGAAAGAGCGCATAGATCCCTGGCAACAAGGCCGCCTCCGGGCGCACCGTCCCGACCAATAATTGCACGGTCGCTAAATTACAAAGACAGAGATAAAGTGCTGTGCCTAGCGAGAGAAAGAGAAGAAGTGCGATATGGGGACAATGTTGTCTCCTTCTACCCGGACTTTAATATTGCTGTCCAAGCAGCCCGAAAAGACTTTCAACCTGTCAAAAAACTCCTGCAACAAGCCAATGTCAACTATGCTCTCCTATACCCAGCTAAGCTGCGGGTGGTTCACGATAGAAAAACTCACCACTTTACAAACACCAAACCTGCGCTCAAGTTCGCCAAAAGTATAATGGCAGAGACCCGAAAAAGTCCCCCTGGAGCATCTGGTGGATCGCAAATGGATGAAAATGACTAGGAACACTTTTGTCAGGCTTCTTTAAAAAAAAAAACAACCATGGAACCCTCTTCCAAGATACAAGTGCAGATGGTCGCACTCTTATGCTTTACTGTAGAAAACGGACTTGCTGCATCGAACTTTAATCAGCCGGCCAGACCACCTGGGCGTCTCCTGCTGTCCCAGACACCCAGCCCTACTAGGCTGGGGCGTACGCCGGTTCACCTCTGCCCTCCGGGATGAATCCCATACACTGGACAATACAGGTTTTGGTTGAGGGGATGGGTGGGGGGTGGATAGGGGAAACTCAACTGAGTTTGGGGGTTGGAGTGGGCGGGGGTGGGTATAGAATTTACTAAGCATTATGTTTTCTTTTATTACAATGCATCCACATTATAGAGCAGGCCCTACCCTGGTTTTCCCTGTATTCTCCCCAAGCACTAAACTAGCGAGAGCACTCAACTTCGACATTTGCTCCTTAGAGATTAAAATCCTAATCTATCACCACCTGACAGAGACACCTGGAACCACATTAATAGACTCCCCCCATATAGTCCTATGACGACGACTATCAGATGCCTTACATGGATCGTTAGGGGGCTTAATGACACATGAAAATCCCGTCTAGTACACAACTAACTCACAAGACATCACATAGACATATGCTTCCTGCAGGAGCTTCCCCTTACCCATTCAACTGCAACCCGCCTTAAAGCTCTGTGGTGTGCAGAAACTCATGCATCCTATTACTCCAACTATGCCCGTGGCACGGCGATATTTATTCGCAAAAACACACCATGGAAACTCACACACGCGAAAATAGATACAGAGGGTCATTTTGTTCTTACAGCGGGCACACTGCACCATCATCCCATTATATTGGTGTGTATATATGGACCCAACACTGACTCCCCCGATATTTTTAGTGAAGTATGGCGACATATTACCACTCTTGGACCAGGAACGGTCATATGGGGGGGTGACTTCAATGTTACACTGGACCCAGACATGGACAGATCCAGCACCACCCGACACATACATCCCCAAGCTGCCTCACAACTACATACACTAATAGAAGACAATGGCCTGATGGACGCTTGGCGCTTTTCGCATAGTACTAGCAGAGAAGGCACATGCACTACCTCAGCGACCGAAGCCTGGTCACGTATAGATTACTGGCTCATCATCAAGGACACGCTGACATGGATGACAAACACGTCGTTAATGCCTCAAACACTATCAGATCACGGCCCAGTGCTGCTTGAACTAGCAATGCCTAAAGCTCCCCTGCGCGCCTTCTCTTGGCGATTACCCGATTACCGCCTGGAGCCCTGAGTGACCTGGTATTTCGAACAGAGATACACACCGTCATTGTAGATTACTTCTCAACTAATGAAGGGCTGGTAGACTCCCCATTGGTGTTATGGGAGGCCTTTAAGGTTGTCATCAGGGGTGTATGTATCGCAAAACAAACAGGGATTCTAAAAGCCATAAGCAGGAGACTTGCATGCCTTGAGACATTGTTGCGAGTTTTAGAACAGGAATTCTTTCAATCTAATGACCAAAGTACCCTAGCGCGCATACGCGAAACCCTCTCTGATTACAATGAAGAAGCTAACCGAGAAACACACTACTTGGAGAGGGAGGCTAAGGCCCGTAGATATGGGGAGGGTGAGCGACCTGGCAAGACACTAGCTTATATGCTTAGACCCACTGCAGCAAATGACTATATTGCCGAATTAGTAGATGAGCACAAGGAACACCACACTAGATCCACCGACATACTGCACTCTATGACAGCGTATTACTCAGAGCTTTATCACACCAAATCTCATATTCCCACAGACCAAATCAAAAACTAGCTGGACTCAGTACAATTAAAATGGCTAGATGATGCACACCATCAATACTTAGACTCCCCGTTCACAGAGGAGGAAGTCCTGCATGTCATTCGTAGACTCCCCAATGACATGGCCCCGGGCCTGGATGGACTCACTACATCCTTCTATAAAGAATTTGCTGCTATGCTAATCCCCCACCTACTGGCTATGTACTAGTCCTCTATGGAAGCTGGGGAACTACCGCAGTCATTACGAGAGGCGGTCATCGACGCCATATTAAAACCTGGCAAATCGGAAACCTCCTGTGACTCCTATAGACCACTCTATATGCTAAACGTAGATAACAAAATCTTGGCAAAACTCATCGCTAACCACCTGTCACCGCTACTTCCTGACATAATACGGGCAGATCAGTCTGGCTTTGTGCCGGATCGATCTACTGCACACAATCTCTGCACCTTTTTGCGGTCATACATGAGACGGATCCAAGCATGACAGCAGTGGCAGCCCTGCTTGACACCACCAAGGCGTTTGACTCTCTAGAGTGTCCATACTTATTTCAACTTCTCCAACACATAGGGCTAAGCAAATTTTTTTTAAACCTCATTAAACTCCTATACACTGCCCCCCTAGCCAGGATACGAGTTAATGGCTTGATATCCGACCCATTTCCAGTTACGCGGGGCAAGAGGCAGGGATGCTACTTGTCCCCACTCCTCTTCGCCATAGCCATGGAACCTTTAGCAGCTAAACTACGTCAATGCCATGCCCACCGGGTAATCCAATTCCACGTACAAGTTATTTTGGTCTCCATGTATGCAGATGACATTGCCTTATAATTTTGGAACCCTCAAGGAAATTTAGACTGTGTCATTAGGGAGGTAATCCAATTCGGAGGCCTTTTGGGTATAATGATAAATTGGACTAAGTCCGTACTCTTCCCCCTTACCAATCGCACCAGACAGTTTACATCTGAATTTGATCTGCAATGGGCAACGGATCCAGTGCGATAATTAGGTGTATGGCTGAGTCGAAACATGGAGGAGCTATGGCAGGCCAACTATGGCAGAGTCATTACGTGGCTGGAGGAGAGACTACCGATTTGGAACCGACTTCCCCTCTCGCTTACTGGCCACCTGGCCATCGCCAAGATGGTTGAGTTGCCCAAGTTTCTCTACCTATTCCCTAGCTTGGGCAGGGAAGCAACCCAGAATAGCCTGGGAAGTCCTTACTCTACCCTTCCGTCAAGGAGGTCTAAATGCCCCAGATTTGGCATTGTACGCGCTGTGAGCCCAAGCTCAATATATACATTTCTGGCTTTACCCGGTTAAATTTCAGCCACATACCGCAGTGGAGGCAGATCTGACCTCCCCAAAACCATTAACCACAGCTCTATATCAACCCTATAAACACTCTTGGATGCCTGCGGACACGGTGGACTGTGTGAGGTAGGCGTGGGACGGACTGAAAAGGCAAGCATCACTGGATTGTCTATATGCTCCCTCTATCCCTATCACTCGTAATCCTGCGATATCGGCATTGGTGGGGGGTGGGGGGGAATGCGCACTCGGGCCCACAACAGACACCTTTATACATATGCTGACTTATACCCGAATGGCCAATTCCTGGCTGCACCCATGCCGACCGATACTCCCAAGCCCACCATGATGGATGTGCTCCTCTACACTCAAATACGAGCTACGTGTCGTGGAACCCACACTACTTTCCCGGCGCCTCCACCCACACTACACGCTCTCGAACACATGCTAACGCACACCTCCCACCGTAAACTCGTCACTAAATTAT
Source organism: Calotriton arnoldi (assembly GCA_963921515.1). Lineage (NCBI taxonomy): Eukaryota > Metazoa > Chordata > Amphibia > Caudata > Salamandridae > Calotriton > Calotriton arnoldi. The sequence continues at coordinate 959,278 of CAWUFW010005874.1, forward strand.
ACGCAGTGACACAGGACAAGACACCAATATGCACCCCCAAGGCTCTAGTCCAATGGCAATCAGATACTGACCCTCCTATCACCACGGACCAATGGTCCTACTGCTGCAAGCAATCGGGGGCAGTATCCCCTAACTACAGACTGCGCCTCATACATTTCAAATTTCTGCATAGACTATACCGCACCCCCCTGCAGCTGAAACTTATGGGTCTTAACAAAGAGGCACGATGTGAAAGATGCTCGACACCAATGGCATCATTCCCTCACTTGGCCTGGGAATGCCCCAAGATACTAGACTACTGGCGGGAGATACACTCCACAATTCAACAAATAATAGGACATATGATACCCTTCACCCCATTGGTTAGCCTCCTTGGCTATGTTAAAGATATACCTGCGCCCTCACACCGCCTAACAGCCATGCTGCTACTGCTAGCTAAACGCCAAATCGCTAGACACTGGGGGAGGAAAAGGGTCCCCAAGGTTGTTTTATGGTTGCAGGATGCGGCATACTGCCAGGAACAGTTGGCCCAATACTGGGAACTAATGCCCCTACAAAGTCACCCGAAAGAGATTTGGGAGCCACTCCTAGCTTATCTGCGCTTATGAGCTACTACACCCCCCTAGGAAATCCGATATAGCATATATAACTCCATACCCTCACACCTGGCTCTGGGGGAAAGATCGGCACATGTCAGCTGTGGGCTGAAGCAGTCCAGCCCTATATCCTACAGAAAGATACAAACTGGCCGAGGTATCTGTGTAATCTGTTTTACATATTAGAATGACCCCCAAAGTGGTTACTTAGTAATGTTCGAATACCATGCAATATATAATCGATGCTGCGATGCTCTATGTAACACAGTTGATGTGAATGCCATGTTGACTTTCCTTCTCCTCTCTCCCCCTCCTATCACTGTTGCCTGCTCTTACGTTATTGTGATGCAACATTTTTATTGTAAGCTGTTCTTTTTTCAAATGCCAATAATTAAAATATTTTTAAAAAACTGTTTGGTGTCTATTCATAAATTGTTGAGTGCTACTGCTGAGGTCCTCTCTGAGAATCCTCTGACTGCTCGTCATCGCTACTTTGAGAGTCAAGTGCCTTAGGGTTGTACTTGCCACGTTTGCAGAGCCACTGTACAATGGGCCATGGCACATCAGTGGCAAATGACCTCAAGCCCCTTGGCAGAGGCCTAGTAGTTCCTGCCTAGTGGCCCTGCGAACGGGGCCTGACAACAGGGTTGTTAGGCAAGATGTATTTTAATCTTGCAATGATAGCACTGCTGTATATTTCATGGACAGGCGCTCAACAAAAGCCAGTCAAAATGTACCTTCTGAGCTGATACAGGGGCGTCATAGCCTGTGCCACTTGCGCTAACCAAGGCAGTGTAGAGAATACATTCATGAGGGGCTGCAAGAAAGCACAGAAGCCTGAAAGGGACAGATGTATCATAACAGCCTATGACTCTAGGCGTTTGTACAATAATTGCATGTGTAGAAACAAGGCAGAACAGGTGGTGTGGGTGACAGTTTCACATCTCATGTCCGGATCTGAGGCACCCACAATTTTCTGCAGTCTCACAACAACAAGAAGGCCCCACTGCAGCATTAGAGTATGCTTCAGGTACTCTACATTTATTTCAGAACTGGAAGCCTGGACCACCGGACAAAGAGAATTAAACAGCAGGATGAAGCTGAGATCAGATGGGAGATTCACTGACGCAAAGAGGTGTTGCTAATCACTCAACAAATAAAGAAGAGAAGCACAAGGTGGGACATTTCCTAAAATCAGACAAGATGGGTCCTCCATGACTATCAGAAAGTATTGTGTACATTGAGAGTTGTCTCAACAAGAGGCCAGAAACTAATGAAGCACTGTCAAGTGCTTGAACTAGCAGCACCTACCCTGGCAATCTCTGCTGGTGCAATGGTCCATTGTTGGTGCTTGTGAAGGGTGGGCAGGGGGCTCGGCCACAGGGATTTTTGACCTTGGGCAGTTGCCTACTTTGTCCATGTCTTAAAATAGCTCCACAGTCGAGCCAAAGCTGACCTAGTGATCTGGCTCATCCCTAAATACCAAAGAGCATTCCAAATCTTCAAAATACTTGGGATGTCAATTGCACAACTAACAAAATGTAAGAACATGATAACTACTTTAAAATGTAGAAAATGTTTCCTTAATACATTGTGTATCAGATTAGTGCATTAGATCACATTACATTGACATTTATTTTTAGCGAATGTTTCTAAACATGAACTTTGAAACATTTATTAAACATACCTCCTGAAAACGCCATGAGTGAACAAAATGAAGCTATTGTCTGATGGCCGTTGCGCCATGGCCAATATTATTGCTATGGCTGGTGGAACATTATGGGCTAATAAAGCATATACAAGTGAGGTTTTTGAACAGGTTCCAATTTGAACTGAATTACTTGAAAGAGCTCACAAATGTCACTAGGGAGTAAATTAGACACATGAAGTAAATTGATTTAACTTAGATCACACAATTTAGTCATACAAGGAAGCTGGGATTTGAACCCAGGTTTCCTGGCAATCAAGCCACTGACTAGATTAATTTATTTTTGCAATCTGGTTTACCCCAAAGGATTTTGTACAATTCTGTCAGATGAATTGTACATTGTATTAAATAAATACAGATTACATGTTATGTTGTCAGAATGTCTAAAAAAGGTACAAAGTTAAGGGAAGGCAGGACTCTTTATGCTAATATCAAAGGCTTTATCAAATTTTACATAGCTATTCAACTCAGTCAAAGTGCATTTAAAAAGTATAGGTACTGTGATTCTGAGTGCAAATGAGGTGGGGTTAGTGAGCGAGGATGCGTAGTCAAAGGCGAGGGTAAAAAGAACAAAATATTCTGTAACTATTTTGTTGATCTTTCACCAACAAGTAATTGCATATAAAACAATGCACACCTTCAATGAGAAATAAATGCAAGTCAACGTAATCAGTGGGAAATGCACTACTTTATATTGTGAAACCTCTATTGTTTAATATGATCACTGCAGATGTCTGTGTGTGCAACCTGAGAGCCACAGAATTGAATTCTGGTTGGTGCAGTGATGCATAGTGACTAGTGTTACTAGACTCTAGTCTATGACAGAAAGCACTGTGAATGTGTAAGTCATTATTTCAAACTTGCATTACTCACAGTTTAAGATAGGCTACTTCAAAATGTGCTACAAAATTAGGTTTCAGATAAAAAAGTACTTCTAAAGTAAAGATTTTAGTAACACTCAGACTGTAGCTAGTGCAAACATTTTTTATGTGTCCGTTAAAAGCAGGCACTCCACAGCTCAGCTGGTAAAACCCTTCAAACACCTCTCAAAAGGAATAAATCTTTGTCATTATAAACCTTCAAGGGACCCCCTCAATTAACAGAATACTGCTTCAAAGCTGCCTTTACATTTGTAAATTTACCAAATGCACATACTTACATTTCTTTGAGGCAGCAGTCACCTGGCAAGATGGTTTCTTTCTTAATTTGCGGCCTGCCCCCTCCCTCGGCTTTGCAGCACAAGAGAGTCCCTCCCTCCTAACCCCTTAACTGCTTGGCCTCACCCTCTCCCCCAACTCCCTCAAATGCTGAAACCTTTTTGGCTATTTGGGGTACTTCGCACTTAGGGCTCCATAACCTTTCTTTCCACATAAGGTATCCACACCAAATTGGCATCCTTTTTTTCCAACATCCTCAGGATTCTAAAGGTACCCACGGTTTGTGGATTTCACTGGAGGGTACCGATAAAATGGGCAAAATATAGCAACGTTTTGAGTTTTTGTGGAAAAATAGGAAAAAAGTGCTTCCACAGTGGAACTCCCATTGACCTTGATTTGATCCATTACTGTTGTGGGCACTATGCCCAGCCACACAATTGGGCCAGTGTTTTTATTGGAGTAAATGGGATAATGCTGGGTGGTACACATTTTGAGAATTCCCCCTGATTGTGGTAGTTTCCATTGCAGAAATGTAAGGAAAATGTGTGATTTCAGGCAAAGTTTGAGGTTTTAAGGGCATTGTGGATAAGAAAATCTCATGGTATTCATATAAGGCACACCACCCTGGAATCTCCTAGTTGTCTAGTTTTCAAAAATGGCTGTGGTTTGTATTGCATGGCTGATGCCACAGCACTGCCCAAAATACCACATCTATCCCTATTGCTTATCTCTCAAAGGAGCATTTTAGAGCCTTTTGTGTGGTGGTCTCTTGAACCACCCACACAAATGTGGTATTGTTCTTATTGGGACACGTGGGAACTAAGGTTGGTAGGAAATGTGTAGCTCCCCACAGATTCCAGAACTTTTCATCCGAAAAATTTGAGGAAAATGTGTTTTTTACTCAAAGTTTGAGGTTTGCAAGGGATTCTAGGTAAAAGAAATCTGGTGAGAGCCACACAAGTCCTCCCACCCTGGATTTTACAAGGTGCCTAGTGCTCAAAAACTTGCAGTTTTGCCAGGTTTTCCTAGGTGCCGGCTGAACGAGGACCCAAAAAAACACCAGTTTTCAATAGAAAAATGTTGGCCTGATTCACAAAGGGCCTCCACACTTGTGGCGAAGGCCCTGCTGTCATGGGGAAGTCTCTGCCATTGGGGCTGAATCTCTGCATTGAGAATTCTCATTGCGGAGATTCTTGCCCGAGTGTGGAGGCTCTTTGTGAATCAGGCCCTGTGTGTCTATGTTGCGTTTTGGGTCCTTTCCAGTCGCAGGCAATAGGCCTACCCACACAAGTGACGTGCCATTTGTGTTGAGAGACTTTAGGAAATGCTAGGTGTTAGGCAATATGTGGCTCCCCACAGATCCTAGAACTTTTCCTCACAGAAATGTGAGGAAACTGTGTGTTTTTAAGCAAAGTTTGAGGCTTGCAGGACTTGGGGGTAATAAACCTTCATGTGATACACACTAGACATGCTGCCATGGACTCTCTTAGTTGTCCAGTGCTCAGAAATGTGCAGGACTGTAAATGTTCCTTCTCAGTCTATCCATAACTGAAGCACAAATTCATACCGGTTGGTTGTGGCAATACCAATAGTAATACGGTTAAAGCGTCAACACTATTAACAGTTTCTGAATATTGAACCCATCACTTAGTGTTAGTGAACCGTAAAGCTGCGCCAAGACACCAACCACTTTACGGTCCTGTCACACGCCATTCATGCACACCACATAATGCTATCCATTCTGTCTGCCAAGGACCCAACACACACAACACACACAACTAACATTGAGGGGGCCCATCACATTCATATACCAACTGGACTAAAACACCAATCACACTGCCAGTCAGTCACTCATCAACTTATTATGCAAACACACCTCTTGCAAACCAATACATACTTTCCACTAGAAAAAAGCCACACATTCTGCAATTCCGCAAGCTGACAGCCACATATTCCACCAGCCAACAGCCACTCATTTCGGCAGCCGACAGCCAAATATTCCACCAACTGACAGTTACACTTTCCTCCAGCCAACAGACACACTTTCCGCCAGGCGACAGCCAAACTTTCCTCCACCCGCCAGCCACACTTTCCTACATCCGACAGTCACACTTACCTCTGACAACAGTTGCACTTTCTGCCAGCCAACAGCCACTCAATCACCTCTACACACATTCTGCCAGCTGTGGTTGGGTTAGTGCCTTGAACATCTGCTTCTATCTACCCAAGATCACTATGCAAATACATCTAGGTTATGGCTTGACTTTCTGTTCATTTCCATCTCACCCGCTGTGCAATACTGCCTCACCATGGAATCCTGATTGCACTCCAGAGAGACGTTTCCATCATGTGCCTTCAATGCACTAAATACAACTCCTTCCAGTTTGTGGAAGTCAGTTGGGGGGTGTCTGAGGATGCACTTATGCCCCATTCCTCAGACAGTGTCAGCAAATCTACCTTTGAAAACAGACGTAAACCTTTGGGGCAGACTCTACTAAGGGCCTGATTTACATTTTGGCAGACAGGGTTACTCCATCGCAAACATGACCAATATCCCTTCTGCCAAATTACAAGTGCATTAAATCCTGCAGCACTTAATTCAGAGGACAGGATATCTGGCATGTGTGTGAACTATCCCATCCCAAAAATCAAAAATCAAGAGCTAAGTTACCTAAAGAGCACATCTTGAAAGATTAAGGTCCTTAGGGTTTGGTGGACAGGGTATTCAGTCAAAATATGATGCATGTCCTGTTGACCATTATGGGCAGTGCACTTACTGAAATACACTTGTAATACTGCAGACAGAACTTCTACCATATGTTTGATGGGAGATGAAGGTGGCAAGCAGACAAAAGCAAGACCGATGTGTGCCTCATTATTGGAGTCAGTAAATACATGGTGGCCCAAATCTAATTTAGAAATAAAAAGTCTTCGATTAGCGTTCTTCTTTCAAAATTAGATGCACTAATTTCCAAGGCTACACAGCTACTAATTTAATGGTACATTGAAGGTTATGTATCCATGACCAGTGATTTGGAGCAGATAGTAATTCCAAAACTAGGTGATCAACTTCGGTCAGTTTCCCAGAACATCACTTGTGTGTGGTACAAAGTGAAGCAAGTTGGCAAACACAGGCTAGGCTGAGATGGGCACGGGGGACAATAATATTTACCAGTGGCGGCTGGTAGGGATCGGATTGGCAGGGGGGTTGAAAAATATTTTTAAAAACCACTTACCTCTTCCACCGTCTCTCCTCGCCGTCTCTCCGCTTCTCATCCTGACTCCAAGTCCGAAAGAACCAGGAAGCACACAGGCTCCCCTAAGCCAATCACAACGCTGCAATGCAGCGTTGTGATTGGTCTGAGCGCTGTGGTTCAGCGCTCAGATGGGGACAGGAAGCCTGTGCATGTTCTCCATGCAGGCTGTGTAGTACAGCCCGGTGGATAACATGCAAAGTGCGCATGACTGTTTGGCCGGCCCAAGAGAGCTGGCCAAACCGTCACGAACACTTAAGTGCATGAACCACTTCTCCCTGTATCACCAGCCCCGCCCTAACTCATCCACACAAAAATAAAATGATAATAAAGTTTTTATTATCATTTTATTTTTCCCTTTTCCACTGCTCTGAGAGCAGTGGGGCGACGCTCCTCCGCCTTGGCGGAGTAGCCGCCCCTGATATCTACCCTCCTTCCTCTTTCCTTGCTGAGCACAAACTTTGTATCTGCAAAACCGGAAACTCTTTTGCTCTGTTGCTGGAATGCGGTCAGCAAAGCGCTAATCCTCCAGCCTTGCAACGTCCTCCACGGCTTCTACTGCAGTAAGGCTTTCAATAACAGACAACTGAAAGTCAAGGAAGGACATCAGTCTTTCTGTGTTGGTCTGCCAATAGACAATATACGCATAGTATGATGCCAACTGAATCAGGTTAATAGCCAACTTTTTATACTATGTGCAAGATTTACGACTCGCTTTATATGGTTGAATAACTTGGCTGTTTTTATCCACTCCACCCATGTTGTGATCACGTAAACAGGTGGGCTTGTGGATTTCTCAAACCGTAATGGGAGAAGTGCTTTCATCGTGAACTGTAGTGAGCACATATACTTCCTGTCTGTTTGAGAACTTAACAGTGAGCAGTTCATTGCAACACAACACAATACTCTGCCCTTTTTGGAGTTTCTTGCAAACAACCTCTTGAGGGAATCCTTTGTGGTGCTTTCTAATAACCACAGAGCCAGATTTGTACAGTTCACTAAACAGCTGTCACACAACATGTACATCTTGATGCCATAACAAGCTCTTTTACTAGGTATGTACTGCTGAAACAGCAGTCGCCCTTTGAACAATATCAAGGACTCATCAACTGCTATATTCTTTCCAGGAGTGTAAATCTCTGGAAACTTGGCAGACAGATGTTCAAATACAGGTCAAATTTTGAATAACCTATCATGGCCTGTGTGGTCCAATGCAATGCAGCAGAATTGTCACTGAAATGAAGCATACACTGCAAAATCAAAAACTTGTTACCAATACTATGCAAGTAGACCAGTAGGGCTGTACAGTTGGTGTGTGGACTATTCCCATCTTCAGCAATAGTCCCAGAAATCTTTTCAACTCCCCAAGTGAAGTTGGAGTCCATAGGTATGCCCTTAGGTATGCCCTTGAGTGAGGCACCAGAGTACTATACAAATTTGTTTGCTGAACAATTTCCTCAAGGAAGTCTGCATCCAAAAAATAATGGAAGTAGTCAATGGACAAGAAAATAGCTGTGTTGACCATACATCCAGCATCTCCAGTGAAGGAATTACTGGCTGAACTAAATTACGAGTCTACCAAGTGAGCACTCTGGGGCATATTTAAAATTCCTTGTGAATCTACAAGGAACTGCCCCAGATTTACAAGGAATCGTAAATTTGAGGCAGTGCCAAAAACTAATGGCTTTTCAGGGGAGGCGTTAAAGTGGCGCAATGAGGAGCAATACTTTTATTTCTCCTAGTTTTTTGCTCTTTCTATGTATGCTGCATTCTGCAGCATACATAGAAAGAGCAAAACACCATTAATGATGGAAGGGTGCCTGCGTTGGCGCACGGCTGCTGTTTTTTGCAACAGTAAAGGGGAAAGCACATGGGTATTCTTGTAAATTCGGAGCATCCCTGCATTTTTAAAAAGAAGCAGCTTAGTGCAGCAGAATTGCTTGTGATGCTGCTCCATTTTATTGTAAATATGCCCCTCTGTCTTTGTTCAACGCCCTATCGGCCTGCACTCTACACTGGTCTACATTGTCACTAGCTCTTCACTGCACAGGTAGTGCTTGCAAAGGGACATCCCCTATCAGGCCCATGTTCCTCGGAGTCACTGGAAGATTAGTCATCATCGGAAGGAACTCTGACTGAGAAATCATTTCCAGATCCTGCTCCATGGCCCTCTCCATCTGATGCAGTCTGAGTGTCAGACTCTGACTCAGAACTCTCCTCCACTCTCCTCCATTATTCGAGTTAGAGCCTCAGAAGCAGTTATCCAACAAAATGCCATCTCTGTTTTCTCACTAAAACTTTCTGACCTAGGTTGAATACAGAGGTACTTGTAGAAATGACTGTTGTGTATGGGGGAACCAAGGTGTGCTATGAAGTGAAAGAATGTAATGCTGTGAGAGTGTCGTACAGTGTGATCAGAAGAACAACAGTCTCAAACTTTCACTTATCTGACACAAAGAACTTCTCAAAGAAACAAAAAGGCCAAAAACTTCTCCACACATCCAACGCTACCAAAAATGTCTCCAACAAAGCTAAGAGAAAAAGATAAGAAAAATATTAGTTCCCTTCAGAAAATCCTTTTCAAGACCTGCTCCTTATGGAAGAACAGAGCGCGAGTGAATTACAATGAAGTTAGACATTTGCACATTTGCACTATGTGCTCCTCTGCTTCCACCCACCACAGCCCACATCAGAAACTGATCAGTTCTTGTGTCATTTACATTTTAATTTCCCACAGCACATCATATATCATTGCGAAAATGGGTGAGCACACTTCAGCCATGTATCAATTATTGTGCCGTTCATATAGTAAGTCTACTCAGTGTGGCTGAATCCACTTCATCTGCTGCTCAGTTATTAAGCCATACACACTTTGCTTCAACCACCAAAGCTTAGGCCAATGCTTCAGCCCACCCTCCATGGCCTCCTAAAATACAGTGGTTGTACTAAAATGAATGACTGAATAATTGATCACTGGCTGAAGTGGGCTCACCACTGCCTCATGATCTAAGCCCTGCTGAGTATAAATAAAATGTGAATATCACACTAATCAGTGGCTGAACTGCTGCCTGGGGATGGGGCAACTAAAAACACCAAGGCAACAGTACGACAGAAATGGCTGCCAAAAACACCGGGCACATGTACGTATAAAAGGCAGCCATATTTTCGCTTCATTGGCAGGTTGATCGCTCACACCTTGGGGGCCCAATCAGCTTGCATTGAAAGGGAAAACAACCAAATGTAATATATTGACCTCTGCAGGATCCACCCATGAGTGGGAGAAGGACAGAAAAGCTTGGGTGCATTTTAAAAAAGAATTGATGTCAAATTTCCTCTTCTCTAGGGGCCCACTCAAGCACCACCTTGGGGCCTATATGGTCTTCTCCCAAAGAAGAGAAAACATAAATTTACAAGGAAGGGTCCACCATGCCCAGGGGGCCAACCACCTACACAAGGTAAGACTTCCCAGGTGCCCAGTAGGATCTCTGCTCGTGGATTTCAGTACTGTTGCGATCCACGAGTAGGGATTTGTTTCACCAAGGCATCACTGGAAGGGGGAAAGTCTCCCCTTCCCAACAATGCCTTTACACCTTTTGTGCTGCCAGGGAAAGCTGGAAAGCATCAGACAGCACAAAACTAAAAACCAAAATGGCAGCCAAATTTTCCCTTCACCTGGGGAATGAGGGGTGATTGTGCCACCTCGTGGTTTGATCGCCCCTCCCTCAGGAAAATAAAAAAAATATATAAAAATATATGGCCCCTATAGGGGGTCGACTATGGCTGGCCACAACTCCTAAAATATTCTCCCTGGTGTCCTCCATGAGCATGGATCAATTTGAAAAAGACATCACTGGAAAAGGGATACTCTCTATTTCCAGCAATGCCTTCATACCTCTTGTACTGTTTAGGAAAGCTGCAAAGGCCCCAGGCAGCACAAAACTAAAAACAAATATGGGTGCTAAATTTTCCCTACCCGGGAGGGGGGGCGTCTATGTTCCCCCTCCGGGGCCAATCGGCCCCAGTCAGGGAAAGGAAAACAAATATATGATATATGCCTCCTGGGGGGGGTCGACATTGGCTGGGGGGGCCGACCCCACACTTCTAAAATAACATCCCTGGTGTTTAGTGGTCCCTGCTCATGGATAGCAGTGCATTTGTGATCCACAAGCAGGGATCATTTTGTAAAATAATATAATGGAAAGGGGAGATTCTCCCCGTTGCAGCAAAGCCTCTCTCAAATTTTACAGAGACTGCCTGCAGGGGCAAAAACCCACCGGAGCTTCCTTAACTGCTCCTCTTTGCACTGCCTGATGGAATCAGTGACGTCAGTGCGCCATGTGGCACACTGACGTCACTTATGGACGGGGGGATGGGTGGGTGCTGATGCGGAATTGATTCCGCGTTGGCCCCCACAGAAGAGACCATGCGGTATAACCCACGGGCAAAGAACCACAGCTTCCCCTGCGGTCCCCCCGGAGGACAACCCATTGACGTCCTCCACACAGTGGAGGTATTGTGAAGGACGTCAATAGGCCATCCTTCGCATTAAAGAAGTTAATCTGATGGATCTCAACTGTCACATTTAACCTTTCTCTTTTAGTAGAAAGGCTAAAATTATGAAAAAATGCTATCTGTTTATACATCAATAAGAGGCAATGGAGTAGTTGAGAAAGGGGGCGGGCACCCGACGACTCCTCCATAGTTCCGCTGTGGGGGACTTACTTGTGGCAACAATAGGGGTTCTTGGTCCATTAACGACCCTCAGCAGCTGAGGGGACTTCATCTCCCAACCAGTAGTGTGCCAGGAGGCAAATTTGCAGAGTGGTTGAGAAAGGGGGTGGGGCCTCCAATGACGCCTCCACAATCCCACTGTGGGGGACTTACTTGTGGCAACAATAGGGGTTCTTGGCCCCCAACCACCCTCAGCAGCCAAGGGGACTTCATCCCAAACCAGTAGTGCACCAAAAGGCCCCTTTGCACAGTGGTTGAGAAAGGGGGCACATCTTTTTTAGCAGAAAGGCTAAAATGATGGAAAAATGCCATCCGTTTATACATCAATACCAGCCCACTGTGGGGGACTTACCTGTGGCAACAATAGGGGTTCTTGGCCCCCAACGACCGTCAGCAGCTGAGGGGAATTCGTCCCCCAACCAGTAGTGCGCCATGAGGTCCCTTTGCAGAGAAGTTGAGAAAGAGGGCGGGTCCTTCACCGACGTCTCATCAATCCCACTGTGGGGGACTTCCTTGTGCAACAATAGGGGTACTGGCCCCCAACGCCACTGAGCAGCCTAGGGGGTTTCATCACCCAACCAGTAGTGCCCCAGGAGGCCCCTTTGCAGATTGGTTGAAAAGGGGGCAGGACACCTGATGACCCCTCCACAGTTCCGCTGTGGGGGTAATCGGGGTTCTTGGCCCGCAATGACCCTCAGCAGCTGAGGGGACTGCATCCCCCAACCAGTAGTGCGCCATGAGGTCCCTTTGCAGAGTGGTTCAGAAAGAGGGCGGGCCCTTCAGCGACGTCTCATCAATCCCACTGTGGGGGGCCTACTTGTGCAACAATAAGGGTACATGGCCCTCAACGCCCCTGAGCAGCCAAGGGGGTTTCATCACCCAACCCATAGTGCACCAGGAGGCCCCTTTGCAGAGTGGTTGAAAAGGAGGCGGGTCCTCCGGCGATGTCTTAGTAATCCCACAGTGGGGGACTTACTTGTGGCAACAATAGGGGTTCTTGGCCCCCAAAGACCTTCCGCAGACAAGGGTACTTCATCCTCCGACCAGTAGTGCACCAGGAGGCCCCTTTGCACAGTGGTTGAGAAAGGGCAGGGCCTCTTGTGACATCTCAGCAATTCTGCTGTGGGGGACTTACTTGTGGCAATAGGGGTTCTTGGCCCCCAACGACCCACAGCAGCCAAGGGGACTTCATTACCCAACCAGTAGTGCGCCTGGAGGCCCCTTTGCAGAGTGGTTGGGAAAGGAGGCAGGGCCTCCGGCAATGTCTCAGTAATCCCACTGTGAGGGACTTACTTGTGGGCACAATAGGGGTTCTTGGCCCCCAACGACCCTCAGCAGCCAAGGGGATGTCATCTTCCAACCAGTAGTGCGCAAGGAGGCACCTTTGCAGAGTGGTTGAGAAAGGGCAGGGCCTTCGATGACGTCTCAGCAATCTTGCTTTGGGGATTTACTTGTGGCAACAATAGGAGTTCTTGGCCCCCAACGACACTCAGCAGCAAAGGGGAATTCATCTCCCAACCAGTAGTGTGCCTGGAGGCCCCTTTGCAGACTGGTTGAGAAAGGCGGCAGCCCTCCGGAAATGTCTCAGTAATCCCACTGTGAGGGACTTACTTGGGGCAACAATAGGGGTTCTTGGCCCCCAACGACCCTCAGCAGCCAAGGGGACGTCATCTCCCAACCAGAAGTGCGCAAGGAGGCACCTTTGCAGAGTGGCTGAGAAAGGGCAGGGCCTCTGACGATGTCTCAGCAATCTTGCTTTGGGGATTTACTTGTGGCAACAATAGTGGTTCTTGGCCCCCAACGACCCTCAGCAGCCGAGGGGACTTCATCCCTAACCAGTAGTGCACCAAAATACTTCTTCACAGAGTGGTTGAGAAAGGGCAGGGCCTCCGGTGACGTCTCAGCAATTCCACTGTGGGGGACTTACTTGTGGCAGCAATAGGGATTCTTGGCCCCCAACAACCCACAGTAGCCAAGGCAACGTTATCCCCCAACCAGTAGTGCGCCTGGAAGCCCCTTTGCAGAGTGGTTGAAAAGGAGGCGGGGCCTCCGGCAATGTCTCAGTAATCCCACTGTGAGGGACTTACTTGCGGCAACAATTGGGGTTCTTGGCCCCCAACGACCCTCGGCAGCCAAGGGGACATCATCTCCCAACCAGTAGTGCACCAGGAGGCACCTTTGCAGAGTGGTTGAGAAAGGGCAGGGCCTCCAACGACGCCTCCACAATCCCACTGTGGGGGGGACTTACTTGTGGCAACAATAGGGGTTCCTGGCCTCCAACGACCCTCAGGAGCCAAGGGGACTTCATCCCCAACCAGTAGTGCACCAAAAGGCCCCTTTGCAGAGTGGTTGAGAAAGGGCAGGGCCTCCGGTGACATCTCATCATTTCCGCTGTGGGGGACTTACTTGTGGCAACAATAGGGATTCTTGGCCCCCAACGACCCACAGCAGCCAAGGGAACTTTATCCCTCAACCAGTACTGCGCCTGGAGGCCATTTTGCAGAGTGGTTGAGAAAGGGGGCTGGGCCTCCGGCAATGTCTCAGCAATTCCGACGTGAGGGACTTACTTGTGGCAACAATAGGGGTTCTTGGCCCCCAACAACCCTCAGCAGCCAAGGGGACTTCATCTCCCAACCAGTAGTGTGCCAGGAGGCACCTTTGCAGAGTGGTTGTGAAAGGGCAGGGCCTCTGATGACATCTCAGCAATCTTGCTTTGGGGATTTACTTGTGGCAGCAATAGGAGTTCATGGCCCCCAACGACACTCAGCAGCCAAGGGGAATTCATCCCCAACCAGTAGTGCACCAAAAGGCCCCTTTGCAGAGTGGTTGAAAAGGGGGGTGGGGCCTCCAATGACGCCCCCACAATCCCACTGTGAGGGACTTACTTGTGGCAACAATAAGGGTTCTTAGCCCCCAACGACCTTCAGCAGCCAAGGGGACATAATCTCCCAACCAGTAGTGCACCAGGAGGCACTTTTGCAGAGAGGTTGAAAAAAGGCAGGGCCTCTGATGACGTCTCAGCAATCTTGCTTTGGGGATTTACTTGTGGCAACAGTAGGAGTTCTTGGCCCCCAACAACACTCGGCAGCCAAGGGGAATTCGTTCCCCAATCAGCAGTGCACCAGGAGGCCCATTTGCAGAGTGGTTGAGAAAGGGGTGGGGCCTCCGACAACTCCTCCACAATCCTACTGTGGGGGACTTACCTGTGGCAACAATAGGGGTTCTTGGCCCCCAATGACCCTCAGCAGCCAAGGGGAATTCATCCCCAACCAGTAGTGCACCAAAAGGCCCCTTTGCAGAGTGGTTGTGAAAGGGGACAGGTCGGCCGGCGACGTCTCAGCAATCCCGCTTTGAGGGACTTACTTGTGGCAACAATAGGGGTTCTTGGCCCCCAACGGCCCACAGCAGCCAAGGGGACTTCATCCCTCAACCACTGGTGCGACAGGAGGCCCCTTTGCAGAGTAGTATAGAAAGAGGGTGGGGCCTCCGACCAACTCTCTGCAATCACACTGTGGGGTAGTTACTTGTGGCAAGAATAGGGGTTCTTGGCCCCCAACGATCCTCAGCAGCAAGGGGATTTTATCCACAACCAATAGTGTGTCAGGAGGCCCCTTTGCAGAGTGGTTGAGAAAGGGGACGGGCCTCTAACGATGTCTCAGTAATCGAGCTGTGGGGGACTTACTTGTGGCAACAATAGAGGTTCTTGGCCCCCAATGACCTTCAGCAGCCAAAAGTACTTCATCCCCCAACCAGTGTGCTCCAGAAGACCCCTTTGAAGAGTGTTTGAGAAAGGGGCGGAGCCTCTGATGACGTCCCAGCAATCCCGCTGTGGGGGACTTACTTGTGGCAACAATAGGGGCTCTTGGCCCCCAATGACCCTCAGAAGCCAATGGGACTTCATCCCCCAACCAGTAGTGCACTAGGAGGCCCCATTGCAGAATGGTTGAGAAAGAGGGTGGGGCCTCTGATGACGTCTCAGCAGTCCCACTACAGGGGACTTACTTGTGGTAACAATAGGGGTTTGTGGCCCCTAATGACCCTCAGCAGCCAAGGTGCCTCATCCTCTAACCAGTAGTTCCCCAGGAGGCCCCTTTGGAGAGGGGTTGAGGAAGGGGGCAGGGCCTCCGACGAGGTCTCAGCAATCCCAAAGTGAGTGACTTACTTGTTCCAACAATAGGGGTTCTTGGCCCCAAATACCCTCAGCAGCCAAGGGGACTTCATCCCCCAACCAGTAGTGTGCCAGGAGCCCCCTTTGCAGAGTGGTTGAGACTGGAGGCGGAGCCTCCGATGACATCTCAGCAATCCCACTGTGGGGGACTTACTTGTGGCAACAATAGGGGCCCTTAGCCCCCGATGACCCTCAGCAGCCAAGGGGACGTCATCTCCCAACCAGAAGTGCGCAAGGAGGCACCTTTGCAGAGTGGCTGAGAAAGGGCAGGGCCTCTGACGACGTCTCAGCAATCTTGCTTTGGGGGTTTACTTGTGGCAACAATAGGAGTTCTTGGCCCCCAACGACACTCAGCCGCCAAGGGGAATTCATCTCCCAACCAGTAGTGCGCCAGGAGGCCCCTTTGCAGCGTGGTTGAAAAGGGGGGTGGGGCCTCCAACGACACCACCACAATCCCACTGTGGGGGGACTTACTTGTGGCAACAATAGTGGTTCTTGGCCCCCAACGACCCTCAGCAGCCGAGGGGACTTCATCCCTAACCAGTAGTGCACCAAAATACTTCTTCACAGAGTGGTTGAGAAAGGGCAGGGCCTCCGGTGACGTCTCAGCAATTCCACTGTGGGGGACTTACTTGTGGCAGCAATAGGGATTCTTGGCCCCCAACAACCCACAGTAGCCAAGGCAACGTTATCCCCCAACCAGTAGTGCGCCTGGAAGCCCCTTTGCAGAGTGGTTGAAAAGGAGGCGGGGCCTCCGGCAAAGTCTCAGTAATCCCACTGTGAGGGACTTACTTGCGGCAACAATTGGGGTTCTTGGCTCCCAACGACCCTCGGCAGCCAAGGGGACATCATCTCCCAACCAGTAGTGCACCAGGAGGCACCTTTGCAGAGTGGTTGAGAAAGGGCAGGGCCTCCAACGACGCCTCCACAATCCCACTGTGGGGGGGACTTACTTGTGGCAACAATAGGGGTTCCTGGCCTCCAACGACCCTCAGGAGCCAAGGGGATTTCACCCCCAACCAGTAGTGCACCAAAAGGCCCCTTTGCAGAGTGGTTGAAAAAGGGCAGGGCCTCCGGTGACATCTCATCATTTCCACTGTGGGGGACTTACTTGTGGCAACAATAGGGATTCTTGGCCCCCAACGACCCACAGCAGCCAAGGGAACTTTATCCCTCAACCAGTACTGCGCCTGGAGGCCATTTTGCAGAGAGGTTGAGAAAGGGGGCTGGGCCTCCGGCAATGTCTCAGCAATCCCGATGTGAGGGACTTACTTGTGGCAACAATAGGGGTTCTTGGCCCCCAACAACCCTCAGCAGCCAAGGGGACTTCATCTCCCAACCAGTAGTGTGCCAGGAGGCACCTTTGCAGAGTGGTTGTGAAAGGGCAGGGCCTCTGACGACATCTCAGCAATCTTGCTTTGGGGATTTACTTGTGGCAGCAATAGGAGTTCATGGCCCCCAACGACACTCAGCAGCCAAGGGAATTCATCCCCAACCAGTAGTGCACCAAAAGGCCCCTTTGCAGAGTGGTTGAAAAGGGGGTGGGGCCTCCAATGACGCCCCCACAATCCCACTGTGAGGGACTTACTTGTGGCAACAATAAGGGTTCTTAGCCCCCAACGACCTTCAGCAGCCAAGGGGACATCATCTCCCAACCAGTAGTGCACCAGGAGGCACTTTTGCAGAGAGGTTGAAAAAGGCAGGGCCTCCGATGACGTCTCAGCAATCTTGCTTTGGGATTTACTTGTGGCAACAGTAGGAGTTCTTGGCCACCAACAACACTCGGCAGCCAAGGGGAATCTGCTCCCCAATCAGCAGTGCACCAGGAGGCCCATTTGCAGAGTGGTTGAGAAAGGGGTGGGGCCTCCGACAACTCCTCCACAATCCTACTGTGGGGGACTTACCTGTGGCAACAATAGGGGTTCTTGGCCCCCAATGACCCTCAGCAGCCAAGGGGAATTCATCCCCAACCAGTAGTGCACCAAAAGGCCCCTTTGCAGAGTGGTTGTGAAAGGGGACAGGTCGGCCGGCGACGTCTCAGCAATCCCGCTTTGAGGGACTTACTTGTGGCAGGAATAGGGGTTCTTGGCCCCCAACGGCCCACAGCAGCCAAGGGGACTTCATCCCTCAACCACTGGTGCGACAGGAGGCCCCTTTGCAGAGTAGTATAGAAAGAGGGTGGGGCCTCCGACCAACTCTCTGCAATCACACTGTGGGGTACTTACTTGTGGCAAGAATAGGGGTTCTTGGCCCCCAACGATCCTCAGCAGCAAGGGGATTTTATCCACAACCAATAGTGTGTCAGGAGGCCCCTTTGCAGAGTGGTTGAGAAAGGGGACGGGCCTCTAACGATGTCTCAGTAATCGAGCTGTGGGGGACTTACTTGTGGCAACAATAGAGGTTCTTGGCCCCCAATGACCTTCAGCAGCCAAAAGGACTTCATCCCCCAACCAGTGTGCTCCAGAAGACCCCTTTGAAGAGTGTTTGAGAAAGGGGGCGGAGCCTCTGATGACGTCCCAGCAATCCCGCTGTGGGGGACTTACTTGTGGCAACAATAGGGGCTCTTGGCCCCCAATGACCCTCAGAAGCCAATGGGACTTCATCCCCCAACCAGTAGTGCACTAGGAGGCCCCATTGCAGAATGGTTGAGAAAGAGGGTGGGGCCTCTGATGACATCTCAGCAGTCCCACTACAGGGGACTTACTTGTGGTAACAATAGGGGTTTGTGGCCCCTAATGACCCTCAGCAGCCAAGGTGCCTCATCCTCTAACCAGTAGTTCCCCAGGAGGCCCCTTTGGAGAGGGGTTGAGGAAGGGGGCAGGGCCTCCGACGAGGTCTCAGCAATCCCACTGTGAGTGACTTACTTGTGCCAACAATAGGGGTTCTTGGCCCCAAATACCCTCAGCAGTCCACTGTGGTGTTGTATTCCTCTTAGGGTGTCCATACACGAGCTTTCCTGTATCATGTCCTTATATAGGCACAATTCGCCCTGCCCTTATATAGGCATAAAATCCCAGTCCTTATTTAGGCATTAAACCGTGCACTCCAAATACAGGCATGGTCTCCGACATCCGTCCACCCTAACGTCACAACGAGTTCTTGAAGAACAGACCCTTAGGCTTCGGGAATTTCCCTAGCACAGGACTATTGATTTCTTCAAGGACTCATCTATTATGCATGAACCATTATACCTTAGGGGTTCATTCATGACGTCTTCCGCTGACCGATTCACGTCAATGCTAACATTGTGAGGTACCTCTCAGGTATAAATATACCTTCCATAGCCCTTGTAAACTAGAGGAGACCTCGACTTCTGAGGAGCCCGTTTCCCGGCCTGATGCACTGAGAAGATGCTGTCATCCCTGCACGCAGAGAGTCCAGCTTCCAGTGATCTAACTTCCCTTGCGGGGTGTTGGAGTTCGAGTCTGGCAAAGAGATTCCCACCTCTCTCATTCTAAAGGTATGGAGCTGACTAGAACCTAGAGGGACTCTTGGCATACTTGGCATACTTGGCATACTAGGCTTAACATACTCTTAGTATACCATAGTAAGGAATACTTCACCTACTTCATACCTCTCCCTACACCTAGGTTAGGTTAGGAACATTGGGTAGAACTAGCTTAGAAACGCATCGTATGAGTACTCGCATTTTTTAGTCTGTGTTATTTCTGTGAATGAATATCTGCTAAAAGATAATGCTATCGCAGTATTATTTATTTCTACTGCTTACGCTGTACATTATTTATCTCGCATACTGTCTTGTGATCGTAACAGCACATTTAACTTACACAAGAAACAAGACTGTTCAATAAACCTTTTATTGAAACGCCCGTCTATTTCTTTCTGTGTAACTTTGAGGAAAACTAAGCATGCACGACTGAGCTGAGTGAAATAGTTATCTATTGTTTCCACGACTCTGGGACACGTTCTGATTCTAAAGGGAAACAAAGTTGTCGGGGCATATTATCAAGAACGGCGTTAAAATTATCGCCGCTTTAGCGGCAGAAAACTGCCGCTAAAGCGGCGATAATGGGCTTGATAATATGCCCTTGAGAATTCCAATAGAAGCCCATGTTGACACCAGAACATGGGCTTCTATTGGAATTCTCAAGGGCATATTATCAAGCCCATTATCGCCGCTTTAAAGGCAGTTTTCTGCCGCTAAAGCGGCGATAATGTTAACGCCGTTTCTTGATAATATGCCTCGCCATGTCTTGCGGCTGCCAGAAACTACTCCCTTCTTGTCGTCAAGGAGTTTCTAGTGGCCTCTGAGCTAGCTGGCACAAGTAATTAAGTTTAATATACTCGATAGGGACATACTGACCTTAGTCCTATGTCAAACCTATAGGGGATATTATTCCAATGCGCAGAGCCTATTAGGGAAATAGGAGCTACACTACATGGCGCCCAACGGTTTGGTAAGGCGGTAATTTAACGTTAGATACTGAGTAACTCAGCTGTGCTTTTTCTCTCAGAGACCCCTACCCATATACTCCAAAAGACGTCTGGAGTGGGCAGGGTTAAGTATCCAGCACGGCTACATAGGGAAACACCCTATATATTAGCTGTTTGGTTTGCTCAACGTTGAAGGATACACTGTTCCAAAATATTGTGCACCTTATCTTTGTTTCCTTGAAACTTGTTCTACATTTTTCAAAAACAAAATGACTGAAGCCGGAACGGTGAAGCTGCGGCTGATCCAGCCCAAGCAGCAGTTTTTAACATTACAGGTTTAAATGAAACCGAGGAGGGTGTTATAGACATCGCTCCAAACTTAAGAAGAGCCATCACTCTAAAACTTATAAAACATGGCCTACCACCAAGAGGCAGTAGAGCAGTTTTCGTGATAGAGGCACACAAATCCTTTCAGACAGAGGTATTCTATTCATGGGTAATATTTCCTGAATCAAATCCAGTAACACACATGTTTCACTTCTACAAAGAAGATGATCCACCAGAGGAATATATTCCTTTCGAGGATATTGAAATTCCACTAACATACCAGGAGCATCAGCTCTGGTTTAAAGGCGCCCTAAAACATCACAGAAACATTACCAGGCTCGGTCCATTAGGTAGACCAGGAGCAACATGGCCGATTCTAGCCGGCTACACACCTCATCCTGAACTGGATATAATGTCAGATGAGGAATTACTTATTCAACTTACAGAGTTAATAAAAATCTACAGACAATTGGTCCAATATGTCATGCGGACTTTCACAGTCCAGCAACCATTGACACTTCCAAATCAAACTCCCCAACAGGAGAATACACTAAAAATTACACCACAGACTCTATACGCAGTCATGGGTAAAATGCCCACAAAACGTGAGCAAATTCCATTCTGGATAGCTCAAAAATTACTCAAATCGAAGCAGTATTTCCAAATACTAGCCCGTATGAGAAACACAGAATCCTAACAATCAGTTTACCAATGGGGATCACACCACAACTGGAAGACTGCACCACTTGGGGCTCAGTCTTTGCTGCCATCTATACTAAAACACATGGTATTCCATCAATTGCGGTAATACCTGATGTCCTGAAACAAATTCAAAATGAATACGGGGCAGAGCCTGCTCTGAATTTAGGTATGAAATTACTGAAGAATTTCGACCAGGTCTCAACAATAATATTATCTAATATTAAAGGGGAGGCAGCAGCAGTGGCGATCCGCCAACGATTAAGGGAATTCGATGTTACAGAACATCAGACTGAGCTACCCAGAATAATTGAACAATCATATGCAGAATTAGGCAGAGATAGTTTGGGTGGAAGACCAGTGAAACCAAAACTATCTGAAAGTCCTGAGAAGGACTCTATTAAACAAACTCCTACATCTTCTAAAAGAAGTGGGAAACTAATAAACAAAATTCAAACGAGAAACGTTCTCAATCCTGAGGTAGGTCTCCTCAAAAGGAGCCCTCTGAAAGGAGGTATAACCTCAGGAATAGGGATAATTTGAGAAAACCTGACAGGTATCAAGATAATGATACACGTTCCTCTCGTCCCTTTCAGATCTCATCACAGACTTCGGAAAGAAGAGGACGATCAGAACATAGAGAAGAGCGCGTGAAATCCAAAGAAGAAAAACACGCTCCAAAAACAAAACAAAACCTCAATTCTCCAAAAGAAAGTAGCAGGTCTGAAGATCAGACATGCCGAAAATACTGAGAACACAACTCAAGAACGGAGAATGGGCTCAGACAATGCTGGACAGTGCAGCAGAAGTCACAATAGCTCGCCAGAACCTGAAGGAACTTCTGGAGATAGTGGACTTGAATGAGTACATTACAGTTGAGACTGTAGACACCAGGATTAGTACTCCACAAAGGTTATATGAAATAACACTCCGGATGGAGGGAAACAAACCTAGACAGATGAAAGCACTTTTTTGGGAAAGACTATCAAGGGGCTATGACATACTTCTAGCAGAAAAAGACTGGCCACCACAATTTGTCAGGGAGTGCCCACACGGCGAGGACATTATTATGCCTGCCTTCTCCAACCATATTCCAATTCATCTAAAATATACATATGCCAGGAAATGGGCAGTAGCCCAGGCCCCAGCATTATATAAAAATCATGTAGGATGGGATGAGGACTCACCTCACCATAAAATACATCTGAAACATGAACCAACTGCACAAAGGCAGTACCCAATAAAGCAAGAAGCTAAAAAACAGGTCAGGGAGATCTTAGATCAACTTGTATACCGAGGGGTGATTGAAACATGCACCTCCTCAATGAACAATCCTTTGTTTCCTGTCTCCAAACAAGACAATACATATCGTCTAGTTTTGGATTACAGACACCTAAACACTTGTTCTAAAACTTTTGCAGTGCAAAATGCACATAGCACAGCATTCTCCATAATGGGGACCCAGGGTCAATTTTGTCGACTCCCACAAGGGTTCAAGAACAGCCCGGGGTTATTCTCAGCGAGAGTAACAGAGTTACTACAAATTTATGACAATGAGGCATTGTCCTATGTCGATGACATATATCTGACGGACGATGACCTGGACAAACACTTGAACAGGGTAAGCACCATTATACTGGGCTTCGCCTCTGAGGGCTACAAGTTCAACTTTAAAAGTCCCGAATTGCCCATCTCAATGTCCTATTTCTAGGATATGAGCTTTCAAGTGAAGGCAAGAGCTTGGCAGCTAACTTTTAGAAAAGTGTGCGCTGCTCCAACCTCCAAAAACGCGAAAAACTTACAATCCATCTTGGGTTTCCTAAATTTTGGAAGAACATACATTCTAAATTACGCAGAAAGGGTTAAACCTCTCTACGCATTAATCAAACCTGATTTTTCAATCAAGAATTGGACACAAGAACATACAGAAATCTTGCGTTCACTACAGGCTAACATGTTAGCAACAAATCACTTACAAACATGCGTAAGTCAACACAACCTGGTGATCCGAATAATTTCGGGTCAATGCGGACTCACCTACTTAACCTTCAATGAGGGTGAAAAAATACCAATCGCATACAAATCTCATTTGTACACACAAGCGGAAATGCGCTTCACTTCAACAGAAAAAATTCTGACAGCAGTTCAAACCGCTGTAGCAAAAGAAGGAGCCCTAGCACAAGGGAAACGCATTATTGTCGTAACCCCAGTACCAGCTTTAGAAGCGGTCACAAAAGCAAGCATTCCAAATGCTAAAGCATTACATCCAAGATGGATACAATGGGTTAATTCTCTTGCTGCAACAGATGTTGAATATGTTTTTGATCCTGATTTAAAAACACAAGCATTCCTGCAATATGAACAAGAATGTCCTCTGCCTACTAAAATTCTACCTCTCGATCAGTACGAATTCATAATTTACACTGACGGATCCGCACAACCCGCAACAGGAAGTAAGCAAGCTTACAGTGCAGCGTGTGCAATCGTTAAAGGTCGCATGCGAGATGGCATCTTCAGACCTATGGTCACAAAAACACAATCTCTAGGGGATTGTACAGCTCAGCGAGCTGAACTACAAGCATTCAAACTGGCACTTGAAAGTACAGATCGAGAATTCCCCACACTGATAGTGTTCGATTCCTTTTACTGTGTTCAGTCGTATAATGACTATATACAAAACTGGCTTGAAAATGGTTTCAAAGATGCGAAAGGTGGCCCAATAAAGCACAAAATGCTTTGGGAACAAGTAGTTCAGTTGAAAAACGAACTACCAAAGGCTCACGCGATCCACACACTGAGTCATCAACGTGATGGCGTTCACGTTGCAGGGAATTCATTGGCTGATGAAGCCGCAAACGGGGCTGTTCAGATGGCTTCCGTAGCTGCGATCACTCATTCAAAAACAAAAATAGACGGTGAGATAATGTTGGCTGTCAATGCTTCAAGCAAAGGCAGCAGTGCAGCGTTACCAAAAAGTTTCCACTCAAGTACTCTTATGTAATTGATGCGAACAACGTTCCTTTTGCTCGAATCCCTGGAGTGGGGGATAGGGTAATCCCAAACAAGGAACGTAGAGCAGCCTTGATTTATGAAACACATTTGGGGGAGGGTCTGTCACATCAAGGGATCTCTAAAACAATTTTGACGTTAAAAGAGATGTACTGGTGGCCTGGAATGAATACAGAAATTCACATATTTATCAATAACTGCTTAGACTGTAAATTACAGCGGGAAAGCCACCAGACACCATGCTACAAATGTAGCTGCCCAGTACAGACACCACTGTTAGACAGCATTAGACTATCTACGCGCATGCGTCCTTCTGGACAAACGCAATACCACAAATACTGAATCACGGTTCCTATGGATATGGCCTCAGCGCTCGGCTGATGCTCGAACTTTTATAAAAGATTTGTGAGTCTTTATCGGCACATACGCAATAGGCACGCTACATTCTGACCAGGGCCCTGCGTTTAGCTCTCGGGCTTAGAAAGAAGCCATGGCCAGTCTGGGCGTTGCATTGCGGTACTCCTCTCCATTCCATCCTGAGGGAAATTCGGTTGTGGAAAGAAAAACCGGGACATAAAGCAGTCTATAACAGCTAGGGTATTAGGTTCGGGTGATGGGTGGGTCAAACATCTTAATGGGGTCCAACGCTCATTGAATAATCTGCCAAGAAGTTCTCTAGGGGGTCACTCCATATGAGGTCCTATTTGGGACAAGAATGTGGGTACCAGATCTCGATGACGTAGGCACAGTGGTGGAAAATAAAACATTTGATATCAAAGATCGTTTGGCTGTTTTACAGGAACTGAATGAGTTAAGAACGAAACAAAGCAACGTATCCCTACAGCCAACCACCACTGGGGAAAAACGGCGGTCCCAGCAAGGCCTGTCTGGATTCCAAAAGTTGGGGATCTAGTCAGAGAAAAAATTGCGGACAAGAAGGAATTTGGACCTTCTTACAGACAACCAGTACCTGCCCTAGCAGTTCAAGGAACAAGAACAGTACTTCTGCTGCCCCTTGCTGGAAGAAAGGAGAAAAGATTTGTGTCCATTGACCTCATCAAACCACAGTATGTGGCCAATACTAAATAGTAGGCCTCGTGGACTCCGACCTAGTAGCAGACACACTCCTCTCGCTACTATCCAAGAGGTTCAGACTGAAAGAATGATAACAATCGAGAATTCAGCTGTAACAGATGAAGGACTAAGCAACAACGCTATGGAACTCATCCCTCTTGAAAATCAAATAACAGTTCGTCCAAATACACCTGTTTACACCAATGTAGCAAGTGATCAACTGGTTCCAGCGATTTCTACAAATCCTGATGCAATTCAAACAATTGATAGAACTGCTTCTGGCTATTTCATTAACTTTGATACGTTCTCAGAAGATCCGAGTGAACCTGAAACGACGCCAGCATCATTGAAATTCAAGCAGCAAGTACAAGACTTTCTTCACTTTCTGAAAAAGACTTATTTGGTTTCTCCATGGATTGAACTCTGGATTACATCTGGACTTTTTGTTTTCCTGCTCTGGCTAGCTTTGGTTACAACTGTGAGCGTGCTTATAAGTGGCAGATACATCCATGTGAACACCGAAGGAAAAGATGTGAACGTACTTTTGAGACCTCATAAATCTTCCCATCGTGAAGCAAGAGACTTGTCATCAGTGAACATCACAGCTGTTCCTATACAGGATGGTATAGTGTGGGACAAAACAGATTTTGATATCTTCGGCCCGACGGAACAATTGAACATTCCACATTTGTTTAAAATTTCACTAAGTGATCTAATTATGTCCAGTACCTATTCAGATGATTGGGACTTTGAGACTGTTAATGACATAATGTTTGACTTAGAAAAATCTGCTGCATTTTCTAAAAATGAATATTTAGAGGGTTCAACAGACTATGAAGAGCTGTATTGCTATAACCATTATGGTCATCATTATTTGCATAAATCTGCATATCCTAGAAATGTGTTTATGTTTAACCAATGGGAGCATTGTCCTACACCACCACACGGTAGTTCAAAAACATTTGCTAACAAGTTTCCATATTTTTCAGGATACAATACATCTAATCCAGAAATGTTTTACTATAAAAATGTAAACAAGACAGGACTGAAAATTATGTTAACAAATACAAAACAGATTTATTCTGCATTATTTAATGCCCAACTGTCTAGACAGGGTTTCGACTTATGGAAAGACACAATAGACACAAAAACTGTGTGGGGTACTAAAGATTGGCAAGTGCAAGGGATAGAAGCTTTATTTAGAGCCTGCATCATCCCTGAACAAATAATGTTTTTGAATGAAACTGTCCAACAAACATCTTGTCTTGGACTAGCCAAGATCAAAGAGATGAACACACCTTCTGTACCAACACCTGCCACTGATAATAATACACAGGCAGTGGTGACAGTTGACAATATACTACAACTCAACAGATCTAATCCTAATTGGAAAAAATGGTTGATCTGGCCCACAGACACGAACAACTGTCAGGAAAGATTCCTGAATAAAACTCAGGGCTTTACTATTCATAGGCCAGACCCAAGATACGTCCAAAGACAGCATCCGGGGGTAGTAACAACATATAGTGTAGGAAAATGATGCCTCGATTGGCTGCAGAAATCTATACTACAGGATGTGAAACAACACTTATCCTTACTTAAAGAAGACGCAGACATAAGGGAATTCTTGCTTGGACCAAGAAAACCGCGTCAAAAACGTTTCATATATGCCGGCATTTATGCTGCCTATAATGAAGCATGGAAAGTATCATAGATGGAGGCTGCAGAACGAATACGTGAACTTGATCGTATTAATTTAGAGAAAACACTCCTTTGGTCGACAATGGGTTAACAACTTTGTCCTCCAGAATATATTCATTGGATGGCATTGTATCCTCTGCTATCGACATACTAGAACAAGATTTGGCGATGTTACAGCAAGGCCAATCTCAATTACGTTCTATTGTGTTATTAAGCTGGACGCTGCAACCTTTGCGAGCGGGCTATGTGCCTTGGCGTTTCATCAACACATCTGCTCTGTTTGCAGAATACAATCTAACTGATAAACAGATCGAACTGGCACAAAGAGGAGCGGAGTATACAGTGCTGAGCATTGAAAAACTGGAAAAGTTACCATTCACAGTGGCAGAAAAACCAGCTACAGAATGGCTCATTCATGGCAAAATCACATTACCTGTGACTACTTTTCAGTTTCAGTAATGCCTCACACAAATGCAAGCAGGCAAATATGAAAGGTTGGGTAAGGAATACATTAAGACATCATGGGATTTACCGTATACATATAGATGTTGGAGTGGGGATCGTGAAGTGTTTTTGAGCGGTACACACTGTAAACGTGCACTGAGCGGTTCACTTATATGTCAGGACATTTCTTTACACGGGGCTTGTAATGGTTCTGTGGCAAATTTGTCTTGCCATCAGCAGGGTACACCAGCTGCTGTGATTAATCCAACGTTTGGACAACTTTCTAATGGGAGTTACCTCATGTTGAATGATCAGAGTTGCTGCGGCATGTTGCCAGGCATCCCATATCTAGTAACGGTCAACTCCAGGGTCACTTGCTGTATGCAAGTATTGTTTCCCCAATAGACACAGTCAGGGAGTCGCCTCTATGGCCTTCGCTGAACGTCTCTTTTATAAGATTTGATACTTTAAGCAGAATGAAAGCCATGCTTTTACAGCAAACAGTGCCTTTGACCTCGGCCAAAGAAACCCATGATCTACAAGTAGCAAGGACTTCGGCTGAGATACAGACTTTAATACGTACAAACTGCCCTATACATTTCGTAGAAATGATAACACGTATCTTCAACATGTCTGATACAAGTGGAATTGTACATGTATTTAAGAGCATCTGTACCGGTCTGTTAGCACCTTTCCAGGCAATACTGGAATCATCCCGAACTTTGCACATTCGGTGTTTGGTGGCATACCATTAATTCTAGCACTTGTTGCCGGAATTCTATTTCTCTTCCTGCTATTACGCTATGACCAGCCTATTCGCAGACATCACTCCGAGCGAAATGGAGAAAGCTCTCCTTGAACGAAAGTGCCGTGAGCGAATAGTACAGCTTTTGGGCATGACTCGTCTACGGGAACTTAATACCACGTGGTTCCTGTCATTCAGACCAATCTGGCAAGATTGCATCTTACCTGTTCTATGATGCCTGCTATGCGGTGAAGAATGCGTGTTGGACACCTGTCTAACATTTCCATCAGCTACGCCAACGGATGTCGATACTCTGCTGGTCCCGATAACGGCCCATGCTCTGTGTTGTCCCCAGAGGCTGCCTATCCTGATGTCAGCATTCATTGAGATCTCACAGACGCTTCCGGCTGCTGCTGAGGTACGAGAAAGATCTACAGGCACACAGGTAACAACGGACGCGAACATTGCTGCGGCAACCTATGCTGAAAGCAATGCTTCACATCTCTGTGCAATTAATCTACTACACGAGGTGTTTCAACTGACACCAACTTCAGTGGACGATGTTTTGTCTACAGAAATAGATGATCTCATGTTTACACCAGACCCGTAAACTGACTCTGATTCAGCCCACAGTGTTCCAGAGATGCAGTAACAATTTGGCCTTCATACTTCAAAAACTTGGAACTCTTCCAAAAATTGAACGTTTTCCCATTTTTTCGAACTAAAATGGCACTTCAATCTGCTTCAAGTAGAACTAGCCTTATAGTACAGACTTCGCGGTACTTCCTCAGACACTTTTTTCATCGTGTTAGTCTGAACAAGTTCATTAATTTCCATGACATGAAATGACTTTTGATTTTGAAAAAACTTATCGATCATTTTTTTGTCACATGTAAATATTACTGCTTATTTCGTTCAAATTGCATTTTTTTTTTAAAAAATATGCCTGAAATGAAAAGCAATGCTTAAAATGTACAGTACCTTTTGCATTCTAATGGGTTTTTAAATGCCTTTTAAACGGTTTTAAGAAATATTTTAGCAATATGCGGTACTCCATTTAATGTTTAGCATTTTAAATGTTTAGCATTTTAGTATTATCGTACACACGAAAGTGGAGTGGGTGTTGTATTCCTCTTAGGGTGTCCATACACGAGCTTTCCTGTATCATGTCCTTATATAGGCACAATTCGCCCTGCCCTTATATAGGCATAAAATCCCAGTCCTTATTTAGGCATTAAACCGTGCACTCCAAATACAGGCATGGTCTCCGACATCCGTCCACCCTAACGTCACAACGAGTTCTTGAAGAACAGACCCTTAGGCTTCGGGAATTTCCCTAGCACAGGACTATTGATTTCTTCAAGGACTTCTTCAAGGACTCATCTATTATGCATGCATATATTATGCATACCTTAGGGGTTCATTCATGACGTCTTCCGCTGACCGATTCACGTCAATGCTAACATTGTGAGGTACCTCTCAGGTATAAATATACCTTCCCTAGCCCTTGTAAACTAGAGGAGACCTCGACTTCAGAGGAGCCCGTTTCCCGGCCTGACGCACTGAGAAGATGCTGTCATCCCTGCACGCAGAGAGTCCAGCTTCCAGTGATCTAACTTCCCTTGCGGGGTGTTGGAGTTCGAGTCTGGCAAAGAGATTCCCACCTCTCTCATTCTAAAGGTATGGAGCTGACTAGAACCTAGAGGGACTCTTGGCATACTTGGCATACTTGGCATACTAGGCTTAACATACTCTTAGTATACCATAGTAAGGAATACTTCACCTACTTCATACCTCTCCCTACACCTAGGTTAGGTCAGGCACATTGGGGTAGAACTAGCTTAGAAACGCATCGTATGAGTACTTGCATTTTTTAGTCTGTGTTATTTCTGTGAATGAATATCTGCTAAAAGATAATGCTATCGCAGTATTATTTATTTCTACTGCTTACGCTGTACATTATTTATCTCGCATACTGTCTTGTGATCGTAACAGCACATTTAACTTACACAAGAAACAAGACTGTTCAATAAACCTTTTAATGAAACGCCCGTCTATTTCTTTCTGTGTAACTTTGAGGAAAACTAAGCATGCACGACTGAGCTGAGTGAAATAGTTATCTATTGTTTCCACGACTCTGGGACACGTTCTGATTCTAAAGGGAAACAAAGTTGTCATGTTTTGCGGCTGCCAGAAACTACTCCCTTCTTGTCGTCAAGGAGTTTCTAGTGGCCTCTGAGCTAGCTGGCACAAGTAATTAAGTTTAATATACTCGATAGGGACATACTGACCTTAGTCCTATGTCAAACCTATAGGGGATATTATTCCAATGCGCAGAGCCTATTAGGGAAATAGGAGCTACACTACAGTGGGGGGACTTACTTGTGGCAACAATAGGGGTTCCTGGCCTCCAACAACCCTCAGGAGCCAAGGGGACTTCATCCCCAACCAGTAGTGCACCAAAAGGCCCCTTTGCAGAGTGGTTGAGAAAGGGCAGGGCCTCCGGTGACATCTCATCATTTCCGCCCGTGGGGGACTTACTTGTGGCAACAATAGGGATTCTTGGCCCCCAACGACCCACAGCAGCCAAGGGAACTTTATCCATCAACCAGTACTGCGCCTGGACGCCATTTTGCAGAGTGGTTGAGAAAGGGGGCTGGGCCTCCGGCAATGTCTCAGCAATCCCGCTGTGAGGGACTTACTTGTGGCAACAATAGGGGTTCTTGGCCCCCAACAACCCTCAGCAGCCAAGGGGACTTCATCTCCCAACCAGTAGTGTGCCAGGAGGCACCTTTGCAGAGTGGTTGTGAAAGGGCAGGGCCTCTGATGACGTCTCAGCAATCTTGCTTTGGGGATTTACTTGTGGCAGCAATAGGAGTTCTTGGCCCCCAACGACACTCAGCAGCCAAGGGGAATTCATCCCCCAACCAGTAGTGAGCCAGGAGGCCCCTTTGCAGCGTGGTTAAAAAGGGGGGTGGGGCCTCCAATGACGCCCCCACAATCCCCTGTGAGGGACTTACTTGTGGCAACAATAAGGGTTCTTAGCCCCCAAAGACCTTCAGCAGCCAAGGGGACATCATCTCCCAACTAGTAGTGCACAAGGAGGCACTTTTGCAGAGAGGTTGAAAAAAGGCAGGGCCTCCGATGACGTCTCAGCAATCTTGCTTTGGGGATTTACTTGTGGCAACAGTAGGAGTTCTTGGCCCCCAACGACACTCAGCAGCCAAGGGGAATTCATTCCCCAATCAGCAGTGCACCAGGAGGCCCATTTGCAGAGTGGTTGAGAAAGGGGTGGGGCCTCCGACAACTCCTCCACAATCCTACTGTGGGGGACTTACCTGTGGCAACAATAGGGGTTCTTGGGCCCCAACGACCTTCAGCAGCCAAAAGGACTTCATCCCCCAACCAGTGTGCTCCAGAAGACCCCTTTGAAGAGTGTTTGAGAAAGGGGGCGGAGCCTCTGACGACGTCCCAGCAATCCCGCTGTGGGGGACTTACTTGTGGCAACAATAGGGGCTCTTGGCCCCCAATGACCCTCAGAACCAATGGGACTTCATCCCCCAACCAGTAGTGCACTAGGAGGCCCCATTGCAGAATGGTTGAGAAAGAGGGTGGGGCCTCTGATGACGTCTCAGCAGTCCCGCGACAGGGGACGTACTTGTGGTAACAATAGGGGTTTGTGGCCCCTAATGACCCTCAGCAGCCAAGGTGCCTCATCCTCTAACCAGTAGTTTCCCAGGAGGCCCCTTTGGAGAGGGGTTGAGGAAGGGGGCAGGGCCTCCGACGAGGTCTCAGCAATCCCACTGTGAGTGACTTACTTGTGCCAACAATTGGGGTTCTTGGCCCCAAATACCCTCAGCAGCCAAGGGGACTTCATCCCTCAACCAGTAGTGTGCCAGGAGCCCCCTTTGCAGAGTGGTTGAGACTGGAGGCGGAGCCTCCGATGACATCTCAGCAATCCCACTGTGGGGGACTTACTTGTGGCAACAATAGGGGCCCTTAGCCCCCAACGACCCTCAGCAACCAAGGGGACTTCATCCCCCAACCAGTCGTGCGCCAGGAGGCCCCTTTGCAGAGTGATTGAGAAATGAGGCAGGGCCTCCAGCGAGGTTTCAGCAATCCTGTTGTAGGGGACTTACTTGTGGCAACAATAGGGGTTCTTGGCCCCCAACGACCCTGAGCAGCCAAGGGGACTTCATCCCCCAACCATTAGTGCATTAGGAGGCCCCTTTTCAGAGTGGTTGAGAAAGGGGGTGGGGCCTCCTACGACATCTCAGCAATCCTGCTGTGGGGGACTTACTTGTGGCAACAATAAGGGTCCTTGGCCCCAATGACCCTTCGCAGCCAACGGGACATCATCCCTCAATCAGTAGTGCGCCTGGAGGTCCCTTTGCAGAGTGGTTGAGAAAGGTGGCGGGCCTCTGATAACGTCTCAGCAATCCTGCTGTGGGGGACCTACTTGTGACAACAATGTTTTTTTTTGCCCCTAACGACACTCAGCAGCCAAGTGGGCTTCATCCCCCAACCAGTATTGCGCCAGGAGGCCCCTTTGCAGAGTGGTTGATGATGGAGGCAGAGCCTCCGACGACTTCTCAGCAGTTCCGCTGTGGGGGACTTATTCATGACAACAATAGGGGTTCTTGGCCCCCAACTACACTCAGCAGCCAAGGGGACTTCATTAGGGGTGGCCGAGCAGTACTCCGCCCGCTCACGGAACTCTGCGGAATTTGGCAGAGTTTTCCGGCAACTCCATGAAATTCTGCGGAGTGACACTCCACGAGCTCCGCCCAGGCCTAGCATTTACAAGGTTATTAAAAGCATTCACTAGTAAAGGGGGGCTAGAAATCAGGGTTACACTTTATAAGATCAACTGCAACACCATCCAGGCCAGGGTTTTAGCAATAATGCTCTGGTTTATAGCATCTTCTTCCTGATTCAGAGTTACCAGATTACCTGTTCAGTTCTTAGGAAACATGGGGGGAGGGGAGTTCAATCTCAACAGCTGTAGCAGCATGCATTTTTGTAAAATTAGCTTCCCATGTTTCACTAGGAATATGGCAACTGATTGTGGACACAATTTGATTCCTTCGTCTCAAATCAGATACTGCAGACCAAAACAGTTTGCTATTCTTCTTATTTGCCGCTGATACTAAAGATTCCCACTGTTGGGCTAACACCTCCCTCCTTTACCTAGTAGTGACCTCCTTATATTGTCTTCGTAGGGAAGCCACCATCGTTGGGTCCCTAGGTTTCGCCATGAGGGCCTTACATAGAAAGCAATTAACCACAGAACAATCGTGGTTAAACCACCTAAGTTCACTGTTTGCAGGCCGGGATGGTTTTAGTATGGTTTTCCTTATGTTGGTGCAGTGATTATTAAAATCACCTACTATCTGATGTTCTATATCATCTTCCACTACGCAAACCTTAACCAGTTTCATATTCTCCTTGGTAACTTTATTAAAAAATGTGGCTGGCTCTTGAAGCCTCCATACCAAACTTAGGGGTCGATTACGATGGTGGACGAAAAACCCTTCCGTCCGCCATGCTCGCAGTAAAAAAACGCTCGCATGTACCGCGGCATTTCCGCCGGTCACATTACGATGCAACGCACGTAAAATCATACAGCGGCGGACAGAATTCCTAAAAGACCGTCCGTAACGGTCGGAAAAGCTGTCAATCTGACCGTGGCAGACGGAGAAAGCTGTTCAATGGACTCAAAAGGCCGCTACTGCCGCGGAATGACCGCACGGCCAATTACGATGAGATAGAGGAGCTGGCGTAACGATCATTGCTGTTCTGACTGCCGCGGTTGCGCTCAGGCAAAATGAATGGTGGTCGGAACAAACTTCACTACAATGCTCAAAGTGTGCCTGTACTCTCCTCAGTCCTTAATCACATCAGACACGCAACAATGATACACCACAAATGTATTCCTGAAATGAAAGCCATGGTCAGCATGGAAGAGACACCTGGTGGTCATCACTCATGTGGACACACCCACATACCACAGTATAAAACCAACCCCTTCCTGGACCAGCATCCTTTGCAAAGCAGGCGCTGAGACAGAGAGACAGAGAGAGACAGGACACCATTTTGGCACACAGCACAACATCACACCCACCCAACTCCACACACCACCACTTCACATCCACACACCTGACACACCTCACACATCTTCATCACCACCTTGCACCCGGCACCTTTCATTCATTTGCACCATGCCCAATCAAAAAATGCCCAAATTCTCAGACACAGAGTTGAAAGTGCTGGTAGACGAGATAATTAGGGTAGAACCACATTTGTATGGGAACCTGGTCCAACAGACCCCAATTGTACGCAAAAATCAGATGTGGGCAAGGATCTACAATAAAGTCAATGCAGTAGGGACCACCCTACGCACACTGCATGACATCAAAAGGCGGTGGACCGACCTCCAGGCCCGGGTCAAGGCTCGGGCCCAGAGGAACCAAGAGGCGGCCCAAAGAACTGGTGGCGGCCCTCCCATTCCACCACTAACCTTCAGTGAATGGGAGGAGAAGGTGCTTGCCATACTGCATCCAGAGAGTCTCACAGGAATCGAGGAGGGAGTGGAGGCTGGTAAGTACAAACAAAATGATCCCATCCCACTGTAATGTACTATTGTGCTCTAGTCCTTCTAGACCTGTCGGCAGTGTTCGACACGGTCAACCACTCCCAACTTCTGAAAAGAATACAAGACATTGGGATTGGCGGCCCAATTCTTCAGTGGATTACCTCGTTCCTGACCGACCGCACCCAAAAAATTCAGATGGGTGACTGGGTCTCAGAGAGGGGAGCTATCCTCTGCGGAGTTCCTCAAGGGTCAGCACTCTCCCCCCTCTTGTTTAACCTATACCTCAGACCTCTGATTAAGGCCCTCGCCTTGATGGACTGTCAGGTTTTCATTTATGCAGATGACACGCAAATTATTCTCCAAATAGAAGACACCCCACAGGCCCACTCCCAGGCAAAAGACATACTGCGATTCACGGTTAAGTGGATGACGGCCAACTCTCTTAAGATTAACCCAGACAAGACGGAGGTCCTGGCCGTCACCAATGAGAGCAATCCTTGGAACTCCCTGTACTGGCCACTCGAACTGGGTGATTACCCAGTCCCATCAACGGTGGTAAAAAGTTTAGGAATCAAAATTGATGCCAAACTTTCATTGGCTGATCAAGTTTCTACCGTGTTCGGTACCTGCGTCAGCCTTCTCAGGCTGCTGAGGAGACTTTCCCCCATCCTCTCCCTCTCTACCATGAAGACAGTGGTGGCCGCCCTGATCCTGGCCAGGCTGGATTATGGGAATTCACTCTATATTGGATTACCAGACTCACTGTTGGGCAAACTTCAGGTGGTGATGAACGATGCCGCTAGGCTAATTTTCAAACTACCTAGACGCACGCGGGCATCACCCCTTCTGCAACAACTTCACTGGCTGCCCATCAAACAGAGGGCCAAATTCAAAGGACTCTGTATTACGCATAAGGCCCTCTTCGGACAGGCACCCCACTACATCAAAGAACGCCTGAAGAGATATGTCCCTGGCCGCTCACTTAGGTCCTCTACTGAGGGCCTCCTAAAATGCCCACGCTTTCACTACACTACTAAAGGAGGACGTGCCTTCTCTGTCTTGATACCGCCACTCTGGAACAAGCTGCCTAGTCAGCTCCGTGCGGAAGGACGCCTTCTTCCATTCAGAAAAAAACTCAAAACCCTCTTGTACACAGAAGCCTGGGCCTAACTATATTACCATCCCACCTGGAACTGACGCTGATCTTCTTGAAGCGCTTAGAGACCTATTGGTATTAGGCGCTATACAAGTCGAAATTAACATAACATAACATAACATAACAAGTGAGCCTCAATTGCCAGACCAAATCAAAATCATGTAGAATTCACGCTTTCAAGATGAATGTCCCACAAGGCTAGCATTCCCTTCCTCTGCTTCACCTCACAGGTAGGTAGTCAGCTCATGCACCCTGGCCTCCCTCCCAAACAGCATGGAGCACCCTCCCCACCCCAGAGCCATGGGGCAGCCATCACCATCGACAGTGCTTCCTAACAGGTAGGTAGCCATCTTACTGGGGAGGGGGTTGTTGAGACCTGACAGCTAGACCACTACTCCCACTAGGCCCTCTGTACTCCCTCCCAAACAGCATGGAGCTATATGACCACCACAACCCACACTTGTTAGCCAACTCTGTAAAGCTCAATAAGTTGTAGGCAGTGCACACACAGCTAATCCCATTGAGAGGTCACATTAATCACAGTGTCATTGATGAAGTCACATGTAACTGCAAAGCAAAAAAGAACGCAATGGCCAAAATCCAATGTGAAAGTCCCATTGTCTCAAAGCATAAAGGCTCACATCAACACAACACATGCATGGAGACTCAGTCAAACATCACAAACCACAGGAGGTCAGTACAAAAGAGCACAACAGAAATCATGAAGTTGTGGCATAGTAGACAGATACTCATAGAAAAGACACAAATATCCTAGCATCAACTGAAGTGGATGAGCAACAAGTTGGTACCAGAGGACATGTCCTTGGAAATACAATATCTGTACATATGAAATTGTTGCTTCAGCCATGTCACATCGCTAACGAGCAATGTATGTACCTCTACATCATGTTCGACTGCTGACAAACTGTTACGAATGCCAAGTAATGCCAATGTCAAAAGTCAGGTCATCTCAAATGAAATGTGCAAACCATGATCATCAAAGTTGTGATGTGTATTGAACATGCTGACAATATAACCTCTGTCCAACAGGTGACTCGCAAGCAACAGAAGGCGACCATGACATGAATGAGCCAAGCCAGTCTCCCCCCCAGGAAGGTGAACTCACGGATGCAGATTCCCTGGTTTTTTCGGATGAGGAGGATCGACCTGGCCCCTCCGGCGTGGCCAGGCAAGCTCAGTCCCAGGACCTCACTGTCCCCACCACCACCACGACTCCCACAACAACTGCAACAACATCACTGACACCTGCAACAACGACCTGTGTGGCAGCCACCTCCACCATCACCACCGCTGCCTCCAACACTGTCCCTGTGGCAGTTGTCGCCAATACCACCAGGCAGCCTGGGGACGCTGGGGACAGTGTGCGGCGGCGGGCAGGTCCGTGTCTGCAGGGCAGGTGAGAGGTCAACTGGGGGACAGTCACAGGAGGACACTGAGAGTGAGGCCTTGGCCACCGTGAACACAGTCCTTGGTGCATAACAAAACCAGGGACAGATGGGCCAGGTTGTAGAAGAACTGCGTGAACTCCGCCTGCTGCAAAGGTCCATGGACACACGTTTGGGACAACTTGTGGAGTACATGGGCCAGCTTGTGGGTGTTCTGAGGGACATCCATGCAGCTCAAATAGCAGCACCCCCACCCAGTGGCCAGCCTGATGATACTCACAACACCTCAACAGCGGCTACAGGGAGGGGTGAGGCAGAAGACACAGACTCCTCAGACACCTCTGAGCATGCAGCAGGTTCCCCTCCTGCCAAACAACAGAGGGGACATCCGAGAAAGACCAGGGGAGGATCACGTGGCAAAGCACCTTGCAAAACTAGTTCTAAGAGCCACCGTTGATGTCACCAGTGTTGCACAGAGCTTTGACTTTGTTGTACATCCCATCCCACATTGCCACAATGATGGGAGGGTTCTCTTGGACTGTGGAATTCCACCATTGTGTGTACTACCCTAAGTATCCATGTACCAGCACTTTCGACTCACCTGTCACTCATGTCAAAATAAACACAATTCACACCCCTATGCCTTTGTGTCAGTAACATGTTTATCATAGTAAGTAGCATGTTAACTCACATTGCAATGTATCACAAGATTTGAATGCGACAATCCATTGAGAGAGCGGAGGAACATAGAATGACACAAGAAAATAACAGTGAGTTGACATATGATGGCATGACAGCTAAAGCACACCACCAGGCAACACGGTACAAGATGCATTCCAGATAACACTGGCCAACACCATCAACATGGCCAGAAGGGGGATGGGAGGACACTACGTCACCTCCCAGCACAGTTCACCCCTTAGCATCCTGGTAAAAGCACTTCTGTTTAAATGCTAACTTGAATTTCCGTTGAAGTGTTGCACCAAGGTTGTTGCAGGTTAGTGCTGTGAATCTCTAGTCACATGTGTTCCTGGATATTATCCTTCATCAGTAGAGATAAAAAATGAAATTCTGTGTTTGCTGAGAAAGCTACCACAATCCTCTCAGGTCTCTGTACCTATCCCTGACCAAATTTGGTGAAACACTTCAGCTACATTTCAAGGAAGCATTTGAACTGAACTGCATTTACCTAGATGCTAAGGGGTGAACTGTGCTGGGAGGTAAAGCAGTGTCCTCCCATCCCCCTACTACCATCAACATGGACATGACGTAAGTTATAAAACTCACACTGCGCTGCACAATGCAACCCTTAGCAGTGTGCCAACAAGAGCCAGCATCCAAACACATCCAGTGAAATGGCCGTTGGGGACATTGTCGCCTTCACTAACTCAAGTACAGTTACACGGGGCTTGTAATGCATCATGCAAGATTTTTGCATGTTTTAAAAGAGGAACACCAGTCCCTGCCAACATTCCCACGCTAAAGCTCCTTTTTCACAGAAGTTATCTTATCCTGAATAACCACAACCGCTGCGGTTTATGGGCAGGCGTCCCGTATATAGTAACAGTTTCACAAGGTGTAACTTGCTGCAGCAATGTTCTTTTTACTCCCCCATATGGGATTGTAGATAGTTAGTTGTGGCCGCACATTCCCACTATGAAAGCAGGCTTCAATGAGTTAAGCAGGCACAAAGCGCTTCTGTTTCAAC
Source organism: Calotriton arnoldi (assembly GCA_963921515.1). Classification (NCBI taxonomy): domain Eukaryota; kingdom Metazoa; phylum Chordata; class Amphibia; order Caudata; family Salamandridae; genus Calotriton; species Calotriton arnoldi. The sequence goes on from CAWUFW010005874.1 coordinate 998,151, forward strand.
AAGAAATCGCTCTCACATCAGCCCGTGAGACCTTCGAATTGCAGGTGGCTCGAACATCCAGTGAGATTCAGTCACTGCTAAACACGACTCTCCCATTCCATTTTTGGGAACTGATACACCAAATATCAAAAGCGTCTGATACTGAAGGCCTTGCACATATTTTATTAACTTGTGGGCTATGGCTTGTTAATTCGTTTCAGACTATTTTTGGAGTACTACTGGGTGTCATTCATTCAATTTTTCAAGTGCATTTGGTGGTTTACCATCACTCCTTTGGCTGTTCTGCAGAGTGCTGGTTCTCCTACTGCTCTTACGCAATGGCTGCCCATCCTGTGGTATTGGCCAACCCTGGTCAGTTGCAACTGTACCGTGAACGAATGCAGCTTATTTTTGGATGTCTGCCATTAGATGTGCTTCGCATCAGTTATAGGATACCCTTCCGCTATGCCTATTTCACCTGTGTGCAACCTGTGTTCTACTGTCGCCGATGCCCCTTTCAATGGGCCATGGATGTCTGCCTTTCCAACACATCTCTTGCTGATCTGGATTATGACCTGTGGGTGAGTCCTTTGTTGGCCCACGACCAGGACTGTTCCGGTGATAGCCGTTTATGGGATGACTCACAACATGGCTGACGGGCTGCCAGCTGCGCCTGTACATTTGCGCAACGTCTCCTATGCCATGCCTACATAGAACCTCTTCCAGGTTTCCCTGAAATGCTCCTTTCGTCCACTGGGTGCGAGGAGCACATCTGTTCCTTCATACTACTGGATTGGATGGCGGTCCTTTTTGCTGAAGCTGATTCTGATCGTCTTCTGGAACTGCTTGCCTTTGAAGCTGCAAGTGCTTTCTTGGATTCGTAACTACTTACCAGCATCCGCAACTGTTTGGAACTAATTCAATATTGTTTTACCTTTTCTTGCCTCCTTCAGAAATTTAATTTGATTTATCTCAAACCTTGGCCCTGTCTGCATTTGCTTTGACTCGGCTTACCTTTGCAGGCTGTTTCGCTTGGTACCACAGACCTAAGCAAGGGGAGGCTGTTAAATGGCTGTTGTGGACATTGTCGCCTAGTATGATCCCGGCTTACATTATGCAGCTTTAGCACACGTTAATACATGGCTTTGTTGTTTTGCAAGTAGCTTCGTTTATGTCTTTCACATGAGAACTGTCCGCAGAGCTTGTTCTCTGTGGAGTCCTGGAGTACAGTCTGTACATGATGTCCAAGGTCGTAAAACAATGTCCCTTGTTATTCTGTTCTGGTCAGGCCCTAGCACCCAGACTCAACAAACTCTCGCAGCTGCTAGAGCCCACGGGTGCCTTTTTGATAATATGGGGAGGCGGGCTAAGAGCCCCACACCTGGAGAGGGGTTCTTCCAGAGAGAAGAGCAACACAGCACATTTGATGTACATTTCACCATCTATAGGCTGAGGAATGGGGTCTGCTGACAAAGTCTAATCAAAAAGGGGGGACACTGTTCCAGAAGAGGGGTGCTACGTGTCACCCACTCACTGCGAGAAGGGAGAGAAAGAGGGGGAAAAAAACAATAGTGGCGTGTATCCTAGGTATTAGGACCCACTGATGAGAGGGAAGAACAAGTCTTGCCTCTTGTTGCCCTCACACACCCCGAAGGATGTCATGCTTCATCATTGGGCGTTGCTCCTCGTTGAGCCGGTGCTGCAATGCCCTACGGGTCCCCCGAAGGGTCGCTTTGGCGGAGATCTTTTTAGAGAAATGCCGTTTGATGCATGCGGGTGCGTGGGGTGGGTCCTATATGGAGGGTGGTGAAGTGCGTGCAACGTAGGTTAATACTGCCTAGGGGTTACCAAAAAAAGTGTTTAATGTGACGGTGCCCATGACAGAGTAAAAAACCCATAGGTTAAATGTTACCCCAATAGACTCAATGTGCCCTGGTAACTAAAAGGATAAAAGGTCCTTTTACCCACCCCACGCACCCGCATGCATCAAACGGCATTTCTCTAAAAAGATCTCCGCCAAAGCGACCCTTCGGGGGGACCCGTAGGGCATTGCAGTGCCGGCCCAACGAGGAGCAACGCCCAATGATGAAGCATGACATCCTTCGGGGTGTGTGAGGGCAACAAGAGGCAAGACTTGTTCTTCCCTCTCATAAGTGGGTCCTAATACCTAGGATACCCTCCACTATTGTTTTTTTTTTCCCCTCTTTCTCTCCCTTCTCGCAGTGAGTGGGTGACACGTGGCACCCCTCTTCTGGAACAGTATCCCCCCTTTTTGATTAGACGTCTTACGTTAGGCGCACGGACACTGGACCACAACTGGCTCCTGGTCCCCCTCTCTCTTTTATTGATACCGTCTGCTGACAAAGCCCTGAGATCTTGGGATACATAATAAGACTTCTTCTAGCAAGGGGAGGTGGATAGGCTCGTAGGTATTCCTCCTGAGGGCTTATTAATATGACATCTCCCTTCATGATATATGGACATGTTTCTATGCTGACTGTTTTTGTATTATGCATTATTCTGCTTGTTGTGGCACGTATACTGCATGTTAGGACACGTTAGTTGAAATAAACATTTGAAAACGTTTCTTGTCTTCAACTGATCTTATTGTGGACAAGTATAAGAGTGAGGGCGACAGGGTATGTCTCGTTACCGCGATTCCTGAGAGATCTGAGAGTGTTGTGTCCTGGGGTGTATAAGCGCTTGTTTCACTGTCAGTGAGTAGGAGAGCTGGTGAGGCACTTTAGCTATTCGGTCCTGTGCTCATGGGTACTCAGGTGGTAGGATGACTCAGTCCCTGCCCGCCCAAGTCCTATAATCCTGCGCATAGTTCTGTCTGTGGGCAGAATCCCTGCAACAATCCTCCAAGTTTGGCAGACAACAGCAAAGCGCACAGACACAGTCATAGTTGCTCAATGCTAACTTACACTCAATGGAAGTAGTTGGCGATGAGCTGTTCACGCAGGTCAAGACCTTCTTCCTCACCACTATCATCGTCACTGGGCATGTGTGGGTGTTCACCGGGGGGCTCCTGCTGCTCATCATCATCCTGAATCAGGGGTATCTCTTTGCGCAAAGCCAGGTTGTGTAGCATGCAGCATGCGACTATGATCTGACACACCTTCTGGGGTGAGTAGAGAAGTGTACCACCACTCTTGTCCAGACACCTGAATCTAGACTTTAGAAGTCCAAAAGTGCGCTCCACCACACGACGCATCCTCCCATGGGCATCATTGAAGTGGACTTCCCCGGGCGTAGTTGGATTCCTCAGTGGGGTCAGCAACCACGGACGATTGGGATACCCTGAGTCACCTAGTTGTGAGAAACACAGACAAACAATGTAATGGTAATATGTGAGGAGAGCAGCATGTCACACATACATCACACTCATTGACACAGCCCACTCACCAACAAGCCAGGCACGCTCTGGGTGAAGATTTGCCATCAATTGTGGTATGCTGCTGTTCCGCAGAATGTATGAGTCATGTGCCGAACCTGGATACTTTGCACACACGTGTGCTATTATCTGATCCGCTTGGCATACCACTTACACATTAATGGAGTGGTGATGTTTGCGGTTACGATAGATGTGTTCCCGTGCCTGTGGTGGAACTAGGCCAATGTGGGTACCGTCAATGGCTCCCACAACATTTGGGATACGTCCAAGATCATAAAAATCCCCCTTCACAGCTGCCAATTAATTTCTCCTTGGAAAGTTTATATAGCGGTCCTTGTAGGTCATCAATGCAGACAGGACATCACGCAACACCATGCTGAACATAGGCTGTGACATCCCACCGCCGCTGGCCATGGTGTACTGGAAAGACCCAGTGGCAAAGAAATGCAGTGCAGCCATCACTTTTACTGTAGCAGACAATGCAGCCGGATAAATTCTGTTGGGCTTCAAATGGGGCTCCAACTGAGCACATAGCTCTCGCAGTGTAAGGCGATCCAGACGGAATTTCGTTATGATTTCTATGTCCTCCATCTTCGCCAGGTCTGGGACAGGGCGATAGATAGGTGGTCTCCTCCTACGTACTCTGGCAGGGGACACATGCAAAAGATGAGTAAAAGATGAGATGTGGGAAACAGCTTAACCAAAGACTCACACAACCACAACATTGACAGGACTCTTGAACACGTGAAATGCACAAGTGACATGCATACAGACCTTGATTTGCATCACTCAAACGACATACTAACTACTACAACATCAGAATAAGACGATGTGTATGACATATGGTACACTGCTACATCTTAGTGTGAGCAGCCCTGTGGGTAGATGGCACAGCACATGTGGTTAACAACATCAATGCTGAGTTGCATGTATCTGCTGTCACTGCACGACCTCAAGCTTCAGTCCCACAATACACAACAACATTATGAAATGAGGCCAGTGAGTGTCAGCTGGACAACAATACATGAATATGCAGCACAGTGGACAGACAAATATGAACATTATGGGGTCAGTCCATCGTGACTTTGTGAGGATTTTGCGTGACAGACATTGCCATGCTCACCAAAATGATACACAATTACACATGGATTGTGTATACATGCACACATGGCTGAAAATGACCGATGATGTCGGCCAGAGCGATGTTTGTTTGTTACACATGTGCACGCCTCTGACGTGTGTGAAAAAATATGCAGGCAATGGCAGCTAGGCACACTGTATGCCACAGCAGTATGTGTGTTGAAAGTGCTAAAGCTTACAAGTATGTCTGATTTCCGTACAATGGACACCTCTAAATGTCAGCCAACATCACTGGCCCTTCATGAGACAACCCATGGCCGAGAAATCGACAGTCAAATAGCAAGGGATATTCAAACAGTGTTCACAGGTTGAATGTTTCAATACACAACATTAGTACAGTGCGAGAGGCCTTTGTCCTTTTTGACTCCTTAACTCATTTCATTCCATGCTGGCCATAAGACATGACAATGAATGTTATTTCACTCTCCTTTTCTTGAACAAACCATGTGTGTGAAGAATTAACTCAAAGGTCACACTCTATAATACCTTAACAGGATGTACAAATCACTTTAGGCAAATGAGTTGGGATGAGTGATGTAATTAGCAAAGCGAGAATGGAAATGCAAAATGTGTTTACAGGCGCGGTAGCTGGCATCCACAGCGGTGACATGCATTGGCCCCAATTGAATGATGCAGGATAGCGGTGGACGCTTCCTGACCTCCGCGGTGCGTCACCGCCTATGAGGAATAGCCATCAGCCAATGGGAACCAACAGCGGCTTACATTTTTGAAACTCGCGGTAGGCGTGCTCCGCCACTGCGGGGCCCGGCATTGGCCCCAATTGAATGATGCAGGATAACGGTGGACGCTTCCTGACCTCCGCGGTGCGTCACCGCCTATGAGGAATAGCCATCAGCCAATGGGAGCCGCCAGCGGCTTACATTTTCGATACTCGCGGTAGGCGTGCTCCGCCACTGCGGGGTCCGGCATTGGCCCCAATTGAATGATGCGAACCAGGCTGGCCAATGGTATCAGCAGAGCAACACTGGAATGAGCCTAGGGCCCTATATATATGCCTGTGAAATCTCCACACCTGTCACTTGCCTAGAGACACTGCTGCCTGCCATTCCTCACCACAAACTGCTGCTGTACCTCATCTCTGGAACCAGTGATGGCTCGTACTGAGAACCTGAGGGCCCGTCCCTTCACCACAGAGGAGCTGGAGGTCTTGGTGGACGAGGTCCCTGGACAGTACGGCCGGCTCTATGGTGCTCCAGAGGTACTGGTAAGTGAATGCTAAACTTACTGAGGATGCTCCGAAGGCTCACAACATGTTACTGTACAGTGATCTGTGCCTCAGACTGCAAGCCAATATTGGTGCTTTCTGATTTTGTCATCTGCATTTCCCAATCATGACGTACTACTTGATGCACTTGAGTATGTGGGGAGGATGGCACACTCGTCAATTTTGCAGCTCCATAGGTGCAAAACATCACACATGTGAATCTCAGAAAGGTTGATGTATATGTGTTGGAGTCTGTGTAGCCAAACAAGTTCAAGTGCATGGTGTTGAGCCTTGTTCCCCCTGAGCCCTGAGTGCATGCAATGACGATTTTGCCAGAACGTGGTTTATCAGTAGTACAGTTACAATGATGACTTCATGAAATCTCTTTTTGGACACACATTCCCTGTGCCATGTCCTCTATGAGTTCATTACGTGTACATATGTACATTAGTGAGATGGTCAGTGTTAATTGGGCAGAGGTTAGTGATTATGGGGTGTGCTCATTCTACAGGGATACTATGGAGATGAGCCCAGTATGCACAAGAGTACAGGGCCTGTTACTGTCTAGATTAGTGTGAAATTACCTCTTGCATCTGATAAATGTACAGTGGACATGCCATCCTTCTTTTGGTGTCATTATGTGTAGACTCGCTCATGTGTATGCACTGTGTACTGGCACACAATGCACCACTACAAAGTGTTACAAATGTCTCCTCTTGTCTCCCATACCTACAGCTCAAGGTCCATCAGCAGAAGGCAATATGGAGGGTCATCGCCCGGAAGGTGCGGGCCCTAGGGGTCTCTAACCGTCGACACAACCACTGTCACAAGAGGTGGGATGACATCTGCCGCCTTAGCAAAAACAAACACAAGGAGATGATGGACGGAGCGCTGAAACTTTTCAGACACTCACCCTCAGTCACAGATCTGGGTTGAATCCATCACCATTCTTTAGCTCACTTCGCCACCTCAGTTCAGACCCAGCTATATGCAAATCAGTCTTGGCCCTGTGCCTCATGGGAACAGTCCAGCCCGAACTGCCAAGCCAGGTCTTCCCTGAACCGGAAACAAGCATCCTGTATTCAGGCTATCCTGGCTGATGAGGGGTGAAACCCCGAAACCGGTCCTAGGATGCTTGTTTCCGGTCCAGGGAGGACCTGGCTTGGTAGTTCGGGCTGGACTGTTCCCATGAGGCACAGGGTCAAGACTGATTTGCATATGGCCAGGTCTAAACTGGGGTGGCATGGTGAGCAAAGAAATGATGGATTTAACCCAGATCTCTTGACTGGGGGTGAATGTTTTGATTTGTTCTGCAGTCCGTCCATCAATTGTGTGTCTTTTGCTTACTCGCCCTAAGTGTGCCGGGTATGCCCAGACGTGAGTCCTGGGCTCACCGTGCCACTGGATTCAGGCTATCCTGGCTGATGAGGGGTGAAACCCCGAACCCGTTCCTAGGATGCTTGTGTCCGGTCCAGGGAGGACCTGGCTTGGCAGTTCGGGCTGGACTGTTCCCATGAGGCACAGGGTCAAGACTGATTTGCATATGGCCAGGTCTAAACTGGGGTGGCATGGTGAGCAAACGAATGATGGATTTAACCCAGATCTCTTGACTGGGGGTGAATGTTTTGATTTGTTCTGCATTCCGTCCATCAATTGTGTGTCTTTTGCCATAGCAAAAACGTCGCCGAAATGACGCTGGGCCTGGTTCCTTGGAATGGTCGGTTGGCGCGCCAGAGCATGACCCCACTATTGACCCACATCCTGGCAGTGACACAGCCAGAGCTGAATGGACGCCTGAGGGCTCAGCAGCAGCAAGTTGAGGGTGAGTATAGTACAAAGTGTGATGTTGCTCATGAAAGACTGCACGAATCCCAGCCCAGAGCAAGGCTGTGACCTATGAGTTGTCTCTAGTGTGGTGTAATTGCCTCTCAGTTGACTCAGTGGTGAGTGCAGATATTCTTGGCCTGTACAACGTCTGGATTGTCATCTGTCCAGGTAACATCAGCATAAGTGTCAGTCTCTGTGGCATCAACTGGAAGTGAACATCAGTGAGCATCATGTCAGGGTGATTTTCGAGATTGATGTTGTGCATTTCCATGTAATTGATACATCTACAGATTGCTTACCAATGTTCAACAGTAGTTGTGTTGCAGGACAAGAATTAGTGGATGTAAGGATGTCATGTCACTTAACAATAGTTTCGCTTAACTTAATATGTGTGGGGTTCTATCACCTCAAACTTCCAGGGTGACACACACAGTGAATTCAGATGTGTAGCTCTCTTAGCTGAAGGCATGTAGATGTGCCTACAGACAATAGGATGTGATGTTGAGATGCCAACACATGCCTAGCAATTTGGCAGTATGAACGCAACATGGAGCATGACTGTCCAATAAGCATGTTGACATGCTTCAGATGATCATAGTAATATTTTGACTTATGCAGACAGTACATGGAGAGTCAAATGTGTGCCTTGAGTTCAAGCATTTCGGTTAGTATTGCCTAACATGTTTGTGATCCGGCCACTTCACCGAACAGTGTCTCTGTCTCCTACAGAATCTACCAAGGTCAGAGAAGGAGAAGGGGCCCAAAACCGTTGGTGAAGCTACTGGCATCACTGCTCCCCGGGAGTACAGCGACACTGAGGGGACCAGCGCATCGGAGGGGGACAGGAGTGCCCTGGAGGAGTCCGCTCCAGAAACGCCTACCTCCACTTCCTCACACTCCAGCGGTGACTCCTCGGTGTTGTTGGGCAAAGGAGGATCGGCCTCTGCTTCATCGTCCGGCGCACCCCATCCTGTGTCCACCCTCTCTGATGCTCCCCCAACTGGTATCCGGGCCCGCTGCCCTAAGAAGGGTAGGGTATCTTTCCCCCCAGGCACCGCTGCCCCAGCCCCTGTGTCCCCTGCTGCCCTCAGTGTGGAGGCCAAAGACATCTTGCGGCAGGTGTCTGTGGGGCAGACTTTACTCCTGAATGCCCTCCAGAATCATCGCAACAAGTTGTCACAGGTTGTTGCGTTTATGGAGGGCATTCATTCGGACGTCGGTGGCCTGCAAAGGACTGTCCAGTCTTTGGCCTCCACACTGACGGCAGCTATTCTGCAGTCACAGGCTCACAGTCCGGCTCCTGTCCCTTCCGCAACCACGCTGTCAGTGACACCACCTGACCAGAGAACACACACACCAGAGCACTCAGGCACCAAGCCATCCCCACGCAGCACACGACAACAGCAGTCCAACCGACAAAGACACGAGACATCATCCCCAAGGCACACAAGGAGCACACATGCCAGCCCCACCACAAGCACATCACAGGACACAGAGTAGCCGAAACACATTAAACATGCATCCACATTGCAGACCTCACATTCCTCGCCCTCCAGGAGCCCTCCAAGATCCAGAGCTGATCCTGAATCAGCACAGGAAGTTGCCCTGGCTGCCGTGGGCCTGTTGCCTGCCACAACTGCCCCCCCAAGTTCAGAGGGATGCTGTGCCCAAGACTTCCACTCCCACCCACCCACCCACCCCCTAGGAAGCATGGACAGAGAAGCAGTGAGGTAGTGGTAGCTCCAAAACAGGGGAGGCAGAGTAAAAGCCCACCCCCCCCAAGCGTACAACAAGATCCGAAGGTTTTTCCCAGAAGGATCCACGTGCACCTGCTCCACTTTCTGAGAAGAAGGAAGCTGTTGTGGCCACCTCACCTATCCCTTGGCCCAAGACACTTGTGGGCTATTGTATCCCCAAGCAAGTGAGGCCCAGCCCTCCACATGCAACATCAGCCACTGAGCCTCCCCACTGCATTTCATCACCTCCCTGTGCGATGACTCCACCAGGTCCAGCCAGCCCTCAGGCTCCCACATCCAGGGATCCCTCTACCTCAACCAGTTCTCCCCCTCCCAGGTCCAGTCCTCCGACTACCCCAGACAGTCATCTCCCACCCAGTTCCAGTTCTCCACAAATTTGAGGCAGAGTCCCCCTTCCCACCCCATTCCTCCCTGAGCGGTGCCTGAGCTGCCCATTTGCTGGCCCTATCCTGGTGTATTCCCATGGCTATGGACTGTGTCTTGATCCTCTGTGTGGAATTTTGAAGCACACGTGCAGACTTGAGTTTGGACTGGCCGTTGCCCTTAATGTTTTGCACTTTACATGCTGATACTGAGTTTATGTAATAAAAAATACATTTATGTTCTGAGCGTTGTCGCTGGCCTTACTAATGATGCTGTACAATGTATGTGTATATGTTCATCGGTTCCATGCTCTGAATTCATACTTTCCCATTGGCATGTACTTAAGTTGATATTGCAGGTGTTACCAAGGGTTCCGGCAACTAATGTCCAGTTTGGACTCTGAGGATTGATGGGGGCGAGCTGCTTGTCTGTGATGGTCCACCCTGGTCCTGTTCATTATGTTGGCTGAGCTCTACTTATTCACAAGTCAGATTTGTTTGGTCTCCATCATGAGAATCTATTCCAATTTACATGATGACTTGAGGGGTGGACAGGGTACAAGATTTCTGTGTGATCTATCTTGATGCATACACACCAGTGTAGGTGTGTTGTCATCTTGGCCAGGTATGTCTTCATAGTCAAATGGATGGATGTACATGTGCTTACTGGAGTCATCAGACGGTGTGAGTGTCCTGTCATTTGCAGAGGTGTTCATGTGTATGTGCCCTTGAGCGTTGCCCTTTCACACATGTATGATCCAGTTGATGAGTGCATGCTTGTTTCCATGATCAGACACCTTGTGGAGTGTTTGTGGACATGTTGGAGTTGTTGCCGGAGCAGTGTGCAGTGTGTCATTGTAACCTCGCAGTCCTAGGGTACATCTACATCTTATCCACAACATTTGTGAGTATGCAGAGTGTTTTACTGCAATGTCTGTGTTGTGAGTCTTGGGATCGGGCCAGGCTCTTGCTTACCATTGTTCTCACTGTGCTGCATGTCTCTGGGATACAAACATGAAATGTGAGTTTTCACATGCATTGCTATCACTTTCCACTTTATGGGCTCCAATATGTGTTGGTCTGATTCATAACTGTCACAGTCATACCATTGAGGCCTACACAATGTGAGATACTCCAATATGGCTTTTTGCGCTGTACACTCCTCACCTGTACAATTCTCGTGTATATACCACTTCAGTCAAAACATGTGCCACTGCATGCCATGCACATGTTTGACCCTCCCCACCACTCCATGGTGTGACACTGTGCTGTGTGCAAATGATTTGTATCCAGAAGCATTGTGGCCCTCAGCACTGTTTCAGTAAATGATATGTGCTATTTGAGCCTACTTGATTTCAGTCATTGTTGGTGATGTACAGTACAGATGGATTTCCAGCACAGTCCTCTTGTCTTGTTCCAGCATGGATGTTTGCCTGGGTTGTGTAGCAGTAGGTGATAGCAATAGTGTGTAGCTGTTTGCTGCGACACTGCTACCCATCCTGGGCATGCATCTTCCTCACTTTGCAGTCTGCAGTGTTTACACTCCCAACCCCCAGGCAAATCTGCCACCTTGTGCCCGATCGGAGCTGTGTGAGTGGTGCTTGTAGGTGGGGGAGAGAGGAGCAGCGTGCCAGGTGGAGTCAGCACATGGCAGCCTTCGGGAGCCCTGAGGGTGTCACTCATGTAAATTGAGGGAGCCTCACACATATCATTTCGCATGTTTCCCCAAACATCGTAGAGCCGTCCCTGCCTGCATGCTTGCTGCGAGTTGTTGTTGTACCGGGGGTACATGCGTGGAGATGTTTTGGACATACCTCTGCTGTTGAGCGCAGCGGTGTCTTATCTGCTGGTGATGCATCAGGTAGAGCAGCGGAAAGGCCTGTAGAGCAGGATCCATGGTCGTATGCAGGTGTTCTGGATCGACTTTTCCTCTCCGTAATCGTGCTTCCGCCATCCGCGATGAGGTGGTTTTTCCGCCGCGGTGGGATTGGCAGTTTGATACATCGTAATCTGGTTGGTGGACGTGATGTGATTCTGCACGCAGTTCTTGCTCTATTGGCTCCGTCCGCCGCACTTGCGTAACGAAAAAACATGCGGAGCCTGAAACACCACGACGGTCGGAATATGGCCTATGTTGGCCCATTGTAATATGGCGGTCGCATTGACCGTATCAGGAGCGGAAAAATTGAAGTTTTCCGCCACCGCCACCACTGCGGATGCACTTCTGTCCGCCATCGTAATCGGGCCCTTAGACTGTAGATGGTTCAAGATTACTGGCTCCACAGTCCACTCTATATTGCGGTTTTGGGGACATTGAGAATGCTACCTCGACATGGTTATGAGCTCCAAAATTTGAAGGAACTACTTTCCCATACAGCAAAGGCTCTATCAAATTTGTTGATATACAAAACATATCAATTATCGAGAAACAGCCTCTTCCCCTATAAATGGGTATCAATAGGTCATTAGAACCTGTCGTGTCTATTACATTATTCAAATATGAGTGGCCAAATATAGCATCAGCTCTAAGCCTCTAGTGTCTGGGTTAACCAAGGGCTTTGCCAGATTGTTTGTTACAACTCCTTTGGTAGTTCTCGAGGGATTAATCTGAGGAGGAAGCCTTACAATAAAATCACCTGCCAAGCAAAGGCCAGCTGAATGCCCTGTTTTTACAACATTGCTTAACAGCGAAGTGATGTAGTTGAATAGAATTGGATATTTAGTATTAGTAGTATTGATAAAATCATTATTATAGAAATTGATTAAATGCATAGTCAAATCCCTCTTATATTTCACAACCTGAAAACTATTATTAGAAGTTTCAATCAATGTAGTATATTCCACTCTCTGGAATATTTTATTGTGTTAATATGAGGGCATAATCGCCTATAATTCTGTGAGGATTTTCCTTTATTGCTCATAACTATTCCTGCTTGACTGCTGACTTGTTTCATTTGCATCGCTCTTGTAATATGCTGTTTTGTATTTTATCCCTGCTTGCCTGCTGACTTGTTTCACTTGCATCACTCTTGTAATATGCCGTTCCGTATTTTAAAAGTAAATAGCCACTTTCAGAATCCCAATTAACTGCTTCACGCACCTTGTATCTCACTTTATACACTCCATGAGCCCCCATTCCCGAAATGCCCCCTTGTCCAGAGTAGGGGATAAGGGATGTATTGTGCGTCAACTCGAATGCTTGCAGTACTCCTGCTTGAAAAATGTGTTTGCCACTGAAGGTATCTGTATGTGTGCCTATTCGTGTGTGTTTGTGTGTGTGCCGGTGTTCATATAAATGTAATTATTTCTGTGTGTGTCTGTGTGTTTGGTGTGTGATAGTTTTTGATTAAGTGCATTGATTTCTGTGTGTTCAGTGTGTGTCGGTGTTTGTATAAGTGTACTTATTTCTGTGTGTGTGTGCCTGTGTGTTCGGTGTGTGCCAGTTTTTTTATGTGTACTTATTTCTGTGTGTGTGTCGGTGTGTGTCAGTGGTTGTTTAATTTTTCCATTGTGTGTGCCCGTGTTTATGTTGGTATTTGAAAACGTGTGAGTGATTGTAAGTATGTGCATGAATGCATGTTTGTGATGATATTTGAAAATGTGTGCTTGCGTGTATGTCTCTGTACTGGTGATTGAAGTGTGATTGTTGAGTGGATGTTGGTGTGTGAGCCATTACCAAGAATACCTTTGCCTTTTTACTAGGTGATACTGTTTTTAGAAATATGGCAAACTTTAGTTGGATCTTGATTAAATACCATGGGGCAGATTTACAATAACGGGTGCATTCCTGCATATTAGCAGGGATGCGCCAGTTATTGTGCGTGACGGAAAAATAGCCTTGCGCCACCATGGATGCGCCACATTTAGAATGCGGCGCACCGTGGTGCAAGGATAGACAGATGCGTGACGCATCTGTCGGCGTAAATGTGATGCAGTGCTGGAGTCGTGTCGCAAGCACGACGCAACTCCAGCACTGCTCAGGGGCGGCCTATACTTGCTGTGCTGCGTCCCTCCTTACGTCTGCTACAAGCAGGCGTAAGGTTCTGACGCAGCGGGGTGGTAAAAGTGACTCAGTGAAATCATGTAGATTTCACTGCATCACTTTTACGAGGCTTCCTTGCGACGGAACGCCCACCCTGCATACATTATACCTGACGCAGGTATAATGTAGCGCAGGGCTTTACAACGTGACACATCTCCCTAAATGCGTCACGTTGTAAATATGTTGCATAGTGGCGCATTGTTTACAACGCCGCTGCGTCACAGAAGTGACGCAACGGTGTCGTAAAGATGTCGCAAGGGGCTTGTAAATCTGCCCCATAGTCCCCAGATGGGCCAAGATTCGGTAAGTCTATATTGCCAGATCCAGGTTTTACATACTTCTTGCAAGGATCCTGGGTTATTTCAGAGGACTTTACAGGTTCAGTTACATTCTCTGCCCCTTTATTACTGGCAATATTCTTTGTTTGCAACAATGACAAGCTCCTACTTACAAAGGCAGTTAGCTGATTAGGTATATCTATCATACTGCTCTCAATGCGATCAAGGTGCTCTATAATTGGCTTCAATTTCTCCTCTAAGATGGCACAAAATTTACCACATAGGGTATCGAAGTTGAAATAGTCAAGGTTTAGAGAGTCTGACATCTGAGTTGACTGTTATCGGTTCTGTACTAGCAGCCAAAGGAGAGTTGTCCCTGATGCTGGGCATTATGATTTCTTGATGCCTTATGGACTTTCCTACAAGCTTTTCCTCTTAACAACAGGCCCCAAGAGTGGAAAAGTGTTAGAAAGGCTTTGGGGCTCTGGGTCCGAGCCTTCATTGCCATTCACAGTGTCATGGATGCTATCTGAAGTATGCATTTGTGCTGGGGTCCCAGAATCAGGAGACCACTGCCATTTGTAGGGGAACAATCACCAGGTTCAATTAACATGGGACAGTACTCTAATGCCTACGCTCAGTGAGCATGATCTCATTTGCAATTATCCCCATAGCTCTATCAAGCATACTGTCAATTGTCACTGTTGTATGTGCGATGGCAGTTGGCCCAGAAGCTACCCCAACAGCTTTACGTTTGCCCATGTTTAATGAAAGGAACGCTTAGCTTCTGCAGACACTCTATGGGTTGTTGCTACTCCAAGGGCCACACAGAAAATGGACCAAAGAGAGTGGGCCCAGCCCAGCCTTGTCCTGCCACAAACGGTCCCGCCCTTGGCCTTTGTAGCGCGTCGCCTACTTGCTCATCGAGCCCCACCTGGACGCTCTGCTGTTCGGGAGACATGGTACCTGCCCAAATCGGCACCAAAGTTCACAGTAGAATGGGCAGGGAACCACTCTGAATCAGCCTGCGCTGCAGGACTCTTTCAGCGCTTTTGTAGCGTGTCGCCTCCTTGCTCACAGAGCCCCGTCTGACTTCTCTGTAGGCCTGGGTGTGAAATTCCGCTCTGCTCGCAGAGTTTGCAGAGTTTTTCCCACTCCACGCAGCACGCAGAGTTCCAAAAACGCGGTTCAGAGTTATTTTCTTCCTCGCCAATGTTAAGTTTGTAAGCGCGAGTGAGGAACATCTTACTCCAGACCACCTCCCGACGAGAATTCTCAATGCGGGCGGTCGCTCGCGTTGAGGAACCTTCTGTTCGCGTTGAGGAAGCCGCCGCTCAACTAGAACATCTACTCGAGTGGCAGAAAGAAGCAGCTCCCTCTTGCGCTATGCATGGTGCTGTTTGCACTGATTTTCCAGCACGGGAAAAACACCCAGCGCTAAAATTCTGCACAAACTGCGCAATCTGATACACTCCACCACTTGTGGAACTCCGCATAGCGCGGCGGAGTGTTTTGGTCACTTCGCGGAGTTTTGCCTAGCGGGACCCTGCAAACTCTGCCCAGGCCTACATCTCTGCTTTCTAGAAGACATAGTCCCGCACCTAGACCGGCACCAAAGTTCACAGTAATGTGGGCAGGGAATTGCTCAGAATTAGCCTGTGCTGCTGGTCTCCTTAGGAGCTGTTGTAGCACATCGCCTCTTTGCTCCGTGTGCCTAAGGTGGTTGAATCTGCCAGAATCCCTTAGTGTGATCTAACTCCCCAGTTACTTGTGGCTAGGATTCATCAGGGGGCCTTCTTGGTGTAGAGCTGGGCACCATCCTTCTCAGAAGGTATACAGGATTCAGCTGGGCTGGAATTCCAGCATGGGGGCGACCTTGACAGTGTCATTGAAATGTTCTTCTGCCTTTTCAAAGGAGTGATGCCGGTTATATAATAAACTTCAGCCATGTTACCATGCCGAAGCCCCAGTCAAGCTGCCATTATTGACTCTATCCATACAGGGCTGTCACTGAGCGGACCATAACAAATATCAACATTTTGCGCAGTGAACTTAGCCCTCGTACAGAATATTCAAGGCTCTGATGATATGCCTATGAAGAAATGTAAATGTAAGCAAAGTCATTTCAGAGAATATCAATCCATACAGGTACGCAAGCAAATGTGTGCCAAGTGTCAACATTCAAGAAAAGATGTCAAATTAAAATGTGAGTATGTAAAATAAGGGTGTTCCTGCTCAGGGCCTAAATGACCACATAACAAACTGACCCTTGGAGCCATTTCAGCCTGGGATGAAAGGTGCAGGTCTAGTCTTCCTTTTCAGCCTGAAATGAAGGGTGCAGGTCCAGTCTTTTTTTGAGACAGCAGGGCAGCCTTCAAGCAGCAATGCAGTCCTCAGGCAGCAGGGCAGCCCTTCATCTGTAGTATCCACAGGCCCAGGAGTGTACTACAAAGTGGGTTTGAGGGTCCCATTTTTGTAGGTGGTGCCCACTTTGAAGTGACAGAAACTTCTGGAATTTTTCCCCTACAGAAGTGTCTGGAATTTTCTGCCTTCTTGCCCTCGTCACAGTCTGTCTGCAGGCCCAATAGGCTAGTGTGAATTCCTTTGTGTGTGACCTGAAGCAGTGTCTCTGAAGTGCAAGTGTGACAGGTGACAGCTCAGCCCCTCTCATCAAGCCAGGATGGCCCCTCCTGTCAAGACCCGGACCATCTATTGTGTGGCTGTCTGGGATAAATACACAAAGGCCAACTGCCAAATACACCTTGTCATGTAACCCATGAAACACGGTGCAGGCACTAAATGGTTAGAACAAGAAGATGACAACTTTGTAAAAGTGACATTTTCAGAATTGTGACTTAAATTCGGACTTTACCATTAAAGAGGGTTTTTTATATACAATTAAGGTTTTTAATTACAATTCCTCAGACAACAAACATGACATTCCCACCTGCTCCCAAACAAAAGTTATCACTTGTTAAATGTAATTGAGGAGGTATTTTTACTAGCAGGACATGTAAAACTTAAAATGCACCCTGCCCTCCGGACTGTTTATGGCCTACCGAATCACTGACAAAACATCGACTCCCATAATATCGACATACAAAATTATCGAGTCACTAATATTGTATACAAAAATATCGACACCCAATACACAAAACTATAATAACAGAAATATTGAGAAAAAAATATCGTCAAATAAATTATCGACTACAACAATATTGACAACACAAAAATAGAACACAAAAATATTGATAAAAATAAAATAACATATAATACAACAAAAATATCGATATGCATAATATCGACAACACAAAAATGAAAAAAATACATATTAACTATACAAAAAAATAACATTTAAGCATAAAAAAATCTTTCCAATACTATAAACAAATAATATATTTCAATCATTAAAACAAACACTAACAAAAATGAATACAATATCACTAAAACTAAAACACAAACAAATATACTTAAAAAATCAAATTCTAATAAATACACAAACACTACAACATAAACAAAATATCACCACTATCAAAAATAAACAGACATATATATAACATTTTTTAAAAATATATAATTTATTAATGCTTACATTTTAATTCAATTACTAAATAAAATAAAACAAACATTAAATAAACACAATTAAAATTAAACAAACTAAATTATAACTGCCAAACAATTTAAAAAAGCTATCTCAATCAATCAATTTAAACTACAGCAACACAAACCAATAGAAAATTCTAACTAATTAAATAAACACTATAAAAACAGTCAATTAATAAACACAAAATTTACAGTGAAACGGACAATCACTGCAGAAAGAACGACAGTTAGAGAGACAGAAACAGAACGAAAAAGATCTACACATACAGCAGAAAAACTCACATTAAAGGTACGGACAAAACTTTTTAAATAAATAAATAAAATTAGCTTAAAAAAACATATAAACAGAGTAACCTAAAATATAATATGTTTTTCTTTATTTTCTTTATATTTCATAGACTAAACTTGACTAAAACTCGACCTACAAAATTCAGAGCAACGGTTTCCTTCCAAAACAAATACAAAATCAACATTAACAAAAAATATAAAACAAAGGGGTCCATTACGATGTCGGGCGGAAAAAAATCCGCCATCCACCATAGCCTGAAAAAACCGCCCGCCTGCACCATGGGAATACCGACCGAGCAATTATGATTTCGCAAAGCAATCTACGCCCACGGCGGAAAAAACACACAAAATTCCGTCCGTCCATACCAGAGTAGAAGATCATCCGTCCGCCACAGACGCAATCCCGCACGAAAACCCAAATCCGCCCGCCCCGCCGACCGAGACAACGACCGTGAAATTATGATCTCCCAGACATGAGCGCTGTAAATCCACAGATTCCCCGCCCGCCACCGGTAACAACAGTGATGAATAACTGACACGGCGGAAGGCCTGGCGCCACGTCCGTGCACGGAAATCATTGGCGGAACAAAGAAACACACATGACATGGCCAACAAGTCCACACAGCAAACTACGACAAAATACACAAACACAGAACACATCCCAAAGATACCACCCCCCTGGCAAAAACAAATAAACTACAAATCCCAGGACACCAGACACAACACACCTGAAAACGACAGCCCATCATGACACACCCACATAGGTAAGTACAAAAGCAGCCCCTTCACAGACCACAATCCCTTGCGCCACTACAAAGCGAAGACACCATCAGAGAACCCAGACAGCCCCAAAGGAAAGCAGCACACCACACGCACGCACACATCACACTGATCACCAACACCAACACCACCATCACCACTGAAACAACGGCACCACGAACACCCTGCACATCACACACCACACACTACACACCCACCACACCAGCACCACATATACCAAACCACACACCATGGCAACACAAAGAATGCCTATGTACACTGCCACTGAGTTGACGGTCATGGTCGACGAGATCATCAAGGTGCACCCACAAATCTATGGGAACCAGGTCCAACAGACACCACTAGCCACCAGAAACAGAATGTGGAGAAGGATAGTAGACCAGGTGAATGCAGTTGGGAACGTGCCACGCAACAGGGGTGAAATCACAAAGAGGTGGCACGACCTGAAACGCGTGGTCAGGAAGAAGGAGGCCAAAACACGTGAGCTGGCTGACAGGACTGGCGGCGGGAATCCAGCGCCATTCAAGACCTTCAAGGCGTGGGAGGAGAAGGTGCGAGGCATCCTACATCCGGAGAGTCTCACCGGAATACCAGGGGGAGTGGAGGCTGGTAAGTACAAACAAATGTATACCAGCACACTGCTATGAACTGTCATGCACTACCAGAATGCCATAGCTCCGAGGCCCAAACACTCCCATGTCCAGCACACAATACACAAGACATCTCTCACACATGCAACAGACACCCCCACACACTCAGCCCAAAGGTACCAACAAACAAAACCATGGGGGCATGTGTACAGCAAGCACCACAACTCCCACCAGGTCCCCTTGTACCCCAGATGCGCAGGAAGGAGCACTCCCCACACCCACACCCATGTGTCAGCCATTGCAGTGCACACCTTCACCCGACAGTAGATATGTTTCCCTACATGGAGGGGTGTCTGTTGGTGGTAAGCCATCACCACAACTCACAACACGGCCCCCACTCCCACAGACCAGCAAGATGGAGCACCCCACCCTCCCATAACCATGTGGTAGCCATTGCATTGCACCCTCCAAACCAACAAGTAGGTTGACTACTGTACAGGGCGGGGTGTCTGTAGGCATGAGGACTGTACTACGACTAACATTTGGGACATGTCACGTAGCAGAGGAACAGGTAGCACTGCTCCCTGTCATAATCATGTGACTAATGTGCACACGGACATGAATTACAGAGTCATAGCCCACATGAGGCATGTCAAATACACTAACACGTAAGGAGTCAGGTCTGCATGCACAAGTCTCACTGGAGTACTGACCCACATGGCGTGCACTGTGCCAGTCATCACACACATCAGCAACACCATCGAAGTCTTGTCCATGTAGTCGTGTCTGCTTGTTCTGTTGACATTGCACAACATCACCCATGTAAGTCTATCTTGTCTCAATGTAACAGAGTGGGACCCCAGTAATGTCACATACACCACTGGACCCATGAACCACACAGCTACACAATGCACATTCAAAATCTCATCCATCTCATCTTCCAGCCCCAGTGTCATGTAAGGTATATCATCTAAACAGTTGTCCCATATACAGTAGTACAGCAAAGATCCCTGCCGATGACCAAACATGTGTCTGCAGTGTCTGAAGCGCACGTCACACTGTGATTCACAACATACCTAAAATAGTCAACACACCAAGAGCACTGCATTGCCGCACATGGCTGAGGGTAGCACGCACACCAAGGAATTGTCCCATCTGCAATACGTTGTGTGGCACACAACCATCACACACACACCACAATGCTTGCAGTGTAATGTCCCCAAATGATAACAGTGAGCAGATATGCTGGTTATGTCAGACATACACACACCTTTGTCTCTGCAGTGTCGTGTGGCCAAAACACATGCCCCCTACCGCACCCATATGTCACAGAATGTACCACAAAACCATATTTCATCCCAAAAGCTTACATGGGGCTGGACCCTGTGTCCACCAAAGCCACAAAATATAGGGGTACTGCAACACACACCGATTTGCATCACAAATCCGTCCCATGCCATATGCACCCATCACACTATTCCATTGCCATGATCACGCGCACACATTGTAGAGCCATACACATGCATCTGGGAAATCAGTGACCAACTGTGCACAAACTGTGAATGTCAGACATCGAACACAAACCTTGCAAGGTGCAACACAATAACCTTTCGTCTCCGCTCCACAGGTGACGAACAGCATGATGCTGGAGAGGGAGACAGCAGCCATCACAGCCAGTCCACAAGCCCTCCACCCAGACTCACGGATGTGGAAGACCTGGACACCTCTTCGGACGAGGACTCCCGACCAGGCACATCTGGTGTGGCAGGGCGCAACCGCTCCCCAGGACCCCTCCCACCCACCAACCCATCTCCCAGGGCTGGTGACCAGTCCCAGGCCCCTGCTGCCACGGTCATTGCGGCCACCACCACCGCCGCAACCACCACCACCACCACCACCAGGGCCTCCCTGACCACTCACCCTGCGCAAGGTGTTGTACGCACATCGACATCGACCCTGGGAGCGACAACGAGGCCCCGGGTGACCACTGTGGCGAGTGGGAAGGTCAGTGGCAGCAGTACAGGTGGGAGGAGCAGGGTCAGGCCAACGCCATCCGAGCCTGGGAGCCAAGCCCTGCCGCAAATCGCCAGAGTCCTTGGGGCCTATGAAGAGGCCCAGGGACAATGGGCCCGCTCATCTGCCGATACGCGGGAAGTCCTTGGGGTGTTGAGGTCCATGGACGCCCATATGGGCCAATTCGTGACCCGTATGGGCCAACTAGTCGACCTCATGGGCCAGCTAGTGGTGGCAGTGAGGGCCCAATCAAGGCCAACCACACCACCTCCGCCACCACCTGCTGGGGCGCAGGGTCGTGCAACATCCAGTTCCCCTGCGCCCACAGCGAGTGGGCAACCCTCAGCCACTACCAGCAGCCCACAACCACAACCCCCCCTCCCAAACGTGGAAGGGGTCGTCCGAAGAGGAAACAGGTGTCCAGAGAAGACTTCGCACGCTCCAAACGCCAGTGAGTCAGCCAGCCACGGTGGCCATCTACTGCATTCACTTGGACTACTATCCTACCCCACACTGCCATGTGAATGGCATGTGTCTGTCGGACTGTGGACCCAGAACAACATGGGTACACCTTGACCATCACGCGGACATGTCCGTCAACTCATTGTTCCAGCATGCACCACTTGTGTGATCACCTTGCCCACAATCACATGTCACTGCTGTAAATAAATACACCTGGATCACATTCTGTCTTATCTGCTCTGTGTTTAATCAAGGATGTGCAACCGTCACCATGATCAGAAATGCATCTGTAGTGTGGTATGTCGATAGGCCAGGAGAGGCTGTAGGGACCTAGGGGGGAAAAACAGAACAAGAGTCCATTGAATGTGTGTCTCACACTCATCATACAGTAGTTGTCATCAAGTTTAAGCAATGTACACACATCTCACAGAGCAACAGGGCACAATGCTACAGCCACTGTCAGTGGCATACTACCCTGGACATGGACCATTGCCACACAGCACTCAGTGAACAATAGGCCGCCGTGACAATGCACACATACACCTACACAACTACAGCAACATCAGCCTTCGTACATGGTCACTCACCGTCAAGTAAAGTAGCGGGCGATGAGCTGCTGACGCTCATTCACTGCTTCCTCCTCCCCACTGTCCTCGTCACTGGACACGGCTTGGTCTGCAGGCGGGGGCCCTGGCTGATCACCGTCATCCACTATCAGGGGGATCTGCCTGCGAATCACGAGATTGTGCAGCATGCAGCATGCCACAACTATCTGGCACACCTTCTGTGGGGAGTATGCCAGTGCACCCCCGGTGCAGTCCAGGCATCTGAATCTGGACTTCAGGAGTCCAAATGTCCGCTCCACCACACGTCTGGTCCTCCCATGTGCCTCATTGTATCTGACATCAGCTGGAGTCCTAGGATTACGGAATGGGCTCAGCAGCCAAGGCCCGTTAGGATATGCAGAGTCACCTGGGTGTGAGAAACACGGAGAACCGTTGCAATTCCAACAGGATACAAGACAGCATGTCACACCCAGCACGCTACACGAGTATGCATACTCACCAACAATCCATGCACGGTCCGGTTGAAGATTGGCCATCATTCGTGGGAGGATGCTGTGGCGCATGATGTGCGAGTCATGGACGGATCCGGGAAACTTCGCACACACGTGTGTGATTATCATGTCCGCCAGGCACACCACTTGCACATTCAGGGAGTGGAAATGTTTCCGATTCCTATAGATGTGCTCCATGGCCTGTGGTGCTACAAGGCCAACATGGGTGCAATCAATTGCACCAACAACGTGGGGGATGCATCCAAGGGCATAGAAAGCACCCTTCACTGCCGCCAAATCACGAGCCCTGGGGAATCGGATGTACCGGTTCCTGTACAGCATCATAGCTGACAGGACATCCCGTAGCACCATGCTGAACATGGGCTGGGACATCCCACCTCCACTGCCCACCGTGTGTTGGAAAGATCCGGTAGCGAAAAATGCAGTGCAGCCATCACCTTAGCCGTGGTGGTGAATGCTGTAGGATACACCCTGCGAGGACGAAGGTGGGGTTCCAACATTGCACATAGGTGATGCAGGGTGGGTCGGTCCAGACGGAATTTCCTGATAACCTCCACATCCTCCATGTCTGCCAGCAATTGGTAGGGTCGATGTATGTTTGGTCTCCTCCTAGGACAGATGGAAGTGGACACATGTCAATGCAACACACCACATGGCATTTCCACATACACAGAACTAAAATTACTGACAAAACTATGGAATCACAGTACAGCTGACAAGTAGGGACAGCACAGCTACAATACTCTTACACAGGCCCCCTCACCAATGGCAATGACCACTGACACCAACCATTGCTATGAGCATGCACATGGGGATTTAGGCCATAATAGCTTGAAAGGCATGATGATCATTACAGACTGCATATGTGTGAAGCGGCAACACCACGCCAATATACCTAGCTGCTGTGCCTGACACAGCTTCCGAGGCTGGGTGAGTATGGCACACACCAACAACACAATGTACACAGGCTGAGCGGCCAAAACAAGTGGGTCCTGTTGCACAACGGGATATGAGACAGTCAATGATGTCCCTAGTTCACCCAATGTACAGCACTGTACGCATCACACCTCCAACACACATTGACAGGTGTACACATTGACAACTCCATGACAACACAGCTGTGTGAATGCAAACACACATCACAAGTGACACGTAACGTTGCACGTGCCAAGTGGGAGATGTACATTGAGAAATATGGCATGTGTGTGCATATGCACATCCCATGCTACCATGCTAATGTGTACATGATGATGTGCCAACAGACATGTGGAGGCTGAGCACTGTCCGTCAATGCCTATGCACACAGCATGAAGTGGCCCTGTCTAGTGTGGACATGCTCCCACACACAAATCATGGCCACACCTGCAAATGCATGGCGCACATTAAACTGTGGATTCCACATGGCACCAGCGGACTGTACCCGCAATGGACCATGCCCTTGAGGCCAACTCTAATGGCCCTCGCGGTTACATCCTGCCTGTTCGACTATAGAGGTAAGCGTACCGGGACAGCTCGGAGCAGGCCATTGTGTGCAATTGAAGTAGGCAGACATGGTACACCAATCGCAGCAGCTTGGACCCACTGAGACAGCCCCAGGGGGCTATATGAGTGTGGGAGGGAGACCGGCATTACCACAGCTTACAGGGACTGCTGCCTGGCATCCCTCAACAACACCTGCTGCTGCTGCCACCTGTCCACCTTCATGTCGACGACTCGGAAGATATGTCCAGCTCCACTCACCAGCGAGGAACTGGAGATCCTGGATTCCGAGCTCCACGCACACTGCCCAAGGCTATGTCTTGCAAAAGTTGTGTGTGTAAGACAACTACAGTGTGTGTGGGAGTGCATGTGGGGGACACACATGTCGTTGATCCGCAGCACTATGAGTCAGAGCCTGTGGGGTTCCAAAATGCACTGCTTACCATGCTTGCTACAGGTGGAAGGGGTATGTAGGCTCTCTGGTGCTTTCCCATGCATGTCCCTCCCGAGTGGTGGTACATGGCATTTACATGTCAGACATCCAGTGACGCAGCCACTTGGCAATGCAGGACTCAGGGCAGTTATTGCTTGTGTGAATGGCTGGCTGGGGCCCTGCTGGCCTTCTCAGTCTCAGCAGACCTGGGCTGCACATTGACCGCCCAATACTAGTAGGAAACAACACTGACTGTACAGTGGGTTACATGTGTCTTTAGTTCACAACCCTCCGGAAATGCGCATACTCAGCCCTCTCGATTGAACACTCCAGGCCTTGTGATAGGGATGTGTGTGAGAGATAGTGGCACTGAATGTGACCTCCATTGCGGGGTGAGCCATTCACAGGGCGAGTACGTTGAGGGCTGCGCAGTGTTGGACACAGTGAGTCCACCCACAAAGATGTGTTGCCTTGTGATCTATGTGTTGGTTTACCTGACAATGGACAGTAGATGTGGGCAGACTACACATTGCTCAATGTGCTGGCATCCTGCATGTGAATGGGATGGACAGGTACTGTGTACACACTCCCACCAGCATGCATTAACGTGTTGTGTACACATGCTGTAATGCCATGTCCGAGTACTTATTGGCGCTGTTACACATCTCTGAGTATATTGGATGGGTCAGCATCATGCCACTGTGATTGGTGGATGTGGGCGATGATGAGAAGTGTATGAGTGATATTCCAACCCTCTTGTGTACCATCCCTGCAGTTGGAAGTCCTCCAGCCCAAGGCCTTGTGATGAGCCATTGCATCCAAGTTGATGCCTCTGTGTATGTGTAACCGACAGTGCAGCCAATTCCACAAAGGGTGTGACGTCATCTGCCGGATGAGCGACTACGTGGCGGAGACGAATCGGGGGATGCCCCCTCGTATTGTCAGGTTAGCACGGCGCTGCATTTCACCACTAATGATCTGCATCTTGACAGTCAGACAGCCTGTGCCGGATGCACGTGTGTAGGGGCATCAGCAGCAAGCAAGTGTACAGTATAGTGGGATGGTGTCTTTTGGTGTGAGAGGCAGCATGTGTCCACAGCCTACCCATAATCTGGGTAATGTGATGTTTGCTGTGTGATGCAGTGGGTTGTAAGTGTACTCTGTGCTGGGTGCATCTGACATGCATATGCGATTCCTGAGGTCCAAGATGTAATTAGAGCACTCTGCAATGTCAATGCATTCAGAGTCGTAGCCCTCAGGAACAACCTGTAGTAGGCTGGAGTGGCAATTCACATGTATGTTTGAGGCACTGTGCCTACTCTGATTTCGTTCGGACATATGTGTGCGATGCCTCACCTCATATTCCTGGTACTTACACATCCGGAACACTGTGCAACAGTAGTTGTGCTCGTGCGCACGACCGGTGGAAGGCATGGGCACATGACCATTGTGGACTGTCATGTAGCAGTCTGTGTGAGTGGTGTCCCATTCTGCTCCATGCAGGTATGTCCTTGGCCTAATTACGTAGTGGTCATCCTTGCCACCATCAGGACAGTGGGTGTGCACACAGCGATTTGTGGCTATGGTCGCAGGGTGACACAGGCCGGGTGTTGTGCTATGTGCACAACACATGTGCCACTTATTAGCGGCTTCATTTTCTGTCCGCCAGCCATTACGTGTTGATTGTGGTGGCTGCATAAGATTGCACAGGTATCGTGCAACATGTGGGTTTGGGAATGTTCTGTGCTGCTTCCCTTGCACATGTCTGTTTAATTGATGCCAAATGAGTGAGGCCACCTCGCTCTCTCACATGTGGCATCTCCCGTGGGTGCTGAGGGACAGGGGACGGTCAACAGTGGTGAGGCATGGGATGAAGCAGCTGCACAGGAGCTGAGTGAGACAGATGTGACCAGCGCCTCGGAGGGGCCAGACGTGTGCTGGATGAATCACAGGCCGAGACGGCAATTTCTGCGTCATCTGAGGACAGAGGTGATGCATCCATGTTTGCTAGCACAGGGGACGTGGACTCTGGCTCCTCTTCAGCCACGCGGAGGCCAATGCCCGCCCTCCCATCTACTTCCACTGGTGCAACACGTGTCGGCACAAGGATGAAGGATAGAGTGTCCTTCACACCAGGCACAGCTGCCCCTGCACATGTGACCCCTGCTGCCCTCAGTGCTGGGTCTGTTGAGCTTGTGCGGCATCTCTGCGTGGGGCAGACGGCTGTCCTCAATTACTTCATTGCCCATGACATCACCTTGCCGCAGGTGACATAGTTCATGGAGGGCCTACATGTACGCGTGGGTGGGCTACACCAGACTGTCCAATGGTTGTCCTCCCCAGTCAAGGTGGTCCTTCAACTGGGCCAATATCAGGCTGACATTCCTGACCCTTTCTCAACCCCCTGGAAAGTGGCACATCTGACAACAGCAGGGCACGAGTCCTAAAAAATAGAAGTGGGGGACGCTGACGTCACGACAGGAAGTGACATCACGAAAGGTGGCTTGCACCGTCAGACTCATTGCCTCCCCTCGCTCAGCCATTATATGCTATTGCATCAGAGAAGCCAGCGCGTGCACCAGCAGCTCCGATCTCGCCCCAGAGAGGCCAAAGAGTGAATGTGTGGCTCGATTTGCTCCAGTTATCGTGCTCGCGGTAGAATGAGTGGTGGGACGCCGTCCACCCGCGTGGTACCCCGACTCGGGCCCTGGACAACAGTGACAATGCATGACAGTCTCCGGAGTCCGGATACACCACATGCAACACACAGAAGCCGTAGCGGCCCTAGCGGGACAGGCCGCAAACACCATCCCAGACGAAAGGTAGACCCACCCCGGCGCGCATAGTCATTACATCCGCTGCCATTGACAAGGGACCCATAGAGTGAGATATGGGCCTCAGGGTGACGGGCCTCCGAGCCATCCCCCGCCAACGAGTGTCATGCAACTCACACATATCGCAAGTCCAATAGGACACTTTGCCTGCACAGTCCAGGGCTCGAGTCGGGGTACCACGCGGGTGGACGGCGTCCCCACACTTGTTTTACCGTGAGCTCGTTGACTGGAGCAAGTGGAGCCACACATTCACTCTTTGGCCTCTCTGGGGCGAGTTTGGAGCTGCTGCTCACGCGCTGGCGTCTCTGATGCAATCGCATCTAAGGGGTGAGCGAGGGGCGGCAATGAGTCTGATGGCGCAAGCCACATTTCGTGACGTCACTTCCTGTCGTGACGTCAGCGTCCCCCACTTCTCATTTCGGACTTGTGCCCTGCTGCACACTGAGAATGTGTTGCCTGCCAGATGTGACCAGGAGAAGGGCGCCATGACCTCCCACCCACCAAGCTCCACTGCCATCCCGTGCCCTGGGTAGCCTGTGCAGGTGGACAATGTAGGGGATACACCTGGAGGACAGGGGATGTAAGTGCCTTGGCAAGGGCCGGGCAGACGCACAGCAGTATCCAGCATGTCCCCAGAGGGAGGGCTAACGTCTACACCTGATGCAGCATTGATCGTGTGCCCGCCTGTTGTGCCCACACGAGTTCACATTCATCCCCAGACAGGTGGGCTTTCCAAATTCCCAAGACAGTGGAATTGTACCCCTCCGGGATCCTCCCCACACAGTCTGTTTCAACACTGCATGAGTGCACCTACCCGTGCCACCCACCCACCTGGGCCAAGCAGCCCTCCCGCTTCACATGCCACATGTGTGTCTTCCACAGTTGTGCTCCTCTCTCAGGGGCGGACCTCCAACTGTCCCGTAGCACACAGACAGCACCGAGTCGGACTGGCATCCTGTTTGAATGGTAGGCACCCTCACACAACTACCTGTGACACAGTGGTGGCTGTAATGGCTATTGTGACTGCCATGGCAGTGTTGCTGGCCATGGCAGGGTACACTCACACACAATGCATGCGCAGCTTTTCGTATCACTACTCTGCACATCGGACTGGCCACTGTCCCTGGTGTTGAACAATATTGCCGCCTGTCTATGTAATCTGTGACTGGATGCTGTTGTTCCTGTAGTCGGTTGTGTCTGTGTAGTTGCTGATTGCAGTTGTTACTGTGTGTGCATAGTTAAGTGAGGCACATGCCTTGTATGGTACCTCAACAATTGCAATGTCTGGTCTCACATTCCAATGTGTTTTACACGTGGCTGGGACTTCACTTCCTTCAGACTCTGCTACTTGTGTGTGTGATGAAGAAGTATTTTAGTGACACGGATTGTCTGCATGTATTTGCTGGTATTTCATGGAAAATGTATACGTGTCATGTTTGCGTGCAAGCAAAGCACGGGGTGTGAGTCTGGCCACAGGATGACAGGTAGCATGTGCATAGTGTGCGGGTATGTGTGAGCTTACTTTCTGGGTGGCCAGCAGTGTAGGTGTATGTTAATCTTGTGATGAACATTGAGCCTGGGCACATGGGTTACTTTCAAAGTGTGCATTTGGGAGGTGTAGGTGTGTGTGGTGTGAAGTGTGTGACTTTGGGGTAGTGTTGGTGTGTGTGTGTGCACTCTGGCAATGTCGATTACACACATGTGTTACCCAGGGGCATGGTGGGTGTTTGTATCCGTGTTCAGGTCTGTGAATGTGAGCGCATGTGTGTATTGTATGTTGCACAGTGTGCAGTGTGTGGGTGTGTCCTTGCAGTTCAGGATGGCTCCTACTTAATATGTTTTGGCCATTGTGGGTCTGCAGGGTGTGTGACTGTCAAGATTGTGCCTGGTTTAATTAAGCATGTATGTGAGTTTCAGCAGTTCGTACTCACTGTGCGGACCTGCCCACCCACACTGATATCCTGTGTGTGTTTTGACATGCATTGCTGTAGCATGCTTCTTGCGTGGGTCCTACTTTTGCTTGATGAGTGTGATGTCCGACTGTGAAGGTAATTATACACATATGTAGGACTGTGCTTTGAAGTGACCAGCCCGTCAGTGTTAATGTGATGATCTGTTGGGCCACGTCAGAGTCTGACAATCAAAGGCCCACGACCTGTAGTATTTCACTAGGTCCACTGTGGCGGCAACTCATATGCATTGACATCCAATGTCACTGGACTACATGGTCATCTCACGACTCTCGTGTACTTCACACACTCTCATCCTCTCTCATTCGTACTTGTCTTCTAACAATAATTCTACAGAGTCACATATTTGCTTCGAGGCATGTATTTGGACTTACTTCCTCTGTGATGCTGTATAGTGGACACTACTGGCAGCAAAATGCATGTGGAGGATATACTTAGCATGATTACACATACGAAAGGGGGTACAGGTAGATGTAATTAGTTGTTGACTGTGGAATGGAGGCTTCAGGGTTACAACTGCCTTGCCCTTGCTATGCTAAAGTACATTTGGTAATTACTGATGGTCTCTGGGCTTTGACACAGACAGTATTCATTTAGCCTACCAGACAGCTTGACATCATAGGGACAGTTCATCTCAGTTCCATGGTACCGGTTTAGTACAATAGTGACTCCGACACACCTGCGTCAGGGGTGACATCAGGGCATGTGCCTACCTGCATGCAGCAGCGTCTCACCAGTTGTTGCAATGTGGTGGCTACTGAACATGACACTATAACTAGGGCCATGTTGTAGGGAGTTGCATTTGTTGTCCATGCAAAAGTCCTGGCACGGAAGTACAGACAAAGGTGAGGTGACAGTTCTCACGTACTACAGCAGACAGATAAGTGTGCACTGACAGGTGCATGTGTCCAGGTGCGCAGAATACATATTATGGCATAGTTGTTCATGCTGTATTGGCCATGTGGTTACTGTACACAGGTCCCATACCTCTGCCTCCCCCTGTTCAGGCAGAGACACGGGATATGGTGAGGAACAGGGTGCATGTCCCGAAAATGTCAGATGTCATGGCAGTGGAGTTGATGGTAAGGTGTTAGTTGCAGATTATATGGTATAGTTCTTGTACAGCTAACTGCCCACTCCGTGCGAAAGCCAAGCATGGGTACGGTGTTGAACATCAATGTTCAATTGGGGGTATTGAGTCGGGGACCCATGAATTGACAAGTTGACGTGTATGCGATACCTTCCAGCAGGGCATCCATCCCATTGATGGTAAACATGGTTGTCATCCAATGAAGCGGATGGTGGGTAGCAACGTGTTCGTCGTAAGTTGTCCCTTGTAGAATCCTGATGGGACATGTTGGATGACATTCGATGAAACTGTGATCCAGAAGACGCTGTGTGGAGGCACACTGGTCCCATTGCAGTGTGTCCCCGATTGCAGCCACAAACGCCATGCCCCCATACACTGAACAGATCCTGTCGTGGTCGTCCAGGGGTGCAAACAACTGTACCAAGTCCGACTTTGGACATGCCGGGTTGGAGAGACATAAATCCACAGGCCAGTGGAACGGACACCTCCGACAGTAGAAAACGGGGATGACGCAGCTGAACATTGCAATGCGGTAAGTTACTCGGTAACTTACATTCAGCATTGCCAGATTTGAACAGCCCACTATGTGTAGCAAGCTGTCACTGTACAGCTTGATCTGTCCGGCGTAGTTGAGGGTCACTGGTGCAACAGCCATATTGCTACAGGGTGATGTGATGGCGTGCTCCGGCTGCCTGAGCAGTCAGCAGAGTGCAGCCTCCGACGATGCTGGGAATTCTGGAATGGATGTACGGCGGCAGGACTTGGGGTATGGCTTGGGCGGAGGACACAGTCCCTCATCCCACATGCTTCTATGAATAGTCAAGGCCAGTGGTGTGTGACTCTTTCCAGATTACTTGCATTTGGTCCACATGGAGGAGTGGTATTATTGTATTTTGTGGTGTTATCTTTCTTTCATGTTGTGCGCTATCTGCCAGTGGACGTTTTACTCTGCATGGCTATGTTTTGCTTCTTGTTGGTACAATGGCTCCATTCTCCTGCATAATTAGTTGCAATGTTATTTCGGAGTAGGAATGGAAGGCCATTCAGTGCTATCTGCTCTCCCGTGTGTGGGCGGGACACTCCGTTGCCGCTGTACATTGCGGCTTCTGTGTGGGTGTAGTGATTGGGCACACCTGTTCTCAGGCAGCAGGGTTTTTCTATTTTGTACATTGCATGGGTTGTTATTGCGAGCAGGATGGTATAGGTATTTCTTGTTGAGACTGGCGTGCCTTTTCCGGACATTGTCGATATTCTGCGCTGTTATGTAGCAGCCGCCGTGTGCTTCTCCATGTTTTACACACAAGGGTGTGTCCTATTTTGCCATCACATTACTCCCCTGTTCGGGACACTTGTGTGACGTCAAGTTGACAACTGTGAGTTGTCGGTTGGGGACATGACTGATGCAGGAAGGCCACGTGACATGTGCCTTCAGGGTGGTGCTGGTGTGTGGGGTGTGTAGTTGTGACCCTGTGGTGTTTGTGTGCAGCCCATGCATGGCGCTGTCGTTGGCCCCTGTGTTGTGCGCATGTGTACCTGCGTCATCGCCGCTACGCTGCGGTGCCGTGACGGGGACGTCACTTCCTGGGCCCGGGTAGTGGGTGCCCAGGATGTTGCGAGTTGTGTTATTTTGACAGGTGGGACATGTGTGGATACAGTGGTGGATGTGTCCTGTCCACACAGGGGTGCCTCGGGGGGCCATGTACAGTTTTCCCGCCCTTGCATTGTGTGCAGTGTTTACGTGCCCTTGTTGTGTGTCTGCCTACCTGCGTCGTCGTGGCACGTTCACTCCTAGGTGGTGCATCAGGTAGAGCATGGGGATGGCCTGGAGTGCAGGGTTCATATCTGGGTGGGCCGCCTTTTCGGTCTCCGTACTGAACAGTCGGTTTTCCGCCTTGGTTTCTCGTGCGGTGTCTCTTTGCCGGTGAGGCTGTTTGGTTATGGCATCGTAATTTGTACGCCGGGCGGTACGTCATTTCGTCGGACGGTGTGTCTCCATTGGCTCGCGCAGCTACGTGACGGGCGCACTTTGATGGCGGGCGGCATCGCAGGCTTACGGGCGGTGTTTGCCTGACTTTTCACATCCTAATTTGGTGGGCGTGTGGGCCGTTGCTGGCGGACGGTAACTAGCGTTTTTTGCCTCCGACAGCACGGCGGTACTGCTTCCGCCCGACATCGTAATGGGCCCCAAAGTAAGTATGTATCTTAACTAACTAATAGAGTTCATTGATTAAACCTAAAAAAATTATTTAAAAAGTTAAACATATCTAACAAATATTTTTATTTTACTTCCTTCTACAGGCTACAACAGAAAAACAACAACGAAGAAATAAATTACATCAACTAAAAATAGTAAGTATTTTTTTTTTAAATACAAACAACTAAGGGGCCGATTCCGATTCGGGCCGGAATTCTCTCTGACCGAGCCGGACCCGGAGAGAATTCCGACCGAATCGGACCCTAGCAGTCCGACCGAACGAGTACGATGCGTTCGCATGCCATCGGACTCGATTCGGTCGGACTCCCATTGAAGTCAATGGGAGCCGGTCATACGACGCGTACGCGGGCTCCCATTGACTCAATGGGTGTGAGGCGGTCAAGGGCGCCCCCTACAGCGTGTACACGTCCATGCGCATCGCGGCGTACATGCACAGGTAGGGGAGACCCATGGGTCCCCCGTGTGTGCGACTCGTGCGACTACGCGTACAGGGGGGTCCGACGCGGACCCCCAAATTCCGGCTCCGACAGCTTTTTCGAGCCGGACGGCGCGAGTCGATCGGAGTGGTCGCGGCGCGCATCGTACTTACCCGGCCGGGAAACGTCTCCATAGCGCAGTGCGAGTCGTGTCCATGCGAGTCGGTCGGAGCGTGTTGGAGCCGCGTTCGAGTCGGTCGGAGATTTTGCGGGTGCCTGCATCGTACTCGCTCGGCCGGACCCGCGTACGATTCGGTCGGGAAACAGGGCTCCGAATCGGATCCGGTAAATCCGAATCCGATTCAGAGCACTACCGGCCGAGATCGGAATCGGCCCCTTAATATTATTAGGGACTATCTAAAGAAAACTAACAAACTAAATGCAAAATTTCAATAAAAATAACATTTTATTTTTTAACCAACAGAAAAAAATGAAACCAGTGAATAACCTACAAACTTTGAAAAATTATCCAACAAAAAAAGAAAAACAAGATATATGTAAGTATATTTTAAAACATAATAATAATATATAAATGTTTATTCTTCTCTAATTAATAATTAACATATATACATATAATTGCATTCACTAAAAGGAAAACTACTTTTGTGCTACATGGGCTATACTTATACACAAGAGAAAACAACCGAAAATAAAACCCACTGGAAATATCGTAAATACTACTCCAATTCTTGCTATGAGAGAGCAACAACATTAGAAACAAGTGTTATTAATGTTAGAGAACACAACCACCCCCCCAACGTCACAGAAAGTGAGGTTAGAGATGCATTAGAAAACATCAAAAACAAGCACCAGCTCACAACAAACCAGTACCCAAATATTAAAAATGCACTAACTTATGTTCCTGAACATGTAACAGGACAATTACCTTCTATCCCAACTCTAAAACGACTCATAGCCAGAACTAAAAGAACTACTGCTCAAACACCACCACCCCACCAAACTTTTGCAGAAATAGAAATATTACAAGAATACACAATCACACACAAAATTTTAAAATTCATTCTTTATGACAACAATAGTCACAAAAAGAATTATCATCTTTGCCACCAACATTCAAAAGTTAAAACAATGTGAAACATGGATGATGGATGGGACATTTATCAACTCTATACCATCCATGGCGAATATGAAGAAACTAACATCCCCTTCATATACGCCCTGCTCCCCAACAAACAAAATACTACCTACATAGAACTCCTTACAACAATTAAATAACAAACAGAAAACTACTTCCTACAAAAAATAATAATAGTTTTCGAGCAAGCAATGATTCAAGCAATTTTAAAAATATATCCACATACTGCGATACAAGGTTGCTATTATCATTTCAACCAAAATATATGCAGACATCTCCAAAAATCTACCCTAAGTATAGAATATGCCACAAACAGCAACTTTGCTCACCAAATAAAAAACTAAAAGCTCTGGCCTATGTACCAACAACAAAAGTAGCCAACCACTATAATATACTTATCGAAAGTCCTTTCTACCAAGCCAACGAAGCAAAACTAACGCCCTTGCTTGACTACTTAGAAATAACCCTGGGCGTAGTTTGCGTAGTAGCACTTCACGTAGCTATGCAAATTGTGTAGTGCGTAGCTGTGTGCTTGACTGCACTGTACAATAATTGCCAAAGGCATCTTGCACAGCGCAAGTTAAGATAAAATAAATATCTCTGTCTTTATATGCTAAAAATGCATATAGTTATTTCACATAAGTGAAAACGATAAATTAACAAGCAGTGAGAGAGGTGATCATTTTGGGATCCTCCCTAACCTAGGGACAGAACCAAGCAGATGCCTTGAAAACAAAAAGCACATCTTTTGAATGATTCGGTGGTGGTCCCATCCTCTTAGGACCACCCCAAGCACAGTTATTGGCAAAAATACAATCCCAACCAAAGGCCCTGCAAAGCATTATGGGACGAGATTAGCAGTGGGCAGTGAATATTATAGTATCCAATATCAAAATAATTCTACTAAAGAGCTGCAGTTCCACTAGTCGTTATTAGATGTCCTCACGAGTCAAATGCAAAAGCTTCATGAAAGGGTTTCAATGCTTTTGCATTTGACTCGTGAGGGACATCTAGTAACGACTAGTGGAACTGCAGCTTGATGTATTAATAATATCAATGCTTTTGCATTTGACTCGTGAGGGACATCTAGTAACGGCTAGTTGAACTGCAGATCTTTGTAGAATTATTTTGATATTGGACACTATAATATTCACTGCCCACTGCTAATCTCGTCCCATAATGCTTTGCAGGGCCTTTGGTTGGGATTGTATTTTTGCCCATAACTGTGCTTGGGGTGGTCCTAGGAGGAAGGGTCCACCACTGAATCGTTCACATGATATGCTTTTTGTGTTCAAGGCATCTGCTTGGTCCTCCCCCTAGGTTAGGGGGGACTCCAAAATCATCACCTCTCTCATTGCTTGATATTTTGTTGTCAAAGTTCACTTTTGTGAATTGGTTATATGCTTTTTAGCATAGAAAATTGCTTTATCAAAGCATTTGAAGGTGTTTATTATACAACTGCTACGCTATGTCAATTAGCACAGTTTTTCACTCTGCTACATGCAATTTGCGTAGTAGCACAAACTTTGCATGCTCCGTGAGCGTAGCGAAGTTGTACGCCCAGGATTACTTAGAAAACACCTGGGTAGGAAAACTACATAGGTCAGGGCACCGAAGACAACCCAAATACCCTGGTGGAATGTCCATGAAAACACTCTAGCACAAAAAGCTAAAACAAATAACGCAGTGGAAGGATGGCATAATGCCTTCCAAGTCACAATAGGATAAGTACAACCAATTCTCCACAAACTAATAAAAGCTGTCAAAAAAGAACAAAAAGGGATCATTACGATAGCGGTGAACCTGCCACCGGCAGCCTGCCGGTGGCGGGTTCACCGCCATCGTGCGGCCATTCTCTGCTCACCAGATAAGGATGGTGGGCGGTGTGATGGCAGACGGAAAGCCCGTCCGCCACGGTCTGACACAGGCAATCGTTACGATTGCCTGTAGGACCCAGCGAGCACACCCAGAATGAGGGCGGTGCCTAGCAGGCACCGTCCGCCACATTAGGATGCAGCATCCCCGCCAGCCTTTGAATGGCGGTTCAACCGCCATTCAAGGGCTGACGGGGATGTACTTTGGGGGCCCGTTGCGGGCCCTCCTTGTGCAGGGGCAATGTAATTGTGCACTTGGCCCCTACAGTTCCCTGCACCAGGTCGCAGGCACCGTGTGGTGCCTGCCACGTAGTGCAGGGAAATGCACAACCTGCATTTTTAACATTGTGGCGGGTGCTGCAGCCATCAGCACCCGCTGCAATGTCAAAAAAGCCTTTTGCGGCTGCCACAGTGGTGGTCGCATTGATTTGCTGTGCGGGACCGCCGCCATATGGCCGGGCGGTCCCGATTCCCGGGACGATGGCGGACGGACTTAAGTCTGTCCGCCGTCATAATGAGCCTCAAAGTTATCAAGAATTAAGGCTAGAACAATCCCTCACTAAAATAGGTCCTAAACTTAGTAAGCAAACAAAAACAATTTATGAACACCTACAATACAAAACTAGACTCTACTCAAACATCAAAGGACTAGAATACATGGACACAATAGCCAAATCTATACTCTAAAAATAAAATAATAGGAAACACCATGCAGCATTTAAATATTACAAAACAATAAAACAACATATTTCTACTCTTTTTTAAATTAATAATTAAAATTATGTCGTTTAATAATTAAAAATGTATGTATGTAACGTATATATGATATAATATAATTAATAAAATAAAAAAGAAACAAGCAAATAAAATGTTAACCAAAAACATTTCCCACCCATAATAATTAAAAATAACTCACAGTTTTGTCGCAGTAGATGGTCCTAAAAAATGAACAAATCCATAGCAGTTAAAACGAAATACGAATCCATGAATAATAGAATACCCCCAAAAAAATGTAAAAATACAACTGGAGAAAAAAGGCTCCAGCAATGCAATCCTCTCAATAACGAAACCCTCAAAACCCCGAAAATTTGTTTTAAAAAAAAAAACGCTCCAACAAACCCGAAAAATAAAAGGAAATGTCAAAAGTAATTTGTTTCAAAGAAACAAAATACATTTTCCTTTTTTGAAAAAAAAACGCGTCTTCAGCACCATAGCTTATCGAAACCGGAAACCTGCAAAAAGAAATAACAACACCCTCCCACATAAACACATACAAACCCACACACGTTAATTACAACATTAAATACAACATAACTAACACTATATAACACTCTACTACTCTTCAAAACCACGTCAAACACATCAAACACTAAACAACCAAAATACACAAAAAAGGACATTTAACACTAACAGCTCTACACTACCACTACCTTCCCTCTGCCCTAAAAGTACCAAAACGACCTAAAAACGAAATAGACAGAAAAATGGGCAAAAGAAAAGAAAATGGCCGCGCAATAAAAATGAAAAAAAGACTACCTCCCCATAGCCAAGAATGGAGAATTGAAAAAAAAAATTACATATATATTTTTAGATTTTGGAAAAATAATATAAGAATATAGAAAAAAAATTAAAAAATGGTTAAATATATATTAAATATTATATTATCACAAAACATAAAATATATTTAATATATATTAAAATATATATTTCTTTGACGTACTTACTTTCAACATATAAAATTACAATAAGACTACAATTATACTATTAAGACTTGTGAAAAATATTTGTGACAAAAATATATTTTTGAAACAAATTTGTAAATTATTTAATATATCAAATATTATTTAAAAATTATAATATTTAACATACTAAATAAGTACTTAAAACATATATAAACTATAACAATGTAAAAAATGTATTAAAAAAATATGTAAAAACAAATGTACTAAAATGTTTATTTTTCTTTAAAATAAATGAAAAATTACAAAACTTTAAAACTCTATAATAAAACTACATAGAACATACTTATTTTACTAATGCATAACTGTGTTTGGATAAAAATGTAACAGTTTTTCCAAATTGTTTAAACAAATATAAATGTATTTAACAATATATTTATAATTTTGTAAATATACATTACAAAGATATGTTAAA
This sequence comes from Calotriton arnoldi, assembly GCA_963921515.1. Lineage (NCBI taxonomy): Eukaryota > Metazoa > Chordata > Amphibia > Caudata > Salamandridae > Calotriton > Calotriton arnoldi. Next base: position 1,036,593 of record CAWUFW010005874.1, read on the forward strand.
ATGGTCTATGCTTTATAATGTATTCTGATTAACACCTAAGGGGCATATTATCAAGGGCTGGCGATATAATTATCGCCGCTTTAGCGTCCGTTTTCGGGCGAAAAGCGGCGATAATTATATCGCAATATCATCAAGGACACGCTAGCGCGTGTTTCCTTGATGTAGAGCCCGTTTTTTCACAGCCTCGCCTTGCATCGCTAATGAGATGCAAAGAAGGCGTGGCTGTGAAAACAACACATGTTAATATCGCGAAGGCAGCTTCGCGATATTAACAAGGAGGTGCAGTGATAAAAGAAATCGCGCTACCTCAGCTTTAACTCAGGAATTTAACGTCTGTTAAATTCCTGACTTAAGCATACTTTACATGGGAGATGGATTCTGCTGATATGACCACAGGGTCGTATCAGCAAGGTATCGCCGCTTTCCATGGAACATCGCTGGAAAACCAGCGATGTTCCATGGAAAACAAGCTATCGCAGGAATAATTATCGCCATTGCGCTATGCGTTGTTAATACAGCGCTAGCATGGCGATAATTATCTGCGGTAGCCGGCGATAACTATTCTCACGCTGTGAACGGCCAGCGATAATTATCGCTGGCCGTTGATAATATGCCCCTAAATTTGTTAAACTTTTTTATTATTATTTTCAAAACATTTTAAAGAAAAACTGAATAAAAACAATTTAATTGTGAACAACTAAAATAAATATACTTTATTGTGAATAAAAATGATAACAAAAAACTCACATATGTCTCCTTTTTATTTATAATTTCTGTATAAAATCAGAGAAAATGCTAAACAATAAAATTGAAACAATTACTATCCCAACTCCAAATAATAAACTAAACTCAGGGAAAGTGCTGGACAATAAACCATTAAAACTTATTATTGCAACTCCAAACAAACTAAACTCAGGGAAAGTGCTGGATAATAAGCAATAAAAAATTACTATTCCAACTCCAAACAAACTAAAATCAGGGAACGTCCTGGATGATAAAATATAAAAAATTACTATTCCAACTCCAAACCAACTAAAATCAGGGAAAGTGCTGGATAATAAACCATAAAAAGCAAATATTCCAACTCCAAACCAATTAAAATCAAGGAAAGTGCTGGATAATAAAATATAAAAAATTACTATTCCAACTCCAAACCAACTAAAATCAGGGAAAGTGCTGGATAATAAACCATAAAAAACTAATATTCCAACTCCAAACAACTATACACAGGGAAAGTGCTGGACAATAAACCATTTAAAATTACTATTCCAACCCCAAACCAACTAAAATCAGGGAAAGTGCTGGATAATAAACCATAAAAAGCAAATATTCCAACTCCAAACCAATTAAAATCAGGGAAAGTGCTGGATAATAAACCATAAAAAACTAATATTCCAACTCCAAACAACTATACACAGGGAAAGTGCTGGACAATAAACCATTTAAAATTACTATTCCAACTCCAAACCAACTAAACTCAGGGAAAGTGCTACATAATGTAAAATAAAATAAAAATATTACAAATAACAATTAACAACATTATGAAAAAACTAACATTTTTTTTTAAATCTATACAAAAAATTTATAAAATTTGGATATTTAACACAAAAAATGTTCAATATTTTTTTGTTTTTTTACAAAAAATATTAAATTTTAATATGTAATTCTAAATTCCCCAAGTTTTTTTATAAAATTTAAATTTCAAAATGTATTACAATTAAAAACCTTTAAACAAAGCTCTATGAACAAGTTTTTTCATAATAAATTATATTTTTTTACATTTTTAAAACAACCACAACAAAAAATAATATAATATACATACAAATAAAAGTATAATTTAAATTTAATTTTTTAATTTAAATGTTTTCATAATTTTTAAAAACATTTAAGAAAATTTTAATTTTTTAACCAAAAATATTTTTCATTAATATATTTTAAACAAATACATTAAAAACATACATTTTAACATTAAAAAATATATTTATACATATAAAATAAGTACTACCAAAATATTAAATATAATTTTTAACATAAAAAAGTTATTATTTACAACGACATTTTTAACATTGATATTTTAAAAATCGATATTTCTAACTTACACAAAAATTGATATTTTTAACAGCAATAAAACTTACCTCGATATTTTAAACCCTTCATATTCCTGACTCGAGATTTATGACAGTCGATATTTCTCCATTGATATTCTGTCTCTTCACCTGGCCTACCCTAGGGATGACTTTTATGTATTAAAAAAGAAGGTTTAGGCCTGTCTAAAGGTTTATATTGGCCTGTGTAGGCTGTTTCAGGATAGGGCATTAGCAAGACTTTCGCTGTGGAAGGTTCCTTTTCTAAAGAAACCTGATAGGCCGCAGAGTCTCCAGGGGCCACCTATCACAAAGTCGGTGATGCAGGTGTGGGACGGGGTGGCTACTAGAAGGGAGCTTACGACATTCCCCTCCCCGATGACGCCATTGTTGGAAAACAGGGAGTTTACTCCGGGGTTGGATGGCAAGGCTTTTTCAGCATGGCAAGCTATGCCCTGCAAGGCCGCAGGCCATATGTTTGACGTGGAGGGGATTATCCCATTCCCACAACTACGACAGGACTACACACTCCCAGAGACGGAACGGTTCCGTTATCTGCAAATAAGACACTGGCTACTCCACCCAGATATCCACTCAAAAGTCAATCAGGAACTGACGAAATATGAAAAATGGCTGATCACAAAACTAACCGATAAAAAACTGATCTCCGAGCTTTATGATATGTTGCGCCTGCCGGCCCCCGCACAACCCACTACTAGCCAGAAACGCTGGGCGACAGAAATAGGAAGGGATCTTATGAAGAAGGAATGGGTGGACATATATTATAGGGCTAAGCGCAGAGCGCGAAACACGGCTAGTAAAGAATCAGCGATCAAAATCGCCACGTACTGGTACCTGACTCCCGTGCCCCTTAACAAAGGGAACCCGGATCGCAGTCCTACTTGCTGGCGGGGGTGCGGGGAGGAAGGGACACTATTACACCTGTTGTGGGACTGTTCTGTTTTGTCCACGTATTGGCCCAAGATATTGGATGAGATAGATAAGCAGTTCGAGACACAGATCCCAAGATTCCCGGTTTATGTAGTATTAGGGTTGCCCAATCATTTAACGTTCCCTTTGAAGTCTCGCAAAGGAAAGCAGATGGGATTAGCTTTGGGAGCGGCGCTTCAAAATATTTTAACAGACTGTGGAACACAAACGACACCCACACATACAGGTTGGCTCCATAGACTATGGTATATCTTGGGGATGGAACGCATACACGCTTCCCTCACAAACTCCGAAGCCGGATTCAAAGAGGCCTGGAAATCACTTCTAACTCTGCTGTCAGCAGAATTCAATTAAATCACGGGTCCGAAGTACCTCCGTCTTCTCCGGATAACGGCGACAGACGAACCACCCAACACAAATTGAAATCTAGCCTGGAACACTCTCTTACACCAGTTTCACCATAGCGATAGGTAATGCGAATACCAGTATTGGGGAGGGTGGGGTGGGTGGGGGGATCTGTTTGAACTTTTCGGGGTAAGCCTCTTTATTTTCTTTTGTTATCACTCTTTTCTTCTTTAAGAACAATGTGCGCCTCACAAGCATACTGTGGATTATGTTGGATAACACTTGTAACAGCAGCACTAAATGTCATAGAAAATATATTGGAGATATGGTGTACACTAAGGGGCCGATTCCGATTCGGGCCGGAAAACATACCGACCGACTCGGTATGGGAATATAGTCCGACCGACACGTACCGGCGTTGCCCGACCTGGGTAGTACGATGAAATGCATGTGAATCACAACCGACTCGTACGGAACACAAACCGAACGACCGAACCGCACGGAAACCAGCTATCCGGCCGGGAAACCACGCGAATCGAACCGACCGACACGCACCAGGAATGAGCCCGAACAAAACGTACCCGCGAACTCCGACCCGCGCAGTACGATGTAATGTGTGGAAAACCAGACCGAGTCGCACGGAGCTCAAGCCGTACGACCGACACGCATACAAAAGCCAGCCGAAGGAAGCCAATACTCGGCGACCGACGCGTACGCCGCACAATAAACCTAGCAGAAACACAGCGTGAACGACTCGGAGAAGCTCGCACGAGACAACTGCAGCGTCCTACTCGGTCAGAAGAACGTCTCCTACATGCACAAAAAATACAAAGGGAAAAATAAAAAAAAAAAGGGCCAAACAAGCAATGACAAAGTCAATAAATACAGGGAAAAAACATGGAACAAGGACACACCCCCAACTCCACCCATATAAAGGCCACAAATCCCTACCATGATCCTTTGCAAATTCAACTGACCTGCCAGCACAGAACACCATCAGACAGCAACCACAGACACACTCACAGCTCATCCATCACACAAGCCACACACCATTAGCACCTCAACAAATAGCACCCTCACATACACCCAGCAAAACCTACACTCACACACCCTCACTTGCACACCCACACACACATCAATCACCACCACCACCCATCACCATGCCCCCAAAGAAGAATCCAAAGTTCCTAGACAGTGAATTGGAAGTCCTGGTAGATGAGATCCTCAGGGTAGAGCCACCGTTGTTTGGTACATTGGTCCAACAGACCCCCATGTCGCTGAAAACCAAGATGTGGGAGAGGATCGTCGACAGGGTCAATGCACAATCACCATGTTTGCGCACAAAGGAAGACATCCAGAACAGGTGGTATGGTGTGCGCAGGAGGGTCAGGGACCTACTAAAGAAGGATTACATCTTGAGTCAGCGCACCGGCAGTGGCCCTCCTGCCAAACCACTATACCTCAGGCCCTGGGAGGAGAAGGTGCGGGCCATCCTACCACCAGTGAGCGTATATGGACTATCAAACATCCCAGAGCCTGGTGAGTACACAACTAATATACCCAATATTGTGTGACAATACACACACATCACTGTCAAGGGGATAGTCAAACCATGCACCCTTAGCAAATCCACGGCAACCAAAAGATAATCACCCCAAGATTTGTCTGTCAGATAAACACAATACATGCCATCTCATAGTGATATGTAACTGTGTCATGATATGTACAAACCTAACTACAAATACAGCAAGGCAGTGGCACAAATATAACCAACAAACACAGTTAGACATTTTGCCACCACTAGAACACCACCTCACAGGAAGCTCACTGAAAGGAAGGAATTATGTGTATGCTGGTGAAGTCAGTATAGCCAATAGCATGATGGGAGTTGTAGTCACAGATATTGCTCACCCTCACAATTGGCCCATCAACACCACTCTCAACCATGCTCACATCACAGGGAGTGGAAAACAACTGACAAGATGGCTGACACTGGGTACTGCTGTGGGGAGCACAAGGCCCTGCTGGGAACTGTGCACCAACCAACAGCAGGACACCACTGACTGACATCCTGAAAGCCAACTTGCACTCCCTGCAATGGAAGCACGTTCCATGGTGGGATATCTGGCTGGGTGGGAAGGAGGACTGACAGCTCTGACCATAGTTACAAGCAGCTTTTCTCACACACCCCTTAACACAAACTCCACACAACTCACCTGGGAGAATGCAATGCCTCACACTCCAATTAAATATCCCACAAAGAACCACCACCCTGGGTTATGCTGTGTGAAGCACAGGGACACTCTTGGGACTTGTAGCCAAACAAACGCCAGGACAACACTGTCAGCCATCCTGTCAGCACAGGCACACTACCCCACAGGGAAGCAGAGTCAAAAGGAAGGAAGTATGGGCATGCTGGGAAGGGGGGTGTAGGCACTAGCATGATGGGAGTTGTAGTCACAGATATTGCTCACCCTCACAATTGGCCCATCAACACCACTCTGAACCATGCTCACATCACAGGGAGTGGAAAACAGCTGACAAGATGGCTGACACTGGGTACTGCTGTGGGGAGCACAAGCCCCTGCTGGGAACTGTGCACCAACCAACAGCAGGACACCACTGTCAGCCATCTTGCCATTGCTGTCACACTCACACACAGTGAAGTCGACTCAAAAGGAAGGAAGTATGGGCATGCTGGGAAGGGGGTGTAGGCAATAGGATGATGGGAGTTGTAGTCACAGATATTGCTCACCCTCACAATTGGCCCATCAACACCACTCTGAACCATGCTCACATCACAGGGAGTGGAAAACAACTGACAAGATGGCTGACACTGGGTACTGCTGTGGGCAGCACAAGCCCCTGCTGGGAACTGTGCACCAACCAACAGCAGGACACCACTGTCAGCCATCTTGCCATTGCTGTCACTCTCACACACAGTGAAGTCGACTCAAAAGGAAGGAAGTATGGGCATGCTGGGAAGGGGGGTGTAGGCAATAGCATGATGGGAGTTGTAGTAACAGATATTGCTCACCCTCACAATTGGCCCATCAACACCACTCTGAACCATGCTCACATCACAGGGAGTGGAAAACAACTGACAAGATGGCTGACACTGGGTACTGCTGTGGGGAACACAAGCCCCTGCTGGGAACTGTGCACCAACCAACAGCAGGACACCACTGTCAGCCATCTTGCCATTGCTGTCACACTCACACACAGTGAAGTCGACTCAAAAGGAAGGAAGTATGGGCATACTGGGAAGGGGGTGTAGGCAATAGAATGATGGGAGTTGTAGTCACAGATATTGCTCACCCTCACAATTGGCCCATCAACACCACTCTGAACCATGCTCACATCACAGGGAGTGGAAAACAACTGACAAGATGGCTGACACTGGGTACTGCTGTGGGGAGCACAAGCCCCTGCTGGGAACTGTGCACCAACCAACAGCAGGACACCACTGTCAGCCATCTTGCCATTGCTGTCACACTCACACACAGTGAAGTCGGCTCAAAAGGAAGGAAGTATGGGCATGCTGGGAAGGGGGTGTAGGCAATAGCATGATGGGAGTTGTAGTCACAGATATTGCTCACCCTCACAATTGGCCCATCAACACCACTCTGAACCATGCTCACATCACAGGGAGTGGAAAACAACTGACAAGATGGCTGACACTGGGTACTGCTGTGGGGAGCACAAGGCCCTGCTGGGAACTGTGCACCAACCAACAGCAGGACACCACTGACTGACATCCTGAAAGCCAACTTGCACTCCCTGCAATGGAAGCACGTTCCATGGTGGGATATCTGGCTGGGTGGGAAGGAGGACTGACAGCTCTGACCATAGTTACAAGCAGCTTTTCTCACACACCCCTTAACACAAACTCCACACAACTCACCTGGGAGAATGCAATGCCTCACACTCCAATTAAATATCCCACAAAGAACCACCACCCTGGGTTATGCTGTGTGAAGCACAGGGACACTCTTGGGACTTGTAGCCAAACAAACGCCAGGACAACACTGTCAGCCATCCTGTCAGCACAGGCACACTACCCCACAGGGAAGCAGAGTCAAAAGGAAGGAAGTATGGGCATGCTGGGAAGGGGGTGTAGGCACTAGCATGATGGGAGTTGTAGTCACAGATATTGCTCACCCTCACAATTGGCCCATCAACACCACTCTGAACCATGCTCACATCACAGGGAGTGGAAAACAGCTGACAAGATGGCTGACACTGGGTACTGCTGTGGGGAGCACAAGCCCCTGCTGGGAACTGTGCACCAACCAACAGCAGGACACCACTGTCAGCCATCTTGCCATTGCTGTCACACTCACACACAGTGAAGTCGACTCAAAAGGAAGGAAGTATGGGCATGCTGGGAAGGGGGTGTAGGCAATAGGATGATGGGAGTTGTAGTCACAGATATTGCTCACCCTCACAATTGGCCCATCAACACCACTCTGAACCATGCTCACATCACAGGGAGTGGAAAACAACTGACAAGATGGCTGACACTGGGTACTGCTGTGGGCAGCACAAGCCCCTGCTGGGAACTGTGCACCAACCAACAGCAGGACACCACTGTCAGCCATCTTGCCATTGCTGTCACTCTCACACACAGTGAAGTCGACTCAAAAGGAAGGAAGTATGGGCATGCTGGGAAGGGGGGTGTAGGCAATAGCATGATGGGAGTTGTAGTAACAGATATTGCTCACCCTCACAATTGGCCCATCAACACCACTCTGAACCATGCTCACATCACAGGGAGTGGAAAACAACTGACAAGATGGCTGACACTGGGTACTGCTGTGGGGAACACAAGCCCCTGCTGGGAACTGTGCACCAACCAACAGCAGGACACCACTGTCAGCCATCTTGCCATTGCTGTCACACTCACACACAGTGAAGTCGACTCAAAAGGAAGGAAGTATGGGCATACTGGGAAGGGGGTGTAGGCAATAGAATGATGGGAGTTGTAGTCACAGATATTGCTCACCCTCACAATTGGCCCATCAACACCACTCTGAACCATGCTCACATCACAGGGAGTGGAAAACAACTGACAAGATGGCTGACACTGGGTACTGCTGTGGGGAGCACAAGCCCCTGCTGGGAACTGTGCACCAACCAACAGCAGGACACCACTGTCAGCCATCTTGCCATTGCTGTCACACTCACACACAGTGAAGTCGGCTCAAAAGGAAGGAAGTATGGGCATGCTGGGAAGGGGGTGTAGGCAATAGCATGATGGGAGTTGTAGTCACAGATATTGCTCACCCTCACAATTGGCCCATCAACACCACTCTGAACCATGCTCACATCACAGGGAGTGGAAAACAACTGACAAGATGGCTGACACTGGGTACTGCTGTGGGGAGCACAAGCCCCTGCTGGGAACTGTGCACCAACCAACAGCAGGACACCACTGTCAGCCATCTTGCCATTGCTGTCACACTCACACACAGTGAAGTCGACTCAAAAGGAAGGAAGTATGGGCATGCTGGGAAGGGGGTGTAGGCAATAGCATGATGGGAGTTGTAGTCACAGATATTGCTCACCCTCACAATTGGCCCATCAACACCACTCTGAACCATGCTCACATCACAGGGAGTGGAAAACAACTGACAAGATGGCTGACACTGGGTACTGCTGTGGGGAGCACAAGCCCCTGCTGGGAACTGGGCACCAACCAACAGCAGGACACCACTGTCAGCCATCTTGCCATTGCTGTCACACTCACACACAGTGAAGTCGACTCAAAAGGAAGGAAGTATGGGCATGCTGGGAAGGGGGTGTAGGCAATAGCATGATGGGAGTTGTAGTCACAGATATTGCTCACCCTCACAATTGGCCCATCAACACCACTCTCAACCATGCTCACATCACAGGGAGTGGAAAACAACTGACAAGATGGCTGACACTGGGTACTGCTGTGGGGAGAACAAGCCCCTGCTGGGAACTGGGCACCAACCAACAGCAGGACACCACTGCCTGACATCCTGAAAGCCAACTTGCACTCCCTGCAATGGAAGCACGTTCCATGGTGGGATATCTGGCTGGGTGGGAAGGAGGAATGACAGCTCTGACCATAGTTACAAGCAGCTTTCCTTACACACCCCTTAACACAAACTCCACACAACTCACCTGGGAGAATGCAATGCCTCACACTCCAATTAAATATCCCACAAAGAACCACCACCCTGGGTTATGCTGTGTGAAGCACAGGGACACTCTTGGGACTTGTAGCCAAACAAACGCCAGGACAACACTGTCAGCCATCCTGTCAGCACAGGCACACTACCCCACAGGGAAGCAGAGTCAAAAGGAAGGAAGTATGGGCATGCTGGGAAGGGGGTGTAGGCAATAGCATGATGGGAGTGGTAGTCACAGCTCAACATCCCCCACCCACATGGCCCAGCAAGCTCACACTGAAGCATGCACACCTCACAGGCAGTGAAAAGCCACTTCAAAGATGTCTGACACTGGCCTCAGCTGTGGGGAGCACAAGGCCCTGCTGGGAATTGTGCAACTACCAACAGCAGGACACCACTGACTGACATCCTGAGAGTCAACCTGCACACACTGCAAGGGTGGCATGCTTCATGGTGGGATAACTGGGCTGGGGGGAGAAGGAGGGCCCGATGTCCACCAAATACCACCAATACTGGCCATGCACACACCTCAACATTCACATTGAAAAGCTTCAGGTTGGCAGGACAATGTGCTACACCAATATCAACCTCTGACTGTGACAACTGAGGACAATGCAATGTACAGGCCCGCATCCAGAGGTACAGTCACAACTGTCAGGTGTGTGAACCATTGATGCCTGTAGAAACATAACATACATTGTGTGTCTCTTCCAAAACAGGTGATGATGGGGACACAGCAGCAGACGATGAGGAGTCCCTGTCCCAGGCTCCGGGGGACACTGAGCTCACTGGTGTGGAACAGCCTCTGCCCTCCTCGGATGGCGCAGACCTACCTGGCCCCTCCGGTGTGAGTCATCATGCAGCACCAGCAGGACCAACATCTGCACCCCCTGCACCCACCCCTCCAACAACTGCCAACACACAGACCACCCCTGCCAACACAGACAGACCAAGGACCACCGATGACAACAGCACAGGGACCCCGGTCCAACGTGGAGCAACGGACAACGACCCCAGTAACAACCCACAAGTGGGCCTACGGTCACCTGTGCGTGCCACCGCAGGTCCGGCACATGTCGCCAGGGGTGGTGGGAAGGGTGGTAGACATAGGTCGCTGTTTGCAGAGGGGTCTGGACTGCATGATGACCCACAACTGGCACGCATTGCTGATGCGTACCAGAATAGCACCGGAGAGGTCAGCCAGGTAGTGGGGATCCTCAAGGACATTCAACAGCAGCAGGCTGCCCATCATGCCCGCTTGGACTCACACATGTCCCGTGTGGAGACACACATGTCTGGCATGGAGTCCAAGTGGGACACATTGGAAGAACTGACAGCGGTGCATAGGGACATATTGACATGCCTCCGCCAGATTAGCACCAACATGGCCACACCTCCCTGTGTGCCCACAACATCTGGTGCTGCAACAACTGCAACTGCCACAGGGAGGGAGGATGACTCTGGCGGAGAGTCCTCTGCACCGCAGCAGCCTGCACGTGAGGGTCCCCCGAAAGAAGCGGGGTCGTCCGAGGAAGGAAAACTGAGAGGCCGATGGCCATGTACATCCCCCAGGAACCCAACACCTGTTCTGGAAAATCTCCTTTGTGTGCAAACTGTCCACCCTGTCGAATGCAACCCAACTCTCCCACATGACATGGGGAGCTTAAGTTGGCCCAATGTATCAGATGACTGTGGACTTTACTCAGGACATTTCTGCTACCAAGACTTCCAACTCATCTGGGAACTTTGGATTACAATCCCAATGTACAGCACCCACCATCCTGTGCACTATCCTCACACATGTATGGAAATAAACTCACTAATACACCATACTTGCCTCTGTTGTGATTCCAACGTGGTTTCTGTCATGGAGATGGTGATCTGCTAAATGACACTGTGCATGCTAACTGCTACAGCAAGTTCAACACCGTCATGTGAGTCATGGCGACGTGACACATATGAGGGAGACACACCACTAGGGCTACACAACACATACACACCAGGGCCATCAGACTTATCGCCTACACTGATGTTGCCAGGAAATACAGTGGAATGCACAGACACCACACCTATTCACAGTCTGTGTTAACTAGCCCACAGGTGCAGTAAGCACATGTCAGTCAGATGTGTGACCACAGACAACGCACATCCCAAAGTGAAGCACAGGTTTATTACACATTTGCAACATGTTGTTTCCACTACAGATGCAAGGTAATCCTACGTGGCAGGGGCCACACAGTCAACAAGTGTAGAAGAAAGAAAGTCCAGGGGTGTGTGGCACATCACCTGTAGGGAAACGACTGCTTCCACCCTGGAAGTTGAATCATGGTGTCGGGGGATCACAGTTCACCAAACAACTCTGAAAGTACCCTGTGAAGGACAGACATGACACACAGTCAAAAGCACTGAAGAACAGGACAGAACTGCAATACTCATGGCCAATACATGTCACAAGATACTCACAGAAAACCAAGTTAGCATGTCAACACTGTTGGGGAGTACAGACTACCTGTAAGGACACATCGCTGCACGCTTCCAGTCAAGTAGCACATGGCCACACTCAAACAGCACCAGAGCACCACCAACACATATCACGCAAACTCACATCATTGGCATGACAACTCTCTGGATACTCACATTCAGCTGAAGAAGTTGGTGATGAGTTGTGTGCGGACATCACCATCATCATCATCATCATCACTGGCATCGTGGCCCAGGCCAGGATCCTCCACAGGTGGCGGATGTTGGTCATCGTCATCCAGGATGAGAGGCAACTCCTTCCGCACTGCCAGGTTGTGTAGCATGCAGCAGACGATGACAATCTTGCACACCTTTGCTGGGGCATATGGGAGGGCCCCTCCTGTCTTGTCCAGGCAGCGGAAGCGGCTCTTCAGGAGACCAAATGTCCGCTCGATCACTCTCCTGGTCCGACCATGTGCCTCATTGTAGCGCATCTGGGCTGGTGTCACAGGGTTCCTGAGGGGTGTCAGCAACCACGGCATGTTGGGGTATCCGGAGTCACCTACAGACAGACAATTGCACATTAGCTGAGTTGGAAAAGAGGGCGGAATACAACATAGCAGAACACACACAATGGTACAAAGTCAGTACACACCGACAAGCCAGGCACGCTGGTTCTGCATCTGTGACATCATCCTCGGGATGCGACTACTCCTCATCACGTAGGCATTGTGTGCCGAACCAGGGAAACGGGCACACACATGTGAGATGCACATATCTGCAAGACATACCACCAGAGCATTGATCGAATAATAATGTTTCCTGTTCCTGTATGCCTGCTCATGTGCCTGTGGTGGTACCAAGCGATACAAAAGGGGATGATGGACGGAACGTTTAAGCCAATCAAACACTCACCCCAGTCAACTGATCTGGGTTTAATCCATCATCATTCTTTAGCTCACTCCACCACCCCAGTTCAGACATGGCCATATGCAAATCAGTCTGACCCTGTGCCTCATGGGAACAGTCCAGCCCGAACTGCCAAGCCATGTCTTCCCTGGACCGGAAACAAGCATCCTAGGACCGGTTTCTGTCATTCCAGCCGTCATCAGCCAGGCTTGCTTGAATCCAGTGGCAAAGTGAGCAAGGGACCCACGTCTGGGCATACCCCGCCAACTTAGGGCTGAACAAGCGATACAAAGGGGATGATGGACGGAGCGCTTGAGCCAATCAAACACTCACCCCAGTCAACTGATCTGGGTTTAATCCATCATCATTCTTTAGCTCACTCCACCACCCCAGTTCAGACATGGCCATATGCAAATCAGTCTGACCATGTGCCTCATGGGAACAGTCCAGCCCGAACTGCCAAGCCATGTCTTCCCTGGACCGAAACAAGCATCCTAGGACCGGCTTCTGGCATTCCAGCCGTCATCAGCCAGGCTTGCTTGAATCCAGTGGCAAAGTGAGCAAGGGACCCACGTCTGGGCATACCCCCGCCAACTTAGGGCGAACAAAGCGATACAAAAGGGGATGATGGACGGAACGTTTGAGCCAATCAAACAGATCAGTTGACTGGGGGTGAGTGTTTGATTGGCTCAAACATTCCGTCCATCATCCCCTTTGTATCGCTTGGTCGCCCTAAGTTGGCGGGGGTATGCCCAGACGTGGGTCCCTTGCTCACTTTGCCACTGGATTCAAGCAAGCCTGGCTGATGACGGCTGAAATGCCAGAAACCGGTCCTAGGATGCTTGTTTCCGGTCCAGGGAAGACATGGCTTGGCAGTTCGGGCTGGACTGTTCCCATGAGGCACAGGGTCAGACTGATTTGCATATGGCCATGTCTGAACTGGGGTGGTGGAGTGAGCTAAAGAATGATGATGGATTAAACCCAGATCAGTTGACTGGGGGTGAGTGTTTGATTGGCTCAAACGTTCCGTCCATCATCCCTTTTGTATCGCTTTGGTCGCCCTAAGTTGGCGGGGGTATGCCCAGACGTGGGTCCCTTGCTCACGTTGCCACTGGATTCAAGCAAACCTGGCTGATGATGGCTGAAATGCCAGAAACTGGTCCTAGGATGCTTGTTTCTGGTCCAGGAAGACATGGCTTGGCAGTTCGGGCTGGACTGTTCCCATGAGGCACAGGGTCAGACTGATTTGCATATGGCCATGTCTGAACTGGGGTGGTGGAGTGAGCTAAAGAATGATGATGGATTAAACCCAGATCAGTTGACTGGGGGTGAGTGTTTGATTGGCTCAAACGTTCCGTCCATCATCCCCTTTGTATCGCTTTGGTCGCCCTAAGTTGGCGGGGGTATGCCCAGACGTGGGTCCCTTGCTCACTTTGCCACTGGATTCAAGCAAGCCTGGCTGATGACGGCTGAAATGCCAGAAACCGGTCCTAGGATGCTTGTTTCCGGTCCAGGGAAGACATGGCTTGGCAGTTCGGGCTGGACTGTTCCCATGAGGCACAGGGTCAGACTGATTTGCATATGGCCATGTCTGAACTGGGGTGGTGGAGTGAGCTAAAGAATGATGATGGATTAAACCCAGATCAGTTGACTGGGGGTGAGTGTTTGATTGGCTCAAACGTTCCGTCCATCATCCCCTTTGTATCGCTTTGGTCACCCTAAGTTGGCGGGGGTATGCCCAGACGTGGGTCCCTTGCTCACTTTGCCACTGGATTCAAGCAAGCCTGGCTGATGACGGCTGAAATGCCAGAAACCGGTCCTAGGATGCTTGTTTCCGGTCCAGGGAAGACATGGCTTGGCAGTTCGGGCTGGACTGTTCCCATGAGGCACAGGGTCAGACTGATTTGCATATGGCCATGTCTGAACTGGGGTGGTGGAGTGAGCTAAAGAATGATGATGGATTAAACCCAGATCAGTTGACTGGGGGTGAGTGTTTGATTGGCTCAAACGTTCCGTCCATCATCCCCTTTGTATCGCTTTGGTCGCCCTAAGTTGGCGGGGGTATGCCCAGACGTGGGTCCCTTGCTCACTTTGCCACTGGATTCAAGCAAGCCTGGCTGATGACGGCTGAAATGCCAGAAACCGGTCCTAGGATGCTTATTTCCGGTCCAGGGAAGACATGGCTTGGCAGTTCGGGCTGGACTGTTCCCATGAGGCACAGGGTCAGACTGATTTGCATATGGCCATGTCTGAACTGGGGTGGTGGAGTGAGCTAAAGAATGATGATGGATTAAACCCAGATCAGTTGACTGGGGGTGAGTGTTTGATTGGCTCAAACGTTCAGTCCATCATCCCCTTTTGTATCGCTTTGGTCGCCCTAAGTTGGCGGGGTATGCCCAGACGTGGGTCCCTTGCTCACTTTGCCACTGGATTCAAGCAAGCCTGGCTGATGACGGCTGAAATGCCAGAAACCGGTCCTAGGATGCTTGTTTCCGGTCCAGGGAAGACATGGCTTGGCAGTTCGGGCTGGACTGTTCCCATGAGGCACAGGGTCAGACTGATTTGCATATGGTCATGTCTGAACTGGGGTCGTGGAGTGAGCTAAAGAATGATGATGGATTAAACCCAGATCAGTTGACTGGGGGTGAGTGTTTGATTGGCTCAAACGTTCCGTCCATCATCCCCTTTTGTATCGCTGTGGTGGTACCAAAGCCACATGTTTCCCATCAATGGAGCCAATGACATGTGGCATCCTCCCCAGGGCATAGAAGTCACTCTTGACGTCAGTGAGTTGTTGACGGTTAGGGAAATAGATGTACTGGTTCAGGCATCTCCATATTGCCTCCAAAACATCGCGTAGCACACGGCTGAACATAGTCTGTGACATCCCACCAGCAGACGCCACAGTGTGTTGAAAGGTACCGGTGGCAAAGAAGTGTAGGGCTGCCATCACCTTCACCTTGGGGGTCAGCGCTGTAGGGTACGGCCGGCCAGGTTGCAAATGTGGGGCCAAGCGCACTGCCAAATCCTCAATCAGCTGCCTGGTGAAGCGGTACCGTCGGATGGTGTCACGTTCCACCATCGTTGCAAGGTCAGGGAATGGTCTATGGTCAGCTGGTGCCCTGCAGTGCATAGGTGAAGAAAGAAAGATTGTCAGTCACCCCACATATGTGGCATTGACCATACTCAATATCACATGATACATCATTACGAGACACAAGTACTTGATGTGTGTGCCGTTCTGTATGGACATATGTGGCACCTACATGGCCATCATCTAACATCTCAGTTCAACATGTGTTGACAACAGGTTCCAGGTTGTGCTATGGGAAACCATTAGGCTGTGTCACAGTCCCCAATTACTACTGTCACGTTCCAAACACACACCACAGTGACATGTCTGGACAGATGCGCCACAGGCATCACAGCTCATTGACAGGTAGATTCCCAGGGACCCTGTCTTGCCACATGGACACTGGCATGACATGGCGTATCATGTACACGTCAGAAAAACAAACATGACTCCCACAGGTAGAGGCCCCTGTTGCCTCTGCAGGACAGACATGGACGTCTGTGACACACACACGCACAACATCAAAGTCCATGCACAAACAACGTGGATGTGGAGACTGTCTCCCATTGTGCACATGGAATCAGAGACATCGGAAACACAACATGCACACAGACTGTGGAGGGCCATCACTATTGTGGCAATGGGTCACCCTGTGACGTACATACCTTCCCACATGGGACTCTGGGGGTATGTGACATGACATACACATACACAACCTGGAAATGTGACCATGCCACATGCTCTGAAATGAACAGTTGCACATCACAGTGGTCATGTGCACAACACACAAAGGATCCTGTCCCCATGAACACGTGCACAGCCTGGGAGTGGCAGCCCCCAAGTGCCACCCCAAAAACCACATGTTGACCCCCATACACAGAAAAGGTAATGCAGCCTTACATGCCTTAGGATACAGTGTGGACAGGCTGTGGTGTTGTAGGTGTGCCCCTGAGTCCCTGGCAAGTATATGTTACTTGCATACGTTCACCAGTGACAAGCATGGTGACATATGCGAGTGACCTGTACAGGGACGCGTCGTACAGCAATGGACCGATCGGTGTGCACGCACTGGCCATTGCATCTGTTGTGAGCGGGTACGCGTTGTTTCCCGGAACACGCGTTATACAGCAATGGACCGATCGTTGTGCACGCACTGGCCATTGCATCTGTTGTGAGCGGGTGCGCGTTGTACAGCAATGGACCGATCAGTGTGCACGCACTGGCCATTGAATCTGTTGTGAGCGGGTACGCGTTGTACAGCAATGGACCGATCGGTGTGCACGCACTGGCCATTGAATCTGTTGTGAGCGGGTGCGCGTTGTACAGCAATGGACCGATCGGTGTGCACGCACTGGCCATTGCATCTGTTGTGAGCGGGTGCGCGTTGTACAGCAATGGACCGATCGGTGTGCACGCACTGGCCATTGCATCTGTTGTGAGCGGGTGCGCGTGGTTTCCCGGAATACGCGTTGTACAGCAATGGACCGATCGGTGTGCACACACTGGCCATTGAATCTGTTGTGAGCGGGTACGCGTTGTACAGCAATGGACCGATCGGTGTGCACGCACTGGCCATTGCATCTGTTGTGAGCGGGTGCGCGTTGTACAGCAATGGACCGATCGGTGTGCACGCACTGGCCATTGCATCTGTTGTGAGCGGGTGCGCGTTGTACAGCAATGGACCGATCGGTGTGCACGCACTGGCCATTGCATCTGTTGTGAGCGGGTACGCGTTGTTTCCCGGAATATGCGTTGTACAGCAATGGTCCGATCGGTGCGCATGCATTGGCTAGGGCCTGGCATGGCAACGGACGCGTTTTCGAAGCTTCAACGAGTCTGATGCAGTGAATTCAGTTGGCCAGCCACAACAATGTTGCAAATTCATGGGTGTCATGAAGTTTAACTTTTGAAGGATGCTGTGGGCGTGTATAAGTGGTGCAATTCCATGGATTGGCCAGATTCAGAAGATGCAAACGACTTGGACCTATCACTTTGGACACATGGACAGTATCTGCCTCTGCAGCACACATATAATGCTGGCTGTTCCCCTGAGAGCTCACTTGCCTGCACTACATGCTCCAGGACGACATCTGCCACCAACACTGCTGCTGTCTCTGCATCCTCTGGCTACTGCAATGGCACGTACTGTGGAGAGAGCCCCAGCATTCAGCACTGAGGAAAACCAGGCCCTGCTGGACAGCCTCCTTCCACAGTACAGCAAGCTGTATGGGAAACCAGGGGAGCAGGTGAGTGTGCTGTCCACTGCCTTACTAATTGTGCATGTTGTCTGACTAGCAAGACTTACAGTGTGCACACCACTGGCTAGCATGCTCACTGAGTAGTTCTCACCCCCCAAAGTGTGTAGTTACATGCACTGAACAAGTACAGTGCAGTAACAGTGCATTCCAACAAGCTTTTACTTCCCAGTCAATGATACCATGTAGTAACTGCTGGCAAACTGTTCATAGCCATCGTTGCACTGCCTGTGTACATCATATGCCCCTGTGATTGAGACATGTATATCCAACTGTGCGATGCACGTATATGTTGCATGTGTAGTAATGGCATTTTCACTTTGTCATCCTCACAGGTTGATGCCCACCAGAAGCAGGAAATTTGGCTGACCATCGCCCGGGCAGTAAGATCCATGGGGGTCTACAAGCGCCGGATCCGCAACTGCCAGAAGAGGTGGCAGGACCTTCGGGGCTGGACCCGGAGGATCGCAGGGTCCAGCTGAAGCTGTCGCCTCCTCGCAGGAGGGGTGGACACTGGACCCTGACCCCCACATGCTCAGGATCCTGGCGGTGGTCTTCCCTGACCTGGATGGGCAGCTGAAGGCCAGACAGCAGCAAGGAGGGGGTGAGTCCATGACTGCACTGTGAACTTTGTCTGACATGCTATGTGCCCTCCTCTGGCCTGGTTAAACTTCCACAGTACATCAGTCTTGTGGTCCAGGACCCATGTCCCTCAATTGTGACATGCCCACTCCTCATCTGATACGCAGGTGTGGCCCTTACAGTCAGGAAATTGTGTCACTTGGGTACTGTGTCCTTGCATTTTGCTTCGCTCAAGGTGGGGGACAGCATTTGTTCCCGTGACTTTGTGGTGGGATTCATGGGTGGGTCAATTGCTTACACAATGCCTAAGTTCTGACAGGTAATCTGGGTGTAACTTTGATGTGTGGTCCACTTGCTGATCTGAATCACCACATGTCCCTGGGGTATTTGGCACACCCCCATGCTGCGGGTGGGAACAATGTTTGGGCCTAAGGAGTATGTATATCAAGTGTGTCACACATGCTTAGCCAACTGCCTACTGTCCAGGGCTCATCCCTCTTTCAGGTGGAGCAGGACAGTCATGCCTACTCCAGGGCATACAATACACTCTGTACTCCCACTCCCGTGTATCAGCTGACATGTTGTGATCAGTGAAATGTTCCCTCAGGTGTCTGCCTCTGTGTCGTTGTGCTGTGGCTTCGTTGTCAGGACTACTGGGATGTTTATCGTTTAGGGCTCAGCATGCCATCTGAGATGTGACCATGAGAGACGATACTTCTGTGACTTATAGGTGTTTGACCACTTGACTGTGCACACAGGTGTATGCGACTGTGAATTCCAGGCAGCTGTTTTTCATTCACAGCAGACTGTGAGGTGCTCAGGTTCATAGAGTTGTGTTTCATGTCTCCCATATGTCCAATTGGCATGACGTGGACAAATAAGAGTTCAGATGATGTGGTTTGTGGGGGATGGACATGTGCACTTGTCAGCTACATAACTTGCATTCCCCATTACCTAGGATTGTGACACAGTGCAGACTGTTGTTGGCTGGCTGCCATGCCCATGTGACTGGAGACAGTGATGCATGACTTTGCAGGCATGCCTGTGCCATGGCATTAAACTTCCTAAGAGTGATCCTGCAGGGGAGTGACATGTGCAACATGCACCCCATTGTGGCATTGACTATCCGGACATGGGGGCATCATGGTGTCTGGTGCTGGTATGCATCACATGCATCTCTAATTAGACTCTGGCCATCCCTTTATCCGGACACCTGTACTGACTCAGTGGCAAGAGATGTGATGTGTGCATGTTCACATACTTCACCGTGTTCTCTGCAATGTCCAACAACTGTGTACGTGGTGCATGTGTCCACACTAGGGTATTACCATCCAACAGGCACCAGACAGATGGGTGCAAGGGCAGGAGGGTGTGAGTGCCATGGTTGACCATCAGACTGACAATTGGCTTCTCCTAATCTGTGTGAGCACTTTTGGCAATGTTCAACTGAGGATGCCAGGGCTTGCTCTGTAATGTGCTGTACTTACTGTGGTGTGTGCGGTCAGTGCAGGTGACTGATGTTTGTCTGTTTCCCTAATTGTTTGCAGATACATCCACGGCCACAGGAGGGGACAGATCCACGGACCAGGAGGAGCTGCAGAGCCAGACTGGGTCAGCAGCCGATGAGTGGTAGGAGGGACCCAGTGGCACGGAGGGCGAGGGGAGCCACACCGAGGAGTCCTCAGCACCATCCACCTCAGCTGAGGACCACAGCAGCTCGGAGGATGACTCCCTTGTGGAGGCGGGTGTCAGCAGCCACCACACCCCAGCTAGTATGTCTGGCCCCGCCACCACCGCCACCACCACCAATGCCCTCCCATTGGCTCCCATTCCAGAGGTCCGTGGAGGCTCCCGTGTTCGGGAGCATGTCTCCTTCGTGCCAGGCACTGCACCCCCTGCCCCTGTGTCCCCTGCTGCCCTGAGTGAGGAGTCTGTGTACCTACTTCGCCAGCTCCATGTAGGGCAGACAGCAATGCTGAGTGTCCTCCATGCATACATCACTCTGTTGACACAGCTGGTGTCGTTCATGGAGGGCATCTCGACGGGCATGTCTGCCCTACAGAGGAGCAATAGGTCCATGGACTCCTCCCTGACGGCAGCAGTGTCCCTCCTCCAACAGTCCATCACCCCTCCTACCTCTGCCCCATCCACACTTCCTGGCACCCTACCTGTCCCAAGCACATGCACACCTGCACAATCACCCAAACACACAGACACGAGTAGCACAGAAACACACAAAACAAGGGCAAAACATGCACACAAGCATCCTCAGGGGACTGATACCACACCCACAGGGGATGGGGAACAGACACACACACAGGAATCCACAGTCACTCCGCAGTCCTCAATATCCTCTCCCTCCAAGACCCCTTCCCTTGCCTCACCTGCAACCCCACCTACAAAGCAGCTCTTCCTCTGTGACCTCGGCCTCTTCCCCTCCGATCCCGCTGATCCAGCATACAGGGGGAAGAGGAAGTCCACCCACACAGAGGGGAGTGCCCCTCACCCCCGGACACCCTCTCCCAGGCGCAGACAGACTGAGGCCCCCACCCGCAAGTCCCCCCGGGCCCGGAAGAGCAAGACCCCGCCACCACCCTGCAGCTCAACCACACAGTCTCCTTCCTCCATCCCTCAGGCACCCACAACACAGGTTCCCCCACCACACCCTGCCCCAGGTTCCCCCACCCACAGATACACCATCCCCAAAATGATGCGGCCCCACACCCCCCGCTGCACATGTTTGTGCCACTGGTGTGGAGACCGTGTCCTCCCCATCTGTCCTGCCCACCTTACCTGAACTCCATTCTACTCTCCTGGAGATGGGCACTGCAGTGGAGTCCACTACCACCCCGTCTGACTTGGGCACTGCAGTGGGGAACCTGTCCACTCCATCTGGCCAGCCCACTGGAGTTGTGCCGGCACCCACACCATCTGACTCATGCCCCCCAGTTGTGCCGGCACACACCATGTCAGACACCTCCACTGCAGTAGTCAGTGACTCTCCAGCACCAGCCACCCCTTCCCTGCCTCCTTCTGGTGAGCCCTGATCCTGTCCCTGCGGTGCCTGGCCTGCCCCCCGTATGCCCCTCCGAGGGAGTGTCCCTGGTTAGTAGCAGTGCAGGCAAGCAAAGGGTGACATCTGCCACTGTCACCCTGTTTGGACTTTAGTCATGGACTGGCCATTGGCCTTTGGGTTTTGTCTGGACTTTCTATTTTCAAATCACATATGCTGAATAAAGCTCCTTTCAGTTCTCTAGTGGTTTTGCTTCAGATGTACATGATGTTGAGGATGCTAACCATGCCCTTGCTGCAGTGATGGTGATTTTTGATATCAGGTAAATGAAGTGTTACTGTGCAGGACTCCATGTGGTCCAGGGTGAATGTGTCCTATCCTGGTGTGTAGCCATGTCATCCTTTGCAGCAATATGAGGGTGTCATGTTTTTCATATTTGCCAATGGGATTCCCTACATGTTTTTGCAATATCACATCTGTGGCTTACACCCCTGCACATCAGATGTGCTTGCCATTGTTCAATTTGTCTAATTCCCTGACCTTGTGACCATCTCCACTGGACATGCAAGTTTGGGCATCAATGGGGAAGGACTCATCTGTGGTATCAGTGCAACTTGCTATACATGTGTATTTGATCTGTGCAGATGATTTCGGTGACACTGCCATGACCAGGCTGATGTGACGAGAGCCTTCATTTTGTGCTAATTGCTGACTGAGTGACCAAGTGTTCTGCTGACATGATAGCGCCCTGCAGAGACAACGTATGGCACAGCTTTTCTTACACAGGAGTGGAGTCCCCTCATGGCAGTGTGTAATTCCGTGACATTGCCTGAGCCCAAGGTGTGTGTTGTGTGAGCATGTCTGTGTGTGTTCACTTCCATTTTGCTACGCTGGCTGGGGTCCCTAGTGATGTTCCTGTTTGTGATGCTTGCTGAGTTGACCTATGTTCCCCCAAAATCTTCGCCCTGGGTTCTCTGGGATGTGGGTGCATGGCACATTACTGGCCATCAGGGTGTCATCCATAGGTGTGTTTGCTGTCAGGGCTGAGTTTGTGGGCAAACGCAGATGAGACACAGTCAGGATTCCCCTTGGCACTTGTTGGTTACACAAGTCATGTAATTTACAGTTTGTGTTAGCTTTCAGTGATTGTGACACGTTGTGTGTGTGACTGCTGCCACTCCTGAGGGTCAGAGCTGCAATGTTGGAAGTTGTCTATGTGTGTTCTTTGTGGGTGACCTTGGCTTCTTCATTGGTG
The DNA here is from genome assembly GCA_963921515.1 of Calotriton arnoldi. NCBI lineage: Eukaryota > Metazoa > Chordata > Amphibia > Caudata > Salamandridae > Calotriton > Calotriton arnoldi. Next base: position 1,059,681 of record CAWUFW010005874.1, read on the forward strand.
TGTGACTGTGGCTGGGATCCCATTGGTTGGTGTGGATTTGACGTCATGCCCATGTACAGTGTACTGTGCAGTGTGTCAGACATTCACAAGTCTTGTTGACTGGCCATGTGTGATGGGTATCTCCACCTTAGTTACCCCCACCACCCCTGGGATTGTCATGGGTGCATGTGCAATGTCACCAGTCCATGTGAGCTTCACTGCTGCACATTGGTGGAGATCAAGGTGTGTGGTGTTGAGTGTGTGCAAATGAGAGTTGTTGCACGGCTAGACCCCTACCTCCATGTTGGCCTTGGCTGACAGGCCGTGCTGATTGATTTGTGCTTGTGTAGGTGTGATGGTAGTTAGTTGCTCAGGACACATGACTGTGGTTCACAGTGTGTACGACATCTACCTTTGTCATCACAGTGGGATTATCATGCAGGCCAGTGTCACCACATTGTGGGGTCCCTGGGGTAGTGCTGTGGAGGGTCTGTCTCTTGCTGTGTTAGTTGCTGTTCCTACAAGCTTGTGTGACATTTGTAATTTGGGCTCCCTCTCATCTAACAATGCCTGATTGCCCACATAGGGGAATCCGATCCATGAGTTACTTTTGTGGGGCACTGTATTGACATCTGTGTAATAGGGATTCAGGCCTCATGTGTTGTGTGGTTGCCTGGGGACACTGGCACACCCCCATCACCTGTTGTTTTGATATGCAGTGTGAGTCTGCCTGTTTGTGTTTGTGCATTTGCACCACTGCATTGGCATTTCTTTAGTGTGCCTTTGGCTGTATGTTGTTTGGTGGCTTTCCCCTGCTGTCCCTGGGACTCCTAGGTCATCAGTCAGCACAATGATCATGGTTTGTATGTCCCATTGCTGCCATGGAATGGTATTTGTTCACCTCACATCTACAGTCTCCCCAGGATATCTACATTTGTGTGTCCATTGGTGCAGATATGTGGGTCTGCATTATGATGGTCACTTCTGTCATTGGGTTATTCGTGAATGTTGACAATGTGAGCCCACATGGGTGATGTATGTCTGCACATGGCCAAAGCGATGTTTCATTGGCACTGCACTGTTTGCCTCACCCAATCTATGTTGCTATGGGACACAAGCACTACTATGCCACTGATGTGTTTGTTGTTGTGTGACCAGGAATCATCCATGCAGTTTGGCATTTGCAGCTTTTCCCATGACAACACTTACATTTTGGTCACTGTGGTGATGGGGCTTTAGACCCCATTGCCACAATGTTCGAAATGTGCTTCAGCTATGGACCCCACACTTACATTTTGGTCACTGTGGTGATGGGGCTTTAGACCCCATTGCCACAATGTTCGAAATGTGCTTCAGCTATGGACCCCACACTTACCTTTTGGTCACTGTGGTGATGGGGCTTTAGACCCCATTGCCACAATGTTCGAAATGTGCTTCAGCTATGGACCCCACACTTACCTTTTGGTCACTGTGGTGATGGGGCTTTAGACCCCATTGCCACAATGTTCGAAATGTGCTTCAGCTATGGACCCCACACTTACATTTTGGTCACTGTGGTGATGGGGCTTTAGACCCCATTGCCACAATGTTCGAAATGTGCTTCAGCTATGGACCCCACACTTACATTTTGGTCACTGTGGTGATGGGGCTTTAGACCCCATTGCTACAATGTTCAAAATGTGCTTCAGCTATGGACCCACACTTACCTTTTGGTCAGTGTGATGATGGGGTGTTAGACCCCATTGCCACAGTGGTCATGGTCTGCTTGCATTGTGGAGGCCACACACATTTATGTGTGACACATGTGATAGGGGGTCATATTGTATGTTCAATGTCATGTTCAGTGTTGTAGGCATTTGACACAGACTACACACGCTTGTCATGGTGTTGGGAGGGATGTATTTTTCAGACATTCCTTATGTTGGAGTATGCTGGTTGTGTCATGCATTACCCGTCCTAGGAGTAGGGGTTGTGTGGGTGGTAGGCATCCATCCCCCTATGAGTGGGGAGGGTAGTAGTGACAGGCATCCAGGCCCCCATGAGTAGGAGTGGTGGGAGTGGTAGGCATCCATCCCCCTATGAGTGGGGATGGTATTAGTGGTAGGCATCCATCCCCCTATGAGTGGGGATGGTAGTGGTGGCAGGCATCCATCCCCCTATGAGTGGGGATGGTATTAGTGGCAGGCATCCATCCCCCTATGAGTGGGGATGGTAGTGGTTGCAGGCATCCATCCCCCTATGAGTGGGGATGGTATTAGTGGCAGGCATCCATCCCCCTATGAGTGGGGAGGGTAGTAGTGGCAGGCATCCATCCCCCTATGAGTGGGGAGGGTAGTAGTGACAGGCATCCAGGCCCCCATGAGTAGGGGTGGTGGTAGTGGTAGGCATCCATCCCCCTATGAGTGGGGATGGTATTAGTGGCAGGCATCAATCCCCTTATGAGTGGTGAGGGTAGTAGTGACAGGCATCCAGGCCCCCATGAGTAGGGGTGGTGAGAGTGGTAGGCATCCATCCCCCTATGAGTGGGGATGGTATTAGTGGTAGGCATCCATCCCCTTATGAGTGGGGATGATATTAGTGGCAGGCATCCATCCCCCTATGAGTGGGGATGGTATTAGTAGTAGGCATCCATCCCCCTATGGGTGTGTATGGCATTGGTGATAGCCATCCCGCCCCTATGGTTCTGCTGTTGCTAGTGTACGTCATTTCTGCATCCCTATGTGTGTGTGACATATTTTGGGTACGTGTCGTTTGTTTGTGTTGTGGGTGTTTGACTTACCGTCTGCGTCGTACGCGTCCGTACCGGTCCCGGTAATTGATGTAGAGTATTGGTAGGACCTGCGCGATGGGATTCATGGTTGGGTCGTCTCGTTCGGGTTTCTCGTGCCTTGGACTCGTACTCGTCGCTGGCTTGTCCGTCTCGTCACCGTGGATCGTCTTGTGGCACGAATCGGAGCTTATGTACAGCTCTCCCGGATGCTCTGACGTGCCGGATGTAGCGACGGGCTCGGCGCGTACGGAAGGCACATCGTACTCGTCCGGCCGGAAGGTGCTGTGTATTTGCTTCCGTGCGACTCGAATCGGCGTTTACGGATCCGGCTCGGGTGGGGAACAGGAGCTGGAATTGGTGAGTACGGCTCGCTCGGAATCTGGGCTGTTATGCGCATCGTACTTGTTCGTTCGGACGACTGTTTGAATCGGTCGGGAAACACGCGTTCGGCTTGGTTTTTTTCCGGATGAATACTGTTAGGTGCGCTTCCGGACGAGATCGGAATCGACCCCTAAGAAATGTGATGCAGCTATAAAATTGTATGCACGATGATATTAATAAAAAAGAGTTAAACCTATATTGGCCTGTTTAAAGGTCAAAATGGCAGTTTAAAACGGCACACACAGGCTGCAATGGCAGGCCTGAGACAGGATTTAAAGGGTTACTTGAGTCAGTGGAACAATAAGTGCTGCAGGCCCACTAGTAGCATTTAATTTAGCAGCCATGGGTTTATGGTATACCACTTTACAAGTGACCTACAAGTAAATTAAATATGCCAATTGGGTGTAAGCCAACTTTACAATGTTTACAGGAATGAGCACAAGCACTTTTGCACTGGTTAGCAGTGGTAAAGTGTGCATAGTCATAGAGCCACAAAAACAAATTCAGAAAACAGGAGGAGTGAAGACAAAAAGTTTGGAGGGAAAACCACGCCAAGGATGTCCGGTCTAACAGTATTGTTAGAAGAGGAGGCTTTCCTGTAATCGAGTCCACAGGCATGCTCCTATTCAGTTGGTGTTGTGGGTATAATCAACAAGTTTCTATTCAATTGGGTTGAATAGATTTGATTTCCTGATGGGAGGTAGCTGTTATTGTGGTAGCTGTTATTTTAGTGGCATGTCTCGTAATTGTTGCACCCTGTGAAACTCTGGTTTCCAGGAGGCACTCCTTGGAAGACCTTTGTGGATTTGGATTGGAGTGTCTGGGTGGCAAGTTTATTGAGGTAATTGTGCAAGTGGTGGCTGTTGCTTATGTTTCTTATTTTTATCTGGACGTTCATTTGTATTCCTTACTCTGGCACGACAAACTGTATGTAGTGTTTTGTGATTGTTGTGTAGGTGGGATGAGTAGGTCAGATTTATGCTTCTACGTATAATATAACTTTCTTGCTTGCAGTCCTCTGCTGTGTTTGTCTTTGAGAGGTTTGGTGCGGTGTTTTTTTTTCGTGACACTGCAGTGCACTCTTAGCAAGCCATTGCACCATTTCAATACAGCCGGGTACAGAACGATCGATGCTGTATTGAATTAATGGGTTAAGATTGTTTAGCAAACGTGTGGCTTTAAAATGCAAAAATGAAATGCACTCTTGAGATTCTGTTGAAATTTTTGGAAGAAAAGTTATTTGAAATGAATAAAATAGCCTTATCCTATGAATTGTATAAGTTCGACGGATTTCATGGTTCTTATCTGAAATAATTCTGCTTTGAACTTTGATAATGTCCGGGAGGAATAGGGGAATTTAATGAATTTGGATGATCTTTGGTGCCTTCAAAATCAAAATTTCAGTGATCTCTGTCAGACGAACAATAGTATGCCACTTTCGTCTTTAGTTCGATAAGTTTTCTTGGAGTGTATGATGTTTAGCTGTTAAACTCGGTTGAGACTTTGTCCCAATGCCAAGTCACTTGGACATTGTATATTGTATAACGAACCGGCTAAATATTTTCACGAAAACATGTGATTTTTCCAGAGGGACCATTGGTTTCTTTGGTGTTCTCCAGTTGGGTATATTTCAATTTTGTTGAAGTTTTTTTGATTAATGATAGTGCACAAGAGCAGCTGCCTGCAGAGTTGTTGAGCCATGTCCTTGTCTAAAGAAAAATTGAGACGTTTGTCTTGTTCTGTGCGATTTGGCCTGTGTGTGTGGATCAGTTGTGTTGCACTTGAGAGTGCAGTATAAGGTTAAAAAAAAGATACTGGGAAATGGTTTGTGTGCACAGCTGCAGAAAGTACACTAGTCTTTCCTTGTTGTTTTGGAAACTATCTGTCACAGAAACGTCCAACATATGCAGTAGCTTTTGATTTTAATTGTGAGAAATTGGATTGTTGGTTGAGGGATGTGTGAGCCCTTCTCAAACAAAAGCCACAATCCTTGTCAGGGTACACCACAAAAGTCACTAAATTAGTCTGTGCTTAACCCTCTATTAGCTTGGCACAAAAGCAGTCAGGCTTATCTTAGAAGCACTTAAACAGTAATAAATTGGAAAAAATGACAAAAGAAAATGCACACTAATCTAGAAAAATAGAGTCAAATGTAATACATTATTTGATACCCAAACAATAAAAATCAAATTAATAGAACTGGAGATATGGATTTTTAAAGCTTAAAGTGGAAAATAGCACCAAAAAGCACAATGCGTCAACTGATGTTATCTGGTCATGCCAGACCGGGACAAAGTCACAAGTTCAGGCTGACAGCAATGGAGCATGGGCTGGATACGCTCACCAGGATAGTCCCACTGAGAATTGTACCTTATGTCCTTGAAGGGAGGCATTGCATCGCTCTGCATCGTTCCGATGAGGAGCTGCAAGGTGCTGTCTTGCAAGGTCCTGCACTGAGTTGCATCATGCTGTGTTGGTTCCTGTGAGGAGCTGCGAGGGCTGAAATGCTCAGTCCTGTGTAAAGTTGCATCGCGCTGGATTGGTTTTGATGGAGACCACAGTAGGGCGGTGCAGCACCTTTAGGCCCACTTCCTAGGGGCCAGGACTGGGGGAGGGGGGCACAGCTTGGCAGGTAGGACTCACTGCAGGCAGAGTCCAGGTGCAGGGTACAAGGGTGTTGGAGCTTGTTATGTGTAGCTCAGAACAGAAGGCCTGTCAAGTGGCCCTTGGAGTCACTCTGGTGGTTCTGGATCAAGGAGAAGGTCTAGTCCTTCCTCAGTCAGCAGGGCAGCAAGTCAGTCCTTCAATCAGCAGGGCATCAAGGTATGCCTTCTGGAAGCAGGGCAACAGGCAGCCCTTCTGAATCTTCTACAGGCAAAAGAGTGTACTCAAGAGTGGGTCTTAGGGTCCCATTTTAATACCTGGTGCTAGCTCTGAAATGGGAAATGCGTCTGGAGTTATCCCCCCACAGAGGTGTTTGGAAATTCCTGCCTCCCTGTCCTGGTACCAGTTTGTCTACAGTCACAATATACTAGTGTGAAGTTCTTTGTGTGTGAGCTGAGGCAGTGTCTTTGAAGTGCAAATAGGGCTGTGCACAGCTATGCCCCCACGCCCCATCCAACCTTGGATGGCCCTTCCTGACAACATCCAGGCACTCTATTGTATGACTGTGTGGGAGGAATGTACAAAGGCCAACTGCTAAATACACCTCGTCATGTGACGGAAACAGGCTGCAGGAACCACATGGTTAGGACAACAAAATGACAGCTTTCTAAAAGTTGAATATTTAGAATTGTGACTTAATATCGGACTTTGCCATTAAAGAGGGTTTTAAATTACAATTCCTCAGATACCTAAGATGGCATTTCTAACTCATCCCGAACAAAAGTTATCACTTATTAAATGTAAAAGAGAGGTAGGCTTCACAGAAGTGAAAAAATGAATTTGTGAGTTTTTCACTACCAGGACATGTAACACATGAAACTAGATATCCAGTAAATACAATGCACCCTGCCCAAAGGGCTATTTAGGACCTACTCTTGGGGTGACTTATATGTATTTTAAAGGGCTTTTTAGGCTTGGCCAGAGGTTTATTTTGCCAAGTCGAATTGGCAGTCTAAAACTAAATACAGTATGCACTGGCAGACCTGAGACATATCTAGAAAGGTTACTTAAGTGGGGGGACAATAAATGTTACAGGCCCACTAGTAGCAATCAATTCACAAGCCCCGGATACAAGTAGTACCACTTTACTAGGGACTTATAGGTAAATTAAATGTGCTAATTGGGTACAAGCCAATTTTACCATGTTTAGAGGAGAGAGCACAAGTACTTAAACATTGGTCATCAGTGGTAAGCTGCACGGAGTCTGAAGGCCAACAAAAACAAATTCAGTAAAACAGGAGGGGGGAAGGAAAAATGTTTGGGGAAAACCAAACCAAGGCTGTCAGGTCTAACAGTTGTTCAATATAGCAAAGATCATTTTTATTGCACAAGGAGAATCTCAAACATTAAGGGCAAGAAGAACAAAAATCATGGCCAAAAAAGTGGTTGTAATTTGTGACCAGGCATTTTGAAACCAATATATTTGTAAACTGACCTTTGTATTAATAGGTCATTATGCAAAAAAACCAAATTGGACGGGGTCGCAGAATAACCTGCGTAATGAATAGTCATTAGGCAGGTCGCAAACTGCAACTCCCTCCGATTGTTTGCAAAGACAGTAATGGTAATACCAAAGCACCATGAATATTTTGGTATTTCAAAATGTATTATTTTTTTTAAAGCAACTCAATTTCATTAACCCCTTCGCATCTAGGCCTCGCCATACCTCCCCCACCCCACCCCACCGCACTAAGCCTTTTTTTGGGCTGTTTGGGGTAGTTCACGCTTAGGCCCCCATAACGTTTTGTCCACATAAGATATCAAAGTGAAATTTGCATCCTTTTTTTCTAGCATCCTGGGGATTTTAAAGGTATCCCAGATTTGTGGATTTCCCTGGAGGGGACCGAGAAATTAGACAAAATACAGCTAAATCTTTTTTTTTTGTTTTGGGAAAAATTAAAGTGCTGCAAAAGAAAGTGCCAGTTTTTCCCTGAAAATGGTATCAACAAAGGGTTTGCGGTGATAAAAATCACCATCTTCCCAGCTTTCAGGAACAGGCAGACTTTTCTCAGAAAACCAAATTTTTCTCCACAGTTCTGGCATTTTACTGGGACATAGCCTATTTTTCCTATTTTTTGTGCTTTCAACCTCCTTCTAGCTAGTGGTAGAAATGGGTCTGAAACCAATGGTGGATACTGGAAAGCTATACATTTCTGAAAAGTAGACAGAATTCTAAATTCAGCAATGGATCATTTGTGTGAATCTTTCAAGGTTTTCCTAGAGAAATATTGAAATTGAGTTAAAAAAAACAGCCATTTGTGACTTCATTTTCACCTGTGACTTTTTTTAACAATGGCAGATTTTTAAAAGCATTATACCGTCATGTCCGCTGGACCCTTCTGGTTGCAGAGATATATAGGGCTTGTGGGTTTACCAAGAACCCGAGGTACCCAGAGCCAATAACTGAGCTCCGCCTTGAAATGGTTTTTCATTGTGTACCGGGTATACAGCAATTCATTTGGTAAAATATAAAGAGTGAAAAATAGGTATCAAGGAAACCTTTGTATTTGTGAAATGGGAACAAGATATGGAGTTTTAAAGCAGTGGTTATTTGCATATCTCTGAATTTGTGGGTACCGATACTAGCATGTGAATTAGAGGGCATTTTTCAAAATGACTTCTTTTTTACACACAGTCTTACATTTGGAAGGCACAAATGCAGAGAAAGACAATTGGTAATAACACATCTTCTCCCGATAAAAATGGTACCTCATTTGTGTGGGTAGGCATAGTGCCCGCAACAGGAAACGGCCTGAAGTGCAACATGGACACATCAAATTTTTCCACTGAAAACTGCCCCTTTTTTGCAATGTGCTTGGCTGTTGATTTTGGGCTCTAGCTCAGCCAGCACCAAGGGAAACCTAGCAAACTTGTAAATTTTTAGAAACTAGACAGTCAGCGAAATCCAAGATGGGGTGACTTGTGTGGCTCTCACCAGATTCTGTTACCCAGAATCCCTTGCAAACCCCAAATCTGCCTAAAAACACATTTTCCTCACATTTCAGTGATCGTAGGTTCTGGAATTTGTGGGGAGCCACAAACTTCCTGCCACCCAGCATTCCCCTAAGTCGCCTGATTAAAATGGTACCTCACTTGTGTGGGTAGGCCTAGTGCCTGTAACAGGAAATGGCCCAAAATGCAATACAGACACATCACATTTTTCCACTGAAAACTGCCCCTTTTTTTGCAATGTGCCAAGCTGTGGATTTCGGACCCTACCTCAGCCAGCATCTAGGAAAACCTAGCAAACCTGTACAGTTTTGAAAACTAGCCACCTGGGGAATTCCAGGATGGCTGACTTGCATGTCTCTCTCAACATTCTTTTACCCAGAATCCCTTGCAAACCTCATAATTTGTCTTTAAAAAAAACACATTTTCCTCACTTTTCTGTGATGGAAAGTTCTGGAATCTGTAAGGAGCCACAAACTTTCACCCACCCAGTATTCCCCCACGTCTCCTGATAAAAATGGTACCTCACTTGTGTGGGTAGGCCTAATTCCCAAGACAGGAAATGGCCCAAAACGCAACGTGGACATGTCACAGTTTTCCACTGAAAACTGACCCCTTTTTTTGCAATATGCCAAGCTGTGGATTGTGGGCCCTAGTTTAGCCAGCATCTAGGTAAGCCTAGAAAACCTGTTCATTTTTTTAAATTAGACACCTAGGGAAATCCAGGATGGGCTGACTTGCATGGCTCTCTACACATTTCTTTACCCAGAATCCCTTGCAAACCTCCAAATTTGTCTGAAAAAACACATTTTCCTCACATTTCTGTGATGGAAAGTTCTAGAATCTGTAGGGAGCCACAAACTTCCACCCACCCGGTATTCCCCCAAGTCTCCCAATAAAAATAGTACCTCACTTGTGTGGGGAGGCATAGTGCCCGCATCAGGAAACTGCCCAAAACATAACATGGACACATCACATTTTTCCACTGAAAACTGACAGGTTTTTTTGCAATGTGCCTAGCTGTGGATTTTGGGCTCTAGCTCAGCAGACATCTAGGGAAACCTAGCAAACCTGTACATTTTTGAAAATTAGATACCTAGAACTATCCAGGGTGGGCTGACTTGTATGACTCGCACCACGTTTTTTTTACCCAAAATCCCTTACAAACCTCAAACTTTGACCAAAAAACCACATTTTCTTTACATTTCTTTGCTAGAAAGTTCTGGAATCTGCGAGGAGCCACAAACTTCTGTCCATCCAGCATTCCCCCATGTCTCTTGATAAAAATGTTACCTCACTTCTGTGGGTAGGCCTAGTGCCCATGACAGGAAACGGCCCAAAACAAATTGTGGAGACATCAAAATTATGTATCACGAATCGACCTGGTTTTGCAAGGGGGTAACCTGAGTTTCTTGTCCCAGGCTTGGCGGCCATGTAGGGAAACCTACCAAACCCAGACATTTCTGAAAACTAGACACCCAGGTGAGTCCAAGGAGGTGTGGCTTTCGTCGATCCCCGAACATTTTCTTACCAAGAATTTCCTGCAAACCTCAAATTTAGCTACAAAAATCACATTTTCCTCACATTTCTGTGTGGGAAAGTTGTGTGATCACCAGACAGGCACAAATTTCCTACCACCCAGCTTTTCCCCAGGTCTCTCGATAAAAATGCTACCTCTCTTGTGTGGGTGGGCCAAGTGCCCGTGACATGGAAGGCCCCAAAATGTATTATGGAGACATCAAAATTATCTATCACATAACAACCTGGTTTTGCATGGGGGTAACCTGCGTTTTTGGTCCCAGGCTCAACGGCCATCTAGGGAACCCTAAGAAACGCAGACATTTCTGAAAATTAGACCCCCGAGGAAGTCCATGGAGGTGTGGCTCACGTGGATCCCCAATGTTTTCTTACCCAGAATCCCCTGCAAACTACAAATTTAGCTGAACAAATACCACATTTTTAAATCTGGAGAACAATCCTTGTATACAAAAAAGCATTGAAGGTTGCTAAATAGAGTAAATTGAAAGCCAACTCCTTATACCAAACATAAGCCTTACAAACAGCAGTATAAGGTTACAACCTCTGATCTACTCTATCTACATCACCCATGTGCTTATTGTAGTCTAAAATGCACACAGGTTTGCGCACTTTAGCAACCTGACCCCAAACAGTTATAGGTGAAGCAGTTTCATCATGGATGGCAGTCGGTATGTAGACATCTCTCCTGTCAGAAAATTTCACAGCTAGAGGTTTTTTATAAACATGCTCTTTTGAGTAATATTTACGGTTAGAGCGGTTTGTGCCACAAGCAACAGTGTCCACTTTGAACAATTCCCTGAACAATTGCACACCAGTGTAGAAGTTATCTACGTATAAATGGTGACCTTTGTTAAAAAGTCCTCTACCAAGTTCCCACATCATTTTCTCACTAACTCTGAAACTGGACGGACAACCAGGGGGGAGAGGGGGTCAATACTGTTATCCCTACCAGTGTGCATCCTGAAATTATAGACATATCCAGTACTGCTCTCAGACAGCATATACATCTTAATTCCATAACATGCCCTTTTGCTAGGAATGTACTGCCTAAAAACCAAACTGCCCTTGAACAGGACCAAAGACTCATCTACAGCTATTTCTGTAGATGATCTCTGACAATTGATCTACAAAGTGATCAAGGACAGGCTGAATCTTGAAAAGACAGTCACAATCATAGTGATCTTGTGGCAACGCTGAAGCATTATCAACAAAATGCAGCATCCAAAGAAGAAGCAAATACCAATCACGACTCATGGTTGCAGGAAATATAGCCATTGCCATCAAGGGACTAGTAGACCAATATGAAGACAGCGACGGCATCCTTATCAAGCCCATCAAAAAAGTTAAACCCAACTCATCCAAAATTATGGGAGTCTACCAGGTGGCTCTAGAGTGGGGCTGCAGTCTTGTGTCCCTCAAATAGTCTTCAGCATACAAATTAGTAAAACTGATAGGCAAAAAGTTTTCAGTATTCACCCTACACCCTGCGACACCACTAAAGTCAGGCAACGCCAGCTCCACCATGTTTGGGGCAACCCAGAGTTCAGCTTTTCCAATGGGAAGCCTTTCAGCCCCAGGCTGCATTTCAGATGCCTCTTGCTGCACTGTTAGCACATCAGTGTCCTCCTCTAAAAGCAGCACTTCATCCGCACTGAGAGTGGGTTCATCATCAGATGATTCCTCTCAGACAAAACATTTACTGCCAGAATCCTGGACTTCCTCCTCTGCCTCAGATGCAGAGTCAGTCTCATAATCATGATCAGAGGAAGACTCGAAAAGCATATCAACAACCTGCAGAGTGGTAATACTGTGGCTAGCCATAGTCCTTACTAAGAAAAGTAGCTTGACAAATAATTCAACAATACCCAACAGTGTGTAAAATAAGTAATAAACAAAGTGTGCCTTAATCAAACGGAAAGTAAAACTACTGGTAATCTGAAAGGAAAAGTCAATCAATACAAACCACCCAAAGTCCTATATAGTGAAAAACAATACCACTCACTTGCCAGACAGCTAGACTCACCAGCACCTACTCTGCATAGACATAGCAAGCACCAACAATATGCCCCTAGAAAGGAAGAACAAAGCAAAATTGCACACAAAACAACACAATACACATTGTGCACAAATCCAAGGAGAATTTCACACACAATAAAACAGAAGCTAAATATGCTGCTATTATTATAGCATTTACAAATATAACATTCATGTAGAGAAATGATACTCATTTACAGTAAACAGTACAAAAACATTTTCTTTCCAAACACATGCAACTACACAAACTGCAAATCTACCAGTGCTCAAACCGCAAGCAGGAGTTTCAGCACAGGAAATAAAAACATTTGCACTAGAATAAAAAGAAGAAATAAAACATTAAAACCACAAATGATGACAAGAAATAAAACCGTTAACATTATAAAACCCTATGTCTGCCCATCACCACCCAAATGCCAGCCAAACACATCGCCATCCAGAAGCCAGTCGACACACACAGCCAGCAAAATCCCCAGTTCAAAAACACCATCAGCCAAACGTCAGTGCACACACACCACCAGCCCACTGCTAATCCACACACACTGCCATCCACACATACCGCCATCCACACACACCACCAGCAAAACACCAGTCCACGCACACCACCAGTCAAACGCCACTTCACTCACACTGCCAGCAAGGCACCAGCCCACGCACACCGCCAGCCAAGCGCCAATCCAAGCACACCACCAGCCAAGCACAAGTTCACACACACCACCAGCCAATTGCCAGTCCACACACACTGCCAGCCAAGCGCCAGTCTACACACACCGCCAGTCTACACATACCGCTAGCCCACACACACCAAGTACACACAAACCATCAGTCGCACTCCAGTTCCCATACACACCGAACCTTTCTCTGGTGTCTAGAGGCTTATGCCTAAAAAATGGCTGTTCCGGTCCCAAGAGGGTCAGAAACGGCCAAAATACATACCCCCAAAAAAGGGGAGTGACTCCCTGCTAAAGGGGCCACTCCCCAACATATAAATAAATAAAACCCTGGTCACTAGTAGCTTTCTGCCCCCTTGGGAACAGATGGGCCTAAAAATATGGCCGATCGGCTCCCAGGGGGGCAGAAAACAGCCAAATCATTGCCACAATAAAGGGTAGCAACCCGTGCCCAATGGGCTGCTCCCCAACATACAACTAAAAAAAAACCTGGTGTCTAGTGGTTTTGTGCCTCCTTGGGAACAGATGGGCCTAAAAATATGGCCGATCTGCCCCCAGATGGGGCAGAAAATGGCCAAAACATTTCCCCAAATAAAGAGGTTGACCCTTACTCAAGGGGCCACTCCCTGACTTATAAGAAACTACAATCCCTGGTTTCTAGTTGGCTCCCCTCCCCTCAGATGGCAGATCGGCCTAAAAACAGGCTATCTGCTGGGGGGAGGGCAGAATTTATTTAAAAAAATTCCACAAGGTGAGTGACCCTTTCCCAAGGGGTTGCTTCCTGTAATCATTACAATAAAAACAATTCCTGGCTTCTAATGGGTTACGACCTATCCCCATCCGCTCCCCCCGCCCCCCCGGAGGGCTGATCATCCTAAAAAATGAACGAATCAGCCCCCGGGGGGCGGGGGGGGGGCTGAAACACAAACCAAACATACCTAACGAGTTGAGGAGTTGCTCCCCAAAAATGCAGAAAAAACAAAGCCTGATGGTCTAATGGGTGGATTCCTGCTCCACCTTCACGGGCCTACCCATGATCGTGGAGCAGGAATCCACTCTATACAGAAGCAAGCGTCTGTATTCCTGGTAGAGCCCCCCTCCCCTGGAAAAGGACTTACCAAAGAAAGTCCTCTCCCTAGACGTTCTGGAAGCAAATGGCTTCCAGCGTGTCCCCGGCTGCACATGATGACGTCGGCGCACTGTGAGCGTGCCAACGTCATCAGATCGCCAAGGGGGAGAAGGTTAGGGGTGGCAGCGGAAGTGCTCCCACTGCTATCCCTGGAGGGGGGGGTCAAAAGGGGTGGCCCACGAGGAAAGTGCAAGCACTTCCCCCGTGGGTAGATGCTAGGACGTAATGGTTCTGTCCTCAGGAGACAAGCACAGTGGCTGGAGACAGAAATGTTCCGCCCATAGCACCGAACAGGTTAAAGGAAATCAATCAGTCAACCAAGTGGCTTGTAAAGCGCGACTACTCACCCATAAGGGTCTCAAGGCTCTGTGGGGTGGGGTGACTTCTGGTACGTCTGAGGCACATTGGCAGGAGAAACGTCAGTGAGAACTGGCAGATGGGACCACTGTCCACACCCGCTGAAGTTGCCACCTGAATTTGCAAATGGTAAGTACTCAAAGGGGAACCTTGCCTTTTGCAATGAGTTACCAGCCCAGCTTGGGGGTCTGTAACTTATCAATCATTTGCAACCTCACTTACGGTTGCAAACCATTGGTACATAGGATACAAATTTGGAAATTGGAAAAAGTGTCCTAAACATGCCAATTCCAAATTGCAAATTGACATCCACTTCTAAACCTATTTAACCCTCTTATTCAGCCACTAAGAGGGTCTGCAACTGTTAAAAACAATAGTACATCTTCCCCTTAGAGATGTACATAGACCAGTATAGCATGTGATGCACAGATGAGACCCACCTAAAAGAAAGAGGAATGCAATGCTGCTAGAGTGGGGACATGTCATTGTGAGATTGATCGACCGCACAATGCACGGTTGCACTGTTGCATATTGACAGTGCACATATTTACATACAGCGAAATGATGGGAATGGCCCAGAATGCACAAAATATTGATCATGTTCTGGAGCCAGAATCCGAATCCAGGTATTTTAATTAAGAGTGTTCTTATGCAAGTTGACGGCGATTCTGGGGGTAGGGTATGATACGGAATGCATTTCATATAAACAGAGGTGCAAAAGGTTGGCAGATTCTTGTATGACCCACAGTTTGAAAGAATCTACAGGGTATAATATCAGCATTAAACAATACTAGTAGAACATATTGCATGGCAGGAGTATAAAAAAAGGCGAGATGGATAAGAGAGATGGAAAACGCCTTAGTCTACAAACAATGAGTTTTTGGATACAGAACTCTGAGCTGGCAGCTCAATTGCCTTAATGTACATAGTCATCGCTTTGAACTTTTCTTTGGCAACACATCAATAATACCACTATCAGACGAGTTACACCCAGGTTAAAATACAAGTAAATAGTCTGCATGATTGTTCCATTATCACAGGGGCACCGTGCCAGAACTCCCACTAGAACGCACCATAAAGCCTCCCACATATGCACAGAGGCTCATTCTGTGAGTGGGGGCTTAAGGAGGAAGGAAGAGGAGCACAGACTGTGAAGGATACTTAAAACTCAATATTTTGTAAAATAATCATTTGTAAGACCTTTAAAACAGAGAGGAGTGTGTGCATCAGTGTTTTGTCTGCATGTATATGCACATTTCTCAAGTGAACTGCAAAAAACACCTCACCATACCCAACTTAAGGCACCTCTACCCAACTATTTACTACAGAATACATTCATTAGAGGGCTTTAACACTCCAAACCTCTCCCCCCCCCGAAGCTACGCTCCTGCCTCTGAGGCATACAAGTGACTACTGCAGTAGCTATTTAAGTACAAGTAATGGGAACAATATTTTCAGATAGTCCATATTGAGTGGTATGAAGCTTTATGGGAAACCATATGGCATCAATCGTTATTGATTTATTTCTTAATGACTAGTGCCCCACAAGAGCATTAGTCTGCTTCATACAAGGGCACAGACCCTTTCTGAGCAAAATATGAGGTGAAGATTTCCAGCATTTCTCAAGTCTATAGAACTTTTGGGGCCAGAAGTACTAGCATTAGGAATACCAATTTCCTAGTTGCGATTATCTCTGAATCGTAATTAGGAAATCAGTATTCCTTATGTACAAAACTTTTTGGCCCTCATATACAAAGATTTCTTTTTAGGAATCATCAATTATGGGCTCATGGACCACTGCATGATAAATAAATTTAAAAAACGTTTTAGTAAACATTTACAAAGGGGAAGAGGGCCCATGGGGATCCCTTCCTCTTTGCAAATGCCTTACCACCTCCTTTGTGGAAGTGGTAAAATATTAATGTTTTGCTTATGTTTTAAAACCGTATTTTCGTCACAAAACATTAATACATAGCTTGAAGAGTCGGTACCGGGAAGGGACGGCCTTAACATGCCCCTTCCAAATAACGAATCTGTATCTATTCCCAAACCCAAATTACAATTTGGTAAGATTCTGTAACATCTTAATAAATCACACATTGGGTTTGGTGAATAAAAAATGCCATTTGCAGTCGGAAAGGCACTGTTTGTCTGATTCAGAGCCCTACCGACCATAAAATGGTTTTGTTCATGATAAGCTTTATTTCTAAATAGCGATTCCTAGTACGTCGCAAATTGACCTACCTCATGAATATTAATGAGGTAGGTCAAAATTTGCGACCCATTAGGAATCGGCGCCATCACAGGGATGGTGGCCTGCTTGGGTCAGCAGACCACCATGTCTGTGATTCCTTTTGAATAAACCCATCTTTTTTTTTTCTTTCTAACTGCAGCCTGTTTTCCTTAAATGAAAACAGAATGTGTTTCAAAAAAGAAAATGAAACGTTTAAGTTTCATTTTTTAAGAGCAGGCAGCAGCCCCTTGGACCACTGCCTGCTGGTAAGAAATATTTTTTAACATTCCAAAGGGAAAGGGGAAGGTGACACGAGGGGAACCATTTGCAAATGGGTTACCACTACTTTTAGACTGGTGATAAAGTATTACTGGCTTGCGACCGGAATTTAGTGGCAAAACAGTAATACAAACCATGCTGATTCAGTATTTGGAAGGGACACCCCTTCCAAATATCAAATCTGTATTTATTTGCAAATTCAAATAGCGATTCGGTAACAAGTAACTGAATCGCAATTTGGTGTTTGTACATTTGAAAAACCATTTTTGCGCCGGCAAACGGCCCGTTTCAGCAAATGGGGCAGTTTGCGACCGCAAAAGTGCTTTATAGATCAGGACGTAAGTGTTAAGGTGCTGGAGGACTTAGCTGAAACATTGAGGAGTTTGGAAGGATGCTAAATAGACAATAAGAGGGTATGATATATTGTGGTCATTGATCATAAAAAGCCACAACGATGAACTGTGTAAATATACAGTTTCTGATTTGTCGAATTTTTAAATACGAGGCGCCCTTTTTTAGGTCGCGCATCAGCGATGACCTGTTGTATCTCTCTGTGTGGCTTTGGCTAACCCACCCATTGCTATTGGCTGTTAGCTGCAGCATTCAGAAATGCTGGTTTCCTATTGGTGCATTTCTATTAAAGTCCCTCCTTTGTGTGTTTAGCTCTCTTTCCGGCGATTTCACTCATTGAGCATTTTGGTCGGCCATCACACAGTACAGCGTGTGATGGCGTCTCTTCCCTCCTCCCATCTGTTTTGTAGTTTTATATAGCGTGAACCGGAACCGAAGGTCACCAGTTAAGGACACATTCATTATTTAATAGGCATGGGGAGATTAAGCGATTTGCCCAGAATCACAGTACAATCACTTTCGTGCTCGGTCCGACCATAGCTCTGCAGTGCAGTGCTGCTAACACCCACGGCTGGTTGTTTCTTTGTGCCTGAACACGCTTTCATTCCAAAACACATTCATGCGATGTATTTTTGATAACGCCGATTCTTATCTAATTATCTATAAGAACCTTCTGGTCACCAAGATCTTTTTACCTGTTGAATAGTGTAAAGGAGAGAATCTCATCAGGTTATATATCAGCATTCATTTTGTCTGAAAGGACCACTGACTCCGAATTCAAGTTTGAGAATTTATTATCGCCAAAAATAACTGAACGTGTAAGCACCTCAACACGAGGTTAAAGAAATAGATGGGCACTAATACAAATAATAATCTACGCAGGAATCTCATCCGACTCAAGATAAGGAGAATAGAAAGTTCTAGAAGGATCAACCAGACTATGATTGCTCCAATTTCTAAGTTGCTCTTCATTGGACTAAACAAGCTTAAAATCAATTGCTGTCCCTACACTAACGCTAAGTGACATCCCTGCATAACGATTTTCCCAGGCAAGAGTGAATAAAAAGGTGTCAGCTGTGAAGACTTCCTAAGAAGTGCAATCACATAATACCTAAGCTCAGCTCTGTCCTTCTCTCTGGTCTCTCCTACCTCTTCTCTGGCCTCCTCCCTCAGGGCACTATCCCTAATACAAAACCCCAATACAATTGTACACGCCTTTGTCACGCCTCCTTGGCCAGGTCTTCTTTCTTGTGCTTTTCCATCGGAACGGTTACTTCATCCTGGACGGTTGCGATGACCTTGAGTCCCAGGCACCTTCTCCTCTGAAAGTATCATCCCTAAATTCCATTTCACTCCCCGTACCATGCCTCCCATCTCTCTAGCTTTTGAAAACAAAGAGTTAGTCTTACTAACGAGACATGTGTCCTTGCACCTGCAACAAAAGATACTTTCAACAGAAACCTTCTACTGTGCAAATTAAATCCACCGTTTGTGCCCAGAGAGCCTTACCAAGAGAAACTTTTCTCTGCCTACAAAATAAGCTAACATAAGAATAAACCAGGCCTTCCCTAAGCATATATGTAGTCAGGCCTTTACATATGACTTTTAAACACACATCTTACTTTTCCCCTAAGCATTTTCATTACAATACATATGCGAACATAAATTACATGTGCAACTTTAATATGGTGCACGTTTAAACTACTGCAATTACATTACACACAAACTAATTCCTCTATGCATTATGTTCACACAATTCAATAAGCATTACATTACATCATTATCCTAACACAATTATACTGCTGATTCGCTTTGTCTCAGCGAACTATTCATTCTTTACTAAACATGCATGAGTATACAACTGAATATACGAGTATATGTCTGAATACATGTGGGTGCGGCCTATCAGTGATTATGATGCACCCCTACAATTCACAAGAACATTTCGCTCTATCAGGTCCCCCCTTTGATGACTCCTGTCATCACATTTCATTCTACTCCCTCGGAGAAAGAACCGACCTAAACAGAACTTGTTGCCATCTTCCCTGATCTAAATTTCTCCATGCTCTTAAGCCTTTGATACTGACTGTCCTGCAGTCTTGCCAACCTCATGTCATTTTCCCTCAAAGCTCTCTTGACTCAGCCTGCTCGATACCACTTGTAGGCCTTGATCAAAATCCACAAGCCAACCACACAAACCACCAAAATAAGGAGGGGTCTCAGAAAGTACCCAAGGAATCCCTTTCCTAGATTCGCAAACCAACCTCCCACTTGACCAAAACCCTTGCCGACCTTTTCCCAGGCCCCTTCTTCGGTCAAATCCGCTATTTTTGTGTGGATTGTAGTGATGTTACTTATATATTTCTCCAGATCCTTGCTACGGTCTGGTATATAAGTGCAGCACTCTTGAACCTTCAACATTTTACAGACTCCGCCCTCTTTTGCCAATAGGACATCCAAAGCAAGGCGATTCTGCAAAACCATTCCCCTTATCGATAACATCTCTCCTTCCACCAACACCAACGACTTTGCTGTATTCATCGAAAATTCATCCACCACAGTCGCTAACCTCCGGATCTTCACATCATTCAAGACTACTCCCAGACTGGGTATCATAGCTCCAAAGATATCCCCCACAACGATTCCTGCACTTGCAGCTCTTCTCGTTCTTGAATGCTCTCCACCTTCTAGAAGATCTAAATCTTCTGTATGGTAAATCTTTGGAAATATTATTGCCAAATAACATGTTCCATACCAATTTGCAGGCAACCTCACATAAGCATTCTTCCCACATACGTAATACACCGTTGGTATCACTTGTACAGGACCTTGGAGAAAATCTTTTGCCACATCTGCCATGGTGAAAACGTGATCACAAGTACTTTGTCCCACTGCTACCTTTTCGTAGTAAGTCTGATAACGCCTTATACACAACTTACCCCTCTGCTCCTTATCTAACGCTATAGGACCATAGCTTCCCTTGGTCTTATGCAACTGTTCTTCCTCTGTCCAATCAGTCCTGTGATGCCCCAAGTCTCGGGAGTGAGTCAGCTTTCTATACCTATCCTCGACCTGATCTACAAACTTTCTCTCTACATCCGACATCAAACAAGTCAGATTGTGTCTGTGTGCGAATGCTGTATCCAATTCCAAACTCGGTATGAAGTACTTCCTCAGTCTGTCTTCTGTCTTATAATAGTCATATTTATTCAAATGCTTGTAAGCTGGGACTTCAGGAAGCACTGCGTCGAAATTGGAAAAGAAATACTCAAACTGATCTCTCTCATAGAACAAACTAAGCAAAAGACTACACGAAATACCATAAGTCAGTGGAAGATGGTGATACCTAATACCCTCGTCCACTGAAGTAGGCAACTGCATACACACATAACAATCTTTCGCATCCATCACATCAACATACTCATACAACAACTTAGCATATGCATTCAACTTAAAATCACCTTTAGATAAATCTACATGTAATCTACGACTTTCTTCTAATAGCAAAGCTCTGTCAGCTGCCCTGTCTACCCCCTTCTGACTAGGTGTAATAGGTGTAGGTGTCCCTGTCACCCCCTCTACTTCTAGCTCGTGCGAACCAGTATATGAGACTATAACTACTATGATTATAGAGATTATTACACTACTTATAAGGATGCCTACAATCCACTTTGATCTACGATTGGGATCTCCCGGCTCCATGGTTTCGAAAGTTCTCAAAAGTCTTGGTTATCGCAAAGAACCCTGAAAAAGTCTCTGTCCTTCAACTGTGACTTGCTCAACCAGCTCGAGCAACCATGAAATCTCCGGACTTTCCCTTTCCGATCACAATCTTATTTACACAGTCCAGAAAAAGACTTCCCTAGTTTTCGTTCCTCTTCTGTGGAAAGTCCCTAAGTTTATTCTTCTTCCACTCGGACCTAGGTTATCTTCTACTTTTGGACTTTTATTTACAGTTTATAGTTGATCCACAATAAGATCCTCATTGAGCAATACCAGAACGTGATACAAAAGTTCAAGACGCAAAATCAGCACTTCATGTGAAAACGGCTCAACTCCAAAAGGCGGGAATTCGAGTCGATGCAGAACCAAGTTTCGGACTTCACTCAGAAGCGGGGGATTCGGAACCGTGAGGGTCAGTGTTCCTTCTATCTCGAGCCCTGGCAACTGCAGTACCACCTTCACCACTACATTCGGGCTCCGACGGACCACTTGCACTGACCTCAGCCTTCCCGTGCTCACCACCCCCTGCATCAAACACAGTGTAAGTCCACTCAGGGGTAGAGTATCTGCGACAAGGCACTCTTGTTCTCTTTGACCTTCGCCGACTGTCTTGTGCTTGGTCTTCGTCACTTGCCTCCGTTTCAGATACTTCAGACACTGGAGCAAGGTCTCTCTCAGGTGCTAACCTCAGGTTCAGTCGCCTCTGTCTTTCAGGCCAACTTTCTGCACTTCTGTTCGTTCGTCTGCCTTCCCCTTCTATACCCAGTGCACTACTTCCTCTTTCTGCTGAATCTGACTCTTCTCCGCCCACTGCACCGTTTCTGTCTTCGGTGTCTGAGTCAGGGTTCGAACTGTGGAAACCCCCTTCAGCTTGCTCTAGTGCACCACCAGCTGTGTCAGCGACCCTTACAGCTTGACTTGTCCTCCCATGTGGCCCTGCCACATCAGCTGGATTTTCATTTACGAGAGGAGCTGTTTCTTCCAAGGGTGCTGGAACTCTGCGGGTATGGGAGGCATGCACCCAGTTCGGCAATCCTCCACACTTCACTGCTGTGTTCGTGATAAGTATCACCTGATACGGGCCACGCCAGCGGGCATCCAAGCAACTCTTCCTCACGTGCTTTCGGACGAGCACCCAGTCTCCGGGACACAAGTCGTGGCACAGATCACTCGAGGCTGGGACCACTGCTGCTTGCACCTGCTGGGATACAGAACGGACCACATCAGAGAGTCCTTTACAATAATCGAGAATCAAATCATCAGTGATGCTTATCAAGGCTGTAGCTGGTACTGCTGGCAATCTCATTGCCCTCCCCATTAATATCTCATGGGGGACAACCCGGTCTTTCTGTCTGGGACACTTCGCATGCTCATCAGCACGAGTGGCAAGGCGTCGGGCCATTTCAGGGATGTCGAAGAACACATTTTTGCCATCCGGGCCTTCAAAGTTCCATTAACTTGTTCCACCATCCCAGAAGCCTCTGGTCTGTAACTACAGTGGAGTCTCTGGTCAATGTTCAATGCAGCACAAAGCAACTTCATGATTTCACTATGGAAGTGCCCTCCTCTATCTGATTCCAAAGAGGTCGGGATCCCGAATCTAGGGATGAGCTCCCTCAACAGTAATTTAGCCACTGTGAGAGTGTCACACCTGCGTGTGGGGTAAGCCTCCACCCACCGTGAGAATACACATACTAGCACTAAAATGTACCTCAATCCATTGCACTTAGGCATCTCCACAAAGTCCAGCTGTATTCTATTGAAGGGCCCTCCTGACCTTCCAATGTGACTCAACGTAACTACAGTTTTCTTTCCAGCATTCATCTGCTGACACGTAACACACCTCTGACATACCGTCTCAGCCATTGCTCGGAACCGTGGGTTATACCACGTCTGTCTAAACACTCTCATCATTGCGTCTCTACCAAGGTGTGCCTGTCCATGTATCAGTCTTGCCATCGGACTCAGCAATTCTTCAGGCAACACGGCTCTCCCATCGTTGGATACCCACACATCCACATCTCCTTTCATCACAACCAGCTTTGATCCATCCCTCTCTCTCCTGGTTTGAAACTTCATCCTGCAATCGCTTAAGCTCTTCCCAAGTGTCTGCCATGGCCAACATTATGCTGAGCTCGGTTCCTTCTTGGCTCTCCTCTACCTCTCTATCTGTGAATATGCATCCTTGTTCTGCACAGAAACGGGCGACTTCGTCCGCATAATTGTTACCCAATGATACAAAGTCCTCCCCCTTCCCATGGGCAGAACACTTTACCACAGCAATTTCTTTTGGATGCTGTAAGGCATCTAACAATTGTCTTACATATTCTCCATTACGAATGGGTGAGCCAGATGATGTCAAAAATCCCCTCTGAGACCATAACTGCCCGAAGTCGTGCACCACGCCAAACCCATATTGGCTGTCTGTGTAAATCGTGATTCGAATTCGATCAGCGGCCAAACAGGCACGGGTCAAGGCAATGATCTCAGCTACCTGCGCGGAGCGTACTCCTTCTAGGCAAGCAGCCTCGACCACTCCTGAAATGGTACATACAGCAAACGCTGCTCTCAATTGCCCCACACTGTCTCTTAAGCATGAACCATCAACAAAGAAAATTTCATCTGGGTCAGCCAATGGTTCATCAACAATGTCAGGTCTCGGTTTGGTGCAAAGCTCGGTCACATCGAGACAATCATGGTCCGCACAATCTTCATCATCCGTGTTCGGTGTAGGCATCAATGTCGCAGGGTTCAAGACAGAGCACCTTTTCAGAGTCACATTCTCTGCGGCAAGTATGACTTGCTCGTACCTCATTAACCTATTGTTCGTTAAGTGCTGTGTCTTGGTCCTGGTCATCAATAACTCAACCGAATGTGGCACATGTACAGTCAATGGATGTCCCATTACAATGCTTTCACATCTTTCAATGCTGACACCTGTTGCAGCAACGGATCTTAGACATCCGGGCAACGCAGAAGCTACTGGATCTAAAGTAGCTGAAAAATATGCAACTGGTCTACGGACACCTCCATGGTTCTGAGCTAAGACTGCTAATGCACATCCTTCCCTCTCGTAACAAAACAATGAAAAGGCCTTGTTGTAATCAGGCATTCCCAGTGCCGGAGCCCTGCACAATTCCTCTCTCAGTTTCAGGAATGACATCAAGCACTCCTCGTCCCATGGTACCGGATCACTCACATCCTTGTGCGTAAGCCTCTGCAAAGGCTTTGCTCTCAAGGAGAAACTAGGAATCCACTGTCGACAATAGCCAACCATTCCCAGGAACATCCTAACTTCTCTCTGTGTGGTGGGTACTGCCATGCTCATTATTGCCTCTATTCGATCTGGTGACACCTTCCTCTTGCCTTTTTCCAACCTGTGTCCCAAGTACTGTACCTCATTCAAACAGTACTGCAGCTTGTTCGGAGACACCTTATGTCCGTTCTCTGCTAAGTGGTTCAACAAAGCTACAGTGTCAATTCTGCAAGCATCTTCTGTTTCTGAGGCAATGAGCAAGTCATCTATGTATTGCACGAGAACCGAGTTCTGCGGCAACACAAGATTCTCAAGGTTCTTCTTCAGGATCTGGTTAAAGATCGATGGACTTTCCGTATACCCTTGAGGGATACGACACCATGTTAACACGCGATTTTCTAGCCTGAACGCAAAAAGAAATTGGCTTTCCTCGTGGAGCGGTATCGAAAAGAAGGCTTGACATAAATCGATAACCGTAAACCACTCGGCTTCACATGGGATCTGGAACAGTATTACTGAAGGATTCGGTACCACTGGACAACAAGGGACAACTATCGTGTTGACCTTTCGCAGGTCTTGCACGATCCTGTACTTCCCGCTCGGTTTCTGTAGTCCCATTATGGGCGAATTACAGGGGCTACCTCTGATCTCTTTCAAAATGCCTTTCTCAATGAAAGTCTCGATCACAGGTCTTATTCCTGCAATCGTTTCTGGCGACAGGTTGTATTGAGGTGTCCTGGGGAAATCAACATTCTGTTTCACCTCAATCCGCACTGGTTCAACCCCTCTGATTAGACCTATTTCGTCGCCTGCGAAATCCCACACCACAGGCGACACTGCGTCTCTCAGATCAGGTGGAAGTTCTTCCACAGTCACCATTGGGTACAGATCTATACACAAATGCTGATTGGTAATTTTAAAGTCAGCATCGTCATCTCTCGTCTGGACCTCTACTCCCTGAGGCGTACAATAAATCGTGCAGTTCAACTTGCACAACAGATCTCTTCCCAAAAGGCAAACTGGACTCTTATCACACACTACAAACTGATGTCTAGTTTGGAAGGAACCTATCTTTACTAGGATCGGTTCTGTCAATGGGCTGCTTATTCTTTTGTTCGCTACTCCAACAACCTGGATTGATTGTCCCGAGAGGGGTAGGTTAGGGACTACTGCTGATCTTACAGTAGACCGGGTAGCACCAGTATCAACCAAAAGTGTGGCAGGATGACCCTCAATATCTGCCTCCACAAAAGGTCCTCTCTGGTCTACCTCCAAGACCGCTCCAAGTGTGCAGTCTTCCTCCCCCCTCAGGCACCGTCAGGATAAAGGGTCTGAGCTACTCTCGTCATAATCTTCGAACAGGGGCATCTGTTGGTACGTTCGTGTTCCCTGTGAAATCCTTGGAGCCTGGGGAACCTGGGCGTGAGAGCTGTATACCCCCCCTTTCATCGTCCTAGGTCTCGTTACTGTGTTAACTACCTCTTGCGCGGGTGCCTGAGCCCCCTCTTCCTCTTCCTGCAACTGATTAGCTGGGTTCAAAGGACACTCGCGTTTCCAATGTCCGACCTGGCGACAAAGATGACACGCAGTGGTCTTCTTCAATGTGGCCACGTCCACTCCTGTCTTGGGGTCTACTGGTTTTCCCTTTCCCATGGCTTGCCCATTCTGGTTTCCCTGGAAATTTCCTTGCTTTCTTCCTAAGGTCCCTCCACTAGGCTGACTCTGTGCTGTCTGCATCTGGACAAGCATCAATTTGTCTTTTAGCTTTCGATGTTTCGATTCCACCTCATCACTACAGTATCTCGCATACCGCAAAATTTCATCTAGTGGCTTGTTCTGCCAGCAGATCAAATGGTGCTGAATCATGAGGCTGATTTCCATTCTCAGACCCAGTACAAACTTTGAGACAAACTGTCCCATATCCTTGGGGTCCAAGATATCTAACCCACTATACTGTTTAAAAGCTTGCAGAAGTCTTTCATAATATTCATGCACCGTTTCCTTGGGTTCCTGTACAGTCCGATCTATCTTAACCCAATCTATATCCTGAGGTGAAATCTTCAGTTTCAACCATGTAATCACCTGCTCATACTTTTTCATAACTAGGGGTGATGGACCATTTGTAACCGCCTCTCTATCCGGTTCCGAAGTCGGCCACTCAATAGCGACTTTACAGGCTGTCCACAAATCTCCCGGTACCACTATGTCAAACAAAGTGTTCAAATCAATCCACAATACTTTTGAAATTTTCACAAACCGCTCAACCTGTTTGTACCACTCTACTGGTTTTTCCCTCAGCCGAGGAAAATCATTTGTAAATGCTGCCAAATCACCTCTATTCCACGGCACATGCACGTACCCTCCATTCTGTACTTCCCGTAAAGGAAAATTCCCAACCCCCGTCGCCCCCCCCCCTGGAGGCGGCATTTCCCCCTCAGCTTTCTTTGCTGGTTTCTTCTTGGACCACCTTTCTTCCCATTTGTCCAACAAAATCCATATTCTCATTCCTACAATCAGGTCTCTGGTGTGTGTCCTTAATCCGTGATTCTTTTCTCCTCCAGCTCCTGGTCACTGTAATGTAATCTATGTGGTCCCTGCAACGCTTTAGTTTTGTTCAGGTCTACTTCATATCTTTTGGCCAATTCCTTCAATCTATCATGTGCCATCCTAGCTTTTCGAGTCACATCTTTTGCTACAAACAGCAGCTCATCTGATCCGTAAATTTCTATCCTTTCCAAAGGCAGACCTCCATTAATCATCTCGTCTACCTCTGCTTTCAATCTCACTACGTCCAGTAACCTTGCCTGTACCGCACTCCTCAGTACATCTCGAGAACCCGAGCCATCCCGCTCATCACAGTCACTATTCTGTCCTTGTGACCTATTCCCTTCCATCATATTCCTGGAGCTTGGTCTCTCTTCCGAGACGTTTTGTGCCCTATCTCCTTGCATCCTATCCTCTTGGTTCGTTACTGTTGGTGTCCACATCCTCAAAGCTGACTTAGATTCCCGCAAAGACCTTGGTCTTTCTGGTCTCTCCTCTTCTTGTCTAAAGGAAGAGTCCGCCGTAGCCGGTAACGGCGTACTTGTGTCTATTGGTCTTGGGAAATGAACCACTCGTACTCCAAACCCATTCCCACTCTCACTGTTTCCTTGCTCACTTCCCATCGGTACGGAGCCCCCTTCTCTCACTCGGTCTGGGTCATATACCGGTACTATAGGGCCAATGGTAACCGGTACTGTCAAGGAGTCCGGTAATCTTGTTTTCCCAACAGGAGGCTGTGTTATCATAGACGCCGTTGCCCCCTCTGTTCCTGTGGAAATCCTTCCCACTACTCTCATGCTAGTCTGATTCTGGCTTCCATCAATTGTTACTGCTGAGGTCGGCTTTCCCTCTTCTGAGTCTGGATTAAATGGTGGTGGCCTCTCTGCCAACATCCTATCCAACAAGCTGTCATCTAGATCACTGTCGTCCTCATCGATTCTTATTATTTTCCCATTTTGTACTAACAATGGGTACAACTTAGCTCCTTCGATCGTGTCCACCCTCCACCTTTTCTCCAATGCATCCCACCTTGCATTTTGAAATGCCCTGACCGATTTCTTCACCCTTTCCTGGCATCTGTCCTTCTTCCTATCGTACGCTGCTCTTATCCACGCATGTAGTGCCTCAAACTGTGTTGGTCTAGGTAGCGGTCGTAAAGAAGCCATTATACTTTTTAGCTGGTACAACACCTCTAACCTGAAAGTACCATAGCGTGGGAACGACAATTCTCCCTCTGCTTCTGTCATTTTATGCCAATTCTCAAGCCAAATTATAGTATGCAATCCTACATTCTTTGCCATATAATGTGCTGGTGTATCCTCGGGAGGAGCTTCCTCTCCTTCCCGAACCACCACATGTCTATCGCCTCTACAAAGTTCCCGTAAAACTTTAAAACATTTCATGATGAATCAACTTCGTATTTGCACTCAAAATGTCAGCTCTTGCTTCTCGATTTCACTCCACCAATACCAGCGCGGCTCACACCAACCGGCCTATCGCAGTGCGGCACTTGTCTGACGTCACTTTTCCTCCGCTCGCAGCAGTTCCCCTCCTTTCTAATTCACTCGTTCTCACTCGCACCTGTCCCAATCATACTCTGAAATAATGTCCGTCCTACCGAACAATTACCTCTCTGACCGTCGGTCTTACCAATGACCGATCAGCCTCTTGAGCTTGTTGACCTCAATCTGGCAATCGTCAGTCCGCGAAACGACCGGACAATCGCCTTTAACACACTCGATAGGATTCAATCACTCGATGTTCTGCACACAATAACCTACGACCTGCGTTGGTTATTCACACACTCACTCATGTGTTCCCTATCTTCAGTGGGTCTGTCAATGACGTCTCGTGACCCCCACAACCTCTGGTCAACGTTCTCAACTCTGGGTGTATTCTACACCACAATAAATCTCCCGGTCCCGCACGCGCTCACGGTCCGGTTCTCAATCACACAACTCTCTTTCCAACTCCGCAAGACATCACACAACAATAAAACACCGCAATCTACCGAACATCACTCTTTTCATACTCACTCTACCACGAACTGCTACTTCCGCCGCACCGGCACTCTCCGTCAGTTTTCCACGACCTCCGACATCCTTCTCCCGCGGTCCTCTGGATCTGCGTCACTCGGGCTCTATGGGGCAACTTAATCTCCTATCTTGCTCTAGATCTCCCCTTACCATCAAAGGTAACCATCCTACTCTGCTACCAACTGATAACGCCGATTCTTATCTAATTATCTATAAGAACCTTCTGGTCACCAAGATCTTTTTACCTGTTGAATAGTGTAAAGGAGAGAATCTCATCAGGTTATATATCAGCATTCATTTTGTCTGAAAGGACCACTGACTCCGAATTCAAGTTTGAGAATTTATTATCGCCAAAAATAACTGAACGTGTAAGCACCTCAACACGAGGTTAAAGAAATAGATGGGCACTAATACAAATAATAATCTACGCAGGAATCTCATCCGACTCAAGATAAGGAGAATAGAAAGTTCTAGAAGGATCAACCAGACTATGATTGCTCCAATTTCTAAGTTGCTCTTCATTGGACTAAACAAGCTTAAAATCAATTGCTGTCCCTACACTAACGCTAAGTGACATCCCTGCATAACGATTTTCCCAGGCAAGAGTGAATAAAAAGGTGTCAGCTGTGAAGACTTCCTAAGAAGTGCAATCACATAATACCTAAGCTCAGCTCTGTCCTTCTCTCTGGTCTCTCCTACCTCTTCTCTGGCCTCCTCCCTCAGGGCACTATCCCTAATACAAAACCCCAATACAATTGTACACGCCTTTGTCACGCCTCCTTGGCCAGGTCTTCTTTCTTGTGCTTTTCCATCGGAACGGTTACTTCATCCTGGACGGTTGCGATGACCTTGAGTCCCAGGCACCTTCTCCGCTGAAAGTATCATCCCTAAATTCCATTTCACTCCCCGTACCATGCCTCCCATCTCTCTAGCTTTTGAAAACAAAGAGTTAGTCTTACTAACGAGACATGTGTCCTTGCACCTGCAACAAAAGATACTTTCAACAGAAACCTTCTACTGTGCAAATTGAATCCACCGTTTGTGCCCAGAGAGCCTTACCAAGAGAAACTTTTCTCTGCCTACAAAATAAGCTAACATAAGAATAAACCAGGCCTTCCCTAAGCATATATGTAGTCAGGCCTTTACTTTTGACTTTTAAACACACATCTTACTTTTCCCCTAAGCATTTTCATTACAATACATATGCGAACATAAATTACATGTGCAACTTTAATATGGTGCACGTTTAAACTACTGCAATTACATTACACACAAACTAATTCCTCTATGCATTATGTTCACACAATTCAATAAGCATTACATTACATCATTATCCTAACACAATTATACTGCTGATTCGCTTTGTCTCAGCGAACTATTCATTCTTTACTAAACATGCATGAGTATACAACTGAATATACGAGTATATGTCTGAATACATGTGGGTGCGGCCTATCAGTGATTATGATGCACCCCTACAATTCACAAGAACATTTCGCTCTATCATTTTTGTTTTATTAAAATCAGCGCGACTGCCACAGCGCTTTATCTTTGGCGGCCGTGTGTCTTTGCTGCCTGTTAACATTCAGAAATCTGCCCGTTCGTCCATTGAAAACTCTTGCTCCCCAATCAGTCAAACCCCTCCTCTTCGGCTTCGACCCATCTTCAAGAAATGCAGATCCCAAAGCGTTATTTCTTTACAGGACGATGATGACCTGATCTGCTGTAGACGGCGCGGTGCTTCAAACCTTGACGTGTACCATGTTTAGGAAGGTGACTGATTCTCTCGCATAGAAGATACCTCCTCTAAAGCACCCCATTACAAGGGTCCCTTTAATTCATATTTGGGCTGAAACAAGAGTTTCCGCCGGAAACAGAATTAAAAGGGATGTGAAATTACAAGTGTTTACGGGTACATATCCACTTGCTAGAAGGAGGTGTCGATATGCAAGGATAAGGGCCAGATAACAGAGATCAGCTTGTGGGCGAAGGTGTGGTATTAGTTTCACGCACGTTGTCCCTCATTTCGGATCTGAAACGTGTATTGGCCCGATAACGGTAATGTTGGGTACCTTGTTACCGCACCACTATCACCAGGATGCTTGTAATTGGGCCCTAAATGTGTTATGGTTAAGTTTTATATTATGTCTTGCTACAAACACTCATGTTTGCTGGAGAATAAAAAAAAATAAAAAAGTACGGTGCACTACGGCCGTAACCGCTTACACACTTGCTCTGTAAACACTGTAAGTGAAAATACAAATTAAGCGCAAATGAAATAAAATAATAAAATTGTTTCCGTGTTTATCTTGTTTACGGAATTCTTCCTATATTCTTTAACGTTTTATTTTTATTAAATATAACACGAGTGAGGAATGTGACGTTTTTCCATTTTCTACGTCTAATTCGTCATAAATTCCCCCTGCACCATGTAAAAGGAAGCAAGGCGCTTATAGAATGGTGATAACGTGTAGTCACACTGTCCAGCGCACTGTTATTGTGTGTCTTTGCTGCATGTTAACATTTTACCGAAAACAGGCTCCCATATAGCTAGTCCTTTCCTGGCGATGATTTGTAAAGTATTACAATATTGTGTTTCGCCGGAGAGTACTTTATTAAAAGCTTCAAAATTAAGAGTGAAAGACTGCAATCGGACAATAAAAGTGGGATTTCACGTGTCCCATAAAGTACACGGTCAAAGACAAATGAAATGGAGATTGTTTTGCTATGGCAGTCGTGCATTTCAGTATCACAGGGGAGGAACAGGCATCTCAATTTTGAGAACGAGAAATACTTTCAACATTACTTTTTAGCTCATTGACTTACGGTCATGACATTTAACTTGACTGACCTTTCTGCTTATGTCATTTGTAAAAGCATGGGGCGGGCAAGATTATGAAGATTTTTATTCAGGACTGGCGAGTCTGCTACCGGGAATTAGTTGATTCTAACTCGTAGAAAAAGACTAGCTCAAATTCCGCGTTTGCAGCGATCTTAAGAGTGCTTAATCTGTTTTATTTCGGGGTTTTTTGCGCGTGGTTTACGTTTCCGGCGGCTTTTGGGAGGTCAATGTGTGACTAGGGTGAAGCGAGAAGTTTACGCTGGGTTGCAAAATCAGCTGAAATATTTGTCAGAAAAATGGCATGACTCTTCCTGCAGTAAGATAAAACAATTCCACGCAGTTAGTATGATATAAACGGGGTTATGAAGTTATCTAGTGTAATGTGCTGAAGAAAAGAAGCTTTCCCAGTGGTTAACTGCATCCCTCAGACCCACTGTTCAATGACATTCTTTTAGAAAATTTAGTGCACATTTCCACTGTAGAGCACGCACCTTTTAAGCTTCCTTGAATGGAATAGAAAAGTAGTTTCTGCACAGTGGCAAATGTGCTTATGACGTATGTAGCCATCATCTGTTTGGTTCGTCATTGTCCTGCCTTTAAAGGAACATGTAGTTGATGTAATACATCTGGTGCCTATATGAATCCTACTTATCTAAACACTGAATGGCAAGCAAATTATGGAACACTAACAGCGCAAGAACATTTAGTCGAAATTGAGTTAACCTTAATTCTGCTCACATAAGGGCCAGAGAATAACCGAGCTATATTTCCAAATTCTACAAATGTTTATACAGTGATGTAGGAAACAACGTTTTCAGATGTGCTGTCTGTGAGCAAAAATGGGGAAAATATTATCACTGGATTGAGCCTACTGCTTCACGCCTCTTTGTATAACCGGCTCCGGCTGTCAGAAATGTGCAGCTTTGGACGGTCATCTAGGCTTTCATCTTCCTTAGCCGGAACAGTTGGCACCATTTAATTTGGTATTTCGCAAATCTTATATGTAATCCAGTTTGTGGCTGTGCACAGTAAAAGGCCTATAATGTCATCATTCATTGTAATGTGGCAAGGTTTGAGCGCGTTGAGGTAACCATGTTGTTTCTGCTTACATTTCACATTCTTTGCTTAATCTTACATTCCCTATGAGTGTTTGCTTTTCCAGGATGTTGTTACTTTTTTTTCAGGAAGCATAATTACTCATGTCTCCCCTTTTTCCCATTTTCTGGTTCTCCAGCGCCACGAAGTCATACGTATGGCAATAGCAGTGAAAATAGTGGAGCGGTGCACTATTAAAGAGTTTGCTTCAATAAATGCAAATGTTCATTTTGTATAGTGGTTTATCAATCCTTTATTTTCAATATCAAAATGTGCAAATTCCAGCCAACGCGTTTCGTTCATACATAAAATGAACTTCTTCAGGGCTGAAAGTTATAATACATAAAAGAAAACATAAGTATAAAAATATATATACATATGGTGTATTCACACAATATGCTTTTACTTTAAAACGAGAGAGAAACTATATACAAAGGCAAAGGTTATTTCATTAGAAGGTGACTCTAAACACAAGAAAGGAAACCTAATGGGAGGTGGGAAAAATACAAAACAAAAATGGAAATTCATGGTCGACAATATGTCACTTCAAGTTGAAGAAAAAACAGACAAAATAGGGTGAAGGGGAAAAAGAAAATGGGGGCGGAAGAGTAGGGGTTGAAGACAAGAATAGAGGGAGGAAAAAACATGGAAATATAAAAATATAAATATATATATATATAAAAAAGGGCAGACATTAACAATCTTATACATATTTTGTAATTTAATGTCCAGTGAGCATTTGGTCTGTAAATAGATATGTAAATCAAAATAGATCAGTATCAGTTGTTAATTAATAGCAACAACGGTGTCAGGAGCTATTGTCACTATACAGTTCACCCTAAGCGTAGCTCATAGTGTCCAAGTAAACAAGTAACAGTTAGTCCAGGGCCTAAGTAACAGCACATGATTGGAGAAACCTTTGAGCCATACAAATACGAGAAAAAGAAGACCAAAATAAAACAGAGAAAAGGCACTATATGTACCTACCAAATGGTGATGTGAAGAAGACGCAGGAACACAGAGGCAATGAAGAGCCCTTGATCTGAGATATTTCAAATTCCTGCTGTCGACGCACAAGTATTTAAATTTTAAAGGCTACCATGATAAGTGCCTGATGGTTGTATCTCTAAGAAAGTAAAAGAAAATGTATTAAAAAACAAGGAGCGACATAGTGCGTAGACACTAAAGATTTATAGGGAATAAGCACCGGTACCAGAGAAATAATATGAATATATACAGGCACCAAAAAAGTGGCATGACATTGAGGTCATAATAGTTAAAGAAAAAGAAAAAGAAAAAGAAAAAACTGTGTCCAAGTGAAGGACGGCTTGCTGGCTAGGCAATAGAAGAGGATGGCAGTGAAAGGCATGTAACAATAAACCTATGGAAGGAGAGCAGACCCACTTGGCAAGCTTCATGATCAAAAACATGAAAAGCTGGTGAAGTAGTAAGATTAAAACATTACAAAGCGGTCTCCTGAATATATGCGCAGAAGCGCCAATTATACCAAAGGTATAAATAAAACAGTGACGCGCTGCAATCACCTATTTAAAGGCAATACAATCTAAAAGAGACTAAATGCTTAGGCTTGTAGTGATGTACAAATCACATCCACGTGGTTGCATTATTTGCAACCCAAAAGACAAACTTAAAGGAACAGTAAATAAATAAAGTGAAAGAGTTCCTTGAGTATAAACAAGCTGCTAAGATGAAAGCTAAGTACCAAATTAAATAATATGAAAATCACATTACAATGAATGCGCTGTAAATCATTCTTAGGCATAAGTTAAAGAAATAGAATAACAGAGTTATTAAACTAAAAGGAAGAAAGTCATAAAAAGTAAGGTTGAAAAACAAGCACCATAGCCAAAAACTAGTCATAGTAGCCAAGAGGTTCTTACAAGAACAGGTAGAGATCTAAATACCTGGGGACACAGTCCTGTTATTATCGTCCGGTCGGCAGTCAGTGTTGAACTGGCCGGTCCCACTTCCTGGTTAATATAATCACCATGAGAATGGGCAGGAAAGTAATCGGTGAAAGAACACCGAAGAAAGACTATGGGGTCGATTCCGATTCGGGCCGGAAATTTCTCCGACCGAGCCGGACCCGGAGAGATTTCCGACCGAATCGGACCCGTGCAGTCCGACCGAACGAGTACGATGCGTCCGTATGTTATCGGACTCGAGTCGGTCGGACTCCCATTGAAGTCAATGGGAGCCGGTCGTACAACGCGTACGCGGGCTCCCATTGACTCAATGGGTGCGAGGTCGGACAAGGGCGCCCCCTACAGCGGGTACGCGGCGAAGCGATTCGCGCCGTACACGCACAGGTAGGGGGGACCCATGGGTCCCCCCTGTGTGCGACTCGCGCGGCTACGCTTCCAGGGGGGTCCGACACGGACCCCCAAAGTACGGCTCCGACAGCTCTTACGAGCCGGAGTGCGCGGCTCGGTCGGACTGCTCGCGGCGCGCATCGTACTTACCCGGCCGGGAAACGTCTCCATTGCGCGGTGCGAGTCGAGTCCGAGCGAGTCGGTCGGAGCGGTTCGAGCCGGGAGCGAGTCGGTCGGAGCGGTCGGGACGCCCGGACGAGTCGGTCGGAGATTTCGCATCGTACTCGCTCGGCCGGACCCGTGTACGGTTCGGTCGGGAAACAGGGCTCCGAATCGGATCCGGTAAAGCCGAATCCGATTCGGAGCCCTACCGGCCGAGATCGGAATCGGCCCCTATAAGGGAAGAACGGTGGCCAGCAGAAATGAGGATGAATCCGCTTTTCCAATAGGTGATAAGGCTGGGGGAAGTGTCAGCACAAGTGTGTGACATGTAAACAGAGGAGAGAGGTAGTGTCAGCACAAGAAATAAATAGCAAATAGGTTGCTCAAACCTTCCTTATTACAGAAAAAAGAGAGTCAGCACAAGTCATGGTTGAAATAATGTAATTAATAGCCAATATAGGAAAGAAAAAAATGAAAAAATGAAGTATCGAGAGGAATACAAAAAGAATGAAAAGATCAATAAGAGAGTGGCGGCTATATCATGAATTAAGCCGTCAAAAATAGTGAAGCGCGTTCCGCATCATTTTAGCACAAAATAGTGCATTGAGAGATATTTAATAAAAAAGAGGCAGTATATTCAGCAAAGAGAGATGGTAGTGCCTCAGGTCAAACCTGTTACGGCGATAAAAATAGGGAAGTAGATTGCAGTGTGTGCTAGGTGGCGATATTGGTCTCAGCCTATCATGAAAAAATAGGATTGTTTCAAAACTAAATAGCATACAAATGGTAGTGGGAGTCAAGGGAGATCCTGGTCCAAGCAAACCAGTTAATTAATGAGAGAAGGTCAGTGACGCGTGGGGATATGAAGCTATAAAGTACGGCTAGAGTAGAATGTTTTGACAGAAAGAATTAAGAATTAACATGCTTAGAACTATAGTTGAAGTGGGATGATATAATAGGGAGGGTTAAAGATTCACTGGCAAAACGGGGCTGAGAGGTCTTTGACGGGCATCCACCGTGGTAAGATTGGTCTATCCTAGAAAATAATGAAACTCATTATCGGTATTATGCCCTTTGTTCACCGCGTCCAATCTACATATCCATTTAGCCTCCGTTTGTCGTAGAGTCAGATCCCTGTCTCCCCCCCTTGTGTTTAATGGAATATGGTCGATGCCCAAAAAACTGAATGTGGGGGACTTCTGGTGAGTTGTACGATAATGTTCAGTCATGGGGTATCTTTCATCACCATTGATGACTGCTCTGCGATGTTCCTGAATCCTGATCTTAAGACTACGTATAGTACTACCCATGTAAATCATCTTACAGGGGCACTCCAGAATGTAGATAACAAACTGTGTATTACAGTTGATGAAGTGCTTGATTTCATGGGTAGTGTTGGTATTGTAACTAAATTCTTTCTGTTTGTTTTTGCCCAAGCTACAAATACTGCAATTGGTGCAAGTGTAAAAGCCATGGGGGGCCTGTGGTAACCATGTCTTATTGGTATTGGTTGTAATGTAACTAGGGCTTAATGTTTTTCGCAGTGTGCGTCCTCTCCTGTATATAAGGGATGGATTGGCATTAATAAATGGGCGAAGAGCTGGTACTTCTAATAGGAGATGCCAATGTTTTTTAAAACTTTAAACATTTTATCACTGTGTGCCGTGTAGTTGGTAAAAAATGCAATATTTTCCCTCTGAGGTGACCTGTCTTTCTTCTTGCCTAGATTGTTGGTCAATGTATCTGTCCTGGGTAGGCTCATTACCCTTTGTTCTGCCTTGTCGAGGGTTCTACAATCATACCCGCTTTGTCTGAAACGCCCTTTGATATCAATGATGTTTGTCTTGAAGTTGGCTTCCTCACTACAGGCTCTTCGTGCCCGGACCATCTCCCCATATGGTATGTTGGAGATAACAGACTTTGCATGGGCGCTATCTGCATGTAGGATACTATTGCAGGATGTTAATTTCCTATATAAAGTGCTGTGTACTAGTGCCTCTTTTATGTAAAAATGGATCTCTAAAAAATCAATATATTTTGTGTTGTGTTGCATGGTCAGTTCTACATTGAAAGCGTTGTTATTGAGGTAGACCAAGTACTCCTGTAAGAGCACTTCAGGGCCCGACCATAGACAGATGATGTCATCTATGTACCTCCCCCAATAGACAATATGTTTAGTCCAGGGAGAGGCACATTTGGCCCAGGCGTGCTCCTTCTCAAACCAGCCCATGAAAAGCCCGGCGTACGAAGGAGCAAACCCGGAACCCATGGCAGTCCCCTGCAGTTGATGGTACCACCTCTCATCATGTTTAAAAAAGTTGTTGGTGAGGATAAGCTCAATCATGCCCATCAGCATGTTGTTGTATGCATAGTTATCAGCCCCTTCTGTGTCCAAGTAGTATCGGATTGCCAGCATCCCAAATTCCTTGCGGATGCATGTATAGAGGCCAACCACATCAAAGGTGACAAATCTCAGCTCTTCAGACCAAGGGAACCCCTCAAATTTCATCAGGATGTCTTTACTATCCTTCAGATAGGCCGGTAAGTTAGTAACATGCTTTTGTAATGACAGGTCTACAAATTCAGATAATCGTTCTGTTGGGGATCCTATCCCTGAAATGATTGGTCTACCAGGTGGAAATGTTCCTCCCTTATGTACCTTGGGCAAAATGTAAATACACGGATGACGTGCTTTGTCTATGTGTAGGTACCTAAACTCATCTTCAGTTAATAGACATTCTTGCCTCCATTCTGTGAGTCTGGTGTTGATAATTGTTTGTAGTGCTGGGGTGGGGTTGTGATTGACCAGTTCGTAACATTGCGAGTCACCCAATTGGCGTGTGATCTCCCCATGTAGTCTTGTGTGTCCATTACTACCACATTCCCACCCTTGTCTGCCTCCCTGATCACGATTCCATTGTCATCTCGTAACCTTTGTAGTGCCTCCCTTTCTTTTTTAGACAGGTTAGGGAGTGGGCGTGGTGTATGTTTGTTGAAATATTCAAGTTTTCTCAGTTCTTGCGTTATATTATTACCGAATTTCTCAATATTGGCATGGTGACCCCCTACTGGTACAAACTTGGATTTGCATTTCAGACCTGTATCACGTTTGTAATTTTCCCCAATGTCTAAATCATCCAGGATGGTCTGTATAGGCGTTATCTCATCATTTTCAATAGATAGTAGTGTTTGCACCTCCCGTATGTCCCCAATCGTTCTGCTTGTTGGTGATGCATGATGTGTATTAGGTACATATTTGACAGGTTGTTGCGAGAAAAATTCTTTTAATTTTAATGTGCGTAAAAATGTATACAGATCAATGTGGACATCCACTAAATCCCCAAATTGTGTTGGACAAAAGCCCAGCCCTTTCTTCAAAACATTGCATTCGGACACATCTAAATTCCTACATGACAAATTAATGATCTGTAAGTCAGATTGTGCAGTTGGCATTGCCATTAGACCAGTGGCTCCCCCATGGTGGGTTCCCCTGTCTGTTCCATCGTTGGGGAGGTTCCTAGTTCTTTTTGGGCGCAGCAGCATTGAATGGCTGTCTAACTTTCCTCCCCGACCTTCCCCCTCTCCTGGTTTTTTACGAACTTCTTTGGCTGTCTGTCCCCTATGCGGAATCTCTCCAGTTCCCTTTGGAAGTTGGAGGTCCCCTCGCCTAAAGGGATCTCAGTGTTTATTGTGCTGGATGCAGCACTTTCACTTGATGCCAGTGAGCTGTTGCTGGCTGATTTATTTTCTGTACTGTCTTCCCTTACCCTTTTCCTATCATCTATGTTATTGGGATTGTCATATTTTTTGGCAAACGTATAGATTCTGCCATCCCTGTAATCCCTGTCATCTCTCTTGATTTTCCTCATCTTCTTGTCTCTAAGGTATTGCTGATGTTCTTCTATAACTTTGTTAAGAATAGCATAATTTTTCTCTACTAAATCCTGACATTCCATACTTTCTATCAGTTTTTCAAGCTCGTCTATTTCTGCCTGAAGTTTTCGGCCCTTTTCACTAGCATGTTTCACCAATATTTTCATCATTGTATATGATGCCCCTTCTAGGTTATGTTCCCATTCACTGAGGAGGTCCCCGCTCAAGTCCTCAAATGTTGGAAAGATAAGTATTCTAAGACCCCGTGGGATTTTCTTATTGTCTATATATTGTTGGAGGGTTATGCCGTCCCACCAACGGGCCAGTTCTTGTTTCTTAACCCTCTCCAATTTAAAAAAACATGAGCGTAGTTCTGTATTACATTGTTCTTTCGTTGGAGCAGCAGCCGCTGCACTGAAACCTTTGCCGAAGAGATCCTGTGCCATCTCTTCTCTTCTGTCGATCATTTTTGACATATTTCCAGGAAGCGCAGGGGTGCTGGTTGATCCAAATTGACAATAGAGAATGAATGAGCAACGGCGGATCTGAGTAACCGCACCTCCCTGCTTTATTCCTTTTCTTGTTTAAGAAATTGTAATGGATAGTATGATTGGGTGTGCACATACAGCTCCTGCACCTGCCGTTGTTGGATGCCAGCTGCCAAGCAGAGAGAAAACTGTGAAAATAGTGGAGCGGTGCACTACCAAAGAGTTTTCTTCAATAAATCCAAATGTTCATTTTGTATAGTGGTTTATCAATCCTTTATTTTCAATATCAAAATGTGCAAATTCCAGCCAACGCGTTTCGTTCATACATAAAATGAACTTCTTCAGGGCTGAAAGTTATAATACATAAAAGAAAACATAAGTATAAAATATATATACATATGGTGTATTCACACAATATGCTTTTACTTTAAAAACGAGAGAGAAACTATATACAAAGGCAAAGGTTATTTCATTAGAAGGTGACTCTAAACACAAGAAAGGAAACCTAATGGGAGGTGGGAAAAATACAAAACAAAAATGGAAATTCATGGTCGACAATATGTCACTTCAAGTTGAAGAAAAAACAGACAAAATAGGGTGAAGGGGAAAAAGAAAATGGGGGGGCAGAAGAGTAGGGGTTGAAGACAAGAATAGAGGGAGGAAAAAACATGGAAATATAAAAATATAAATATATATATATATATAAAAAAGGGCAGACATTAACAATCTTATACATATTTTGTAATGTAATGTCCAGTGAGCATTTGGTCTGTAAATAGATATGTAAATCAAAATAGATCAGTATCAGTTGTTAATTAATAGCAACAACGGTGTCAGGAGCTATTGTCACTATACAGTTCACCCTAAGCGTAGCTCATAGTGTCCAAGTAAACAAGTAACAGTTAGTCCAGGGCCTAAGTAACAGCACATGATTGGAGAAACCTTTGAGCCATACAAATACGAGAAAAGAAGACCAAAATAAAACAGAGAAAAGGCACTACATGTACCTACCAAATGGTGATGTGAAGAAGACGCAGGAACACAAAGGCAATGAAGAGCCCTTGATCTGAGATATTTCAAATTCCTGCTGTCGACGCACAAGTATTTAAATTTTAAAGGCTACCATGATAAGTGCCTGATGGTTGTATCTCTAAGAAAGTAAAAGAAAATGTATTAAAAAACAAGGAGCGACATAGTGCGTAGACACTAAAGATTTATAGGGAATAAGCACCGGTACCAGAGAAATAATATGAATATATACAGGCACCAAAAAAGTGGCATGACATTGAGGTCATAATAGTTAAAGAAAAAGAAAAAGAAAAAGAAAAAACTGTGTCCAAGTGAAGGACGGCTTGCTGGCTAGGCAATAGAAGAGGATGGCAGTGAAAGGCATGTAACAATAAACCTATGGAAGGAGAGCAGACCCACTTGGCAAGCTTCATGATCAAAAACATGAAACGCTGGTGAAGTAGTAAGATTAAAACATTACAAAGCGGTCTCCTGAATATATGCGCAGAAGCGCCAATTATACCAAAGGTATAAATAAAACAGTGACGCGCTGCAATCACCTATTTAAAGGCAATACAATCTAAAAGAGACTAAATGCTTAGGCTTGTAGTGATGTACAAATCACATCCACGTGGTTGCATTATTTGCAACCACGTATGGCAATAGCACTATGCAAATATGATCACTCCACTGCAAATAAAAAAACAAAAGTAAAAAACATTGTCATTTTCACTGCCAAGAGCTCTAACTTTCAGAAATGCGAAACCGATTGCATTGCAAATGCTTGTTATATAGTTATCTCTACAGCATTTGCGACCATCATAGATTGGTAACTTGGTGACACACTGCCAGACCTTCAGAACACATTTTAATTAACTTTGTATGATAAAAAATAATTATGAACACGATAATTATAATAACAAATTTGCGTCAAATTTGACCTTTCTTAGTTATGAGTCAGTTGCTTCCGGCTTCAAAGAACTGATGCTATTGCCTCTTCCGAGTACTGTTGGGCGCTCACCACCTCACGCTGACGTAACGTGAGCAGACGCCCTAGTCAGGCAGCTACTAGTGTGACAGGCAAGTCCCGCACACTAAGAGGCGTCGTGACGCGCAAGCCCGAGGCAGCAGGGTTGTCGTTTGCGGATGCTCCAATAGTCGCCTCGCTGAGCATGAGTGACAGATCCAGCCTGACTTAATCAGACTCCTAAAGAAAACGAAAACACTACTGCCGTCCAGCCTTTTGAGTTTTATTTATAAAGATGGGAATCGCACTTTCTCATCTAAAAATATCTTATCTGTGATGTTCCTCTCGTCTTCAACGTTTTGCATATTTGTTTCAAAAGGCCAGCGATCCGTGGTGGCTAATAGTGCATCCAGCCATTTTACAATATACAAATGTTGTCCATGACAATTGCCACAGGCTCGCATTAGAACCTGCTTGTGTTCATTGTAAGAATTAAGCACGTGATTGCTGTTTGAAACGTGTGTATATTAGCAATGTATACATTTGAGTATTGCTTTCTGTCATGGATTATCCATATTTAATTTGTCATTACATCCTTTCAGATTCCGACTGGCATGTGAGGACATTTTGTTTGACAGGTGAACACGTTCTCTGATGTCAGTATTCAATTTAAGTGTCTCTACGTCGCCTGAGTTGAATAATGAGAAAGGATGAAGTTTCTCTCCAGTTACATGTCACCATTTACATTTCGGTTGTTGGCCATAGAATAATGCCAACAATTCATGTTTTGGGTGAACATTATTCCAAACTATCATTTAACTCAGTGTTCTCCATTATTGGTCCTGAAGGGCCGGATCTAAGCCAGATTTTTAAAATACCTACATTTCTCTAAATGTGGATATGCAAAAATTTGGCATGAATCCAGCCCTCCAGGACCGACATTGGAGAACCCTGATTTAACTGAACTTCAACATTTGTAGACTGAGCCTCCTACTCAATGTTTCCTTAGCAGCAACATCATTTAGTTAGGTGCTACCGCCCTCGGCCCCATCTACCTCACAGTCACAGGGAGTCGGGAAGAAGATGCTTGGTCAATTCACTACATTATAATCATGAAGTGCTTCATCTTATAATTTTCTCCCCCGTGCCCTGACATGGCAACGCTTTGGTTCCTGGGAATATCTGTAACTCCCAGAGTATGTTACATATGTGGAGAGAGTCTTATAAAATTCCATTGTGAGCATTTTGGCATACAACCACAAACCTTGCCACCTCAATATCCTTAGCGTGCGTTAGGCTTCTGCACAACTTTCACCATCTAGTGATCACAGTAAATACTGGAATCCCTCGGTGAGTTGAAGTGAGACTTTCTTGAAATTATTGAAACAAATTCCTTGAACCACGTTGGATCCACTATCTCATCAACACATCATCTGATTGACCCTGGGTGGATCCCTTGGAACTATGACTCCTATGTTTAGCCTCCTCTAGCAATCAGCAGCCATGCGGAGCAACAGATGGGCACTTTCTGCTCTAGTGATTCTTTCGTTAAGCTGCACCTCCCTAACCTGGGGAGCCCGTTATCCTCTAGCATAGGCCACAAATTACGCGCTTGTATTAAGCCTTAGGCAACATTGGCATTTTCTCCAGCCATTCTTCCCCCTTACCCCTCGTGAAAGCGTCTCAACTGTCCCCACGAGCATCACATTTCCTACTGGTGTTCATTCCTGAGAAGCTCAACTGTATCATAAACCTTTTTTTAAACAAAAAAGAACAGTTGTTACCTTTCATTTTTTAGGACGAACAGCGAAGGATGGAGGCCAATTACAGAAAATGTGTTCTGTCTTTCTGTCTTCTTAATACAATCCTTCGCTACCATTTATTTTGTTATCACGCAAAACAGTACCTGTACTGCTGGACAGTGTAAACAAAATGCCAAATGGCTTACGAATAAGGTGGGGTGGTACACAGTTTTTCATGACAGCAGTAGTAGAACACATCTTTGTCATTACACTTGTAGAGCCCAAAAGTGTGTTTGTAAATAATTTGAGTTAGACACATTTACAACATAGACTAGTCAGGGCCAGTATACTTGTTTTTATTATCTACTATTTATCTGCTTCCTCTTTCAATATTTCTTCTCATTGTTAAATTGTCAACACTTCCTGCTACCTATTTCCTGAGATCATTTGCTTCATCATATATTCATGGCTTAATTAATGTACTCCCCGCAGGGAGAA
This sequence comes from Calotriton arnoldi, assembly GCA_963921515.1. Lineage (NCBI taxonomy): Eukaryota > Metazoa > Chordata > Amphibia > Caudata > Salamandridae > Calotriton > Calotriton arnoldi. Next base: position 1,103,584 of record CAWUFW010005874.1, read on the forward strand.
ACAGCAACAACCTGCAATCTGAAAAGATGTCCTCTGTCTGCTGCTGCCTGCATGAGGAACCTGCTTTGTATGTAAAGGATACCTGTACTGCTGGCACCAGTACTGTACCTGTTCTGCGTCTGCAAGGAAAGCATGCAGTGCTGCTGAACATGCTGCAGATGTTGTGCATGAGTGTGATGCACTCTGTCTTCTTTGTGTGAGAAGAAAGCCTGCTCTTTTTCTGCCTTTTTTTTTTTTTATATAACTTTTTATTAAACATACATCGGACACATGGACAACATACAGAGGAAGCATCAAGGTATACATCATATAAATCTTAGGGGTAGTACTAATCATTTTACACAGAAGGAATGTTATGGAGGCAGGGGAATGTCACGGTCAGCAGTACAGGGAGGGGCACAGATTTCTCCGCGATAAGCATTCCAGGGGCCCCATATTCGTGCCCATTTCCCAGGGCAACCCCTTGCCAAATATACAGTTTTTCTCTAAACATACACCAGTCTAAATCCTTTCCCCAGTCATCCAGAGCGGGTGTGTTCGCCGCTCCCCATAGCTGTGCAATGTTCCTCTTGGCGAGCATGAGCCCAAGTGTAACCCATTGTATATGGTGGGTGTTTAGGTCAGTAGGCTCCCAGATATTCAAGAGGCATCGTCGTGCCTCTGGGAGGAGACGAACTGACAGAACCGAATTGATCACGTCGTGGATTTTTTGCCAGTAGAGACCCACCTGTGTACACTCCCAGATAATGTGCATGAATGTCCCTATATGTCCACACCGTCGCCTACATTCCCCACTGTCCGCAAGTCCCATGCGGATCAGGCGAGGTCCTGTGACATAGGCTCTATGTAGGATTTTAAGTTGGACAAGCCTGAGTCGTGCTGAGATGGCTACCACCCGGGGGAGGAGACCGCGTCCTGCCAGTCCTCGTCATCTATTTCCAACCCGTCTGTTACCCATTTACTCCGCAGGGCCTGGAGAGGATCTTCGGTGTTATTGACTAATTTTTGGTAGATCAGTGAAATAGTTTTATCAGGTAGGTGGCCATCGAGTATCCTGTCTTCTAGTGGGGAGGCGTCAGGAGGGAGCTTGCTCTCGGGGAGTGCCCGTAGGAGCGAATGGGATATCTGCGCATACCGGAAGTACTCAGTGTTTGCAAGTGCATATTCCGCTTGGAGCTCAGTGAATGTCTTGATCCCTCCCGGGCCCCAGATGTCTTTAACTTGAGAGATGCCAATACGATCCCACCTGTCAAATCCTTTTGTTTTCCATAGGCTACCTAATATCTCTGAGTCCCATAGCGGGGTAGACATCGTTAATTGTCGGCCCCACCCGAGTGAGGTGGACGCCTCGTGCCAGACGCGGACCGTATGCTTAGTAGGCCCCGTCAAGACATATTTCCGGGGTCTTGCATATAATGCCCTATTATAATTACCCCCAGGTAGTATCCACTTATCCATCGCATAGCCAGGATCATCAACTCTTCCATAGGTACCGTGGTTAACTGCTGCCAATTGCGCAGCCCAATAATATTTTTTAATATCCGGGAGGCTGATGCCTCCGTCATACCAGTTTAGCGTCAGTTTGGTTAGGGCGATTCGAGGTCGCCCCTCCCAAAGCAGCTGCCTCTGTAGTCCTTCAATTTCCTTAAAATATTGCGGGGGAATGGGATCCAGAGTATTATGTAATATGTACAGGAATCGCGGCAGGGACATCATTTTGAACAGAGTAGCTCTACCCAAGAGGGAGATGGGAAGTGATTTCCACCTGGCTACATCTGCTTTAAGTCTGCTCAGAGGGGGAAGGAGGTTATGGTCATAGCGGGATTGGGGATCTAGGGAGATAAAAATACCCAAATACTTGAAGCCCACCGTGGTAATTTGTATTGGACAATCTCGGGGAGCAGGGGTCGATCCCCACTCAAGACGAATAGGGAGGACTTATTCCAGTTGACCGTGAAGCCAGAGAGTCTACCAAAGACTTTAAGGATATCTAGCACTACTATCAAAGATCTTCTGGGGGACGCAAGGTAGAGCAATATGTCATCTGCGTATAATGAGATGCGGTCCTCACATTCCGAAGACCACTTCAATCCTCTCACTCTAGGGTCACGTCGTATCCATGCTGCCAAAGGTTCAAGGGCCAATGCGAATAGGAGGGGGGAGAGCGGGCAGCCCTGACGGGTTCCCCGGCTGAGCTGGAATGTGGTGGAAATCTTATTGTCAACAACTACCTGGGCCAAGGGTTCATTATACAAGAGTCGCACCCACTGAATAAATTTCGGGCCAAATCCCAGTTTTGACAGCACCGCCCAGAGATATGGCCACTCGAGTGTGTCGAATGCCATTGTCGCGTCTAAAGAAGCTATTATCGCAGGTTCCTGAATGGTATGCGCTCTCCCTATCACTCCATGCACTCTTCGGAGATTCAATGCCGTGTTTCTGCTGGGTATAAATCCGGACTGGTCCGGGTGGACCAGTTCACCAATTACTTTGATAAGGCGATTGGCCAAGAGTTTGGCGAGAATTTTAGGCTCCGCATTCAGGAGGGAAATTGGCCTATATGAGGCACATTCTGTCCTGGGTTTACCCTCTTTATGAATAGCCACTATGGTGGCTACCCTCTGATCTCTAGGCAACATGCCCAATTCCCTAGACTCCTCAAACATAGATTTTAAATATGGCGCTAGTTTATCAGGTTGTAGCTTATAAAGCTCAATGGGGAGCCCATTGGGGCTAAGGGCTTTGCCTGAGTTCAGGGAACGGATTGCTTGCACAATTTCGTCCGCTGTTAACTCACCATCCATAAGGTCGCGATCACTTAGTGACAGACAGGGGAGTGCGATGTCTCGTATCATTTCTTGTGAGTCTTCCTCAGAACCCCCGGCCAATGTGGTGTATACTGTCTGGAAGTGGTCAGCAAAGCCATTAACAATTTCTTGGGGGTCCGTGATGATAGTGTCAGTGTCGCTTCTGAGTTCGGGGACCAATCTACTCGCCAGTTCCTTTTTATCGAGCCATGCTATCAATTTCCCTGCTTTGTCTCCTAAGTCATATAGTCTACCTTGTCGTTCTCTACCAAGGATCTTTGCTTTCTCAGTGACCATTGCCCTGTACTCGTGTTGTTTAAGACTCAGCAGATGAAGCCTCTCTGGGGTGACTCCCGCATCCAGATCACTTTCTATCCTGTTAATCTCGGCCTCCATATCTGAGGCCTCCTTCTGGTTCTCTTTTTTGGTTCCCGCAATCAGTGAGACTGCCTGGCCACGGATCACCGTTTTAAATGCCTCCCATAGAGACTGAGAGGAGAGCACCGTACCTTCATTTTCGGTAAAGTAGTCACTCATAGTTTTGATAAGGTGCGTGCGGATTTTGGGATTGCGGAGATGCCAAGGATTAATGGGCGCTATTTTACCCACTGTATTATGGCTAAGGGCAATGTGGATCCACAATGGTGAGTGATCCGATATCCCCCTGGCCATGTGCCGGATCTCATGTATATATTTGATCTGCTCTGCCGGCACCAGACAGTAGTCTAACCGAGTGAGACTATGGTGTGCGCCAGAGTGGAAAGTGTATTGGGCCTGGTCTGGATGATAGGACCTCCACCCGTCCACCAACCCCATAGCATCAAGAAATTCGGGCAACCACCGGGAAGAGGGCCCTATATCCCGCGGAGGGAATCTGTCAAGTGTACCTGAGACTACGGCGTTAAAGTCGCCCCCAGAAGAAGAAGACCCTCCGGGATAGAGAGTAATACCGAGCCCAGGTCAGTAAAGGTAGAGCACTGCAGTCCAGGGGGGACATATATTGACATGAGTGTGATGGGCCGGCCCTCCCACATCCCCGAGACTCCAACGTATCTGCCCCTGTCATCCACCCAAGTCGATGTGATTGCGAGGGAAGGGAGGTCTTAATCATGATACCCACTCCTCGGGACCCCGTCGTGAATCCCGCATGTGCAGCCATTTTATAGCCCCCTCTTTGCATAACCTTACATACGTTTCCCATTAAATGTGTTTCCTGCAACAGGACTACGTCTGGAGCCCGTTGTTTGCAGTATTGAAGTACCACACTGCGCTTTATCTTGTCCCCCAACCCGTTGACATTCCAGCTCAACACTTTAAGATGTTTGTCCCCCATGTTGCATGCTGTACATAACCTTGGATTGCAGTTTCCTCACCAGCTATTTCAGAGTCGGACGCCGATGCAATAACAATAACATAAAACCAATATAACACTCCCACCCAACTACCCCCCACCCTGCTACCCTGCCCTCTGGACTTTAAACTGCCCATAGAAAACTTGCAGAGTGCCTGTCGCCCTATTGTGATCTAATAGTAGAACTTGTGCGGACGTGGCTTCTCGTCCCTCTGCTTCCTCCTCTGAGGATGAGCTCCCTTCCTGCCCCTCTGGTGCATAAGTCCGCGCCGTTGATAATACCCTTTAATGAAGGAGAGTAACCCCTCTGGGACTGGCCGCCACCCCCCCTTAACCTATCTCAGACCCCAGCAGGGAGTATTATACATTACATTCGGAGCCATAGTTAGTCTGTGTAGATCGGTTAGATAGGAGTCCGGGAACCTGCTTCTCCTCCCGCGTCGCCACTTCGCTCTGTCCGCCCCATGTGGTGTTCAAACCAGTCATCTGCCTCCTCCGGCCGTTCAAAAAACAAAGCCCTCCCCTCCGCTTCTACACGGAGACGTGCAGGAAACAGCATTGAGTATTTCAGGCCCGCATCTCGAAGCTTACGCTTTATCATCATGAAAGATAGTCTCTGTTTCTGCACCCGCTGCGTAAAGTCCGGGAAAAAGGAAATGGCCGCGTTTTCGAAGCGGAGGGGGGTCCGGTTCCGGGCATGCTGGAGCACGGCATCCCTGTCGCGAAAATTGAGGACTCTTTCCAACATCGGTCGAGGAGGGGCCCCCGGCCTAGGTGGACCACCAGGAACCCTGTGTGCCCGCTCCACAACAAAGAACTTACTGAGTCCCTTGGGCTGAAGCTGCTGTAATATGAGGTCTTCGACGAATAGGTCCGGTGCCTGTCCTTCCGCTTTCTCCGGCACCCCCAAAATGCGTAGGTTGTTGCGCCGGAGGCGCCCCTCATAGTCGTCCAGCTTAAGTTCAGTGGCTTTGCGGAACGTCTGCAGGTCCCGGAGCTCTCCCTGCACTTGGTTCACATCTTCGACCAAACTAGCAGTAGTCAGTTCTACTTGCGCCACTTTTTCATGGACCTTAGAAAGGTCTGCCCGGATTAGGCTGACATCAATCGCCATTGTATCTATTTTATGTTCCAAAGTGGTCTGGACCGTTGCGATAGCCTTCATTACATCTTTTAGGGATAACTCTGGTTCCTCTGCACTCTGTTCGGCTGCTGCCCCTCCCAAGGATTGCCGACCATGCAGTGCTTCCTTGGGCAAAGCATATCGGTCCAATTTATTAGTTTGTATTGTTTTGGACCCCCTAGTGCCTGTCCCTTTCCCTTTCTCCATGGTAGTCATAAGTTGTAGCCACCACGCTGAAGGTGCGCACCACCGCAGCCCCTCTTCGATTAAGGACAGAGAAGTTATGTGGTCGACAGTCACGGCAGCGCCAGTGGTCGCGAGGGTCCCGCCTGGACTAGGCGCAGCTTCTCTTCACCACTGGCCACCGTAGCGCGCCGGAGCAGGGCGTCGTCTCACAGGCAGTGTAGACACCAGCGCACCCCACGCACCAGTCCGACAAGGCGCACCGCAGCCAACACCCAGCTGTATCCACAAATTCAGTCCGCCAGGAATCCTGCCCACCGAGCCGTCACCTCACCAGTCGCTCATGGGCTCTCATGGACCCCTGCGAGGCACGTCCTCCACCCGGCGTTGACCAGGGGCAAGGGTCACCCAGACACTCACTGCAGTATAGAGTCCATCAGCACCCCCAAACAGCCGCTGTATCTTTACCTCCGGCAGAGACCGTCACCAATTCTATACCCCCTCACACCACCCGGGATGGCAATTACGTGCCTGTTCCCAAGGTCGTGAGGGGCTCCGGTAATGTAGTCCTGGGGGGCTGTAGGTGGAGGCGCCCCAGCAGCGATCCACCGGCCTCCTCCCCTGTCTCCGCCTGCAGGCAGGTCGCAGGCCGCGCCCCGCAGGCCCCGCAGCTACAGTCTTGAGCTCCCAGTCCCGGGCCCTCAGCACGCCGACGTCGGTCGGCTTTCCTCCGTCCGGCCGACGGTCTTCAGTTAACAGCTGTGGCAGCCAGACAGACACAGCCCCGCTCGGCCCTCCCGGGTCTCGCTACCGTGGCGATCCTCCCGTTGTCCACGCGCGACTCGTCCACAACGGCCACTCCTCTTCACGGACCCAGTCCAGCCGCAAAATCGAGCCCCCGGCTTCACCTCGTCAGATAGGCCCGAAACCACCGGGGCCCGTATCTCCGCTCCCCGCTGTCGTAGCTCCGCGGGGGTGGGGTGACGGCGCACCGCTAGTATTCCGGCGCAGGACACCCGCTTCGGGCAGGAAGGATATGTGGTCAGGATAGACGGAGGAGAAAGGAGGATCACGGAGCTAGTGGCTTAAGCGGCCATTTTGCTCCGACACTTGGCCACGCCCCCTTTTTCTGCCTTTTTGGTATCTGAGTGAAGCTTGCACTGCTTCTGCAGGCACAATCTTGTTCTATAGAAGAAGCTTGCACTTCTGCTGCTTTTTTAGTCTATTTTGTGTGCGATGAGAAACTCCAGGCACAGCCAGTCATTAAGGGCAGAGAGGCCCCGCCCCCTCCCTTTTGCAAGCATGATGAGTGTTTGTCAGGCTGATCGAAGGCCATCATGTTCAGGTCAGGCAGCCAGGCGCTTTAGATGTGCTAATGTGTAGACACCTGATAGCCTGAGTCAAGCTTTGCAGGCCTGAAGAGCATCACTGATAGAATCAGACCTGAAGCTTCAAGTTTAAGCCCTAAAGTGCCCAAGACTGACTGTCTATCAGTGACACCTGGGGTCAGCAACTCTTACTGATCAAATCGCACTGGGTGACAAGTTAGGGATGTTTCTCCTCTCATTGACTGACCCATGACCGTAATATATCCTCTTTTTTTGGGAGAGAGGGTTCTGGTTTCATTTTGGTGAAAGTTACAAAGGACCAGAAAGAAATAGGCCTTGTGGCAATATATCAGCTATGCTGAAGTTTATTTGCACACCTATGGTGCTATCAGGTCAGAGCATGCATTGGTGCTATTTCTGTCCAATTTTCAATTATCCTCACAAATTAAGTATTTTAAAAATGTGAGTTGATGGATAAAACATCATGCACAGTATGTCTTATATTCTGAATGCCACACTTTGAAATGTTTTGAGAAAAGAGCATTGAATACCACTTAATGCCAATGCTACAGAATGCCTTAAATGTATTACTTCTCTAATCACCACTGAAAAATGTATAGCTCTACACTACTCCTTTGGACATCAAATAAGCATTGGCTGGCAGGTACTCACACAAACCAGTCAATAACTGAGTGAGGCTGACCCATACCTCACTCTCCTTGTATGTATATGTGTTGCTAATATGAGCTCTGGCAGATGCTATAGTTTTCTGAAGCCAGACCTACTACTCATCTCATCCTTTGCTAAGACTCTCTGCATTGTTTTCTTTCTCTTCTCCATGTGTCTCCAGAACTCAGATTTCTGTTTGGTTTAATCAGTGAACTGACATAGCTAATACAGCTAAGCATTACGAAATTGTCCCTGGGCCTGTATACTCTTGAAGCTTTCCTTCCCCCTTCCTTGTGTGATGCAACTCTTCACCCCCTTGATGCTTTTTTATTTGTTCTTTTCTTGCAAAGCCATGAGGTTGCCAAACTCAAATAAAAACCTAACGTTCAGTTCAGCGTTTGCCAAGGAGATATTTAAGTGTAGCAAAATATGGATTTGAATATCTGATTTATAAGCATAAGGAAATCTCTAAGGCTATGATTTTTGGAAATGACTTCTCAGCTTCATCTATTTAATTATTGTGGACACACCATAGGTATGACTACCATTGTTTACATTAGCACTGTGACCATATGCGTATGGAATTAAGTGGCTGACGTGCTTTCGTTGTTTAAACCAACAACAAAATATTGGTTATGAGACTCACATTCTAATATATATTGCTAATCCTCACAATACAGTGATAATAACTCGCGTTAATATAATTTTATTTTGTCCTGCAGCTTTGTGGGGCAGGGCTGCTCTCATGACAGGAGCAGGGGAGTGGTTTGCCCACTCCAAGTGGGCATGACTGTTTGGCCGGCCTTCTGGGGCCAGCCAAGCAGACATGCGCACTTTGAATGTTCTCCACGCAGACTGCATTACAGCCTGCGTGAAGAACATGCCCAGGCCCCCATTACCTGACTGAGCACCGAACAACGGCGCTCAGACCAATCAAAATGCTGCATTGCAGCATTGTGATTGGCTATGGGGAGCCTGGGTGTGTTTCCTGTTGCAGCCGGAGCAGAGGGACGACGGAGGAGAGACGTGGCGAGAAGGTACGTTTTTTGTGTGTTTTTTTTAGCATCCGCTTCCCCCCACGTCAGCCCCCTCCCGCCCCTCCACCCCCGATCTGTGCCGGCCACCACTGAACATACGGCAATTCATTACCAGTCTCTGGCAATATAGTCGCCTCGTTCTGGTCCTAGTGCCCGACCTTAAATCCCTCCTCAATTTAAATATTGACTTCCTGTTAGGCCAGAGTCTTACAACTCTTTAATCAGTCTGTTGGGCGGACGCACCTGTCATCCAGATCATGTAGTGACCACTGGCTGCAACCCTGCTCCGCTCCTTCCCACTGGCTCCTCTTAACAACAATGGTTGGTAGAGGCTCCAACACCTGACTCCTGATTGTTTCAGAAGTCGCTGTGGGTTGAAATATGAAACATCGCTGGTAACAGACTTCCCTCGTCTTGTCGCAATGATCATATTCCTCTTCCTCTCAACCGCTTGTAAGGGGCTGATGGCAAAAGGAGTGTTAGACTTTCGTTTCTGTCTCTGTCTATCACCCAATATCCTTTGTTAATAGCACTGTCCTTGGCCTGTCTCCTGACGTCAGCATACATTTTCATCCTTCTTTCCTGGTAGCACCAGATGTTCTGATCTTTGTGGATGTCTATATGTCGAGTAGATGTCCACTGGGGAATTTTTGTTCTAACTGCTCTACTAAACATTATGGTGGAAGGACTTTCACCAGTTGTCGAGTGGCATATTGTGCGGTAAGCCTATAGGACCTGGAACAGAGATTGGTCCAACTCCATTCTCTCCGCAGATGCTCGCTGTACTGTTCTTTTTAGGGTGCCCATAAAGCACTCAATGACCCCATTTGCCTGAGGCCACAGTGGGATGATGCGTTGATGTTCAACGCCCATTAGGGTCAAGAATTGTTTGAACTCCTTGCTGTTTAAAGGAGGGCCATTATCTGACTTGATGTTTGGTATTCCCCACGTTGCAAATATGTGATCCAGGGCTCTTGCCACTTTTCCTTGTCCAGTGGATGAAACACTTCTGACGAGTGGGAATCTTGAGTATTCATCCATGAGTACCAGCAGGTACTTACCATTTATGAGAGGTCCAGAAAAGTAAGTGTCCACTCTTTCCCACACATTCTCGACGAGATTGGACATTGTTAGTGGATGGTGAGTATGTGACAAACAGCGGCACATATGACAGGCCTTCAGTTCGTCTTCCACTATCTGGTCCATCTTTGGGAACCATACCCTTTCATGTTGAACTCATTTGGTGGTTGCTGTGCCATGATGTCCTTCATGAGCTAACTCAATGGCCTTTAGTCTGAGACTTTTGGGAAGAACAATCCTGCGTCCTCTCAGTAGGATTCCTTCTTGATTCACCGCAAGTTCATCATAAATGTTGTAAAACTTTTCTAGGTCATCTGCACCTTTTTCTTTTTGTAGCTTGAGTTTCTCCTGGTGAGTGTTGAGCAGCTGTTTAACCCTAGCCATTTCTTCATCCAGGCGGTTGGCAGCAGCAACGTGGTCTGCAGAGAGGGTTGGTGGAGTGCTGGAATGGAGAAGGAAGTTGAAGTATTCTTCCGCAACCAATGTTTTTGATGTCATCAGCTGTAATGGGGCTTGTGACAGTAGCTGGGTTGTGCTTCTTTCCTGGTCTGTGGACAATGTCATAGTCATACTCTTGCAATCTCAGTTCCCCGCATTCAATCCTGGGGGGTCATCTTGTCTTTAGGGTTTCTGAAAATGGGCAAGAGTGCCTCATGGTCTGTTATGATAGCTTGCCATATAGAAGTACATAAAAGTGCTCACAGGCCCACATAACTGCCAAACTTTCCTTTTTAGGCCAGTAAGAATGCCCGTTCCGTGTCAGTCAAACTATGTATGGCATGAGCCACAATATGTCTTTGAGCATATGGATGTCTGCTATGCTGTGCCAGAATAGCCCCCAGGTCTACTGGGCTAGCATCCATGGTGACTTCTGGCTGCAGCTTAGGATTGAAGTATGCCATGATGGTTGCTTTTTCAATGACTGTTTTAATCTCCTGAAGTTTTTTTTCACAGCTGCGAACAATATAAAATGTATATTTAGTTTTGTTACGTCTTGCAGAGGAACACTGATTGTGGCATAGTTGGGTGTGTGTGTGTACCGGACACAGTAGCTCGCCAGGCCTAGAAAAGATCACAGCGTGCTTACATCTTGGGGAGGATTGGTCTCTGCTAGCTCTTTCCCCTTGTCTGGATCTGGTATCATCCCCTCTTCAGAGAAGATTTGACCAAAGAACTTGAGATTGGATTTATGCAGTTAAAATATGGTGGTGTTCAAAGGCAAACCAGCATCTGTGAGCAATTGACATAACTGGTGCTCCCAAATACCAGGGATGGCATTCGGTACTGGCTGAATGACTCACCTGATTGTGTCCTGTAAATTTCAGCAGCCGAAGAGATGCCAAAACCCAGCCATTTTGTACCTGAATAAGCCTATATGTTTTGAGAGCATGATAATATATCTACAGTTTTCTTCTAGTTCCAGCTGATGATATCCCTTGTTCAGGTCAAGTTTCGAAAATACTATTGCCCCATTTAGCTGTGTTATTATGTCAGCAATGTGAGGTCCTGTGTTTTTCTCATTCAATAGTTTTATTTGTTTGGCACATGTCAACGCCAAAGCACACTTCTGATTTGACATCCCTTTGTGACACTACTACTATCAGGAAGATCGATGGAGTCGGCACTCTGGAGTGTTCAACTATGTCAAACGTCAGTAAGCTTGCTATTTCCTGTTCAACAGCGCTCTGCAGGTAAAAAGCAACTCTCCGGTGTCTTTGAGCCACTGGACCTGCACCTTGATTCCCTTTAGCTTTCCCAGGCCGTGAAACAGTGATGGAAACTTGTGAGCTATCTCGGGCTCCGTGCGTATGTGGTAATTGACTGATATCAGCCCCATTTTGGGTGCTGTTGCAACACTGAGGAGACATGCAATGGACGCACTTCCTGGCAACACGTGAATTGTTTGTAGTGACTTTGTACTGTCCTGTACCATTACCTGGAAAGACCCGTGGCTCCACATTGGTTTTGAGGCCGCACACATGTACACTTTTATGCTTTATGGCACACCTATGGGAGGGGGCTGGAGTTCTTTTAAGTTTTTCAGCAGTATTATGTTGATATATGCACCCCTGCCAATGATGAAGGGCGCCCAAGGACCATTTAACATCAATTGAACCATGAGAAATTTGCTCTCAGCCTTCGAGTATCTCATTTGCTGTGCTTCCTCTTCCTCCCCCGGGACAGGGTGATCCACCTTCATCATCAGCAAATATCCTTCCTCCTCACTGTCACTTGACAGGATTACTGAAGACTCACTCTTAGATGAATGGGAGAATCGTGTATTGTGATTCGACTTGAGAGCCGGACACAATGACTTTTTATATTATTGGGGCTGCAGTGTGACTGTTCCAGTCATCCTTGGATCCTTTTCATGCTCCACCTTTTCTGCAGACGTTCGACACATCACGTTGAAATGGTTTTCTTTTCCACAGTGTAGGAAGCTGCCTCTTTATATAGTAGACCAAAAAGAGGTACACTGTTTAAAGAGTCCAGGCAAACCCCAGTTGGCTTACAGAGGCGCAAATTATATCCCAAATGCTCTCTTTTGTGGTAGTGTGGGAGAGCAGCTAGGCATATCAGAAGGTAGTGCTAAGCTTTTGTTGACACACACACAGACAATAAATGAGACACACACTCAAGAATAAATCTGAGACCAATTTAGAAAATAAGTCGTAGTTTTATAAAAATTTTGATACCAAGAACTTCGTTAACAAGTAAGTACTTTTCAAGATATTGATTTTAGCAGCTAAGTAAAATGGTCACTTAAATGTGTCTTTACGCACAATGCTTTCCTAGGGGAGAAAAGGCACGTGTAGCACACAGTTAATTGAATACGGTTTCTGAAGGTCTCCTTTGACACGTAGGGTCGTAGTGGGCCAAAGTCCAAAGTGCTACCAGCAGATTCCTGTTACCAGCCCTGGGGCATCCAGGTGCAGAGGTGCCGGTCGCGTTGGTAGCTGTGCGCGCTACGCCTGTAAATGGAAGGGGGGGCCACCTAGAAACAGGCTGCAGAGGGGTACATGGGGACAAGTTCGGGAGCTCCAAACGGGGGGCTCAGGTCACAAGGGCTTTGAGGACAAGGGAGCACAGTCGGTTACTCAGTACCCGGGCTGGAGTGCTTGTGTGCCTTGGAACTTAGCGGCCGTCAGTCTCACCAGTTGAGGGTGCAAAATCCAGACAGCTGGCCAGTCTGGAAGTGGGTCTCTGCAGTGCTGATGTCCATCGATGGTTGCTTTGTCTTGGAGGAGTTGGAGTCCCGACTGGACTCTCAGGGTCTCTGTTTGCTGCAAGGAGTCCTATTCGGCTCTGGTTGGTCCTGGTGTTCTCTCACTTGGTGGGGGTCAGATATGACCTTCAGGAGCACAGGTACTCTATCTGGGTGGCTGTTGTGTCAGGTTGGCCCCGGGAGTGGCAACACAGTAAATCAGACTTTGTGTTTTAGTGCCGGCAGACTGCAGAGTACTCCTCTACTCCAAGGGAGATTGCTCGCAATTTGCGAAGGGCTGGCAGTCTCGCTGGGTTCTTGGAAGTTGCCCAGCTGCAGGACAAATCTCTGGGTCATGATTGTCAAGACTTAGCACGGCAGGCAGGATTTGCCGCCAAAAGTCCACAGCAGTCTTCAGTTTTCACTTTTTCTTGCAGCTCTCGTGTCCTTCTCTTCTTGATCCATCGAATCTGAGGTCCTGGTATTAGGAGTACCACCTAAATACTCAATTTAGTGGCATTACAGGGTGTGACAGGTAGTAGCCAATGGGCTACTTACCTTTAGGGTGTCGACACCCTCTATATAACAACTTCGTGTAGGAAGTGGGCATAACCCTGACCCAGAAAGTCTAATTCCAACAAACCCAAGATAGTGGAATTCTAAAAGTAGTATTCACATCAGGTAGCCCACGTTAGGGTTGGTACTAGCCTGATAGGGGAACACACATTCTGACTACTGAATTTTCCATGTGGAGCAGGGGGTGGCATTTCCGCTATCTGGGGAAGCATTGGGTCGCATATCAAAGGCGGCAGAGGCCTTTGAAGCCTCCTGCCTTGATATGCTGATTCCTTACCCATCCTGCTTGGAGGAGGTGACAACACCTCCAGTTACAGCAGGCATTGTGTCTGCCCTCAGAATGCGTGGGCTCTCATCTGCAGGTTGTCTGTGGTATACAGCAGTCAGCCAGAACACTAGTAGTTGGTAGGTTTTCAGGGGGCACTTTTACAGTGTCCTCTGGGTGCATGTAAATTCATCACTGGAATCAGTGTGGGCTTATTAATATGAGATGTGTGATACCAAACATCTCTACTTTCAGTGACGCCAACATGTAGCTGGGTAACTCGTAAACACCAGTGTCCAGTACATGTACTCAAAGTGGCTTCCCCGTTCACTTGTAATATCTAAGAATTGCTTTAGACATTACAGGGGCATATCTGCTCATGCAGATATGTCCACACATGTAGCATAGTGCCACCTGCCTTAGGGCTGTAAGGCCTGCTGTAAAGGTGTCTTACCTATACTGCATGCAGTCTGCAGGCATGGTACACAGGAGGCTATGTTGTGTCTTCACTTTTCGCTGCACCATGGCACGTACCCCAGGTACCAGGGGTACTGTTTACTAGGGACTTACAGGGGATGCTAAGGGTATTGCCAATTGGGGAACAGTTGTACAGTTTAGGGGAAGAGATTTGGCACTGGAGACCTGGTTAGCAGGAACCCAGTGTATTTTCTGTCAAAATTGCATCAGCTACCACGCAAAAAGTGGGGGGTGACCATGTCAAAAAGGGGCACTTTCCTACACACAGCCATTGCATGTGGGCCTTCGTGCGGGAATGGAAATCCACATCGATAGCTTGATTTTGGCACTTTGGTCGATTGTGACTTATGCATCTCCCGGCTGGGATGTTACCTGCTCCTCACAGCTAGTACGGTCCCACTGTTGCTGGAAACTGCCTCCACTGCCGCCGCTTGTAATTCTGCTCTTTCCTCCACTCTCGCAGCCTGGAGCATCCTTTAGAGGCTGAGCATTTCCTTACGCATGTGCCCCCTAAATGAATCTGACAGGTAGCCATCAATTATCCTGTGACGCATGGCTTCTTCATCATTAAAGTCACAAAACTTAAAATGTTTAATAAGGGTTTCCAGTCTCTCCACAAACTCATCCATTCTTTCACCAGCCTCTTGTCTTGCTTTGTTAAAAATGTAATGTTCATAGTTGACGTTAGGTGTCAGATCAAACTTCGTGGCCAGAGCGTCCTTGACTTTTTGGTATGACGCCGCATCTTCCTCCAGTAGCTTCTTTAGGATTTCGTTCACTCGCTTGCCTGCAAGGTTCTTAAACTTAATGATTTTTTTTTTATCATACTCCTCTTCAAGGGCATCAACAAAATCATCAAATGTCTCAATCCAGACGGCCCAATGAGCTCCAATGTTCTGTTTCTTCCCCATGTCGAAGGGGGGCAGTGGCTTTAGGAATGCAGCTGCATTATATTTGGGCCCTCCGTGTGTTCAGGTGTAAGTGTGGGTACTCTGTATGTGCACTCCATCTGTCGACTTGTGGTGGTGGGCGCAGCGTGAGTTGCATGCTCATTGCAGCAGTATTGATGTGTGATTCACATGGGCTTGCCTTGCCCTTCAGTAACAGCTAGAGCCGGTCGTAGAGATGAGCTGTTCCCTGTAGCTCACCTGCGGTTGATGACCAGGAGGGGAGTCACAGGGAGGTAGACAAAACATGACACTCACTACAGGCCTCCTTCTTGAGGGCTGCATTATCTCAGGAACGTGGTGCTCCAATGCAGGCTTCATCTCACAGTAGGCGTAGATGCCAGGTGACGTGGCACCCACTTCAGGCCCGTATTGAGCGACACTCATTGGGCTGTTGAAAACCTTACTGAGCGGTCCCACCCTCAGGGCAACAGAAAACAGCCACACAGCAGGTACGACAGATTCACAGTAACACAGACCACAGGGCGCAGGAGCGCCGGTTGTCCCCTTGTCACAGGCTGTAGAGTCGAAGAAGACTCTCAGAAAGATACCAAATGAGGCACACACCGTGTTGTAAGCTTCAGAACTTTCTACTTGTTTTTCCTTCCTCTTCCCCGGATATCCTCCCTGCTCCCCGCATCACGTAATTTCCCTTTGCTCCTCCTTGCCCCACCCCTCAGATATGGCTTTTCATTCCCAGTCTCTGGAAATGTAGTCGCCTCTCTCGGGTCCTGGTGCTTGACCTTACAATAGGTTGGAGCATTTTCATTGAAGATGCAGTGCTAGGTGGGTTGTTCTGCACTGTTTTTGTTTTTCATTAAAAAAAGCCCAAAATGAGTCTTTGTTTCCAAAAAACAAAAAAGAAATAATGTTCAAGATGGGCAGGAAGACTTCTCCCAGAGGGTGGGGGCATGTCTGCATTCTTCCCGTTTCAATCACTGTGCCTTTCATGATGATCGCAGACAGTAAACACAGATAGTGTTGGAATTCCAATGCTGTATATCCAGCAGCATTGTGGTCAATTCTATGGCTGCCTATTATGAACCAGAAGTGAAAAAAGAATAACACCAACACATGTGTAATGCTGTTTTGAATACAAATGCTTTATAGAAAATTACAAATGAAAACATTACAAGGCTTTTATTAATATCAATGATTGTATTCAAATATGGTTAGTGAGTCTATTGACATGATGATCACTTTAATGTGTGGTTACGGTTCTTACAATGTGGTAGTCCTATAATAAAGCCAATAAGCTTCCAGTATATTGATGTGGTGACACCCTTGACAGAGCCAAGTAGCCGGTTTTATTTAAAATCACATCGATGTATAGTGCAATGCTCTGCCTGGTATAGGTGGGAGGTACATGGGATTTTGGGAACCATTACCCACTAGAGGCTAATGTAATTTCAGAATGTCAACAAATTTAATTCTATCTGCCTGATGAATATATTTGTAAATGAATGTGTGGTATTTAGTAGTGTGTGCGTGTGTGTGTGTGTGTGCGTGCGTGCGTGCGTGCGTGTGTGTGTGTGTGTGTGTGTGTAATAAATGTATTTTCAAAGAAAAAAACTCTGACTGAACAATCTTTTATTGAGTGTTATTGTTGCATGCCAGTGGATGGAGATTACTAGCCCACACTACCTCCCCCGAGTAGGCATTAAACTACTCTGCTTCACTACCCTGAGAGAACCAAGTGCTACTATGGTGTACTTGGTTCCCAGTAAGGAGACAATTGTGTTCCTATTACTTGTGCAGGCCTCACATCCTGCACAACTAATAACCCGATTTCTTACAGGGCCACTCATGAAATCCTACATTCCCTGCACCATTAGATCACAACAGATCCCAGGGGGTCTAATTCAGGTAACACCAGCACAAGAGCAGAAGAGTATTTTACCAGATAGGCAGGCAGGATATTTTTTTATTCAAAACTCAGAGATAAGGAGAGTGAAGTTTAGCAAAAATAGATGCATATTCATTTATACATTAAGGAAAAACGCAGACAAATGACAATTACATTGCAAAGAGAAATTATCCATTGTGAAAGACGGAAGGTCCTTATCTACTTCTACAATTTGTATTTGTACAAGCAAAAATAAGATTTACATCTGGGATGTGTTTAGTAACCCAGACTCTCATGATATAGTGTCCTACAGTTGCAATGTGCTCATGTGCTAAAGCAGATCATGTGGCTTGGATCTGAGTCAGATCCCATTCTATGGCTGGGTAACTTCACCACAGAACATTGATACTCCGCCTACAGAGTCAGAAGAACCCAGGCCTGTGGTGAAGATTGCCTGAGTGTATAAGAGAGTAAGCAATGTACGAAACATTGCCAATCATTTCTAAGCGGTAGAAATGTGATTGGACAAGAAGAATAAAAAGTTTATAACCGGGAAACACATATTTAACTTCTGGTCCCTTTCAGTTATATCGTAAATGAACAGCAGCTCATCAATAGTAAAGCATAAATGAGAAATAAACAACTGAGAATGACCAACATTTCTAGGTTTCCTCAGATAGTGTTAAACAGATGGTGGCAGTCAAGTCTAAGGGGACTTTACCTCTAGAGCCCTCATTATGAGCAGTTCAGTAATCAAGTAAACCGCAACCATTGGGGATAGTGAATCCCAGGTTTGTGTTTCATTCCCAATTTCAAGTTTCCGTACCAGAAATGAGGAGTAACCCTGGGAATTGGGAATTCCCCAACAAATCTTTCCTCTAGTACTGGGTACTTTTTCCCTTTCGCTTGTCACTGAGTTTCACATGATGAGATGTGAATGGGAAAATAATATATAGAAACACTTGTAAAACTCAAAATCTTGATTCAGCTGGTGTCTCCTGATAAAAAGCAGCATCAGGATTATCTTGGATCATGTAAAGGGTCACTTAGTATCAGAAAGTATTTAAGGAAAGGACTTATTCTGAGAGTTTTTAACGATTGGACTTCTCAAGTGGTTCTGGAGTGAATTTCCCACCCTACAGGTTGGTTTCTATGGCAGGCATTTGTGGCAGGAGGTTTTGGAAATTGACAAAAACGAAAAGTTACCTGGGGTTATCTTATCAAGATGTGGACATTTCTTCAGTAATTCTGTTTGGTCCAGGAATAACTCACACGGAGTGATGATGCATGTCTGGATCTTAAATGAAAAATTAAGACAAACCCTCACACGCCAACCTAAGTGTCATGCTTCATCGTAGGGTTGTCTACATCTGTCCAACAGTCAGTTAGAGGGGCTTGATGGGCTCATCAAAAGTTTCAAGAGCGCTTTGGTGATTTGTTGTATGCTCACTTGAATGCAGAGATGGTATGATCGCCACTGGCAACAGGTAATGAGTACACAACCCCATGTCCTGCTAGACCCCTGTGCGCTGGTTGTATGTTTGAAGCACTGCTGCTTCTCAAGGTGTCTCTGGGTAGCAGGGCTCAGTTGAGGAGCACCCAGGAAGCAAATGAGGTGCTCTTGGTCAACCAGTGGTCAAGGAGCCACGCCCTGACCTGGCTGCTGCTCAGCTACGCAGAGGGAATAGGGTATGATGAGTGCGATTATTGCCAGAGCCAGGGTATCGGGTACCGTATGATCCATGGACGGCTCAGCCACAAATGTTCGCCCTTTTCCACTGTGAGCCAGGGCTCAAGAACTGATTCCATGCAAGGTAAAAAAGTTAATTTCATTATTGCTCCT
The DNA here is from genome assembly GCA_963921515.1 of Calotriton arnoldi. Taxonomy (NCBI): domain Eukaryota; kingdom Metazoa; phylum Chordata; class Amphibia; order Caudata; family Salamandridae; genus Calotriton; species Calotriton arnoldi. The sequence goes on from CAWUFW010005874.1 coordinate 1,122,321, forward strand.
TGGAGCTGAAGAATGTGTCTAGGCAGGAGTAGATCGGCTTGTGCAGGGGAGTGGATGGGCTCTAACACCTTTAAGAGGATGGAGCCAAAGAACACCGGTAACAGAGCAGCTCTCCAGGTGTTCCGTGTTGAGTGCGAATAGCGTATTCAGTGCTTCATTACAAGCTGGTACATGTAGTTTTACCTTCCTCATTCAAAACATAAGTACTACAGTGGAAACGTTATTCTTTGTCAGTTATTCCTACTAGATATGGCTCAACTTTAGTTCTGATTCTTTATAATTCAGTTACAGATGGGCCAACTATTTTTGTTACATATTTTTTGCTTCAGTACATGAGTTTTACAAATGTGAGATCCCCAACAACAGGATGGACAAACCATAACAATATGGGCACAATGAAGTGTGAGATCCTTGTACCTGAATGCCATTAACATATCTGAAGCAGCAATTAGCCACATACAAAGAGCGTGTCAGGCTTAGAAACAGTCTCACCTTGAATAACAGTAACTGCAGTCCGACCCCCTCACCCCTGCCATCTAGCAAACATCTACCAAACAGCAGTGCTCAGTAAGAAACTATTTAGCACTCCCTTGCTAACAAAAGTAAAGGAATTGCTAAAAGTAGCCCTACATTCTCCTCACGACATTGTCTGGGTCTTAGGAATGTACGCAATACACATCCACTGTCTTGGAAGCTTTCCATCCTGTGCCATGCCAGAACCAAGGGCATCCAAAATGGATCTCACATTGCTTTTGTAGTTAATACTCTGAGCAAAATTATAAAGGCAAACTCCAGAAGATATCCACTCCAGCATTTGCAGAATCTATTTTTCGATATCTACATTATTTACTCTGTATACGTTCTAACAGTGCTATGAACATAGGGTTACTGTTGTCTTTGAGCACAGCCTAAACCTCTGGATATTTCCATATATATGCAGCCAGCCATTACTTTACATTTCCAGTCCTTCAGCTGATGCGATGTTCCTGCGGTAGACTTTCAGGGGATAGAATATTTGCCTGATTCTAGTACTGATCAAAAGTACCTAAGGTAACACTATCTCACGTGGAAATAATGCTGTTTCCATATACATTTTTGCATCCTAAGAGTGCACAGAATAAAAAAAAACTCTGTGTTCACAGGAAAATTGGCCTTGCTTTAAAACTTCAAACTGGTGCCTCTCCTTTTCATTCAAATGACCCTCTACTTTCTTTCTGTCCTCTGCATGACTCCTCTCTCTGAGCACAGCTTACTCTAAGTCACTTGCATGTTAGCCTTAATCCTTAGTATTGCATTGCTACAAATTGCCCACAACTGATTTCAAAGATCACACCCCACCCTTTCAGCAATAACTAAAAAATATAATCTAACCTTGGGTTCTCGAGCAGCGTGCTGCCGGCATAAAGTGCTTTAAGTGCCTAGTCAAGGGTAGTAAGTGCTATAAAGATGCAATTACAGTACAATATATAACTCTGCTGGCCCATCCGAATACTAATACCATAATACTAAGTGCCTGATTACAACTTTAGCAGGGCAGCGCAGGGTCCGCCCCACCTCCTGTCTGGCGGGCTTTTGTTTTGGAGTTCCCACAGTGGGATCTCTAAAAATGGGCATCACAACGGGAATGTCAAAAACAGTTCCTGGACGGCATGGACTGAAAAGTGTTTCTTCACTTACTACGAAGAAAGAAAGAGAAGAGAAGAAAGAGGGAGAGAGGGGGGTACAGAGTACAATCCATATGTGCACCCTGCACATGCAGAGCCTAGGATCGTGTAGGAAACATCACACACTTCTCCTAGAAGGGGATGTCGGGAATGCAGATGGCGTAGAGGCCGCTGAATGTATATCAAATGCAATGGAGGTACAGGATGCTATTGGATCAATTCTGAGGTTGGCTGGAGGGGGCTCGTGATTAGAGGCCCATCTAAGTCGGACAGGCGTGAGGGAGACTGAGTTGATGGAAATTGGTGCGTTGGTTGCAGGTACTGGCGATATATGTCCCAGTTGTCCTTAGGTCGTGAGATGGGGGGTTGAAGTGTGGCATATGTGTCAGTCTGCATATCGCAGTAGGTCATGCTGCGAAGCCATTCTTCCTTCTTGGGGCATCGTCTGGTGCCCCAATGTAATGCAATTTTTCTTTCTGCTAATAATAGTGCTATAGCGAGGAATCTACGATAGCATAACTTTATACTGTTGACTATTCCCAGCAATGCTAGCTTAGGGGAGGGTGAAAGTGGCATGGAAGTTATGTTGGAAAACGTTTGAAACACTTCCGTCCAGTAGGTAGTTATGGCCGGGCATGCCCAGGTCATGTGTGCGAAATCAGCGTCCGGGGCTTGGCATTTGGGACAGTTTGAGGATTTGGGGGGGTCGTATTTGGACAGTTGCCGTGGCGTGATATAGATCTGATGGATAAACTTGAAATGGATTATTTTATGTCGGTGATTGGGAGATACCCTCTTTATTTGTTCTTGGCTATTAGCCCATTCCTTATCGGTCAACGGCTGACCCAGGTCTTCTTCCCAGTGACGCCGCACCCCTCTATACTGAACTTGCTTGAGCGCCATAGACGCCTGATACAGCTTGGAAATCAGATGGGCCCCACCTGATCAGTTATAAGCATCATGAGAGGTGTAAACCCCTCAGGGGGAAGAGGAAACGAAGGAGTGGCCGAGCGAAGAGCACTGAGCAGTCTAGTTGCTATAAATTGTTCCATATAGGACATCTCGGACCGCATGGCTAAGCCTAACATGGTTATCGCGTGTCCATCGGGGAATAGGAAACCGATGGTATGTAATTCTAGCTTATTGAGGGTGCGCTGAACCACCTTCTCAGACGTGAGTGGCAGAAACGGATTTTGTTGCAGCGGGAGGTTGGGTGAGTATAAAGAGCCACTTCCTAATAGCTGGTTGAGTTTGCACCAGGCCCAGCAGGTGGTGGATAGGGGTTGTATATCATTAGGATCTAGTGCTATGCCCACTGGGAGCAGTGCGCCTAAGGGAGTAGGGGCGGATAGGTCTCGTTCGGGCTTGGTATATGGTATGCAGGTATCCGGGTGGAACCAGTGGTGAGCAAACTGGGCCTGAGCGACCACATAGTAAAGATGTAGATCGGGAATCGCGAATCCTCCAGGCTATCCGTGGCCTCTGCGAATAAGTAAGCTCCGTAGCTGTGTGAAAAAGACCTTAGTTAATGGAATTGGTATATTGAAAAATAAATATAAGGACTTTCATTTTAATGAGGGCAATGCGACCGGCTATGGATAGCGGCAGTTGAATCCAACGCTCGATTTGTGAAGCGAGCAACTCTATGGCTGGCCCATAGTCGAGGCGCAGAACTTGTTCTTTTTTTCTATGTAAACTGATACCTAAGTATTTGGTAGTGTCTGCCGCCCATCGCAGGGGAATCGATCTCTTCCAGGTAAGCAAGGTGTTGCATAAAACCTACAGGAAGTTTAGTCGCGTATTGAGACCGGTAATATGAGATTAACTCTGCCATGATATCAGCGCTGTCAGTAGCTGTGGAGTCGTCAGGTCATCTCAGCAACGCAATGTGCCCAGCTCCTCGGGAGGGGGGGGTCACACCAATTACGCAAGAGTCCTACCAGGGCGCTCCCCTTCTCCGTATCTGCGCTCCGCATGGTATTTGCCCAGTAGGGCTGCCTCCCTTTCCGCGTGCTCTTTAAATTTAAGTATAAGAGCATTGCGCCTGTTAGGGGGGTTTGATGCGGTGGGTGAATTGTCTAGTCGTGTCAACTCAGATTCAACGCGGGCAAGACTACCCCGTATTGAGCGTAGGACCCCGGCCTGTTTAGAGATGCAGATACCGTGGATAAATGCCTTAAAGGCGTCCCACAGGATTGCATAGTGCGGTACTGAGCCTGTGTTTAGTGTGAAGTATTTGTCGATCGCTTCTCTCAGCTGACTTAAAGAGTGCATCCAACAGAGCTGTGGCCGGGAATGACCATCTGCGTTCCCACCCGGTAGAGTGTGGAATTTTGAGATGGAGAAGTACTGGGGCATGGTCCGATAAAGTGCGAGGCAGTGTTTCTAGGCCACTGGTCCATTGACACCCAAGTGCATCGGTGAGCCAGTAGTCTATTCGTGTCCATATTGAATGCGGCGCTAAATGGAATGTGTATCCTGGTGTATCGGGATGGTGTGCGCACCATATGTCATGTAGAGCAAAATCTTGTGTTAGTTCCTGGAGCGCCCGATGTGCATGCAGTTCTGTATTTTGCGCGGGCCATTGGAGTCGCAGCTGGGATCAAGCCATACATTCAGATCTCCCCCTAGGACAGTGTGTCATACTCATGGCGATCAAGCAAAGTATGGAGATCGGAGAAGAACACGGGATCATCAGTATTAGGTGCGTATACTTTAAGAAACATAACCATTTTGCCCAGAAGTGTTCCCAGCACTAAAAGGTATCGCCCTTGTGCGTCAGACACTGTGAGTGTATGAAGGGGAGAGTATGGTGAATAAGGAGACAAACTCCCCGAGAGTAGGTGCTGTAACATGAGAAGTATCTATGGGGCCCCCAAGAGGAAGCGAAAGGTGGGAAGTTTTGCGGGGGGAGGTGAGTTTCTTGTAAAAACGCTATCTTGACATTGTGCCTTCGAAGGTAGGTTAGCACAAGTTTGCATTTCCTGGGATTGTTAAGTCCCCGTACGTTCCACGTAATCAACTTGGCCTCCATATTAGTGCCAGAGTTCAGTGCCATAGGGAAGAGTGTATATGTGCGTACATCCATTGTAGATTGGGAGTGTGCTGCATATGGAGAGGGGGAAAATACACTGGGAAGCGATTAAAGAGGGTGAAAAGAGCCGGAAAGAAAGATATGCAAAGGAAAAAACCCCAAAATACAACTCCCACCCTCCTCCCACACCAGAACTCAAGGATCTGGTGAATACCCCACATCTCAACCCAAAAAGAAAAAGTCCCAAAATCAAACCATTCAGAATCATCCGTAGGGGACGGGCAACGCATCGGATGCCCGGCGCCTGTTCCTGAAATTATGTAACTTGTAAATGAGGAATACAAAAACATTGATAATAATAGGAGATACTATAGCCGTTAGGCAGTTCTAGAGAGGCCGCTGGAATTTGAATGAACAAAGGTCCAGTGAGACGAGAGAGTCCGTGTGGTCATCACCCCGGGAGGAAGAGCTCAGCGCTTGCAGCTAGCTGCCGATCAGGGGAGGAGTGGCCAGAAGAGTGAGTAGGGCTTCTACGGGTGTTGTTCTGTTGTTGTTTACAGAAAGCCAAGACTTCGGCTGGTGTGTTGAAGAAACGAGATTTGTCGCCCACCAGGACCCGCAATCGTGCAGGGTACAGCATGGCATATTTTAGATTGTGCGGAGCTGCTGTTTAGCATCTGCAAATTTGCGACGGGCTTCTTGGACTGCAGCGGTATGGTCCGGATAGAAAGAGAGCATGGAGCCCTGATATTGCACTGGCGCATTTTCTAAGGCCAAGCGAAGGATTGTGTCCCGATCCCTGTAATTGAGCAAGAGGGCGATTATAGGCCATGGAGGTGCCCCAGGGGGAGGACGAGGACCTAAGGATCTTTGCGTCCTTTCCACAATGAGGGTTTTAGGGAATTTATCCGCTCCAAAAGTATTGATAAGGAGCGATTCGTCAAAAAGCTCTGGGCATCCAGTGTTGGTAGATTCTGCAAGACCTGAAATACGAATGTTGTTTCTTCGTGACCGGGCTTCTAAGTCCTCGTTTTTACTGGCTACGGTCTTCAGTAGCCGCTCCATTTTCTCCAACTGGCGTGTAGTGTAGCCTGGTCCTCGTGGGCAGAAATACGTTGCTCCACTTCGTCAAGCCGGGTGCCGTGTCCATCAATACGTTTCCCCATTCTGTCCAGCCTGGAGGCGAGGGAGTCAAATCTAGAGTCTATCGCACAAAACCCAGCCCGGAGCGCTGCCATTATAGCCGCTACGCCCTCCAGGGGGGGGGGGCTGAGCGTTCTGGTCCGACTCACCATCCACGTGAAGGCTCTGGTCTGGACGGTCCGATGTGCCCGGTCTGTCAAAGGTCAGCTTGCGCTGTTTGGGGTCTCCTCGTCCCATGTCTGCAGCGTGGGCAAGGGTATTAGCTCCATGGCCATGCAAAGGTCAGAGGCAGCGTCGTCGCACCGCCTGAAGGCAGGTATATGGAGAACAGTCACCGCTGGAGGGGAGGCCCCCCTCGGTGATACCCCCGCCAGTGGGGGCTCCCAAGAGAGTGAGAAATATTGAGCCACCTTCACTCCGGTTGGTGAGGAGTTGGATTCAGGTGTTCAGGAGCAGAGAGGAGGCCGCCCGCAGGGCAGGTCCGACCCTCGTCGGCTGTTATTTGAGAGGCGGGAGGTGAGAGTGTCCAGCCGGGCCCCAGGTCCCTCACCTCCCCCGGTTCACAATGTTGCACTTGGTTTTTGGTGCAGGCAAGGGTGGGGGTTGTCCGCATGCACCCCCTCCCGGTTTCAGGAATCTCGTCAGGCTGCACACCCTTGGTAGAGAGGGAGAATCAGTAGTTGCAGGAACTGCGTGGAAACTGAGAGGGTGATAATCTGTAGTGTTCACAGCCCCTGCCCCAGGAGATTTTATCTGCATAGTGTAAGTCTCCAATTCAAAATGGCCGTGTTCAGAGACCCACATTTGTGTGTAGAAACCCAGGTTTCAACCAGCATTAGCCGCCGGTCTTCACATTTGATTCCGGGGCCTTTCCCTCCAACGGGCGACGTACTCCGCACCAGGATGGAAGAGCGCCCTGGAGTTACAACAGGACCAGCGCGGGGATGTGCAGAAGCAGCGCCGTGCCCGGGAAGGGAGATGGAGAAGGGGCCTGGCCTGTGTGGGCCCTCACGTTAGGCCGCACACACCATAGCTCGGCCCGGCTGACTCACCAGGGGCACAGCTATCGACGATCTCAGCTGCCCACTGCAGCGGCCAGAGCAGTGCGTCTCCCCATGCCTCCAGCAGCGGTAATCAAGGTGAGCAAGTGGCCCAGCGGAGCACCGCAGCTCCGGTCTCAGGCTCACCCGCAGCCCGTGTCGCTGCGGGGCCTCTGAGACTGGCTGGGCCCCCATGCGTCCTCGCCCGCCCTCGCGGCGGCTACTCGGAGGGGGGTAGCACAGGGTCTCGCCCATGTATAATAATAATGCCGGTGTGGTTACTCACAGAGGTGTCGCCGCGCACTGGAAGAAAGATGGAATCGGGGTCCGGTCCGCGCGGGCCACCCTGCCAGGCTGCCCACGCCACAGCCTGGCCCAGTCGATTCACCCAAGGCACAGCTGTCGATGATCTCCGCCGTCTATTGCAGCGGCCACAGGGGGGTGCCTCTCCGCGTCTCCAGCAGTGGCAATCAGGGTGAGCAAGGGGACCAGCGGAGCACCGCAGCTCCAGTCTCAGGCTCGCCCACGGCCCCTGTTGCCGCGGGGCCTCCGAGACAGGCTGGGCCTCCACACGTCTCCAACCACTCCTGCAGGGGTAATACAGGATCTTGCCACCTCCAAATGTGTCGCCGCGGTATTAGGCGGCCTTAGCACATCATCTCCCTCGGTAGAATCTGCAGGTTTATGTAGTTTTTGTTAGATGTAGGGCGCCGGCGCCGAGTGCTGGAGCTTCAAAACCGTGCAGCCATCTTGGTTGATGGCTTGGCCACGCCCCTTGTGTGTGCAGTTTTAAATTCTCATTTCGACCCGGCAAAATAAACCCCTTGCCAGGCCAAAACCTTCCTTTTTAATACACATAACTGTCTCCTAGGGTAGGCCCTGAACAAGTTAGAAAGCAGGGTGCACTGTACTTAAAATGCAGGACTTGTACTTTTAAGCTTTACATGTCCTGGTAGTGAAAAACTCTTAACTTCGTTTTTCACTACTGCAGGTCCTATCTCTGTCATAGCATAATATTGAAGTTGCATTAATACATTTTATAAGTGTAATTTCCAAATGGAAAGAGATAACAATTTCCAAATGGAACAAGATGACCAGTTCATGTTTGATGTCTCTGGAATCTTAATTTAAAATCCTAACTTGTGATAAAGTCGGATTTTAAATTACAATTCTGAAAATTCCACTTTTAGAAAGTTGGCATTTTCTTGCCTTAGCTATTTGGTGCCTGCAGCCTGTCTCTGGGTACATTACTGGGTGTGGGTGACAGATGGGCTTTGTGTATTCCTCCTAGACAGCAACACACAATGGGAGCTTAGGTATGACTAGATGGGCCATCACTGACAGGATGGGAGGGAGGACCAGGGCACAGCCCTACTTACACTTGAATAGGCTATGTCCTGCCGCCACACAAAAGACTGTATACACTGTGTAGTTAACACAAGTAGATGATGGACGAAGCGCTGAAACTTTTCAGACACTCACCCCCAGTCACAGATCTGGGTTGAATCCATCATCGCTCTTTAGCTCACTTTGCCACTCCAGTTCAGACCCAGCTATTTGCAAATCAGTCTTGACCCTGCACCTCATGGGGACAGCCCAGCCCGAACTGCCAAGCCAAGTCTTCCCTGGACCGGAAACAAGCATCCTGGGACCGGTTTCGGGTAACACCCCTCATTAGCCAGGCTAGCTTGAATCCAGTGGCAAAGTGAGCAAAGGACCCATGTCTCGGCATACCCTGCCAACTTAGACTTTGTAATTAGTCTTAATCCAGGGCAGGAAAGGCAGGATATCTGTGCACTTCAAAGGGATTTCTCTAGAAACGTCTCCCCACTTCAAAGGCACAATTGTGTATAAAAGAAGGATCTTAGGCTCCACCACTTCAGTACACTTCTGACCTGTGGATAACCTGCCAGGAAGAAGGACTGCTGTGCTAGTACAAGGACTGCCAGTCTGCTGAACTGCTGATCTAAAGGAACTGCTTCCCTGCTGTGCTGACCTGCTGCCTTCTTGCCTGGGGAAGAAGAACTGTACCTGCAACTTCAGCTTAAACTCAGAATCCCAGAGTGACTGAAAGGGACAGTCTGCTGGCCCCCTGATCTGAGCCTCAGGGACATAAAAGGCTCCCCAACGGCTCCTGGACAGGCCGTCTTCAGAGAGTTCCTGACCCCCAAGTGGTGCCCCTCAGGTGGGCTCTTAAATCAAGCTTTTGGGCTATTCATGAACAGGACTGTTTGCACCACAACCAGGCCACTTGCACCAAAAATCAGCACGAGCCGCCCCCCGCCCGTCTCTTTGCACAACAGCATCGTCAGCCTGCGGGGGACCACCAACGCGAAGCTCCAGCTTGCCCATCTGCAAAGCCCGGGCTGCTCTTCGTGCCATGATGACTGCCGCCTGCGATGCCATCCTTGCTCCCGGCGACCCACTCCAATATGAACAGGACTCTTGGCACAAAACGTGAGAAGGTAAAACTTCTGCGGGGTTAAACTGGGACTGTATCTGACTCTATCTGACTCGTACTCCATTGTGTTCGGCCTGCACGTTTGACTTTGACTCGATCCAGCACGATCAGATAGCTGAGCTAGTGCTTTGCACTTTTAGGCACTATTTTACAGTCTATTCTTTAAAAATTTACAACTGCTGTTCAACTGATTAGATTTTTGAAATTTTTCTCCCAGCGACCTGCTCCAATGCTAACGGGACACTTGGCACAAAACTTGAGAAGGTAAAACTTCTGCAGGGCTAATCTGGGAATGTCTCTGACCAGTACTCGATCGCGGTTGGCCTGAACCTTTGACTTTGATCCGGTCCAGCACGATCAGATTGCCACGGTTGGCGCTTTATGTTTTTAGACACTATTTTGCAGTTTATTCTTTAAAAATGTACAACTCCTGTTCAACTCATTGGATTTTTGTGTTTTTTGGTCTTATTTTATTTATTACATTTTGCTCTAATTTTCTAACTTAATGTGGGATCTTTTTGTGTGGTGTTTTCACTGTTTTACTGTTTGAAGTGTTATAAAAATACTTTCCACATTGCCTCTAAGTTAAGCCTGACTGCTTTGTGCCAAGCTACCAGGGGGTGAGTGCAGGTTAATTTGGGGTGTGCTTGTGCCTTACCCTGACTAGGATTGTGGTTGTTGCTTGACCAGGGCTCATACCCTAGTCAACCAGCAACCCAATTCCTAACAAAAACAATGCAATGCAATATGTGGCTAGCAGCAGAAAAAACAATGTACAATTTTAGTTTTCTAAAAAAGTGATACCAGACAACAGTAACTACTTCCAAGCCAGAACCAAAATAATTTAGGTAATTTGGTATAGTGCAGTTCTAGTTCAGAGGACTAGCAGAGCACTTTACTGAGAACATTTATATTGTGATTTTAGCATTCAAAGGTGAGGTGCTGTGCATAGAACATTTTAGTGTGTGGGTTTCAGGTGAAACCTGATTATTGAAACTAGGAAGTGATGGAAGGGGGGGGGGGGGTTGAATTTTCTTTACATGTCGAGCTATGAGCCCAGATTCACATAATTTTTTGGTTATGAGCCCAAGCTGAGAATGGGAGCCGGTTGTTCTGGGTCCCATATCAGCAATTTTGTCATGCGATCACATCTTTTCCTTCATTATATGAGCTAATTGTATGTGCATAAACTCGCATACTACCAAATGGACCAGGCTTGTATATGGCCCACTGAAAGTTCCATTAGATGTACCAGAGTTTAAACAGCATTATCTTGCTTCTTAAATTTTTTTTAAAACGTGTCCGTTATTTTGTCTGCAATTTTAAACGTTGGGGGTCGAAAAGATATATAATTTCCCACTCATGTTTTAGGAGTTAGAACAGCATAGCCTAAGTTGTCCCATTCCTGAATTTTTAAATTATTGCGTGAAATTCCTTACAAGGACACCAATATTGTAGAACACATTTTACTGCTATGTTATGGCCTCTGGGCCAGAAGGAACAGTTAGTTACTAAGCCCACCAATCTGATAAGAACCAAGTTAATAAAGTCTAGGTTTTGCATTCTTTGCACTGTATTCCACAAATATTACAGACACTAGAAAGTATTTAATGGACGCTGGCAATAAGCTGGCTCTTGTTGTGTGATATATTGCATTTTCTCGTAGTACAGGCTTTGATGCAAAAAAGCATCCCAGAGGCCGCATTATGGATGGGGTGCACTTTCAGTGTTTGCGCCACGGCGCACCTTAAAACCCTATTACATTTTAATGTGCTGCCGCCAGAGCAGCTGCAAAGTTGTGCTGACCTGGGGGAGCGCATTCAAACTTTCACTGTGCATGTAGCAATCCGTCTGCACTTTTAAGAGGGATTAGAGATCCCCTTGCTGGCGGGTGTAGTGAGTGACTGCACCTGCCTGCAAGGGGATGTCTGGGGGGTCCATAAGACCTCCTATGCCCCCTCCAGAGGGCTGCAATCAGAGGGCGCACTGACTTTACGCCACCTTTTAGGTGATGCACTGTCAGTGCACCTCCTGACAGCTTCTTTGCCTTTGTGCCCGCGCCCATAATACGGCGTGGGCACAGAGGCAAAGGCATTTCCTCATTTGAATGGGGGCCCATGCAAATGAGAGAACACCCTCTGGTGATAGCGGGTGCTATATGTGCGCCAGCGCTATCTGTATTACAGAAGGGGCCGCACAAGCTTCTGTGGCTGGTTCTGTAATACCAAAGTGCCCTGGGGGTGCGCAAAGCAGGAGCTAACGCCCGTTGCGCCCCTGGGGCATTCTGTAATATGGCCCCAGACCTTCTAAGCTAGACCTATCTGCGAAGCACGACTTGAGTTGTCGCACATTGAAGCACAGAGTACTGCTGTTAAAAATCACTGTCCAAAAATACATAAAATTAGAAAATCCTAAAGAAATTCAACTTTAACTAATTGATCTGTATTGATATGCCTGTGCCCAATAGCAGTTATTTAGTATATGTTTCGGAATGTGTGGCTTCCAAGTTGGAACATTAGCCTGATCCAGGTGGCTGTGCCTACTTGGCTCATCTCTGTGCGAGTCCTCAAAAACATACCAGCTTTCCCTGATGGTAAAGTCATTCTCTAGTCTTCTCCACATGCAGGCCAGACTAGGTGTACATCACATCCTGGTGGCATGAAGTCCATCCTTCCTGACCATCATCTAATAAGGTTCAGGTTATGCACAGTTCAAACTAAGCCTGAGTGTGCAGGAAGGGAATGTGCTTTCACCTGTGCAGGGCTTCTGAGAAATTAGCTCATGCGCCTCCCCCTGCCTTCTCACCCATCCTTAGGCAGTGCTCGTTTTCATCATGGCAAACATGTTTTGTCTTTGGTATAGCCGTGTTACATTACTTGTGGTCCGTTAGGTTGGCAACATTTTGTTGTATCCTGTGGTTAAAGATCAGCATTTCTAGTTTTTTGTCTAGTCAGTGTTGGTTTGCAGAGTTGGGAGAAAAAATACAACTTCGTTTGGTCAACGCTGAGGGTGGTGAGACAAGCATGCACTTTGTCGATGCCCTGCCACCTTTTTAGAGGCACCAGGCGAGCCATGCACGAGAAAGCAAGAATGGGCCAGGTCCTTCTATGCAATGTATATTTGATGGGCTAATATTCCGACCTGCAATAAAAAATATGTCTTCCGCAGCGTTCTCTGACCTTATAGGTCCAAATTGTTTAGCTCAACTATTTCTATGTAAACACCAGTGAACATGGATGAATCTCAGGAAGCTGTGAATAGAATTGACTAGAATCGACATGAGAAACATTTTAAAACATTTGATGTTCAGCCTACCTCCATTCTAAAGAAGCACACAGTTTGTATTAGGCAGAAAGAAGGGGTGAGTCTGCAGATTCACAGGTGGTATATTTGATATCACTGGTTATTTATAGCCCAGTTGTTGTCAGGTGCTGTAACACAGGCACGGAGAGGCTGCACGCTTGCAAAAAATATCCTTTGGTCGAGGTGATGACTTTAGCTAAAAGCATTCAACAATCCCAAGAATTAGCAAGAGTATTTATTTGATATTAGGAGGGTATTGTGTGTGTGTGTGTGTGTGTGTTGGTGTGTGTGTGATGTGCGTGTGGGTACCTGCACCACGTCTGTGTCCTCTTTCAGATTTTTCCCATTCTTTAAAATTAATTCTAGCAGTTGTGCAAAAGGTGTAGCACTTGCTTATATTTGCCAAAGTGGTTAAGGAAGCCCAGGGTCAATGTTATGGCGCAAAAACGAGCGGTTAAAGAGTTGAGAGAAAGCAGTTTTATGGTGCAGTGTGATGGTGGAGCGGCATGTATGTACAAATATCCGTGTGTGACACTAGATGGAATGAGCATACAGTTGATGGTCTTCCCTATAGGTCTTTCCTATTGGTGTAGCATGCAAGAGAAATGTGAGCTGTCTTTGCACATTCATCTTAGGAATGTTCATCAGGCAATAGGGGTTGATTGCCATCTTCTCCCTAAGATTAGAAACTAATTGTTATCCTGAGTGCAATATTTCAATATGTTTCTACACTAGTGTAAGAAATTGGGATTTTGATTGAGGGGGTGAAGACCCTTCTCAAGCAACAACCACAATTCCTGTCAGGGTAAACCTTAAAATTCACTTTATTGCCTTGTGCTTAACCCTCTGGGAGCATGGCACAAAAGCAGTCAGGCTTAACTTAGAGGCAATGTATAAAGTATTTATGCATCACTCAAACAGTAATAAAGGGACAACACAACAAAAGACAAACCCCAACAAATTTAGAAAACTAGAGTAAATGTTAATAAATATATTGATACCAAAACCAATCCATGGAATCAAAGTTATGACTTTTTAAAGTTTTAAGTGTAAAATAGCGCCTAGAAGATCAACGCGCCAACCACGTGTATCTGGTCACGAGAGACCGGGGCAAAGTTAAGGCTGACCTTGATGGAGCGCGGTTTGGCTACATGAGGTGGATTGAGTCTGGTCTTGTGTTACCTTCGGACATAGAAGAATTTTCTAAGAAAAGCTCCTAAGAAGGTAAAGCTCAGAGGAGCAAGGAAGCCGGCAGTGTCTGATGAGGAGGCATCGGGGAGTCGCTGGATGGGGTTGTGGTGAAGATTTCTATGTTCGGACTTCGTCACTTTTTTAAAGTCAAAAAGCTCCAGCAAGAAGAGGCTGTAGCTGACGAGCGCTCCACCGTTGCACCTCGGGTGGATCGACTGGTAGTAGGTCCAAGTCTTCGGACAGTTCTTCTGGCATGTTTTGCTGGATTTTCTTCTAACTTCCAAGTTTTAGAGTTAGGCAGGATCAACTCCTCTAACATGACTTCCAAAGGTCCAAAAACTGGGGGGCATCATTTGGGGGGGTTCAAGGTTTCTGGAGCTTTTCATGTCCCTGTAGCTCACGCAGGAGACCAGTCGACTAGTCCTTGGAGTCACTCTGGTGGGCCTGATTCCAAGGAGCAGGTCCAGTCCTCATTCAGTTAGCAGGACAGAAAGGCAGTCCGTCCAGCAGCAGAGCAGAAAGACAGTCTTTCTGGCAGCAGGCAGTCCTTCTGAATATTCCACAGGTCTAAGAGTGTACTGAAGAGGTGAGTCAGAAGGTCCAGGTTTTATACCTGGTGCCAGACTTTAAAGTGTGGGTAACATTCTGCCTACTACCACATCTGGTTCAGGAAAGTTCTTCCCTTATCCTGCCAAGACTCCAAGTAGTCTGGGGCGACAATACTCTGGTGTCAAGTTCCTTTGTGAGTGTGCTGGAGGCAGCCCTTTGAAATATAAGTGGGCAGGTAACAGCTCTGCCCACCCATGCTTCGCAGGATGGCCCATCCTGCCAACTCCCAGTCCCCCTTTGTCTCACTGTCTGGGAAGAATACACAAAGATCAAAACACAAGGATGGTCAGAGGAGATTTAGAGACCTGCAGGGGTTGACTCCCCTACTCAGAATCCAACAAGACAAAAGAAACCCCTGGGTCTAAAAAGTGTGGATGAGTGCTGACGGAGTGTCCCTTTTAAAGAATGGTTTCTGTTAGACCTGGCACCATTGCCGTTGGTCTCCCCTGCTTTTTTTTGCTTTTGCCTCCTGTGTTTTTGCTGTGTGTTGGACTCCGTTTTGCTGGTCTAGATGCTTTGGGCACTTTGCCACTGCTGTTCAGTGCCAAAGTGCAAGTGCTCCCTTTGTAAATTACTGTTATGGATTGGTGTTTCCATGATTGGCTATTTGATTTACTAGTCAGTCCCGAGTACAGTGCACTGTGTGTGCCAAGGGCCTGTAAATCAAATGCTGCTAGTGGGCTTGTAGCACTGATTGTGCCACCCACAGAAGCAGCCTGTAAATGTAACCCTGGCCTGCCATTGCAGAGCCTGTGTGCCGTCTGATACTGCCATGTCAACTTGGCAAGTGCACCCTCTTGCCTGGCCCTAACCGTCCCTTTTCTTACATGTCAGTCACCCCTAAGGTAGGCCCATGGTGCCCCTGTGGGCAGGGTGCAGTGTATGTGAGAGGTAGGACATGCCCTGATGTGTGTGGCATATCCTGATAGTGAATTACTGCCAATTTCGTTTTTCACTATTGCAAGGCTACCTGTTCCCATGGGACGGAATAGGGAGTTTGCTATAACATCTTATGAACATAACTACCCCTGGGAACAAGGTAGGAAAATAAAGTTTAGTATGCCTGAACTCAGAATGTTAAAATGCATCTTTTAGTGAGGGTGATGTTTAGATTCTGTGTTTGAAAATACCACTTTTAGAAAGTAGGTATTTTCTTGCTTGGCCATCCAGAATGCCTCTGCCTGGTTTGTGTATTGCATATCTGGCTTTTGGATGACAGGGGCTGGGGAGGAGCAGTGGCTCCAGAGAGCCTGATGAGTCAGGGTTGGGCTGAATAGACATGGGCTGCATTTAGAGTAGGGGGCGGAGATTTCCTTTCACCTGAATGGGCCTGGTCTGCCAAGGACAATGCTGTCTCCACCTCCTGCCAGGAAACTGCACCAGAGAGGACAGAACCGATTTTGACCAAGCACAGGGCTTCTCTGCCACCAGAGAACAAAGGATTTTGTAGTATAAATAATGGGGCCCAGACCCCAGAACTTTAGATCACTTCTGGGAATCAAGAGAAACCTTTGCCAAGGAGTAGAGCCAGAGAAGCTGAGGAGGAATACTGCCCCTGTGCTGTTTGCTGTCTGGGGTTGGCCTGCAGTGGCTGCTTGCTGCCAAGGAAAGCAGAAAAGGACTTTGCTGTGTCCCCTGCTTGAGGAAGATCTCCAAGGGCTTGAACTGAGCTTGCCCCCTGTTCACAAGGTCTCAGGAACATCAAAGACCTCACCAAACTTCTGGGCACTGTCTATGGAACCGCTGATTTCAGTTGCCCGGAGAAGAAAAGGGTAACCGACTCTGTCATCGAGTCTGTTGCAGGATTCCGTGTCCTGAAAGCTCCGTAGAGAGCACCGCCTCGTTCCGCAATGCAACCCTGGTCTCACCAACTCCGTCAACGAGGCGCTGCTTGCACTGCGTCCTGTGGGCATCGCACTCTGCAACGCTTTGCTACACGCTGCCCGGACATCATCGACTCCGTCGCTGCCCGACTCGAACATCGATCAGCTCCGTTGCCGCATCATGACCTGCCAGCACCGCATCGAGCATCACCCCTCACCCTGCAACGCAAGCCTTGGTCTCACCGACTCCGTCAACGAGCCGCTGCCTGCACTGAGCCATGAGGTCACAACACACAGCAAAGCTTCCATCTCACACCGCAACCCCGACAGCTGCCCCGGACCGGCTTGTATCATCGTGTCGGCCGCAACAACAAAAGGTACTGTCTCCGAGTCTGTCGACGCTTTTGCAAACCCCTATCGACGCGGTTGGCCGGAATTGTTAGACTCTGTCGTATTCAGTATCGCGGTAGCCCCAAACGGAGCTACTGAGTCGGAGGAACTGTATTTTCACGTTTTTCCTGCAATTTAAAGGTTATTTTGCACAGTAACTATTTTTAAGAGTAAAAATAGGTCGACATGTTTCAGCCTGATTACCTCAGAAGAGGTGTAGCGGCCTTCTTCGGGACCTTATGGAAGCTATTACAAAGTGTGTGTAAACAGAAAGCAATGAAAAGCAAAAAGAAACTGTCAATATACAAAACCAGTGGTTGGAGGAGTAGTCCACTCAATCAGGAATCCACTGGTGGGTATTACCTGAAAGAAACATGTATCAAAATTACATATATTTACTTTGTATGACAAATCATAGCACTCATTCCGACAGCTCTAATTCACAAGGGAGGTCCTGGAACCGATACAAGGTTAACACTACTGTTAGTAACCAATACATCAACACAACTTCATGTTATTAAGTGAGATGGATGGGCTTACCTGCAGACGTCAGGTCACATGCCTCAACTTTACCTTGGCCCAAAACTTAAGGTGGCATTGATGGAGCAGAGAAAATAAAAATTTTAACCCCTAACAAATTTTATAAATAATTAATAAAAATGTTCGTTTAAATGTATTAATCAACACTGTATGTGTGGGAAGGGTAATACGCAAGTGTATGTGCTGAATAATCTATTAACGAATGTCCGTGTGTCTAATTATAACATAAAAATAAATGCGTACTAATTTAAAATAAATGCATGATTTTTGTGCTTCATAGAATATAAACGTGTTGTTGCAAAAACAATAGTGATGGTAAGTAAGGAACAGCTTAAATGTTGCTTTCTGCTAGGTAATAACTAATTGGGGTACGTAGATGACGGGAGGGAAACGAAAAGGCTATTTTTCTCTATTTTAATTATGTTTTGTTTATTTCAAAATAGTGCTTCTAAAGTATAACCGAGTGGCGATATAAAATGGCTGCCAGTTAATGAAGTGCGCAAGTGCGGGAAACACGTGACAAGGGAGAGAAGTCGGAGAAAAGCTAACCTCGTGATGTTGCTGAGAGGCTAGGATGCGAGAAATGGTCAAGGCTGATGTGACCTAATTGAACTGATAGTGTGCCGTGGTGATCAGCAAAGACCCGTGGGAAACCAGTTTAAGAGAAAGGACAATGCCTGCAGAGTTCTCGAATGTATCGAAAGAAGTTACAAATGTACTGATCGAAGCGGATGGAAACATGTCTTGAACTGTGAGAAAGGAAATGATCCAAGGACCATTGGATCCAAGAGAACTTGATTAAAAGAATGAATAAGATGACATGCATGGACCAATGAAAGAAAAGCGTGTTATTAATGTTGCAACAATTAGTTAGCAAAGTTAGAATTAGGGTACAAGAGGGCCTACTCTTAGTGGGAGGGGGTCACAGTCAGGAGCGGAGTTGGAGAGTCGTGTTGGTGTTGGTGGCTTCCAGTGCTGGGTGGTCCTGATCGATCCATTACTGAGCGGGAGATGCTGAAAGACTGTTAGATGAGACGGGTTGCAGGTAGCTGATGCTGACGAGCTGAAGTTTCTGTTGCTGTCTTAATTTTCCAGTTGAGTATGAGAATCAGGTTATTTCTAATTCTTAACTTAGGTTAGAAATCATTAGGCTAAATTAGGAAGGTAGGCAGGTAATTAGGGTTTTGCTTCATGACGAAAGTTTCCTTTCTGCAATAAATTGATTATGCTTAATAAATATTTGAATTAATAATGAATGAATAATTGACTAAAAGTTTAAATTCCTTCTCGTGCTTTTAAAATTATATAAAAAATTAAGATTCTTTAAATCAAATGACTCAGTGGTTATTTTCCTAAATGATTGTGACATCAGTAATTGGTTATTGTGATTCAGCTGGTCTTAATCACTATGAACTAATTTTTACATGAATGATTCATCGACAAAACAATGAGCAGGAATATCTTAAGAAATAACTAAAAGAAAGCGATAAATTAAGGTAATAAGATATCCCGGCTCCTTCCAGCGGTACATAAATGGTGTTTTCCATTTAGTTCTCATGCTTCTCCTAGGAATACAGAATTTCGTAAAAGTGTAAAGGAAATCCAGGTGTGTGTGTGTGTGATAGGTGATGTTTATGGGCCCCATCGTCATGTGGATGTGAGAAAATATAGTTTGCCCCTGGATGACCTATAAGTGACCTAGGAGGAGAATAGTTTTTATTGTACGCGCTGCATCAGATTTCTTGGTAGCAGAGTTATGGTTTTCTATAGATTAGTTTAGTGATTATTGTTTATTGATTATTGATTAATTTTTGATGACTAACACTATATGTTGAGTCGCGTTATGTTATATGTGAGTTTTCACGCTTCTGGGATGTAGGAAGTGGAACACGTGTGGCAAGAGAAGTCACATGGAATTTGGTACATGGTCTGAATTCATTTTGGTAATAACACAGGTTGTGTTATGTTAGGGATTTTCTGTACGAAAGGTGTATAACTGAGATAGCAAATCACGTTTTCTTGTGAAACTTTGGCCTTAATTCTCAGGAGCCTAGTCTCCACATGTGTCTTATCCCCAGAGAAACAAGTAAATTGTTTGCTTGAAAGAAGGGTAAGGTAGAGGGAAGTGCTACTTTATCGGCGAGAGTTAATAATTCTGTGGTAGGGTAGAGGTAAGCGCTGCCTACTGGAAATACAGGATTCTTGTGTAAAAGGACAAAGCTGTCACTTTTGTTTAGCGAATCAGACTATGGAATTGTTTTAATTGTTGTAACTAACGAAGAAACAGTGAAAAGAAAATTTGCCGATAATTTTTGTAAAGGAGGGGTAAAAGAGCAGGAGTAACATTGACAGTGCCGCGCTAGGATTGGATAGTGCGCTAGTCACGTGAACACAGAGTCAGGAGTGACGTAGAAAAGTGCCGCGCTAGGATTGGTTGGTTCGCGGACTAAGGGAATTGTTCTGATTGGTACGTTAGTGTGAGTCGCGCTGTAATTGGTTGAAGTTCCGTACACAGAACAGCACTAGCGTAAAGAGAAAAACAAATAGAAAACATGCCGTATTACGAGTATGAAAGGGAGAGAACGTCATGGACGACAAAAATAAAGAATTTCTTTAAGAAAGAGAAAAAGGTTGTGACTAGAGAGGGACAAGTAATTCCTCCGCCGAAATCAGCAGCTTCACATATGATGCTGAAATATGGATATCATACATGCATATGGTTGGAAAATTGGGCAAAGTATACGAAGAATGATGGTGCTTTAGCTTTCCCTGAGAATGGTTTGTTTAGTGTAGCGGTTTTGCGAAATTTGCGAGAAAAGATGACAAATCTAGAATCTAGACCGACACAGTTTGAAGCGTTGACGGAATGGGAGGATGAGATGTATGAGCGAGAGAGATTCAGAGGTTTAAGGGATCATGAGTTTATGCCCGGAAGGATGTGGGGAATAAATCATGAAGATAGAATAAAACGATGGAGATGTGCTAACATGACAGGAGGTTTGTTTCCAGCTTTTACAGTTGAGGAAGGGACTAAGAAAAAACGGACTGAGAAAAAGAAACATATGGAGAGGGAGAAATATATGCATGAGAGCGAAACGGATGATGAATTGTTGGAAGATATTTTAAATAGAAATCCACCTCCGTATCAGCAGAGTTCTATAGTGGTGACACCAAATGCGCCGCTAATAGAGACTATGCGAAATAAAAGTCCGGAGAAAAGAATTGAAATAAATAGGTCACAAGATCAAATGAGAACTTCACAAAATGAAGGAATAGAAAGCGACAATGCAAGCGAATTAGCAAGGACAACAAAAGAACTAACTGAGAAGATTAGAGAATTAACGAAAAATATGGAAGCAGTTACTGTGCCTGTAACAATAGGTCCAGTAATACCCGTTTTTGAAAATCAGAAAATTGATGAACGATCTTTGGTGATTCCCATGAGTTCACAATTTTAGAGAGAAAAAGAAAGGATGGAACAAATTTGGCTAGTACTTACAGACCAAGTCCACCTACAAATTTGACTGTGAATGAGTGCAATGGTAGGAAAATGCATATGGTAACAGAATCTGCAACAGAAACCCCTGAAAAGAGTGGTAATTGGGTAGAACTAAATAATACACCCATAGGTCCGACTCCTGATGAATTAAATGAGTGGATGAAGGCATTTAAAATAAAAGAACCAGAAGAAAAACCATTAGATGTAATTAGGTTAAAAATTGATATGGAAGAATTAATTCTAGGAACGATTGGTACAGAAAAGATAAAAAATTACCAGGATGACGAAATAATGTTTCTGTGCAAAAGTATTACATGGAGAGCAAAGAATTTACATGACAAACTAGAAGAAGTAGCCAGTGAAATTGGAATAGACTTTGCGAAAGTGAAAACGTTGCAGAAACCATATAGAGTAGACCTTTGTGAAAAGGTTATTGAAAATCTGAACACGGCA
Source organism: Calotriton arnoldi (assembly GCA_963921515.1). Classification (NCBI taxonomy): domain Eukaryota; kingdom Metazoa; phylum Chordata; class Amphibia; order Caudata; family Salamandridae; genus Calotriton; species Calotriton arnoldi. Next base: position 1,143,471 of record CAWUFW010005874.1, read on the forward strand.
GGAAGGCTGACACAGATAAAAGAGTTAATTGTGTTGTTGAGAAAATGGGGTGATGTGGACAGATGGAAGGTTAGATGGACGAAGAAGAATGAGAAAACTACAGACAAAGCTTCTTTGGCTTTTATGATAACTGAAAAGGAACCTGTTGCCAGAGAATACCCTATGAGAGAAACTCCAGGTGGTAGTTATGTGCATGTTCCCTGGACTAGGCAGGACATACTGTCATTTACCAATGACTTTCCGAAGCTGAGAGAGAAACCAGTTGAGTGGTACCGACAAGTAGAGAGATTTGTAAAGGTTTCAAAAGTGTTGTGGATAGATTTAGATGGATTATTTGACATAGTGGTACCAACTGATTTGTGGTCAGAATGTAAGATTACAGTTGACTGGCCAACTACAGAATATCCAAGAGATCCTAAGACAGGAGCTCCAGGTCCTGATGTGATGAAGAAGTATGATAAGGCGATTACCTTTTTGAAGAATAAGATTCCTCCTAAAGAGACAGATTGGGTAAAAATCGATCGAACTACACAAGAAAGTAAGGAGTCTGTACATGCCTATTATGAGAGGTTGTTGTTGGTTTTCAAGCAGTATAGTGGATATGAGGAATTAAGTGAAAAAGATATGAGTCATTTTGTGTACAGATTTGTGTTTGGATTGAAACCAGAGATTAGTGAAATGATTAAACAGCATATGATTAATTGGCAGAATGGCACAGTCGATGATGTGCTGAGGTATGCTAAGTATTGCAGTGATGATATTGAGAGTAGACAGCGTAAATTGAAAGAGAAGGCAATGTGGGCACAGGTGAAGGTGGCAGAAAAGCAAGAAGCTCAATTGGACAATAATAATGGGAATGAAACAGGACAGAATAAAATGCGACCTAACATAGGTAAAGGGAAAGGTCAAGTGAGTCTAGAAGAGGCAAAGAAGAAATGGCCCTGTCATAATTGCGGAAAATTAGGGCATTGGAGAAATGAGTGTAAGTTCGCACCTAAACCTAATCCGGAAAATCAATCATTAACTCCACAGGTGCAGAATGAGGTAGTTGTTCAACAAAGTCAGGTGCCGCAACCACCACTTCCCAACACTGTTAACCAGCAAAGATACAGTACAGAAACAGGATTCTACGGAGGAGAGCAGGTAACACAGTTGCCGCGAGCAGCTAACATTTCTCAGTATTGGTTGCGTCAGAGTGAGGATGACCCGGATGAAAGATTCTGACGGTGCCCAGGAGAGGGGAAAGAGTGCGTTCTTGGCGCAACTCTAGAGGTAGATCAGTCTGGTCCCTTTGTGGATGGAGAAGTGAATGGTGCAAATGTAACATTCCTTGTCGATACTGGAGCTACCCGTTCTACTGTTAGATCAGTGGAAATTCCAAACCTTCCTCTCTCAGGTGAATGTATCCAAGTGGTAGGAGTAGCCAATCAGCAGATTAAAACACCACTTACTGAATTAGTGGAAGTAAAAATTGGTTCTTTTAGCAAAATGCATAAATTTGTAGTGTGCGATTGTAGTCCTGTAAATCTTTTAGGTCGTGACCTCTTGTGCAAGATGAATTGCACAATCTATTGTACGCCAGATGGAATTGGATTTCAGACCTCAGATGAAGATGTCTTATATAAAGTAACTTTGATGAATCAGGAACCGGAAATGAATGGTTTATTTCCTGCATTTGATGCAGAAAAACTTCCAGAAGAACTAAAAATTGCAGTGAAAGAAAGTGTGTGGGATTTTACAGGAGAAGACATTGGATTAATGAAAGAAGTTGATCCCGAAAAAGTAACCGTAAAAGAAGGAACAACTTACCCGAATACGCCACAGTACAAATTAACTCCAGAAATAATTGAAGGAATAACTCCTGTAATAAATAAAATCATTGAACAGGGAATTTTAAAAGAAATAATGAGCAGTCCATGTAATTCACCTATTATGGGACTGAAAAAGCCAAATGGAACATATAGAATAGTACAGGATTTGAGAAAGATCAACAAAATAGTTGTGCCCTGTTGTCCAATAGTGCCAAACCCTGCAGTAATTCTATATCAAATTCCACACGAAGCTGAGTGGTACACTGTGATAGATTTGTGTCACGCATTTTTCTCTATTCCTTTGCATCCAGATAGCCAGCCATTATTTGCGTTCCGGTTCGGAGAGCGTATTTTGGCATGGTGCCGAATTCCTCAGGGGTATACAGAAAGCCCCTCAATCTTTAATCAAATTTTAAAGAAATCTCTGGAAGATTTGAAAATGCCAGAAAAGTCAGTGATGGTGCAGTATATCGATGACCTGTTGGTGGCATCGAAAACAAAAGAAGCATGTGTAAGTGATACAATTGCTTTACTGAACCATCTAGAGAAAAGAAGACATAAAGTGTCCCCTTCAAAATTGCAATTTTGCCAAAAGAAGTTCAATATTTAGGGCATAAAATTGAGAAAGGAGTGCGAAAGATAGCGACAGAAAGAGTAAGAATGATTCAAGGAATGAGAGCACCAATGACGCAAAGAGAGGTAAGAATGTTTCTGGGAATGGTTGGATATTGCCGACAATGGATAAGTGGTTTCTCTTTGATTGCAAAACCATTACAAAAGTTGACCAAGAAAGATGTAAGAGACCCTTTTGAGTTAAACAATGAAGAAATGAAATCTTTTAAAGAATTGAAAAAGAAATTGTGTGAGGCCCCTGCATTAGGCATGCCTGATTATGAGAAGGATTTTGAATTGTACTGCAGTGAAAGAGATGGATGTGCGTTTTCAGTACTGGTACAAAAACATGGAACAATGAAAAGATCAATTGCTTATTTTTCAGCTGTTTTAGATCCTATAGCAAAAGCATTGCCCGGATGTCTGAAAGCAGTTGCTGCTACTTGTGTAAGTCTGGAACAAAGTGAAGGTATAGTGATGGGGTATCCACTGAGAGTATATGTTCCCCATTCAGTAGAAATTCTTTTGACAAGAACAAAAACACAGTACATGACACATAGTCGGCTGACTAAGTACGAAAAAGTCATCTTGAGTGCTGAAAATGTGACCATAGATAGATGCATGAATGTGAATCCTTCAACATCATTGCCAGATGAGGAGAGTATAATTGAACAAGACGAAGTAGATCATGATTGTCTGAACGTGCTGGAATATTGCACGAAACCAAGAGCTGAAATAAAAGATGAACCGTTAAAGGAATCCGATTATGTCATGTTTGTAGATGGCTCATGTTTGAGAACAAAAGAAGGAGTTTTAAGCGCAGCTTACGCAGTGTGCACAGTGGCAACTGTGATGGAAGCGTCTTGTCTGAAAGGAATAAGGTCTGCACAAGTTGCGGAACTGATTGCTTTGATTCAAGCATGTAAATTAGGAAGAAATGTACGAGTCACGATTGTGACCGATAGCCAATATGGTTTCGGCATCGTACATGATTTTGGTCAGATTTGGTCACAAAGAGGTTTCTTGACGTCTGCAGGAACACCTATCAGAAATGGAGATTTTGTTAAAAAGCTGCTTGAGGCGATACAGTTGCCTAAACAAATAGCTGTAGTGAAGTGCAAGGCGCATAAGAAAAACGAAGATTACATAGCCGTTGGCAATAATTATGCTGACGAGATAGCCAAATATTGTGCAGAGAACATGGTGTCCATGAATAAAAATAGAGAAAGGGAGCATATCTCTTCTCCTTTGCTTTTTACTAATACTGTCGAGACATGGGATGAAGTAAGACAGTTACAAGAAGCTGCAAATGATGAGGAAAAAGATTACTGGATAAAAGCAGGATGTAGAAGACAGGAAAATAATGGTGTGTGGGTATACAGAGACGAAAGACCAGTTATGCCTGATAGCATGATTGCAGACATGGCACGGATGTACCATGGACAAGCTCATATTGGGAGAGATGCAATGATCAGACTTTTTAGACAAACCTGGTATAACCCAAAATTCAGAGCCATAGCTGAAAGTCTTTGTCAAAGATGTCTTATTTGTCAGCAGTTTAACCCAGGAAGAAAGACGGTAGTGAGTCTAGGAACAATAGGACGAGAAGGAGGTCCGTTCACTAGAATGCAGTTAGACTTTATAGAAATGCCCCCTAGTAACAGACTAAAATATGTTCTAGTGGTCGTCTGTTTGTTTTCTCGTTGAGTGGAGGCATACCCCACTAGAAGGAATGATGGAACAACGGTGGCAAAACTTATGCTGCGGGAGTTCATTCCAAGGTATGGTTTTCCAGTCACGGTTGAGACAGATAGAGGAACACATTTTCAAAATGAGTTGATCCAATTGATTTGCGAAGCATTGAGTATTAAACAAAAACTACATTGTGCTTACAGACCAGAGGCTTCTGGGGTAGTGGAGCAGATTAATGGAACAATTAAGAACAGATTAGGAAAAATGTGTCAAGCTACAGGACTCAAATGGCCAGATGTACTGCCTCTTGTTCTGATGACCATCAGAAGCATCCCTGAAAAGAAAACTGGACTTATTCCTCATGAGATGATCATGGGACGAGCAATGAGACAAGCACAAGTACCTGTCAACAAGTTATTGACTATAACTGATGATATAGTACTGGATTATTGCAAGGGACTGGCTGATGTGGTGCGTTCTGTGTTTCATCAGGTTGGACCGGATGCGACCACTCTTGAAAGAAAACCAGCCCACGACTTGAATCCAGGAGACTGGGTCCGTATAAAAATCCACAGGAGAAGAAACTGTCTAGTTCCTCGCTGGGACGAACCACGACAGGTAATCCTAGTGACAACGACTGCAGTCAAGTGTGCAGGAGTAAAGAACTGGGTCCATGCCAGCCACACAATCAGAGTTCAAGAACCTACTGATCGACATGTGAGTCGACGTCTGGAAGTGTGGGATAAAAGTTTAACGGCTGGGACAACAAGGATAAGAGAAAGGGTGCCAGAACTTGAAGATCGACCTGAAAGTCGACATCTGGAAACCCCAACTGCAAACACCTCTAGAGAAGAAGAGGAAGAAGAAGAAGAAAGAAATTCAGAAGTTCCAGAACCTGAAGATCGGCCTGTAAGTCGACATCTGGAAACATCTGACACAAGTTCAGGATCTGATGATTCAGTTGCAAACTGTGAAGAATTTCGAAGGAGAACTTGGGGGTATAAACCAATTCGAGAAGAAAATGAGTAAGAAATTGATGTAGATGAACAACCAAGTACAAGTTATGGTGGAAATCCTTCAGAAATAATATTAATAGATGAAGTAGGGAAAGAAGTACACAAAAGTTAGAGAATCGAGAAGAACCCCGAGGAGCAATAGGGACAGATAGAGAAACAGAAGAACAGGGAAATTTAGAAGCAGAAAGGGAGGAAAACACCAAATCGGAAGAACACCGAGGAGGGACAGTAATAAGGGAACACAAGAAGGAGAAGACAGATCCACCAGTAGGAGATGACGAGATCATAAGTTTCAAAATAAGAGACAATAGTGAAACAGTTGAAACAGAAACTGAAGAGAGTGGAGAGGAGGAGAAAGCAAAAACTGAATCAAGAAAAAGAAATTGGAAATCAGAAAGAGAAGAAAAAGAAGGTGAAGCCAAAAGGCCAAGAAAAGGAGATAATTGGCCCAACAGCTATATAAGAAAATTGAGATATAGAATAATAAGAGCTGGAGACGAAAGTGCTGAACAAGTGAATGAGATAACAAGTCAAAAGGGACAAGAAAAACCCAGTGGAAAAAGATTACAAAAGTCCAAAAGAACAAAGAAAGTGAATGCAAAGTATAAGTCACCTGAGTGGCTGTATATCGCACTGACGGATTACAAAGAAGAAGAAAACACTCACGAGAACCAGAGACTAAGAAGTCGAATGGGAAAAGGTGAGATGCAACAAACCTGAAGTGAAGACTTATAGTGCTTCTGCCGGACATGACAATTTTACTGGATGTGACAAATCACCGGATGTGACAACGAAAGAATTCTGGAAAGAATTAAAAGAAAGTACCAAGCAAAGACTTTTGAAAGCAGAGTGGCATCTAAGTCATTTCTGAGGTGTAGTGACACAATTTTCTGAAATTTAACAAATAAATAAAAGCAAAATGGAAAATACTAGGGATAGAAGAGATAAATGTGAGTTTGTAAAAAGATGGTGTAAAATGTGCTGCTTTTGTACAGGGTTATTAATGACCATATGGATAGTTTTAGCAATCACAATTCCTATTAGTTTAGCTGTAATAGAAGCAAAGAATGATACTAAACCAGAAAAAGAAACTAATATTAAAGAACCAGTTATTTTAAGAAGTAGTGCAGAATTACATAAGGATAAGTCAGTAACAGACTTTTCTAAAAATGTTTTTACAAAATTGTTGTACGAATATGTAGAGACAATGGATGTGAGAGATTGTTATGTTTGTATGCAGTTGCCTGCATCAGTGTCAGAAGGTGTGACTTATCATCACCTACCTCTAACTTATGGAATAACATGTAGTGTAATAGCAAGTTTATTTTATAAAACAGGTAGATTAGAATCTTATTATACTGATATAGATAAGATTTTTGCAAACATTCCAGTAGTACCAGAACTTAACAAAGTAAAACCAGCAAAGGTTTTAGGAGAATTCTTTCTAGAACATAGAAAATTAACCTTAGAAGAAATAGTTAGTAACAACCTTACCTGTGAGTTAAAGAAAGAAGAAAAGGTATTTTTAGAAATGGTTGAAGAAAAAAGAATGACATTTCAAAAAGAAGCAATAAAAGAGGAAGGAACACATCTATGGACGTTTGAGGAAGGAAATCATGAAGGGAAAAAGATAAATGCAGCAATGACATTAGATTGGCCGCAAACAGGAAAGTTGTGTATTAGGAGAAATAAGACAGTCTATGACAATTACTTTGTAGGTTCCAGTATCTGCCATGACAATTATAAAATTCTGGGAGGTTGGGGATTTAAAGGTGGAAAAGATCCAATATTTCCAGGTATCTATTATATTTGTGGGAATAGAGCTTATTACAGGTTACCGGACCATTGGTATGGAACTTGCTATGTAGGCCTGGTCTTTCCAAAAATCTTTCATATGGACAGAGAAGAAAAAGGAACATACAAGATGATTAATAGCTTTACACGTAGAAAGAGGGAAAGTTTTTCAGAAATTGTAGGTGATATTTTTGGAGCATTAATACCAGCAGTGGGAATATCTTTGAATGCATTTAAAATTCGGAAATTATCCACAGTAGTAGATCGTTTGTCTACAGATACTGCGGGAGGGTTCTTAATGGTAAATACCGAAATGGTTGCCATGAGAGCTATGGTGATGCAAAATCGGCTTGCCCTTGATATTCTTTTGGCAAAGGAGGGTGGAGTCTGCGGAATGTTGAAAGTCCAACATTGTTGCACTTACATTCCTGATAAAAGTGAAAATATACAGAAGTATATTACGAATATTACAAATTTGCACAAAGAACTAGTTCCACTGGAGGTTGAAAGTGTCTTGGGAAAACTTGGTAGAGGGTTTTCTTCAGTAGCAAATTGGTTGACCAGAATGAGTAGACTAATGATAGGGAAAGTTATAATAATAGCAACTGTAGTAATACTGTTAGCCATGGTGTTGAAAATAGTAATAAAGTGTATAAAAAGAAAAGTAAGACAAAATAAGATAAAAAGAAATAACAGAATAATGAAAGAGAGAGAGAAATGGGTGAAATTGAGTTAGAGAAAATGAAAGAAAGCATGTATAAGGAGACAAGAAGACAAGATGAAGGAGAAACAGATGTGTAACTAACAAAAAGCAAAGGATGAAAGACATATACTGCCTGAAAAAGAAGTATAACTTGGGTTTTATGTGGTGATTTAAAAATCACCAAAGGGGGGAGTTGATGGAGCAGAGAAAATAAAAAATGTTAACCCCTAACAAATTTTATAAATAATTAATAAAATGTTCGTTTAAATGTATTAATCAACACTGTATGTGTGGGAAGGGTAATACGCAAGTGTATGTGCTGAATAATCTATTAACGAATATCCGTGTGTCTAATTATAACATAAAAATAAATGCGTACTAATTTAAAATAAATGCATGATTTTTGTGCTTCATAGAATATAAACGTGTCGTTGCAAAAACAATAGTGATGGTAAGTAAGGAACAGCTTAAATGTTGCTTTCTGCTAGGTAATAACTAATTGGGGTACGTAGATGACGGGAGGGAAACGAAAAGGCTATTTTTCTCTATTTTAATTATGTTTTGTTTATTTCAAAATAGTGCTTCTAAAGTATAACCGAGTGGCGATATAAAATGGCTGCCAGTTAATGAAGTGCGCAAGTGCGGGGAAACACGGGACAAGGGAGAGAAGTCGGAGAAAAGCTAACCTCGTGATGTTGCTGAGAGGCTAGGATGCGAGAAATGGTCAAGGCTGATGTGACCTAATTGAACTGATAGTGTGCCGTGGTGATCAGCAAAGACCCGTGGGAAACCAGTTTAAGAGAAAGGACAATGCCTGCAGAGTTCTCGAATGTATCGAAAGAAGTTACAAATGTACTGATCGAAGCGGATGGAAACATGTCTTGAACTGTGAGAAAGGAAATGATCCAAGGACCATTGGATCCAAGAGAACTTGATTAAAAGAATGAATAAGATGACATGCATGGACCAATGAAAGAAAAGCGTGTTATTAATGTTGCAACAATTAGTTCGCAAAGTTAGAATTAGGGTATAAGAGGGCCTACTCTTAGTGGGAGGGGGTCACAGTCAGGAGCGGAGTTGGAGAGTCGTGTTGGTGGCTTCCAGTGCTGGGTGGTCCTGATCGATCCATTACTGAGCGGGAGATGCTGAAAGACTGTTAGATGAGACGGGTTGCAGGTAGCTGATGCTGACGAGCTGAAGTTTCTGTTGCTGTCTTAATTTTCCAGTTGAGTATGAGAATCAGGTTATTTCTAATTCTTAACTTAGGTTAGAAATCATTAGGCTAAATTAGGAAGGTAGGCAGGTAATTAGGGTTTTGCTTCATGACGAAAGTTTCCTTTCTGCAATAAATTGATTATGCTTAATAAATATTTGAATTAATAATGAATGAATAATTGACTAAAAGTTTAAATTCCTTCGCGTGCTTTTAAAATTATATAAAAAATTAAGATTCTTTAAATTAAATGACTCAGTGGTTATTTTCCTAAATGATTGTGACATCAGTAATTGGTTATTGTGATTCAGCTGGTCTTAATCACTATGAACTAATTTTTACATGAATGATTCATCGACAAAACAATGAGCAGGAATATCTTAAGAAATAACTAAAAGAAAGCGATAAATTAAGGTAATAAGATATCCCGGCTCCTTCCAGCGGTACATAAATGGTGTTTTCCATTTAGTTCTCATGCTTCTCCTAGGAATACAGAATTTCGTAAAAGTGTAAAGGAAATCCAGGTGTGTGTGTGTGTGATAGGCGATGTTTATGGGCCCCATCGTCATGTGGATGTGAGAAAATATAGTTTGCCCCTGGATGACCTATAAGTGACCTAGGAGGAGAATAGTTTTTATTGTACGCGCTGCATCAGCATCAAGTCCTACAAAATTAAGAGGACATGTGCAAATCGCATACTTCAAGGAATAACCAAGTTGGTGAAACAGATGACGCAATTGCCGACCACATCCAGAGCCCTATTATGTAAATGTAATATTGCTTATAGTTTGGAAACAGATATATTAATGTTTGGAATTAACAGTGCATGTCAGTGTCACGCCATAGAACCTCGTATCACACAAGAGATAATGTGCATATGTCAATAGTGAACAAAAACCTGGACTTAATGCATCAGATGAGATAAAAACGTCCTCTTAGTCCAATCTCATGCAGAGGTAAAGCGGTCTCTTATAACCAATATGGCAACCGCACCGCTGGACGACCACAATAAAAAAACTGGTAGGGCAAACTTGAAAGGGTGCCTGGGAGGCACCCGCCGCGCAGGGCCTGTAATAATACAAACCGCGGTTCAAAGACACACAGTGTCGAAGTGCCCCCGGGCCATTAGTGACACATACCATTTAGACAATAGACAAACGAGCAGGGAAAACTTAAAAAGATGCCTAGCAGGCACCCGCCATGCAAGGCCCGTAATAATACAAACAAAGGTTTAAAGACATGCAGTTCCGAAATACCTCCGGGACGTTGGTGACTCATACCTTTCAGACTTGATGGCAAGCAACGCAGATTGCGCCGAGGAAGGCATGACTCGCTGCATAAAGCCGGGTTCTCTATGTCGCTCTCTTGAGGAGTGTGAAGAGGACGTGATGGCATGTCACACGGCACTTTCTCAAGGCTAAGCTAAATCTACAGAACTAGTGGGAACTGTTGTTCCATATTTGTTTGTATGAGAAAGGTAAGCCTCACAGTAGTGAAAAACAAATTTGGGAGTTTTCCAGTACTAGGACATGTAAAGTTCAAAAGACATTTCTTATCTTTTAAATACATTGCACCTTGCGCTATCGGCTCTCACCTTAGGGGTGACTTATATGTATGAAAAAGGGAGGTTAGGCCTGGTAAAAGGTTTATTTTGCCAGGTCAAAATGGCAGTTTTAAACTGCCCCACAGGCTGCAATCACAGGCTCAAGACATGTTTTAAAGTGCTACAGAATGAGTGCTGCACGACCACAAGTGCAAAAGAAACAATTGATGGATGGAATGCTGAACAATGCAAACATTCACCCCCAGTCACAAAGATCTGGGTTTAATCCATCGTTCTTTTGCTCACCACGCCACCCCAGTTTGGACCCAGCTATATGCAAATCAGTCTTGACCCTGCTTTGCATTGTCAGCATTCCGTCCATCATTTGTTTGCTGTAACACTTTTCACCCTAAGTGGGATGGGTATGCCCAGACGTGGGTCCCTTGCTCACTGTGCCACTGGATTCAAGCTAGCCTGGCTGAAGAAGGGTGACATACCCTGAAACCGGTCCCAGGATGCTTGTTTCCAGTCCAGGGAGGACCTGGCCTGGCAGTTCGGTCTGGACTGTTCCCATGGGGCACAGGGTCAAGACTGATTTGCATATGGCTGGGTCCAAACTGGGGTGGCGTAGTGGGCAAAAGAACGATGGATTTAACCCAGATCTTTTGACTGGGGGAGAATGTTTGCATTGCCAGCATTCCGTCCATCATTTGTTTGCTGTAACACTTTTCGCCCTAAGTGGGATGGGTATGCCCAGACGTGGGTCCCTTGCTCACTGTGCCACTGGATTCAAGCTAGCCTGGCTGAAGAAGGGTGACATACCCTGAAACCGATCCCAGGATGCTTGTTTCCGGTCCAGGGAGGACCTGGCTTGGCAGTTTGGTCTGGACTGTTCCCATGGGGCACTGGGTCAAGACTGATTTGCATATGGTTGGGTCCAAACTGGGGTGGCGTAGTGGGCAAAAGAACGATGGATTTAACCCAGATCTTTTGACTGGGGGAGAATGTTTGCATTGTCAGCATTCCGTCCATCATTTGTTTGCTGTAGCACGACCACAAGTAGCATTTAATTTACAGGCCCAGGATACATTTAGCACCATATACTCAAGACTTAGACATAAAATAAATGTGTCAATCAGGTGTAGGCCACTTTTACGATGTTTTAAGGAGAGAACACAGGCTCTTTAGCACTGGTTAGCTGTGGTAAAGTGCACAAAGTCCTATTGCCAACAAAAACAGATTTCAGAAAACAGGAGAGGAAAAGGCAAAAGCTTTGAGGGAAGACCACACAAGGATGACTGGTCTAACAACTGGATTTATAGTCAGTCTAATATCTGGTTGTCTTGATGGAGGAGTTTCATCATCTGACTGTCCTTATAACACCTTATTGGGTCTTGGAGTGCAGGAGAATGACAATTGGAAGTACCACAACTAAATTGTTTTCTTATATCTTTGGAGCATCCAGCTTGAAATTCGCACTGACCACGAACCATTGGAGTACTTTCTTTTGAGAACAAACATGAGCAAGTAAATTGACAGGTCTAGATTAGTTTCTAAGTTTTGTGAAAAAAGTGTTTGCAAATGGACCACTGACATTTTGTGTGCTGACGTTGACTTTGAAAAGCAACCTATGTACTAATAGTTTCCATAGCAAAATCACCATTCGCAGGGAGTTGTGAAACAACCTGCCTAATGGATTAATTTGGCAGGTCACAATCTGTGACCACCTGTGATTGGCTACAAACAAAGATGTGGTGGCCAGAAAGGATCAGCAGATCATCATCCCTGGGTTTGCATTCCCAGATTGAAAACGTTTTTAAGGCAGCCTCTTTTCTCTAAAGGAACTGGTGCTGCTGGTGCAATTCAATTGGAAAAACATCGGGGAACCTGGAAGTGGTCCCCTGTACCAGTGCCTACTCCCCCAAGAGTGCCAACACAATTCTGAAAGGGGAAGGGGATGGGGAAGATACCCCTTAGCCATTGCAAATATATGACCACCTCCTTGAGGTGACGTAACTGTTCAATAATTTGCAACCAGAATTGTGGTTGCAAGCCATTGACACTTTGCATGCTAAATTGTAAACTTAAATTCCCTTCCCAAATAGTGATTCAGTATCGGTTGCAAAACACGTTTTAAAAGTCAGAAATATTTTCCTAACTTGTAAATTTAGTTTTGAACATTAAAATAAGGCATTTTGTAGTTGGAAACCCAGTGATCGTGTGATTGCAAAATCCTTTTCTACATCTGGCCCATAGTTTCCAGACTGAGTACATTCCTGGAGCGAACAACAAAGCTGTTTGTTTGTCTGGATGATTTAATACCAGATTATCAGGTTCAAAATATCGTTCTATAAAAATGTCATGGCCAAAATATAGTGAGATGTGGAAATAAACTAAAATATATATTGTGGAAAAAATGCTGAAATTCACAAGCTATAGTTTACTTTGCTATCTATAATTTGCGCCCCCTCTGTGCACTACTTGTGACCTCACATATTATATTCCTCATGTCTTGTGAAATTACATTGTTGATGCCATCAGTGACCTCCAGCTAGGTCCTGCGCCCTATCCCATTTTGGGTGGCCAAAACATGGTGTGCACAGCTTTTGGTCATGTGCAGCGCAGTCGTATGCTCAGCTCCACAGCCGTCCACCAACCCGTCATGGGTGCTGAACCCACATTCTCTTTTCTTTTCAAATAATTTTTTGGTTACCTCTGTACTCCAGCAGTACCCACCACAATAGCTTCCACTTCATGGTCTCACGGTGCAGTGCAAGCTTCCTTGGGTAGCGCAATAATATGGGGTTAAAGCTTGTACACCAGCTCCTGGAGGACTTCCAGAGTACTTCACAGGAGGGCCGTTCTGGGTCCCACAGGAGTTTCACGATACCCATGGCCCAAATTTTTATTTTTTTTAATCTCAGGTTGAACGGTGTCTCTCTGGGTCCCCTCATACTAGTGCCTGGGTGTCAGAGTGTTCATCTACTGCCCCCTTATACACTTTTTGACAGAGTCTCCGAGTCCTGTAATGGTGGCTGCAACATTTCCATCACAGTTCTGGCCAGACAATCACATACTGCGGTACTGAAATGGCCTATGGGAGAAGAATCTCCCTCAGCCAATCAGAGGGTTCCAATTTTTTGTACCGCGGTAGTACCATAGTACCATCAGTCCAGATATACCTAACTTTTCCTGAGTGTTAACTCCTTTACGCCCAACCCGAACACCTCTTTAAACTCTAATTTTTCAAAAACTGCTGAACAGATATACAACAAATCACAAAAGTACACTTTCTGAGTAGAGTTCTAACTTTTTGCCAAATTTGGTGTCATTCAGTTCAGCCATTTTTTCTGTATCAGAGAGCAAAGTTTCCTATGGGAATTAGCATGTCAAATACATTTTTTGGGACCCCGTGCTTGACAGATCAGCACAAAACTTTCCATGAAGGAGATAAGATGGATAAACTTTGTTTTGAAATGTTTTGTGCAGATTCATCAAACTACACCAAAGTTACTAGTGAAACAAAAAATGCTCTTCCTATGGAAACTCTGACCTCACTAGAAGTACAGAGTAGCAACCACCACAGTGTTATATAAGTGTATATATACACACACATTGAAAAATATATATTCAATGAAAAAAAACAAAGGTTAAAGCTTAGTTATAGTTAGGAAAACTTATTTTCCCTATACAAACCAAGTTTAAACTACACAAACTTTAAAAATTCTAAAGTCATAGTTATGACTTTCATTTACAATTGATCCACCGCCTTCAAATTATTATAAGCACTGGACCTTGTTACACACTCTTCTCAGCTCGCTAACCAGACAGCACTAACTATAACTCACCACTCTACCATGCCCTGTATTGTGATAAGCAATGTAATTTGAGAAGTTGTAAGTGTTGTTATGAATCCTATGATTTCACATGCTATAAGTGATGTAGTATGCAAGGGTATAAACAGTGCTTGGAAAAGGCATGAGTAATAGTTAATGTAGTGTGGCGAGTGAGGTGACAAGACTGTTTGTGGAGGTCCGCAACTTATAGTAATTTGAAGGTGGGGCATAAATTATAAATTGAAGTCATAATTATAACTTTAGAGTATTTAATGTTTGTGTATTTTAAGTTATGTTTGTATAGAAAGAACATATGAGGTATTTTTAACTATAAATTATTCTTAACCTTTGTTTTTCTCCTTATATGTTAATGGTTTTTATTTTTTAATATAAATGAGTTTCAAATCGCAATGTCGAGTGTTATTGATTGGAGTGTCATAAAGTGGAGTGTAGTACAGTATAGTGAAGGAGAGTGTTGTAGAGTCTAGTGTGGTAGAGTGTTAAAAGGGCCGGGCCCATAAGTTCTGGACCTATTCTAGAAACACAATTCGATGGTTCTTTTTCTCAGCCTGAAAGTGTAAAGGGGAGAAAACTCGTTAGGAAACCAATCAATTAGCCAATAATTCTCTTGGACACATAGTAATCCACAGACAACTACATAAGTTTAGGTTAATTTATTACAAAGCTACAAACAACTGAACAACATAAAGACACCTCAATACGAGAGTGTAGAAATACATCGTAATTAGCATATCGGAATTAGCATAAAGCCAAATCTGCGTATGTAATTGAGATGATGTAGCATAAGCAACACAATTAATTCAAGAAGTAAAATGCAAAAGATCAGGAAACATGAGTCCAAGTTTCCCTGCATCGAGGGTTGGTGAGTGAAAAGCATTAAATCTATCCCTACTCTAACACTAAAGTGACATCCCTACTTAAGCATCTTCAGAAGGAAGAATAAAAAGGTGTCAGCATGTGGAGTCTTCCTAAGAAGTCTCTCCACGATCAATGGGTCATGTAGCATAAAACTACAAAGACAGAGCTTGTTCTAAGATGCTCTCTCTCTAAAGGCAAGAAAGAAGTGGGCACTTCTCCTACTCCTAACAACACGTATTCAGAGGTAGCATTGCCAGCATTCAGTGCGAGTCACGCCATCTACCCTGGGTACGATCCTGAATGGGATTTTCCATGGGACAACGGAGTTCTTTCTTGGATACAATTTGTCCTTGGTTCCCAGGCCTTCTCCTGTGTGAAGCACAACGACCTTCCTTTATCGACTCAAGCCACACGATTGTAACTTCCTCTCTCCTTCCCTGACTAATAAAACAAATACATTAGTCTATCTAACAAGAGTGCTTCTTTCACCTGCAACACAAAACGTAAGAAAGAACAGATTCCACAGCATGCATAAAATTCAACTGTTTATTCTAAAGCGAGAGTTTCCGGAGAACTGCATTTAAGACCTACAAAATTCAGCTAACATAAGAAAGCATCATATGAGCTTAACGAAATTGCATAACAATAAGGCACTTTCAATTAATGCATTTAACTACATGTGAAATGACACAATTAATAAAAATATTTAATACATAAACAATAGTCAGTTACGCTACACAAGTTCTTCATGTTAATGTTTTCTGCTTGTTACATTCACTTTCTACATTAATTCTCCATGCTACTTTTCAATGGCCTAACAGACATCATCTTCCATGTTAATACACTTCCCCATTCTAACATTTTACATTAATACAACAAAAGATTATTTACGGGTGCGGTCTAAATGTGATTATAATGCACCCCTACAAATAAAGTGCTATTTCCACTCTCTCAAGTGGAATAGAGTGGACTTGAGTAGAGTGGAGTGATGTAGCGTACAGTGGAGTAAAGTCTTATACAGTGGAGTTCCGTGGTGTGTCGTATCATGTAATGGAGTATCGTAAAGTGAAGCGGTGTGTTGTACAGTGTAGTGGGATGTCAATCAGTAGAGCTGAGCATTGTACGCTGGTGGTCGACTGGAGTGTCATGAAATGGAGTGTGGTGGAGTGGATTGTCTGGGTGTAGAGTGGCATAGAGTGTAGCAAAGTGTTGTATAGTGCAGTGGCATAGAGTGCAGTTCAGTGGAGTAGCGTGTCGTATAGTTCAGCGTTGTTGAGTATAGTGTCGTGTAGTAGAGTGGTGGAGAGTCTCGTACACTTTAGTGTTGTACAGTGGAGTATCATTATTTGTGAGAGCACAGCCATGGTAGAGTTGCGGCGCAGTGGCCAGGGTGGCTTACTCCAGAGCAGGGGGCTCACAGTTCAATTCCCGGCGCTGGCGGCAGCTCAGCCCAGCACCCTGTGACTCTGGGCAAAAGCTTGCTTAATCTCCCTGATGGCCCCCAGCGCCTTGAGACCATTAGGGGTGATTAGTTTGCGCTTTACAAATACCGGGATGATTTATTTAGTTGTTAGTTATTGTTAGTGCTGTCTGGTTATCGAGCTGAAAAGAGTGTGTGACGAGGTCTGCTACTTATAATAACTTGAAGGTGGTGGATAAATTGTAAATGAAAGTTATACCTATAACTTTGGATTTTTTATTTTTAAGACGTCAATTTATTGATAATTTTTCATACACATTAGCAGATACAGTAAACATAGTATCATTAGGTAAGATCAATAACAACACAACGTTAAACTCTGTAATCGCTCAGTGTCCTTGTGTTTGCCTGACCAATCAGCTGTGCCGGGTTGGGACTCCATTCCCCCCTCACATCTCCTGTACTGGTGTATCACATTTTGCATCATTGGGTGTATCAGGAAAATCCGTCCCGATTTCCCATGCAGTCCTGGCTATGTTGGGGTATAGAAAAAATTGGCCATTCCCCACAGAGGTCTCCAATGCCTCGGTGGATGTGAGGAACTTCTCTCCTGGATAGATGTCCCCCAAGGCCTCGCATCCCCTCCTCCATCCACTGCGCAACTGACATGTCCGCACTGATACAGCTAATAGGTAGTAGCATCCACACAACCAACTCTCTGGCAAAGGGAGGCTTCTTCAACACTCTGGCGATCACCCTTTCCCACATTTCACCACCTGTTGCACCATGTAGGGTACATCACTAGGTGTCCTCTTCCCTCTCATCAGCAATTCCATCAACTGGGAAGTGCCACATGTGACTCGCAACAGCTGCTTTTCCCAGTTGTGTTCCACCGCCACCCAATGTGTTGAATGCTTCAGTTTGAAGGCATAACAATAGAGCTCTAGGTCCGGGAAACCATTGCTCCCCTTCCAGTCCAATTTAAGTAGTGGCAACGCTACCCTACTCTGCTTCCCCGCCCAAACTAGGGATATCAGCAATCTATCCAGGGTCTTGAAGAATTTGCATGACAGCATAAACAGCGAGTTTTGAATAATGTAGAGGCATCTGGGGAGGAACACCATCTCTGCCATAGCTATTCTCCCTGCTGCTGAGAGCAGAAGGGAGTTGCAGAATTGTGTCGACCGTGTCAGTCCGCTCAGTAGTGGTACAATACTGTGATGACACTGTCACTCCAGGGTGTGTGTCACTGCAAATGCCCAAATATGCTCAGGCAAGGCCCCAGCAGGGGTCTCACTCAGTGCACCTAGCGGGAATACAAGTGATGTGGATATATTCAGCCGCAACCCTGCCAGTGCTTCGAAATCGCCCAGGCTTAACAACAGCAGAGGCATGGCCTCCGTGGGTCTCTGCAAATAAAACAGTACATCATACGCATACAGCGAAACAAGATGTGTTGAATCCCCCATCAGGATACCAAAAGCTTCCATGTCTTCAAGGAGACTCACTGCCAAGGGTTCGAGCGCCAATGCAAACAAGAGCAGAGACAGTAGACACCCTTATCGTGTTCCCCGGCTCACCTCCCAGTCTGCCGAGACCATCCCGCCACTCTGCACTCTGGCCCCGGGGGCTGTGTAAAGCAGCCGCACCCAACCACAGAAGTTGGGCCTAAATCCCATCTTCTGCAGGACCTTCATTAGGTAAGCCCAATCAAGGATGTTGAATGGCTTGGTGATGTCCACCAATGCCAGAACCAGTTCCTCTTGCCGCTTCTGCACTGAGTATAGTACATGGTCGAGCCTCCTTATATTGAGGGCTGTACTGAGGCCAGGCATAAAGCCACACTGGTCTTTATGTAACAGCGATCCCACCACCCCCCAGAGATGCTCTGCCTATAGCTTGCATAGTATTTTGGCATCCACATTGAGCATAGTAAGGGGTCTATACAAAGACGGGCTCAATTTGTCACCCCCCAGGTTTGAGTATCATACATTTCACCCCCTCCCTAAGAGTGGGGGGCAGTATTCCCTGGCTCTTTGCCTCCTGGTACATCTCCAGAAGTGGCTCGGCCAGTTGTGCTGCGAAGACCTGATAAAAATCCACAGGGAGGCCATAACCTGCCAGCGCTTTACCACTTGCCATTTTTTCAATTGCCTCTTTTAACTCCTCTAGTGCAATATCCGCCTCCAGTTCCTCCGCACGCAGGTGTGGAAGCCTTGGAAGGTCCACTCAGTTTAGGTAACTCACAATATCTGTCGGGTCTTCCCTGTTGCCCCTACTGTACAGTTCCCGCAGGTGTTCCCCAAGAGTGGCATTGATAGACTGCTGAGACGTCGAGAGCATCTTATCTGGGCAAGTGAGCACTATATATCTTTGGAATTTTTAAAGTTTGTATAGTTTAAACAACTTGGTTTGTATAGGGAAAATACGTTTTTCTAATAATAACTAAGATGTAACCTTTGTTTTTTTCCATTGGATTTCAATGATTTTAATTTTTTTTTTAAATAAAAATTTGTTTCAAATCGTAGAGTCCAGTGTTGCTAGTGAAGAGTTGTTATGTGGAGTGTCGTACAGTACAGTGGAGGAGAGTGTTGTAAAGTCTATTGTTATAGACTGGAGTATTATAGAATGGAATCGAGTGGAGTAGAGTGTAGTAGCTTATCATACAGTGTAGTAAAGTGTTATATAGTGTAGTGGCATGGTGTCTCATGTAGTGAAGTAAAGTATTGTAGACTGGAGCAGCGAGTTGTACAGTGGAATGGCATGCTGAACAGTAGAGTAGGGTGTCATAGACTGCCCAGAGTGGAGTAGAGTGTGTTAGAGTGGAGTAGGGTGAAGTAGAGTGTCAAAGAGTAGAGTATCATCAAGTGGAGTGTCATAGTGTGCAGTGGAGGAGAGCGTCGTACAGTGAAGTGCCCTGTCATATAGAGGAGAGGCGTATCATGGAGAGAATTTGAATGGAGTGTCATTGAGTGTCATACTGTAGCATAGAGTGGATTGGCATAAAGTGTTGTACAGTGTTGTACAGTGGAGTTGCATACAGTGGAGTAGAGTGTCGGATAGTTAAGTGGCGTAGAGCGGAATATAGTACAGTTGGGTAGAGTAGGATAAAGGATAGTAGAGTGGAGTATAGTGGAGTACATTGGAGAAGGGTAATGTAGAGTAGAGTAAAGTGTCATAGAGTGGACTGGCATGTCGTAGACTATAGTGGCATGCAGTGCAGTAGAGTGGAGTGGTGTAGCATACTTTCGAGTAAAGTGTCATCAATTGGAATACTGTGTTGTACAGTACAGTGTAGTGGGGTGTTGCACAGTATTGGAAAGTGATGTAGACTAGAGGAGAGTAGAGTGGCATACAGTCTAGTTGATTGTTGTACAGTGTGGTGGTGTACAGTCCAGTCCAGTATTGCAGAGTGTGGTACAGTGGATTGGCATACAGTGTTATAGAGTACAATGGCACTGAGTGGCATAGAGTGGAGTGACGTACAGTGGAGTAGTGGAGTAGAGGTGAGTACTTTGTCAGAGTAGAGTGGAGTAAAGTGGGTTGCAGTGGCATACCAAGAGTTGCGTACAGTGTTGTAAAGTGGACTAGTGTTGTAGAGTAGAGTGGAGTAGAGTGTTGTACAGCGACATACAGTACAGTACAGTGTTGTAGAGTGGAGTGAAGGGGTATAGACAGGAGTAAGGCTTCAGAGAGTGGAATAGAGTGTTGTAGAGTGGAGTTGCATAGACGACAGTAGTGTGTGAAACAGTGGAGCTGCATAGAGTGGATTTTTGTAAAGTAGCGTAGAGTGAGGAAAAGTATTGTACAGTCGAGTGGAGTGATGTAACGTAGTGTGGAGTAAAGTACAATAGAGTGTATTGGTGTGTCGTAGAGTAGAGTGGCATTGAGTGGAGTGTACTCGTGTAGAATAGGTAGTAAACTGTTATAAATTGGAGTGGCCTCTCGTACACTAGAGTGGAGTGCTGTCTTGTATGGAAAAGTGTTGTATAGTGGAATAGAGTGTTGTGCATTGGAGTGTACATCCATAGAGTGGAGTATAGAGTTGCACAGTGGAGTGCACGGGGACAGAGTGGAGTAGAATATTGTAGAGTGCCATGAAGTGTGGTAGACTTTTATAGAGTGGAGCTATATAGAGTGGAGGAGAGTATCATACAATCGAGTGGCATTGAGTGAAATGACGTACACTGTATTGGCGTAGGGTGGATTACCGTAAAGTGGAGTAGCATACAGTGGAATACTATACAGTGGAATACTGTACAGTGGAGTGTAGAAAAGTGGAGTGGCATATCGTGGAATAGTGTACAGTGGAGTGCAGTACAGTGGAGTGGTGTAGAGTGGAGTAGGGTGCAGTGGATTAGCATAGAGTGGGGTGGCATACATTGAAGTGGCATAGCGTAGAGACAAGGAAACTGTTATAAATTGGAGTGGTGTCTCATACAGTAGAGTGGAGTAGAGTGCTATACAATAGAGTGCATGGGCATTAAGTTGAGTGCAAATCTGGACAGGGGTATGTACGGGGATAGAGTAAAGTTGAGTCTAGTAGACTGGCATAGAGTGAGTTTTGTAGATTGGAGGATAGTACACTGGAGTGGCGTAGAGTGGAGTAGCGTACAGTTAAGTGGTATAAAGTGGAATAGCGTTGAGTGGTATAGCGTAGACTGGAGTAGCATACAGGAGAGTAGCATACAGAGAAATAGTATATAGTAGCAGACAGTGGAGTGGCGTAGGATGTAATAGCGTATAGTGTAGTAGTGTACAGTGGAGGGACATTCAGTGAAGTGGTTTAAATTGGATTGGTATATTGTGGGGTAGGGTAGAGTGTAATAGCATACAGTGGAGTGGTGTGCACTGGAGTGGGGTAAAGTGGAATACCATACAGTAGAAGGGCAAAGACTGAAGTTGCATATAGTGTAATAGTGTAGAATGGAGTGGCGTACACTGTATTGGCGTAGAGTGGATTACTGTAAAGTGGAGTAGCATACAGTGGAATACTATACAGTGGAATACTGTACAGTGGAGTGGCATAGCATGGAATAGTGTACAGTGGAGAGCGGTACAGTATAGTGGTATAGAGTGGAGTAGGGAGCAGTGGACTAGTATAGAGTGGGATGGCATACATTGAAGTGGCATAGTGTAGAGTCAAGGAAACTATAGTAAATTGGAGTGGTGTCTCATACAGTAGAGTGGAGTGGCATAGAGTGGAGTGGCATATAGTGGAAGAGAGTAGAGTGGAGTAGCGTAGATTGAGTAGCATACAGTAGAGTGGCATACAGAGTAATAGCATATAGTGTAGAAGCGTACAGTGGAGTGGCGTATGGTGTAATAGCATATAGTGTAGTAGCGTACAGTGGAGGGACGTACAGTGAAGTGGTTTAAATGGATTGGTATATTGTGGGGTATGGTAGTGTCTAATAGCATACAGTGGAGTGCGGTAGAGTGGAATACCATACAGTAGAAGGGCAAAGGCTGAAGTTGCATATATTGTAATCGTGTAGAATGGAGTGGCGTACAGTGAAATAGCATAGAGTGAAGTGGAGCAGAGTAGAATAGTTTTGAGTAAGATAGCGTAGAGTATAATAGCATAAAGTGGAGTGGCATAGAGTGGGGTGGTGTAGACTGGAGTAGTGTACAGTGGAGTGGGGTAGAGTGAAATAGCATATAGTGGAGTCGTGTAGAGAGGACCGTCATACAATAGACCAGCGTAGTATGGAGTGTCGCAGAGTGGAGTGGTGTACACTGGAGTGGCGGAGAGTGGAGTAGCATTTAGTGGAGTGGCAGACAGTGGAATAGCGCATAGTAGAGTAGTGTACAGTATAGTGGTATAAAGTAAAGTGGTGTAGGCTGGAGTGGCGCACACTGGAATGGGGTAGAGTGTAATAGCATACAGTAGAATGGCGTACAGTGGAGTCTCGTTGAATGTAATAGCGTAGAAAGGAGTGGAATAGAGTGGAGTGGCAAACACTGGAGTGGGTGTAGAGCGGAGTAGCATTCAGTGGAGTGGCATACAGTGGAATAGCATAAAGTGGAGTGGCATACAGTGGAATGGCTCAGAGTGGAATAGCATATCCTAGAGTAGCGTATAGCTGAGTGGCATACAGTGGAGTGGAGTTGCAAACAGTGTAATAGCTCAGAGTGGACTGGCATAGAGTGAAGTTGTGTCCAATGTAATAGCATCGAGTGGAATGGTGTAGAGCGGAGTGCTGTACAGTGGAGTGGTGTAGAGTGTATTATTGTATAGTGGAGAAGCATACAGTGGAGTGGCGTGTAATGGAGTGGTTTAGACTGGAGTGGTGTACAGTAGCGTGGTGAGGTACAGTATATTAGCATACAGTGGGGTGGCGTATATTGGAGTCAAATCCAATTGAATAGGATAGAATGAAGAGGCGTAGAGTAGAGTGCGATACACTGGAGTGGCGTAGAGTGGAGCGGCATAGAGTGGAATAGCATAGAGTGGAGTGGCATATAGTGGAATGGCATAGAGTCGAATGCCATATATCAGAGTAGCGTATAGAGGAGTGGCATACAGTGGAGTAGGGTGGCCCATACGGTGCAGTGGAGTGGTGTACACTGAAGAGGCATAAAGTGGAGTTACATATAGTGTAATAGCGTAGAGTGGAGTTGTGTGCAGTGTAATAGCATAGGGGCTGATTACGATGGCGGTCGCAGACACCTCCGCGGTGCTGGTGGAGCCGGAAAACATCGATTTAGTTACTCCAGAAGCGGTCATTGTGACCACCATATTACAATGGGCAAATATAGCCCATTTTCTGTCTGTCACGGTGTTTCCAGAACCGCCAAATATTTCATTACGTAACGGTGCCAGAGGGAGCCAATAGAGAAAGGCAGCCTTGCGGAAGGACGTTCCGACCGCCCACCAGATCACCATGCGTCAATCAGGCCATCAGAACGCGGCGGTAAAACAAGCTCATCGGAGATGGCGGAAGCACAACTACGGAGCGAGAAACTCGAGTCAGAGACACCTCTCTACGTTCATGCATGTCATGGATCCTGCTCTACAAGCCCTACTGCTGCTATCTGATCCACTACCAGCAAATACGACGCCGTCGCGGACAACAGCAGAGGTAAGTCCAAAACATCTCCCACATGCAACCCCTTGACAACAACAACACACAGCAATCGCTCAGGTATAACGTACCTGTCAACATCCTACACCCTGATGGACACAGGAACATATGCCACATTCAAAGTACCCATTCCTCGCACAAAGGTACATTGTCACCTCAGCATCGGGGGCAACCATCTCATTAGAAATGATGCCAAATTGCCTGTTCATGGTGGGTACGTCACAGCAGCGGTGAAGCTGTGGCCAAACCTGCCCATATTGTTGTAGAAGTCCAGGACATGGTTCCAGGCTAGCAAGATCCTAATACCAACCTCCAGCTCACACCCAATCAAAATGAGCCGACAATTAGCACAACATAACTGCTGCAAGGAGTGATGTGCTGGCACAGTGTTAATAGTGACATCTCAGTAGGATCCTCATTAAATGGATAGCAACAGGAGTGACAGATAAGGCAAGAGTCACCTGAAAGGGACAATTGTGATCATTGCTGTCAAATCAGGGTTAGAGCACATCCAAGGTGGAATAGAGGAGGCAAGAGCAAACAGGATGTGTATGGTGAGTTCACAGTAGTACAACAAGGTGTTGTATTAGTCAGAGAGCAAAGGCAGATGACATATTAAGAGAGCCGCCACTGCCACATAATAACAGTTCAGCACACACCCTAAGGAGACATTGCCAGGCACATCACATACAACGGCAGACCAGACCACATAATGACAGGCCATACCATGCAACACTGTAGAAACTTCCTGACACAAACTGCTAACTTAAAGTAAACACCATAGGGCATTTATCTCATTTGTGTACTGCTGCATTAAATGACCCCATGTGAGTATGTCCTGTACATCAACAACACTGACTACCCTGCCCCTTCACTGAACACCTCCAAAACATCACTCCACCTCTCCAAATGTAGCACCAACTAGAAAACATTGAATGAATGCCAAAGTGTCAGGAAGAGGCCATCTTGATAGCAGGGAACTCTGACCTAAGACACATGACAAACCTTCTCTTCCTCACACCTGCCTTCCACTCATGTGAATAATATGTGAGTAATTGAATAAATAAAGAGTCATTGTGCAGATTTCAAGCCTTGGAACTGGTCAGTCTGCATGTTAACTCCTTGATACAGCTCACAAACTCTTACTTTGCCTCCTACACAAACTGTAAGTCACCATCACTGTATGAGAACAAGTAAACTAATCAAAAGTGGAAGGAACAGTGCAGGACATGTATGGAGAAATGAGTGGTACCATATGTTCATGGAATTTAAGAGGTCCCACATATGACACTACATTTAGGACAATAATCAATCCATGTGTGGCACAGAGATTCTCAAGGTATGAAAGATATCATCAGTGCAGTATCACTGTGATCCAGCAATGCAAGTAAGGCATTGGACCACAATGAGATGACCTGTCATTAGCCATACAGTGGCCAGCACCTTATTCGTCTTAACTAATATGTCATGTGTATGACACTGGCACAACACTCATGCCTCACGGTGACATTCCCTGACTGTTAAACTTAATAATAACCCTCACACTTACCCCTCACATACCCATCTACCACCTTTCCTGCTTTACACCTGGGACAATCTCTGATAAAGGTGCAAATGTACTCCTATGAGTTCCCTGCTACACAACGCTACACCCTGGTGTGTATCTACAAATCTCTGAGCTCAGGTCAAGGATGCCTGATCTAATGCAGAACTCAACTCAATTGCTGAATACATGTATCACAGACCACACCAAAAGAAGTCCAACAAGCATGCCCATGTGCAGCAAAAGAGTGGATAGCCAATCTGCTCCCAGTCCACCCTGGAACAGATAAGATTTCTCCTGTGGCCAACTGCACAGACTGCACAATCCATCTAAATCCAGACAAATCTGCCAAGACTGCTATAGACACTCCACCTGTTACAAAGGAATCATGTTGTCAGTGTACCGCCCAAGCATTCCCAGGCACAATCCCGACAAGTGACTGCTCAAAGATAGGGGGGCATAGCACAATTGGGCACACCAAACCAGCAAATAAACAAGACTTCACATTGCCTTTTGTGGCATGCACACCCGAAATGCACAGTACCAAATACCCACTCATCTGAATGCCTTCAATTACACACACTCCTTACTCACAATGTCCTGCAAAAACAACCTAACACACGTATGCACTTGTCAGTAGAAAGAGCCAAAACAGGCCCAAGACTGCATCCCTCCACAACAACTTCATAACATATGCACATCCTAACACATTCTTAGCAATCTAAGATGGACATCAGGGGGACTCACACCTGTCAAGGCCAATGCATCATCCACTGACAGCAGTGCTTGCACAGTAAGCAGTGTATGAACACCACAAAAACCAGTAACAGACATATCTGAATTCACCACCATGAACAAGAACATCACAAATCATCACAGCACACAGAACACATCACACACAGGATGGGTAGCAGTGCCTCAGCAAAAACCTACACACTGTTGCTACCACCTACTGCTACACAACTCAGGCAAACACATATGCATGGAACAAGACTAGAGGACTGTGCTGCAGACTCATCTGTACAAACAGGATTAACCATGACTGCAATTATGTAGACTCAAAAAAGGGAGCTGTAGATCACCGTGTTGCTTTTGGCCGCGGGGGAGGACTGCAGAGGACTGCAGAGACCAGGCTGAATCGCGGCAGGACCCGCGTCAATATCCCGCGCCAGCCGGCGCTTTAAATACCTGACTTGCCTCCCGCAGCGCCCTCTAACTTTGAAACCTGCGGTGAGACTTTTCCTCCGATTACTGCTTATGATTTGAACGCTTTGGGGGTTGCAAGTGGCAATAGCTGCCTGACACCGTACTTCAGGAGAGCATGTGCACAATGAGCAAGGCCAAACATCTAACAGGGAAGGGTGTGGTGGGAACACTAGATGCATTCCTGCAGAGAGCAGAATCTACGCTGATGCACGAAATAGCATTGACCGAGCGGAGATTGTCTCTAGAACCCCTGGCGAGGTCTCCTCAAACGCCTCGGTTACATGCAACGCTCCACGACCCTATCCCCACTGACGTACTGCCGGTAGAAACATCATCACCGGCATCTTTGGCTCCGGTGCCTCTGGTGGGGAATGACCATGTCTGTAGCCCAGGACAACAACTCCCTATTGTGGAAAATCCCATAACTGCAAGGACTCGGGGGCAGAAGTCAAAAATCAGCCAGACGAGACCGCATCAACCGCCCGCAAAGAAAAGAAAAGGTCAGGGCTCAGTCAGACAAGGAAATATAGGAGGGAGAAATCAAATAACTGTCTCTGCGCAAGTAATCCCTCACTTGAAGGAAGCCAGTACTCTAACGAATACTCTCCATGACCATGACCAGGACGACGGAGAACTCTGGAATAAAGTCAAGGAAATCATTACTGAACTATTAAAACCTGTCGTAAATAAGTTGGACATCATGGAGAAGCGGTTAGTTAATATAGAGAAAGGACTGCTTACTCAGATAGCGCCATTGAGTACCCATACCCCCCCAAATATCGATTCACATCAGCTGGTAGAGGATCAGACGCCCGTATCTCGGGTGAGCGGGCATAGCGATACGAACCGCAGAAACCATTCTAACATAGGTCTGCACCCCCCGACAATAACAAACGCCTCTGCCGGTCCATCTTATCAGGGAACGGGGAAAGACAGGATGGCAGAGAATAGGAAGGGGGGTCTACCGCACCCACAGATAGAGTCCTCGGGGCAAGCTCATCAAGGTCGTCAAACAGATAGAGGGGACCAAGGAGCTAAAAAGGAAAATCATACCTTTTTATATCCGCAAACACCATCGCAAACACGACCCCCTAAGACTCTACACTTACCACCAGATGCGACTCCGATAACTGTGGTGTTGGTCAACGTCCCGCCTCTCCCATTTGGAGAAATAGAACATTGGCAGGCACTAAGAAATAAGGCCCTAAACTTTTTGTCGGGGAAAACAGGAATTAATAGCAGACTTTTCTCCGAATTTAAAATGGCTTGGCGAATCGCTTGGGTGGGGAATTCTGCGAAAACCCTGACTGGTGACTGCATAGTGTTATCTTTTGCTTCACGACAACTGGTACGAATGATTATGGAAAGCGTGGGGAATTTGCCAGTAAGGAGCACTGGGATTAGTGTGGTCCCGCTGGGTTTCTTTTATCGCCCCCCTAAATTAGTATGTCCTAGCAGAGAGGATGGTCTCTCAACCGGTCCCCTGGCGTATGTTTACACGGTACCTACTTCCAACCATTTTCAGGCGTTAAACAACCTGGAGGAGATAGATTGACTCTGTAATACATCCACGTTGAGATCAGGGGAAATAGCAGCTTGTGATAACATCTCTACAGGGCAGTCGAACAGGGGGAATGACGCATCTTTTCCTCTAACTCTAGGCCAAGCAGCGACTTCACCCAAAATACCGGTCCTAGCAACTCCTACCGCTGAACAGGCGGTGGCGAGTGACCGCAGTATTGATATAGGGGGCTCGGATATTAGTAATCTTAATTATGCATTGCGCCCAGGTAAGGAAAGCTGTGTGACTTCCCCCTCTGCCATAACTTGGAACATTTGTGCATGGAATATAGCAGGGCTGCGCACCAAGATCGATAATAAAGAGTGGGTTGAGTTCATACAAGATCTGGACATCATAAGCCTCCAGGAAACGTGGTGCTTAGAACCGATACATATCAATGGCTTTAAAACGTATAATAGTCAGGCCATGAAGGGTAGGGGGGGGAGACCTAAAGGAGGGCTGTGTACTTATGTCTCCAACCGCCTTAGGGGCCGATTCCGATCTCGGCCGGTAGGGCTCCGAATCGGATTCGGCTTTACCGGATCCGATTCGGAGCCCTATTTCCCGACCGAATCGTACGTGCGTCCGGGCGAGCGAGTACGATGCGTGCTCTCGCGAAATCTCCGACCGACTCGTACGCAGGACCCGACCGCTCCGACCGACTCACACGGGGACGACTCGCACCGCGCTATGGAGACATTCCCCGGCCGGGTAAGTACGATGCGCATCGCGACCGCTCCGACCGACTCGCGCAGTCCGGCTCCAAGGAGCTGTCGGAGCCCCACTTTGGGGGTCCGTGTCGGACCCCCCTGGAAGCGTAGCCGCGCGAGTCGCACACTGGGGGGACACATGGGTCCCCCCTACACGTGCATGTACGGCGCGACCCGCATCGACGCGCACACGCTGTAGGGGGCGCCCTTGTTCGCGTCATGCCCATTGAGTCAATGGGAGCCCGTGTACGCGTCGTACGACTGGCTCCCATTGACTTCAATGGGAGTCCGACCGAATCGAGTCCGATAGCATACGTGCGCATCGTACTCGTTCGGTCGGACTGCTAGAGTCCGATTCGGTCGGAAATCTCTCCGGGTCCGGCTCGGTCGGAGAGATTTCCGGCCCGAATCGGAATTGGCCCCTTAGTGTGGACAAAATTATATTCCATCTAGGAGATTGCCATTTCCATATTATTGAAATTGTATGCAGAAGAACCCACTCCTTGATTGTGACAAATTTCTATAATAATGCCCCGATAGAAAATCTTAGCAGTGTGATCAAAGAGTTAAGTGGGAATCTAAGTACCATTCTTGAAACAGGCACCAAAGACAGTATGATTATAGTTCAGGGAGATTTAAACTGTCCACCCTGCCCAAACAGGGATCCTAAGATGTGTGGTCTGGCCCAGATTGGAGATGAATCTTGTACTCATTTTAGTCACTCAAGGGCAGGAGACTGCTTCAACGAATTCCTGCACATGTTTGATCTCAGCATAGTAAATGATCTTTTAACTCCTTTTTTACCTTTGTCATACACCTTCAACGGTCGAGGCTACCGTTCTATAATAGATTACATGCTAGTCTCTCACCCCCATTCATCAAGGCTCAAAACCTTTAAGGTAGGGGACATAGCAATAAGTGACCATTTTCCCCTTTGTTTATCACTTACGCCCCCCCTGATCACTCACGATGAGCATAAGATTAACAGAGGCATTATTTTGCCAGGAGATCTAGTATTAAATCAAATAAACGGATATTCTATCCGATGGTCTAAGGTGGACCCCATGGCATTGACTAAACAACTGATTTCTACTAGTAAACACACTATGGATATCTGTCTGAATGAGCATGCTCCCTGCGATCAGATAGTACAATCCTATTTTGAATTATCTAAAGAGGTGAAGAACCTCTTGTGGGTTCAATTAAAAAATAAACAGAATACTGGTGGCTGGTTTGACAAAGTTTGCTCGCAAGCCCATTCCAAGCTAAAGACGGCGTTGCATAAAAACCCGAGGTCTATCCCTGAAGTCAAAGCAGCTAGGTTTGATTACAAGAGAGCAGTTAAGGAAAGAAAGAGATGCCTAAGGGAAGAGGCATGGGAAGCACTCCAAACAGCTGCACTGCAGAAAAACAATGTGGCTTTTTGGCGTATAGTTAGATCCCCCTGTTTGACCCCGGCTGAGGGACCCTCTATAGAGATAGCGATCGCAGAAGAGGATTGGGTAACTTTTTTCTCTAATGTATATAATGATAACTTGGATGATGACCCTAAAAGGTGTGGGAATAATGGCTTTCAAGAGGCCATTCACCTAGAAGCAATGCAGGTGACATTAGAGGAAGTGATTACGGCTCTGTCACGGAGCAAGGGAGGTAAGGCCCCAGGACCCGACGGGGTCCCAGTCGATCTGTTTAAAGATAATGTCAATCTGTGGGGTCCCGTAGTTACTCAGGTAATTAACGCTAGCCTTAGGTCAAAACCGCCCAACTCCTGTGCAGAATCGACCATAATTCCGATATTCAAGAAGGGGGAGAGAACTGATCCGGGGTGTTATAGACCTATCTCCCTCCTTGATTCAATGGTGAAAGTGGTAGTGCGGATTATATTAGAGCGATTGGAAACATGGGCAGATGAAGCCGGTATCCTCTCGGACCTACAATACAGTTTCAGAGAAGGACTGGGCACGATTGAGCAAAGCCTGAACTTATCAATGCTAGTAGGGAAGTACACAAGGGCAAAAAAGGGCCGTCTGTTTATGGCCTTTGTGGATTTAACGGCCGCATTTGACTCAGTGAGACACTGTAAGTTATGGAAGATCTTAGTCTCACTGGGTGTGGATCAGAACATAGTAAATTTTTTACAGCAATTGTATAGTGATGCGGCAGCTAGGGTCCGATATGGTAAGGGAGGTGAATGCACTAAAGCATTTCCAATTAGGAGGGGGGTCAGGCAGGGTTGTGTCCTGGCCCCCTTCCTTTTAATTTGTATATTAATGAACTAGGTAATGAACTTCTCAAGAGCGGGCTAGATTTTCCTCAGGTGGGAGGTCGCTCGATACCTACCTTACTATATGCGGGCGACGCAGTATTGATGGCTCGCACGCAGAATGGTCTCCAAAGGGTTTTAGTTAGTTTTAACGATTTTATGAAGAATCTGGGTTTAAATATTAATATTACTAAAACTTTTATAATGAGTTCTGGTCATAAGAAATTTAGAGGTAGAGGCAGGGAAATATACCTGGAGGGTAAAAGGGTATCTCAGACTCTAAGTTTCTCATATTTGGGTATATTATTCAATGACGATGATACTTGGGCAAAAACAGTAACTGCAAAAAAATTTGCCTTTATGAGAACCACTAGTGCACTCGTCACTTTTTGTAGGAATCTGGGCCGCAGGCCACCAGCTGAAATCATACAAATTTACAAGGCAAAATGTCTCTCGGTGGCTATGTATGGAGCAGGGGTTTGGGGTTTTACGAACACACACGAGTTGCAACTAGTGGAAAATGCTTTTCTACGTTTTTTGTTATCGGCCCCGCAAAGTACTTCCACTTTTGTGTGCCATGAGGAATTGGGTCTTATGCATGTCTCGGATCTAATTAAATTGGAACCCATACTCCTCTGGCACAGAATATGGACTAGGGAGCAGACTGTGTTAAATAGAACCATTATGCAGGACATAATGAGACTGGGGGGGGGTTCATTTGATACTGTGGGTGAAGTACGTGGAAACATTTTTATTAACATTAGGCCACCCAGAGTTTTATACAAACCCCGCCTCAATGTCCAGACTCTCTAGAAAAGATTTGAAATTAATGGGCTTAGCATATTTGGGTGAAGTAAGATCGGCAGGAGAGCTATCGAAACCTAGTGCCCTGCAACACCAGCTAATACGCACTTCGGAGGGGTTGGAGCCTCATCTGTCATTTGTTTCCAGCGGGTTTGATAGAATGATATTATTTAGATTTAGGATGGGTACTATCCACAGACTCCTGTCTTTCCCAAAAATGAATGACTGGTCCCGCACTTTACCTCTCTGTCCGTGTGATTTGCAATCAACTCAATCTACATCACACGTGATGTTCTTTTGTAAATTTTACATGAAGCAAAGAAAAGAGTTACTGATCCCAGTTTTAAAAGCTTCGGCCTTAAACAGTGTCGCCCAGCACTAATCCGCCTGCAATTTCTGGAAAATGTTCATACTGCATGGAGGATTGCATCATATATTAAAAGAGTCCTACGGCTCAGAAAAACTATGATCTGGGATAGCAATGAGATGATGGGTCAGGATCGAGATTGTTGACTAGGACTTTGGACATACATTCTTAAATGTATTAACCGCTATGATTGTATCCAATAAGTGCTATGAACTTGTTTTTATGTGATCTTTTATGCTTTGGGTGACAAGTACATTGGATACATATCTTTTTTAACGTATTAGTATTTATGATTGTATGTAATCAGTGACATGAATTTGATTTTATGTGCCTTTTATGCTTTTATGATTGTCTTTGTAACAGTCGAATAAAGCTTATTATTATTGATTGATTGATTGATTAGACTCAAATAGCACATATCAAATTGTGAAACAGTGCTGCGGGGCACA
This sequence comes from Calotriton arnoldi, assembly GCA_963921515.1. Lineage (NCBI taxonomy): Eukaryota > Metazoa > Chordata > Amphibia > Caudata > Salamandridae > Calotriton > Calotriton arnoldi. Next base: position 1,175,981 of record CAWUFW010005874.1, read on the forward strand.
CTGGTTTTGGTCATAATTAATTCTCCAACAGTATAGTGTCACACTATGAAGTGGTGGGGAGGGTCAAGCACAGGCATGGCATGGAGTTGAATATTGTTGAGTGAAGTGGTGTATACAGGAGTATTGTACAGGTGAGGAGTGTACAGAGCAAAAAAGCACAGTGGAGTACCTCACAATGTGTAGGCCTCAAATGTTTCTCTTGTGACTGTACTGTCATACAGTGGTCACAGGTACACTGTAACAGCACACAGTGGAGTAACAGAGATAGGATTTGTGTACAGGACAGGTATGTATTTGAATATCACATAGTGGAGTACATAAAGTGTAATGTGACATTAATTTATAGCAAAAGTCACAAATAATGTATGTTTGCCAAAGTAAGTCAGCACAATGAGAACAAAGGTAAGCCAGAGCTATGCCTGATCCCAAAACTCAAAACACACACATTGGAGTAACACACTCTGCATACACACAAATGATATGGCTCACAAGTATGTGTACCCTAGGACTGCAAGGTCACAATGACACACTGCACATTGCTCCGGCAACAACTTCAACATGTGCACACAACCTCCAGCATGTGTCTGTGTATGTAAACAAACAGGCACTCTTTAAGTGGATCATACATGTGTGAAAGGGTCATGCTCAAGGGCACATACACAATAAAACATCAGCTTATGACATGACAACCACACTGCATGAGTAGTCAAGTGCACACATACAAATGTACCCATGTGACTATGAGGCCATACCTATCCAAGATAACTTCACACATACACTGGTATTTACACATCAAGATAGATCCCTCACAAATGATGCACCCTGTCCACCCCTCAAGTCATTATGTAAATCTAAATAGCTGTTGTTGATGAAGAGGATACAAATAGGACATGTGTACAAAAGTAGAGCCCCGACATATCAATGTAGAGGACAAGAGTAGACCATCACAGATAACCATCATGGCCCCATTAACCCTCTGAGTCAATAAGCACATTAGTTGCTGCAATCCCTGTGAACACCTGCAACAGCAAATCAAGAACATGCCACTGTGAAGGTTGCATTCAGGAACATATACACATACCTTGTTCTGCATCATTAGCAAGCCCAGCGACAAAGCTCAGAACATAAATATTTTTTTATTACATAAAGTCTGTAACTGTAAGAAAAGTTTAAAACATAAAGGCCATCGCCAGTCCAAAATAGAGTCCACACTTGTGTGCTTGAAAACTTGCATGACAAATTTGCAACACAGTCCACTGCCATGGAAATCTCCCCAGGATAGGGGCATCAAATGGGCAGTTCAGGCACTGCTGAGGGAGGATTGGGGTGGGAAGGGGGAGTCAGGATCAAAATTGGGGAGAACTGGAACTGGGAGGGGGTTGACTGTCTGGGGTTGTCGTAGGACTGGACCTGGGAGGGGGAGAACTGGCTGACGCAGTGGGATCACTGGATGTGGGAGGCTGAGGGCTGGCTGGACCTGGTGGAGTCGTGTCACGGGGAGGTGGAGAAATGCTGGGGGGAGCCTCAGTGGATGATGTTGCATATGGAGGGCTGGGTCTCACATGTTTGGGGATCCGATATCCAGTAAGCGTCTTGGGCCAAGGGAGAAGTGAGGTGGACACAACAGCCTCATTCTTCCCAGAAAGTGGTGCAGGTGGTGGTGTTTCTTTCCGGGGAGATTTTCCAGATCTGGTTGTTCTCTCTGGGGTGGGTGGCCTTTTCCCCTGCCTCCCCTATTGTGGAAGTACTTTTGCCTCTTTGCTCTTGTGGCCATGCTTCTCGGGGGTGTGTGTGGGAGTGGAAGGTTTGAGCAAACCAGCCCTCTTAACTCGGGGGGGCAGTTGCGGCCGGCACCAGGTCCACGGCAGCCAGTGTAAGTGTCTGTGAGGCTTTTGGATGAGGTGTGGGGATGGGAGGGCTCTTGGAGGGTGAGGAATCTTGGGTATGCAATGTGGATGCATGTTTTCTGCCTTTATGTTTCTGAGTGTCCTGTGATGGCCTTGTTGTTGTGCTGTTATGTGTGGTTTGGGGATGGTGTATTGTGGCTGTGTCGCTTTGAGTGGTGTTGTTGTGTGTGGATGACTGGGTGCCTGATTGCTCTGGTGTGTGTGTGCTGTGGTCAGGTGGGGCACTGGGAGGGTGGTTGCCGAGGGACAAGAGCTGGACTTGGAGTTTGGGACTGTTGAATGGCTGCCGTCACTGTGGAGGTCAAAGACTGGACAGTTCTGTGCAGGCCGGGGTGTGGCGGACGAAGAAGCAGATGTGGAACTTCCATTGTCCCCCAACACCGTGGAGTCAGCGCTGGATTGTGAAGATGTTGAGCTAGGTGTCTCTGGCCCGGACTCTTCCAGGGCACTCCTGTCCCCCTCTGAGGCGCTGGTCCCCTCAGTGTTGCAGTACTCCCGGGGAGCACTAATGCCAGCTGCTTCCCCAACGGTGTCGGGTCCCTCTCCTTTCCTGCCCTCAATAGATGCTGTAAGAGACAGAGACATTGTTCAGAAAAATGGCCTCCTCACAAAGATGATATGCAATAGAAACAGAAATCATTTGACTTAAGACACAAAAGTTAGTTGTTTAAGTAGTGGCTGCATAAGCCCAATCTTTTTCCTTATCACATGATGCATTGACACATGTTTTTGGACGTTCATGCTCCATGATGCGCTGACACAGCCAAATTGCTGTGCATGTGTCCACATCTCAACATCACATCCTATTGTGTGTAGACCCACTTACATGATTTAAGTAAAGTGCGCTACACATCCAAATCTGTTCTGTTTCTCCCACTTGAAGTATGAGTTCCCTGAACCCCACAGACACAAACTGAAACATGACAATTGGTAAGTGACCTTACATCCTGACATCAAACTATGTTGGTACTTCTGCACAACTACTGATGAACATTGTTAAGTGATTTGGAGATGCATCAATGACATGGAAGTGCACACCACAAATATCTCAATGCACCCTAACATGATGCCCACTGCTGTTCACTGACAGTTGATGTCTCTGCGACTTACACCTCTGCATCTGTTACATCAACACACTTTCAGGGATAAAGTGCTACGAAGCACCATGTACCAATGTTGACAAATAGACAATGCACATTAGCATGACTAGGGCAATGTGACGCAAGGGCCTTACATGTTGTGACATGTCACATACCAACACTATTTCGATCTCAGGGCAAGCCGTCAATGATACAAGGCATGAGAGTGCCTTTTGTAGATGAAGCTTTCAGTGGCCTTCATTAGGACAGGCAATGTGTGCCAAAAGCTAGTGTCTGGCATCTGACATCCCTACGTTGTCCTGACTGCTGACACCCAGGACACATCACAATTTGCCATACACACTGATCACATACAACCATGTTAAGCCCCAGTGCAAACACAATCTTACAATAGCCATGTTTAGCTCCATAGCTCCAAACTTTCACTGTCTAACCGTCACAAAGACATGTTGCTATGTGCACAATGAGCAAAGGCAGAGCATCCAATGCATCACTGCAATCATCACCATCTACACCATCAGGGCCTGTGTGCAGTTGCTGTCACTGTGACAGGGAATGACTTCATGTGATGCCATGCTGCTGATATTTGCCTAAATGTGTCGCTGTGATGCTGTCATCTGTATCATTTTGCTGTACACCACCCATGGGACATGTGTAACCTCTGCTAACTCACTGCACACTGAGTGCACATTTGTCCATGTCTCAATCCACTTGCACATCATCACGTGAGTCACAATATTGTGGGAGCCACACAGCACACACAAGGCTGACAAGTGTACTGTGCTAGACACTTCACACAACTTATTTTCCTGCGTAGGAATGCCTCAGTTCAGACACCATTTTCCAGATGGTAGATGCAAACATGTCAAGATTTGCAAAGACACTGTTCATGTATTCCCTACATGACAATCCAAATGTTGTACACATGCAGAACCCCATGCCATTGAGGCAACTTTGAACCAATTGCATCACACTAGAGACATCTCAGAGGTTCCTGGTTTGCTCATGGCTGGGATTAATTCAGTCAGTCATGCACCAAATCACACTTAGACCAATACTCACCCCCAACTTGCTGCTGTTGGGCCCTCAAGCATCCATCCAGCTCTGGCTGTGTCACTGCCAGGATGCGAGCCAATAGTGGGGTCATGGTCTGGCGCACCAACCTGCCACTTCGAAGGACCTGGCCCCAGCGTCATTTCTGCAACGTTTTTGCTGAGGCGGCAGATGTCATCCCACCTCTTGTGGTAGTGAGTATGTCACTAGTTGGAGACTCCCAGGGCCCGCACCTTGCGGGCGATGACCCTCCATATTGCCTTACGCTGATGAATCTTGAGCTGTAGGCATGGGAGACAAGATGAAAACTTTGTAAACAGTGTGTCGTGGACCACTGTGTGCCAGTCCATAAGCATTTATACACATACCACACACATTGATCAATCGACATCAGAGTCTATAGACCATGTCACATACTACACTCTGACCAAGCTTGATGAGTACAATGTTAACCTCTATGAGGATGGACCGACTATACCTGGGCATCTCATACACATGCAGAGGGCGTACACTTAAATCAAGGTGAAACAGGGCCTCATCTGTGATGCATGATGTGAGTGAGCCTGACAGACAATAAACTGTAATTGATACCTAGTGGTCATACTCACTGTGTCTAACACTACACACCCCTTAATGTCCAGGACCATTGCATAGCTACACGTGACATGGATGTCACGATAAGGTATCTGACACTACATTCTCTCACTCATGTGACAAGGTGTAGGCCTGCCTTGTGTTCTGTTCATACCTCTACATGCTGTTTCATAAATAGGAGGGTGCACTACTCATATCTCTTGCAAAGTTCATTGTGTGATGTGCCCTTGATACATCACAGGACAGGTCTAAGGGGTTTTGTCAGACGCAAAATGTGGGACTTCACAAGTTTCACATGCTTGTAGAATGAGAATGATGACACAGTACATACACATGTGAAACTCTACATAAAATGGCACCAAAAAAAGGATGACATGTCCACTGTGCATGTAGCTGATGTGTGAGAGGTGAGTTACCACTAACCTAGACAGATACAGGCCTAGAATTCCAGTGCAGACTGGACTCATCTCCATAGTGTCACTGTCAAATCATTACAACCACTAAGCTGTACACTCTGCCCAATTGACGGGTACCATCTCACTAATGAACCGAAGTAAAAATACTGAGTTTTGCGTTATATTTCACAGGGAATATGGGTACAAAGTGAGAATTGCTCAAATCATCGGTGGAACTGTACTACTGCTAAACTTCGTTATGTACAATTCATAATTGCATGCAGTCAAGGATCAGGGGGAAAAAGGCTCTACACACCATTAACGTGAAGTCATTCTGCTAGGCAGAGTCTCACACATTTACATTACCCATTCAGAGAACAATATGTGTCATGTAAGTGTTTAAGGGAGCTGCCCCAGTGACAATGGTGCCATCATCCCCAACATACTCAAGTGCAACAACTTGTATGTCATGTATGGGCCATGCAGATATCAAACTCTGAAAGCATTAACATTGGCTTGCACTCTGAGGCACATACTAGTGTACAGTTACATAGGGTGAGCATTCTAATCACTCAAAAGTAGTAACACATTCACTTACCAGTAACTCTGGAGCACCATATAGCCGCCTGTACTGGCCAAGGACCTCGCCCACCAGGACCTCCAGCCCCTCTGGGGTAAAAGGACGGGCCCTGATGTTCTCAGTATGAGCCATGACTGGTTCCAGAGATGAAGTACAGCAGCAGTTGGTGTGGAGGAATGGCAGGCAGCAGTGTCTGTAGGCAAGTGACAAGTGTGGCCATTTCACACACATAAAGGCCACTAGGATTGTTTCGGTGTTACTCTGCTAATGCCATTGGCTCACCTCGTTCGCATTATTCAATTGGGGCCAATGTCTGTGCCCGCAGTGGCGGAGCACACCTACCGCGACGTTGAAACATGTAAGGCACTACCGCAATGGCGGTTCCCTTTGGCTGCTATGTCATTCGAATAGGCGGTGTCACACCGTGGGGGTCAGGATGTCTCTACCGCTACCCTGCATCATTCAATTGGGGCCAAGGCCTGTACCCGCAATGGTGGAGCATGCCTACCACAATGTTAAAAATTGTAAGGCACTACCGTGATGGCGGTTCCCATTGGCTGCTATGTCATTCGCATAGGCGGCGTCACACCGCAGGAGTCAGGATGTCTCAACCACTACCCTGCATCATTCAATTGGGGCCAATGCCTGTACCCGCAGTGGCTGACAGCTACCACGCCTGTAAACATATTGTGCATTTGCATTCTCGAGTTGCAAATTTCTTCACTGATCCCAAAACAATTATCAAAAATTCACTGCACCTTGTAAAGGGATTTGAGAGTGTGACATTTGTGTTTTGTCTTACCACACATGTAATGGAAGTACACATTGTTGGGAACATGGCAATGTGTGTAATGTAAACTCCAACCACAGTCATGATGGTCTGTCCACGTAATGTGCTTATGTATTTATGTACACAGTTCTGTTTATTTATGGATTCTTGTCCAGCTTACACTCACTGGCAGCATTTTGTTGTGATGTTGTGTTGTGTGAGGCTCAAGGTGGATATGTGCAGTGTCAACAGCGACATACAACTCAGCATTGATGCTGTTTGCCACATGTGCTGTGTCATCTACCCACAGGGCTGGGTCAACATGATTTAGCAGTGTACCATCTGCTATACACATAGTCTAATTTTGATTTGACAGTAGTTGACTACAGGTGAAAAAGGTGTCTTTGCATGTCACTTGTGCATTAAACGGGTGCAACAGTCCTGTCAATGTTGTGGTTGTGTGAGTCATTCTGTACGCTGTTCCCACATCTCATCTTTGACTCTTTTACATGTGTCCCTGCCAGATTACGTAGGATAAGACCACCTGGGTATCGGTCTATACCAGACCTGTTGACAATGGAGGATACAGACATCATAAAGAAATTCTTTCTCAATCGCCTTACCCTTCAGTTGGAGCCCCATTTGAGGCCTCACAGAACCTATCCAACAGCTTTGACAGCAACAGTGAAGGTGATGGCCGCCCTACATTACTTTGCCACCGGTTCGTTTCAGTACACGGTGGCCATCGCAGGTGGGATGTCTCAACCTATGTTCAGCATGGTATTGCATGATGTCCTGTCTGCATTGTTAATACACAAGGACAGCTACATCCATTTTCCAAGAAAACATAAATTGGCAGATGTGAAGGGGGAATTATATGACCTTGGTCAGATCCCAAATGTTGTTGGAGGCATTGACTGCACACACATTGGCCTTGTTCCACCACAGGCATGGGAGTACATCTACCGTAACAGGAAGCATTATCATTCAATAAATGTGCAAGTGGCATGCCTAGTCAATCTGATGATATCCCACGTGTGTGCCAAATTTCCTGGATCTGCACATGACTCCTACATAATGCAGAACAGCATCATCCCAGAGTTGATGGCAAATCTTCATCCAGAGAGGGCCTGGCTTGTTGGTGAGAGAGATGTGTCAATAATTTTGGTGTATGTGTGACATGCTGGTCTCCTCAAATAGTTCACTTACATTGTTGGTCTGTCTTTCTCACAACTAGGTGACTCAGCGCATCCCAACCGGCCTTGGTTGCTGAGCCCACTGAGGAATCAAAGGACGCCAGGGGAAGTCCGCTTCAATGATGCCTATGGGAGGACAGGTTGTGGTGGAGCGAGCTTTTGGAATGCTGAAGGCAAGATTTAGGTGTCTGAACAAGAGAAGGTGTGCCAGATCATAGTCGCATGCTGCATGCTCCACAACATGGCCTTGCGCAAACAGATCCCCCTGATTTAGGACGATGATGAGCAGCAAGAGCCCCCCCTGCAAATCCACACACGAGTGGTGAGGAGGAAGGTCTTGACCTGCATCAACAGCTCATCAACAACTACTTCCCTTGAGTGTAAGTTAGCATTGAGCAACTATGCAAAGCTGGAGGCTGAATTCGTTGATGGGGACCTGCGTGTGCTTAAAACCATTCGTTTTGCTTTGTTTATTTAGAAGCACACGCAGGTCCCCATCAAAGAAATGAACCCCCACCGCAGTGAAATCAGCCCCCAGCTTGGCAGCACACCAAAACGCCCAGTAGCCAGTCCGGCCCTGACTGTGACAGGGACAGTGTTGCAGGCAGCGGTGGTGATGGTGGAGGTGGTTGCTACACAGGTAGTTGTTGCAGGTCTCAGCGTTGTTGTTGCTGATGTGTTATGAGTTGTGGTGGTGGTGGTGGGGCCAATGAGGCCCTGAGATTAAGGGGCTCATTACGATGGCGGGCGGACATCAGTCCGCCCGCCATCGTTGCGGTGCTGGGACCGCCCGCCAGACATGCGGCGGTCCCACCACACATATTAGGATGCGCTTGCCATATGCGGGCGCATCCTGGGATTTTAACATTGCGGACGGTGCTGCTGGCTGCAGCACCGTACGCAATGTTAAAAGTTCCTGCACTGCAATTCCCTGCACCACGTGGCAGGCACCACACGGTGCCTGCCACTTGGTGCTTGGAAATGCTGGGGGGTACCATCGGTACCCCCCCAGTGCACCCCTCCACACACAGAGGGGGCCCGCAACGGACCCCTGATTCAAGCCTCCGCCTGTCTTTTTGCGGCGGGATGACCGCCGCAAAAAGACAGGCGGAAAGGGATTCCGTAATCCCTACGCAATGCTGCCCTGTGTCCTGGTTCCACAAGGCGGCCGGAAACGGACCGCCTTGCGGAACCGTGGCAGACGGACTTTCCGTCCGCCGCGGACACATTGGGATTCCCACCGCCATCCTAATTTGGCGGTGGGAATTTCCTGTGTGATGGCAGAAGGACCGCCGGCCCGGCGGTGGCGGTCCTTCCGCCATCATAATGAGCCCCTAAGTACGCCCTGGCAGGCCTGAAGGGCCAGGTTGGTTCTCCTCATCCGAGAAATGGAGAGAATCTGCATCAGAGTTCATGCTCCGGGGGAGAGACTGGCTCTGCTGGTTGGTGGTGGTCTCGCCAGCTGTTGATTGCGATTCACCTGTTAAACAGAGGTAACATTGTCAGCATGTTAAGTACACTCCACAACTTTGGTGACCCTGTTTTTGATGTTTTAGTGGAGAAGACCAAACTTTTATCATTGTAAATACTAGTCATTTGTAACAGTTAATCTGCAGTATGACATGATGTTGAGGTACATCCATTACTTGTTAGCGAGGTGACATGGCAATACAAAACATTTAACATGTACAGATAGTGTGTTATCAAGGACATGTCAACATCTACCAACTTGGTGCTCATCCACTTTAGTTTAGGCAGGGATATTGTAGACTTTTCTAATGATATGTTTCACCTTTGCAGACACTTCCCAATTTCTGTCGGTCATTTTGCATTCACATCATGTGGGTTGTGTTCTTTGGCTGAGTGTCCATGCATGTATTGTGTGCATATGAGGCTTCATGCTTTCCAAAAGTGGGACTTACACATTGCATGTTGCGCATATCGTGATTGGGTTCTGCATTTCTTAACATGGGACTTTGTGATTCAAAGTATGATTTATGTGACATATACGTGAGCTTAGCTGTGTGCACACTCGATGTGACATATGGAGCATTGAAGAGTTGGCTAACAGGTGAGGGATGTGGTGGTCATATTGCTCCATGCTGTTGAGGGTTGAGGCAAGAGAGAATGAGCTGCCTACCTACCTGTAAGATGAAGAAGAGGAGGGGGATGGCTACCACATGGCTCTGGGGATGGGGGAGGGTGCTCCATGCTGTTTGGGAGGGAGGCCAGAGGGCCTCATGGCAGTTGTAGTGTTAATCTCATGTCCCAACCACCCCCTACCTAGTAAGATGGCTGCCTACCTATAAGGTGAAGAAGAGGAGGGGGGTGGCTTCCGCATGGCTCTGGAATGGGGAGGGTGTTCCATGCTGTTTGGGAGGGAGGCCAGAGGACATAAGCTGGCTACCCACCTGTAAGGTGAAGCAGAGGAGGGGGATGGCTGACACATGGCTCTGGGGATGGGGGGAGGGTGCTCCATGCTGTTTGGAAGGGAGGTCAGATGGCCTCATGGGAGTCGTAGTGTTAATCTCATGTCCCAAACACCCCCTCCCTAGTGATATGGCTGCCTACCTGGAAGGTGAAGCAGAGGAGGGGGATGGCTGCCACATGGCTCTGGAATGGGGAGGGTGTTCCATGCTGTTTGGGAGGGAGGCCAAAGGACATGAGCTGGCTACCTACCTGTAAGGTGAAGCAGAGGAGGGAGATGGCTACCACATGGCTCTGGGGTTGGGGGGAGGGTGCTCCATGCTGTTTGGGAGGGAGGCCAGAGGGCCTTATGGGAGTCGTAGTGTAAATCTCATGTCTCAACCACCCCTTCCCAAGTAAGATGGCTACCTACCTGTAAGGTGAAGCAGAGGAAGGAAATGCTAGCCATGTGAGACATGGTTTTGAAAGAGTGCATTGTACATTAGTTAATTTTTGTCAGGGAATTGTAGCTCACTGGTTGTGCACAACAGTACTTGACAGTGTGATGGGATACATTTGTTGGTACTTACCAGTCTCCAGTCCCCCAGCTATTCCTGTGAGACTCTCTGGATTCAGGATGGCAAGAACCTTCTCCTCCCATTCAGTGAATGTTAGTGGTGGAATGGGAGGACCACCGCCAGTTCTCTGCGCCGCCTCATGGTTCCTGTTGGCACGGTTTTTCGCCCTGGTCTTGAGGTCATGCCACCTCTTCTTGATGTTAAGCAGTGTGCGCAGGGTGGTACCAACTGCATTGACTTTGTTGACAATCCTTTCCCACATTTGATTTTTTCTGACAAGTGGGGTCTGTTGGACCATGTTTCCATACAAATGTGGTTCTACTCTGATTATCTCATCTACCATCACTGACAACTCATTGTCTGTGAATTTGGGCATTTTTTTCTGTGACATGGTGTATGCTGTGCAAATATAAGACAAGTGCAGTGAGGAAGGTGGTAGTGGAGGTGTGTGAGGTGTGTCAGGTGTGTGGGTGAAAAGTCTAGGTGTGTGGAGATAGGTGGGTGTGATTGTGTGCTCTGTGATAAGTTGCCTCTTCTAACAGCTGTGGTGTCTGGCCCTTCAATGCTGATGTTTTGCAAAGGATGATGGTCAGGGAAGGGGTTGGATTTATACTCTGCTATGTGGGTGTGTCCACATGAAGAATGACCATCAGGTGTATTTTTCTGTTGAGAACATGGCTTTCAGTGGTTTCTAACAACTGGAGGGTCTATCATTGGGGCTTGTCAGATGTAATTGAGGGCAGTGGAGAGAACAAACCTACTTAAAGGCCTGGTTATGACGTTGCATTCGACCACATTCATGTTGCCTTCACGCAACCGCAGCGGTCGTAACGCAATGCTCGTTACGACAGCGCCACCATCTCATCATTATTTGCCGTGCGGTCATTCCGTTGGTGAATCGGTCTTTTAAGTGCATGACACAGCTTTTCTATCCACCGCGGTCGGATTTTGGGATTTTCCGACTGTGGCGGACGGTGTTTTGTCAAATCCCACCGCCGCGGTCGGATTTGACATGCATTGCATTAAAATTGCCGCGGAACATGCGGGCGGTTTTTTCCAGACATACGGCAGTCGGAGGACGTTTCCGTACGCCATCGTAATGAGCCCTATAGAGTGGAATTTTGTACGGTGGTGCGGCGTAGAGTGTGATAGTGAATAGTCGAGTAGTGTACAGTGGAGTGGCATTAAAGGGAGTGGTGTAGACTGGAGTGGCATACAGTGGTGTTGTGGGGTAGAGTGTAATAGCATACAATAGAGTGGCGTACATTGGAATGGGGTCCAATCCAATAGCGTAAAATGAAGTGGCGTAGTGTGGAGTGCGATACACTCAAGTGGCGTCGAGTAGCATACAGTGGAGTGGCATAGAGTGGAATAGAGTACAGTGTAGTGTTGTAGTGTGGAGTGGCATACAGTGGAATAGAGTACAGTGGCCATACAGTTGAGTAGCATCTAGTGGAGTGGTGCACAGTGGAGTGACGTAGACTGGAGTGGCGTTGTAAAGTTGTATTCAGTGTAATAGCATAGAGTGGAGTGGTGTAGAGTGGAGTCTTTGTACAGTGGAGAAGAGTAGATTGGAGTGGCGTAGAGTGGGATAATGTATAGTGGAGTGGCTACATTGGTGTGGCAGATGTATGTACGTGACATTTAGCAGCAATGTTGAATATGGTGTGCAGAGTAACGTAAAACAGCGAATTGCGCTGCTATGCGTTTCTCCAGATTTACCAATCTACCCAGGGCCAGGCATGGTGGCCTTGCGTTCCTTTGTAAATCTGACTTAAGTATTGCTTTGCCCATGCGACAGCATGAGTGATGCAAGGGTTCCGCAATCAAATAATACAGCTAGGCCTTAGTTATATTTTGGGCCATGGTAAACCATAATAACTTTGCAGTATACCATGCTACATGGTGATGACAACCCAGTATATAATTGGGTAATGGCTGTTTTAAGATAATGAAAAGGCAGCCATGTTGGTACGGTCCTGGGCACACGTAATGAGGGTATAATACTAGTAGAAATGTCTCGTATTGTTGAAATGTAGAAGGTCTACACCAGAATGATAATCATAAGTTTTTAATATAGCAACAAAGAAAATGCAACCAGCCGACACGTGTTTCGTCACAAAGGGGTAGTAACCCGTGACTCTTCAGGGCTGAGTGGTGGTACAACAATAGGTGGTTTCGAGTGGCCGTTGAAAGTTCCAAAACGGCAAGGGGGTGAGATGCGGACCAAGGTAGGTGATCCACTGCAGGGTATGAGTGGAAAGGGGAGAAGGATTCGGAACAGGGGCGGATGGGCCAAGGTGGACTACTGACCTAAAATTTTTTTGGAGGAAGTCTGTGGCGACGTGTGACAGCCAGGTGCTGGAAGCACGGAAGGAGAACGTTGAGAGGGCGTTCAAAAGGTCAGTAAATCCAGGGTAAAAACGGCGGGTACGCCGGTAGTCAGGAAACTGGGAGATGTGGTGTTCAGGGCGGAGGAAATGGTTCCGGGCGGATATCATGTTGTTTTTACTACATTTTGGGCCCTTGGATACAGGTATGTAGTAGGTTCCTACCTATTTGCACTTTATTAAAGTGGTAATAGATAGGAAAGTTTATTTATATATAAGTTAAAAGTCATATGCCGCAGTAGTTTCATAACATTTTGTAAAATTCTGCGAAAGGACCGTGGTGACGGATCTCAATAAGTTTAAATGCCTTATAACTTAAAAAAGACTTATCCTACTTAACTGCAGTACCCAAAAAGCATCATCTCACTACCATAATGCATAATCCTGCCAAATCCATTCAGCTGTTTTCACACTACGTCAAATATAATAGTCTATAGAAAATGCATTGGTGGAAAACGTGTTTTGGGACCCCTTTTATCTTTGTGCCCCCTTAATGCTGCACCACAAAAATGTGCATCATCTCAAAATGTAGTAAATGCTATAGGTCATTTTGTGGTGATTAGCCAAATGGGTGGAAAGGTATTAGGGAGCTACATACCTGCCAACTGAAACTTTGCATATGCAATCTAGTTTATTTTTGGGGCTTTGTTAGAAATTGGGTCTCTACTTGGCAGAGGTATGCACCCTGCCCAGGTTGGGACCACAATCCTCAATCAATATTTTATCAATATTTATAAAGAATGGCAAATCACTTGTGATGTTCTCAAAGTGCTGGAGTTGGTTGCTGCTTCGCAGAGCTCTGTTCATTCGTTTCATCCTAGTCAGGGTAAGTCAGATACACACCCTAAGGTTCACTGACACAACATCGATGTCACAAACATCGATGTAAAAAATATCGATGAAAAAATATAGACTACAAAAATATCGACTCCCTATACTTAAACAGGTAAGTAGAAAAACATTGACTAAAATATTTCATTGTAAGAAATATGGATGTTCAAAATAGTAGGTCCGATTCACAGAAGTAATCTTTGACGAAAGTGTTACTTTACGACTTTCGGTATTCACAAAGTAGTAAAGTTAGACTTTTGGTCTAAGTTAGACTTTTGGTCTAAACTTAGACCAAAAGTCTAACTTTAGTAGGTGTGAAGTTAGACTTTTGGTCTAAGTTAGACTTTTGGTCTAAACTTAGACTAAAAGTCTTACTTTACTACTCGTAAATGCCCTTTGTGAATACCGAAAGTCGTAAAGTTACACTTTCTTCTCAGATTACTTCTGTGAATCGGGCCCATCGATTTATATATATATATATATATATATATATATATATATATATATATATATATATATATATATATATATATAATAAAATAATATATATTAATTATATTAAATATTAAAATTATTTTTAACAAAATAAAATAAATTTCATATACATTTTAACAAAGTAAAGCAAATAAACTTAATAAGAAAAAGATAAACACACAAACAATAATTTTTACATATATACATATATATTTACTTTAAAACAATTAATAAACTATTATTTTTAATTTACTTTAAAACTAACATTATATAGAAATAAAAAACTATGGGGGTCATTAGGATAGCGGGCGGATCGCCACCGCCCGTATGGCGGTGGCGATCCGCTTGCTATTTTCCACCACCCGCTGCACATTTCCCCACCGCCATATTACGATGGCGGTGGGGACCCAGGCGGACGGAAAGACCATCTGCCGGTTTTCCGCCGGTAGGCAATCGGTCCGATTGCCTACCGGGCGGAAAAGGCCTGCAATATGGTGGCGGTGCCTTGCAGGCACCGCCATCCATATTACGATGGTCGGCGGTGCAGGGCTTTCCATGGTGGTGACTCCGCCATGGAAAGCCAGGCGGATTCCGCTTTCGGGGGCCCTTTGCGGGCCCCCAAGCTGTTGGGGGGGTGCACATGGGGGGTACCTATGGTACCCCCCTGCATTGTCATGGACATGGTGGCAGGCACCTCGCGGTGCCTGTCACCTTGTGCATGACGATGCACACAGTGCATTCCCAGCATTGTGGCGGGCGGAGCTGTGCGCACCGCCCGCCACAATGCTGGGAATGGAGGATGCCACCGCCACGGTGGCGGTGGCATCCTACTCGCCTGTGCGCGATGGCCGCACCACTAGCGGCCGGTCCCAGCAGCGCTAGGGTGGCGGGCGGACGAAAGTCCGCCCGTCATCCTAATAGGCCCCTATATATCAATAATTTAAAATATAAGAAAAAAAACATTCTATAATAAATTAAAACATTAAACTATTAAAAAATATTTAAATTTAAATTTTCCAATACAGTCAGTGCAAAAGTAGGGAAAGTGTATGATTGCGGAGAGGTAAAAAATATTATTACCACTCCAATAACTACAACAGTAGGGAAAGTGTTGGCTAGCGAAAGGGTAAAAATTACTATTCCAACTCCAATGAGTGCAACAGTAGGGTAAGTGTTGGATAGCGGAGGGATTACATTTACTATTCCAACTCCAGTCAGTGCAACAGTAGGCAAAGTGTTGGATAGCGGAGGAGTGAACTTTACTATTCCCACTCCAGTGAGTGCAACAGTAGGGAAAGTGTTGGATAGCGGAGTGGAAAAAATTACTATTCCCACTCCAGTGAGTGCAACAGTAGGGTAAGTGTTGGATAGCGGAGGGATTAAATTTACTATTCCAACTCCAGTCAGTGCAACAGTAGAGAAAGTGTTGGATAGCGGAGGGGTAAAATGTACTATTCCCACTCCAGTGAGTGCAACAGTAGGGAAATTGTTGGATAGGGGAGGGGTAAAAATGACTATTCCAGCTCCACTGAGTGCAACAGTAGGGAAAGTGCTGGATAGCAGAGGGGTAAAAATTACTATTCCCACTCCAATGAGTACAACAGTAGGGAAAGTGTGGTTTAGTGAAGGGGTAAAAATTACTATTCCCACTCCAATGAGTACAACAGTAGGGAAAGTGTGAGATAGCGGAGGGATTAAATGTAGTATTCCAACTCCAGTGAGTGCAACAGTAGGGAAAGTGTTGGATAGCTGAGGGGCAAAAATTACTATTCCCACTCCAGCGAGTGCAACAGTTGAGAAAGTGTTGGATAGCGGAGGGGTAAAATTTGCTATTCCTACTCCAATAAGTGCAACAGTAGGGAAAGTGTTGGATAGCGAAGGGACAAAATTACTATTCACACTCCAGTCAGTTCAAAGATGAAAACAAAATAAATATTTAAAAATCAAAAACTAATATTACAAAAATTAATAAATAAATAAATGTATAAATATGTTAAAAATTAAAATACCAATATATTTAATATATAAAAAGAAAACATATTATAATATTAATTACATATAACAAATACCTACAAATATTATATAAAATAAAATAAAAAATACATTTCCATAAAATAAATATTTTAAACTAGAAAATATTTATAAACAAAAACATTAATTATTGAAAATACATCACATACATTTAAAATTTATACTAAAATACATAACATTAATTAAAAAATCGATATTTTTAACAACTATATTTTTGCAAACGATATTAAACACTTCGATATTTTTTAAATCAATATTACTTACCTTAAGTCGATATTCTTGACCATGATATTCTTGCTGTCGATATTTCTCACTCACGATATTTGTGCCTCAATATTTCTGCATATCGATATTTACAACTCGATATTGTGTCTCGTCACCACACCCTATATTGAACTGTGCTCACCCTCTGGTAGCTTGGCACAGAGCACTCTGGCTTAACTTAAGAGGCACTATGTAAATTATTTGTGCAACACTTCAATTATAGTAACAGAGTAAAAACACCACAAAAAGACTCCACACCAGTTTAGAAAAATACAGAATATTTATCTGAGTAAAACAATACCAAAACGTCAAACATCCAATCAGTAGAAGTCGAGACAGGAATTTTCAAAGATTAAATCCAAAAACAGTGCTTAGAAGTCAATAGCACTAAAAGGTTACTTGAGGTCACGATAAACCGGGGTAAATCTAAAGTACCTTTGCATGGAGCAGGCGTCAAAGTCAAAGACGATGCATTGGCTCCGATTCGTGCAGTCGTGTTGATGCGTCAGAGTTGAGCCTCACTGTTGGTGTTAAAGGATCGGCGCTGCCATCATCGAGCCACGGAGGGATGTGATCAGATCGGTGCTGCGTCGTTGTCGAACCTCGAAATCGGGACCCAAATCGACACTGCGTCAGAGGGCACTACATCAGTTCTGATCGGCGCTAAGGTGTCACTCCGTCGATTGTTGCAGAAAACAGCTACAGAACCCACTTCTGACGTCCCTGCCTTTCCTGCCCTGGCTTCAGACTCAACACAGGAGGATATGCTGCTCTTTCAGTGGGGACAGACACAGCCCTATCGAGGTGCAAGTGTCAGCTCCTTCCTAACAATCTACCTCAGGAAGGCTCATCAGCCTGGTGATGGGCCATAAGGATGCAAATGTCACATCCCGGTTCCCTTTATGTGTGACTGCCTAGAGGGAATGCCCAAAGCCCAGCTGTCACCCAACCCAATGTGTATTCGGAGACAGGCAGAGGCACAGAATGGTTAAATTCAGAAAATCTCAAAGTTAAAGAGAGGGGGCTCCGGGAACCAAAGGGATAGAGCTCCCAAGAACTTACAAGTTTAAAATAAATGTTCCCTTTGGTCAATCTAACACATCCTGATTCATACCACATATATTACCACATTCATGCCCGGAGATTAATAATCACCGTTTTTGAAATATATTATAGCACTTATATACACCAATTTTTTTTTTATAAAAGATATTCTTTAATCAATAAAAAACTGTACAGATTCTGAAGCCCACAGGGACAATTCATAAAATGGTTAAAAATGCACAAAACTCTAGACACAAATCATCCTATGTTAAGAAAACAATTTCATAAGTCCCAACATCATACATTAATCACAAAACGAAAGACATAAAAGGAGAATATACAAAGACAATAAATTTTGTCATACAGTTCGTTAATTTGGAAATACTTTAGATAGCACAAAGCATGGGTCTAAGTTCCCTGTCTATAAGTGGTTGCTATCATGTCCAAATTTAACACCATAAAACCTAGGCGTCGACGCGTTTCAGTGGCTCATTCTCAATAGGACCACCTTCTTCAAGACAAAAATATTTTCTCCTTTATGAACAGATCTTATCTCACATATAAAGACCACCGGTGCCGTTGCACTCCAATGGGAGGTTCTCCATATATAGAGTAAATGTAAAATGAAGCTTTACCGGATTCTTATCTGATTAATTCAAACATATAGATAGTAAAAACATGTAGATGGATCCAAGATTGGGCCAGAATAATGGCTGCCTGCAAAAGATTGTCTAAATAATCCGACAAATTTTAATAGATTTGAGAACCGGAACACATCTCGGCCTCATATATTGTATGGACAGCGAGTCTCAGATATTCCGTCTGTCTCTCAGCAGGATCGCGTTTTCGTGCCTCTTGATTCCGACGAATTCCGCTACTCCTAGAGTTCTTCCTCGACCGTAGTTTGTGAAAATGCCAACTTTCTAAAAGTGGCATTTTCAAACTTACAATTTAAAATCCGACTTCACCATAAATTGTGATTTTAAATTGTAAGTCCAGAGACACTAAACTCCAAATCTCTGTCTTGTCCCATTTGAAAATTACACTTAGAAGATGTGTTAAGTCAATCCCATTGTTAACATATGGGACAGATAGGTCATGCAGTAGTGAAAAAGAAATTTAGCCGTTTTTCACTACCAGGACATGTAAAACTCAAAAGTACATGTCCTACCTTTTAAATACACAGTACCCTGCCCATAGAACTGCCTAGGGCCTAACTTATGGGTGAGTTATATGTAATAAAAGGGAAGGCTTGGGCCTGGCAAGTAAGTTAACTTGCCAGGTCGAAATGGCAGTTAAAACCTGCACACACAGGCTCTGCAGGGGCAGACCTGAGCCATGTTTAAGGGCTTCTGAAGTGGGGGGCACAATCGGTGCTGCAGGCTCACTAGTAGAATTTAATTTACAGGCCC
Organism: Calotriton arnoldi; assembly: GCA_963921515.1. Taxonomy (NCBI): domain Eukaryota; kingdom Metazoa; phylum Chordata; class Amphibia; order Caudata; family Salamandridae; genus Calotriton; species Calotriton arnoldi. Next base: position 1,195,005 of record CAWUFW010005874.1, read on the forward strand.
ATATAGCGCACTTTACTAGGGCCTTACAAGTAAATTAAATATGCCATTTGTGAATAAGCCAATGTTACCATGTTTAAAGTACAGAGCATATGCACTTTAGCACTGTTTAGCAGTGGTGAAGTGCCCAGAATCCTAAAGCCAGCAAAAATGAAGTCAGCAAAACAGGAGGTCAGAGGCAAAAAAGTCAGGGGAAACCACGCCAAGGATGCCAGGTCTAACAGGCTTCCTTGCTACTTTTAGTAGTATTGTGCTACAAGATATCACTACATTGAAAAACCTTATTGCTTAAAAAATACTTACTCTACTTACCTGCAGTACTCACAAGAATCATTTGTGCCCCCTAATATCTAATGCTGCCAAATTTCAGCAAAACCCGACCGGCCATTTTTGCGCTAAGTGAAATGCAAAAGTCTATGTAAAATGCACTGGATTTCAAGCCTGTTTTAAGACCCCCCTTTTTTCTTTGCACTCCCTTGACAAAACATCGCAAATCTTTCAGCCCTCTGACAATGAAACTGGTGCAACAGGTCTGCAAAGTTTCATGGACATTTGTCCAACAAGTGCAAAGTTATTAAGGCATGAATGACCAAAAAATCCCTATTTCTGGTAATCCAACCTATAACTACAGAGTGGGCACAGCCGCTCTGTAATATATTCAGTCTGCACTGTGTAGTCATAGTAAGGACCTAGTTACCATAGGAAACAGATTTTTCGTTTGCTAATAACTTTAGCATTGTTTGACGAATCTTCATGAAACTTAATTATCATCCACCTCAGCGACATCCTGGAAAGTTTCAAGGTGATCCGCCAAGGTGGGGCTGAGAAAAGGGGGGGGGTTCCCAAAACCTAATTTCCCCATGCAATTTCCAGAGGGATCTTTGAACAGCACTACCTCCAAAATGACTGAATGAAATTACACCAAATTTGGCAGAATGCTAAATATTTAACCAGAAACTGTGCTTTTGTGATTTGGTGTAAATCCATTCAGTCGTTTTCGAGAAATCAAGGTTAAAATATTATACATATGTGGATGATTGGGTATGTGGGAGTCCCACAAGAGTCTTGTGGGCATACAACTTCACATTAAAACAATGTCATTGGCTGAGGGGGCTTTTTTACTGGTTACACCTCTGTCACAGGGGTGAGAGTCTCCCACAAGTTTAGCCGGGATTTCACACTCTGATTTGCTGCCCACACCATGAAGAGTGATGTTACGACCACCATTACAGGACACAGTTACTCAGTTCCTGTGTCCTGAAAATTAAACATAATAAAGTATAAGGGGGCGGGTAGTGGTATCCTGACCCCAGGACCTTTTAGGGGATCCAGAGGATCCGGTGGAGCCAAATATAGATTTTTTGGGGATTGCTGTGATCCCACTGTGCGAGCAGCTTACACCTGAACAAGGACCTGCGCTGGCTCCCATGAGAGTCCCGCAGGATCAGACAACCGTTAAAAAAAGGGGGGGCTTGAGTGTCTGTGGTGGGTTGGCCACGTACGGGCAGTTGGCCCTGCAGCCAAACCTTGACCATGTGCAGTGGGTACAGTTCCCTGAGGGGGGCTGGGTGCAGGACCTGGCCACTGTCAGACCAACCATGCACTCTTACCTTTTGTGCGCACAGTTGAGTTTCGCAGAGACGCTATGGACCAACTTCCCAGTACCCTACCTTATAACCAGTGTATTTATGTTCACTAAGGCTACGTAACAGGGTTCAGGGAGGAGGGCCCGATACTGGACGCTGGTGGGCTCTTGTTGTCAACCTGCAAGGCAATAAGATTTTGATTAACTTAAATGTATTTGCCGTATTTTGGATTACAACTAGTTCTCTCTTTCCTCCTAATGTTGTATAATCACATTGGGCAATTTTCCTACCTGCGAACTTGAGCTGGTAAGGATTGCGTCCTAGTAGTCTTGTAGTCTTGTGATGGCTGGATTTTCACCATGAAATATTGTGGCGGGGCGTGTGTATGAAATGAAGAATTTTCTTAATCTTCTTCCTCTGAAGAAATAAATTACATTGGTGTCAGTGACCTTCATTTTACTATAATGTTTTTACATTAAACAATATTCCTTAATCTTTTCTTTTTTCTTTACAAACTTACTTTTCTAAGTTGCCCCCAATGTATTCCATCACTAGAAGAAATTAGAAATAAAAGACAAAAAACAAACAAAGTTCTACAATCTCACATATTATAATAACAAAATGTGAAGTCCCGATTGCTATTGACCTTTAGACGACAGTCGTAGCTCTTTCTTGACATTTCTTAAAACTTCTAGAATTGTTCTAATATGCTTTTCCAGTTGTGAAAAAGACTGTCCAATAATTGTCTTAATTAGTTACTTGGCCTTTTAGCAGGCATTGCTGTCTTGCGATGGGCGCCGGAAATAATGAAAGTTACTTAGCTTTCTTTCTGTCTTTTTTCTCCTCAGGTTTTACAGCTGACCTGGAATCGAGTTGCCCCAGAAGCCGAGATGACACCAGAAGAGAAGTTTGAAGGCCGGAGAAGAGTTGCGTCGATTTCAGGTAAGGCGTCCTTGGACACAAGTCCTTCCTTGGAGACGGGCGGAAGGCGAAGCAGTTTCTAGAAGTTGGGTGTGGCATTAAATAGTAATGCCACACCCAAGATGGCTGCTACGCTGACGCACGCTTTGCGTGACGCGGCGTACGGCATTTATTCAGTCTCTTTGCTTTCGACACAGACGCAAAGTTGCTTTTAGTTTGTGATTCAAGTGAGACATAGGGGCCGATTCCGATTCGGGCCGGAAATCTCCCCGACCGAGCCGGACCCGGAGAGATTTCCGACCGAATCGGACCCTAGCAGCCCGACCGAACGAGTACGATGCGCACGTATGCTATCGGACTCGATTCGGTCGGACTCCCATTGAAGTCAATGGGAGCCAGTCGTACGACGTATACACGGGCTCCCATTGACTCAATGGGCACGACGCGAACAAGGGCGCCCCTACAGCGTGTTCGCGTCGATGCGGGTCGCGCCGTACATGCACGTGTAGGGGGACCCATGGGTCCCCCTGTGTGCGACTCGCATGCCTACGCTTCCAGGGGGTCCGACACGGACCCCCAAAGTGCGGCTCCGACAGCTCCTTGGAGCCGGACTGCGCGAGTCGGTCGGAGCGGTCGAGGTGCGCATCGTACTTACCCGGCCGGGGAACGTCTCCATTGCGCTGTGCGAGTCGTCCCCATGCGAGTCGGTCGGAGCGGTCGGGTCCTGCAAACGAGTCGGTCGGAGATTTCGCGAGCGCACGCATCGTACTCGCTCGCCCGGACGCACGTACGAATCGGTCGGGAAATAGGGCTCCGAATCGGATCCGGTTAAGCCGAATCCGATTCGGTGCCCTACTGGCCGAGATCGGAATCGACCCCTTATTCTTTATCTTGTTGAGCTATGATTACCCTTGAAAGTCTACAAGTCTACAAATAAATATAATACAGTCTGCAATTAAATCTGAAGAGAAAAACATTCGCAACAAATTCTGAAGAGAACAATGTCCGTGCTAATGTAAACATTATCCAAACACTTGCGCTTATCATTAAAACAAGAAGCACACAGTATTTAAGTACAAGTAACATATAGTGACGAATAACATAACATATACATCACATAGTCGGTCGTGCTGGTTGCACGGGCAAGGGGTGGGCTTTTCAAATATTGATGACTCTGTGCTCAGCAGAGAAATCATGACAGCCACAGACCATGCCCTGCAGCCAACGCCTCGCATGGCCAAAGGCTGTGTGCGATGTGGGATTGGCATTGATATGTTTGGTATTGAAATGCTACTTTATGTTAAAATAAACGTAGAAATTCACTTTAAAAAACAAAGGTTAAAGTGACATTATAGTTAAGTATGGTAATAATTAGGGGAGGGTGTAACTTGTGTAATTTGCTGTAATGTAGCTATGCGAAATTATAGCAAAACTACATGGGATTATGCGGAATTAGGTGAGGAGAGTAACCTGGCATTTAGCTCAGTACAAAATGCCACTTGCATTCAAAATAGACTGGGGATGCATTATGCACTATGAAAAAAGTTTTAAATGAAATTTAACTGCAGCAACCAGCAGCAGCTCATGCTCCCTAAGTTAATAGTTCCTGTGCTCCTATGGTAGGATTTTTGAGCCAAATTACTCATAAATATGTGAACTGATATAACCCAATAATGTTGAGTCATTCTGCATTAGAAGAGCAGTGCAAAATTAGGAAAATTACTCCTCTTACTCCGGCGAAATTATAATTGTGCCCAGGTATAGTAATAATATCTTGGTTTAAATTAAAAGAAAACCTTAGAAATCCACTAAATAATCATGGGTGAAAGTGACGTTATAGTGAGGTGAAAATGTTGGTTTTAACCTTACATTTTAAACTAAAAACACACTGAAATACAGAAATTCACCAAGTATAATTAACTGAAGTAACTATAACTTGTGCCCTCGCCATGCACTGCTTCGGACCTCACATATTATATCACTCATAACATGTTCTATGACATCATTGATACCATCAATGAAAATGGCATAGGTAATGACAACACTATGAATGCCAGGGGCGTGAGTCGGTTGCATCCTAATAAACATACTTACTTGCCAAGTAGTAAACGTTATGCTAACATGATTTCTATTAAAATTACTTCTGCTTTTTATGGAGGATATGAAGTAAACAAATTTCTAGTTTTTAAAAACAAATATTAGCATGCCTCTAAAAATGAGCACTTTTAATAGCGACTACAGTATTGATACTTTTTAAAAGGTAACTTTTCGAATAATAAGTGTAGGAGAATTTCAACATGCTCCACACAAGGAAGCCAAAATAGCAAATGGGGCCGATTCCGATCTCGGCCGGTAGGGCTCCGAATCGGATTCGGCTTAACCGGATCCGATTCGGAGCCCTATTTCCCGACCGATTCGTACGCGCGTCCGGGCGAGCGAGTACGATGCGAATTCGCCGACCGACTCGTCCGGGCGTCCCGACCGCTCCGACCGACTCGTTCCCGGGTCGAACTGCACCGACGGACTCGCTCGGACTCGACTCGCACCGCGCAATGGAGACGTTCCCCGGCCGGGTGAGTACGATGCGCGCCGCGAGCAGTCCGACCGAGCCGCGCACTCCGGCTCCAAAGAGCAGTCAGAGACGTACTTTGGGGGTCCGTGTCGGACCCCACTGTACGCGTAGCCACGCGAGTCGCACACAGGGGGGACACATGGGTCCCCCCTACCAGTGCGTGTACGGCGCGAGTCGCTTCGACGCGTTCCCGCTGTAGGGGCGCCCTTGACCGCCTCGCACCCATTGGAGTCAATGGGAGCCCGCGTACGCGTTGTGCACGACCGGCTCCCATTGACTTCAATGGGAGTCCGACCGACTCGAGTCCGATGGCATACGTGCGCATCGTACTCGTTCGGTCGGGCTGCCAGAGTCCGATTCGGTCGGAAATCTCTCCGAGTCCGGCTCGGTCGGAGAGATTTCTGGCCCGAATCGGAATTGGCCCCAATGTAGGAGATTTGCAAATCTTTCAGCATGATTCATGGTGAGTGTCAATGTAATTGTTCTCATTGGTCTTTGATATTATGGTGTAATTTGATACGATTGGAAACCAATCAGAATTGTAGAATCTTCCTCTTAGATTAAGATGTGAGAACAAATGAGAAAGCACAGACGAAAAAGTATACATCTTCAGCAAAAATGTATCATCCACTCATAATCCCTGATGCTTACAAGATAATTAGGAGGTTCCCATGGTTGAAGTTCTGTATACACCCCTAAAACACATTGCTTTCTTTGTGAATTATTTCCACAAAAAACAGACAGACAGAACAGACTAGATAAGGGAAAGTACACAAACTTTTAAAAAATGTATTTACTATAATGTGACTTTTAGTTTAATTTTCCTATTTTTTGTGCTTTTAAGAAAGACGTTTGAATGGAGTGGGAGTGGGTTGAGGGTTCAGTGATGTCAGCTAGAGTGATGAACAGGTGATAGATAATGGTGGGTAACATATCGGTTTAGGTCGTGGCATTGGTTTAAGGACAGAAGTGCTGAAGAAGCCAGTAAGTCTAGCAGTACTCTTTATTGCCAGGGTCCTGCTTGCATTGCAGGGCCATTCCTCATGGGCCCTGGGGCTCCACAGGCAAGCAATATAGGGTCACAATCATCCCCACATCTAAGGAGCAACAATAAAGAAAAGTAGTGTGACAGCAATAACAATCATGCTGGTGCTCTGGTGTAACCTGCAGCCTTATGATCTCTTGGCGCTGAAAGTAAATCCCACTTGAGATATTTTTGATATTATGATCACCCTGGCGGCAGTGCACCTGCGGTGCTGTTTTACAGGCCATGCATGAGTAGTTCGGTCTATTTTCAATAACCCCAGTCCCATGGCCCAGTTTCCGCAAGGTTCGTTGCTCATTGCTCCTAGGCACTGGCAGTGCATCCAGAAGGCCTCCTGGTCTGTGAAACTTGGGTGCAATCTCCTGGATGGCTTCAATGACCCCCCTGTGCATGCTATGTCTTGCTCCTAGCAGCAGTGGGCTGAATGGTCTTGGACCTGCCCTCCTTGGTAGTCTCCTCGGGCAGACCATTCTCCCTGCCTGGAGTCCACACACACCTAGGCCTTCTGACACATGCAGGGTGTCCATGTGTCTAGCAGGAGAGTGGAGTTACCCTTCACAGCCAGAACCAGTCCATAGAAGTCTAAAGGATCCCTTTTTTCAGTGCCCCCAGCCTGTCCCCAAGAGGGAGAAGGAGCGTTTGTGCCACTAACTCTGTAAAAAGATTGCACCAAAAGTATAAAGATGCAAACCCAGATCTTCCTTTCACTTCAAAAAGGTTCATCAGCAGTTGGTTCATCTTCTTCCTCTTCTTTGTCTTCTCAAAAGCTCTTCACTTGTACAAAGGCTTATAAATAGAAGCGGAAAGTTCTGGATGGCAGAAGTCCCTACCCACTCCAAAGATAACATACCACACCCCCATGCCTAACTGAAACTTCCAGGGAGCAGCCCCTTGGCTTTCCAAACCCTCTGCAAAGCATTATGGGAATTTTCAACATGCCAGACTGAAGTCAGATTGGAAAAGATCCCTCTGTCTCAACCTATTTCCAGCCCAACAGGTGTGGTTTTTCCACACCCAGGTCTAGCTTCTCTGCCCAGGCGTCAAAGGGAATCCATGTGATGAGCAGAGTCTAAAGTATCACTGCCAGCGGTGGCCGGCACGTATCAGAGGTAGGGGGGCGGGGCGGGAAGGGGGGGAGGACGCAGGAGGAAGCGGGTATAATAAAATAATAAAATAAAAACTTACCTTCTTGCTGCTTCCTCGACGCGTCTCTCCTCCGTAGTCCTCCCTCGCTCAGCCACAGGTAGCACAGCCAGGCTCCCAGTCAGCCAATCACAATGCTGCCTTAGCAGCGTTGTAATTGGTTTGAGCGCCGTGTTTCGGCGCTCAGACGCTGACTGGTGGCCTGGGAATGTTCTCCACGCAGGCTGCCTGCATGGAGAACATGCAAAGTGCGCAAGACCATTTTGGGCGGCCCAAGAGGACCGGCCAAGCAGTCAATGCGCACATAGGAGGGTGCTGCCTACCTCTCCTCCCCTGCCCCCGCCCCCTCATGCAAAGCTGCGTAATTAGGAGAAAATAAAATGATAATAACACGAGTTATTATCATTTTATTTTCCCTTTGTTTCACTGCCAAAAAGCAGTGAGGCAACGCTTGTCCGCCTTAGCGGAGGAGCCGCCACTGATGACTGCCCTGCCTTTGTCTACTGTGGGAGCATCCTGCCCAATCATGTCAGAGAAAGGCACCTAATCACAGTATGAAGATTTCACCCTTGCTTCGTTCCATTTCAAGGGGGTGCTAATCTCTCCAGATAGCTGGGTCTGGTGGCTCAGTGAACTAATGCGTCCACTGTAGGGGCCTATGTTAGACCTCATGGTTACAGGTTAAAATCCCAGTGGATCCACTCAGCCTTTCATCCTCCTGAGGGCGATAAAATGAATACCATTGAGTTGGGTGATAGTAAACATCTGTTATCACAAAGACACCCTTCTGGGTGAGCGTGCACTTTACAAATACACATGTGTTATCTATTGTTAGGAGCGCGGTGGCATTTGTACTGTCAGATGGCCTGGAGAGTAATTAACTTAGTCCATCCAGGTGGCTCAAAGCACAAATCCCATTATGTCTTGCTAAGGAAAATGTGTCCATTTTTAAAGAACAAAAATGAACACATATAGGACAAAACAGATACTGGATGTGCGTTTGAGACCAGAAATTATTAACAAAAGTCTTGCCTCGTGTGAATCATGAATTGCATTTTAGGCACAGTTTACCCAAGTGTAAAAACACTTGAAACACAATAGAGTGTACAGTTCAACTAAGGAGAAAGAAAACATTTCTTCTTTGATTGTCAGTTGAATATTAAGACATTACCAGATTGTAACCAATTTAACCTTGGTCTTATCTGTGACAGTGCCATCTGTGCTCAGATAGTAGGGTGAGTTAGGAAAGCAGACCCTTCCTCAACCTCTTCAAAAGCACATGCATGGGAACCTGTGCTACACGCAACCTGCTTAGAGTCCTTTACCCCAGCTGTACATTTCCTCCTAACCATCATATATGTGTATGGCAGGATGCACTCCAATCTTTACATAGGCGCTCAAAGGCACATGTTTAACATTTAATCAAACGCTCGAGGCACACATTTTGGCGTGCGACCCTGGTTCGTGGTCGGTCTAGACACGTGTACATTTTTCAAAAAGCGTGCCCAAATGGTGCATCAGTCCCAGGATGCATTGCCATAGCAACATCACTCCATCATTTTCTATTCTTTAAACCATTTTAACGTTTTTGTCACAATTTAATCATAGTCTTCAAAAATTATCCGAATGAAACGAGGATTTATTCGCAAATGATGGTATTCAGAAATTGTACATAGAGCCGCTTCAGGCTTATTTCAACAGCATATGATGGTGGAAATGACGTCCATTATGGCGTGTACCCACTGCATTTCGGGATCATTTCATTCGTCAGTGGTAACGCTAGGTGCCCCAAATCGACAAAACAAAAACTGTGTGTTTAAAACCTAATTTTCATTCTGTGAAGACCCGTAACAAGATTACAATAAACCAATGTGCTGGGATCTGCTGCTTGTAATGCAGGGCAAACACTCTCCGTGACAAAAACGTTAAAAGTGGTTTAAGGAATAGAAAATGATGGAGTGATGTCGCTACGGCAGTGCACCCTGGGACTGATGCCCCATTTGGGTACCAGCTTTTTGCACATCCTAACCATCCACATATCCTGACCATATCTTAAAGGGTGGCACTGAGAATTGAATCTGAAGCTCATGAGCCTCCTCTAAGGAGATTCACTAACTGCCAAGGTCCAAAAACCACGAGACCCAAAAGCATACACCTGTGGTGTTTTACACATTATAAATAAGTCTGACCCCTTTTCCATCGTTGTACTGGCAATCAGCAAATAAACCACACTGAGCTTCATTCTGTTTCATGTTAGGGCATTTTATTTTCAAACCATCTTTCTGACAGAGGCCCTGATTTAGAGGTTGGTGAAGAGGGTACTCCAACGGCGACAGAGTGCCCTCTCGGCCTGTTTCATTTAGAGTCAGTGGAACTTCGGTACGTAAGCGACGGAGGCTACTCGTCACTGTCACTCCACAAACATGCGCCTCCGATGACAGAGTAAGGGCAGTCAGAGGTTTGGCCATTAGTTCTAGGACGAAAAGAATGCACAATGCATTGCATATATGTGTCAAAGTATATCCAGAGGGAGATATGGGCCTGTGTCTATGTGAAAACTGTTCCTGTTTGCTCCACTTGACAAAACTTTGTTTTCCTGTTGAAAATTATTTTACCTCTCTGTGTCACTCTTTCCTTAAAGTAGGAGCTGCAGTAATTAGGTACTCTGAATGTGCACAACAAATATTTATATTATATATCTTTTACTTTCCCACTAAGGCCTTGGCATTTAAAACTACTTTCTTGGCCTTAAACTCCCCTTTTATTACATGTAAGTCACCCCTAAAGTAGGCTCTAGGTAGCCCTACGGTTAGGGTGCTATGCAAGTAAAAAGAAGGACATGCAGCACAAAAAGTAGTAAAAAGTAGTAAAAAAGTAGTAAAAAGTAGGACATGTTTTGCATGTTCTGGTAGTGACAAACAGCCTACTTCATTTTTCACTATCCCTCTCGTAGGCCAGCATTGGAAATTTCTTAATACACCTTTAAGCTGTAATTTCTGATCAGAGAGAATTAGTTTTTTTTATGTTTCAAATGTTTGGGATTGTATTGACAAATCCTCCTTACTGCTGAAATTGGATTTAACATTACTGTTTTAGAAATGCCACTTTTAGAAAGTGGACATTTCTGTGTGCTTATAACTCTATGGGGCCGATTCCGATCTCGGCCGGTAGGGCTCCGAATCGGATTCGGCTTTACCGGATCCGATTCGGAGCCCTGTTTCCCGACCGATTCGTACGTGCGTCCGGCCGAGCGAGTACGATGCGAAATCTCCGACCGACTCGTTCGCGAGACCCAACCGCACCGACCGACTCGTTCGCGAAAGCCGACCGCTCCGACCGACTCGCACGGACACGCCTCGCACCGCGTAATGGAGACGTTCCCCGGCCGGGTAAGTACGATGCGCGCCTCGAGCAGTCCGACCGACTCGCGCCGTCCGGCTCAAAAGAGCAGTCGGAGCCGCACTTTGGGGGTCTGTGTCGGACCCCCCTGTACGCCTAGCCGCGCGAGTCGCACACAGGGGGGACCCATGGGTCCCCCCTACCTGTGCATGTACGGCGCGACCCGCTTCGACGCGTACCCGCTGTAGGGGGCGCCCTTGTTTGCCTCGCACTCATTGAGTCAGTGGGAGCCCGCGTACGCGTTGTACGACCGGCTCCCATTGACTTCAATGGGAGTCCGACCGAATCGAGTCCGATAGCATACGAACGCATCGTACTCGTTTGGTCGGACTGCTAGGGTCCGATTCGGTCGGAAATCTCTCCGGGTCTGGCTCGGTCGGAGAGATTTCCGGCCCGAATCGGAATCGGCCCCTATGTGTTTTACAGCATGTCTCCAATACACGCTTGGGTTGGGTAACAGCTACTCTTTGTGCACTCCCGCTGGACAGCCACAAACACAGGAAGGTGTGGCTCATTTGCATTCTGAGCATTCATCTGCATTCTGATGGGTCTTCCTGGGCAGGGAGGAATGGGCGGGGCTGACACTTACACTTCAATAGGTAGTGTCGTGTCCACACACAAAACACTGATTTACCTTCCAGGTTAGCTTGGCAGGCAGGATTGGGTTGAAAGGGATCCTTGTGCACTTCAGATAGTGGCATTGAAGTCACCCCCTACATCAAAGGTACTTTTGAGTAAAAGGGCTGGGTCTCTGACAGCCTAAAAGAGTACACTACTAGATCTGGGAAAAACTCTGCTGGAGTAAAGACTGCTGTGCTGTAAGGATTGCCACTTTGCCTTGACTGACTGTTCTGAGGAACTGTTTCTCTGCTTTGCTGAGCTGCCCTGCTGCCTGCTGATCTCTGCCCTGCCGAGGACAAGGACTGGACCCATCTCACTTGAACCCAGAGTGACTCCAAGGGCTTGCTGGCTAGCCTACTGTTTTCTGAAGTTTCAGGGACACAAAAGTCTTGCTACAATCCTGCTGGTGCTGCCGGACTCTGCCATCTGTGAATTCTACCCTTGCCTGAGGTGCCCCCTCCAGTCCTGGGCCTCACAAGTGGGTTCTGCAGCTGTTTTGCTACAAAACCAATGCATCGTCACCACTGCGCCGGTTGGAACCGACGCATTGCCCTTTGACGTGGACACAGAGGCTGTTTGACAACAGCGATCCTACAGCCTGCGTGGCCTGACAGCGATGTACTGCGCGGTTCGACAACGACGCATTGCCTGCATTTCAATGGAGCTCAACAACAACGCAGTGACCCGGCTGCATGGACAAGATCGCCACATCGTGCCCTGAGCATTTGTGCTGTGCTCAATCCAAGGTACTTTTTTAGTGGGACCTGCATGAGTCTCGTAGCCAGCCTGCCCTCCATAGCAGTCAGCCTGAACTTTGGATTTACCCCAGTCCCTCACGCCCTCAAGTAACCTTTTAGCGCTATTGACTTCTAAGCACTGTTTTTGCATTTATTCTTTAAAAATTCATATCTTAACTTCTACTGATTGAGTTTTTGTCGTTTTGGTCTTGTTTTACTCAGATAAATATTATCTATTTTTTTAAACCTGTGTGGAGTATTTTGTAGTGTAAACATTGTGTTGCTGTGTGTGTGTGTGTGTGTGTGTGTGTGGGGCGCAAATACTTTACACATTGCCTCATTAGATAAGCCTGACTGCTCTGTACCAAGCTATCAGAGGGTGAGCACAGGTTATCTTTTAGTGTGTATCTAGCTTACCCTGACTAGAGTGGTGGTTCCTGCCTGACCTGGGTGCATACCTCAGCCAACCAGTAACCCCATTTCTAACACCATCATAGACTTGTTCCAAACCCATTTAAAGATGACTCCCTGCTTATACAGCAGCGGAAGGCTATTGGAGTACAAGGGGATTGGAAGGTGCAAGCAGGTGCAGAGGCTAATAGTAAATAAAGAGAGCAGCAACCGCAAAAGGAGGGACAGGAAAAAAACAGAAAATAGGAGAGAAAATAGTCACTCATGGACTGCAATGCAAGGTCCTTGATCACAACAGTGGAAGAATATAACTCAACCAATCAAAATACATTGAGACCGAAGTGCTCCTTGGGTGGGTCAACATAGTATTTTTGCTAAAACCGTTGAATCTAAAGCATGGAAGTGAGATAGATAAGAAAGCAGCGGAATCATGAGTAAGGGGCGGATCCAAAGCCTAATCTAAGTGTTATTGAAAACAAAAGTCTGTTTGCCAAACAACAGCTAAAGCTGGCTGTAGGTGTGATCTAATAAATGAATGGTTTCATGGCTTGAATTGGGGGATGACAAATTCTAAAATCTGCACCTTTCTGTTAAAGGTAAAAAATGAATTTTACATATTTGTGAATTGTGCTTCATCACATAATCAACAAGTAAAGTACAGCCACACATATTAAGCATAAACAGCAAATGCTAATGTATCAGACCAGCTGGGCATTTTGTGCTTTAAAATTAGTGACCTGTAGGTGAACTCACTAACTAAAAAGTGAGAAAGATTGTGCCATGAAAGCCATAAAATAATTCAGAGTCAGCACAAAACAGTCATTTTTATTAAACAGGATCCTTTTACATAGTTTTCCATGTCCTGAAATACTGTCCTCAAGCATAACTGTTTTTTGCTTAGTTGTCAAGATTGTGAGACTGGGATATAAAAAGTGTTTTGTGTAGGAGTGGAAGGATAATGACTCCTCCTTATTGTCTATCAGGGTGTTTAAAAGTGAAACTCAAGCCACTGTGCAGGCAGTGATCCAGCTGAGTGTCAGGTACACTGTCATCTCACATCAGCTTCAGGGCATCATTGCTCTTTCTTTCTGTCTTTGTCTGGTACAGGATCATGTGCCGGATTCAAAATGAGCTGCAAGAAAAAGTTACATATCTGTTCCAGTTGATTGAGAAAAAGGTGTGTAGTAGAATTTCAGCTTCAATGCAATTTAGAAAGAAATATATCGAGTGCTCCTTGAAACCGGAGGCTGTCTTAGATTTCCATTGGCTGTTTCCCATCGGGAACACTGTCCCGGTATGCACCATGGAGCACCCACAAACAACATGCGCAGTTGTGCCCATAAATGAAAAACAAAATGCAAAAAAAAGCTGACCCCAGTGCAGGCAGTAACTTGTCCTTGCTGAGACAGTGGTAAAGTGAGAGGAAAACTGGCTGTTTCAAACCAAAGGTCAACTTCGAGGTGTCAGGGCAGCTAATATTGCAATAAGGCATCTGGTGGTGGCAGGTTCTGTATGCGACGGCTCCCACCTGTGGAGGAATACCTGGGGGGCCCTAAAACCTCTTTGGACTCAAAGATGCAGTTCTGGTTGCGGTCATTGTGCACCACTTCCTATGTGGAACACAGTCAGTGCAGCTACCAGGACTGAGTTTACCCGTGCACCTTTGTCAGTTGTAGCGTGAGCATAGGCTGAAGGCACTACCTCCTTCGCATGGAGCAATGCACATATGAAGCAATGTCCCAATGCAATTAAGAATTTGCCCCTTGGAGATTCCTCATGCATGAAAAGGTGAGTTCAAGTCATCAGTATTTCTCACACCCAAGCGCTTGAAGTTCCTTATGGAGTATGCAAGAGCCGCTGTGGTGCCTACTCGAATGCCGCGTCTTACACCCCGGGAGAGTCCTGTGAGAAAACCACAATACAGGCCTTCCCGCTTGAGGCCAACGACAGGGATCGGTTACTGATAACATTCAGGAAATACACTTGGGGAACATTTCGACACACCTGCAGTCCTTGGGGGTTAGGGTCATCTGTTCTCCTAGGTTCCAGGGGAGAGCACAGACTGGCAGCCTTCAGCCTGAGTCTTTTTTCAGCTCAGCCTTTCTGAGCGGAGGAGGGGGCGAGGCTAGTACTCACTAACTACCCCATGGCCTAACTGGAGGAGGAAGGGCAATCACCTGCCTAAGGTCTTTTAAGGAATTGAAGTCCATCCTGGTTTTTCATGTACCGTCTAGTTTCCCACTATCCAATGGCTTCTGTCATGTGACTACTATATAATTCCCTTTACTTGTCTAAATACCATTTAAGGACTCTCTTCCTTCTTCAATACTGTATCACAATACACCAGAAGTATTTTCGGCGGGTTAAAAGGCGCCCCTTTTATGTAATTTTTGTCCCTGATCTTTTCGTGGAGGTTTGAAGAATCTTTAGTCTGCTCTTGGTTCTGTCCTCATCTTCTTTGTTTTTGGTCCCGTTGCAACCCTTTTTGCGGGCACCTGTCTAACATGTTATGCTTACTTTCGAAAGGCCTGTGTGGCTTCAAGAATGAATCATCCTTATCTCAATCCAGAAACCGGAATAGGAGCAAATGTCAGCATCCTGTTGTTGACAGCTGCAGGGATATAAACAGCAGTAGGGAACACCTGTTGCACCAGTGTGTCACTTTCATAATATTACCCGTGTGTCCTTCAAATCACAAAATATACTCTAAGGGTCTCATTACGATGACTGGCGGATGCACCTCCGCGATGGTGGCGGTGGGAGAAAACGCTGTTTTCCGCCCGTGAGCAGCGGTGCACCCATCCGCCATATTACAATGGTCAAACTCAGCCCATTGCCCATCTGCCGCGGTGCTACGTGCACCGCCATCCAGACGCGCCCGCCACCGCGGCGGAGACAACCAATCCAGAGCCACCGGCGTGCGGAATGACGTCCCTCCCTCCGTACAAATTATGATGCGCGAAACAGTCAGGCGCACCGCCGCGGAGAAACCGGCCATTGTGAGCATACGGGAGCACCACAGCGGAGCGCCCAATTGATACCCGGAGCCGACCGCCATGGACCCGGCACTACATGTCTTCCCGGCGCTGTACATGATACACCTCCAGCAAGCCATGGACCGTGGCGGACACCGCCGCAGGTACGCGATCACACAACTCTGCACACAAACACAACCCACAACTCCATGGCTGATGGAAGGTTCCTGTCCCCACCAGACACCCTGGTGGGGACAGGAACACAACCACAGGTGTAGCCACACATGTCCCACCTGCCACAAGGCCACCCCTCCACACCCAGGCCACCATGTCCACGACCCAGAAATAATGCCCAGTACACGTGACCGCAGCGGAGAATCTGCGAGAAAAAATGCACACAATGTAGTAGGTTGGGCCAGCACTAGGCAGGGGCAGTGCCCAAAGTACACAGGGCAACACCTCAACACTCCACACACTAGGCCCACCCACACCATGAAGGGACATGGCACGTGATCTCCCTGTGCCCCCACATGCCCAAAAAGCAGCCAGCTGAACACACACACTGCACCACACAACAAACAACTAGGGAAACAGCCTCATCAGGTGTGGCTGCAGACTAACACACTGGGCCAGGGGAACACACACACCACAACAACACCACACTCATGGCAAGTAAACTGAGTACAAGCACAATTTAAACACACACAGACAATGAACAAACACACCAATGGACACACAGCCTGCCAAGTCACACAGACATACCCCACACTGACACACAGCAACAAACACAGACCACATGCCAACAGCAATGGAGGACAACAAATAGGCAACTCAAAGTGAGTTGCACACTAATGGAATGGCAAGGAGCTGAACACCACAAATGTGTACATCACATGCAAGGGAAGGAACACATCACATCCACCCCAGCACAAAAAACCAAACATGGCAGTCACAGTGAGTGAAGTCAAACCACAGTCACCTCACTGCAACAACTCAGGGAGACAACAAGGCAACCCATGAATAGGCACAGGGATGAAAGGAAGGGTATAAAGTCCAACCCTGATCAGCCACACATCTGAATCCAAATACATCACAGGAGTATGTCAGCAGCACAACACACAGGGGCCATTGCAACACTCCATGATAGTCAAACACAAGTATGAACCTCCACACAACCCCCACACCCATCACACCAGCAGCACACAACACCACTGACAAACACACAGAAGCTTGCCAATAATATCCCGTCAAGACACTGACAATCAAACACACCCCTGGGTGGTATCCACAAACATCACACACACACAGGTATGGCAGTACCACTGTACGCACAAAAACAACAGTCAAACACAGAACACAATCAAAACACACACACAGAACTACTACAACAGACAAGACCTGTGCAGCTAAACAGTGCCAAACCAATGGGAGCACTGACACAAGAGTACACAACCACATCAGTCACGAAAAACGCACCGACAACATACCACAACACATATAAGAAGTGCATCCACTAAAAACAATAATGGAGACCAAAAGGCAGAAATGGGCCTACAATGACACAGAGACAGACATACCACTAACCCTGGGCGTAGTTCGCGAAGTAGCGCTACGCGTAGCACTACGCGAACTGCGTAGTGCGTTGTTCGCGATGATTGCACAGTGCCGGATGCTTGTCCGCACTGTGCAATCATTGAAAACGGCATCTTGCACAGTGCGAGCTGTCTTTTACTGCTGCTCGAGTAGATTTTTACTCGAGCGGCAGCTTTCTCAACGCGGACTGGTAGTTTCTCATCGCGAGCGGTCGCGAGCATACGCGACCACTCGCAATGAGAAACCTGACCTCCCCGCGTTGAGAATCTCGCCGGGAGGTTTATTTTCCACGCTCGCGATCGGCAACTTGATGTTGCTGATCGCGAACGAGAAAAAGTCTCGCCGGGATGTCATTTTGCTTGCTCGCGGTCGCCAACTTGACGTTGAGGACCGCGAGCAAGCAAAAAATGACCGCTGCACTACGCTACGCGTGTTTGCACTGTGCTACGTGCAATTCGCGTAGTGCGAAGTAGCGCAAACTTCGCAAACTACACGAGCGTAGCGTAGTGCTTTGCCCAGGGTTACATACCACAACACACATCCACACAAAATGGTGTCACAGTGTACCACATGTCTGCACATGCACAACCATGACCAGAGACACATCAAATGTGAGAGGAGAAAACACCAAGGATGCACATGAAACAAGCACTGCAACCACAATAGACCTCAGTCCATGTCACAGACACACAAGTAAGGCACACCACAATGGCAACACACCTGAATCAAACACAACCACAACACACACACACTCACAGGAAAATAGAACACCGCACACAGAGCAACAGTCAACTGCATGACACAACACAAACACTGCACACAGCCACATCAGTCACAACACATGCACAAGCAAAGATATCAACATGCTACAAAAGCCAAACATCAGGGGGTGCACAACAGGCAAGGACAAGGCAACATCAACTCACAGCACTGCATGCACACCAAGCCTGTGTGTGCACAACACACATACCAGTTACAAACAGAGATGAGTGACACACCTTGAACACACACAACAACAATCTAAATATCACACACACACCAACACACCCAGGAAGCCAATCAGTCCCCAGCAAACACACATACTACCAAGCCAACACACACAGATGCAAAAGTCTGGGCCACAAAAGTTGAAACAACATGATCAGAGGTAACAATACATTGGCAATGTTGAAGTGGAGAATAGAGCATGTGTCACAGTAAACACTACCCACACAGTAACCCTTTATTTAGCAAGGAAATCGACAAGGCAGACAACAGGAGTAAATATCTTCTTTTTATTTACATTTCACACAGTCATGCAGCAAAAGTCAGACAAGAGCAAGGCCAGTGGCCACTTCAAAGTGCGGGTGAGGTACATGAGAAGCTGCACAGGCAAGGGGCAAACAGCAGTGAACAGCAAGGCCAGTGGCCACTCCAAAGTGCAGGTGAGGTACATGAGAAGCTGCACAGGCAAGGGGCAAACAGCAGTGAACTACAAGGCCAGTGGCCAGGACACAGTGCAGGTGAGGAACATGAGAAGCTGCACAGGCAAGGGGCAAACAGCAGTGAACAGCAAGGCCAGTGGCCACTCCAAAGTGCAGGTGAGGTACATGAGAAGCTGCACAGGCAAGGGGCAAACAGCAGTGAACAGCAAGGCCAGTGGCCACTCCAAAGTGCAGGTGAGGTACATGAGAAGCTGCACAGGCAAGGGGCAAACAGCAGTGAACAGCAAGGCCAGTGGCCAGTCCAAAGTGCAGGTGAGGAACATGAGATCCTGCACAGTCAAGGGGCAAACAGCAGTGAACAGCAAGGCCAGTGGCCACTTCAAAGTGCAGGTGAGGTACATGAGAAGCTGCACAGGCAAGTCTAGGACATCAGTCGACAACAAGGCCAGTGACCAGTCCAAAGTGCAGGTGAGGAACATGAGAACCTGCACAGGCAAGGGGCAAACAGCAGTGAACAGCAAGGCCAGTGGCCAGTCCAAAGTGCAGGTGAGGAACATGAGATCCTGCACAGGCAAGGGGCAAACAGCAGTGAACAGCAAGGGAAGTGGCCACTTCACAGTGCAGGTGAGGTACATGAGAAGCTTCACAGGCAAGTCTAGGACATCAGTCGACAACAAGGCCAGTGACCAGTCCAAAGTGCAGGTGAGGAACATGAGAACCTGCACAGGCAAGGGGCAAACAGCAGTGAACAGCAAGGCCAGTGGCCAGTCCAAAGTGCAGGTGAGGAACATGAGATCCTGCACAGGCAAGGGGCAAACAGCAGTGAACAGCAAGGCCAGTGGCCACTTCAAAGTGCAGGTGAGGTACATGAGAAGCTGCACAGGCAAGTCTAGGACATCAGTCGACAACAAGGCCAGTGACCAGTCCAAAGTGCAGGTGAGGAACATGAGAACCTGCACAGGCAAGGGGCAAACAGCAGTGAACAGCAAGGCCAGTGGCCACTTCAAAGTGCAGGTGAGGTACATGAGAAGCTGCACAGGCAAGTCTAGGACATCAGTCGACAGCAAGGCCAGTGGCCAGTCCAAAGTGCAGGTGAGGTACATGAGAAGCTGCACAGGCAAGGGGCAAACAGCAGTGAACAGCAAGGCCAGTGGCCAGTCCAAAGTGCTGAGTGAGTACATGACATCCAGCACTGGGAATGTGTGGTACAGTACCCTGCCTTGGTCAGCAACACACTCGGCGTCAAAAATGGGCAGTCCATGGTACCACTGTGGGAGAGACATGTGTGTGAGGGTGACCAACACTCAGACTTGGCTGGCAGTATGACTGGGAGGTGGCTGTCTGTCGGGGCCAGTTGGGGTACTGGCTCGGGGAGAGAGAGGCCCAGCTGGGGTAGAGCCATCAGTGTTCTGGGAAGCTTGAGGGCTGCTACGTCCAGGTGTGGTAGAGCCAGCAGTGGTTTGGGGAGCCGGAGGGCTGCTAGGTCCAGGTGTGGTAGAGCCAGCAGTGGTTTGGGAAGCCGGAGGGCTGCTAGGACCAGGTGGAGGTGGACTCATGCTTGCACGAGACCCAGTGTGTGTGGGTGAAGTTGGAGGGGTGCCCTTCCGCTTCTTGGGGATCTGATATGGCTTCCCTGTCTTGGGATTAAGGCCAAGTGGGCTGTATACAACAGGCACACTGGTCACAAAAGCTGGATCAGCTGCAGATGCTGGTCCCCCCTCTGGGGATGTGCTGGATCCTTTGGGACGCTTGGCCCCGGAATGCTTCTGCCCCTGCATCACCTGTTTACCAGGTGTCCCCCCTACAGTGGCCTCCTTCCTGTGCTTCACAGGGCTCTGGATGGGAGTAGATGTTGTGGGTGAACTTGCCGTGGAGCCCTTCTTACGTGTACCCTTAGCAGGCACCTGTTTCTCACTGGGCACGGAAAATGTGTGCTTGTCTCTGCGAGACACTTTTGGGACCGGTGAGTCCTTGGCTGGGGATGCCTCTGAGGCATGTGAGCCTGAGGCCTGCTCCTTGCCATCCTTGCCCTGGGTGTGGCCTGAAGTGCTTTTGCCTCTGCGCTCTGGTGTGGGTTTACCTTTCTGTGGGGATGGTGTCTGTGGCCTAGACTGCTTTGGCTGCTGCTGCGTGTGCTGCGTGTGCTGTATCTGTCCCTTGATGTCTGGGGTGTGTGGTCACTATCATCAGATGCGGCCACTGGCAGGGTGGTGGGCCTAGGGACTGGAGCTGGACCATGGGTTTGGTCAAGTTGAATGGCTGCTGTCACTGCAGAGGCCAGAGACTGTACAGTCCGGTGTAGCCCAGCCACGTCGGAATGCACGCCCTCCATGAAAGCCACCACCTGTGCCAATTTTTTGTCATGGTCCAGGAATGCATTGAGGAGAGCTGACTGACCCACACACAGCTGGCGCAAAAGGTCTACAGACTCAGCACTGATGGCAGCAGGGGGGACAGGGGCAGGGGCAGCGGTGCCTGGGGTGAAGGACACCCTTCCCTTTTTTGTGGTGCGAACACGGGCAGCAACAGTGGGAGTAGCACGGAGGGTGTGCACTGAACGCTGTGTGGTGGAGGCAGAGTCCCCGTTACCCTCGGCAGAAAACATAGAAGCGTCACCGCCGTCGTCAGATGACGTAGAGGTCTGCGTCTCTGGCTGTGAGTCCTCTAGAAGACTACGGTCCCCCCTCCGATGCGCTGGTGACATCCGTGTCACTATGCTGGTGTGCAGCAGTTGTGCTTGATGCCTCACCACTGGTGTCCGTCCCCTGTCCTTCCGTGCCCATGTGAGATGCTGCATGAGAGAGAGATAGAGGTCAGATCAGTACATTAGCATCAAGTTTACAAATATCAGCAAGGGAAGCATCACTAATGATGAAAAATCATCCATGTTGGAGAACACCATGGGCAGTGACACTGTGCAACCTCAATCCAAACATCGAAATTACCGTGGCATCATGCAAACCTGGCATAATTCACCCATGTGATGGACACACTGCCAATTGGCCTGTTGGTGGCTTCAGCTAACCAGACACACATATCCCTCTGTGCACACCTATGGCCCTGAGTGGGTAAAAGATCCTACTCACAACATGTTGCCACTGTCACATCTTGAGCCAGCAGAAGTGTCCTACACAGAGACAGACTCCAACATATCCGCACACAATGGCCATGAGCACATGCCATCCACCATGTCGTAACTTGGGGCACAACTACAGTTGCACATTGTTGTTAGATGTGTAGTCAGCACAAATAGGTCCGCACACATTGATGATGGCACACTCATATCATGCACTCTGCTTGACCCTGACATGGGATGTCCGTGACGACACCAATGAAGATGTTACCAGAAGGCCACAACTACAAATGTGAACTCAAGGGCCATTACACCAATGACATGGGAAGGTACATGTAGAGGGAATGCATGACAACTGCACCCAACACCGCGGCCACTTACAGCCATTGCATCACACCAGCAACATCACAGCCCTGCACTGGCCCAGGCTTGGAGCTCATGCAGCCAAACAACACCCAAAGTCACACTCACAGAATACTCACCACCAGCTTGCTGCTGATGCCCCTTCAGACGTGCATCCAGTTCAGGCTGCGTCACAGCTAAAATGCGTGCCATTAGTGGTGTCATGCTGCGCAGCGCCAACCTGCCGGACCGAGGGATCAGCCCCAGTGTCATCTCGGCCACGTTCCTGCTCAGCCGGCAGATGTCATCCCACCTCTTGTGACAGTGGGAGCGCCGTCGGTTGGAGACACCCAGTGCACGCACCTTGCATGCAATGGCCCTCCACACGGCCTTGCGCTGGTTGACTTTGAGCTGCAGACATGGGAGACAAGAGGGTGCAATAATCAGTGTAACCTACCACCATTTCACAGTGCAGGAGCATGACACAGACTCATACCAACTTCTGCCCTAACTTCAGCAGAGACAACAAATCTGCGACATTCAAACATCATCATGTGTGAAAAACACATTAATGCATGCAGGTATGAGGGTGGATAAAGTACATGCCTATCTCAAAGCCATGCAGGATGCCAGCAGAGAGCAAAATGTGTATGCTGACCACATCTACTGCAAGTTTCTGGGAATACCAAGACATGCAGGACATTACTACATATGTCACTGTGAATACTCACTGTGCCCAACACTGCGCAGCCCTCAAAGCACTTGCCCTTAAATTGCCACACTGTGTCATGGATGTCACATTGAGGGACATGACCTCACAAACGCAAACCCTCATCACAAGGCCTGTCTTGTGCAATCTACATCTCTGTAATGGCTCATTGACGGAGAGTCAAGAGGAAACACAGGATTTGACACTGTGTACATCCAGTGTTGTGTCACTGTCTGATTGGGCAGTGAATGTGCAGGCCAGTTGGGGTCACACAGAGGTCCAACGTGGGGCATCTCATCTTTTACATGGAGGGACTATTTGGAAACACAAACAGTGCCAACACATGCGAGTATGTGCACACGCCGGTGGTGATGGAAGGGTCTGGGCACAAGAATGTTGGAATGTACAGTGTCATAGCTGATTGACCAACAAGAGTTTCACCCTGGGGGACTGAGGTCCTGAGCATAGTGCAGAACCAGAGATGAGGCACATATTGAGTCAGAAACAATGCCCTCACTACCCTCTGGACAACTACACTAGCTAAGGCCACAGATGGGCCTGTGAAGGACATCAGGGACACACAAAGACATTCAGACAGTAAATCACTGTCCTGACTCCTGAATTGAAAAGGTGCAGCCACACTGTAGGTCTGACAAGACATCACATTTCACTCAAAACTGGATGTGCAGGCAGGCAAACGTGTGGAATAGGCTGAACACACCTTCCCCCTGGAAACAGCATGCTAGGCAGTGCATGACCCACCACCACACTCTCACGCACATACTGCAGCAGATCAACTTCGTGTGTGCCCCACCTACACTCTCACTCACACCCTGAGATACTTACCACGACATTAGGTGCACCATATAGCCTTGGATACTGGGTGAGCACCTCGTCCACCAGGACCTCAAGTTCCTCGGGGGTGAAGGGAGTGGCACGGATCTTCTCAGTCCTCGCCATCACTGTGGGCATGAGACAGCAGCAGCAGCAGTTGGGGGTGACGGGTGTCAGGCAGCAGTCCCTGGAGGCAGCAGCAGGTGAGGGGTCTCAGGCAGCAGTCCCTGGAGGCAGCAGCAGGTGAGGGGTCTCATGCAGCAGTCCCTGGAGGCAGCAGCAGGTGAGGGGTCTCAGGCAGCAGTCCCTGGAGGCAGCAGCAGGTGAGGGGTCTCAGGCAGCAGTCCCTGGAGGCAGCAGCAGGTGAGGGGTCTCAGGCAGCAGTCCCTGGAGGCAGCAGCAGGTGAGGGGTCTCAGGCAGCAGGCTCTGTGAGCTGTGTTAATGTGTGGCTCCCTCACACACATATATAGCCCCCAGGGCTCGTGTCTGTGGTTCTAAGTTGCTGCAATTGGTGTTCCAGGTCTGCCTCATTCAAATACATCCAATGACCGCCTCCACGGTGGCGGAGCACGCCTACCGCGATTTTCAAACTTGCATCAGGCAACTGCGATTGCACTTCCCATTGGCTGGCAGGGCATGGTTCATGGCGGTGACACACCGCAGGGGACAGGCGTGCGGTTCCGCTGTGGTGCATCTTTCAAGTGCATCCAATGACCGGCCCCGCGGTGGCGGAGCACGCCTACCGTGATTTTCAAAGTTGCATCAGGCAACCGCGATTGCACTTCCCATTGGCTGGCAGGGCATGGTTCATGGCGGTGACACACCGCTGGTGGCATGCGGTAGCTACCGCGATTCCGGGCACATGCATTGCTATGAGTGACCGAGATCTGGGTGTCGGAGCATGCCAACCGCCATTAGACATGTGTATTTGCCTATCAATCCCGCTATGGTGTCTTGGGCCATGGCGGTGACACACCGCTGGTGGCATGCGGTAGCTACCGCGATTCCGGGCACATGCGTTGCTATGAGTGACCGGGATCTGGGTGTCGGAGCATGCCAACCGCCATTAGACATGTGTATTTGCCTATCAATCCCGCTATGGTGTCTTGGGCCATGGTGGTGACACACCGCTGGTGCCAGGCGGTAGCTACGGCGAGGGTGCAGCATGGCATTGTTGACTATGGGCGTGAGAGTGTTGACTGAGCACGTTTACGGCACCAATGGACACATCGTGCTGTGTCAATGTCATGGGTCATATCTGTACTTCGAACAGTGGTCACTTACAAAATATCAAGCCTAAATTTCATACCTAACACCAAATTCCACACTGAAAATACCAATGGGGCACATTACTCCTACACAATTTAATTTGTGAGCCCACATTGACACACATCTTCATATCTGACCCCAGAATTTGCCCCCAATTTCATATCTGACCCCAAATTCTACCCCCAATTTCATATCTGACCCCAGAATTTGCCCACAATTTCATATCTGACCCCAAATTTTACACACATGTCCATGTCTCACACAATATGTCACTATACAGTACATGATTGTACAAACATCTCAGCATTATTTTCATGACTCACCACATGTGTCACACTGTTGTCTGTTTGGTATCACCTGTTACTGCCTTCATGTAATGTAATTGTTCGCAGTAGCAAATCCTACAGTATATGTCCACATGGACATGTGTGTGCTCTACATACTCAAGGATGTTAATTTCATCACCGGCACACTTGGCATTCTGTACATCCTTATCATTTTTCACTTGTTTCCCTGCCTTTGGGTATGTTTTGTCTTCGTATCTGCCAAATGTCATCACCATTACTTGTGACATTGTGTCTGGTATGTGCTCATGTTGTTTGGCCTGTCATGTGATTTTGGTACATGTACATTTCCACAGTTGTGAGTGTGTTGCTAGTGGATTTGATGTGTGTGGTGGGTTACGTTGGTACACACCAGGGGCAGGTGCATTGACCTTGTCCACATGAGGAATGTTGGCTTGGTGAGGGACTGTAGGCAAATGTGGGGCTGGTGCTCACTGAATGTTAAGTTTGACATGGCATCTGTGACCAGTGGGAGGTGACCCACAATTGGCCTGGACAGTACAGCATTGCGTGTGGTTTCATGTGCAGTAAGTGTTTGCAGGTTTGGCAGGGTGCACAATTAGGACACGTGTGCAGTGATATTGGACTGACACGTGTGGATAAGCCTGCTATGGTGTGGTAGCCTTTTGGGGGCACAAGCTGGTCCTGCGCTGTGTGGGTGAACTGATGGTGCTGTTGACTGAAGCTAATGATGGCATCCAAGACAGGTGAGATATACCTTGATAGGGCTGGCTGTGGCACCCATCTGACTCAGACTTTTGTTGTTCTAATGGTATCAGAGGCCAACAAGTGATGCACAGCCAGCATCTTTGTCTGCAGAGGAATGTTGAGAGTCCGCTTTGTTGTCCCTGACAGGCTGGGTGGCATGTGGCTCAGGATGCTTTTGATAGTTGTCCTTTGGTACCTGTGTCGTGCGATGACATCCCCTGTTGTTATGTGCATGAGGCTGTTGTGTCTTCAGTATCTACTCAGTATGTCCATGCGCTGACCTTTTTGCCACATTGACAATCTGTGTGCCTGCTGATGGTATTGTGCAGTTGGGTTGTTGTGTCTTGATTCACGTCAAGACTGCATATGCATTTGCTGTTCATCATTAGTCATTGACTGACTTAGAATTGTGTGTAACAGCATGTATGGCATGTCTACTGATGACAGTGGATATTGGCACAGGCTTGTGAATATGTCTGTGAGTGTCTCTAGACTTGTGTGGATTAGTATTGGCTCACATTCCATGCTGAGTCCTTCAGAACTGGATAAATTGTGTAGTTCATGTGTCCCCTGTCATGTCTGCACAAGAATGTGTGGCACGTACAGCAGACATTTTGAAGACAGCGGTGTTTCTGTTTCACACATGTCCGGTATCATTTACTGTCCGTGCTGTTTGCACCAGATTCTGGAATGTGACTATCACCATTCACAGACACAGTTTCCATGTTTGTTGTTCTCACAGTGGTAATACTGAAGAACTGTAGTACAATGTGATCTCTATGTGTCACAACTATTGACTTGCACTGTATGGTGCATTGTGATGCCAGTCAATGTTTGCGCTGTGTGAATCAGAAGGTACAGAGTTGTGCACATCTCATGGTCTGTTGCAATGACGTGTCCCCTTTTATCTCACCTAGGAGGCAACCTAATGTGTATCGTCCTGTCACCCTGCTGGCTAACATAGAGGATGATGACGTGATACGCAGATTCTCTCTGGACCGCAAGAACATCCAAGACCTGTGTGCCATGTTGGATCCTCACCTGCGGGCTGGCAGGACATACCCAACAGCATTGACGACCACAACAAAGGTGATGGCGGCACTGCATTTCCTGGCTTGTGGGTCATTCCAGGAGACAGTGGGCATTGCAGGGGGGATGTCTCAGCCCACCTTCAGCATGGTGCTAAGAGATTTCCTGTTGGCCATGATGCGATACAAGGACCAATACATCAGTTTTCCAAGGCGTGCGGCTTTGGTGGATGTAAAGGCGGATTTTTATGCCCTTGGCCACATCCCAAATGTTGTAGGTGCAATTGACTGCACACATGTTGGCCTGGTTCCACCACAGGCACGGGAACACATCTATTGGAATCGCAAACATTTCCATTCCATCAATGTGCAGGTGGTGTGCCAGGCCGATATGATCATATCGCATGTATGTGCCAAGTTTCCGGGCTCTGCGCATGATTCATATATCCTGCACAACAGCATTGTGCCCCAGCTGATGGCCAATCTTCTTCCGGAGCGGGCATGGATTGTGGGTGAGTAGGCAGGGTCAAGTTGTGTGCTGTGTGTGCCATGCTGTCCTCTGCCACAGTAGTATTACTGAATCGTTATGTTTATTTCACACCTAGGTGATTCTGCATATCCAAACAGACCGTGGTTGCTGAGCCCACTACGCAATCCTAGGACACCGTCTGACGTCCGCTACAACAATGCCCATGGTAGAACACGTCGGGTGGTGGAGCGAACCTTTGGTCTCCTCAAATCGAGATTTCAGTGCCTGGACCGGACCGGAGGGGCACTCATGTACTCCCCCAAAAAGGTGTGTCAGATAGTGGTTGCATGCTGCATGTTGCACAACCTGGCCTTACGGAAACAAATCCCCCTGATCCTGGACGATGATGACCAGCCGAGGCCCCCACCTGCGAACCCACGAATGTCCAGTGACGAGGATAGTGGTGAGGAGGAAGGTGTCGACCAGCGTCAGCAGCTCATCAACCGCTACTTCACTTGAAGGTGGGTGACGATGTACAACTGGTCCATTGTCTGTTGATGTAGTTGTTTGGGTGGAGGTCTATGTGATCTTTGTGAGTGCATCCTGTTGTTGACTCAGTGCTGGCTGCCTATGTGTTGGATACAGGGTAGTTTGGCACAGCTACATAACCCTGGGCAAAGCACTACGCTACGCTTGCGTAGTTTGCGAAGTTTGCGCTACTTCGCACTACGCGAATTGCACGTAGCACAGTGCAAACACGCGTAGCGTAGTGCAGCGGTCATTTTTGGCTTGCTCGCGGTCCTCAACGTCAAGTTGGCGACCGCGAGCAAGCAAAATGACATCCCGGCGAGACTTTTTTCTCGTTCGCGATCAGCAACATCAAGTTGCCGATCGCGAGCGTGGAAAATAAACCTCCCAGCGAGATTCTCAATGCGGGGAGGTCAGGTTTCTCATTGCGAGTGATCGCGTATGCTCGCGACCGCTCGCGATGAGAAACTACCAGTCCGCGTTGAGAGCTGCCGCTCGAGTAAAAATCTACTCGAGCGGCAGTAAAGACAGCTTGCACTGTGCAAGATGCCGTTTTCAATGATTGCACAGTGCGGACAAGCATCCGGCACTGTGCAATCATCGCGAACAACGCACTACGCAGTTCGCGTAGTGCTACGCGTAGCTCGCGTAGTGCGAAGTGCACTTCGCGTAGCGCTACTTCGCGAACTACGCCCAGGGTTAATGTTGGTACAGTTGCACATTGTAATGTGTGCATGTTGTTGTACGTTGAGGACATGTGTTGTGTGATGGCTGTGATGCCACAACCTGACTAGTGACTTTTGTTCTGTTGTCTTTTGCTAGGTCCCTTCTGCCTCTCCTTGCCTACAGAGGTTCCATGCTACTGTGACATTGTAACCATGGTAAACATTGCACATACAGTGATAAAGATGGAGCAGACTCAAATCCATTGGTGCGTTATTGTTGTTTATTGTCAATGGGTATATGCGAGAGGTAAGTGGATATTTACATGAGTGTGAATGGTGAATCTAGGAGTTGGCAGTGATGGTAGATGAGACAATCAGGTAGGCACCACAGTGATGTGGCGACACAGTCCAACAGACGGATGCCATTTCCATGGCAGTGTGGGAAAGGACAGTGTTCAAAGTCAATGGCAGGGTGAAGAGTGTTGCCATCATGGCTGGCTCCTCGACTGGCGTTTGGCAGGTGCTTTGCCACGGGTGAGTCCCAAGTTTTTCTTTGGACGGCCCCTCCTTCTTTTGGCAGGGGGGGCATCGTCTGTTGGGCCAGTGGGGTCTGAGGAGTCACCCCTCCCCATGCCCGCAGGGGTGGATGATGAACTGTCATCCTGCCGGACAACGGGGGGAGGTGGAGGTGTGTGATGTAGCACTGGCCTATCCCTCAGTACCGCCACTAACTGGCCCATGAGGTCCACAATTTGTCCCATACGGTTGTCCATGGACCTCAGCAGACGTTGGAGCTCTAGGGCATCTTCGTGGGCCTTGCCCATTTGTGCCTGTGTTTGTTCATAGGCACCCATGACTCTGGTGATGTTAGCCAGGGCTTCGGTCACAGTGTCCGGTGTTGTTGGAGTCCCACTTGTCCTCCCACCTGCCCTGCTATCACTGGCCTGTTGCCTCACCACTCTGGCCACACGCCTGCCCTCCACAGTTGTTGGTGTGGGCTGGGCATCCTCTGTGGCTGGGCGGATGTTGCAGGCAAAGGTGGTAGTGGTGGTGGTGGTGGTGGCGGCACAGGTCGTTCCAGCAGGGGTCAGCGTTGTTGGTGTTGCTGATGCTGGGGGGGCAGTGGGGTCATGTGACCGGTTGCGCCCTGGCACACCAGTTGGGCCGGCTTGGAGCTCCTCGTCCAAAGAATCCAGGGACTCCGCATCCGAGTGTCCATGTTCCGAGGGAGGAGACTGGCTCTGCAAGTTGAGGTTGTTGTCCTCTGCATTCAGTTGTTGGTCACCTGTGGATCAGAGGGTACATGGTCATTGACTTACAGCCATATGGCTTGCTGTGTTTGATGTCTCTTATTTACATGTTATGCAACACACAGTTACTTATTTCATGGGTAGAATGTCTGCACAGTGTTGATTGTCATGACATGATGTGGAGGTACATACATCTTGTTCCATGTTGTGACAAGTCATTGGATGCCATGGCCAACTTGACACTCTTTGTATGGGACTGATGAGTTGTCATCTGACAACTGGTTGCCATGCAACTTGATGTGATGCATCGAAGATGATTACTCTTCCCGACAGATGTTACATATGCACATGTATTAGACATTGTCACATTGTTATCTCATGCATACCTTTGTAATGTTCTGTGCTTGTATTTATTTGCTCGACAGACCATGCGTTTTTATTGTTACTAGAGTCCTTCAAGCTCAGCAGCCATGGAATATGCACATGTCATTCTGTGCAGGGCATATTTGGTCCCTGATTTGCTTACACATGGGTTTAGTTGAGTCACAGTTCTGTTTCTTTCACAGTTACATATGCATCGCTGTCTGAGGGATGGGGCAGGGTGTGCCTGGTGGGAGTTGTAGTGCTGGCCTCCCTATTCCAAAGACACCTCCCTGTCAAGATGGCTACCTACCTGTTTGGTGAGGGTGAAGCACACAATTGCTGAGGCATGCTTCTGGGTGGGAGGGAGTGCTCCTTCATGCTGAGGGATGGGGCAGGGTGTGCCTGGTGGGAGTTGTAGTGCTGGCCTCCCTATTCCAAAGACACCTCCCTGTCAAGATGGCTACCTACCTGTTAGGTGAGGGTGAGGCACACAATGACTGCCACATGGTTGTGGGTGGGGGAGTAGTCCATCCTGCTGAGCTGTGGGCCAAGGGGGCCTGGTGGGAGTTGTAGTGCTGGCCTCCCTATTCCACAGACACCTCCCTGTTAAGATGGCTACCTACCTGTTAGGTGAGGGTGAAGCACACAATGACTGCCACATGGTTGTGGGTGGGGGGAGTAGTCCATCCTGCTGAGCTGTGGGCCAAGGGGGCCTGGTGGGAGTTGTAGTGCTGGCCTCCCTATTCCAAAGACACCTCCCTGTCAAGATGGCTACCTACCTGTTAGGTGAGGGTGAGGCACACAATGACTGCCACATGGTTGTGGGTGGGGGAGTAGTCCATCCTGCTGAGCTGTGGGCCAAGGGGGCCTGGTGGGAGTTGTAGTGCTGGCCTCCCTATTCCACAGACACCTCCCTGTCAAGATGGCTACCTACCTGTTAGGTGAGGGTGAAGCACACAATTGCTGAGGCATGCTTCTGGGTGGGAGGGAGTGCTCCTTCATGCTGAGGGATGGGGCAGGGTGTGCCTGGTGGGAGTTGTAGTGCTGGCCTCCCTATTCCACAGACACCTCCCTGTAAAGATTGCTACCTACCTGTTAGGTGAGGGTGAAGCACACAATGACTGCCACATGGTTGTGGGTGGGGGGAGTAGTCCATCCTGCTGAGCTGTGGACCAAGGGGGCATGGGGGGAGTTGTAGTGCTGGCCTCCCTATTCCACAGACACCTCCCTATCACGATGGCTACCTACCTGTTAGGTGAGGGTGAAGCACACAATGACTGCCACATGGTTGTGGGTGGGGGGAGTAGTCCAACCTGCTGAGCTGTGGGCCAAGGGGGCCTGGTGGGAGTTGTAGTGCTGGCCTCCCTATTCCAAAGACACCTCCCTGTCAAGATGGCTACCTACCTGTTAGGTGAGGGTGAGGCACACAATGACTGCCACATGGTTGTGGGTGGGGGGAGTAGTTCATCCTGCTGAGCTGTGGGCCAAGGGGGCCTGATGGGAGTTGTAGTGCTGGCCTCCCTATTCCACAGACACCTCCCTGTCAAGATGGCTACCTACCTGTTAGGTGAGGGTGCAGCACACAATTGCTGAGGCATGCTTCTGGGTGGGAGGGAATGCTCCTTCATGTTGAGGGATAGGGCAGGGTGTGCCTGGTGGGAGTTATAGTGCTGGCCTCCCTATTCCACAGACACCTCCCTGTCAAGATGGCTACCTACCTGTTAGGTGAGGGTGAAGCACACAATGACTGCCACATGGTTGTGGGTGGGGGGGGTAGTCCATCCTGCTGAGCTGTGGGCCAAGGGGGCCTGGTGGGAGTTGTAGTGCTGGCCTCCCTATTCCACAGACACCTCCCTGTCAAGATGGCTACCTACCTGTTAGGTGAGGGTGAAGCACACAATTGCTGAGGCATGCTTGTGGGTGGGAGGGAGTTCTCCTTCATGCTGAGGGATGGGGCAGGGTGTGCCTGGTGGGAGTTGTAGTGCTGGACTCCCTATTCCACAGACGCCTCCCTGTAAAGATGGCTACCTACCTGTTAGGTAAGGGTGAAGCACACAATGACTGCCACATGGTTGTGGGTGGGGGGAGTAGTCCATCCTGCTGAGCTGTGGGCCAAGGGGGCCTGGTGGGAGTTGTAGTGCTGTTTGCCTGGGCACATACAACACAGTAGATGTGGTCTACCTTTGTGATGTTTGAGGTGGTGTGGATGTAAAATGAGTGTGACCTGTGTGTGTTTTTGGGGTGCAGATGTGTGTACTTGTGCCTCAGGGATGTATCTTTGTAGTTGTTCAAGACAGTACATGGCAGTTTCATGGTATACATTAGTTGGTACTTACCAGCCTCCACTCCCCCGGGTATTCCTTCAAGACTCTCTGGATGCAGTATGGCAAGCACCTTCTCCTCCCACACAGTGAAGGGTTTTGGTGGGATGGGAGGGCCTCCACCAGTCGCCACAGCCAGCTCATGGTTCTTGGCCCTCCTCTTCTTGACGACACTCTTCAGGTCATGCCACCGCCTCATGATTTCATTCTTGTTGCGGGGCACATTCCCTACTGCATTGACCTTGCCCACTATCCTTTCCCACATGGTTGTTCTTGTGGCTAATGGTGTCTGTTGGACCATGTTGCCAAAGAGTTGTGGTTCTACTCTGATTATCTCATCTACCATTACTGTCAACTCAGTGCCAGTGAATTTTGGCATTTTGTGATGTGCCATGGTGTGTGCTGTGCTGATGTTTTGGGGTGTAGTTGTGAAGGTGGTGTAGGTGGTGTGTGTGTGTGTTGCTGTGCTGGTGAGATGTGTGGTGTTTTGCCTATCCAATGTGCTGCAGGGTTGTGTTCCTTCAGGGTTGGAGTAGTGCAAAGGAGTGTGGTCAGGGAACGGGCTGGTTTTATGCTCAGCTATGTGGGTGTGTCAAGATGGTGTAATGCAGTCAGGTGTGCTGTGTGGGTTGTCCTGTGATTTGTATATTTGACTTTGCCATGGGGGTGTGTCATTGGGATGTTTCAGGTTAATGGGGGGCAGGGCTAGTTGCTTGTCTGCATTTGCTGGCCTTATTGTTGTTTTTTTTACTTGGCCGCCATTTTTTTCGCGGAGCATCCGCAGCGATGGCTATGCTGCAGGGCTTCCGCCGTATCTCACATTCATTACTGTTAGCGACCGCTGTGGACGGAGATAGCGGAACGTACCGCTGTGGCATCGGGGATATCATAATCGCATTGGCGGTCACTCCGCGTATCTGGCGGCGGGTTGTTGTGTTTCCGCTACGCTACCGCCCATCGCGGTTGCATTTTTACTTTCTCTGCCCTCTTCGGGCGGTTTTTGGATGCCTCCTACCGCCGCAGACGGAATATGTTGGCGGTTGATCCTAATAGGGTCGGCGAGGTTTCCGCGGTACCTGCGGACGGTGATTTTCCGCTACCATGGCGGTCGGTTGTTTTTCCGTCCGCCATCGTAATGACCCTCTAATTTTCCACTAGATCAGTGTTTCCCAAACTGTGTGCCTCACTGGTGAGTCCTGAGCCGATTTTTGGTGGGTTACTAAAGTCCAAGCAATCATTAAAGTTGCCTTTAAATTCTTCATTTATCTTGGTACTTTTGTTGTGCTTCAAAAGACAGAGGTCAAATGTCAGACTATAGCAAATTGCTGCCTTTCTAACATACAGGATTTGTGTTTGTCCTCTCTCTTTACAGTCATAGAAAGAAAAGTAAAGTGATTTATGTGACAATCTTGTTGCATACAGGGAGTAGGATGTCATCTTTTTGTAACACAATTAAATAAATAATAAACATTCAGTAGTTTGGAAAGAAAAAGGAAGCACTTTTTGTAATTCTGAATTATGATAGAAACAAAGATTTTAATAGGATCAAAACAAATCAAGACATTTGCTGATTCACAAATGATAAATATTCACTGAAACCGGATGTCCACACATTATTTGTGTGCAATATAATTTTATCAGTTAAATAGTATGTCTGTGCAAATTTAGTGGCCATTTCAATGGAAAATGTGTTGTTACAGTGCAGTACCACACAATTCTTTAGTTACATTTAAAAACCACTTGCCTCATGTCCATTAAAGCTAGGTGGGTCATGAAAGTTTATCGTTCTAAAAATTGGGTCTTGGTTCTAAAAGGTTTGGGAAGCACTGCACTAGACAGAAATCCTGAATGAGTGAATCCAGTTCAAATATGCCTCTGCACAATTCCACTTTGTTATGTTCACAGGGAAAATATGTTTTCCAGTCATGAAACCTCCCACCTTTTACCATCAATAAATAAGGAGGAGCATTTTTAGCTTCAGTGCCTCCTCACAAAAAGTTGACAAGAAGGGCATGTTCTACAATATATTAAAGTGCTTAATGAATATAGAAAGCACAAATGCCACACAAATCATGTACTCTAACCAAACATAAATGAGCACCTGTAATGCTGTGT
Source organism: Calotriton arnoldi (assembly GCA_963921515.1). Taxonomy (NCBI): domain Eukaryota; kingdom Metazoa; phylum Chordata; class Amphibia; order Caudata; family Salamandridae; genus Calotriton; species Calotriton arnoldi. The sequence goes on from CAWUFW010005874.1 coordinate 1,229,448, forward strand.
AAAGCTTCATTAAACCTATTATGCTTTAATGAAGAAATGTTGTTGCAGTCTACTTTTGGGCAAACCAAACTGGTTAAAATGTGATTCACAGTTTGGCAAAATCCTGAACCTATTTGAAATTTTAGGTTCAAAATTTGGGTTATGGTTAGTAGTAGGTTAAAACATGCTCAAACTGCAGCAGCTTGTCAACAATTGTAGGGAAGCTACAGATAAAATTGGTGTGTTATTTCCTTTGATGTCGTTTAGACAGGTGGATGTGAGAAAGCTGGAAACTGGTCCATTTTTAATCTTTGGCATATGGTACTCTGTCCATCAGGGTAGCGGATTACGTTATGCCTGCTACTCTGACTGACTACCGTCTGCCAAAACAGTGTAAAAGGATGTATACTCAATGAATGTTTAATATCTTTTATTATTATTAATATTTTTAAAATTAATTATTAATTATGTTAATTATGGAAATTAATTTAAATAAAAAAGTTGAAGTGTTTTTTATTGGTGTGGTGTTATAGGGTAGAAATAAAATAAATACATTTAAGTTTTAAATAATTTGTTTGTTAATATTTGCTCCTTTTAAATAAATATTGTTTATAAATGTATTTATTAATTTATTTTATATATTTTTACCTTTTTGTTATATGTAATTAATATTATAATATGTGTTCTTTTTATATGTTTAATATATTTAATCTTATATTTTTAAAATATTGTTTATTTATTTGAAAGATTATTTAATTTTTTTCAATTGTTTTAATGTTATTAGTAATTTTTGTTTCTCTGCTATCCAACACTTTCCCTACTGTTGCACTCACTGGGTTGGGAATAGTAACCCCACCGTTATCCGTTATCCAGCACTTTCCCTACTGTTGCACTCATTGGAGTGGTGATAGTAATATTGACCCCTCCGCTATCCAGCACTTTCCCTACCGTTGCACTCATTGGAGTGGGAATAGTAATTTATACCCCTTTGCTATCCAGAACTTTCCCTACTGTTGCATTCACTGGAGTGGGAATAATAATTTTTACCCCTCCGCTATCCAACACTTTCCCTACTGTTGCACTCTTTGTAGTGGGAATAGTAATTTTTACCCCTTCGCTATCCAGCACTTTCCCTACTTTTGCAATCACTGGAGTGGGAATAGTAATTTTAACCCCTCCGCTAACTAACACTTTCCCTACTGTTGCACTCTTTGAAGTGGGAATAGTAATTTTTGCCCCTCCGCTATCCAACACTTTCCCTACTGTTGCACTCACTGGAGTGGGAATAGTAATTTTTACCCCTCTGCTATTCAACATTTTCCCTACTGTTGCACTCACTGGAGTTGGAATAGTAAATTTAATTCTTCCGCTATCCAACATTTACCCTATTTTTGCACTCACTGGAGTGGGAATACTACATTTTACCCCTCACTATCCAACACTTTCCCTACTGTTGCACTCTTTGGAGTGGGAATAGTAATTTTTACCCCTCCACTATCCAACACTGTCCCTACTGCTGCACTCACTGGAGTTGGAATAGTAAATTTGATTATTTTGCTATCCAACATTTTCCCTACTGTTGTATTTATTGTATTGCGAAATGTACGCTATCATTTTTTTAAATAGTATCATGTTTTAATTAATTATAGAATGTTTTTGTAATTTTAAATTATTGATATATGTATATATTTTAATTGTATATAATTTAAAAGTTTAAAAATTAAATAAAGATAATAGTTAATAAATTATTTTAAAGTAAATATATGCATATGTATAAATTATTATGTTTGTGTGTTTATATTTTTTTAAATTAAGCTTATTTTTATATTTAGTTAAAATGTATATTAATTTTATTTATTTTGTTAAATATAATATTAATATTTTATATATTTAATATATACTATTTTATTCTATTTATATTTTTAAATCAATATTTTTACATCTATATTTTTAACTTTGATATTCTTGATTCGACATTTTTGTACTTACCTGTTTAAGTATAGGGAGTCGATATTTTTCCATTCTATATATTTTTTCGATATTTTTTACATCGATGTTTTTAGCATCGATATTCTGTCAGTGAACCATACATCATCTCAGGGTATGTTCCTTGGACCAATGCTTTTTGTCTTTGCCTTTTTCTATGGTCACAGACTAACTGGTCATTATTTCTCTGTCTTGGACCCTACCTTGTCAGCCTGCCACCAAGAACGATCCTGTCACAGTGGAAAAATACAAACATTAACGATTCTGAAACTATATTTTTTGTAATACAAAAAGCATCTAATCAAATTAAGGGGCTGATGGACAAGGTACTACATTGCAAACACAGTATGCTGTCTGCCAAACTCTTGATCCGCCCGCCTCATTTAGAGGCAGGCGTTCTGTAAGGTTTCCTTTGGGGGAAGCCTAGTTGGCTCTGTTGACAGAAAGCTTACTCTGGTGGATCGACAGAGAAGGGTCGTCAGAGTAAAGCCATCACAGTGCTCATTCTATATAGAGCAAATCATGTGATTTTTTTTCTGTCACCGGCAGGAAAACCCTGGTGGTGAGTGACAGTAAAAAAACAGTTAAGGGGCCGATTCCGATCTCGGTCGGAGGCGCACCCAACACCATTCGGTCGGGAAAAAAGCCATGCGAAAGCCTGTTTCCCGACCGATCCGTACAGCACACCGAACAAGTAAGTACGATGCGCACAACAGCACAGAATCCGGCCGAGCCGTACTCACCCAAACCAGGTCCTGTTCCCCGACCGAGGCGAATCCGGGAAACGCTGAATCGAGTCGCACGGAAGGGAAAATGCAGCTCCGTCCGGCCGAACGAGTACGATGCGCTTTCCGTACGCGCCGAACCCGTCGCTACGCACGGCACGTCAAAGCATCCGGGAGAGGCGCACATAAGCTCCGATTCGCGCCACAACACGATCCACGGCTCCAAGACGAACACGCCAGCGACGAGGACGACGCTGGCGTGTATACATACACGAACCAACCATGAATCCCTTCGTCCCGATCATACCAATATTCTACATTTACTACCGGAACAGGCACGGACGCGTACGGTGCAGAAGGTAAGCCAGACACCAACCACAAAACACATACAACACGTACACGACACATCACACACACACAGAGGGATGCAGAATATACTTACACCAGCAACAGCAGCACCATAGGGGCGGGATGCCCATCACCAATGCCACATATGCACACAGGAGCCTGAATGTGCACCACCACCCCTACCCAGGGGGGGCAGGATGCCTACCACTACTACCACCCTCACCCAGGGGGGGCTGGATGCCTACCACCACCCTTAGCCAGGGGGGGCTGGATGCCTACCACTACTACCACCCTTACCCAGGGGGGGTAGGATGCCTACCACTACTACCACCCTTAGCCAGGGGGGGCTGGATGCCTACCACTACTACCACCCTTAGCCAGGGGGCTGGATGCCTACCACTACTACCACCCTCACCCAGGGGGCTGGATGCCTACCACCACCCTTAGCCAGGGGGGCTGGATGCCTACCACTACTACCACCCTCACCCAGGGGGGATGGATGCCTACCACTACTACCACCCTTAGCCAGGGGGCTGGATGCCTACCACCACCCTTAGCCAGGAGGGCTGGATGCCTACCACTACTACCACCCTCACCCAGGGGGGCTGGATGCCTACCACTACTACCACCCTTAGCCAGGGGGCTGGATGCCTCCCACTACTACCACCCTTAGCCAGGGGGGCTGGATGCCTACCACTACAACCACCCTCACCCAGGGGTGCTGGATGCCTACCACTACTACCACCCTTAGCCAGGGGGGCTGGATGCCTACCACCACCCTTAGCCAGGGGGGCTGGATGCCTACCACTACTACCACCCTCACCCAGGGGGCTGGATGCCTACCACCACCCTTAGCCAGGGGGGCTGGATGCCTACCACTACTACCACCCCCACTCATAGGATGGACAATGCATGACACAACCAGCACACCACAACCTAGGGAATGCAAGAAGAAGACATCCCCCCAACACCATGACAAGCGTGTGTAGACTGTGTCAAATGCCTACAACACTGTACATGACTTTGAACATACAATGTGACCCCCTAGCACATGTGCCACACATATATGTGTGTGGCACCCACAATGCAAGCAGGCCATGACCATTGTGGCAATGGGGTCCAAACCCCCATCATCACAGTGACCAAAATGCAAGTGTGGGGTCCATAGCTGAAGCACACTTTGAACATTGTGGCAATGGGGTCCAAACCCCCATCATCACAGTGACCAAAAGGTAAGTGTGGGGTCCATAGCTGAAGCACACTTTGAGCATTGTGGCAATGGGTTCCAAACCCCCATCATCACAGTGACCAAAATGTAAGTGTGGGGTCCATAGCTGAAGCACACTTTGAACATTGTGGCAATGGGGTCCAAACCCCCATCATCACAGTGACCAAAAGGTAAGTGTGGGGTCCATAGCTGAAGCACATTTTGAACATTGTGGCAATGGGGTCCAAACCCCCATCATCACAGTGACCAAAATGTAAGTGTGGGGTCCATAGCTGAAGCACATTTCGAACATTGTGGCAATGGGGTCCAAACCCCCATCATCACAGTGACCAAAAGGTAAGTGTGGGGTGCATAGCTGAAGCACACTTTGAGCATTGTGGCAATGGGCTCCAAACCCTCATCATCACAGTGACCAAAATGTAAGTGTGGGGTCCATAGCTGAAGCACATTTTGAACATTGTGGCAATGGGGTCCAAACCCCCATCATCACAGTGACCAAAAGGTAAGTGTGGGGTCCATAGCTGAAGCACACTTTGAGCATTGTGGCAATGGGTTCCAAACCCCCATCATCACAGTGACCAAAAGGTAAGTGTGGGGTCCATAGCTGAAGCACATTTTGAACATTGTGGCAATGGATTCCAAACCCCCATCATCACAGTGACCAAAATGTAAGTGTGGGGTCCATAGCTGAAGCACACTTTGAACATTGTGGCAATGGGGTCCAAACCCCCATCATCACAGTGACCAAAAGGTAAGTGTGGGGTCCATAGCTGAAGCACATTTTGAACATTGTGGCAATGGGTTCCAAACCCCCATCATCACAGTGACCAAAATGTAAGTGTGGGGTCCATAGCTGAAGCACATATCGAACATTGTGGCAATGGGGTCCAAACCCCCATCATCACAGTGACCAAAATGTAAGTGTGGGGTCCATAGCTGAAGCACACTTTGAACATTGTGGCAATGGGGTCCAAACCCCCATCATCACAGTGACCAAAAGGTAAGTGTTGACAAAGAAAGAGGTGCAACTGCCAAACTGCATGGATGATTCCTGGTCACAGAACAACAAACACATCAGTGGCAAAGTAGTGTATGTGTCCCATTGCAACATAAATTGGGGGAGCCAAATACTGCAGTGCAAATAAGACATACCTTTGGCCATGTGCAGACAAACAACACCCATGGGGGCTGACACCGTCAACATTCATCAATGACACAATGACAGAAGTGACCATCAGTATGCAGACCCACATATTTGCACCAATGGGCAATATGCAGATACCCTGTGGAGACTGCAGATGTGAGGTGAACAGATACCATACCATGGCAGCAATGGGACACACAAACCATGATCATTGTGCTGACCGATGACCTAGGAGTCCCAGGGACAGCAGGGAAACCCACCAAACTACATACAGCCAATGGCACACCCAAGATATGCCAATGCAGTGGTGCAGATGCACAAACACAAACAGGCAGACCCACACTGCACATCATACACAACAGGTGAGGGGGGGTGCCAGTGTCCCCAGGCAACCACACAACACATGAGGAGACCTGAATACCAATCATACAGATGTGCATACAGTGCCACACAAAGGTAACTCATGGATCCAAATCCCCTATGTGGGCAAGCAGGCATTGTCAGATGAGAGGGAGCACAAATCACACATGTCACACAAGCACGTAGGGACAGCAACTGACACAGCAAGACACAGACACACCACAGCACCACCCCCAGGGCCCCCACAATGTGGTGACCCTGGGCTGCATTACAATCCCACTGTGATGACAAAGCTAAATGTGGTTCACACTGTGAACCACAGTCATGTGTCCTGAGCAACTAACTACCATCACACCTACACAAGCACAAATCAAACAGCATGGCCAGTAAGCCAAGGCCAACATGGAGGCAGGGGCCTAGCCGGGCAACAACTCTCATCTGCACACACTCAACACCACACCCCTCGACCTCCAACAATGTGCAGCAGTGAAGCACACATGCACTGGTGACATTGCACATGCACCCATGACTATTCCAGGGTGGTGGGTGGGAACCAAGGTGCAGAAACACATCACACATGGACACTCAACAAGACTCCTGAATGTCTGACACACTGCACACTACGCTGTACATGGACATGACGGCAATACCACACCAACCAATGGGATCCCAGCCACAGTCACACACCAATGAAGAAGCCAAGGTCACCCACAAAGAACACACATAGACAACAACCAACATTGCAGCCCGGACCCTGAGGAGTGCCAGCAGTCACACACACAACGTGTCACAATCACTGAAAGATAACACAAACTGGAAATCACATGACAGGGGCAAACAACAAGTGCCAAGGGGAAACCTGACTGTGACCCATCTGCGTCTGCACACAAACTCAGCCCTGACAGCAAACACACCTATGGGTGACACCCTGATGACCAGTAATGTGCCATGCACCCACATCACAGAGAACCCAGGGAGAAGACTTTGGGGGAACATAGCTCAACTCAGCTAGCATCACAAACAGGTACAACACTAGGGATCACAGCATGCACAGCTAAACGGAAGTGAACACACAGCCATGCACATACAACACACACCTTGGGCACAGGCAATGTCACAGGAGTACACACTGCCATGAGGGGACTCCACTCCTGTGTGAGGAAAGCTGTGCCATATGTTGCCTCAGTAGGGCCCCATCATGTCAGCTGAGCACTTGGTCACACAATCAACAATTAGCACCAAATGAGGGCTCCCGTAACATCAGCCTGGTCATGGAAGTGCCAACGGAATCATCAGCACAGATCCAACACACTTGTATAGCAATGTTGCACTGACAACACAGATGAGTCCTTCCCCATTGATGCCCAAACCTGCATGTCCACTGGAGATGGCCACACGGTCAGGGAAGTAGACGAATTGAACAATGGCAGGCACAACAGATGTGCAGGGGTGGAAGCCACAGATGTGAAATAGCCAATCTAAGTAGGAAATCCCATTGCCAAATACTGAACACATGACACCCTCAGATGCTGCTATGGATGACATGGATACACCACAGGATAGGACACATTCCCCCTGGACCACATGGGTTCCTGCACAGTAACACTTCATTATCATGAGACCAAATATCACCATCACTGCAGCAAGGGCATGGTTAGCATCATCAACATCATGTACATCAGAAGCAAAAGCACTAGAGAACAGAAAGTTGCTTTATTCAGCATATGTGGCATTAAAAGTAGAAGTCCGGTAGACCATAAACAAAGGCCAATGGCCAGTCCATCAACAAAGTCACAAGTGGGTGACAGTGGCAGATGCCACCCTACACATGCCTGCACAAAACCAGGGACAATCCACTAGGAGGGGCAACCGGGGGGTAGGCCAGGCACCGCAGGGACAGGATCAGGGCTCACCAGGAGGCAGCAGGGAAGGGGTGGTGGGTGCTGGAGAGCCACTGACAACTGCAGTGGAGGTGTCTGACATGGTGTGTGCCGGCACAACTGGGGGCATGGCTCAGATGTTGTGGGTGCCGGCACGACTGCAGTGGACCCTGCAGATGGAGTGGACAGGTCCGCCACTGCAGTGCCCAAGTCAGACAGGGTGGTAGTGGACTCCACTGCAGTGCCTACCACGAGGGGAGGAGAATGGGGAACAGGCAAGGTGGGCTGGACAGAGGGGAGGACACCCTCACCACATCAGTGGCACAGACAAGCGCAGCGGGGGTGTGGTGCCGGGAGAGCAAGTGGCAGGGGGAGAAGGCCGGAGCCTCTTGGGGATGGTATATCTGTGGGTGGGGGAACCTGGGGCAGGGTGTGGTGGGGGCACCTGTGGAGTGGGGGCCTGAGGGATGGAGGAAGGAGACCTGGTGCTTGAGCTGCAGGGCGGCGGCGGGGTCTTGCTCTTACCACTCCGGGGGACTTGCGGGTGGGGGCCTCAGTCTGTCTGCACCTGGGGGAGGGTGTCCGGGGGCGAGGGGCACTCTGCTCCGTGTGGGGGGCTTCCTCTTCCCCCTGGATGATGGAGCAGCTGGATCGGAGGGGAAGAGGCCGAGGTCACTGAGGAAGAGGCGCTGGGTCTTTGGGGTTGCAGGTGAGGCAAGGGAGGGTGCTTTGGAGGGAGAGGCAACTGAGGACTGTGCAGTGCCCGTGGATGCGTGTGTGTGTACCAGGGCCCCATCCCCTGTGAGTCTGGTTTCAGTCCCCTGACTGCGTGCGTGTGCGTTTTGTTTGTGGCGTGTGTGTCTGTGTGCTGGACGTGTGTGTGCTGGTGTGTGCCTGTGCCGGTGTGTGTGTGCTTGGACGGGTAAGGTGCTGGGGAGTGTGGATGGAGCAGAGGCAGGAGGGGTGAGGGACTGTCTGAGGAGGGACACTGCTGCCGTCAGGGAGGAGTCCATGGACCTATTGCCCCTCTGTAGGTCAGACATGCCCGATGAGATGCCCTCCATGAACGACACCAGCTGAGTCAACAGTGCGGTGTGCGCATGGAGGACACTCAGCATGGCTGTCTGCCCTACATGGAGCTGGCGAAGGAGGTCCACAGACTCCTCACTCAGGGCAGCAGGGGACACAGGGGCAGGGGGTGCGGTGCCTGGCCCAAAGGAGACACGCTCCCGAACATGGGAGCCTCCACGGACCTGGGGAATGGGAGCCGATGGGAGGGCGGTGGTGGTGCTGGTGGTGGCGGGGACAGAAACACTAGCTGGGGTGTGGTGGCTGCTGGCACCCGTCTCCACAAGGGAGTCATCCTCCGAGTTGCTCTGGTCCTCAGCTGAGGTGGATGGTGCTGAGGACTCCTCGGTGTGGCTCCCCTCACCCTCCGTGCCACTGGGTCCCTCCGACCACTCCTCGGCTGCTGACCCAGTCTGGCTCTCTGGCTCCTCCTGGTCCGTGGAGCTGTCCCCTTCCGTGGCCGTGGATGTATCTGCAAACAATGGGGAAACAGACAGACATCAGTCACCTGCACCAAACGCACACACCACTGTGAGCACAGCACATTACAGAGCAAGCCCTGGCATCATTAGTTGTACATTGCTAAAAGTGCCCTAACTGAACAGGAGAAGCCAATTGTCAGTCTGATGCCAAGCATGGCACTCACATCCCACATGGCCTTGCACCCATCTGTCTGGTGTCTGTTGGATTGCAACACCCCAGTGTGGACACATGCACCAAGTACACAGTAGTTGGACAGTGCAGAGGACACGGTGTGGCATGTGGACATGCACACATCACAGCTCTTGCCACTGAGTCAGTACAGGTTTCCGGATGAAAGGGATGCCCAGAGTCAAACAGGAAATGCATGTGATGCATACCAGTGACAGACACCATGATGCACCCATGTCCTGATAGCCATCGCCACAATGGTGTGCATGTAGCACATGTCACTCCCCTGCAGGACCACCAATAAGTTGACACATGCCATGGCAGAGGCATGACTGCTAAGTCATACATCACTGTCTCAGTGATGTATGACTTGGCAGCCAGACAACAACACTATGCACTGTGTCACAATAGTAGGTCATGGGGAATGCAAGTCCTGGAGCTGCACAAGTGCACATGTACATCCCCCACACAACACATCATCTTAACCCTCATCTGTCCAGGTCATACCTATTGGACATATGGGAGACCTGTGACACTACCCTCTGAACCTGAGCCCCTCACAATTTGCTGTGAATGGGGAACAGCTGCCTGAACTTCACATTCGCATACCCCAGTCTGCACGGGCAGCTGATCAAACACCTATGTGACACACAAGTATCGTCTCCTATGGTCACATCTCCAGGGACATGCTGAGCCCCTACCAAGAAACACCCCAGCAGTCCTGGCAACTAATCCACAGCACACTGACACAGAGGCAGACACCTGAGGGGTCAAATCACTGTGCACAATGTGTCAGCTGATACACGGGAGTGGGAGTACAGAGTGCATTGCATGGCCTGGAGTAGGCATGACTGTCCTGCTCCACATGAATGAGGGATGTGCCCTGGACAGTGGATAGCTGGCTATGTATGTGTGACACACGTAATCTGCACACTCCTGGGGCCCAAACATTGTTCCCACCCGCTGCATGGGCGTGTGCCACATACCCCAGGCACATGTGGTGGCTCAGCTCAGCAAGTGGACCGCATATCAAAGCAACACGCAGATTACATGTCCGAACACAGGCGTTGTGTGAACAATGGACCCACCCATGATGCCCACAACAGAGTTAGGGAAACAGATGCTGTCCCCCACCTTTAGTGAAGCAAACTGCAAGGACACAGTCCCAAGTGACACAATTCCCTGAATGTAAGGGCCACACCTGGGTATCAGATGAGCAGTGGGCAGTGCACAATAGAGGGACATGGCTCCTGGACAACATGACTGCTGCACTGTGGCAGTTGAACCAGGCCAGAGGAGGGCACAAAGCATGTAATACAGAGTTCACAGTGCAGTCTTTGACTCACCCCCTCCTTGCTGCTGTCTGGCCTTCAGCTGCCCATCCAGGTCTGGAAACACCACCGCCAGGATCTGGAGCATGTGGGGGTCAGGGTCCGTGTTCCGCCCCTCCTGCGAGGAGGCGACAGCTTCAGCTGGACCCGTGCAATCCTCCGGGTCCAGCCCGAAGGTCCTGCCACCTCTTCTGGCAGTTGCGGATCCGGCGCTTGTAGACCCCCACGGACCGGACGGCCCGGACGATGTCCTTCCAGATCTCCTGCTTCCGATGGGCATTAACCTGTCAGGATGACAAAGTGAAAAGGCCATTACTACACATGCAACATATCCGTGCATGACACAGTTGTATATACATGTCTCAATCACAGGGGCACATGATGTACACAGGCAGTGCAAAGCTGCCCATGGACAGTTTGCCAGACGTCACTACATGGTATCATTGCATGGGAAGTAAAACCTTGTTCAAATGCACTGTCACTGCACCATACCTGTCCAGTGCATGTCACTACACACTATGGGGGTGACAACTACTCAGTAAGCCTGCTAGCCAGTGGCGTGCAGACTTTCAGCCTTGCTAGTCAGACAATATGCACATTCAGAAAGGCAGTGCACAGAACACTCACCTGCTCCCCTGGTGTCCCATACAGCTTGCTGTACTGTGGAAGTAGGTTGTCCAGCAGGGCCTGGTTCTCTTCAAGGCTGAAGGCTGGGGCTCTCTCCACAGTACGTGCCATTGCAGGGTCCAGAGGGGCAGAGACAGCAGCAGTGCAGTGGCAGATGTCGTCCTGGAGCATGTAGTGCAGGCAAGTGAGCTCTCAGGGGAACAGCCAGCAATATATATGTGCTGGAGAGGCAGATACTGTCCCTTGTGTCCAAAGTGATAGGTCCAAGTCGTTTGCATCTTCTGAATCTGGCCAATCCATGGAATAGCAGCACCAAAACACGCCCACAGCATCCTTCAAATCTTCAACTTCATGACATACATGATTTTGCAACATTGTTGTGGGTGACCAACTGATTTTCCAGCAACCGACTCGTTCGAAATTCGAAAACGCGTCCGTTGCCAGGCAAGCCCATTGTCAATGGGTGCGCACCGATCGGTCCATTGCGGTACAACACGTACAGGGGTACAACGCGTAACCGCACACATTGAATGCAATGGGCCGGCCGGGGCACCGATCGGTCCATTGCAGTTCAACGCGTACAGGGGTACAACGCGTACCCGCACACATTGAATGCAATGGGCGGCCGGGGCACCGATCGGTCCATTGCAGTTCAACGCGTACAGGGGTACTAACGCGTACCCGCACATTGAATGCAATGGGCCGGCCGGGGGCACCGATCGGTCCATTGCAGTACAACGCGTACAGGGGTACAACGGCGTACCGCGCACATTGAATGCAATGTGCCGGCCGGGGCACCGTTCGGTCCATTGCAGTACAACGGCGTACAGGGGTACAACGCGTACCCGCACACATTGAATGCAATGGGCCGGCCGGGGGCACCGATCGGCCCATTGCAGTACAACGCGTACAGGGGTACAATGCGTACAGGGGTACAACGCGTACCCGCACACATTGAATGCAATGGGCCGGCCGGGGGCACCGATCGGTCCATTGCAGTACAACGCATCACTGTACATGTGACTGGCATATGTCAGCATGCCTGTCTCAGATGGACATATGCCAGCCACAGATAGCTCCCAGGGAGTGAGGGGCACACCTACATCACAACAGCCTGTCCAAACTTTATCATAAGGCATGTAAGGCTGCATTTCCTATTGTGTGTATGTTGGTGTACATGTTGTCCTGTGGGTGTCACCTGTGGGCAGCCACCCCCAGGCTGTGCACGTGTTCATGGGGACAGGATCCTGGGTGTTACGTGTACATGACCACTGTGATGTGCAACTGTTCATATCTGTGCATGTGCCATGGTCACATTTCACGGTGGTGTATGTGTATGTCATGTCACATACCCCGTGAGTCCCATGTGGGACGGTATGTTTGAGCCAGGGTGTCCCAGTGGCACAATAGTGATGGTCCTCCACAGCCTTTGTGCATGTAGTGTTTACAATGTCTCTGATTTCATGTGCACAATGGGAGACAGTCTCCACATCCAGGTTGTGTGTGCATGGACTTTGATGTTGTGCGTGTGTGTGTCACAGACGTCCATGTCAGTCCTGCCGTGGCAAGTGGGGCCACTACCTGTGGGGGTCATGGTTGTTTTGCTGTGGTGTAGACATGATACTCCATGTAATGCCAGTGTCCATGTGGCAATACAGGGTCCCTGGGAATGTACCTGTCGTTGAGCTGTGGTGCCTGGGGCACATCTGTCCTCACATGTCACTGTGGGGGGTTATTGTGACACGGCAGCAGGAGATGGGAACTGTGACACGGCCTCATGATATCCAATGGGCCAACCTGGGACTAATTGATGCCACCTGTTGGACCGTGTTGACAGATGTTGGCCATGTATGTACCATACATGTCCTTCCGGAACTGCACACTTCATGTAGTTGTGCCTCATAATGATGTATGTTGGGATATTGAGTGTGTTCAATGCCACATATGTGGGGTGACTGACAATCTTGCTTACTTCTCCTCTGCACTGCAGGGCTCCTGCTGTCCATCGACCATTCCCAGACCTGGCAACGATGGTGGAACGGGACAGCATCCAACGGTACCGCTTCACCAGGCAGCTGATTGAGGATTTGGCAGTGCAGTTGTCCCCACATTTGCAGCCTGGCCGGCCGTATCCTACAGCGCTGACCCCCAAGGTGAAGGTGATGGCAGCCCTACACTTCTTTGCCACCGGTACCTTCCAACATACTGTGGCGACTGCTGGTGGGATGTCACAGACCATGTTGAGCCGTGTGCTCCGCGATGTTTTGGCGGCAATGTTGCTATTCCTGAACCGGTACATCTATTTCCCTAGACTGCGACGACTCACTGACGTGAAGAGTGACTTTTATGCCCTGGGGAGGATGCCGCATGTCATTGGCTCCATTGATGGGACACATGTGGCTTTGGTACCACCACAGGCCCAGGAGCAGGCCTACAGGAACCGCAAGCACTACCACTCGGTCAATGCACTGGTGGTGTGTCTTGCAGACATGACCATCACACACGTGTGTGCCCGTTTTCCTGGTTCAGCACACGATGCCTTTGTGATGAGGAGTAGTCGCATCCCCAGGATGATGGCACAGATGCAGAACCAGCGTGCCTGGCTTGTCGGTGTGTCCTGACTTTGTGCCATTATGTGTGATCTGATCTGTAGTATTCCGCCCACTTTTCCAAGTCAGCTAATGTGCACTTGTCTGTCCGTAGGTGACTCGGGATACCCCAACATGCCGTGGTTGCTGACACCCCTCAGGAACCCTGTGACACCAGCCCAGATGCGCTACAATGAGGCACATGGTCGGACCAGGAGAGTGATTGAGCGGACATTTGGTCTCCTGAAGAGCCGCTTCCGCTGCCTGGACAAGACCGGAGGGTCCCTCCCATATGCCCCTGCGAAAGTGTGCAAGATTATCATCGTCTGCTGCATGCTCCACAACATGGCAGTGCAGAAGGAGTTGCCTCTCATCCAGGATGACAATGACCAACATCTGCCACCTGTGGAGGATCCTGGCCTGGACCACGATGCCAGTGACGATGATGATGATGATGATGATGGTGATGTCCGCACACAGCTCATCACCAACTTCTTTAGCTGAATGTGAGTATCCTGAGGTGTCATGTCAATGATGTGAGTTGGCATGATGTGTAGGTGGTGCTCTGGTGCTGTTGGAGTGTGTCCATTGGCTACTTGACTGGATGTGTGTTGCGATGTGTGCTTACAGGTGGGCTGTACTCCCCAACAGTGTTGACATGCTAACTTGGTTCTGGGTGGGTATCTTGTAACATGTATTGTGCATGAGTTTTGCTGTTCTGTCCTGTACTCCATTGCTTTTGACTGTGTGTCATTTCTGTCCTTTACAGGGTACTTTCAGATTCGTTTGGTCAACTGTGTCCACTGACGACGTGATTGCACTTCCAGGCTGGTAGCTGTTGTGTCCCTACAGGTGATGTGCGCCACACCCATGGACTTCCTTCCGTCTACAGTTGTTGACTGTGTGCCCGCTGCCAGGTGGGATTACCTTGCATCTGTAGTGGTTACGACATGTTGCAACTGTGTAATAAACCTGTGCTTCACTTTGTGATGTGCGTTGTCTGTGGTCACACATTTGACTGCCATTTGCTTACTGCACCTGTGGGCTACTTGACTACAACTGGGAATGGGTGTGGTGTCTGTGCATTGCACCGTCTTCCCTGGCAACATCAGTGTAGGCAATGAGTCAGATGGCCTAGGTGTGTATGTGTTGTGTAGCCCTGGTGGTGTGTCTCCCTCATATGTGTCACGTTGCCTTTACTCACATGCCCGTGTTGTCCTTGCTGTTGCAGTTCGCATACACAGTGTAATTTTGCAGTTCATCATCCCCATAACAGCACCCACGTTGGAATCACAACAGAGGCAAGTATGGTGTATTAGTGTGTTTATTGTGATACATTTGTGTGAATAGTGCATAGGATGGGTAGTGCTGTACATAAATCTTGCAATCCGAAGTTCCTAGGTGAATTGAAAGTCCTGGTAGACAGAATCCCCAGTATCGGGGCCACAGTTGTCTGACACATTGGTCCAACTTGTACTCCCCATGCAATGTGTGGGAGTAGTGTTGCCGTCAACAGGGTGAACAGTCTGTGCACAAAGGCGAACATCCAGAACAGGTTCAGGCTTCCTGGGAGTTGCGCTTGGCCATCGGCCTCTCACTTGCCCCTCCTCGGACGACCCCTCTTCTTGGGGGGCCCCTCAAGTACAGGCTACTGCGGTGCAGGGGACTCTCCGCCAGAGTCATCCTCCCTCCCTGTGGCAGTTGCAGTTTGTTCGGCACCAGATGTTGTTGGCACACAGGGAGGTGTGGACTGGTTGCTGTTCATCTGGCGGAGGCATTGTAAAATGTCCCTGTGCACCGCCGTCATCTCATGCAGTGCATCCCACTTGGACTCCACGCGGGACATGTGTGAGTCCACGCGGGACATGTGTGACTCCACGTGGGACATGTGGGAGTCCAAGCGGGCATGATGGGCAGCCTGCTGCTGTTTCATGTCTCTGAGGAGCCCCACTACCTGGCTGAGGTCTCCGGTGCTGGACTGGTACGCATCAGCTATGCGTACCAGTTGTGGGTCATCATGCACACCAGCAACGTCTGCAAGCAGCGACCTCTGTCTCCCACCCCTCCCACCACCCCTGCTGACATGTGCAGTGTGTGCAGTGGCACGCACAGATAACCCTGGTCCACCTTGGGGGTTGGTGGTGGTGGTGGTGTCCATGGCCCCAGGTTGGTCCAGGGTCCCTGTGCTGGTGTTGCTCCTTGTTCTGTCCATGTCGGCAGGGATGGTATTTGTGGTGACAGTCGTTGGAGGGGTGGGTGCAGGGGGTGCAGCTGGTGGTCCTGCTGGTGCTGCAGCTGGTGGTCCTGCTGGTGCTGCATGTAGACTTGCACCGGATGTGCCAGGTTGGTCTTCATCGTCCGAGGAGGACAGAGGCTGTACGACGCCAGTGAGCTCCGCATCCTCTTGAGCCTGGGACTGGGACTCCTCAGCGTCTGCTGCTGTGTCCCCATCATCACCTGTTTTTGGGAGACACAAACAATGTATGTTATGTTTCTGCAGGCATCAATGGTTGACACACATGACAGTTGTGACTGTGCCTCTGGGTGCGGGCCTGTACATTGCATTGTCCTAAGTCGTCACAGTCAGGGGTTGATATTGGTGTGGCACATTGTCCTGCATTATTTGGGCATTTCTATGTATTTTTTGGGGTGTGAACATGGTCTGCATTGGTTGTGTTTGGTTGACAGCCGGCCCTCCTTCCCACCCACCCAGCCAGTCAGTTATCCCACCATGGAACGTGCTTGCGTTGCAGGGAGTGGAAGTTGTCTCTCAGGATGTCAGTCAGTGGTGTCCTGCTGTTTGTTGGTGCACAGTTCCCAGCAGGGCCTTGTGCTCCCCACAGCAGTAGCCAGTGTCAGCTATCTTGTGAGTCCTTCTCCACTCCCTGTGATGTGAGCATGGTTCAGGGTGGTGTTGATGGGACAGTTGTGGGGGTGAGCTATGTCTGCGACTACGACTCCCATCATGCTATTGCCTCCACCCCCCTTCCCAGCATGCCCATGCTTCCTTCCTTTTGACTCTGCTTCCCTGTGGGGTGGGCTGGCTGTGCTGACAGGATGGCTGGGAGTGTTGTCCTGGCAGTTGTTTGGCTAAAAGTCCCAAGAGTGGCCCTGTGCTTCACACAACATAACCCAGGGTGGTGGTTCTTTGTGGGATCTTGTGTTAGGATGGGGGCATTGCATTCTACCAGGTGGGTTCTGTGGAGTTTGTGTTGGGGTGTGTGAGGGGAGGTGCTTGTGACTATGGTCAGTGCTGCAAGTCCTCCTTCCCACCCAGCTAGCCAGATATCCCACCATGGAACGTGCTTGCATTGCAGGGAGTGGAAGTTGTCTCTCAGGATGTCAGTCAGTGGTGTCCTGCTGTTTGTTGGTGCACAGTTGCCAGCAGGGCCTTGTGCTCCCCACAGCAGTAGCCAGTGTCAGCCATCTTGTGAGTCCTTCTCCGCTCCCTGTGATGTGAGCATGGTTCAGGGTGGTGTTGATGGGACAGTTGTGGGGGTGAGCTATGTCTGTGACTACGACTCCCATCATGCTATTGCCTCCACCCCACTTCCCAGCATTCCCATACTTACTTGCTTTTGTGGGGAGTTCAGTGTGTGTGGGTGTGAGAGCAATGGCAAGATGGCTGACAGTGGTGTCCTGCTGTTGGTTGATGTGCAGTACCCAGCATGCCCTTGTGCTCCCCACGACACAGCAACAGTGTCAGACATCTTTGATGGGCCTTTCCACTCTCTGTGGGATGTGCATGCGTGAGTGTGAGCTTGCTGGGCCATGTGGTGGGGGATGTAGAGCTGTGACTACGACTCCCATCATGCTATTGCCTCCACCCCCTTCCCAGCATGCCCATGCTTCCTTCCTTTTGACTCTGCTTCCCTGTGGGGTGGGCTGGCTGTGCTGACAGGATGGCTGGGAGTGTTGTCCTGGCAGTTGTTTGGCTAAAAGTCCCAAGAATGGCCCTGTGCTTCACACAACATAACCCAGGGTGGTGGTTCTTTGTGGGATCTTGTGTTAGGATGGGGGGCATTGCATTCTACCAGGTGGGTTCTGTGGAGTTTGTGTTGGGGTGTGTGTGAGGGGAGGTGCTTGTGACTATGGTTAGTGCTGCAAGTCCTCCTTCCCACCCAGCTAGCCAGTTATCCCACCATGGAACGTGCTTGCATTGCGGGGAGTGGAAGTTGTCTCTCAGGATGTCAGTCAGTGGCGTCCTGCTGTTTGTTGGTGCACAGTTCCCAGCAGGGCCTTGTGCTCCCCACAGCAGTAGCCAGTGTCAGCCATCTTGTGAGTCCTTCTCCACTCCCTGTGATGTGAGCATGGGTCAGGGTGGTGTTGATGGGACAGTTGTGGGGGTGAGCTATGTCTGTGACTACGACTCCCATCATGCTATTGCCTCCACCCCCTTCCCAGCATGCCCATGCTTCCTTCCTTTTGACTCTGCTTCCCTGTGGGGTGGGCTGGCTGTGCTGACAGGATGGCTGGGAGTGTTGTCCTGGCAGTTGTTTGGCTAAAAGTCCCAAGAGTGGCCCTGTGCTTCACACAACATAACCCAGGGTGGTGGTTCTTTGTGGGATCTTGTGTTAGGATGGGAGGCATTGCATTCTACCAGGTGGGTTCTGTGGAGTTTGTGTTGGGGTGTGTGTGAGGGGAGGTGCTTGTGACTATGGTTAGTGCTGCAAGTCCTCCTTCCCACCCAGCTAGCCAGTTATCCCACCATGGAACGTGCTTGCATTGCAGGGAGTGGAAGTTGTCTCTCAGGATGTCAGTCAGTGGTGTCCTGCTGTTTGTTGGTGCACAGTTCCCAGCAGGGCCTTGTGCTCCCCACAGCAGTAGCCAGTGTCAGCCATCTTGTGAGTCCTTCTCCACTCCCTGTGATGTGAGCATGGTTCAGGGTGGTGTTGATGGGACAGTTGTGGGGGTGAGCTATGTCTGTGACTACGACTCCCATCATGCTATTGCCTCCACCCCCTTCCTAGCATGCCCATGCTTCCTTCCTTTTGACTCTGCTTCCCTGTGGGGTGGGCTGGCTGTGCTGACAGGATGGCTGGGAGTGTTGTCCTGGCAGTTGTTTGGCTAAAAGTCCCAAGAGTGGCCCTGTGCTTCACACAACATAACCCAGGGTGGTGGTTCTTTGTGGGATCTTGTGTTAGGATGGGGGGCATTGCATTCTACCAGGTGGGTTCTGTGGAATTTGTGTTGGGGTGTGTGTGAGGGGAGGTGCTTGTGACTATGGTCAGTGCTGCAAGTCCTCCTTCCCACCCAGCTAGCCAGATATCCCACCATGGAACGTGCTTGCATTGCAGGGAGTCGAAGTTGTCTCTCAGGATGTCAGTCAGTGGTGTCCTGCTGTTTGTTGGTGCACAGTTGCCAGCAGGGCTTTGTGCTCCCACAGCAGTTGCCAGTGTCAGCCATCTTGTGAGTCCTTCTCCACTCCCTGTGATGTGCGCATGGTTCATGGTGGTGTTGATGGGACAGTTGTGGGGGGCAATATGTGTGACTGCGACTCCCATGATGCTATTGGCTACACTGACTTGGCCAGCATACACAGAATTCCTTCCTTTGAGTGGTCTTCACTGTGTGTTGGTGTTGTTGTGGTGGCTACATGTCTGGATGTGTTTGTTAGTTCTATTTGTGCCACTGCCTAGCTGTAGTTGTAGTTGTGTTTGTACATGTGATGGCACAGTTGGATGTGACTTTTTTGATGGCATGTGTTGTGTTTATCTGACTGACATACACATTTTGGGATGATTCTGTTCTGGTTGCTGTGTAATTGCTATGAGTGCATGGTTTGACTCTCCCTTGACAGTGATGTGTGTGTTTTGTGGCAGTATATTGTGTACATTTGTTGTGTACTCACCAGGCTCTGGGATGTCCTCTAGTCCATATACGCTCACTGGCGGAAGGATGGCCCGCACCTTCTCCTCCCAGGGCCTGAGGTATATTGGCTTGGCAGGAGGGCCACTGCCGGTGTATTGGCTGTTGATGTAGTCTTTCTTGAGCAGGTCCCGTACCCTCCTGCGCACGTCATACCACCTGTTCTGGATGTCGCTCTTTGTGCGCCGACATGTTGATTGTGCGTTCACCCTGTTGATGATCCTCTCCCACATCTTGGTTTTCTGGGAGATGGGGGTCTGTTGGACCAGTGTGCCAAACAGCTGTGGCTCTACCCTGAGGATCTCGTCTACCATGACTTCCAATTCACAATCTAGGAACTTGGGATTCTTCTTGGGGGCATGGTGATGGGTGGTGATGGTGAGTGATGTGTGTGTTGGTGTGCAGGTGAGGGTGTGTGAGTGTGTGTTTTGCTGGGTGTATGTGAGGTAGGTATTTGTTGGTGTGCTGATGGTGTGTGGCTTGTGTGAGTGATGAGCTGTGGGTGTGTGGTTGCTTTCTCTTGGGTGCTGGCAGTGGAATGGCATTTGCAAAGGCTCATGGTTGTGATTTGTGTCCTTTATATGGGTGGAGTTGTGGGTGTGTCTTTGTTCTCTGTCCCCACCCCCCCAGTATTTATTGGCTTGGTAATTGCTTGTTTGGCCTTTTTTGGGTGAATTTTCCTTTGTACTGTCTGTGTATGTTGGAAACGTTCTTGTGACCGAGTCGGACCCTGCATTTGTCTCGTACGGTCTTCTCCGTTTCGTTCACGCTGTGTTTGTGCAGTTTTCTATGCTGCGTACGCGTCGGTCGCGGTGTTTTGTGTTGCTTCGGCTCGGTTTTGTATGCGTGTCGGTCGTACGGCTTGGCCTCCGTCCGACTCGCTCGTGGTTTCGCGCCTTGCATCGTACTTTGCGGTTTGGAGTTCGCGTGTACGTTTCGGTCGGATTTGTTCCGGGTGCGTGTCGGTCGGTTGGATTCGCGTGTTTTTCCGACCGGATTGCTGTTTTCCGTGCGGCTCGGTCGGTCGACTTGGGTTCGGTACGTGTCGGTCGGATTTTTCACGCCTTGCATCGTACTTGGCGTGTCGGGCGCCACAGGTACGTGTCGGTCGGTATTATTTCCGGATCCGAGTCGGTCGGTGCTTTTTCCGGCCCGAATCGGAATCGACCCCTAAGTGTTTGTTGGACAGCCACCTAACTTTTGGTATCTTCACAGGAACCGATATGACGGCGGTCATGTCACAAAAGATCACCTTTCCGGTTATTGCAATATGTGTATGCAAACTGACAGACATATCTTTTTGTAAAATAGAAATGAGTAAATAACTCATGTTTTTGCAAATTGTATATTCTTGGTGTGTTCTTATTGTTTGTTTTCAAAAAATCTATAGGAAAACTTGTTTAGTAAGTTGATTGCTAAGCCGCTTTGATATTAAGTACGCATTAACTCAGTTATTATATTACCCAACAGAACCAATTGATAGATTAGCGTCAGCAGAGCTGCATGGTGGATACAGTGTTCGTCCCAGGATGGTCGTGGCTGGAATGCCCCTCTGCCCCTTCCGGGTTAATTGCATCACTTTTATAAAAAAAACTATACTGTACCAGACGCACAGCTCTGATGTAATGATATGTCTGGATGTTTAAAGCTGTCTCCTGAACGGGCAACATAGGCACTAGGATATTGTGTTCTGTTCCTAGCCTTTGAACAGAATGTACAGATTACATGTCGAGGAAAGGCTATTGGCTAACTAAAACAAGTAAATCGTACAGTATATTCCTGAAATAATATCATGCAAGCAAAGCGGAAATAAAATATGTAAACGGTTATTACTAAAAGCGTTGTGGTTAAAACATGTATAAATATAAAATGTGTAATGAAGCTAAAAAAGGTGGCTGACTATAGATGTGAAGTCATGCTGCAGTAATGGAGTTGCTGACACCAGTAATGGGGCAAGTGAAATGAAATGTCATCAGACTTTGACCAAGAGAATGAACCACTAAGGCAGAAAAGGGGGAAGAGAGGAGGAAGAAAAAGATGGAAAAAAAAGGACAAACAGTGAAATTAGGGGCAAAACATAACCTGCAAAAGTGAGATACAGGTTCCAGGAGTGTTGGGTGGTGTATGAAAGATGCATGAGATGAAATTAAGATTAGATTGCCTTGGTATTCGGCAACCCCGGAAACCTGGAATTCAGCAGCACCCGCAGCAGGCTTTTGAGAAATATTTTGGGCCATCACGCATATTTCTTTTTACAAATTAAGCACTGCACTGTAGTAATCAACCTGAGAAATCACAACTTTGAAAAACAAGGTTATTTTGTGAGGTAGATGTAGCAGAGGCAATATTACACCAAGCTTTTATAGGTGGTATTGACTTGGGAGTGAGGAATTAGTTTGTGTCAAATATCATGACCTTCTTGAATAGTGCCAGTAGAGGCCCACTGGAGGTGACTGAAGCAACGAGGGGCTACAGCTACATGAGCAGGGTCTCAGGCCACTGCCCATTAAAAGAAAGTCAGTTGGACCACTTGCATTGCTAAACTTCTACCAGGTAGTTTGTGGCTTGGAGGTAAGTTTAAGATCCTTATCCAAATTTAGGTAGATCTTTGTGTCGTCCACTTAAAAGCAAGGTTAATTGCTGATGTGCCTAGCAGTGCCAAGCAGACTATCTCACTTTGGGTTGGGCAAAGGCTGATTTTCGAATAGTTAATCTTCTTATGCATTGGCACAGAGAAACAAATAATGATGGCTTTGAATGATACTTAATCAGTGGTTCCACTTTTTGTTTTTCTCAGTGAATCACCGATGTG